>CAWUFW010000224.1:3755427-5209385 GCA_963921515.1 Calotriton arnoldi | reverse complement strand
TTTTTTTTTTTTTAAACATATTTTATTCGTCAATTTGCACATATAACGCAGGGCTCTGCACACCAGAGACATCTGCCAAATCAGACTATGCTTAGGCATTGAAACAATCGACTTTTGTTTTGCCAAATCAACTATGCATAACAAAAACACATTAAATAATACTAATCCCCCCCCAACTCCCTCCCTCCCTCACCCCCCTAAAGATCGCACTGATACCACAGAATCTCATCCACCGCCTTGATGTATGTACAAATATCCTTAACACCAATATACTCGCCCTCCCAGCTCCCCCCTCCCGTCCACCTTCACAGACCCAGAATCTCAACCTGGTAACTGAGGCTCCACCATCACTGGCGGTTCCAACCATAGGCCCCGGTACTCCGCCCATCGTTGCCATATTTTATAATGCTTACGCGGGCATCCCCTGGCTACAAAGATAGGTTGCTCCAGTCCCATACAAAAATCTAATCCATTTTTCCAGGCAGCCACCGATGGGGCCCGCACCGCCTTCACCCCTTAGCAATGTCTCGCTTCGCCAGTGTAAAGCCCAACACCAAGAGATGTCGTTTGCATGCATTGCCACCTATTCCTGCCATAACATGCAGCAGGGCCAACTGCGGTGTGCGTGGAAGCTCCCATCCCAAGACTTCAGAAAGACATGTGAACACCCCCCTCCAAAAGCTATCCAGCGATATGCACCCCCAGACTGTGTGTATGAAGGTACCCTCCTCCCGTCCACAGCGGAGACACTCCGGAGAGGCAATCAATCCCGCCCGCCAC
Source organism: Calotriton arnoldi (assembly GCA_963921515.1). Lineage (NCBI taxonomy): Eukaryota > Metazoa > Chordata > Amphibia > Caudata > Salamandridae > Calotriton > Calotriton arnoldi. The sequence continues at coordinate 5,208,605 of CAWUFW010000224.1, read as the reverse complement.
AACCTTGCTCTAGTAAAATAGACCCTGTGGAGGTATTTGAACTGGATCAGGCGGAGTCGCATTGCTATAGCCGCCCCCCGCGGGGCTGCCAGGGCTTCCGTCCAGTCTTCCTCGTCCAAACCGCCCACATCTCCCTCCCAGTCCCCCCGGAGCTTCTGAAGTGCGGGGGAGCAGTGAGTGACCAGGGACTGGTAGATTTGGGAAATCTTCTTTTCTTTTAAGTCCCCCATAAAAACTTTAGCTTCTAAAGGGCTAAATTCAGGGAGGGACTCCAGACCCTGCATACTGGGGGACAGGGCATGTCGGAACTGAAGGTATCGATAAAATTGTGACTGCGGCATGAGGAACTCCTTCTGGAAATCCCGAAAAGGCTTTAGTGTCGTGCCCCTCAGGACATCCCCCAGGGTGGAGACACCAATGTTGTCCCATCCCTGAAAGCCCGAAAGGGCCGCCAATTGGGGCAAACGCCCATTATTCCACAATGGGGTCTCCTGAGTCAGGACATTCCACCAACCCATGCGCCGCAATGCTTGTCTCCATATCAAAAAGACCACCCGTGTGGCCGATGGCAGCGCACCCCGCAACTGAGCCGAGTACAAAAGCGTATGTAGTGTGTGGCGTCCCATAAGCTGTCGTTCTAGCGCATACGCCGGGTCTCCCCTATCACCGTACCACCATTCATTAAGGACCAGCAAGTGCGAGGCCTGATAGTATGAGAGAATATCCGTGGTTGCGAGGCCTCCACAGTAGGTAGACAAGAAGCATGTACGCAGAGCCACGCGCACCTTTCCCCCCTCCCACAGAAACTGCCCAAGCACAGAATTCACCAGCCGGAACCATCGAGGCGGGATCGGGTACGGGTGATTCTGTAGCTGGTAGAGAAGCCGGGGGAGCGCCACCATCTTGAATATGGCCGATCTGCCGAACAATGTCAGGGGCATACGGGACCAAGACTTAAGGTCTGCACGGACCCGCTCCCACACTGGTGCCAGGTTTTGCTCCCAGGCTATTGCCGGTACATCCGTGAGAAACACCCCCAGATATTTCAGTCCTCCTGCTGCCGCCTGGATCGAGGACACCCATGCGCCCATTCTCGTCCTATCCCCCAGGGCCCACAATGTGGATTTGCGGGGATTCATATATAGACCCGACGTTTCCCCAAAGATCTGCATAATACGCAGAAGCCGTGGCCCCGTCCTGTCAACCGCTGTGAGAAAGAAGAGGACATCGTCCGCGTATAGCGCGATCCTATCGGACAGTCCCGGGGCCCATTCGAAGCCCCGTATCTGTGCATCCATACGCACCCATACTGCCAAGGGCTCCATGGCTAGGGCAAATAAATATGGAGACAGGGGACATCCCTGCCGTGTGCCCCTCTGAATACGAAAGGTTGAGGAGGTTGCGCCCGCCACCCGGACCGACGCCGTCAAATCCGTATACAGGAGTTTTATGTAGGAGAGAAAATGCGGGCCCAGATTGAGTCTGCCCAGCAACGCGAAAAGGTAGACCCAGCTCAAGGAGTCGAATGCCCTATCCATATCCGCCAGGAGAAGTGCCGCCGGTTCCCCGGTCTGCCGGATAGCCGCCACCGCCACATGCGCCCTCCTTATGTTGTGTCTGGTGGCCCTCTGGGGCATAAACCCCGCCTGATCAGGGTGTACAAGTGTGGTAATATGGGGCAGCAGGCGGTTGGCAAGCGCCTTTGCTAGAACTTTTGCCTCCACATTTAGGAGAGAGATGGGGCGGTATGAGGCGTGCTGCTCCGGGGGACGACCCGGCTTATGGAAGACCACCACCTCAGCATGTCTCCAGTCTGGAGGGAGCAGACCTTTTTCCCAGGCCTCCTCCACCACCGCCCGATAATACTGGGCCAGCTGTACCTTGTAGCGACAAAAGAACTCACTGGGAAACCCATTGGGTCCAGGTGCTTTCCCGGGGTTAAGTTCCCCCAGGGCCGCCCCCAGTTCCTCATCTGTCAGAGGGGCCTCCAGCTGATCCCGCACCTCATCTGACACCGCTTTGGGTGGTAAGTCTGCCATAAATTTGGCAACGGTGGACGCCGGCAGACATTCCCGGGGGAGCATAGAGATCCGCAAAGTATGTGGCAAAGCTCTCTGCAATGGCAGGCGGGTCTGTGATTGGTATTCCCGCCAAGTCCAAAATTCCCGGGAGAACCTGGGAGTGGAACGTGCCCTGACACAGTCGATGCAGCATCTTGCTGGACTTGTCTCCCCATTGATATATTCTGCTGCGCGTCGCCAGCCATACCTGGCGTGCTTCGTCCATCAGCAGGGCTGCGCAGGCCTGTTGAGCCAGGAGCAATTGTCGCACCCCCCGGTCACTCCCCGTCTCCCGATTCTGCCGTTCAAGGACCTCTATGTCGGCCTCTGCGCGAATCAGTTCCTCCCTACGCTTCTTGCGAGCCGCCGCGCACCAGGATATATCCGCCCCACGGAGAGTGGGCTTCAGTGCCTCCCACAGAGTAGCAGCGCTGGAAACCGACCCCTCATTTGTCGTTAGGTACTGGGCAATTGCTTCGCTCATATGAGTCCCATAGTCTTCATTCTGCAGGTTCCACACTGAGAGGCGCCACCGGAATGGTTGCCTCCCCCTGCCCATATTAAGCTCAATGGATACCGGGGAGTGATCCGAGAGACCCCGAGGCAATATCTCCGCCCCAGCCACTCTACCAACCACCGCCCGGGGAACGAAGATATAATCAAGCCTGGAGAAAGATTTGTGGACCGCTGAGAGATAGGTATACCCCCGGGAATCCCCGTGAGTGCGCCGCCATGTATCAACCCAATCCAACCCCATCACCAATGAGTGTAGCTTCGTGGGAAGACCACTTCTGGAACTTCCCCCACCCCCGTCCTATCTTTAGCCAAATCCATAACGTCATTCCAGTCCCCACCCACTGCGGACAGTACTTCTGGCATATCGGCCCACAGGGACTGCAACTTTTCTATCAGATTCCACTGTAGGGGAGGGGAGCGTATACACTGCCCAGCACCAGGGGGTCCTCTCCAATCTTACCCCGGATAAACAAATAACGCCCCTGTGTGTCCGTCCACTGCTGTGCCTGTACGTATGGGACCCTTCGATGCACTAGGATTGCTACTCCCCGCGAACCCCTCGTGAAGCCAGAGTGGAAAACCTGATGGAACCCGTACCGTTGCAGACAAAGGGCCTTCGTGCCCATAAGGTGCGTCTCCTGCAACAGGAGAACATCGGCCCTCATCCTCTTCGCCTGGTGGAGGATGGCCCCCGTTTAATTTTATCCAGGACCCCGCGTACATTCCAACTAATAATGCGGAGGCTGTCCAGGGTCACCCGACCCCTATCAGGTATCCTAGCCATGAGGGGGTGCATCCTCTCTCAACACTGGCGGCGAGCTGTGGCGATATGTGTGCAGTCTGTGCCGAGCTTGTATGTGAAGTGCGATCTGCGAACTTGACCTACCCCCCAACAAACCCCCAACTCCCTCCCTCGAGGATGTTGTTACTTCTGTCACTGTATGACCAACCCAAATCCCCAAATCGAACCTCCCCAACAAACCCCCCACCCCATACCTCAAAAACACTGAAGCATCTGTCGCGGCATGATTGACCCGTCCCCCCCAACGGGAGGAGACCGGCCACCTCATCCAATGAATCCCCAACCCCATAATGATTGGGCCCGTATCCCACCCAACAAGGTGTGGCGGGAGTCCTGGCCCATCACAACTGTGCTCCTAGTACCCTCAGGAAAAAAGGACCCACATGGGCCCCACCGGCCCCTCCCTCAGCCCTTCCCCGGCGGCAGCAATACTGTGTCCCCCAGCCGTGATGTGGCCCCACAGGAAAGCGAGCGTCGCTTTGACCGAGACCGCTTGGCTCCCCTACGGCCTGATCGCTGCCTCCTCCGGTTCGTCTCACTCGCGGAGGAGTCGGACTCCCTCCCGGCCCCCATCCTGGGCGGGGTGTGTGCCCTGACCCTCACTGTTTCGTCTGTCCATTTGAACACTTCCTCCGGAGTATCAAAGAAATGTGTACGTGACCGGAAGACCACCCGCAGTCGAGCAGGATAGAGGAGCGAGTATTGCAGATTAAGTTCTCGCAGGCGGGCTTTTGCAGCCTGAAAGGATTGCCGCTGCTGCTGCACTAGGCGCGTGTAGTCCGGGAAAATGAGGATCTTCACGTTTTCGTGTAGAAGGGGTTCCTTAAGACGGGCCTGTTTCAAAATCGTGTCCCTGTCCAAATAGTTCAGTATTTTCGCAATTATGGGACGCGGGCGAGCCCCCACTGGCGGCTTCTGCATGAGCGCGCGATGGGCCCTCTCCACCACAAAGCACCGCGATAGTGCCTCCGGGGGAATCCAGCTCTCCAACCACTGTGTGAGAAAACGCTCCACACTACCCCCTTCGCTGCCCTCAGGAAAGCCAACGAAGCGGAGGTTGTTGCGGCGGGCCCGGCCCTCCGCGTCCTCCGCCCGCAGGGCCAGCCCCCGCTGGGTCATCTCCATCGCGGCCACTTTCTTCTTTAGGGTCGTGACATCGTCTTCCACCCCCGAGATGCGGGTCTCGGCCTCCGTGATGCGGGAGACTGCGTTGCGCAGGTCCTGGCGCAGGAGCGTGACCTCCGATCCCACCGCTCCTATCTTCGCGTCCAGCATATCTCGGGACTGGGTGATCGCTTCCATGAGCGCCGCATTGTCCGGCACAGCCCCTTGTTGGCTCCCAGACCCACTCGGGCCCGTGAACTTGTCGATCGGACTCTGCTTCGCCGGTCCACTGCCACCTTTGTCGCGAGTCATGGTCGCCTGCAGGATCCCGCCCCGATTTACCAGGCTGGCAAGATGGGCCCCTCTTCCGTGATGGGGACCGTGCCCCTGCGAATGCCCCGCGGTCCGACCCAACCGCCGATCAAAGACTGGGAGAGGGAGTCCCCCCCCAGTCGCAGCCGGCCACCAGGGCCTACGCACCACCCAACGACGGGCGCCGCCACTGGCCGACCAGCCAAGCTCCCCTGCGGGCGCAGGACCCCTCCAACCCTCGGTATGCCCTCGGGGCCCGGCCGACCCCCGGTTCGGGCCGCCTATTGATCCAGATGACTGGGCCCCAGGGGCGGCCCCCGTCCACTCAACTGCCCACGCCACTCGTCTGCGGCCCACGCCGCCTCCCTTCGCCCGTCCGGCCCTCCCACGCGGGCCGATCGCACCGCCGAGGGGAGGAGAGGAAAGCAGCAATGGGCGTCTCAAGGAGGCACACAGTCCCAAGTGCCCCCCCCCCAGTAAGGGTCGATGTATTGCCTGCGAACGGGGGCAGGCGGGGAAGGCTCACCCCGTCAGGCCCGCTCGAGGCCCTCTCCACCACCGCGGCCCGCAGTAGCCGCCGAGCCACACCACCAGCACCACAGTCACAGCGCCCCAGTCACAGGCACCTCCAGGATCGCCTCACTCACCCGGCGCGGGAGCGCTGCCGTGCCTCCCGTCCTCCGGCGCCCGGGTCGGGTCCCGCACAGGCGCCCCCAGCTGCCGCCGGCACTCGATCTCCCGGCTTCCCCTCACTCTCTGGGCCGCAGAATCGTGCGGTCTCTGCGCCGCCGCCCGGGGGGCCACAGCCGCCGCGATCGCCGCCGAGTCTCCACCACCAGAGCCCGGTGTCACCGACACTCCGCTTTGCAGGTAGCAGGTACTAGGGGCCAGGATAAATTGCTAATTTATGGTGGGCTGGACGGAGCTCGCCTCCTCTCACCAAGTTTGAGGCCAGTATCCCTCGTGGGGGTTGCAATAACCGAACCCCTGTGCACCGGGTCAACTTGTAGTTGCAAAGGCTTTTTGGCTTCCTTCCAAGAAGATCTTCGGGCTCCAAGTAGCCCCAACCTCGAGCACCTCCAGTGACCAGAATCTTCAGCCACACCACATCGTGTGCATCGTGGCCTGCATCTTTTGGTGAGCTGCTTGAGGTCCTCTCGTGACTCCAATGCCTCAAGGCTCCCCTGATTGCTCGGGCCTGCCCTGACTCCCCTGCTTGTGGTGAGTCCACTAGACCTTGCTGGTCCCGACGTTGCTCCTTCTCTCTTCCTGCATTGGTTGCATTTGCCAAGGCTTGTTGGTGCTCCCACCGGACACCGACCCCGCAGCACTCAACATCCTTCGTGGGACAGCTTGTGCACGGCTCCTGGTCCTCCTCAGCATCGCCTGGTCCTCACAGCTGCAGAGTCAAGGTCATCGTCACCCAACCTGCAGCACCCGACATCGGAGGGCATTCGTCTTCCAAGTCTCCTGGTCACTCCTGAGTGACATAGACTCTGTCCCCTCTGCTTGCAGGTACCTGTCATCTAGAATCAACCTTCGGATTCCATCGGACACTTTCTTCTTCTTCAGCAGCAGCACTTTCCTGAAGTCCTCCATTCAGGGACATCTTAAGGATTTTGGGGGCCTTGGGCCAAACGTATTTTGGGGGCCCCTGTTCGGAACCGCTTTCAATTTATGTTCCAATTTCAGCAGTTTCATGCCCTCTTTGGCCAGGTCGCTGACAGTGCGCAAATTCTTGTCCAAATTCTAAATATGTTTACAACTATATTCAGGGATAGTGATGTGTGTTTTCAATATTGTAACACAGCAGCAGCTCACTAATATTAGTGCAAATAATCTCTGTGACACCCTCCCATTTCTCATATGTAAGGTCCTGTTTTCATCCATTTTTATGGATGTTCCATGAAACATAAACACAACATTTCTCTGCAAAATGTTTGTAATGGAGAGACTCTCACACATCACCCATATTAAAAATAAATTAAAGGAGAAGGTGTTTAAAACAATCTGTTTAAAAAGTATTCAAGGTCATCAGGGCAAGACTCTCTGTAGAACAGAGATGGCTTTATAAGGGAGCCCCTTGAAAGGCTGGGGCCCTGGGCCAGAGCCCACTTTGCCCATGCCTTAAAACGTCTCTGCCTCCATTGGGTTTGATGGCGGTTTCCAACACCACTTCACACGTATGCACCCGGCTTCCCTGGTGTAGGTAACGTGGGTACTAGGGTATCCACAGGTGGGGTGGCTCTCCAACCTTCTGTCTTCCACTAGGTTTCTTCAGGGTCCACTGGGAAGGGTCCTTAATCTTTAAAAATCCAACCGCGACTTGCACATAGAGTTGTATGGAGCACACGGTCGTGTTTCCACACTGCACACGCTCTCTGTGGGGTCCCTATCTACTCACCTTGGGTGGTTCCTTGGGTCCCCAGCACTTCTACGTCCTCTCGAAATTGTCTTGACCTGAGTTGTGGTTCTTATACCACTTTCTTAGTATATGGTTTGGTCTTCCCCTGGGGTCCACTGTGTATTTCATGCTATTTACTGTGTTTCTTTGCTGAAGTATTGTGTGCATTGTGGTTATCTCAGTGTAGGAGATATTGGAACGTACTAGAGAGTATTATATAATAAATACATATTTTTATAAATACTTGGTGTTGTTCTTTTCACTTATTCGATACTATAAGATTGCATTCTGGTAAAACAAGCTGCTTTACACTCTTTATGGACTAAGCCTGAAGGCTGCTCTCCACAGCTACCACTCGGAGAGCTTTCTAAGGTTGTCTAAGACCTCTTAAATCACCATAAGGGTTGTCTGGACTGGTGCAAGGTGCCCACTTACATTAGTGGACATCATATACCAGGCCAGCTTCTCACGTTCTTTCTCTGGATTCTCCTGATATCTGTTACTGTGTCCTCAATTTTATTAAAGGAGCGATCGCAATTAGAAAGAGGTATGTATAAGAGGGAGAGTTTATTTTTTAAAGTGATTTTAATATAGCATTTTGCAATTATTTAATTTAAAGAATATTTTAAGGGACAACTGTTTTAAGCAATATGATATTGTAATTTTTTATGAATTGTACTAATTGTGACATTGATGTTTGTATTATTGTTTTATAATGTCTGTAATGCTTTTATGATTCATATATGAAATCGAATAAAGCTTGTTTGATGATGATGACTAATACCTGACGCCCACATGATTCTTAGAGCTTTGGATAGCAGGTATTAGTCATCTTTAATGTATATTGATTTATTAAACAACTATGGTTGTGCTCATCACAATATTAGACAAACCGGGCCACCATGTGGTAAGCTGTTGTAAGTACCAGTGTTGACAATTAAGTTGCGAGCACCAGAAACCACTGGCTGAAATTAAGCACTGATTCGAAGAAAGTATCTATGGTTGTGCGCATCACAAAATTAGACAAACAGCGCCACCACGTAATAAGGTGTTGTAAGAGCCAGTGTTGACAATTAAGTGCCGAGCACCAGAAACCACCGGCCCAAATAAAACACTGATTCGAGGGAAAGGAGCCTCCCTCCCCCCCGCCCCACCTCACCTCCTAACCCCTCCTCCCCCCACTCGTACTGGGCTTCACAATCTTCCAATGACATTGATGACCTTTGGACAGCGACACAACTATTTTTTTGTAGCCAGGCTGGGCGACTGCTCTTTCTTACAGTCCCACAAAATTAACAGTTTCCTTAAGCCAAATGCTGAAATGCACCGAATAGCCCTCCTTTGGTTTTGTCCTTTCAATGTAATCTCATCACTTGGAAGGATGATTTGTCAAGAAAATACAATAATAATGTAATTTGTTGCAGTGGAAGTAACAGAGTTGGGCCTAAAGGTAAATCTATAAGGAGATCCGAACCGCCAACTGTGAGCTGAGCAGTCGATGAGCAATCATGAACAACACGCAAAAGATGGCATGTAAAATATAGTCAGATTCTATGTCATTTAAAATGCATTATGTTTCATTTTAGTGCATCGTGTTCTAATACTGCCTGTAGCAGAATTTTTAAAACAAATCCTATTTTCTAAAGGCAAAAACATAAAGATTTCAGATACAATGCCCTGCATCAAGAGATCATTTTTTTTGGTGTGCAGAAAACAAATGTTCAATGTCATTATATATTTGTATATGAGGCCGCAGTATATTTAATTAAAGCACATATAAGTGTATGTTTAAATATAATGTATGCTGCACTGAATCACTACCAGGTGCTCTCAGATGTTTGGTTTAAGGAAAATGACACATAGTACAGCAAAGTGATTTTCCAAAGATATCACACTTAATCCAGCGTGAAGCTGGGAATTGAGCCCATCTTTCCCTGCCATAGAGTCTGCTGCTCAGCCACACACTTCAGTTTTATAACAAATGGCAATACATATAGTTAGGTTTTCTATCAAGTGCTAAATTATCATATTGTACTCTATATAGCATGCTTCTAAGATATAAACATTTCATGGTAGGTCAACCTGACATTAAACAATTTTAAAAGGGCTAGGAACCCCTGGTTGTCCAGTGGTGAGTTCTGTCTCTGCTTTTCTCTGCTTTCCTTTCTTTTATTTGTTCTGTATTTCTCTTTATTCTGTGCCTTTTCTGTGCTTTTTTCTTTGCCTTTTTCTGTGCCTCTTCGCTTCCCGCCCCTGCTGCTGCTTGGCCCTTGCAGCCCGCCCCCTTCCAGCGCCGCTTCCCGCCTCCCAGCTGACCAGCCTCTCCCACTTCCCTACCACTACTTAATGGCAGCCGCTGCGTGGTGAAGGAGCGACATCGCTGACCTTCAGTGTCCGTTGGTCCCCCGCCGCGCAGCTCCACCTGTTAGCTGTTGCCCCCTCTGCGCTCCAGTCCTCGAGTTCGAGGCCCTCCTCCACCCTCAGACTCCAGCCTGCGCCTAACCCCTGGTTGTCCAGTGGTGAGTTCTGTCTCTGCTTTTTTCTGCTTTCCTGTATTTTCATTTTTGCGTATTTCTCTGTATTCCTCTTTATTCTGTGCCTTTTCTGTACCTTTTTCTTTGTCTTTTTCCGTGCCATTGTATGCTTCTTCGCTTTCCGCCCCTGCAGCTGCTCGGCCCCTGTGACCCTGCCCCCTTCCAGTGCCACTTCCCACCTCGCAGCTGACCAGCCCCTTCCACCTCCCTACCAAAGGCAAGCCTGTCTGCGCCTGTCCGTGCTCAGTTCCACGGACCCTGTTCCCCACCTCTTTCACTGCTACAACGCCAGCATTCTCCATGCCCTCAACGCCGTACGCTCAACCTCCTTCCACCCCCTGTCGCCAAATATCCAGTCACGACCTGTGCAGGTAAGAGCGGTGGGGCGGGGGGGTCATGGTGGGGAGAGTCGACAGATGAAAACGAGGGAAACTTAAATTTAAAAAAGATAACCACTTACCTTGCAGTCGGCGATGCGGCGAGCACAAGGTAAGTGGTTTTATTTTTTTTGTATTTAAGTTTCCCTCGTCGTTGTCTATCGACTCCCCCACCCCACCGCTCTTACCTGCACGAGCCAATGATACCAAGGACTGTTCACCTGCCGCAACTGCACCTTCTCCTGCCTTCGCACACCAGATCTACCAACTGCACGTCCCCCAAGAACCGGACTCAACCACCTCAGCTGCATCCTCATCCTTCTCAGCACACGCTCCCTCAACAAACACGCTGTGGAAATCTGGGAACAGCTCGACTCCATCTGCCCTGACGTCCCCTTCTTCATGGAAACCTGGATGAACCCCACCTCTGCACAGGATATCTCCATCAGCATCCTCAACAGATACAAAATCATCCACAAAGACCGCACCAACCGACCAGGCGGAGGCATCGCCATCATACACAAAAACACCCTCCGCCTCACAACTAGCTCCGAGGACCACTCACCCGACATGGAACACCTCCACTTCCAGATCCAGACCAACCTGAACTCCGCCCTCCGCGGCACCCTCATCTATGGACCCCCAGACATCGCCCCCCCTTTCAGCGAATCCATAGTCGACTTCATCGCACACCACGCCCTCGCCTCAACAGACTACATCCTCCTTGGCGACCTCAATTTCCAACTGGACCACCTCAGCGACCCCAACACTTTAGCCATCAACAGAAACCATGGACTAAACATCGTCTCCTACGCCAACGACACCCAGCTGATTCTCTCCCTCACCGACGAACCTACAGCCGCAAAGAACAACTTCTACAACGGGATGAAGGCAGTCACCACCTGGATGAAGGACAGCTGCCTCAAACTCAACTCCGACGAAACCGAAGTCTTCATCCTGGGAACCACCCCCTCTGCCTGGGACAACTCTTGGTGGCCCGCAGAGCTCGGACCCCCCCCACACACCCACAGACCATGCATGTAACCTCAACATCATCCTTGGCTCCTCGCTCTCAATAAACTGACAAATCAACGCTGTCTCATCTCCAGCTTCCACACGTTCTGCCTGCTTCGAAAGATTTTTAAGTGGATCCCCACCATGTCCAGAAGAACGGTCACCCAGGCGCTCGTCAACAGCAAACTCGACTACGGCAACGCACTCTATGCCGGCACCACCCAGAAGCTCCAAAAGAAATTGCAAAGAATCCAGAACACCGCCGCAAGACTTATCCTGGACATCCCCCGCCGCAGCCACATCTTCGATCACCTGAGAAACCTCCATTGGCTCCCGATCAACAAAAAAATCACCTTCAAGCTCCTCATCCACGCCTACAAGGCCCTCCAAGACATCGGACCTGCATACCTCAACCTCTACCACTCCTTCTACACTCCCACCTGACACCTCCGCTTTGCCAACCTGGCAACCCACGGATCCGCAAGACCATGGCCGGAGGAAGATCCTTCTCCTACCTCACTGCAAAGACCTGGAACTCTCTTCCTCTACATCTGAGGCAATCACCCTCACTGCCTCAATTCAGGAAGGACCTCAAGACCTGGCTCTTTGACTGAACTGGCTCTTCGACTTAACTGCAGAACCCATCTCCCAGCGCCTTGAGACCCTAACGGGTGATTAGCCACGCTCTATAAGAACCCTGATTGATTGATTGTGAGACTGTCTTTCCGTAAAATAATGATTAAGAAGGAGCAAACTATGTGGTTCAAAAATGCATTTGTTTTTTGTACAGAGTATTAATTCAAATGTAAGGACAGCAAGTCATATTTATATATTTAATGCTGTCCTCTTCCATGAGATCTGCTGCTATCAGCTGGGTAAATGCTTTAGCACAATAACTGGATTCCAGAGGCCTAACTGTTCAGAACCCACACGTGGTTTACAGGCTTTCAGTAGGGCAGACCTAGTAAGTTTAGCTATGCTGTCATCGTCTAGCACTGCTGACTGTAGAAAACAGGCATTGGCAAAGACAATAGGTCTGGCATTGGTCACCAACCTTTTGGCTTTGCCAGTGCTTGTTTTGTTTAGCCATGGATTATGCAAAACGTTATTGTTGGGGACACCTTCCTCAAAGTAAAAAAAAGACAAAAAAACTTTGGCTAAGAGCAAAAATATTTTTGGGCTCAAAAAGCACACAATGGCATAGTAGTCCCTGGCACTGAAAGGAACTATTTTGTGTGCCGAAGTGCTCCTAGTGAATGAGCACCATGCTGCCATTAATGGTGCAGTTAGCCAATGGCTGAAGTGGCTGACCCATTGCCCCATGCTGCATGCTATAGTGGGTGGAAGAAGAACATGAATGACACAACAACAGACCAATGGATGAAGGCAGCCGACTGAAAGCCCCTACAAGTATATTATAATTATAATTTTAGTAAAATTAAAAGGTCTTGGTTAATGTCAGACCTAATAAGTTGGATTTAATGATTGATGAATTTTCCTTTCGGGCTGCATCAAACGTGTTAGCTTATTTTAATTTTGCTGAATGCTGAAGATTTTATGCTCCTTAAAACAGTAATAGGAAGAGCGAGAGAGTGGGGATTACCCTAGTTTTGCCCATCATTCATAGGTTGAAGCCAGTCATTCGCCTTCCCCAGCTTGCCAAACCCTAGAAATTAAAACCTATTGCTGGAAATGTCAGCTCCAGTAATGGGGCATAGACCTTGCATCAAGAAATGTGGTCTATGCTAAATTTGCAGTTGTGAAACATATTGACCTAACTTCTAAGTCGTGCTTCCCTATTCTACCAGACTGTTTACCTTGGACAAATCTCCACAGCTCATGTGCTTTAGTTCCCTAGCAAATTTCCAGTTGACCAAGTATAAATGGTTTCTACTTGATCCAGGTCCAAGCATATATGTTTTGCATCTATTGGACTTCTAACAGAAACTTAAATTCATGCTGATTACTGTAGTGCCTTGCAGCTAGTTATTTGTGCCTCTTGGAGAATATTGTTTCAGAAGGTATGTTTTTTGCCAAGAATACTGTCCTGGCAGTTGCAGAATCAGATTGGCCTTAGAAGGCACTCTGTCCCCGCAATTGCAGGGTCATAGTTTGAGCCAAGCAGGCTTATACTGAAAGAGATAGAGGAAGGGGGCTAGGACGGAGTGGGAAGGACTAGGAAGCAGGATGAGAAAGGGAGACACAGAGGGTCAAAGGACGGGAAAGAAGGGCAGGACAGTAGACTCTTAGATTTCTTTTAACAGTAGAACATACCTTGTTTTTTTCTATAGAATACATATACCCCAATGTCCAACTCGGCAGCTCGAAATATCACCACGTTCTACTGTGTCTCAAAATTGAGAGTGCTTGAAAAATATATACATCAAAGAGATGTAGATATTTTTCAAACTCTATTTCTCAGCATGCTTCAAACCAGGGCCGGACTGGGAACACAAACCGGCCCTGGACATTACATCTCAGGAGTGGTGAGGGGGGGGCGGTTGGGGAGGCTGTGCTGTTGGGAAGCACAAACTGATGGGAAACACTGTGGCTGCACTTTTGTTACAGTGGGCTGATATTGCAGCACTGCTGCAAAACCGGCCCCCAGTAATAAAAACGCCCCCCACCGGTCAAAAATAGGCCCCCCCATCCTTCCGGCCCACCGGGAAAATGCCTGGTGCCCGCTACGGCCAGTCTGGCACTGCCGCAAACAGGTAGGCTTGTCAGTAGCATAGCTTGGGGGTGGGTATGGGGTTGGAGGACTGCCCCCCCCCCACCAAAAAAAAATGCATTCTTTGCATTTCTTGGTGTGTAGGGTCTGATTTGGGTATGTTGTCTCTGTGTCTGATTTTCTTCTCAAGGACCAAGAATGAAAGACAAAACAGTGACCTTTGATGTAAATGGGAGAGAGCGAGACAGAGATACCCATCTGATAGCTGAATTTCATAATGTGAAACCAGATAACCTGGAATTAATACCAGCTTCCCTGGTTGTCCAAATTGTGTGATCCTAGGCAAATATTTTATTTAAGAGCCTCCTTTTTCTTTCTTATCACATATGAGTGCACTTTTAAATACTTGAGTTCAGGATGTGCACTGTACAAGCACCTCTTACTTTTTGATTTAAAAGACTTTAATGTTGCCCCATCTATAATAAGAATCTAGGCCACTTTTAGGGTTTACATGACATCAGACTTAATTCTTAGTTAACTAATGGCATTGTTGCTGGGGTAGCAAGCCATGAATGTTTCTAAAAACTCTCACTTTTAGTAAATGTCTGTCTATGTAGTGATATACTTAAATCAAGAGTGGGGGTAGAAAGAAGAAGCAATGATCCATTCAGCTTCCTTAGTAATAGTTCAAAATCAAATGGGAATGGATCACTTGTACCTGCTACCAGGGTTCAGGTGGTTCTACCTGTCATTGTTTAAAAAAACCCTCATTCACGTAAGCAGGTTGGTAGGCGGTATATCTTGGTTCTCCGCCTTAGTCATATACGTGACAGCATCATCATTGGGTTTCTTTTATACTTCCTCCACCTGGAGGGAACCACTGGTTATTACAGTAGTGATCAGAAATAAAAAATAAAAAGTGAGGGTGCTCGTGTGGAGTGAATTTAAAAAGAAGTCTGCATGCCACCTAAACTAAGACTTTATTCAGTTTGGGGCATGGGAAAGAGTAAAAATAGTGTTGTGCATAGTTGGACATGTAATGAGTCCGCTGCACTTGTCAGTCCAGAAAGATGGTCGACATGTTTCAGCCCCTTTAGGTGCCCCTGCGGGGGAATCGAGGGGCTTTCGTCAGGACCTATAAGTGATGAAGGAGATGGAAATTATCCAAATCCAATATTTTTCTCAGAGATCGTGTCTCTAAATTGAAGGTCAGAAGTACCTATGTTGTGTCACAAAAGAAACAGAAAAGACAATTAAAGTGATTCCTAAATTTATAAAATCGTGAATATAAGAGAAATGTCTTGTAATGGTGATACATTGTTCAACTTGAACATGTCAAAAAAGGTTTAAAATAAGCAACTAGAAAAATGGCAAATCTTTAAAATAAGCAAATTGGCTGACACATGAAGTTGCCTAGAACACATTCAGCAAAAACAACAGTTGATGGACAGAATGCAGAACAATGTCATACATTCACCCCAGTACAGAGATTTGGGCCTAAATCCATCGTTTTTTTGCTCACCATGCCATTCCAGTTTGAACCCAGCCATATGCAAATCAGTCTTGACCCTGTGCCTCATGGGAACAGTCCAGCCCGAACTGCCAAGCCAGGTCCTCCCTGGACTGGAAACAAGCATCCTAGGACCGGTTTCGGGGTTTCACCCCTCTTCAGCCAGAATAGCTTGATTCCAGTGGCATGGAGAGCACGGGACCCACGTCTGGGCATACCCGTCCCACTCGGGGTGACAAATGCAAAAACAACAGTTGATGGACAGAATGCAGAACAATGTCATACATTCACCCCAGTACAGAGATCTGGGCCTAAATCCATCGGTTTTTTGCTCACCTTGCCATTCCAGTTTAAACCCAGCCATATGCAAATCAGTCTTGACCCTGTGCCTCATGGGAACAGTCCAGCCCGAACTGCCAAGCCAGGTCCTCCCTGGACTGGAAACAAGCATCCTAGGACCGGTTTCGGGGTTTCACCCCTCTTCAGCCAGAATAGCTTGATTCGAGTGGCATGGAGAGCACGGGACCCACGTCACATTCAGCGGCATCTATAGATAACATCCAATAATGAGCCTAAGTATTCACCATCTATGCAGAATCAACCCCCTAAGGGTATGAAAGAATTGCCATTTCTTCATTTGCTTATTTTAAAGATTTGCCATTTTTCTAGTTGCTTATTTAAAACCTTTTTTGACATGTTCAAGTTGAACAATGTATCACCATTACAAGACATTTCTCTTATATTCACGATTTTATAAATTTAGGAATCACTTTAATTGTCTTTTCTGTTTCTTTTGTGACACACCATAGGTACTTCTGACCTTCAATTTAGAGACACGATCTCTGAGAAAAATATTGGATTTGGATAATTTCCATCTCCTTCATCACTTATAGGTCCTGACGAAAGCCCCCCGATTCCCCCGCAGGGGCACCTAAAGGGGCTGAAACATGTCGACCATCTTTCTGGACTGACAAGTGCAGCGGACTCATTACATGTCCAACTATGCACAACACTATTTTTACTCTTTCCCATGCCCCAAACTGAATAAAGTCTTAGTTTAGGTGGCATGCGGACTTCTTTTTAAATTCACTCCACACGAGCACCCTCACTTTTTATTTTTTATTTCTGATCACTACTGTAATAACCAGTGGTTCCCTCCAGGTGGAGGAAGTATAAAAGAAACCCAATGATGATGCTGTCACGTATATGACTAAGGCGGAGAACCAAGATATACCGGGTTTGCAGACGGGAGAAGGCAACGGGTGATATCCGTACCCCTAGCTTGAACGTGTGTCGTATATCCAGATCCTCATCGACTCTGCGTTCCGCAAAAGAATTCCCATCAAGATTAAACAGGCTGAAGCTTTATGCTTGTGATTCTTCGCCTAATATGTATCTGGGCCGACATTATTTGATAAAGGTTACATCCCTCAAGAACCTATAGACCGATCTGGTTATCTTTCCGCTGTTGGATTGTGTTCTGTGTTGAATACCTCAATAGGTTGATTGAGTGTCCCACGCAATTCATGGTTTACGACTTGCCCTGAGGAAGGTGTGGCCCGGGAGTAGGGTCTTCACCGAAACGCGCGTCGGCGTTGGTCTTTCTAAACCCTGAAGAGATTTTCTATCCTCTATTTGGAACAGTGTATCAGAACATTCATTTACCTTGCTGGCTTCCTTTTAACTTGGGATGATTTGTTATATATGTTAGTTGAATGAAAGGAGCTCATGTGATATGTATGAGTGTGCATGTATGAATGAAGATTGTGTGTGGGGTACGTTATTCATTGTAATTCTTTCACTGTATTTTAGTTATATGTATATATCTTTTTGTGTGTAATATAAAATCAAATTTTATGATACCTTTTGATATTCTGATAATAAAAAGATAAAATTATTCATTGTATTTATTGTGGTTTTCTCAATGCATGCACGGGATTGCTTTGTTTATCTAATCAATAAGGACTCCTCTGTGGGCCTCTATAATCCTTGAATGGGTGGGTAGCTCCTTCTTTTTGTACATTGTTCAACTTGAACATGTCAAAAAAGGTTTTAAATAAGCAACTAGAAAAATGGCAAATCTTTAAAATAAGCAAATGAAGAAATGGCAATTCTTTCATACCCTTAGGGGGGTTGATTCTGCATAGATGGTGAATACTTAGGCTCATTATTGGATGTTATCTATAGATGCCGCTGAATGTGACGTGGGTCCCGTGCTCTCCATGCCACTCGAATCAAGCTATTCTGGCTGAAGAGGGGTGAAACCCCGAAACCGGTCCTAGGATGCTTGTTTCCAGTCCAGGGAGGACCTGGCTTGGCAGTTCGGGCTGGACTGTTCCCATGAGGCACAGGGTCAAGACTGATTTGCATATGGCTGGGTTCAAACTGGAATGGCATGGTGAGCAAAAAAACGATGGATTTAGGCCCAGATCTCTGTACTGGGGTGAATGTATGACATTGTTCTGCATTCTGTCCATCAACTGTTGTTTTTGCATTTGTCACCCCGAGTGGGACGGGTATGCCCAGACGTGGGTCCCGTGCTCTCCATGCCACTGGAATCAAGCTATTCTGGCTGAAGAGGGGTGAAACCCCGAAACCGGTCCTAGGATGCTTGTTTCCAGTCCAGGGAGGACCTGGCTTGGCAGTTCGGGCTGGACTGTTCCCATGAGGCACAGGGTCAAGACTGATTTGCATATGGCTGGGTTCAAACTGGAATGGCATGGTGAGCAAAAACGATGAATTTAGGCCCAAATCTCTGTACTGGGGTGAATGTATGACATTGTTCTGCATTCTGTCCATCAACTGTTGTTTTTGCTGAATGTGTTCTAGGCAACTTCATGTGTCAGCCAATTTGCTTATTTTAAAGATTTGCCATTTTTCTAGTTGCTTATTTTAAACCTTTTTTGACATGTTCAAGTTGAACAATGTATCACCATTACGAGACATTTCTCTTATATTCACGATTTTATAAATTTAGGAATCACTTTAATTGTCTTTTCTGTTTCTTTTGAGACACACCATAGGTACTTCTGACCTTCAATTTAGAGACACGATCTCTGAGAAAAATATTGGATTTGGATAATTTCCATCTCCTTCATCACTTATAGGTCCTGACGAAAGCCCCCCGATTCCCCCCCCAGGGGCACCTAAAGGGGCTGAAACATGTCGACCATCTTTCTGGACTGACAAGTGCAGCGGACTCATTACATGTCCAACTATGCACAACACTATTTTTACTCTTTCCCATGCCCCAAACTGAATAAAGTCTTAGTTTAGGTGGCATACGGACTTCTTTTTAAATTCACTCCACACGAGCACCCTCACTTTTTATTTTTTATTTCTGATCACTACTGTAATAACCAGTGGTTCCCTCCAGGTGGAGGAAGTATAAAAGAAACCCAATGATGATGCTGTCACGTATATGACTAAGGCGGAGAACCAAGATATACCGCCTACCAACCTGCTTACGTGAATGAGGGTTTTTTTAAACAATGACGGGTAGAACCACCTGAACCCTGGTAGCAGGTACAAGTGATCCATTCCCATTTGATTATGTAGTGATATAACCTGATGTTCTAAGGTTAAATGCTTCCATGTGTTAAAGAAATACACTTTTTTGACTTTTGAAGAGACTCAATCATATTTTTACATTATGTCTGTTGTGAAATATACTTGCCAAACGTTTTCATGACTTGACTCGTGCATGTACTCTTAGAGCCCAGCCAGACCCATGACTCGGCTCTAGCTTGACATGCCCTATTAATTTGCCTGCACGCCCTCCAATCCTTGTGACTCGGGCTTAGTCCATGGGAGAGTCAATCCCATTATAAAATGATTTGTAAATGTCGAGGACTAGAAACATAGAGCCCTCCCCACATGCAACAATTAGGCTTCTTGTAGCAGAGAAGAAAAATTTAAAATAAGGGATTCCAGTCCATAGACTCCAGTCCATTGTAGTGTACGTGACCACAGTCATGAGTTCCCAGGGAGAACTACCAAGCCCATTTGGGGCAGGCTGGGGCATTGCTTCAGCAGGGGTGTTTGGGGTGTAACACACCTCAGATGCATTCTGAATATGGTAGTTGGACCTGCTGTTTTAGTGTTGATGTTTCTCATTGTTTTTATTTCACCTAGATTTGTTAACTTTTTCATTTTTTAGGTCGAGCATTCGAGACCTCTTGTATATACTTTAGTATATACTTATATGTGTATGTACTTTGTGGGCTCTGGAGATCAGCCCTAGGACTTGTCTGCTTCCGGTTAGGGACTTTTTTTTCTGTTCAACTGCCTCTAATTTACTGTCTTGATAGAAAACGACCAGTAGAGGTCAGTAAAATACCAGAACTGCTTTCTGCCTAGGGACTTCTTTTTTTAATTTTTCTGGCAACTGCCTCTATTTAACTTTCTTGATAGAAAACGACCAGCAGAGGTCAGTAAAATACCAGAATTACTTAAGCATTCTCTAGATTCCAGTCCATAGAAATTGTCTTCCACGAGCACCCGTAGACAATAATATTTTTTTCAAATCTTGTATTTTCAGTGATATGACTACCGAAGGCCCTGATTTTATATTAAAAACAGAGCTTTGGACTGTACCATTTCCCACTGAAAGGCAATATTTCTCTCCATGTGTTCCCAAACCTGGCGTGTCACGCAGTTTGGTGCTTACTTTCCCTCCATGTTAAAGAACAGTAGATGTTTCAGCACCCAGGCTAATGTGCTGCACAGCTAAATACATATAAGGTCCCAAAGGCGAGACCGATTGCATTGCAAATGCTTTTTTTATTTGGGATCTTAAAATTATATAGTGACCGGTTTACAAGAAAGTAGTAAATCTGCACCCAATAGAAGTACTCCTTGAATGGGTGCAAATGTTCCACTTTTTGGAATTCACAAACATTGGCAGCGGTAGGGTTTGCAAGCTTCACCACTGTCAAGTATTCAGGCTTGCTGCTGGAAATCAAACACCCAAAAGATGATGGGATGGATGCGTGCAAATAGTCTAAGCAGTGGCAATCGCTGGAAGTAGCATTCCAACCCATCTTTTTTCGCTCACTGTGCCACTTTCAATAGAGGTCCACCTAGTGCAATTCAATATTGACCACGTTCCTCATAGAAACAGTCCATCCGGAACCTTGGTCATCTCCCTCCTCCACCTTACACTCAACTGTTTTTTAGGTCGAGACTGGGCAGTGCATGCGCTGCAAGGCATGCTGTATTGGAGTAGGAGCTTGAAGCCACGCCCACTCTCCGCCCATATTTTTCATTGGCTTGTGTCATTGTCCTTCGTAAATGCTGGCTTCTGATTCGTTAATAGGCTTGTTAGACCCTCCTTAGTACCGCCTTGTCTTCATTTATAACCTCCCATGAGGACTGGCACTTTTACTTCTGTTCTTACACGGTACGTCTTCTTTAGTCTGTAAACACTATTTGCTTTAATGAGTTTCTCCTACTGCAGGCACGACATGCTTTCCTGCAACATTCAGCGCGCCATGCACGCTTTCACTTTCCAAGCAGCCCGGGACAATGGCGGCCGCTTCTTTGAAATGGAATAGGTTTTATTTACTAGAGTTTGAGCTATTAGCATTGTAAATGACAATGCTTTTTATTTATATGTTAATTATTAAAACAGATAAATAAAAGGCGTTGTTATTTATAGTGCCAACAGCTTAAACTCTCGCAAATGCGAGACCTATTGCATTGCAGATGCTTGTTTTAGTTGGTAACTTTGAGATTCACACCGCGAATCTCACTGACTAAGATAAGCCCTAGAAGCTTGTTTGTGGCGACAGGAGGCGATCATCTGCCACGGGGAAGGGGGCAGGCCTCGGAAAGACTTGTGGGGCTGCATCAGAACCAGTCACTTGAACTTTAAGACCCGGCCCCGCTGCAGGGTCCCCACATCTTTCAGTTCTCGCTCAATATCACAAATCCATCGAACGTGTTAATGAAGGAAGACAGACGGCCCCGCATACATTAGGCCTCGAGTCCTATAAAAACAGAGCAGAAAAGCCATTGCCGCCTCTGTCGTGACGCACAGCCCGAAAGAGCTGCACGCGCCAACCCGTTCCTCTCGCCAAAGGCAAATGTGTTTTTTATGCGGAGCAAATTAGATGTCTCTTCGCCCTCCCGTCAGGATTGCTCGGATACTGCAGCCACAATCAGGTGCATGCCCGCCTATGTTGCCAATGTTCCTGATGTCTATGGCGGGATAAAGCAAGAACAGCCTTGTTAGATTTAATTAGATGGTGTTTTATGGCCAAGGATCCGAATTTGGGTCCAAATGGCAGCCAACCATGTCCTCCACCCCTTTCTCGTGAACTCATACTGATCAGTCCGCCCACCCCAGCACAATTGAGAGAGACCCAGTGACCCACGGAAACAAAACATGCTTTCCCTCCTTCCTTCTCCCTTTTCCTTACCTTGTTTGCTTCTGCTCTCCCTTACCTTTGTTTTCCCCTCAATCCTTATCTTGTACCCTCCTTCAATATATCCGGAGCCCTATTTCCCCCGGTCCTATTTCCCCACACTCTTTCTCTTAAAGGCGCATTACCTTCTATTCCCTCTCTTCTTTTATTTTTTCGTCTTTTGTTCCCTTCTTTAAAATCTTGTGCTCTCTCGTGTCCCCTCCCGTTCTTCAGCTCTCTCGTTCCGTCATTTCTTTTCCCATCTCTCGATTATTCCTTCCTTCCCATCTCTCTCCTATTCCTTCCTGCTCTCTTTCCTTCCCTCACTTAAGTTCTAAGATTTTCTCTTCCTCCCTGTGTTGTTTCCTCCTTTAAAATCTTCTGCTCTCCCGTTCCCTCTCTCGTATCCCCTCCCGTTCATCTGCTCCCTCCGTCCCTCATTTCTCTTTCCATTTCTCGCTTATTTCTTCCTTCCCATCTCTCTCCTGTTCCTTTTTGCTCTCTTTCCCCCCAGTATCTCCAGCTTCCGCCATCCCTCACTTTAGTTCCAAGTTTTTCTCTTCCTCCCCGTGTTGTTTCCTCCTTCAAAATCTTCTGCCCTCTCGCTCCCTCTTTCCTGTTTCCTCCCAATCTCCAGCTCCCCCCTTCCCTCATGTTTATTCCCAACTCTCTCCTGTTCCATCCAATATCCCCATCTCCTTCCTTCCCTCTCGTCTGTTTCCAGTTTCTCTCCTCTTCTGTCTCTTGTTCTCACCTTCAGTATCTCCTGGGCCCCCCTTATCTCACTCTTCTTCCACCCTGCTCTCTACTTGACCCAGAGCACTTTTACCAGGCCCCACAGCCAGGAAAGCACTGCATGTGGACTCCACACAACATAACACTATTAAAGGGCCAGCCGACATTTTCTGTTGCTTTTTAGTGTCTTGCTTTACTCATAATTGCGCCTCTCTTAGCCCCTCAGCGACATATAGAAGGCTGTTAACAAGCTAACGATGGGATAAGGGTTCAACCATGTGATGACCTCAGTCGATGTGGTACATGATGCCACTTTCAATGCTCATGGCTTGTTGGTGAATGAACCTCCATGGTTTTACCGTTTTTCCAGGGACTATGTAATACACATTTCTTCAATTGTGGTGTTTTCTTTCGTGGCTGCAATCAAAGCACAATAGTTATGGCTTCCTTTGTAATCAGTGTGTGGTGTCCGTGAGGTCTTACCTGGGGTCGGGTCTATATTTATGATGTCAGTTTCGTGTGAAGTAGGAGAATTGTGTGTTTATCGTTGTTAAGATTTGTTAGTAGTGAGGGCACAGTTATGTGGTGTGTGCTCTCCAATAGCCATTACCGTATTATGAGATGTTTCTTGAAGTATAGAAATTTGGGTACGTTAATAGGGATAGTTAGAAGGTCTTAGAACCTCGGGTCCTGTACTCATAGGAATATGCTCCTTTGTCTTTGCCGGAAAGTAAAAAAGTGACAGATGGAGATGTAGGAATCAACTGACCGTTACTCTGGACACATGCCATTCCTTCATTTCCTTGTTTGTCTGTGTCATTGTAGGCAGCAACCGCCCATCTGGAAATAAATCATCCAACCCTAAGTCCCAAAAGGGCCTGCCCAGCCTAGCAGAAACCAGTAGGTGCATCCCAATGGAAGAGGAATACAAGCAGCGAGAGACACGTTTAGGTGGAGACTACTTTGTACATGGTTGGTCGTAGATGATTTAGGAAACTACGAAATGGAATGATCCTAAATGAATTACAAGGGGGTCAGATTGGTTAAAGAATTTCGATCAATCACTTTTGTGCTGTCCCAGTGTTTTGCCATTTGAATTTCTGCTACCAGATGGTTGGTATGTTGGTTTAGTACAAATTCACACATGGTATATGGTGTTGAGCCAACTTATTTAAATAGCCTGAGACCCATTACAAAGCATCTCTTGCATCGTGCAATAGACTTTGAGCCTCACATACAGTGGGAGACAGAGTAGACGTTTATTACAGCGGTCTTGTTTATTTCAATTCCAGATAGTCTTACCTACTGGTTTTGCGCCTCTTGCAATTAGTGGGCGTTTTCGGGAAGTTTTAGATCACATTACATGAATCCAGTTATGTTATGGGCAAAGATGTAGGCAATACCGCTCAGTGGTCCATTTGGAGGATTTATAGCACTTTGCATAGCAGTAATAAATGGGCATTGGCTTATTTGCCCGCCACAAGTGTTTGGGCAAGTGATGGGTCAAAATAAAAGATTATATACAATTTTCTTGCACTGTATGTTAGAATTGGGAGTGATCATAGTGAAGGAAGGCACACAACGTACACCATTCTGTCTATTGTAAGACCCATCACGACATTCTTTGTTTGGAATAAAGATTGAGAGATATGATTTAGGGAATTAGTTATATTGATCTTGCCTCCAGTTTCACCTCCTATATGAAGATGAACCTGGTTTCATTTGCATACGTATATGAAAGTGTATGTTGTTGGTCAATAAATTAGCCTTTTGAGTTCATAAATATGTTAAAAAGTAAATGTGACAGGCATGGGCCCAGTGGTACACATTTAGGGAACCTGTGCTTTGGCAACTTTTTATGTTACTTGTAAATCTGATAACATTCTGCATTGACTTTGGTGCAAGAATTCGGATTTTGCTGGTGGGATTTTGCTTGTAGTGTCACTTCTAAAGTTATATAAACTGTGCCCTCAGCACTCTCTCTGTTAATTGAAAGAGCCATAAAAAGAAATGGATTGAAAACAACTTTATGCAAGCCTAGAATTTAGGAAACTCACCTTTTGGTCTACCAGGATTCAGCCATCTGCCAGGTGATTATGTTTGAAAATGGAGCATTGGCAGAGTGTGGCTGTGGATTGGCCCCCTGATGGAACTCCTTTTTTGCTTTTAGCCTGATGGGCTAAGGGGGTTTTTGACAAGTCCGCAATTTTCTAGAGTTGTTGTGTGATGCAAGAATTGTTTACTATTCCTGAGTCCTTATTGCACGGCACCTCTGCAGGGATTGTCAGTGGAAGGCCACTATAATGGGAATAGCAACTGTGTGGACAGATTTCACGTATATTAGTGATGAGTGAGGTGTAGGTGTGCCATGAGCTCGTTTCTGATGTGCATGATGTGCTGCAGAATGTTGTTTCAGATATTCATTGCATTGAAGGCAAAGGTGTACTCCAGTTTTGTTTAGTTTTTTTTTGCAGTTTCAGGTATTCAGCCGGTTAATGTTTTGGCACATTTTGTTATGCTGACCTCCAGAATTGAATAGTTTTGCAGGCGCATAGGCTAGCCATGTGATGTTTCTTTCCACATTTTAGGTGTTCCAGTACGATTTGCGAATAATACAGGTTGGAAGAAGTAGACTAGGCAGGTCCCTCATCAAGGGCCTCATTTCTAATTTTGAGACGTTTGATAAGTTTGGTGGAATCATTTACGACACCCTTTAAAAGGGCCAATGCAGAGATGGGGAAGACAGGATGAGAGTTTTGCCACCAGCAAAGTCTCAGGATTTACCACAACTGTGAATTCTGCTTCAGGAAGGTTGCTCTTTCTAAAGCAATAAGAGCAGGTACTATGCTACTTTTGTCGCTGTCCATCTCGAAGGTGAGGTTGATTTCAAGTGTGAATCTATGGGATCTAGAGTTCATTACAAGCTGATGTAGGAAAGTGCCTGGTTTTGACATAGTCACCCCCATTTTTTGCCTCGTATTTGATGCAACTTTGACTGAAGTGCACTGGGTTCCTGCTATCCAAGTCCCCAGTGCCAGTGTTCTTTACCAAAAACAAGGTAATTGTTCCACGATTGGCAAGACCTTTAGTACCCCTGTAAGGCCTTAGTAAATTGTACCCCTGGTACCTAGGGCATAGGTACTAACGAGGGTCCCTAAGGGCTGCAGCATGTATTGTGCCACCCTAAAGGACCCCCCCCCCCCGCCAAGCTCATGCAGACTGACATTACAGACTGCGTGAAATGATGCAGACAAAAGTGAAAACACTACATGGCACACACCTTGTGTGCCATGCCACCCAGACACTGCAAGAAAAATATATGTCACCCCTACAGTAGGCCCTAAAGCCCTACAGCAAGGTACATTATATTACATGTGAGGACATATCTGCATGAGCAGATATGCCCCTGTGCTGTCTAGCCAATTGCTAGATAGTGCAAGTGAACAGGGAAGCCATCTTGAGTACATGTTCCAGGCCCCAGTTACGTGATGGCTTCACAGAAACCTATGGTGTTTGGTATCAAACACTTTGTCTTAATAAATTCCTACTGATGCCTGTGGTGGATTTATTAAGACATGCACCCAGAGATCATCTTAGAGGTGCCCCCTGAAAACCTACCAACTTCTAGTGTGCTGGATGACTGGTATCAACCAGTCTGCCACCACAGATGCGTTTCTGACCCTCTGGAGGTGAGAGCCTGCTCTCTCTGAGGCCAGAAACAAGGCCTGCTTTAGCCGGAGGTGTTGCCACCTCCTCCAAGCAGGGTGGCTAGTAATCAGCATATCAAGGCAGGAGACTTCAAAGGGCTCTGCCGCCTTTGATATGCGACCCCGCTTCCCCTGACATGGGAAATGCCACCCCCTGTCCAGGGCCCATTTGGCACCCGAACAGGCAGGAACATTAGCTAGTCAGAAGGCGTGTTCACTATCAGGCTAGTTACACCTCTAACGTGGACTAACCTGAAGTGAACATGAAAAATAGAATTCCACCATCATGGTTTTTGGTGAAATTAGATTCACTGGGTCAGGGTTATGCCCTCTCCCCACAGGAAGTGGTCAGATAGGGGGTGTAGGCACCCCAGAGGTAAGTTTCCCATTGGCTACTACCTTACATTCCTCTTTACACCCCTAAATTTAGTTTTTAGGTGGCACCTTTGACACCAGGAACTCAGAATCGATAAAGACAAGAAGAAGAAGAGCAAAGAAAGCGAGAATGAGGACCAGCTGCAGACTTTTTGCCACCAAACTCTGGCTGCCTGCCTCTGTCCTGACAATCGAAACAAACCGACTCGTTCTGTCTCTATGCATCTGCCAAGAACCCCGGTGGGCTGCCAGCACTTCGCAAATTGCCAGCAATCTCCCTTGGAATAGAGGAGCTATTCCCCTGCAGCTTGCAAGCACCAAACAGCAAATTCTGGTCTACGGTTCTGCTGCGTCCCTGTCCCACCAACGCCGCAGCCACCCAGGAAGATGTAGTTGTGCTCCAGGAGATCAGATCCATCTCCCCACCAAGTGAGAAGACGCCAGGACCAACCGGAGCCACACAGCACCAATACCCAG
Source organism: Calotriton arnoldi (assembly GCA_963921515.1). Lineage (NCBI taxonomy): Eukaryota > Metazoa > Chordata > Amphibia > Caudata > Salamandridae > Calotriton > Calotriton arnoldi. The sequence continues at coordinate 5,181,600 of CAWUFW010000224.1, read as the reverse complement.
GGTACCGGACTCCTTGCAGCAGTCAAAGCTCCAACGACACCAAGACCGAGCAGCTGTCTAGGGATGTCAGCACCACAGAGACCCACTTCGAAAGTGAGCCGGCTGTCCTGTTTTCTGCCCCCTCAACCGGCGAGACCGACAACTGTGAGCACCTGTGACGCACAAGCCCGGCTGACCTAACCACTCTGCAGCGAGCGCCCAGCTTGGGTCTCCAAGAACCGAGCCACCCATTGGGAGCTCCCAGACTTGTCCCCAAGTCCCCCTATTCAGCCTGTTTCTAGGAGGCCCCCCTCTCCTTCTGAATAGTGCGCAAAGCTACCAATCCAACCAGCACCTCTGCACCTGGATGCTCCAGGGCAGATAAAGACTAACTGCTGGCGGTTCTTTGGACCTTGGCCCCCTCACCTTAAGTTCTGAAGGGGATCCCTGGAAAACTATTGCAGGTAACTGTATGCAGTATATGCTTTTTTCCCCATAGGAAAGCATTGCCGTGTGAAGACGCATTTAAGTGAACATTTTCCTTACCTGTAAAAATGAATATCTAGAAAAGTACTTGCTTGATCCCAAAGTTTTTGGTGTCGAATTTTTCTAAATTAGTCTCGGATTTATTCTTGAGTGTCTGTCTCATTTATTGCCTCTGTGAGTACAATAAATGCTTAGCACTACCTTCTGATAAGACTAAACTGTTCGCCCACACTACAACAAAAGAGGGCATTTGGGTTATATTACTTGTGCCTCTGCAAACCAGTAAGGGTTGCCTGAACTCTCTGCACAGTGTACCTCGTTTTAGTGCACTATATAGAGAGACAGTTTCCTATAGCTGAGGTATGAATATCTTCAGCTTTTTGTCAGGTACTCACTTTTGAAGATGAGATTACGTCTAGCTATTAATGAAGAGGAGCAATTTTGTCTGGATGAGTTCACTTTTCTTTAGGCACCTTTCTGTAGTAGTTTGAGTCATGTTTGGAGTCAATCCATAACTGTGAACAAAAGACATGACGAGTCTCTTAGCTTTTTATGGGCATACGCCTTATTTTTTATATAATATTTTATGTATACTATTTACCCAGTAGTTCATCACTACTGTTGAACATCCCATTATTATCAAGTCATAACGCTGCCCTCTTTGCACCTTAATGTTATTCAGAACATTCCAGATTCATTTCGGGATCCCAGTACCAACCTAAGGGAACATTCTCAACAAAGAGTTGACGAGTGTTTGAGTTCCATCCCATAAAGTTGGAAAATCAGTAGGATTATACCCCCCAACTTGTTTTTTATTATGACAGCATTTATTCATAGCTATCCATAGTTTCTTATTTTACCATAGAAATGTTTTAAGTAGTTTGCCCAAATTTTTTTAGAAGTCTGTAGACAAATTGATAGGTATCATACTGATAAAGTAGTTTTTTTGTTGTTGTTTTTTTTAATGTCCTCATTCTGCCAACTCTCTTGCTGGAGTTGCTCTTGTCCCTCAGAGGCCAGGAGGGAGAAAAAGAGCATTTCCACACAAGAATACTGCTGTTTCCACTTCCATCTCCTTCACGGAGGAGGACCAGGACACAGGAGAGACCAGGACCGACAGCATGTTTGGCTTAATCATCGGACCTGCTCGCCTTCTCTCTCCAATCCACCAACATTGTCCAAACCTTGTCAAGACTCCTAGGGTCACAGGCCATATCAAACTGGCTCGTATAAATGATGCTTTTGAGGCACTCAGCAAAGGATGGGGGGCTTTCGGATTTCCAAAGCCTACATATCTCCCGCCTCGCCAACAGAGCCACATAAAAGATAAACTTGGAGATACCTGTGTTTATCCGCACATCCTCTTCTTGATTAAGCCCAAAAAATACAAGACGAAGGCTTACCTTAATCCGTTTACCAGTTACTTCCCCAAGAAAATCACATACCGAGGCCCAGTAGGAAACAATCTTCGGACACTGCATAAACAAATTCAGGTCATCTGCTGATGGGAGCATGCACCTTGGACAGACGTAGGTGTTACCTGTAGCCCTTGATAACTTCGCTGGAGACCAATAGACTCTGTGGGTGGTAAACAGATGGTTACGTTTAAGCGAGGCAGGTTTCACCACTGTTCGTAGAATGGAAAAGGAATCAAACCACACTTGCTTCAAATCCCCATCCCCAAGCTCTTTTGCCCATAGGTTTGAGATTTCAAAGTCGATCTTATCCTCCGCCTCCAGAAAGGCCCAATACCAAAATGAAACTTCCTTTTCCCATTGGTCAGTTCTCATCACCTGATCGAGCTACGAGTCCTCTTCCTCTCCAACCCAGTCTTGTGTTGCCCACCAAGAACGTAATTGATAATATTTAAATCTTGTCAGCTGTCCCTTGGTTCAATTGCTTAACACTTCCAAACTCACTAGACTTGATCCCATTTTAAGATCTGCCCTATAGCATAACCCCCCCAGATTTTAAAGGCTGACTAAGTTGATCCATCAAGCAGTCCGGAGTACCCGGAGATTCCCAAATCGGAGCCCGTGTTGAGTAATATGGGACTCCCAGCCTTTTCCGCAGATACAACCAAGTTCTTAAGGCGGACCTCAGAATCTTCAACCTCACCTTTTTAAAGAATTTCAGGTCTTTGTATTTAAAAAGGAAGTGGTGCTGGCCATGCCAGACATCGGCTAACATTGCCTCAAAAAGTAAACCCATAGGTGACCTATCTGTCTTATTTGCAAGCATACGGACATTCTTAAAGTGGAAAGCGTAGCAGTACACGAGCAGATCAGGTAAAGCCAAACCTCCTGCCTCTAACCTCCTCCTCAACTTTTTCCAAGCTTTCCTGTGTCCCCTTGAAGCCCAAATAAAGCTGCCTATTTTCCCCTGGAGCTTGGCTATATCCTCCTTCCGAAAAGTTAAAGGAATAGAATTAAAACGAAAAGTGATTTTGGGGAGAACAATCATTTTTATAAGATTCACCAGACCATAAATGTTTAAAGGTAAGTTGGCCCATCTTTACAACAGACTCCCTATCTCCTGGCTAACTTTCTTACAGTTTATTTTAGGAACATCTTCAAGTTTCTGTGTGATCAGTACTCCCAGGTAACGCATTTGAGTTTTAACCCCCGACTCCTCATATCCTGATTCCATTCCATTATTTTGGTTTTTTCCACATTCACCTTGTATCCTGAGATTAAACCAAAGCTCTCTGCCTTCGCCATCAGATTAGGGATTGCATCTTGCAGGTTGGTGGTATAGAGAATCAAATCATCAGCATATAAAGCCAATTTTGCCACAAGCCCCGAAGACTTAAAGGGGAGGATAGTGGAATCTGCTCTGATCAAATTTGCAAAAGGCTCTATATACAAATTAAAGAGGAGCGGAGACAGGGGACAACCTTGTCTTGTGCCCCTTGTGATATTGAACCAGTCCGACAGTTCTCCATTCGTCAACACCCTAGCCCTGGGGAGATAATATAGATTTTGCACAGCCCTCACAATATTCTGCGGAAAGCCAAAACTACTTAAGGTCTCCCAGAGATACACCCAGTGCACTTGGTCGAAGGCCTTAGCTGCATCCACAGCTACTATCGTCAAAGGTAGATTCTGGGCCTCTGCCATATCCATAACCCCCATCATCAAAAACATAAGTTCGTGAAGCTGCCTCCCTGGTATAAAACCTTTTTGATCTTGAGTGGATAACTCCCTTAATGACCTTTGCTACTTTTGAAGCTACAATCCTTGAAAAGATCTTATAAACTGTGTTCAAGAGAGATATTGGTCTATACGAGTCCACTCTCAGTGGATCTTTACTCGGTTTCAATATTAAAGGTTCCGTAGCCTGCTACCAGGAACTGGGAGCAGTTTCCCCATCTATATATATTGCGCTGAATAAGTCTTTTAAAACTGGAGCCACTTTATCTATGATGTGAGTATAAATCTCAACTGGGAGGCCATCTGGCCCAGCTGCCTTACCGCCTGCCATTTTCCTCCACTGCACCCTGATCTCCTCTTCCGTAATCTCGCCCTCTAAAACCCTCTTCTGCTCATTTGTTAATTGTGGGAGCTCTGTCATCTTTAACCAAGCCTCTATGCATTCTCTCCTGGGTTGTATATCCTCACTATAGAGGCTGCTCATATAACTTCGGGCTTCTCCACTTATATCTACATTGGTGTGCAACAACTCCCCCGACTCTGTTTATTAAATTCCGTATTGAATTTCTGTCCCTATCTGTTTTAGCCTTCCAGGCCAACAATGAGCTACACCTTTCACCATACGGAAAATGCTGGAGCTTACTCACTTTCCATTTATCTTGTATCCTCTTATCTAACTGTGCTTGAAATTCTGCCTGCAACCCCTCCAGTTCTCTACTAAGCACAGAAACTCTACCTGAACCCTCAATCGAAGCCTTCTGGAGATCACATTCTCTGGCCTTAATCTCTCTAATTCGGTTCTCATCATCACCACCCGTCTCCTACCGACCATTGTAGAGCTTAAAATTGCCCTTAAATATGCTTTAAAAGCATCCCAAACTATTTGCCCTTTTGCAGAGCCCCTATTGGACAGAAAAAAGTAAACAGTCCTTTCCACTATATTAAGTACTACCTTCTCATCCAATAGGATAGTCCTATCCAGCGTCCACCTTCTCTGTCCCACTTTTTGATGGAACCTCAGGGACAAGGCCACAGAAGAGTGGTCTGACAAAACCGCAGGAACATGAGTTACCGCCTCCACTTCTGCATACAACTCCTGATCTACCAAAAAGTAATCAATGCGAGAGTGATGCCGATACTTTTTACTATAGAAGGTAAGATCCCTAGCTTCCCCCATCTTGCTGCGCCAAATATCAATCAAGTTAAATTCAGCCATCATACTTTTCAGCCTAGCAAATGTTTTAGGAGGGCTAATATATTTAACTCTCGATGTTCTATCTAGTTCCTTATTTAGAACTAAATTAAAATCTCCTCCAAGTACTATCGGGCCGTTGTCTCCAACAAACAAGATTCTGGCTTCATTAGGGCTTCAGGATTATCATAATTTGGACCATAATATATTGCACACACTACTGGCCTACCTTGAATCGATAAGGTGGCCACTAACCATCTACCAGAGAGATCCGATTCGTATTTAACTTAACTAGCCTTATTCCCGAGTTGCTCCTAATAATTAAAGCCACTCCTCTGGTGCACCCTCTCTGGTCTGAGCACACTACCTCCTGGACCCACCGTAACTTGTTGAAGCATAGCCCACACTCATTCCTTTCCAGATGGGTCTCTTGAAGCAGTATAATTTGCGCCTCACTATTCTTAAGGTATTCTGTTACTTGGGCCACCTTCTTCCTTGCTTTCAAACCATTGACATTCCAGGATAAAAAATTTACTAAATTTAACCTATTCATACTCAAAACCCCAAACTCTGTCCCTGTTTGACTCCTTCATCTCTTTGGGCATAGACCCTTGGTTAAACTTCCCAGCCGGATGGAACCCATAGATACCAATAGTCAAATTAGAGGATAGCAAAAAGAGGACTAATTTTTTTCTTTTTTCCCCATGCTCCCCACACCCAGTGCCCCACTTACCCCCCCCCCCCTTACCCCCCTCCGTGAAACCCCCTCTCTTCTCCCTGAGCGATATAGTCCGCCCTTTGTGACCCCCCTTCCCAAAGAGAGATAAATACGTGTACTTAAAGAAAAGAGAAGAAAGCCTAATAATTCATAGTGAATTTGTGTTTAGCACCTACACTATTTCATCAGATAGAAGACCCTTACAAAGGCTTTAAGGACTAACAGCTCAGCCCTCCATCTGAGCTAGAAAGGTGTCAACCTCTTCTTGACTACTAATGTTATACATCTTGTTTCGCCACATGATTTTCAACATTGCTGGAAACTTCATCTGGACCTGGGCACCTTTACTCCGTAACTCATTCATCCTTGTACCCAATTCCCATTGCCTCTGTGCAGTTCTTTTGCCTAAATCCGATCTTACTTGGTAATTGAAGTCCCCATACTTCAAAGAACCTTCCTTCAAAGCACGCCCCAGCACCAACTCCTTCATGGCATATGTGAGGAAATTAATCTAAATTTTTCTGGGCGTCTTCCTAGCGGGATTTAACTTAAATGGGTCCCTGTGAACTCTCTGAATCTCCTTCTCGAGATTGAGATCCGGCCTATCATGCAGTATTCCTTCTCTCAATAAGTTACAGATGAAACTCTTAATATCACCTTTCTCAGAACCTTCCGGAATACTGAGGACTCTCAAGTTATTATGTCTAGACTGTGTTTCAAGCCTCTCCAAATCATCCTGCAAGGATTTGTTCTGTGTTTTCAAGGTCTCTATATCTCTGGAATTCTTGACACAGCCACAGACAAAGTCTTCACCTCTCCTTCCAAAATTCCAGTACGTTGCGAAATGTCATCTAATTTTTCCTCCAGGACCCCACATTTTTCTTGGATACCTTTCTGGTTACTCTCAGATATCTCAAATTTCATAAGAATATCATGCCTCAGGTTCAGAATCATTTTTTCCACCTGATTTGTGGTCCCTCCTACAGCCTGAGAACTATTATCTCCTTTGCTTGGATCCCCTACGACAGATGGATCACTGTTATCAAGGGGCAGCCTCAGGCTTGAACTTGGGCTTAAATCCGGGCTCGGACTTACACTTAACCCACACCCAACTTGTAGGTCCCCAGCCAACAGGGAAAAACGATTTTCCAGAGGAAGTTGTACTGACTGAATCAGCGGGGATACCTTACTCCTCACCCCCTGCGACACTGTAACTTGTTCCATTATCCTGAAATAGGAACTAAGGGATGGTGAGGGCTTTGCAAGTGATTGCACCTCCTTGGGCCCACAGCACTTGGGTTTCCCCCCAGTCTTCACCACTTTTTTCTTCGGGGAGACCGCAACAACCTCCCGCGCAGCCTGCTCCCTAGTTCCCCCATCTTTGCCTTTCTCCTCAGGGACTGACCATAATTGGTACGGGCTCCTAACTTGCGTCACTTTTCCTGCTGGTATACTAACTGGGGTATTTCCCCCCCCCCCCGTACTCGGTATGCTCGATCCGCTCGATGCGCTCGTGCCTACTCCGGCACACTCAATATCACTCTCCACCCCCACCTTCATACGCTCTTTAATCGGGGGAGATCCCTTTCAATCAGCCTCAGTAATACCTGCGGAATTCCCCATGTATGTGGTCCATTTACCCCCACATTTTTCTCCACCCCACATGGACCCCCTACTTGATCAATCCAGTTCTTGGCCCGCTCCTCCGTAGCGTCTTTCCTCCGAAAACCGCCGTCCTGTGCTGCCTCTACCCTGGCCGACCCGGAAGCCGGCCAACGCCGTTGCCGCGCGGGTCCTCTGCCAGAGAGCTGCTGCACGCCGCCAGATCCCCTGCTGCTGTCGAATCCCATGTGTAGTCCAGACTATAAGTAAGCTTCTCCTTGCACGTTCAAATTACTGATCATAATCATAGTCTACCACTTAGCTCGTTACTTCATGCTGCTTTCCGTCTGCCTTCTCTCCTTGGTCCGGGAGCTCCCGCGACCGGCGTCAGCCTGCCGCCATGTTTCCCCCAAACCAAACAATTCTGAAAGACATTACAGCGTATAATGAGGGATTATACCCCCAACTTGTTTTTTATTATGACAGCATTTATTCATAGCTATCCATAGTTTCTTATCTTACCATAGCAATGTTTCAAGTAGTTTGCCCAATTTTTTGAAGAAGTCTGTAGACAAATTGATAGGTATCATACTGATAAGGTAGTTGACAATTGATGTAATTATCATTTTTATTGTTTCAATTCAGCCCCGCCTCAGATCAATTTCGGGCTCAGTCATAAGAGATGGTAGAGGTGTTGTCTAAATTAATCTGTATCTTGTATCTGACAGATTCTAATCAGTCATCATTAAACCTAAATATTTCAGATACTTGGATTGCCAGCAGTGGCCAGTGTTACTGATTAATTTTGGGGAACACTCAATATTAAGATGTCTGACTTTGAATATATCTTTGTTCAGTTTATATCCAGAAGTCTTGGAGTTCCTTTCTGCAGTTTCTAGAAGGACCAGGATGGAGTCCTGAGCACTTTCTGTAAAGACCAAAATATTGTCAGTTCATACTTCCATCTTTGAGTCCCAGAGGTAAAATGTAGTCCTTTTATTTGTGGGTTTGAACCCGCCTTTTCAATAACATGGTCCAAAATCCTTGTATGTGACTCGAAACTCTGTTTCTCATTAATCCAGTTTGTATTTGGTGTGTGAATGCCAGTAGACGCTTTTCTAATTTATTCAGCAAACAATTTGTATACATTTTACAGTCGACATTGTATTGTAATTGCATTTATATAGCGCTTACTACCCCTGACGATGCGTCGAAGTGCTTTTTTGGCAAGTAGCACGCTACTCCGGAACCCATAAAGGATTAGTGTTGAATTAGTATAGTGAAATATGAAAGTAATTTGAGTGGTGGATATGTTAGTCAGTTATTTGAATAGAGAAGGGTAGCAGAGGGATAGAAGAGAGAAAAAAGGTTTGCATTTATATAGTGCTTGCTACCCTTGATGAGGTGTTAAAGCGCTTTTTTCAGCGAGTAGCATGCTACTCTGGAACCCATAAAGGATTAGTGGTAAATTAGTATAGTGAAATATGAAATTTGAGAAGTGGACATGTTAGTCTATTATTTTGATTGAAAAGGATAGTGGAGCGATAGAAGAGTGAAGGATTTAGACTTTTTTTTTTTGGGGAGGTTATAGCAGTAGGAGGAGGCTTGGGATGAGTAAAAAGGGATGTGGAGGGGAAGAGTCAGAGGGAAGAGTTTAGAAAGGCTTGTGTTGGGGGATAGGTATAGCAAAAGAGGTGTCAGATGATGCAAGGAGGGGTAGAGTAGGGGAGAATCTAGAAAGGGCTATTTTGGGGATCATAGTAGTGGTACAGGGTTTGGGATGAATGAGAGAGTGGATGTAGAGGATATATTGATAGAGGTATAGGGTGAGAAATAGGGTAGTGCATTGGAAAGAGTAGTAGAAAGAGGGTTGAGATGAGTCAGAGAGTTGAGGTAGAAGATATATTGAGAGAGGTATAGGGTGAGAAATAGGGTAGTGCATTGGATATGATGAATTAAAAGAAAGTAATACATATAGAGATCCATAAGTACATGAAAAGTTTATAGATGCATAAAGGAAGTAAGTATATGTAGATTAAAGACATTGATAGCGGTATAGGGTGAGTAATAGGGTAGTGCATTGAATATGCATTTTTTTTTGTTTGGAGGAAAGTAATAAATATATAGATCCAAGCACATGGAAGGTATATAGATGTATAAAGGAAGTAAGTATATGTAGATTAAAGATGCATTAGATAAACTCTTTTTTTAAAGTGTTGTACTTAAATTTCTTTTTTTTAAACATAATTATTCTACATGTTTATACAAAGCAATACACATATATAGGTACATATCTATAGTACAAATAAATGCTTATAAACAGAGGAATATGCTGCATATTTCTGTTTGCGTGTGATGCTTATGTGGGGAAGAGCCAATTCTTGAGTAGTTTTCTGAAGATGAGGTGGTTGTCAGTGGATCATATGTTAGGGGGTAAAGAGTTCCATATTTTGGCTGCTTGAACAGAGAAGGATGTGCCACCCATGGTTTTTTTCTTGTAGTTTGGGATTTTGAGGCGAGGTGCCACTCTAGAGCGGAGGCTCCTTTGTTGAATGTGTTTAGTGATTTTATTCCTGATGAGAGTGGCCCCATTCCATGTATCGCTTTGTGGGTGATACAAAGCAGCTTGAACGTGGATCTTCTGGCAAGCGGTAACCAATGCAGGGCTTTCAAGACAGGGGAGATCTGGTCTCGCGGTTTGATATGCAAGAGTAGTCTGGCAGCCGAGTTCTGAATCCGTTGTAGTCTTTTTATGGTCGTTAAAGGTGATCCGTGGTAGAGGCTATTGGCGTAATCGAGTTTGGACAGAACAAGGGAGAAGGTAGCTTGGACCTTGTGTGGAAATCCCAAATGGGGGAAGATTCGTCGCAGAGTTTTAATAGTAACAAAGCTTGATTTTTCTAGTTTGTCCACTTGGGCATTCATCGGTAGCTTGGAGTCCATGGTCATTCCAAGGTTTCTTACTTCCTTCGATACTTTAGGCGGTGATCCCAGTGCATCAGGCCAGGCGGCAAGGGGGTCATAATGTTTCCATGTTGTCACATGTGAGTATTTCCGTTTTGGAAGCATTCAATTTGAGATGACTCCATTGATAAGCCATGTAGGCTTATCTTTCCTAGTCAATAGCGTGTCCTTCACTTCTTTGGGTATAAAAGCTATATTGTATTCAGCTGTTGTTCCCTGGATCTTGCTTTCAAAGTGAAGTGTTAGAAGAGATTCATAAGTGAGTTTTCCTATTCTCCCATCATTGTTGGTAATACAGAGATGGACAACCCTTGAGTCCAGGAGCTTTCCCTCATTTTACATTTCTCACCTCTATACTGTAAGTGGGTCTCCTTAGGACTTTCTTACCAGATTCTTGGATACAGGGCAGATTGACATCACAGAGAATTCAATTGCAAACACCTGAAGATATGTTTGAGTTGGGTGCATACAGTTCCAAACAGTATGCTTTAAAGACGTCATCAAGTTATTGTGGTTCTGTATGTATGATTCTATTATTGTCCTCAACAGATAATATATTTGAACAGGAAGGGTTGGGAGCACACTGCTTCACCTCCCAGCACAGTTCGCCCCTTAGCGTTATGGTAAATGCAGTTCGTAATACATGCTTACTTGAGATTTTACTAGAGTGTTCCACCAAAGTTGGTGCAGGTTAGTGCTGTACATCTCTAGACACGTGTTTCTGGATTTCATCCGTCATCAGTAGAGATAAAAACGAATTTTATATGGGGTTGCTGAGCAGGCTGCCACAATCCTTACAGGTCTCAGTACCTCTCACAGGCGCACAGGTGCATCTCCACAAGCTCGTCAGCTCAATGGCTCAAGGGAGCCTTTTCAAAACAGGAAGGGGTGGGAGCACACTGCTTCACCTCCCGCACAGTTCGCCCCTTAGCATTATGGTAAATGCAGTTTGTAATACATGCTTTCTTGAGATTTTACTGCAGTGTGCCACCAAAGTTGGTGCAGGTTAGTGCTGTACATCTCTAGACACGTGTTTCTGGATTTCATCCGTCATCAGTAGATACTATAGCAAAGCAAGCAACATGAGACTGCATTTACCAGAATGCCAGGGGCAAACCTTGCTGGGGGGTGAAGCGGTGTGCTCCCACCCCTGTTCCTGTTTAAAAGTACTCCCGTGAGTCATTGAGCTGACGAGCTCGTGGACGAAGCACCCGCGCGCCAGTGAGAGGTACTTGACCTGATGCAATGTTTGGCAGCCTACTCAGCAAACCCCAAATTTGAAGCCTGTAATCTCTACTGATGACGGTTAAAGAACCAGAAACACGTGTCTAGAGATCAGCACTATCTGCGCCAACTCTGGCGAAACACTCTGAATACTATAGCAAAGCAAGCAACATGAGACTGCATTTACCAGAATGCCAGGGGCAAACCTTGCTTTGGGTGAAGCGGTGTGCTCCCACCCCTGTTCCTGTTTAAAAGTACTCCCGTGAGTCATTGAGCTGACGAGCTCGTGGAAGAAGCACCCGCGCGCCAGTGAGAGGTACTTGACCTGATGCAATGTTTGGCAGCCTACTCCGCAAACCCCAAATTTGAAGCCTGTAATCTCTACTGATGACGGTTAAAGAACCAGAAACACGTGTCTAGAGATCAGCACTATCTGCGCCAACTCTGGCGAAACACTCTGAATACTATAGTAAAGCAAGCAACATGAGACTGCATTTACCAGAATGCCAGGGGCGAACCTTGCTGGGGGTGAAGCGGTGTGCTCCCACCCCGGTTCCTGTTTAAAAGTACTCCCGTGAGTCATTGAGCTGACGAGCTCGTGGAAGAAGCACCCGCGCGCCAGTGAGAGGTACTTGACCTGATGCAATGTTTGGCAGCCTACTCAGCAAACCCCAAATTTGAAGCCTGTAATCTCTACTGATGACGGTTAAAGAACCAGAAACACGTGTCTAGAGATCAGCACTATCTGCGCCAACTCTGGCGAGTATGAAGCAAATACTTCACTGGCTTCACTGGTCTCACATAGGTTGAGAGCCAATTGTTAAGTTACCTAAACTCCAGCTGTAATGCAGAGTGCTCATATTTATGCTTCTTCAGTTCATCTAGAAGAGCATTACCCATTGAATTATTGTGAGGGCTTCCAGCCTTTTAATCTCTGTTTCAAGTTGTAGCAGTTTATTGTTTGCCATTTTCATTTTATTTACCATGAGGCCAATCTAGATATCTCAGTGCATTTTGGTAAGTCATACAAAGCATGTGAGAAGAGAGGAAAGAACCCACGTTATCCTTTAAAAATCAGCAATGGCCTTTTCACTGGGCCAAGGGATTCCTACTTGTAAGCAGTTTCCCATTCAACTTCAGATGTTACCCCTTGTCCAGTTCTGAAGTGACCATGAGCTCTACCTGGGTGTCTGCAAGTAAATGAAGATGAGCGGCATCTATCAATAGGCAGTCATTGGTAGAATATGACTAGTGAGGAAAAGAAAAGTAGGGGAAATCATTTGTGTCAGGCTGTTGGACCCACTACTCATCTTTTAAGTCAAATTGGTCAAAGAGTCTAACCACTACTTTATGCAATTTGGGAGTTCTGTATTCACATTTGGATTGTCTGTCTATGATACCATCATATGGTAAATTAAAGTCTGCACCGTATATTAGCATAGCATTGTGGGGAAGGGCACTCATTTTCCTCCCTAGAGTGGCCTAGAATTCTGGAGTACCTGCAGTTGGTGCATGAATAATCCTCGCTTATAGCTCTGTCTCTTTTTTTGTAACCGGGAAATGATCCGTCTGCTTTCTACATCTGCTTATGCTGCAATCACTTCTAGGTTTGCTTTTTTTCAATTAAGGTGATTAAGCCGTTTTAATTTGTTTTGGTTGTTGAGCTGTTTACCTCATCAACCCAGCTATTCGGAAGAAAAATAGCCTCTTTGATGCCCGTCTTTGCCTTCTGAAAGAAGGCAATATCACATTGCAGTTTATAACATTACTCTATGATTTTCTTTCGCTTCACTGGTATTGCTGCATGCGCCAATGAAGAGTGGGGTATGGGTGAGTTGGGAAGCCTGTTAATGTACTGAGACTGACCACTTTAACAGTGCTCTGCTTTTGTTGGATGCTTTCATGATGCTTGTGTGCCCCTGAAACTCTGCAATACACGTTGACATGAAGCAGGAAGCAGAAGCGCTTACAGGCTAAACCAAGCATCTTGGGAACTGAAGTGATGGGTCAGAGTCCAGGTTAGGTAGGGTCCATGAAAAATGTCTTCCTGAGTGTTACAATGGCCTTGTGCCTTTAGTGACCATTTACAGGCATATAAAAACAGGACCTGAGCTAGCCGAGCCCATCATAATAGCACTCTAGATCCTTACCTTCAAAAGACAAAAGATGCTGTCTCTCCACACCCCCTTAGGGTCTCTTTCACATTTCTTTTTGAACTAGTATTGTGTGTCTCACTTTCAGAGGCTAGATTCTGCAGCAGAAATACATTTTTCAGAGATGATCCTAAATTACTTCTCACAACATACATGGCAACATCAGCATTCTCAGACAGTGCAAGATTTCTAGTAGCTGAATCAACCAGGGCAATTCCTCTACACACCTTGTTATTTAAGTATTGATGAATGGCACACTTGATCGCCACCGTCTTCTTTGGCAATTGCAGTGCATTGAGAAGGTTTTGAGCATACCGTCCATTCTTAATGGGGTTGCAGCAGGTGTTAGGAACCCTCTTTGTATCCAAAGAATCCCAAAGTAATGCTTCACTCCAAAAGCATACTTTGGGTATGTATACACAGTCACAATCTTTTCTTGGCTAGGATGCAGGCTTTCATGAGAGCAGCAAAGTTACTTGGGCAGACCTTACATTTGGTAAGCGAGAACTCTTCACAACATGTATACAGTACACACAGTGTACCCTGCTACCATGACACCATCACTATTTCTAATACAAGGCCCGTCTACAAAGTACATTAATTCGCATTTTGGAATGGGTATATCAGTCAATTCAACCTGGGGTTTGGTTACATGAGTGGTTACATGCAAACAAACATGGTGCTCCCAGTTCTTAAGAGTAGGCATTAAGGGTGTAGGATTCAGGGTGTGACTATAGGCAAGAGTGATAATGCAAAGTGGACAAAAGTAAGATCTTGTAGCGGGACAACATGGCTGTAAAGCGGTGCTGGGTCTTTGCTGTGAAGAGGAGGCGGCAACAGCGCCTGGCACTGAAACCATTAAAAAGGAACTCAAAACAATATTGTCAGAGACTTCAATAAGATTATTTTTCTCAGTTTGAGTTTGAATTGCCTAACTCATCAGAACCATTAATACAATTTAGTCTACCTTCCACTAAAACAACTGAAAGGATGTCAGTTATAACCAAATCCGGGGCACCTTTGGATCCATGCCCCCCTCACATTCTTCACTTGGTTGCATCTGAGGTAGTTCCTGTCCTTTTCAACTTATGTAATGCTCTTTCGTCTCAGCTGTAGTTCCCATTAGTTGGAAGAAGGCACTTCTAATTCTCCTCTTGAAGATGCTCTTGGATAATCATACGTTAATGCACAACTTTAGACCCATCTTTCTGCTCCCATTACCTGCTAAGATTATGGAAAAGAAGGTCAACCAACAGTAGGTCCAATATATTGATTTAAACAATATTCTAGGACCCGCCTCACACTGGCTTCCAAGATTTGCATAGTATGGATTCCACCTTACTATGAGCTATTGAGTCTTTACGCAAATCACTAGATAAAAGCAATAGAGCAGCTTTAATTTTACTGGCTCAGAGTACCACCTTTGATATTGTATCACACCACACGCTTTTAAAATGGTTTGCGCTCGGCGGTATTGTAGGCTTAGCACTAGACAGGCGGTCCTCTTTTTTGACACTTAGGACCCAAGCTGTTCGTCTCTCTTATGCTATTGCTCAATTTCTCGACCTCGCACATGAGGCATCCCCGAGGGCTCATCTTTGAGCCCTACATTATTTAATGTGTATGCTGGCTAAACTCCTAAATTTGATAATCCGACTACATAGAGGTAATTTTGCCCAGGCAAGATGAGGTAGGAAAGGTGAACTGACAGACCCAATAATTATCGAAAGAGGCGTCCATCGGGGCTGTGTGCTAGCTCCAACCATATGTACCCTTTTAATCAATGGTGTGATCGATTTTCTAAATGACTGTCAGAATGGCTCTCCTAAATTGGCTGGTTCCAAGATCCAAGCTTTGCCTTCCGTAGATGATACATTATTAATGTCCAAGACTCTGATAGGCGCTCAAATGCTGCTTAACCGATTGTCTAAGTTCTGCGAACTTCGAGGTCTGGAAATTAACCAAGCAAAAACCAAGTTTATGACCTTTAACCTGCATAGATCATTTCAGGAGAAATTGAAATTGGAGGATAGTGGGATAGAAAGGGTGACAGATTTTGATTATTTGGGGGTAAGGGTGGCAAATTCGAAGTCTTGGTCTCCCCAGATTCCCAAGAGTACTATGATTCTGCAACACAGGGCCTCTGCCATTTTGAAGCAGTATAATGTCTCCATATTTCGACCTATAACTCCAATGATAGAAATATATCAAGCCAAAGCGATTGGTGCAGCACTCTATGGTGCTCAGATATTGGATTATTGTAATTTGACGAGTTTAGACAAAGCTGAAAACAAATTTGTCAAATCATTACTCAATATGCTACAAAGTGCTCCAGCGGTCCCTTTGAGGCAGGACCTGGCTTGAAGAATGTGGCTAATGTAGCAAACTTAAAACACCTCCTTATTGGATAAGATTGTGGTATTTTACCCAACAAGAACCGTATAGGAGTTCACTTGTGGAGCTAAGAGGACTGTATATTGAATGCAAATTACCATGGTTTAGGCATATGAAAACATGGTTCTACTCACATGGGTGTCCAGAAATACTGAACAAGCCGGCCTCTATACCTAAACATTTAATACCAATATAGAAAAATAGATATTGGCAGGTTGTTCTGGAAAATCTAGTCCAGAAGTAAAAATTGGGCAGTCTGGTTGAGAAATTTCTGGATATTAAACTAAATTGGGAACTTGAGCCTATATTAGATAGAAGTAGAGGCTCCCCAAGCAAGATCTTTCTATTTCTATTTCTATTTGAGAGATTTATAGAGCGCAACAGCTGCCCCGGCCAAGAGGCGTCCCGGCGCTAAACAACAAATTAGGAGACCACAACGCAAAGAGGGAGCCAGGAGACCTACACAGTGGGAAAGAGAAAGTTTTAATAGCTTTCCTAAATTTGACAAAATTACTGAGACCACGAATATAGAGAGGCAATGAATTCCAAAGAATAGCTGCTCTATACCGGAAGGAACGCCCACCGGCCAGGGTCCTCCTGACCCGAGGAACCACTAGTAGATGTTGGCCCATAGAGCGGAGCTGACGGGAGGGAACATAAAAGGATAGCAGATCCGTCAGAATGCTGGGGAGGCGGCCTTCGAAATTTTAAAGGCAAAACAGAGAGCCTTAAACTCGATCCGTTGAGCTACAGGCAGCCAATGGAGGCGGCGAATTGTATTAGCAACCGAGCAGACTCTACGCAGACCCAGAAGAGATCTTGCCGCAGCGTTCTGAACTCTCTGTAACCTGAGTACTTCCGCCTTGTTAGCCCCCAGATACAGAGAGTTCGCGTAATCAAGCCTCGATATAATCAGGGCCTGGATAATAATCTGTCTGGTCGGGGCATCAAAGAAGCCCAAAATAGGTTTGAGACCGCGCAGCAAACCAAAACAGGTACCCGCCACCTTCTTCGTTTGGGTCTGGAAATTGAGAGAGGCATCCATCCAAACCCCCAAATTCTTCACCACCTGTTTAGGGGGAGGAGGGGTGCCTAAATTCATGGGCCACCAGTACTCATTCCATAACCCATGATCCCTACCCACCAGCAACACCTCAGACTTGCTAGCATTCAGCTGGAGGCAGTTGGCTGTCATCCATCCGGCAACTGCAGCAAGATCGCCTTGAAACTTAGAGGCGTCGTGCTTAGCGTTGCTCGAGAGGGCTACCACCAGCTGCATGTCGTCGGCGTAGGAGACCACAGTCAGTCCTCTGCTCTTGGCTAATACAGCCAAAGGTTGTACATACAAATTAAAGAGCAGAGGGCTCAATGAGGAGCCCTGTGGTACCCCGTGCTTGATAGAAAAGGTGGGCGAGGTAAAAGGGGAGCAGTCACCTGAAAAGTCCTATCGGACAAAAATGACGCCAGCCACTTCAGAGCAAGGCCACCAATGCCAGCCTCCTCCAGACGGCGCAACAGGACAGCATGGGACACAGTGTCGAATGCGGCACTGAGATCCAAAAGGATCAGTGCTGATGTCTGTCCTGCGTCCATGGCTGTCCAGAGGTGTTCCGTCACCGCCAGGAGCGCTGACTCAGTGCTATGGCCGGGGCGGAAGCCATTTTGCGAAGGATCAAGAATATCGTTGGTGGTCAAATGGTCTGAAAGGATGGAATTAATATATGCCTCTGTGATCTTAGCAGGCCATGGAAGTAATGAGATTGGCCTAAAAGTTTCTGGCTTTTTAGGGTCCGATGAAGGTTTTTTAAGCAACGGTATCACCCTAGCCTGTTTCCATGCTGTAGGCACAACAGCTAGGCTTAACGATTTGTTAATCACTTGACCTAGAAGAGTAGATATAGAGGGTAACATTTTCCTAAAATGATCAGGTTTCAGTGGGTCGGCCGGTGAGCCCGATTTAATTTTAGCACAGAGGGCAAGCAGGCGGTCCAACTGAATCTGAGGGAAAACCTCTAAAGTGGTAATCGTATCCTTAATAGGTATAGCAGGGCGGCCGAATTGGGTCGCAGGAAAAAATGTATAAATGTCTTCTACCTTTTTCAGAAAAAATAAGGCAAGCTCCTCGCATTGTTTATCCGAGGTAATCAGTGGGCCAGCGCTCCCCCTCTGAGTTTTGAGACTTGAAACAATAGAAAAAATACTCTTTGCAGGGTTAGTGCTGTTCCTAATTTCTTTGGCATAGAAAGCAGCTCGCTCTATATGAATAGCCTTGTGATAAAGCTTTACAGCATCCCGATAGAGAACTTTAGATAACGGGTCAAAGTCCCTTCTCCAAAATCTTTCATATTTTTTGCAAGTTTTCCGCAGCGCAGCTAGTTTATCGTTGTACCACGGATTCGATTTGGAGGTGCGGTTCAGGGACCATTTAGCTGGAATCAGCTTATCCAGCGGTTGTTGGATCCAGTCTGAAAAGGCCGAATTAGCCTTGTCAGGATCCATTGGTAACACTGGAGCTGTAGCGGATAGCTGGGCTTGGAATTGATCCCAATTTAGTTTGTATATGAAGCTTGGACTAGGGATTCTTCCAGTCAGCAGTTTTTGCTGTAAATGGGATACTATGGAAATGATTTCCGAAAACTGCCTTTCCTATGAGATTGATGCTGAAACGGAGACTTATTTTTTGCTTTTTCCCCAGCCTATCATCAGATCAGATAGAAATGAATGGTGATGATGAATGTTTTAAATTATCAAACCGCCCAGAGGACGCTTAAGTCAAATACTAAGGAATTGATTGTCTTCTCGGTATCCAAGTATTCTTATTGAGCCTGGTGGTAAAGGCTTAAATTGAAAAGAGTAGCTGAAGTCAATTGTGTTTAATTAAATTCAAGGCAGTAACAGTGATTTTATTTGCTGTATTATTATTTCTACAAATCTGCATTTTACATTTCTGAGTGTTACTGTGTTTTTGGATGCAATTTTAACTAGAACTATGCTTATTCATTTTCATGTAGTGTTTTCTGTGTACTGTTTATGATGATTGTAGTTTAATGGGGAATTTCCCCCCCCAAAAACTAAATAAAATAAATAATGCTCATGTATCCTGTTTGGCCAAGCTCATTCAAACTTCTGAGTTTCAACTGGTATCATATGCGGATGATACCCAGATAATTATCTCTTTTAATGAGGACAGTGAAGCTGTGGCTGATAGCGTTAAGCAATACATATCTGAGGGTGTCCTATGGATGTCGCTTAACTCACTAAAGCTAAACAGAGACAAAACAAAGGTATTGATTTTTGGAGGCTCATTCTTCTTTTGGGCTTCTAGGTGGTGGCCTGCTGAACTAGGGCATTTTCCAACTCTCGTGGTTTCTGCAAAAAGTCTCAGCATGATCTTTGACAGGAAACTATTGTTCTGGTCCAAAATCAGTAAAGTTAGTTCACCTATTTCGAATTATGCCTCCTTCATAAGACCCTTCCTTGTCTGCCTTTGGATCAGTGCAAAACCATTGCCCAGAGAGTGATTGTGTCCAGATTAGACTATTGTAACTCTTCGCAAGCAGAACCCCTGGTAGCCTTATGAATAGACTGCAACCGATTCAAACAATGGTGCCAGAATTCTAGGGTTATTGTGGTGAAATTCTGTCTCATCTCATTTTCACAGTTTACATTGGCTCCATATTGACAAAAGAATAGCCTTTACGACACTCTGCATTTGCCACAAGGCCTCCTCTTGGAAGGGCGCAATGGACATTAGAGCTCGTACTCTACGCAGGGGGGCCATCACAGACTCTTCGTTCAACTTATGGATTACTATTATCTATTCCTAAAATTAGGAAAGTTGAGAGTGGACGGAGATCTTTTTACTTTCTTTCCACCAAACTCTGGCACAAGCTCGCTCTTCATAAAACAGCAGAAGCGAATTACATGGAGGTCAGGAATAAAAGCAAAATATGGGTGTTGAACTAATTTTTTTATTCAGGCTCTCTTTTCAGTTACCACCAGGAAACCCTAAGGCTACTCGCCACACTCTATAAATTCTATTCAAATTCAAGATTTGTAGCACCAGCCACAGAGCGCAAACAGGGTGGAAGCCAACCCACGACTGGCTCCAAGGTACAGGAATAGTAAGCTACCAGATTCTTCTGATTTCCATAGCTCTGAACTAGCAAGTGCAAAACCATTATGTTCACGACAATACAAAGTAAAGAGGTTGTATAATAGGAAGTACTTAAGCAGGTGCAAAAGTCAGTGCTTGCTTAATTATTACAAACACATTTTTGGCTTCTCTAGACCACTGCAAGGATTCAAGGGTATCTTTTCTGACGTACTCTTGCAAGGGGTTTGCCATGTCAGCATAGCACAGAATCCACAACTACAGTACCCAGCCATACCCAGATAAGCGCAAACCTGTGAAACAGTGATGGAATGAAGCAACTTGTGGATGGCTTAAACTCGATCGGATGATAGGTGGCACTTGCCAGCGAACATTTCATGACTAGGGCGTGGTACTTTGGGAAGACAGAACTGCAATTTCTCTTTCGAAGCCTTGTGCCCCTTATTACCCCATTCTGAGAGTAGGTAGTTGGAATCCACCTTTCAGTATTCTAGACTAACAGATGCCAATAACAGATGGTCACCATACTGAAACAAGGTAGAGCCCTTGGGGAAAACCAACATGCTTAGATTTTTCTATGGGGCTTGGGAAAAAATAGATGGATATTCTAAACCCTTGTGGGAACTGTCCATGAATGTTGAGACCCTTGGTATGAAAAAGCAAAAAGGTACTGACTTTCCTTGTGAATGTAGATAGGAATGAAGGTAGAACAGAGGCCCGCCATGGTGAATTATTGGAGGTTAGTGATGATGCATTAAAGGATGATGGCACTGTTAGGGACCATGAGGAAGCTTTTGATAACATTATTAACTGCATGCAGATATTAGACCTGTAGACTTTGACTTTTCCCTGCGTTGCCTATTGGGAGAATCAGCGTATTAGATCGACTTACAATTGATACTAAAATCCCTTGCATAATTAAATCTGCATCCCTTCCTTTGCTTCAGGTTTCACTGGGTAGTACGGTATCTTAGGTAGAATTTTCTGTGTGTCGACCTTGATTTTCACAGGTTCCATAGAGGATACGAGTCCCACATTATTTTCCCCTATGGACAACAATGAGGGCGGTACTTGAGAAAGTAAATTGGATAAATCTGGAGATATATGTCTTTTTTCACTAGGTTGGCAATTAGTATTTTCATGTAAGACAGCGAGTACCTCATTCTCACACTGTTGGGGTATAATAAAGTAAATGCTGTCTGTACTACAAAATACAATGCAATTGAGCTTGCACAGAATATCTCTAGCAAATTTGCTGGAGAGATTGGGCTGATCAAAAAGTAATGTTTATCAGTAATAGGTCCCTGAAAGATGGGTAAGGGATAGGAAATATGGTAGGGGAATCGTTGGCTAGAAATACCAACTGCATCTATGGAAATGCCCAAAAGAGGTAATGAGGGAAATTCTGAAGGTTTTGAAACAGAGCAACTAGTGATGGTGTCAATGAGGCAAGTGGTGAATTTAACATCATTGAGACAATCTACATAAGGACCCTCCAGGTTTACGGAGATTAAGGTATTCATGGCACAGTGGGAAGGTCTCAGCCTGTCCTAAAATTCAGGGTAATAGTTCTGTGTGATCTGAGGAAACTCATGCTGGTCGTTAGGACCAGGCGCACCTTGTTTGGACAATCTTGATGCCAGTATCCTAGTTGACCGCATGTGAAAAAGACCCTCCATCTCCTGGGGCTTCCCCTTTGCCTCTTCCGTTTCCTCTTCCCCCTTTTCCACAACCTTGTCCTTCCCTTCCCTTGCCTCCCTGCTGCTCCCATGGTCAGCCCCCTGCCACTCCCTTTGACTGTTGAATGTTATGCAGTTTTAGCATCATCAACTTTGATTCAACATTCTCTTTCTTTCTTTCTTGCAAAGGTACACAGTGATTAGCGGAAATTATTAATTCAACCAACTTCTTAGACTGCCATCCAATGCATATGGCCATCAGCTAGCTTCTTGCAATCCCTGTAGAAAAGCAGCACATACAGCCTCCTGAATCATCTCCATCAGACAGGCTATGCCAGAGTACCTATCAAACACATCCTTAAGTCTGCCTAAGTAATTGGCTGGGGCTTCCCATTTATTCTGTTTATGTTTTGAGATCTTAGTACAATCAATTTTCATCAAACATACATCTGCAACCGCATTCGAAAACACATCCTTTTCAGCACGCAATACTACATCGTTGCCATGATCGACTCTTGGCCACACTCACTTTTCCACCAATCCATAAATCACTTCACTATGCACCACCGGTTATAGTGACTGATTTATATCTGCTCAGTTTTGTTTGCACACTTCAAGCATACTCTTCAGCTCCTCCTGGAACTGGGATGGATTTGATTTTCTCTAATGTTAGGGAACTGTTCAGAGGGGGTCCAAGGAACATAGGCCATAATTCTAACCCTGTCAGCATGGTAGTCATCAAAGGAAGAAAGCTGTCTGGTACAGGAGAGGAGAGACTTTTATTATAAGCATTGCTCAGGAAAGGACTTCTTTCCATCCTTGTTAGTGAGCCTCACCCACTCTTTTAGATATATGCACATGCCTTTACCATATGCTGGTGGTACATTATGTGGGCAGGAGTCCCTTTTGGTGGTGGCTCAATCTGTTAAGACTTTACACCTACCCATCACTGTTGTCTGCCTTTCATGCACATGCGGGTAACAAGCATTTACAAAGCAATCGGTCTTGCATCTGTAAATTATAATACTTTTTACGTATGTTTGTTTGTTTGCAGTGGAGTGGATTTGTTGTTTGTAGTGGTATTATGTTGTTTGTATTGGAATTGTTATTTGTGGATTGGTGTGGGTTGGAATTGTGTGGTGTTTGGGGTATTTGTGTTTTAGAATGATGTGGTATGGTGAATAGATATTGGTGAATGTTGTATAGAATATATTGAAAGTAATAGGGAGAAAGATAGGTAGTTTGTGTATGAAGTGGTGAGTGAACACTCAAGAGAGTAGTAGAAAAAGTGTGTGTGAAAGGAAGGTAGAGAATGTTGAAGACTTATAAAGAGGCCGTGTTTGTGTAGGTAGAAGACACCAAAAGCAGAGGATGGTAGTGTGTGTTCAGAGGTGCCAATTTTTAGAAAAGTATTTGTTATGAAACTGTGCCGAAAGACATGAAGTGAGTGAATATGAGAAATGATGGATTAGTGTGTGAGAGAGCGAGATAGTGTTATGAGAGAGAGGGTGTAGTGTAAGTGTTAGAGGGCGGTGGAGGTGAGAGATGGATTTAAACTTAGTTTTAGTATTAATAGGAAGGTAGCATGTGTTAGTAGATAGTTTGGAGAGTAGAGATGGATTTTGAGGGCGTGATGTGAGGGGGCAGTGGAATTGTGAGATGTTAGGGTGAGTGGGCGTGTGAGGTATAGATGATAGAGGTATTTTGTTTTTATTGTAATTGCAAGTTGTGTGCTGGAATTGTGCCGTGTTTATTGTATTTGTGTTTTGAAATTCAGTACAGCTAAGAGCTGTACTGAATATTTTGAAAGTAATTTTGAGAGGGTCAGGTTGTTGGTGTATGAATTGGCGAATGAACACTAGAGAGAGTAGTAGAGAAAGTGTGTGTGACAGAGAAAGAAGGGAAGAGAAGTTTGTAGACGGCTAAAGAGGTAGTGTTTGTGTAGGTAGAATATATACTGAAATAAAAGGAGGGTATGTGTGTTAGAGGTTTATAGGTCTTGAAAAGCTTTTGTAATGGATTATGTACTGTAAGAACCTTCACTTCCTCACTACAAGCCCAGCAGGAGACAGACCAATATGCTGCCATTTTAAAAGCTGAGAAATGATTTCAAAAAAGCAAAACTCTGCAACAGGCATTAGTAAGGTGTGACCTGGTATAGAATCCAAAGAAGGATGTGTTCTCAATTATTAAAGCCCTTAGGGCCACATTATCAAAGGACCCTCTATTTTAAGGTATACACCGAGAGAGCAATGTACTCAGCCACACTGCTCATCTTATATAAGCGTCACACCCATAGAGAATTTTCTAATTGAAGAACACACATGCCTGGTGTGAAATTAACACAGACTAGATGCCTTACAAAGAAACACTCCTATAGTGTCACTGCTTTCAGCCATGCATACAGAGACCACGCAGGGGTACGCAGAAACACTCAATACCATCCCCTAAAACACATGCCCACGGGAGGAGCCACCTTGAAAGGTACATTAATGCTCAACACCTGATAGACACACACACACACACACAGTGGGTGTGTGCTCTGTAAATTTCAAGACATTATGTATGTTCCCACGGCAAACGTGTGAACTACCTCTCACTAATCTACACAGTCCATAGATCTGCTCCACTTAAATACAAACACAACAGTTGACCTCCTGTTGATTACTTTTGCTCTGAAATACACAAATTTAGATGCAAGCATGCTAGCTACATGTACTGAAATCACACACATAATAGCACATTAATCAACGTGTGTTGACAATGAAGCACTCACAATGTGTGAACGTCCTCTGGATCACACACAGACAATGGTTATTCTTCCTCTGAAATTCACGCCAACTGGGTTAAAAGAGAATGTGTCCCCGGTCCACCATGTGGGAGAAACAGAAGAGCATTGATTTTGAAATTGAAGTCCAACTTTTGTTCCCTCCCAGTGACAAGACACTCCTTGATGTGCTCTGAGAAGTAATAGTAGCACTAACTGTTTGAAAAGTGACGGTAAAGAGTCCACACAAACTTCCAGTTTGTGTATCTTCATGGCTAGCAGGCAACTTCTTGACTTCGATTAGATGAAAGGCCAAGGGGGCCCCTGCTGTGACCGAGAAGGCTCTCAGTGCAAGATATAAGTACAGAACAACAAAGCGACCCCCACCTATGTGGCAGTCACCAGTTGCTCTTTGAAATGGCTGGCGCCCCCTGGGATTTTGCACTGCCCATTACTCCGCTGTATGATTGGCTGGCCTGCTGCCTTACAATATTTTCATTGAGCCGAGCCTTAAAGGGCAGCAACCATTGAGTGGGTCAACATAAGCGTACTGACAACTGACATAGAAGAAGGACAAATAGCCACGGTGACGCAAATATAGGGCCATAGGAAGTGAAGACAGCCTATGGATTACAAACACACTGAGTGTATGTTTAGTTATGCAAATACATCGACATCCCGATAGTCGGATTACAAACAGGCATGAAAATTTGTTGATTGTGGGGTCATGATATAACCTGCAAAAATGAGTAAACTTGTTTTGAAATTGTGCCTAATGGGCCCCATTAGTTCAGTGCATCTGCTGCATTCTGGAGCGAATTGTCCTTTTGTTCAGAGCACATCACTTTCTTGATCACATAGCACTAGTTAGGGCGGCGCTTGATGACCAACAGGAATCTCACATGGCAAAGGAGGGGCTGGACAAGCATCCACTTTACGTCGCCAGCCACTGCCATGTTCTCAATCCGATGCCAGTTTTCACTATTTGAGTGGCGTCATAACCCCGCCTCCTTAGGTGGGGGTATCGCCGTGCACAAGCACGTTTGTAGCTGTCTGGGCAGTTAATTACGTTGCTGTGGGTTACTTAAATACATGTAAGTCAGAGCCAAAGTAAATAAAATCAAGAAACTAGATAAAGACATAAGTTACAGTCTTTGGCTGAGCACGTTTTGTTCTGTGCAACCAGAGAGAATTCCCATGCCGCATGCAGAGTAAAAGTTAGGCACGCGGCTGCCATGCTAAAACATGAAGTGTGGCGACTGTGATGCGGGCGCCGTGGGGATCAAATGAAAGGTGAGCGGCCTCCAGCATTAAATAATTAAACTGTGGGGCACCGTGCTGAGCCTGTTTTCCAGCTCATAATTGAAAAGCAGGGTGCACTGAGGCAGGGAAATACTTGAACAAAAAATAATAAAAACAAGAAATGAGATAAGGACATAAGTTTCAGCCCTCGGCTGAGCACGTTTTGTTCTGTGTGACCAGAGAGACTTCCCATTCCGCCTGCAGAGTAAAGTTAGGCGTGCAGCTGCCATGGTAAAACGTGAAGCGTGGCGGTCGTGATGCGGGTGCCGTGGGGATCAAACAACAAAGAATAACAAGCCACAGAAAATAAACAAGACAAGATAAGCGTGAAGCTCATTGTTCTAGCAGCTGGCAAGCCTTAATAAAAGAAATAGTGCTCACAGAGTATCAAGAATAACTGTAAGGGGAAGAGCACGTGTAACAGGGGCAATCTGTATGGAAGGTTACAAAAGCCCAAAAGCAGGGGCTAGCAAGCTATTTAACCAAACAAATGTCGGCATTTACGAAGGACAGAAAAAGGAACCAATCAAAAATATGGGCGGTGCTCCAAGCCCATATTCTAGATACAGCATATCTCGAAGAGACAGCACATGCGCTGCCTAGGCGAAACCTAAAAAAGGGTCTGCTGGAATTGTGTCCACATCACATCCAATGGAGGAGGGGTAGAAAGAAAATATAAAACAGGGTGAGGGAGTCCTCGGTTACTTTTCTAACTGATCTTGTGGAGAGCTGGAAAAGCTGTCATACACTCACACCTAAAGATACCCTTCTGTATGGCTTTTGCTGCTGTCAGACACAGGGATGGGCTTGAGAAGGTGGCAGGACGACTCGATCAGATGGGGTCTTTCTTTCAAAAATTCATACTTTAATAGTCTCTGATTCAGAGTCCTGAGACTCCTGCCTATATTCCTTGTTTACGCACTACTTCTAAAGTCTGCTTGCTCTACACCTGGATTCATGCTCACACTTTCTGTTCTCAGGACTCCTCCCATTGATACCTACCCAAACAATCTATTATCCCATATTCTCCTACCCAGATGACTATTGTTTGCACCTTTTAAACAAATTATTGCCAAAAATAAAACAATACGGACCATACAAGCAAGAAAGCAGAATACAGTAGGCGCACTTAGACTTTACCTAAATTTGGTTAAGCATGCATAACTGTTTAGCCAATTCACCAGGTTCATTGATGGGATGTTTTTCAACTAGGGATGCACAAAATATGCGTAATTTGCTTTTGCGTAATTATGTACATTTAAGCAAAAGTTTGCATTTAGTGAAATGGAAAACTGTCATTTGGCACTGCATTTTAGCGCAACATGCGTCCTTGTGTAGGATGTATTTTACACCCAAAAAAGTGTAAAAAACCAAAAGCTCCACGAACAACTGCCTCCCACAGTCTGTGCTTTGTGTAATTTCTGTGTATTTGCAGTAAATTTTTATCAGGAATGGTAAATGTTTACAGCAAATGGCACACTAATTACCCAATGTGGCGTAATAACTTATTTTGGGAATTTCATGTAACAAGAGTAATGCAAAATTACTGTAATTGTGCTAATTATACTGTTGTAGCACAAAATTCATCTAGCTCCATCCTAGTTCTCCGGAAGAAACTTCTCCCTTACCTAGGGTACCTGACTATTGAGTCCAGTCCATCAATCTTCTGTTCTTCTAGCACAGATGGTTTCCGGCATACAATGCACCATCTGTAAAATAAAAACACCTCTTTTGGAGGCCCACAAGTCTAACAAGCATTTTTGTAAAAAAAAAAAAAAAGCCAATATGTAAGCAATATAGCAAGTGACAATTGTCATTTCAACGGACTAGAGTATCAGCACAAAATCCAATTGGAAAATACAGCGCTAGCATCTATACATTTCTGAGGTATTTTTATACACTTCTCTCCGAATCAAAGTCAATGAAAAAGCAAACACGTGACTGAAGCTTGTTACTTTAACAAAAGTAGCTAATGAGCAAGAGGCATGATCTGCTCACTAGAAGGAATGCTAGAAGTTCTTGAAGGTAAGTTTGTAATACATAATAGAGCAATGAGCTCAATATTTTCAGAAATTCACGCTTCTATGCTTACTACAAGATGCAGCAAAATGTACAATTGAATAACACTGCATAAAATACCTGCGAGTCCCTAGGGAAACATGGAACTTTACAGGCCTGTTAAGAGAAAAAGGTTACTTTAACTTAATTTAGGAGTAACCTTGAGATTCAGCCATTCAATATATTAGTGCACTTTAAGGCATAGATATTTAACCATTTATAATAAAATCTGGGTATAATGGCTCAGAATACAAATCAGCTTTCTCAGTTCTTTTAGCTTCATGGGGAATCCCACGGATTCTAATGTTATTTCGCCTGGAGCGACTTTCAAGTTCTTCAAACTTTCCCTGTAATGCAACATTTTGCTTCTGCAACATGATGATGTGTTTTTGCCTGAAGAATTCTTGTTCCTCCTCCCTCACCTCTGTTGTCCCCAGCTTCCTTGAGGGAGGACACCTTCTCTTCCAAGTCAGAAACATCTTTTTTGATGTCTTGTATTTCTTGCTTCATTAAGACCCCATTTAGCAAAGTCATTTTGAAGCCCCCGGAAAAGGTTTTGCATAAACTGTTTTTTGTTGAAATTTCTGTGTTTCTGTTTTCAGAAGAATGTGGGACCTTCTTCCTTGAATCAATAAGCTTGCTCTTCCGGCTTTAAGGGGGGGGGGGTTAACCAACATGCCCTTTATAGAATGCTCCCTCTTTTGGTTTGTCGCAGACCTCTTTAGTTTCAAGATGGGGTATGCACCACCTCCAAAGTTGCAAGTGTTTCTTTCGACCC
Organism: Calotriton arnoldi; assembly: GCA_963921515.1. Classification (NCBI taxonomy): domain Eukaryota; kingdom Metazoa; phylum Chordata; class Amphibia; order Caudata; family Salamandridae; genus Calotriton; species Calotriton arnoldi. The sequence continues at coordinate 5,153,038 of CAWUFW010000224.1, read as the reverse complement.
AGATAATGAGCCCCTTCAGTTAGTACCAAATCTTGGGGACTCTGAAGGCACCAGGCACTTTTAGGAGCACACATACGCCAGTGGTTGTCATGTTTTCTGAATTCTTTTATGAGATATTCAGGTAGAGTCCTCTGTGGCCACTCTGCCTTTTGCTCCTCTAGCTTCTGCAGTTCCACAGGTGGTCAGTCAGTCTCTCACTGTTCTACTCAAAGGCCTGGCGAGCACCCTTCCACAAAGACCAGAAGGGTGTCCTGTCCAGCCCTCCACTCATGGCCAGCTCTCTATCCACTTTCTTGTTGCTGCAATATCAGGCCAAGCTCCCAAAGCACATCTCCTTGTGCCCAGCATCACCAGCACACATCGAGAGGAAGTCCTGTGCAATGCTGTAAACCCCAACTCTGGGTGGCTGAATTTCTATTTGTTTCCACTTGAATTGGATGAAGCCTGGTGCTAAATTTAAATGGGTGAGATGGGGGAAAGGAAAACACTGCTTACCCTATCGCCATCTTGGACACATCCCAACCTAAGTGGTTGTGAAGTAAAGGTGTACCCTTATTCAATTATAACAAAAAAGAAGGAGTTTACTACCTACTCAACTAAAGTTAGAAGGATGGATTTCTCATAATCCTTAGGGCTAAGATGCCTTGGAATCCGCAGGGTGTTTTTAAAGAACTCTCACTCACCAACCTAGTTGGTGACATGTTTCATCATTGGGTTCCCACCCTCGTCGCCGAATGCTTCCAGGGTGTGCTACGACACCTGATTACAGCGGAGTTGGTTTTTCTTGTGATTGTGACAGTGTGTGTGATGGTGATTTTAAAATTGGCTCAGGTACTCCTACCACAAATAGTGATTTTAATACTGGAGGTCCTGGTCAACTTTTACAAACAGTGGTGGATACTTGTGGGACTTAAGTTGATCCCAATTATCCTCAATGTGGATAAATGTGAGTCCACCCAACGTTAGCCAGACTGAAAAAGGTTCATCGCACCGAGTGAAGGAATCTATGTATCAAGAGCTTTTTTGCTTCTTTTTTTAAGTGTGAAGATGAGGGGTTAGTCCTGATTTCCGGAGGTAGAGTGTTCCAAATTCTAGGGGCAAAGCCGGAGAAAGAGCGGTTGTAAGTTGTCTTTTTTTTTTAACTTCTGTGGTTTCAATAACAGGGAGTTGGTGCTTCTTAAGGAGCGCCTGCCCCTCGGATAACTGGAGTTTTTGGCCAAGTATACAGCAGTATTGTGATGGAGAGCCTTATGCGCCATGCATGCAATCTTTAATTGGATTCTGGATTCATATGGGAGCTAGTTAAGAGGTTTTAAGTCTAGAGTAATTGCAGAGGCTGCCCCCAAAGGGGGCCTCGAGGGCCGGCGCCATAACAGCCGCTGTGGCCCCGGAAGGATCCGGTTTGGGCCGCTATAAAGCACCCAGTAGCCAGGGGGCTACCCCCTCGCGCCAGAGAGGCACCGAGTCACCAGGCCAATGGGGGGGCAAGGTGATTTTTGAACCCCCCAATGGGGGGAAGCCGCCTTTGCGGTGAGAAGGTTACGGGGGGTTATAAGGCGCCGCTCCCCACAGTGCAGCTCATTATTCCCATTATGGAGTTGGGGGAGCGGCGCAGCTGTGATTTTTGAGAGAACGAAGAACCTTACCAAAGAAGCGGCGACATCGGAGACTAGGCGGTGGCCAGCAGTCGTACTGAAGCTCCCGCTTGCAAGCAGAGAGGTCCGGTCAGCGGGGCAACAAAGCATCACCTCGGTCCAACGTCTGGCACCGTACAAACCCAAAGCGCTCACCCTCAACCTCCACGAGGTCCCGACTGCGACGGAGTGGCGGAGCAGTCGACGGCGGGGCGTCGGAGTTGCGGACCCGGCATCGCGGGTTGTGCCTGCTTTCTACCAGCCACCGGAACACTGGCTGCGAAACTCTGGGCTGCGACAATCCAGTGAGGTGAGGTGTGCCGCTTCCCCCTCCAATGGCGTGGTGTGGTGCTCTTTGCAGTGAGCGCGGCAGGAAGGTGTGCATCTAGGGATCCCAGGTGTGTATTTGTTTCGTGAGCGGAGGATGCCTGGCCCGTTCAGAGGTCCTGGCCTAGCAGCGGATGGTTGCGTGGACTGCTGCACGGGACTGTTGGCGTGTCCCGACTTGGATTCGCTGTGAGACTCACCTGCGGTCTTCTTCTTGCGCCGCCCGCTGCGGCCGGATCATCCCGCACTTCCTCCCCCTGTCACGGCTGCGTCGAGAGCGGAAGCGAGTGAGTGAAGGTGAGGGGCGGGGCCAAGAGAGTGTCGAGCGGCTACCCAGGTGTAGCATTGAGGTCAGAACTGCAGTCTGTCGTACGGGGAACTAGGTTCAAGACCTGGCATCGGCTCAACATCCAATTCCGGGAACAATTTTGTTTTTAAAACTCCTCGCCCCTCCAAACAAATCTCGTTACCTGGTATAACGTAACTGATACTCATGTAAAGCACTTCATCTCTTCAAATATGTGAGCGCAGAGGGTAGTTTTACAAAGCTATCACAGTTAAAGGGACACAAGCCAGAAGATCGCCCTCAGGGGTTTTTTAAATCAGTGTTTCTCCTCTGGTGGAACAAAGCAGTAACCCCTGAGAAGTGTGGTCACCCTGAATTCCCCTACCTGAAATTTGGTACTTTTATGACATTTCAATCTGCAAGTAGCAGAAGCCTAAGTGGTGTGAGTGATAAACACCACACTGCTGAGCAACTGCATTAGGCTAAGGTTTTGGTGCATAAGGAGGGCGGCAGCACCCCGCTGAACTAAAAAAAAAAGTAAACAGAAAGGCATACAGGATGGAGAACCAGAACGGAGGTGAGCAACCAAGAGAATTGGGGGAATTATTACGGTATATCAGGGTGGCATCCGAGGTGCACGGGACCAGCTGGCTCCAGTCACATTTGGACCAGGATGCCGGTAGAGGAACAAGTAATCAGCTGAGGGAGGGGCCACCCGAGGACAGTGGCCAGCCAGCACCCGGGAAGAGACAGAGGCCCGCAACTAGAGCACCAAGGAAGACGGCGGCCAAGAAAGGGTGAAGAGGGCCGACCTGCCGCCTGTAGTAATCCCGGCGATGGCTGGACCTAGCAGAGAAACCAGCAGCACAGCAACAAGTGGTGAGCATATCGGTGCGATAGTCCAGGAATGCTTAAAACCTTTTGCACCTTTGTTGCTCAATGGCTGGGGCGCGCTGGGTCTGGGCACAGCGGGCACCCAGCCACAAGGGGGGATATCGGGGCTGCCATGGCACATAGTGGACCCAGTCTGCCCTATACAGGAGCGCTTACAGGGACAACAGACAGGGCCGGCTGGTCCCGGGCGTTCGGGCAGCCAGGTTATGCAGGAAAGAGGTGGGGGAACAGGGTCCCCCATTGCGGCATGGGGCAGCGCAGGCAGAGCGAGTGACCCAGCGAGATCAGGCCAACCCCCAGACACATACACTAGGCCATCACCGGGCCCCGCATCACTGACCACGAGTGCTACCGGGCTGGCAAGCCTTATCCCCTTAGCGGTAAAGGAAAGAATATGGAGGTAAGAATTCATTGATATTTTCTCTTTGTTAGAGATACAATTAGACGGGTTGGACCTGACTTTGTGTGATAAAAAATAGGAGGGAAAGGAGAAGGGAGAGAAAAGAAAGGAATTTCAATAGCTGGTTAGACGCATTCAGAATCATGGCCTGCATTTTTGTTGAAAAATTTCAACACAGCGGAACAGACCTCTGGCTGTATGAAGCCAATATTCACGGGGCACATAGGCAATTCCGGGGGGATGCATGTCTGGAATATGATAAAGGCTTTAGACTAAAAATGCAGACACACCCTGAAATGGAATGGAATGGAACAAGGAGGACGTTTCTGGCTTCATTCACAAAATGATGGTAGCAAAAGAGGTTAGAACATGGACAGGGAAGAGTGAGCTGCCCGTTCGGGGATCCTTTTACAAAGGGAAGGGCAGGTCATTTCAGAGACCCAAAACATACAACAACTGCAAACCGCCACCCACCAGCCAGCTGGCAGCCATTTGCTGGAAGTATGAATCCAATGAGAGCACATGGGGGTCCTCTTGCAAATTCCAACACATATGCTCCATTTGTGGGGGGGGGGGGGACACCAGGCAGCAGGTGCCAGAAAGAGCAGCGAGGTGACAAGAAAGAGAAAAAGAAGAAGCACTAGTACAGACTCAGAGATTTGGGGGGACAAAAAGAAGTGAGCAGTTACCGGTTAGCCGAGCCCCCCATTAACACACACCAGCTCAAGCGGCTAGCCAACAAATATCACAATAAGATGGGCGCTGCTCTGCTAGTGAAGGGTTTTGAAGAAGGCTTTGTTATACCATTTGAGGGTCCCCTACTCAAAGGCAGCGTAAAGAACCTAAAATCAGCTCAAAGCACCCAGAGGTGGTGCGCCAAAAATAGAGAAAGAGACATCCCTGCCTCTCCCGGTACCCGAGGGATTACTGATGTCCCCCTTGGGGGTAGTTCCCAAGAAGAAGGTAGGTCAGTTCAGACTCATTCACTACCTCTCCTTCCTTGAGGGCAAGTCGGTTAACGACGGGATCAGCGCAGAGGCATGTTCAGTGAGTTACGCAACAGTGGATGACGCCTTCAGCTTAGTAAGGGTGTCAGGCCAGGGAGCTCTCATAGCAAAGGCCGACATCGAGTCCGCATTCCGTTTCCTCCCAGTGCACCCAGTTAGCTTCCACCTGTTGGGTTTCGATTGGGAAGGGTTAACTTATTTTGTCAAAGCAATGCCAATGGGATGTGCGGTGTCCTGCGCGTACTTTGAACAATTAAGCACCTTCCTGGAGTGGGCCTTACATGACCGGCACCACGCTGGGGGCAAACTGCACTACCTTGATGACTTCCTGTTTGTAAGGCCCGCCAGGTCAGCGGAGTGTGGTGACACCCTGGCTGCATTTCAAGAGTTAGCTGGGGAGTTGGGGGTACCATTAGCAGTGGGAAAAACAGTAGGTCCCACAACTAAACTCACATTTTTGGGGATTGAGCAGGAACGTCCAGACTGCCCGATGAGAAGGTTAAGGAATTCCGGGAAGAGATAAAATTCTTGTGCGGCAGGGAGAAGGCAACCCTCCACGAGCTACAGAGGCTGGTTGGTAAGCTCAACTTTGCAGCCAGAGTCCTGCCCGCTGCTAGGGTCTTTGCCAGGCGCCTAACACAGCTAACAGCCTGGCTCAAGCACAAACACCACCATGTTAGGCTGGGGGCAGGTGTCAAGCGCGACCTGATCATGTGGGATCCATTCCTAGCAGATTTTAGCGGGCTCCTGATATGGAGAGAGGGCTGGGTTACAGCCAGGCAGATAGCCCTGTTCACGGACGCAGCAGGTAACACAGGCTTTGGGGCAATCCTGGGTGACAAGTGGTGTGCGGGGCAATGGCCAGACAGCTGGCATAAGCAGGGCATCACCAGCAACATCACATTTTGGGAGCTGTTCCCCATTCTAGTGGCCCTGGTAGTCTGGAAGCGTAAATTGAGGAACATGAAGCTGACGCTATGGTCAGACAACAAAGGGGTGGTGCAGGCAATCAACAGAGGCACAGACAGGTGCCCTGACACACTGAGATTAATGCGTCAATTGGTTAAATTGCAGTTGGAGGGGAACATAGATCTGAAAGCACGTCATGTACCGGGGGTCGAGAACGCAGTGGCGGATGCCCTTTCACGAGCACAGATGAGCAGATTCAGGGAACTGGCACCAGGGGCGGAAAGGTACATGACTCCCTTTCCGGAGGATTTATGGGCCCTGGCGGGACGGACTTGTCAGTACTAGTGAATCAGGCCCTCACCCTTGAAGCGGCCAAGCGCTACAGGAAATACGCAGGAACAGTGATGCAAATAGGTTAAATCCAGACACTGGGAGAGGCAGGCAAGACAATGAGGGCTGTTGAGCGGTTCATACAGTGGGCATTCACAAACGAGGTAAAAATCCTTGGCACAGGCCCACCTGTCAGCAATAGCATACTTCTCCAAGCTAATCACTGGTCACTGGTCAACGTTGATATTGGGTGTGAGAACATTGCGGCCGGCTAGCAGCGGGTCGCGGAGGCTCCCGGGGTCACAAGCTTTATTTTTACCCCTTGCTAGACTGTTACGATGTTTTTTTTGTAGAAAAAGAACACTCACCGCCTGCGCAGTTTGACGGGTAGTGCCTCTCCTTCTTTTCGCCTCATTCTGCGGGCTTTTCTGGGGCTGCGGCGGCCACGGGATTGCCCGGCCGGGACTCCTGCTGGACTCGAGCGACTCTCGAGCTCAGCATAGGGCGAAAGGCGGTTGCCCAGTGTTCTATCCGGGGGAGTTTTGGCAGAGGCAGCACAATAGCGGGAAGCTCTGTGCTCGGGCTGGGGAGCTGTGAAGGCAGTGAAATCCCAGAGTGTGCTGGTTTGAGCCTCAGCAAGGAGGGCGACATCGCATGGGATCCGGACAATTGGAGATCTAACAAAGGAAAAGGAGGTCATTCTCATATTAAAAAACAAGCACTTTTAGCTGGAAAGCAAACCAGGGACAATTTGGTGGCAAGAGGGAGGTCTGCTCAATATAAAACAGAGGACGTCCAGGCGTTGGACTGTAGGGAGGAGGCACGGGAGAATAACATTCCCTTGAGCAGATATGCCCTTAGAAGCCTAGCATCAGGGGGCCCCCTACTGGCTCAAGGTAACGCACAGTTTAAAACAACGTAGGGCAGCATAACAGATACAGTTAAGAAATCTACGACAGCTAAGCCAAGTCAGGCAGCTGCCGAAGACTGGGTTAGTCCCAAGAGAGGGAAACACAGGAAGAAAAAAGGGGACACCAAAGTACAGAAGCTAAGAATCACGCCCTCACTAACATCTTTTTTTTAAGTGGTGCCAAAGACTTTAATAGTAAAGAAGCCAGTCATACCCCCGCTAACTAACGTTTTGTATTCCCAGAGGGGGAGGTTGTCATAAGTCCAAATAGGTTTCAAGTTTTTATGGACGAATCACAGTCCTTAAAGGTGGCTACTCCCGGCACCATGAGGTTAGAGGAGGAAAGTCTATGTTCGAGGCATGTGAGCTGCAGAGCTCACATTTTGCATTAGATCGCCATCTGGTGTTGGGCTCGGATGCTTGCACTTTGTTGTTGTCTTCGAAGAAGTCTTTTGTAGTCATGTGATAGGTGACTCCTCCTTTGGACAATAGTGCGCATGGGCATCGACTCCATCCTCAGATTGTTTTTTTCCGCCATTGGGTTCGGATGCAACTTTCGACGCTCCGGTTCGAAACTTTACTTCAACCGTTTTTTCATCATCAAAACGTCTATCGACATCGAAATCTCGACGCGCCTCTTCTTCGATTCCCTTTCCAGCCATCGACGTGGGCCGTTGGGCCCATCGACGCCGTGAGGCCTACAGCTAATGGAAAGGACGCCCTTCCGGAAATGCCCCCAGTGTGGAGCAAAGTTCCCCCACAGGGACCATCACAAGGTCTGTAATCTGTGCCTCTCGCCCGACCACAACGAGGCTACCTGCCCAGCCTGCGCCTCCTTCCGCTCGAAGAAAACCATTCGGGATCGTCGAGCTCAAAGACACGTCATGGCGCAAAGGTCCGCTCCAGAACCTGTCGACATCTTCAACGAGGGCCCCGATGTCCCGGAGGAAGATTCCGAAGAACTACTGATCGTGTCGGAGGCAGAGGACTCAGACGGTTCCCATCACTCCTGGGCAACGAGTGAGTACTACTGCCCCTGCCCCAACCCCCCACCAAAACAGAAGGCACCGGTCAAGACTTCGCCTGTTGGCCCCAGTCGCGACCGAAAACATGCTTCGGGCGCCCCGCCTTCCGGCTCGGCACTGAACAAAAGACTCAAGCCTTCCAGTTCCTCGGCACCGACCAAGCCGCATGTTTTAGTTCCACCGGCACCTTCGGCGCCGAAGCCAAAGGAACACTCGGCTCCGAAATCCACCTCCGTTCCAAAACCCGCCTCCAAGCATGGGGATAAGTCGGCGTCGAAACCAAGACTCCACGACACAGCCCCTAAGCCGAAGCTTTGGAGCCGATTTCCAAAACTAAAGACTCTTCCACGCCTTCTAAGGCCAAAGAGCACACAAGACAGCCATCACCTCGATCGGAACCGAAAAAGTCGGCACCGAAGACAAATCTCCAGGAGGAGGAGCTTTTTCGTCCGGATCCTGTCGATCCTAAACAAGCTAAATTCCACATTAACCCCAAAACTGGACATATCACTACTGTGCCACGCCACAAGCCCGTCCCTGTAGAAAAGAAGGACTGTGCTACTTCACCTATGCCTCCTTCTCCTCCTCTCCTTCCCCCTAACACCCCTCCTCTCTACATCCCTGTTACACCGCCTCAGCCTGTAACATCTCCACCACATGACTATCAGGACGACATTGGGGACGGTGGTGACCCTGATGACGCATTCACTGACCCAGATGACCCACCACAGGACGATTGGGGCTACAACGATCCCATAGATCTTCCAGACCTCCCCCAGCCCTCCACCATATCCAACAAAACCATCTCCCCCAGATGATAACATTGGTTTTGGGCAACTCATTCACAGGGCTGCTGTTTTTCATGGGGTACATATACACACCAACCCACCAGAGGAAGATTTCCTCTTAGATACCTTCGAACAGTCTCAAAGAACTGTACAGACGTTGCCCATGATTAAAGGAGTCATCAAGCATGCTCCTGAAATATTTAAAGATCCTGTACGGGCCAGAATTCTTAACCCTAGGATCGACAAAAAATATAGACCTGCCCCTGATGACCCTGCCTACATCAAAGGCCAACTCCCTCTTGACTCCTTAGTCTTATCCAATGCTCGTAAACGGGCTAATTCTCAGACTTCAGGGGACGCTCCGCCCCTGATAAGGAGTCAAAATTGCTGGATGCATCTGGCAAGCGAGTGGCTGCGCAGGCCACCAATCACTGGCGCATAGCCAACACCCAGGCACTGCTGGCCAGATACGATAGGGCTCACTATGACCAGCTAGAAACCCTATTGCAACATCTACCTGACCAGTATAAGACGCAGGCAAATGATCTCATTCAGGAGGGCAAACTCATCTCCAATGCGTCCATTAAATGTGCCCTTGATGCAGCCGACACCGCCGCTAGGTCTGTCAACACCAGCGAACTCATTAGAAGGCATGCATGGTTACGCATTTCAGGCTTCAAACCAGAGGTTCAGACCACCATTTTAAACCAGCCGTTTAATCAGAACCAACTCTTTGGTCCGGCTGTAGACACAGCACTTGAGAAAATGAAGAAGGACACTGACACTGCCAAATCAATGGGAGCATTGCAGTCTCCACAACAACGTGGCTCCTTTCGTCGCTCCTTCTACAGAGGAGCCTCTAGAAACACCAACACAGACAGTTCCTCTTCTTACAGAAATACCACCCAAACATCCCCCAATAGTGGATACTTTAGAGGTGGTTACCGAGGCAACAACAGTAAGGGGAGAGGCCGAGGTAGTACTAACACCCGTACCTCCCCCACTCCTAAACAGTGACTTCCCTCCACTTCCCCCGACCATTCCACTCCTGTCGGGGACGACTAGCACAGTTCCTACCTGTCTGGAACTCCATTACAACCGACAGGTGGGTGAGACAAATTATCCAACATGGTTACTGCCTAGAACTTACAGCTGCCCCCCAAACATACCACCCAAGCAGCGTCCAATGTCCGCAGACCATCTCATACTTTTAAAGCAAGAAGTTCTTTCCCTGCTTCAAAAGCACGCCATAGAGCCAGTCCCTCTACTACATCAGGGCACAGGGGTTTACTCCCTGTACTTCCTAATCCCCAAAAGGATGGGACTCTAAGGCCTATTCTAGACCTCAGACCCCTCAATCAGTATATACATTCGGATCATTTTCACATGATCACTCTCCAACAAGTGCTTCCCTTACTACAACAACAAGACTTCCTTGCCACACTAGACCTCAAGGACGCCTACTTCCACATTCCCATACATCCTGCTCACAGGAAGTATCTAAGGTTCGTACTCGATGGACAGCACTACCAGTTCAAAGTACTTCCATTCGGAGTCACCACTGCTCCAAGAGTGTTTACCAATTGCCTTGCAGTAGTAGCAGCACACCTACGAAGACAGCAAATACATGTCTTCCCATACCTGGACGACTGGCTCATCAAAGCCAGATCATTCAACCAGTGTGTCCAACACACTCATCAGACTATACAAACACTACACAACTTGGGGTTCACAATCAACTACACCAAGTCGCACCTCCAACCCTCCCATATACATCAATATCTAGGAGCCACAATAAACACTTCCACAGCTCTAGCTTATCCCAGCCCAGCCAGGATAGCCAGTATACAAACCCTCATCACCAGGTTTCAAATACAACACTCTCTCCCAGCCAGAGTGTTCATGCAACTAATCGGCATGATGGCATCTTGCATTTTCATCGTCCCTCATGCAAAACTTCAAATGCGACCCCTACAGGAGTGTCTAGCGCACCAATGGAACCAGGCTCACGGACAACTTACAGATCTGGTGTTGGTGGACAGCCGCACACATCGCTCTCTGCAGTGGTGGAACACAAAAAATTTGTCCAAAGGGCGGCCGTTGCTAGAGCCTGTTCCACAAATAATACTGACAACAAACGCATCACTCACAGGATGGGGAGCACACCTGTTAGATCATACAACACAAGGCAAGTGGACCACTCAACAAAAGCTGCTCCACATCAATCATCTAGAGTTACTAGCTATATTCCTAGCTCTCAAATCCTTTCAGCTCCACGTACAAAACAAGGCTGTCCTGATCCGAACAGACAACATCACAGCCATGTACTACATACAAAAACAGGGGGGACACACTCTCCACAACTGTCCCAACTGGCACAGAACATTTGGAGGTGGGCCATTCCACAAAACATATACCTTCTAGCCGAACACCTACCAGGAGTTCACAATCAGATTGCCGATCTGTTAAGTCGACAGACACAGCAGATTCACGAATGGGAACTACATCCACAAGTTCTTCTACCTTTTTTTCCACATGTGGGGCCAGCCAGACATAGATCTGTTCGCCACACACCAAAACGCAAAATGCCCATCCTTCGCCGCCAGGTTTCCACACCCGCAGTCCAAGGGCAATGCAATATGGATGAATTGGTCCGGCAGATTTGCGTACGCTTTTCCACCACTACCACTCATTCCACTTGTGGTACGCAAGCTCCGACAACAGTCTCTAAAAATGATCCTAGTAGCTCCCACATGGGCACGCCAACCATGGTTCACCACACTGCTGGAACTATCAGTAGTCCCATATCAAAAACTACACCTCTCCCCATCAATGCTAACGCAGAGCCATGGAGAGATAAGGCACCCAGATCCATCTCAACTGAACCTTGCGATCTGGCTCCTGAAATCCTAGAATTCGGTTATCTTAACCTACCGCCAGACTGTATGAACATTATTAAAGAGGCTAGACGCCCTACTACCAGAGCTTGCTATGCAGCAAAATGGAAAAGATTCGCTATTTACTGCACTAACAATAATATCCAGCCATTACAGGCCTCCACGCAAAACATCATTTGCTACTTACTACATTTGCAAAGATGTAATCTTGCATACTCATCCATACGTCTGCATCTAGCAGCCCTTGCTGCTTACTTACAAAACAGGCAACACTTATCACTCTTTAGAGTCCCCGCCATTAAAGCCTTTATGGAAGGCCTTAAACGGATCATACCTCCCAGATTACCACCTTCCCCAGTGTGGAATCTTAACATAGTACTTACCAGGCTCATGGGACCACTATTTGAACCCCTGCATAAATGTGAACTTCAATTCCTTACATGGAAAGTCGCGTTCCTAATTGCAATCACCTCTCTCAGGAGAGTCAGTGAGATCCAGGATTTAACTATACAAGAGCCCTTCTTACAAATACATCATAACAAAATAGTTCTCAGGACAAACCCGAAATTCCTTCCTAAAGTCATTTCGCCTTTCCACCTTAACCAATCTGTAGAACTACCCGTGTTTTTCTAAAACCCAGACTCTGTAGCAGAAAGAGCTCTCCACACCCTCGATGTCAAAAGAGCCCTAATGTATTACATTGACAGAACCAAGTCATTTCGCAAAACAAAACAATTGTTTGTAGCTTTCTCTCCACCACATAAGGGTAATCCCATCTCAAAAGCTGGGATTGCAAGCTGGATCGTTAAATGTATTCAAATATGCTACCAAAAAGCCAAACGCACATTATCAATTCCCCTAGAGCGCACTCAACACGCAAACTAGGGGCTTCCATGGCATTCTTAGGGAACATTCCCCTAGAAGACATATGTAAGGCAGCCACATGGTCTACAACACACACCTTCACTAAACACTATTGTGTTGATGTGCAAGCCAAGCAACAAGCTGCTGTGGGCCAAGCTGTCCTTAGAACACTTTTTCAAACTACTGCAACACGTACAGGTGACCACCGCTAGGGGAGATACTGCTGTACAGTCTATGCAAAGTGTGAGCTCTGCAGCTCACATGCCTCGAACGGAAAATGCTACTTACCAGTATGCATCTGTTCTTGGCATGTACAGCTGCAGATCCTCACATGCCCACCCACCTCCCCGGGACCTGTATGTGTTCCAGTCCTATCTTATTTAGATATACACACATGGACATCCTTTTCCTTTTCTACTAACTCCATCACTCCCCATTATGGCGAAAAACAATCTGAGGATGGAGTCGATGCCCATGCGCACTATTGTCCAAAGGAGGAGTCACCTATCACATGACTACAAAAGACTTCTTCGAAGACAACAACAAAGTGCAAGCATCCGAGCCCAACACCAGATGGCGATCTAATGCAAAGTGTGAGGATCTGCAGCTGTACATGCCAAGAACAGATGCATACTGGTAAGTAGCATTTTCCTTTCTGCCACAGGCATGGACCCCCCGTCCCCTCGGGTAGGCAGCCAAGGAGGATCACAGACTGGGCCAACAACACTTGGTGGTGTGGATCAACAGTCTGAACGGGCGGTGGAAACCAGGACGGTGGCTGCTTCTCTAACTCAATCATCGTCCCAATCAGTCTCTGACTTAATCCAGTTATTAACGTCTGAAGTCAGGAGTAGATTTGAAACCTCAGAGATTAACCAGATGGAGATCAGATCAGCCTGCGATAAGTTGGAAAGGAAGTTAGATGATCTTACAGCCAGGACCTCACTGTTGGACACCTCAGTGAGAGAATTGACTCTTCAATCTGAGGCTAATAAGAAAGAGATTTCTCTCCTAAAGGGCAACGGAGTGGTTATCCAAGAAAAACTGGAATCTTTGGAGAATAACCAAAGAAGAAATAACCTTCATTTGTTAAGAGTACCTGAGGGGGTTTAGGGGGACGATATAAAAGCGTTTGTGGCAAGGCTGATTATAGCAGGAACCCATGTTGACTGCATGGAACAAGACCTTATGAATGATATTCAGAGGGTCCACAGGGATCCCTTTAGGTTAACCCCAAACAATACCAAAGCCTAGAAAACTTTTGGTCCATTTGCTCACCTATAAAGTGAAGGAAGAAATTCTCATTAAGGCCCTAAAGATGAAGACCCTAACTGTGGGTGGCTTTAGTTTTGAGATAAGGTCTGATGTGTCTCAGATCACGGCGAACAAGCAATGGGCGTTAGGTAAATTGATTGACCCCTTAAAGAAATTGGGTGCCACAGCACAATTGAGATTTCCTGCTAGTTTGCGCATGATGCATAACAACAAGATGCAGAATTTCCGACGTGTAGAAGAAGTGGAGGAATTTATTAAGTCCATTTCTGACGCAGGGATAAGTTGGAGAGCCTTGGGGTGGTGGTAATTATTAATTTCCTCCCCCCTCATTCTTTATCATTCTTTATCCCTTTTTTAAGGTTTCCCTTCTTTCTTTTGCTTGTTTTCCTTTCTTCTTTTTCCTTGAGCAGATTAAGTGAAGTAAATTGCTCTAGCGGCTTAAGGCTTAATTTGGTATGAGGTTAACTTTTCTTACGACTCTGGGGTCCCCCATAGGCCTAGGCCATGGAGGAGGTAGAAGTAGGGTTCTCCGGGGTGTGGGGTGTAGGGTGCACGGGAAGGGTTGGGTTCACTGAGTGGGGAGCAGTGGGAGAAAATATTTAAAAATATGTCCTCTTCGACCAATTATGGGCTCTGGTTCCCGCTTTATACTTAGTTTATGGTGTACGGGATGAGTGCTGGCCAGAATGTGCAGATTGAGATCTTATCTTGGAATGTGAACGGGCTGAGAGTTAAGCACAGGAGGGAAAAGATCTTGCAATACCTGAGAGATGCCACTGCCCAGATTATAATACTTCAAGAAACTCACTTGACTAGTGTGGAAATGAGAGAGATTTTTAAGTCTAAAGGTTGGGTGCAAGAGGTCGTTTTCACCAATCAACAGTTCACTATGAAGGGGGTGGCAATACTGGTTAAAAAAAAAAACTATATTACAATAGAGGACAGCAGAGTGGATAAAGCAGGCAGATGGGTTATTGCCAAACTAAGGTGTTACCATCAGATATATACGGTAGTCGGATACTATGGTCCAAATGTAGATGATCCTGTTCCATGTAGTGGGTTGTTGACAGAGTTGTTAAGTTTCCCAGATCCAATTATTTTAGCTGGGGATTTCAATGTGGTGCTTGATGGGAATTTGGACCGATCTTTTAAGAGTAGAGCAGTAATAAATAGTAAAATGCGGTCCTTAATAAAAACTCTATTAAGCAACTAGGTTGGTGTGATATATGGAGAGAGAAGACAGGGGTTTTGAAGAGCAACACATTTAACAATAAAAAATATGGTCATCAATCATGAATCGACTTTTTATTGATTGATCAAGAGTTAAAGGACTAGGTACAAGAAGTTAGGCATTTAGGAGCGCATCTGTCAGACCACTCTGCTGTAACCTTGGTTTTAGCTCTATCCAAAACTACAGTACAGAGGAGATGGACAATGGATTGTACTATATTATCGGACGATGCTGTAGTTGAGAAGTTAGGTATAGACTCCCAGGAGTTTTTTAGGGTTAACATGGATAGTACACCACTGGGGGTCGTCTGGGACGCTTACAAGGCCTTTCTGAGGGGGAAGATAACTTCTATCCCACCATATAAAAGTAAAAAGTATAGATCCGAGGTAGCTGATATTGAGTGTAATATTCAGCTGCTGGAACATCAGTTATCAGTGAGTGGGGCAGAGCAGGGGTAGGGGCCGACACAAACATCTCTTCAAGCCCTTAAGTTGGATCTTGCAGGGGTAGTTGAGGAAAGATTACAAAAAAGATGGCAAGCAAGTAAACTCACCCATTTTGAATATGGAGAAGGGTGTAGAAAGTTATTAGCTTGGAAAGTGAAGAACGATCAGGCGAGATGTTTCATGAAAGAGGTTAAGTGCGAGGTGTCAGGAAACTTTCTTACATCTAGGGAGGGAATAGAAGAGGCCTTTTTAAACCATTTCGAGAAGGTATACCATAAGGATTTGGTAACAATGGACAAAGAGGTGAGGGGCTGGTTGGGTCAGGATGTCCCTCGTTCAGTTAGTGAAGCTAAAGGAGATGCTATAAATATCACTATGTCAGAAACTGAGATTAGGAAATTAATCATGGCAGGGAAATCAGGTAAAGCTGCAGGTCCGGATGGTCTTCCCTCCGAGATATATAAAAAACTGGGGGATTTTCTCATACCGGTAATGGCAAAGCTGTTCTTGGCTATATGTGGGAATGGAAGTGAGATCCTCCCTTCCTGGAACAAGGCCATAGTGAACTTGATCCCTAAACCCGACAAACCGCCAAATATCTGTGACTCATACAGGCCCATTTCATTATTGAATTGCGACTGTAAAATCTTCGCAAAGATACTTGCAGAAAGGCTGAATGGGGTGGTGGGGGATCTGTTGCATGAAGATCAGAAGGGTTTTGTGAGGGAAAGGGGGATCCAGGATCTCACTTACAATTTAATTGGAGCAATAGACGTAGCATCTGTCCATAAAGTTCCCCTGGCAGTTATTACCTTGGACTAAGGCCTTTGACAGGGTGAACTGGCCCTAACTCGAGGAAATTTTAAGGTTGTATAATGTGGGCGAGAACTTTTGCAGGCCCATAGAGTTGATATATAAAAAACCAACAGCTAGGGTCCTGGTTAATGGAAATCTCTCAAGGCCTTTTAAAATCTCAAAGGGAACCAGACAGGGGTGTCCATTGTCCCTTCTTCTTTTTAACTTATACATTGAACCGCTAGCAGTAAAAATCAGAAATCATGAAGGAATACCTCCCTTTAGGTTTAGGGGTTGGGAGAGAAAGGTTGGTCTTTATGCGGACGACCTAATGATTTATACTTCCGATTTGTGCGTCTCAGTCCCTCTAGTTTATGAGATATCCTCACGATTTGGGCGTATTTCAGGCTATGAGGTAAATGAGCACAAAACGGTGATAATGGCCTGGAATACTAACTTACAGCTGAATTGCATTAAAAGGGAAATGAGATATCTAGGTATTAAAATCATACAAAATTTCGAGAAAATCCCAGAAGTTAATTTTCAAAAGGTCAATAAGGAAATTTGTAAGTTATTATTAAGTTGGTTTCATCTGCCGTTGACAATCTTTGGAAGAGTGAATTTGGTGAAGATGATGATTCTCCCAAAAGTTACTTTCCTATTCCAGAATATCCCTTTGGTTTTTAAGGAAGAGTGGCTCAAAAGGGTACAGGCCAAAATTAGTAGCTTTATTTGGGCCTCAAAGGGAGTTCGAATCGCATGGAAAAAGCTTAGACGGAAAAAGGACAACGGGGGCTTGCGGCTACCAGACTTGTTACGCCTGGGTTTTTCTGTTAAAAGGTGGGAAACTGCTTTTTAATGAACCAGATGGATCAGTCATTTGGAAAATGTTTAAGGTGATGTTATCAGATGTGAAGGGGGGCGAACTCTCAAATTCGGAGACCCCAGTTTTTTCAAGAAAGTACGTCTTAAGACTTTACAGTGTTTTGCAGTTACGTGGTATAAAATTAGAAAAGAGACAAAACTTAGTTATTATAGCGGGCTGGCTCCAATTTGGGACGCTCCCGGTTCCCCAAAATGGACCAAGGATAGCCTGGCCGTCGCATTAAGGGAGTCAGGGGTATTATGTTGAGATCAGTTAGTTGAAAACGGAAGTTTGATTCCCTGGGACATGTGGCAGGAGATTACCAATAACAGGCTATCAAGGTTCAAATATCTGCAAATAAAAAGCTGGTATCACTCTGCTGGGGCGAACATTGGTTCCTCGAATGAACTAGAGTCTTTGATGGTCGGCAGTGCCACAAGAAGAAAGGAAGTCGTGAATTGGTACTGGCTCCTGGTGGATCTATCGGATGGCGATTTTACATTACCAACGGACCTGTGGGGAAAGAGCTTGCCGGGGACGCAGTTAGAATACTTATGGCAAGTATCTTGTAACATTCTATACTCTACGGTGCACGCCGCAAATTTAAGGAGGAACCACATTTTTTGTCTTCACAGGGCCTATTTGACCCCTCTAAGGCTGTCGAAGTTGGTGAAAGGTGCCACGCCGAAATGTCCAAAATGTGGTCAGGAAAAGGTGGATGATATCCACATGTTTCTGGAGTGTCCCGAGATCCAATGTTTCTGGACAGATGTGAGTAACTGTATGTCTGTGATACTCGACGAGACACTTCAGGTAAGCATTGTTTTTGTCTTTTTTGGGGTCCCGGAAAATTATGAAATTTTTTCAACCAGTGCAAGAAAGCTGGTATTCCATTTGATGCTTCTTGCTCGCAGAGAGATTTGTAGAAATTGGGTAAAAACCGCCCCCCCGACTAAGGTCGAGTGGATGAATTTCGTAAAGTATACGACTCGGTTAGACAGGGAATCAGAAAGTAAGAGGAATGAGTTTTGGGCTCCTTTTGAGAACTGGTTAAAATCTTCTGATGGAATATAGTCCTATGATTAGGCCTTTATACCATATTACTTCACTACTCCAGTGGTTGTCTCCACAGATGGCTGTTTTGGATGGAGTAAACCACGGAAGGAGAAGTTGTGTGTAAAGTGTTCCACCCTTGGCTCAAAACAAAGATCTCTGGCTGGTGCTACGACAAGGGGGGTGCCAGAGCATGTTCTTTCTTTTGTGTTTTCAAGGCGAATGAGGACTAAAAAAAAAAAAAAAAAAAAAAAAAGATAATCTCTGGTCAGGACCCCACTGCCTCTCCCTACATTAAAGCATCAATGAAGGGGTGGAAACGCTCAGAGGGGGAAAAAACGGACAACCGGCGACCCATAGACTTTACGAGGTTGACCCTGCTCGTGGACACACTTGAAGAAATAGCAAGGGACACATTTGAGCTAAATCTGTTTAAGGCGGCCTTCAGGACCGCATTCTTTGGGGCATTAACACTCAGCCAGCTTGTGGCCACAGCAAAGACAGGCCCGGCGGTGCGATGCCTGCAAGCAGCCGACATCAAACCTGGCATGGCAGAGATTGAGCTGCTGCTGAGACAGTCGAAAACGGACCTGGCCGGCAAAGGGGCAGTGGTATGGCTGCAGTGCATCAAGGACCCCAGCTATTGCGCAGTCTGCTGCCTCCTAACCTACATGGCGTTACGACCATCAGGGGAAAGCCCACTTTTCAAACATAGAGATGGGAACCTCTTAAGTAAATTTCAGTTTACAGCGGTGATGCGCCAGGCCCTGAGTAGAGCGGGGCTCCCGCCGGCCGCCTTTGGCTTGCATTCATTTAGGATTGGGGCAGTGACCTAGGCAGCCCAGCATGGGATAACCGAGGCAGGAATCAAGGCTATCGGCAGGTGGTGGTCCAAAGCATACAGGACTTACGTGAGACCCCAGCTGTTGTAGAAAGTCTTAGCAACATTAAGACGGGGCGTGCGGGGGGCACAGCCCAAGGAGTGCACGGTCGCCTGACGTGATTATTGCGTCAGCAGGAAAGCGCCCGCGACTGGTATGGGTGGTGGGCCACTCATTTGTATCCCGGATGCATTCATGGTGGCAGCGCGGATGCCATAAGCAGAAGGGCAGGCCGGTCAACACATGCGTCCGATGGTGGGGTCGCCCGGGGATGAGATGGAACCAACTGCCAGCAGCACTCAAGGAATTACAGGCAGATGCGGCATGGCATCCAGACGGCTTGATAATACACCTCGAGGGGAACGACGTGGTCCAGCTGAGGAGGAAAGAGCTCCTCCAGGCCATCCAGATGGATTTAACAGGGGCGGCGCGGTGCTTCAGTAGCACTACCATCGTATGGTCCGAGTTGATCAGCAGGCTGGTTTGGCAGGGGGCCAAGTCACATAAGGCAGTTAAAAACTCAAGGAGGAAGCTGAACATCGTGGTAAGCAGGTTTTGTAAGATCAATGGTCTGGAGAGCATCGGGCACAGCCTCATCAACCCAAGCCGCCCGGAGCTTTATGGGCAGGATGGGGTTCAGCTATCGGAGGAAGGAATGCAGGTGTTTTGGGACAACCTGTGAGGCGCGTTGGCATTAGCAGGCTCCACCTAAAACAAAAACAGACAACGCAGGGGGGGAGCCGCAGGAAGACGTTAGCCTCCGTGACTGCGTGGCGGATAAGAAGGGGTACAATGGTTGAATATGGAGGCTCACTGGCAGGGCAGTGTGTAGGAGGAGGACCACTCACTTTGGGATGACTTACGGCAGGGTGAGTAGGCCTGACAAAAGGGGGTAGCAAACGGAGACAGCGCTCGCAGCCCATACCCCGCCAGACGGCAGGGCACAGAAGAGACTAACAAGGTAGCGAGTTGGGGCCTAACTCCGGGAAGAGACTACCCCCCACACGCAAAGGGCGTGGAAACCAACAGAACAATTTAATGACCCCAAAAGTGGCAAAAAATGAGATATGCCTGCAAAAGAGCGGAACAACGAACTGTCAGGGTGGTTTACGAATCTATGATGTGCAAATGATTTATGACAAGCAAATGATTTCTGACAAGCAAAGCAAATGATTTATGACAAACAATGTATGACAGTTCGCTATGGTGATTTATGGCCAGGGTCATAAAATTATGACCAGGGTATTGTAAGAAAAGAGATGATTATTCATATAATGGTAATAAAACTACAGACAACATCAACCACAAAAAACTACAACATGTGTTGGCGTTTTATGAGATGTACATAGGTAAGAGGGTTGCATGACATTCTGGAATGGGCACAGTGCAGGGGTTATGTGGTCTATTCTCCTGGAACCTGTTATGAGTCTAGCTGCTGAGTTCAATGTGGCCTTTAACGGGGGCAACTTTGCTTTAGGTAGGCCAGTAAGCGTGGCACTCCCGTAGGCTAATCAGAAGATGACCAGAGATTGAACTGCTAATTGAAAATCCATAGGGGCCAGAAAGGGTTTCATTTTTCTTAGAATGTTCATTTGATGGTTGGCGCCTCTGATAGTTGCACTAGTATGATCTTGCACATTAAGATGTTTGTCCAGAGTAATGCCTAGAGATCGAGTAGAGTCAATAATGTGGGGGGAGCAGTTGAGAGCTGTGAGTTGTTTGAGCCAGTCTTCTACGGGGGCCGAGAGATTGTGGGGGGCGATCAAAAGGAATTCAGTTTTCATGGTGTTGAGCATGAGGTGATTGTGGGTCAGCCATTGTTGGGTTTTTGACAGAGTGCAGTTCAGCCTTTTGATATCTTCAGGTGAAGAGATTTTCAGATACAGATACAGATCTTTGGTCCCAGAGATGCAAGCACAACTTTCAATAACCTGATAGACACCAAATACTCCCTCTCTCAATGGCTCCATAAACTTTACTGGGGCTTTCTTACTCATCAAAGGCCAAACTGAGATGGAGGTCTCCTTGACCAACCACGAAGACTTGAGTATAAATGCTCTTCATTATCTCCTCACTCTTCTTCGTATTCCTAAAATGTCAACCACATGACGTGTTGCCCAGAGTCTTCATTAGAGCATGAATATGTAAAGAAGCCTCAGTATCCTCATTGACTCCAAAGACATGATGTATTGTGAAGTTCTTTTAAGCTCTTTCCACACGTGGCCTCTTGGTGCTCGAACTGAGCTACCATAAGACATCAGCAAGCCTGACTGAGTAATGAAGCGAAAGGGTGGGAGTGTACATATACATTTGCACTGGTCTTATGCCATTCTAAGGGCTGAGGTCATTCTTTTCACAGTGGCAGCTGGCACTGGGTATGTACATCCACCAGTTATTTGCTGCTTCCATGTGGAGTAAGCGTGTATAGGGAGATCAAAGTACCTGATATTACCCATTTTATCAGCGCAGAGATAGTAATGGGGTGCTACCGTTTTATCCGCACAATGTGGCCTTTAGAAAACTCACAAGAGCTTTTGGCTGTTTGCGCAGGTTCTTTAATAAATTCCTTGTAATCTATGGTCTCAGAGATCTCACGACACCTTGGTATTGTTATCTCCCAACCTGAGAGACATGCCTTGCCTCAAATCTTTAATTACCCGATTCACATGGGGGTCGATGTACATTTGCAAGGAGCAATGTACATCAGAATTGTGCAGGAGCACACTGCCTTTGTTTAAGTCCAGATTCACTGTGACACTTGCAGAAGGGAGGGCCAAGTAAATAGCGCTAGCGCTGCGCTGCCTCCTTTACTGTGCCCCTTAATGAAAGCATCCACTTTACTATTCATTAACTTCCCTGAGCCAGATGGCAGACGAGCAGGGCAAAATCCTTATGTCAGCATGATCACCACCCTTCCACCCAAGTGTGTTATGGGTCTTATATCCTTACACGAGCCGTTATGGGCCAGGCAAGTGAATGAGAAGGATCACATTCAGACCTTTAAATTAGGGGCAGAAATGTAATCCAGCCCTCTATTGCTCAAGCTTTGCATGATAAGGCCCGCAGTGGATGTGGGGGACATATTTGTACCCTGCCTACATTGCGCCTCCTGCTGCAATAGTCCTTCATTAGGTCATGAATCCCTTAGGGGAAGGAGACATGCAACACCTCATCAGGGGAGCAAGAGCTATATAAATGCAAACCCTTCCCTCTTCCATTCCTTCACTATCCTTTTCAATCCAAATAACAGGATAATATTTCCACCGCTCAAATTAATTTCATACTTCCTTAGGCTAGTTCACCACTAATCCTATTCTGGCTCACGAGTAGCGTTCTACTTGCCGAAAAGCGCTTCAACACCTCATCAGGAGTAGCAAGCGCTATATAAATGCAAACCTTTTTCTCTTCTTTCCCTCCACCATACTTCCCAATCCAAAGAACAGACTAACATATCCACAGCTCAAATTTATTTCATATTTCACTATACTAATTCACCACTAATCCTTTTTGGGTTCCGGAGTAGCGTGCTACTCGCCGAAAAAGCGCTTGAACGCCTCGTCAGGGGTAAAAGCGCTATATAAATGCAATTACAATTCAATATGTGAATCAACGTGATTTCTTCTGTGACTGAGCGATAAGTATCGACCAGCAGCTGTCCCTCCAACAGACCCCCACCCCCACCTCAGGTGCATATTTTCTGCAGGAGTAAATGGGTGAGTGGATTGCAATTTGCGCCTTTGAAAAATTGTTTAATGAATTTGCAAAATGGGCAAATCAGCACTAGCAAGGATAGCAATGTTGGCGGTGTACACTCTGGCTGGCGTCCCTCATTCTCCATGTGCTGGCGCCGTGAATGCTGGCTTACGTTCCATATCACTGCCGCCATTTACTCTGGGTCTAAACCCCCTCTTCGGCGGCATCAGTGGTCCAACACACCGCCAGACCGGGGCAGCTTATCCCGACTTCTATTCGTTGGCATCTGGGCACGAGTTAGGTG
Source organism: Calotriton arnoldi (assembly GCA_963921515.1). NCBI lineage: Eukaryota > Metazoa > Chordata > Amphibia > Caudata > Salamandridae > Calotriton > Calotriton arnoldi. The sequence continues at coordinate 5,130,224 of CAWUFW010000224.1, read as the reverse complement.
GGATTTCCTCACTAAATGACAACACACAATCGCTGCTCGGTGGCTCCTGTAGACACAAGCTGTTTTCTAATTGCTCTAAAACGCTCAGAAAAACAGCTGCTGTGCCGCCCTCCGCTCATCACACTCTTCCCTCTTCCTTATTTACATGTTTTTTGCTGTTATTTCCCCCTCTAATGAAATATTACTTTTAATTACAGCTTACTATTGCCTCAATTCCCCGGTACTTAATGATTCCTTCATTAGGACACAGTACTTCACCTCGGGGATGTGTAACAAGCAAATCCGTCATTAACTTGCCGGTTACGAGCGAGTTCTCCGGGATTGGTGCCTGGAGAGAAATGCTGTATAGGCCGGGCCGTTTTATTGATAGCCGCGCGGCCCTCGTCGTCGCGCGAGGCGAGGCGGGAAGCCTCTCGGAGGACCACTCGAGCGCTTGTCTACCGAAATAAATGCTGAAGGCTTGCAGGAATCGTGCAGGAGAAATGAAGGCATAAACACGAGTCCGCTGCAGCGGTGCTCAGAGAGTCGCGTGCTGCTGTGGGATTACTGAGAAATCATGCCTCATTCGGTGTCTGCAGTAACGGTCCGCAATGCCCCCTCTCGTTTAGAGTACCACTGACTCGTTTTACTGTCTAAACGTGAGAAATGCTCTGCTTGGACAATTAAAAACTGCGAATTTGTCAATTTTGTTTAGGTGGAATATTCTATCCTGACACACACCACCAGTGGCACGAGTAAGCTGCTGCATCTCTTAACCTCTCTATATGTCAGGAGACACCTGCGGCCCACTGGCAGTTTGCCGCGTGCATAATATCGAATCAAAGCATGACTGGGGCTAATATCAGCAGGAAGTTTGGAGTAGGCCTATGTACGCCAGTTTTATGGCATTTCATCAGCGTTGCAGCGTGAACCCTTCCTACACCCTCCAATGAACGCTGACTGCTCCAGGGTCTACTTTGTACTGCTCTTTATGTGTAGTTCGTTCTTTGGAACCGTTTTCTTTTTAGTTAATGAAGGTATTCCTTGGGAGATATTTCTCCCTTTTTAGATCTGGCCTACTAGACAGTGTCTATTGTGGTAAGCATTGTTAGCTTATAGTGGGCTTAGAGTCCGCCCATTGCTTACCATTGTTTGGCTTAAATGTCATTCACATTTGCTTGCTTCTTATTCGTTAGCTTGTGTGGTCTTTCCTTTCTTTTCTTGTAATTGTCCCGCTGTTGATTATGGATGCATTACTTGTGTCCTACCACAGCTAATATTTTAGTGGCAATTATTTTCTTTTTGTTAAAGCACTGCACAAGAGTGGATGTGTTTTCCAGCTGTCTTCCTAGTGTGCTTCTCTTCCCACCTCCACTCTCTTTCTCTTGCCAGTATGCTTCTCTCCCCACCTGTTGCTCCCTCAACTGTTTACTTTTCCTCCCCTGCTCCACGTTGTTCTCTTGCCCTGTTAATTTGCTTTCCTCCTGTGCGCTCCATGTTACTTCCCCACCACATGTTGTTTCCAACCTATCCACTATGTTGCTTTCCCCTGAACTCCTGTTGTATTCTCTACAAAACCCTTTCCCCGTACTCCATGATTCTGACGCCTCCACTCACCATATTGCTTCCGCCCTCCACGTTGGTCTCTCACCCGTGTTACTCACTTTGCACTTGACGCACAGGGAAGTAGAGGGTACCTGGATCTACTTCACCATGTAGCAAATGACCTGCATGACCTTTAGATACATTTCTCCAGGGAACAAACACTGCAGCTCCACTTATAAAGGGGAGCAGTGGCATCAGGAGCCCCAGGACCTGCAATCATGGCCACAGTGGAGAAGGTCAGGCCCTCAGCTTTCTTTCACTGAAGTGTGTGACTCCCTTCCCTGACCCTTAACACCAGCTCTGCTCCTGCCCTGCACGAGACGCTGCAGAGTGAGTGCCATGGAGGAGCAAGGAGGTCGCTCCTTCTTTCTGCTTCACAAGTTCTAGAATTGACTCCAAGGATTCCGTGGTTTTATAACATCACAATATTTTCTTCTTGACCATGAGACAGCTTTTTGTATGTCGGTGGGCAAAAGCCTATTGTGGACTATAGTGCTTTAAGTGGGATGAAAAAAGTGGGGGCTTAGAGGCAGGTCTGTAAAAAGGGTATGGCCTCAGTAATTAAGAGGGATGCTTAAAACATGTGAACTACAATCCTGTACTTTACTCAGTGTGCTGCCTGACCTGCATTTAGGTGCCTTTTTGTGACACTTCTGCTATTGCATCCAGACATATCACACAACAACAAACATATGCCTAAAACAAACCAGACCTATTAGCTTTGTGAGTGGTTGTTAGCAGTTTGATATAAATGAGTAACAACAATTTACAAATGGTACATATGTAACATCACTATGTGCGCTTGGCGAGAGGCAAATTCCTGGATGAGCATGTAATCTAAACACTATTATGGCCATCAGCCTCAGCTCCAGAGCACTCAGTTGTGCCTCATTATAAGCACACTCCCATTCCCAGAACTCACTGAACACCTAAATGCGACTCAAATCACATGTGCCTCAAAGCATTAGAAAACCCTATAGCTCAGCCTTTTTTTTAGAGCCAAGGCCTCTTGGCTTAGCCAGTACTTATCAAAATCAATTTCTATACAAAATGCACTAAAAGAAATGTTAAAAAATTCAAAGTCGGTACTTACATAAAATATGCAATGTGTATACAGTAAGATATTTCTAAAAACAGTGGCAAGTCCAGAAGGTGAAATCTATTGGCTTTGCCAATGCTTGTTTTTCTTCATGAGTGTGGTCAGTCAGTTGGAGAGAAAGCAGCCTACCCCCGCAGCGTTGACATTTGTGGTAGCCTGAAAGTATTTCATTCTCTGACAATTCAGATAATTCAGAGCATTGTAATGGAATACATGTAAGTGGAAAGGTAACAAACCATGACTAGTTACTTCAAAACCTTTAAAAATAGGTATTCACATTATTTTAATACCTGCTCAAAACCTGTGTTTTATATTCAAAAGCTCAAAATCATCATAGTAATGATATTATTTACTGCTGAGGACCATATTGATAACAACCACCTTACTTCTACGTTTTATATCAGAAAAGACATTGAACAAGGTAAGTATACGTTTGCTAATGCGGTACTTCATAATGTTGCTCTCAACATGCACAGCAATTGCTTTTGTAGGTATGTTGTTATTCACGTGCCAGATTAAGGGTTTTTGTGACAATGCTATGATTGTCTTTATCAAACCAAAACTGAAATGGTTAACAACTCTAATCACTAATAGAAATTTTTAGTAAGATCACCTAAAAACTTAGGGCCTGAGTCACACAGTTAACTTACACTTTTGAGTAATTTATACTTTGTTGTAAGGTTACTATTTTTTGGCTTTTCACAAAATTCAAGTGTAAATTTACTCCAAAAGTGTAACTTATACGCCTCCACCAAATTAACGGGCCTGGGGGCTATTCACAAACTGCAAGGGCGATTCACAAAGGTGACTTACACTTTTGTGTAAAGGAAGGAAAAGACATTTATAGAGCGCATGGCTACCCGGAAGCATCCCAGCGCTAATAACTGACACGGGGGGGCAGAGGGCTAGGGGAAGAGCATGGTCTTTAATTGCTTCCGGAAAGCCAGATGGTCAGGGATTGTGCAGAGGTGGAGAGGCAGGGAGTTCCATAGTTTGGAGGCATTATAGGAAAAGAGTCTACCGCCACTCCTAGATTTCTTGATCCTGGGGATCTCTGCCAGGTACAGATCGTCTGAACGGAGATTCCGGTTGGCTTTATATGGACGAATCATGCTGGAAATAATAGGTGGACCAAGTCCCTGCATTGACTTATGTACCAAGCACAGAGCCTTGAACCTGATCCGTTCCTGAACCGGGAGCCAGTGAAGGGAGCGGAGGGCCGGTTTTGCTGAGAGTCTATTGGTAGTACCCATCAGGAGTCTTGCAGCACTGTTTTGTACTGATTGGAGTTTTGTGACCGCAGAGATGGGGGCAACCAGATATAGAGCGTTTCCATAGTCCAGTCTCGAGAGTATTAATGATTGGACCAGTACTTTCCTGGCCTCGAAAGGAAGGAGGGGTAGGACTTTTCGGGCCATTCTGAGTAGACCATAACAGAGGGCTGCCGTTTTTCTGGCCTGGGTCCTAAGGCTTAGGTCTTGCTCCATCCATACACCAAGGCTCTTAATCTCTGCTTTCGGGACTGGGGCTGGGCCCATGCTGGGGGGCCACATCATACTAGGGTTGAAACTGAGAGTGTTGCCCAGAATTATAATCTCAGTTTTTCCTCCGTTAAGCTTCAGCTGGGAGGCATCCATCCAGCTGGAGATATCATTTAAGCATGAGTACAGGGCATGGGTTTTTAAATCTGATTGATTAAGCCCGACCACCAATTGGGTGTCATCGGCATAGGTAATCATCCGGATTCCATGAGGGGCTACTATGGCTGCCAGAGGGGACATATAAACATTGAAGAGAGTCGGGCTTAGGGAAGAGCCCTGTGGCACACCACTCGGCAAAAGGGTGGATTTAGATACAATGTTTTCATCAAAAACCTGAAAGGTTCTCCCCTCCAGAAATGAGAATAGCCATAGAAGCGCCGTTCCATCCACTCTTATATTCCTGAGCCGCCGGATCAGAATCGGGTGATTCACCATATCAAATGCGGCGCTCAGGTCCAGGAGTAGAATGGCCGCAGAGCCTCCTGAGTCCAGAATTTTCCTACTTTCCTCTATCACTGCCAGTAGAGCGGTTTCGGTACTTTGGCGCGGGCGAAACCCGGTTTGGGAGGAATGAAGCAGGCTGTGGCTTTCAAGAAACCCAGAAAGAGTTAGGTTTACATGCTTCTCTGTTACCTTGCTTATGGCAGGCAAAAGGGATATGGGGCGATAGTTGCCCAATTCTACCGGATCCAGACTGGGCTTTTTAAGTAGAGCTTTAACTCTCGCCCCTTTCCATTTAGGGGGGACTATTCCAGAGGACAGCGAGGCGTTGGTCAGGTTTATCAAGTTAGGGGCTATTATTGGGGTGACCTGTTTCAAAATGTTTAGTGGCGCCGGATCAGTGGGAGAGCCGCTCTTTATCGTGGCCAACAGGGAGATGAAGACTTCCTGGGACACAGGAGGAAAGGCCTCAAGGATATGTTCAGGGGGTTGTGAGTGGGAATCTATCTGATGCTGTGTGGATTTCTCCTCCTCCCCCTTAGATGGGATGGATTCCAGAATCCGCTGGATTTTGATATGAAAAAACTCGGCCAATTTGTTGCACCGTGTGCCAGAGGTATCGGGGGTCGTTCTAGGGTGGGGGCTTTAAGTAGTTTTTTGATAATGTTAAAAGTTTCTTTGGGCGAGTTGGAGGCTGCTAAAATTCAATTTTCATAGTAGGAGGCTTGGGCTTTTCTTAATTCAACTTTGTCCTGTTTTTTTGAGAGAAGAAAATCTTTCCTCCAATGTCTTTCTTTCACTTTACATTGCTGTTTTAAGGTGCGCAATTCCGGGGAAAACCATTGGGCATTATGAAGCCCCGCCGTTTTTTTGTCTTGATCTTGGGGAGGACAGTATTGAGTGACTCCTCTATCCAATCTAAGAAATCCTCATTAGCTTTGACCGGGCAAGGGTTTAGGCTGGGTTTTGTCCTTTCCAGCTCCTGGGACCATTTGGCTAGGGGGAGTTTATTCCATGGGCGACCAAAAGTCCAGGTGGATTGCATCCTGGGTCTAGAGGTCTGAGATGACCAATGAAGGTTTATCAAGAAGTGATCCGTCCATGGTAGTGGGGTAGGATCAGTTCCCTTGAGGTCCACTAGATTAGAGAATACCTGGTCAAGAAGGTGTCCTTTGGCGTGAGTAGTTTGGCCAATTTTTGGGGAAAGTTGAAGAGAGGCAAGGTCTCTGATCAACTCACAAGCATTAAAAGCTTGCGGATCATCAAAATGGAGGTTGAAGTCTCCAAGGATCGTGAAGTTACTCGCCCCACTGGCCAGTGCACATGTAATTTACTCTTACACTTTTGGGTAACTTTACACCAGGATTTTGTGAATATCCAAAAGTAATAAAGGAGGTGGGAAAATAGAAAGAGAGCCAACATGAGAAAAGGTTTAAATCCTTTTTATATCGGTCTAATACTTGATGAATAGTGCTTGTCTCTGGAAAAGTTGGTGGGCACTGTGCCACTGATTTCTTTCAGCCAGTGGACTATGGTGATCTTTGAAAGTGGTTGGGTGTATTACTTGCCCTGAATTTCAATAAGTGCACAAAGTGAGCGATTCCAACTTCTTCAGAGAGGGTTTGGGGACTGGTAGTTTTTCCCCCATGAGAATTGAAAAACCTTGGGTTATAGTGCATTGTAAAGCACAATTTTCACATAAATATGCTTAGAAGCCAAAGGTTCTAACAGGGCCCTTATCAAATAATCAATTATGCTCATGGTATGGCACACCACTGAAGGCTCATGCTCCCCAGGAGTTGACCCCATTTTGTTCAAAATGTGCAGGTGATGCCTTATATGTCAATAATTACACCCACTGTGTCAGGGGCAGCATTTTACCAGACGTTTGCTATTGATTCCTCCATATACGAGGGACAAAACTCACCTGTAGAATCAGGGTCCGCATTTTGTTATGGTTGCCTGCTCCACAATAAGCCATAGTGATCATCCTTAGTGCCAAGTATTACCTCTGGTATGCCTGCTTGTGCATTTTGCCACAAGTGACCCATATACCAAGATTTACCTCTCGTGTCCCAGCACCAGCATTTTGCTGCTGGTGCCCCTTATGCCAAGAATTGCCTCCAATTTGCCAGCATGTTTCCATTGGCCCCCCTTATGCCATGAATTGCCTGTTCTGTGCCAGTGCTAACATTTGGCATGGGTGCCGATTATGCCAAAAATGACCTTAGGTACACCAATAGCAACATTTTGCATCGCGTGCTCCTTACGCTAAGAATTTCCTTCAACATGGCAACATTTTGAAATGGGTACCCTCGTAAGCCAACAGTATGTCATGGCAAGAGAAAGACTCGCAAGCGTAAAACACCCCACCCACATTCTCACTCTTGCTCACTTACGCTCACTCACTTATTCACATTCACACTCATTATCACCCACTTGACCCAATTCATTCACAAAGTCTCATTCTCTTATTCTAACTCCACTCTCACTTATTCTCACTCCAGTCTCTAACTCTTACTCACTTTCACTTACACATGCTCACACATACACAAGCTCTCCCACACACACACACACTTTCACCCACATGCTTGCAGCATTTTGCACCGTTCCTCGGCTGCTGAGTGCGCCAAAGCCTCCTTGCAGCAGGAACACAGCTCATTCCCCCCTCAGGCATTGATGCAAGAAACTGGAAACTCTGAACTGCGCCATGCATACAACAAAATTATAATACACTTCACAGGATCAAACGTTCTGCTTTTTCATTTTTCATCCCACCTTCTCTCCATTAGTCACAGGGTAGAGTGAGGTCACTCAGGCTGTTTACCCCCCCCCCCGGCCTGACGCGATGGAAAAGACGGGCCCCTGATTGTAGAATAGCCGGGACACTTCAGGGCTCAATCCTAAAGTGCTTGGGGCTACTTTTATTATTGATGCTTCAGTACATCACTAATAGTGCAGCATCTGGGCGTGTCAGCCCCCTGAGGCCCCGACTGGAGTGTCACCAGCCAATGGAGAATAATGACTGTTATTAACTATTCGTTATAATTTAATTAAAAGAAAGGGCAGAAAGCAAGGAGGACGGAGCCACGGCTCCTGCAAGGGTGAGCCGCCACTGCTTTGATACCAACGCGCTCCTTCCTGCTGACTTAGCAACTCAATGGAGCACCCAGATGGGCACTGCAGAAAGGCCTGGCCAGAATCACTGAGGGATGAGGTAGATGTGATGTTCCCCGCTGCTGGTGTTACAGGCCATAAGTTTGGGCGCGAGGATGGGTATATTCCTCCTGCCTTTCTTATGCATCTGCAAAGACATGAGTTCTTCAGTCAGAAGACTTGTCTGCTTTCGGCTCCGTTGTCCGCTTGCAATGCAATGAATGGATCGAGGAAGGCAGTCCTCTGTGTGTTACAGCAGTGTTGATGATGAGCAAGAACCTCGGTACCTGAGCTGGAGCATCTGTTTGTGGTGCGCTTCCACAAGGACCCAGTCACCAAATTGTAGGTTGTGGGATAGTTCGGGTGGGTTTGGAGATCCCTTCTTGAACCCAAGAACGAAAGCTTTTAAGACAGTGAATCTGTTGTTTGCAGTAACTTAAAGTCATTTCATCAGACAGATGCATGCCTAGGAAAGTTTTAGACATCGGAGGCGTAAAAGAGAGAATCATTGGCCTACCCATCAGTATGATCATGTGAGCTTAGAGTTATTTGATGAGAAATGGCTTTCATTGACATTAAGGGCAAAAGGTAAGACGTCAGGCCATTTGACATGTCCTTTTCAGTCCACCCCTGAAGGAGGATAACAGCATTAACATATCTAAGATACTCTGACAACAATAACATGCTTCATCTAAACAATACAACATTTGGGACACAGGGGTAGGAAGAATTGCCTGGATTCAATCTGTGAAGAGATATCTTTCTCCTGGTGAAACATCATGACAGTTTAGAACAAGAGGAACCAGGAGCTATATTTAAGCAGGTCCTGCACACGTGCTCCAAGGCAGTAGTAAGGAATACAAGGGGTGTGCAGTTCCTAAGGGTGGGGAAGAAGGTCTTTTCTAAAAAGTGCCTTCACACACCCCGAAGTATGTCATGCTTCATCATTGGGCCTTGCTCCTCGTCGGACCGGCGCTGCAATGCCCGACGGGGGCTAATCTGGCATGAAACATCTGTCATGAAACAGCCTTTGCACCACACTAGCCCTGTAGGAACATTATATCCAGTTGGGGCAGATTACTTTTAACTAGGCTAGTGCCCCCTGGGAATAAATACATTTAGTTAGGACGGCCCTAGACCTATTTTAACTCACTCACTTACTCACCGCACTACCAAGCCCACACACCCGCACTCACCCTACGGCTTCATCCAAAAAGATCTCCGCCAAAGAGCCCCTCCGCGGGTGCCCGTCGGGCATTGCAGCACCGGCCCAACGAGGAGCAAGGCCCAATGATGAAGCATAACATCCTTCGGGGTGTGTGAGGGCACTTTTTAGAAAAGACCTTCTTCCCCACCCTTAGGAACTGCACACCCCTTGAAACATCATGACACACATATTGTACAGGGGTAAACAAAATTGTAATTATTCTTTTGAAGTTTATGCCCTCTTTAGCTAATTTAAAAAGAGAATACATTAAATCACATTTGCATTAGGCCACTGAATCAGAGGCAAGCGACTGGTCATCCATCTTTTGTAGAAGGGCAAAACCATCAAGTAAAACTAGACTGTCTAACTTCTTTTCTTATGAACATGATAGAAGAATGAAGGCAATTCAGGGCACTCTGGGGAAGTCTTGGCTATGTTTATTGCTTCTGTCCAATTGAGAACACGAATTGAAAATGGCCTTCTGCATGTATTGCAATAGAGAAAAGGCAGTATTCAAATCAACCTAACAATAATTATAATGTGTGGTCCTATATATCATACCAAAGAGCAAAAAATGTACTCAATAATAATTGATCTCGGGCCAATTAGAGAAGACCAAAGAAGCTCACCGACAAGTCAAGTGAACTGAAACATCCATATTTGAATTGCAACCAATTACATCTGCACTACAGAAACAGATTTTGCAACTAACTGAAAGAGCGCCCTTTTTGAAACATAGGATGATAGACTCAGAGAGTCCAGGAGATATCCTTATAGTGGGACTGTCTGAGAAAATTGAAGAATCCAATATGGTTGATTGTTTTGGAAAATGGATCACCCACAAAATGGTTCCTCAAGGCCTCTCAGAGAGACTATATGCGGCAAGGCCCCCGCCACCTTGTTCCTCCTCAAGACTAGTGAATTACTATGAGTTCAACCTGATCTTGCAGAAGGTATAGCAAGATTGATATTTGGTTATGGAAGATATTAGAGTGATAGTTTCCCAAGACTACATGGTGACCGTTCAGCACTGGCATTCATCCTTTCTACTTGTGAAGTGTAAACTAAGGAAAATGGCAGTGCGATATATGCTGTTTCCAGCAAAATTGGAAACAATGCCAAGGACAAATCAATCTTTTATGCCAAGCCCCAAGATATAGGAAAACCCGATCCTGATGAACGAAGAAGCCTTCCAAGTGGCAGATGCAGGATGGAAGAGCAGATGCATTGGCAGCGTTAGCTGGGTTCAGAAACAGGCAGCTTTCAGAGGAGCCTGCCTGAATTATCTTGGAAAAGGCTACGGGCTTACCAAAGATCACCTCAAGACCGGCAGATGACTTGAGATGATTCCTCTGCTTTTGAACTTGGAGAGCCACACCCTATGTGGATGCTGGGTCTGCAGTCGCAGTGTTATTGCATGTTAATACTATTACTCTCTACTGTTAAATTAAAATTCCTTTAATAAGGGCACAGCTGATTGGGCCTGTTGAGACTGCAGTTCACCTGCTTATGACCCCGGTAAAATGCATTCTTGGAGATTGTTTTTTTTTAACTTGTTATGGGATCGGAGGCCATTGCCTCATAGTACTGAGATAGATATGTTGGGGTCTTTATTTTTGTGGTGGGTGGGGCATCAGCTCAGAATGTGTGGACTACATATACCACTACTAGGTGCCCTGTGACACTGACAAGAATAACTTTTCTGCTCCCTTTAACCATGGCAGTAGGGGTTGTCTTCTACAGTTGAAAGTTTCATATGGTTTGCCTATCATCTAATGTTTCTCATGCGGCATGGGCAATGCTTTTAATGTGTTTCTTAGGAGATGGAGACCCACATTTTGTACTTGCAAGAGACCCTCCTCACAAGGCTTGAAGGGGGCAGATTGTAGAACACAGGGATGGGGCAATTGTACTCCCAAGTGCGTTTTGTCATTTCACAGGGTGTTGATTTGGGTTTGGCGTAGGTTCCTTTTACAGCTAAACGACGATAGTCGAAATGGAATTCAATTGCGTCATTGTGGAAGGTAGATTTACTGGAGTGGGTGTAGTATTGGCTAGTAGATTTGCTCCCAATTTTGACCAAGCTGAATTTTATGACGCAGGTTTCATGCAGAAAGTGCTCCTGGCTTATTTACCTATCGCTCTCGGAGGTGGTTTATAATTGCGTCACTGATTTTAATGTAGATAGATCCTTGTGATCCCTGCCCGACTTGTGATTTATAAAGGCAGCTGGTTTACTAAAGGTTTGGTTGTCTTACTAGGGTTTGGTGGACTCGACGAGGGGTGAGCACCGAGATGACAGAGAGTATTCATCTTGCGCTCTGGTGGATGAACTTTACGTTAGACTTAAAGGGAGATTGTGATCAACTGATTTACTTACAACAGTGGTGCTGGCAGAGTACCTGTTACTCTGTCAGACTATAATCCCTTTTTGCTGCAAAATAGTTTGGCAACGCCTCAGGCAGCAGTTCTCATTTGTTTGCCTTTTAGAGACTTAATTCATGCTAACATAAAGCATGTCTTTAAAGAGAACAGTGCCAGGGCAGCAGACATAGTGACTGAATGCGAAAGAGGCTATCTTATAAAAGGAATCTCTGGCCTGAGGTAGGCATTAACATGGAAAATGGTGCTGTTAGAACAGAAGTTGAAAGCTAGAAAAATCGAGGAGCAGACAGTGGAAGATACGTGGACGGTGGAAATGAATAGGCACTCCCACCTCCTAGTAAAATGTAAATGCTTAGATTCTAAAGAATGCTTAGCAAGGTCAGACACAGTGGGTAATACAACTTGTGCAGTCTTAGCATGGCTATGGAGGCGGGGCTGAGGGGATGCCCAGTTACCCGTATCCACACAGGATGCGGAAAACACTGTGTACACACAATAAGAATTAAGCAGGTGCTCACTGACTATGTCTCTGATTTATATTAGAACATGTTGACATGAAAGACTGAGAACTGGAGGACCGTCTTTGGCAGGCAGCTCTGTGTGTCCTACACAACTATTGATGGGCGCTTTGGAAGCCTCAATGAAAGTGTTGGGAGTGAAGAGAGCTGTGAGGGGCATGGTTCAAGGGAAGACACCTGGTTCATATGGTCTTCTGGTTGAAATCTCACCTTATTATATGCCTCCATACTGATAAAGATGCATATTAGCACCCGTATTGATTAAGCACCCATATTGATAAAGGTACATTCAGTTGCCCTTCTAAAAGGTTCCTTATTTCACTCGGTGAGTGACACACTTATGATGTTTTTCCATAAACCTAGGAGAGAAGCGATGGAGCAATATCAAACCATCATATATCAAGGCTAAGTATTGAATAGAATATTCTGGCCAGTAGACTCTTCCCGTTACTTCCTGAGATGGTACATCCAGATCAGAATGGGTTCATCCGTGGGCATAATACTTTCCTGAACATAAGGACATTGCATCAGGTACAGAATGTATTGAAACTAAACCATAAATTGTCTCTTGTTTGAATAATCTTTTATGATCATTCATACCATAAGGTTCAAATATAGGAAAGGTAGGATAATATTTATAAAGCGCACTTATACCCACGGGTGTCAAGGCGCTAAGCAAACGGGGGAGGAGGAAAAAGTACCCACATCCAGCTAAGAGGCAAATAACCAGGTTTTCAAAAGTTTCCTGAAGACCGAAAGAGGTCCGCCTTGGAACTGGAAGGGGGCAAGGAGTTCCAGAGTTTGGCGGCCACCACAGAGAAGTAGCGACCGCCCCATCTGGACTTGTGAAATCTGGGAGAAACCAGTTTTTTTTGTGAGGAGGATCTCAAGGTCCTCCCCGGATTGTACCACTGAAACATGTTTTTTAGGTGTGATGAGCCCTTGCTGTGCATAGCCTTGTACACCATACTCAAGACCTTGAAGGAAATGCGCTTCCTAATGGGGAGCCAATGCAAGGCTCGAATTCCTTCCCTGGCTGACTGATACTTCAGGATGTTAAGAATCAGCCTTGCCGCAGCGTTCTGTACCACCTGAAGCTTGTTCAGGCATCCTGTGTTGATGTTATGGTACAGAGCGTTGCAGTAGTCCAGCCGGGAGGTGACTAGTGCGATGATAGTAGGCCGAAGCAGTTCAGATGGAATATACGGCAGTACTTTCCTCAGGGTTTTTAAGATGTAGAAGCAGGTGCTGACTGTACGGCTAACCTGGGCATCAAAGGTCAGACCCTCATCAAATATGATCCCCAGATTTTTTGCAGTTTTGACCGGTACAGGAAGGGGACCACAATCTGCAGGCCACCAGGCATGAGACCAAATGGAATTCTGTGGTCCAAAAACTAGCACCTCGGTTTTGTCCGCATTAATCTTTAATGAATTGCCCTTCATCCAGCAAATAATGCTGGACATACATTGATTAAACTTTCGGGCAACCGATTGCAAATCATTTGTTATGGAAACAATGATTTGTTGTGTCATCCGTGTAGGAGAGCACCTGGAAGCCGAAAGATCTCACTAACTCTGCTAGAGGTGTCACATAGAGGTTAAAAAGAATGGGGCTAAGCGAAGATCCCTGGGGGACCCCACAGGGAAGGCCGAAGGCCTTTGCTCTGAAGCCTCCACAACTGACGATGTGAGTTCTGCCAGTTATGAAAGAGTGAAGAAGCTGCAGGGCCCTTCCTGTAACTCCTGCTTCCCGCAGTCGCTGGATCATGCACACTGGGGAGATGGTATCGAATGCCGCCGAAAGGTCAAGCAAAATCAGCACCGCAGATCCGCCTTGGTCAACCTGCGTGCGGATACAGTCAGAGGCTGCTACTAGGGCGGTTTCGGTGCTGTGACCGGCACGAAAACCGTTCTGAGAGCTGTCAAGGATTTCCTGGGATTCAATGTGTTTCATCAGCTCAACATTGATGAATTTCTCCCGGATTTTAGCCAGAGCGGGGAGAAAGGAGATTGGTCCGAAGTTCTTCAACTCCGAGGGATCGGTGTTGGGTTTTTTAAGAAGAGGTGAGACAATTGCTTCCTTCCAGGTGGCTGGGTAGTTCCCGGACATGAGTGTGTTGTTGAAGACCTTGCACAGGAAGTTGGCTATTAAGTCAGGAGCAAGTCTGAGTATGGAAGGCATACAAGGGTCAGAGGGAGCTCCGGACTTTAGGCCAAGTAAGAATTCCTTGGTTTGCAGAGCTGTGATTTGTGGAAAAGAGGACAGGGCATACTTCCCAAGAACCTGGGTAAGCTTCCCCTTCGACGGGTCTTCACTTTCCCCTTTGGCTACCTCAGTGGTAGGTTCATCATCTGCAATCAGGGTGAACTCATGGGAGATCTTAAGGACTTTATCCTGGAAGTAGAGTGCTACTCTGTCACAGAAGTCTTGGGAGGGGTTCAGGAGCTCTGTCCCTGGTGGCTCAGCAATCTCTTTTATGACTTTGAATAGCATGCTGGAGGAATTGTCAGCCGACACTATCTTTTCAGTGAGGAAACAAGATTTGCCCTGAAAGATGGCGTGTTTATATTCCCGCAGGAAAGATTTCTGCTTGGCTTTTTCCCGAGGGCAAGGGTCAGCATGCCATTTCCGCCCTTGCCTAGGGCATTGGTGCCTGAGAGCCATAAGCTCCTCCGAAAACCATGGAGCAGAGGGTTTAGCTCTTTTAATGACACCATTTTTGGATGGAGCAACTATGTATAAGGCCTCGATGATCCAATTACGAAAACCCTCTGCCGTGGGAGGATGAGCGATGTGGTTCCCATCAGAAACTGAAGCCAATCCTGCCTTCCAGTTGGTGGCAGTAACCTTGTTCATTCCCCTGCAACGTATATGTTTTATGGGGGAACCATTGTTTGCTTTAGTGAGATGAGGGAAAATGATATTAAACTCGACCAGCCAGTGGTCAACCCAGCTGAGAGGCTGAACTGCCTCAATCGTTAGATTGTTGTAGTTAGCAAAAATGTCATCCAAGGTGTGGCCGGCACTATGGGTGGGAGAACGGACGAGTTGCTCAAATCCCATAGATGACATAAGATCTAAAAGGTGAGCAGAGTCATTGTCCTGTTTGTTTTCAAGATGGAAATTGAAATCCCCAAGAATGGTGTAATGAGCCGTGGTGACAAATGGTTCGAGGGTTTGGCACCATGTCTCCAGAAACTTGGCCCTAGGCCCTGGAGGACGGTATACCAGAAGGCCTGAAAGATTACAGTTTTCGGATAGCTTAATTCCGAACGTGGCTGCTTCCAGAAGAGAGCCAGGGGCACCTTCCACATAGCTAAGGGTACTTTTAAGGGAGTCCCTAACCACCAGGGCTAGGCCATCTCCTCTTCTGTCAGGGCGGTCGCATCTAAGAATAATGTAGCCTGGGGGGACAGCGTCTGCCAAGTCGGGACCCGAGTGATCCTTGGCCCAGGTTTCCGTGATAAAAAGACAGTCCAGATTGAGTGTCTGGATGGTTAGGGCAATCTCGGTCTTGTGTTTGGGCATTGATCGAGCATTTATCAACGCCCCCTGATTGAGCTGGATCCAAGTCCAGTCTTGATTTTGGACTCATATGCCTTTCCTAGTCCCAGCTCCTGGGGCCATCCCAGGGAGCCCGGAATGGAGGCCCGACCGTTAATAGTGCAAAAGTTGCAGTGCCGGCAGCGCTCTGCCTCCCCTTTGTTGAAGTTGATCCTATCTGTACACCCCCCATGCTGATTTTTAGGACACAGCTCAAGCAGTTGTGTCCTTGAATAGGTTCTTACTGGGATACTTTTGTCATCTGAGAGAAAATGGGCAGCATGCCTGGCTCCTGGTGCCGTCCAGGTGCGGACGGGCGCAGACGGGCATGCCCCTGGCGCGCCATTGGCGCACTCGCTGCGCGCTCGGGATGCATACTGTTTAAATGCCCCCCGGAACCAGAAGTGTAGAAAGGGCTGGACCGCCAACTTCCATGATGGCGGCCAGCTCAAGGTGAAAGTAAAAGGGAGAGGAACTCTCTCGCGCAATCGGGGAATCCCCGCGGCGGACCGAAGAGTCCAAGGAGAAAAGAGGTGAGGGGAGACTGAAAGTGCTCACTCACTCGTGATTAAAATACTTTGATAGCACAGGTTAAAATAAGCACTGCTCACGCAATAAAATGGTCAAATGCAGGGCGCGTCTTACTGCTCCGTGTGTCCGCAAATATAACAGAGTCGTTAATAAGGTTCTGTGGGCACTCGTAAGGAAGACTGAAATGTACCCTTTTATTTTGAGTGCACCTTTAATATTTTCGGTATATATCTCTCTATTCCTCCTGGCTGCTTCCCTTGCCACATTGGCTGATTTTTGCATTAGCACCATCATGATATCAAATCTTGTTTTGACCTACTTTTTTCTTGTGGTCCCTTAAAAAAAAAAACACTGACATTCATATATTCATTCAATTATTCAATATGATCGGTTATTGCTGCCAAAGGATATTCTTTAAACCATGTTTGACACCATTTTTCCTGTAACCTATGTGTTGATATAAACCTTACCATAATCCACTCCATTCGCTAAAGGACCCACAACCACTTTAGCAAATCTCTGAGTACATTCATTTCTGTGCAAGTTCCAAATGCATTTTCATTTGTTAATCTTTTGAAAGTACCATTAGTACCAATAGCTGAAATGAATGCTCGGTGGGACAGAACATTTCTTCAGTCCCAACACTGTTTTTTTCTGACTTCTATTTTTGTGTACAGGGATACAATGTAAATTTAAAACACTGAGAATGCACTGGTTACAGGGATTCACATGGAAGACCAATTCAGCTATTTATGCAGATGAAACACCTAATGTTATATATACTTTATTTTACCGGCAGAATCCTCAACCACTCCTACTGCTGGGCAAGCAGCAGAGCATGTCTGTTTGGTGCCTTTTGAATGTGGTTGCGATGCATCCATGTAAAAGACAGTGTGATAAGCTGGAGAGGATGATAAAGGAGAGAGGATGTGACCTAACAGCCAGAGCAGCCGACTTTGGAGTTGGTGAACCAGGTTCGAGCCTCGGTGTCGGCTCAGCATCCTGTGATTCTGGGCAAAACCACTTAATCTCCCCGTGCCTACCAAAAATGAACTTGAGATTGTGTAATGTAACTGGTGCTCATGTAAAGCGCTCCAATACCTTCGGGTCGAGTTCATGCTATATAAAACTGCAAACAAAAAGTGTTCAGTGATTTTACTGATGGGTTATATGGAATTGCTTGCAACTGTTGAAAGAATTCCGATGTTTAAATGTTGGATCATTCTCAAATTGGACGTCCGAGCCTGCTTGGCATGTGGCCCATTACAGCCAGTGCAGATGTAAGACTCGAGAATTTGGTATGACTTATATAGGCCATACTATAACCAATTTCTTACCTTGAGCGATAGATCTTTCTTTAAATAATGGCTGTTTGCACCACATTTACAACTTTAATAGAGTGTGAATGTTATTTTTATGCAATTGGTATAGTCTGGCCTTCATTGTATATTATGTTGTTGAACCCTGCTGACTAGAAAGTATTCTTATTACAAAGTTGTACTTGATCTCCCATGTTTGCAAATGTGCTTTAAAATCATATCTTCCTGTAAATCCATGAGGATTTGAGTGTGTTTCTCTTTCCAGTTCATCCCAATAAATGTAGAGGTAATTAACTAGAACAGTGGTTTTACTCCTACTGAATAATGTGGGAGAGATGTTAAACCAAAGTTAAGAAATCCCATTAATACTTGTAGCTTTTTGAGAGCGTTTGCAAGTTCAAATGTCCCACACTTGTTTAGGAACAAGTAATTGTACATTGTTAATTGCAATTGTTTATTCCACTGTATAATACTCCCCTTCTCCACATTCCTTCTTTCCTCTGCCAATCTCATGCCTTCTCTTCCCTCCCACAACTTGGTTCCATTAACGTGGTTGTTGCTTTACACCTTTGGAGTGTACGCGTTCTAGGTGGTTAGCACGCCACTGTGCTGGGGGCTTTAATATAAAGAAGCAAACATCTCTCTGTGTACTTGTGTTTGGCTTCTACAAATGAGTGATTATCTTCTCTTCCATGCCTCAGTACCTGCTGTTCATGGCAAGGCTGACTCTGGTCTGGAGTCCTATTCCGCCACGCTTTCAACTGAGCTGCTGCCAACAATTCTGCATTGTTGCACCATCTGTGCCAGCTGCTCATGAGATCGCCTCTCCGGAACATGCAGGCTCTCACATCTACCTCTACTGCTTTGCTCACTGCTCCTGGGACCACCACTTTTATGTTGGCATGCAGAGTGCCTCTTATAAGCATCCGACTCTAACAGGGTGGACTACTTCTTCTGTTGTAGCATTATTTACTTTCTTTTGGCACACACCCTTCGCCCTGATGCGTAGGGTGAAGGCAGAGTATGCCTCACAGGTATTTTTTACAGTAAGAAGCTATATGGTGCAAGAACCGAAAGGCTTACAGCTTTTATACTGGTCAACACTCATTTGTCCAGTCAACCCACACTCATTTGTTCCAGCCAACCCACACTCATTTGTTCTAGCCAACCCACACTCATTTGTTCCAGCCAACCCACACTCATTTGTTCCAGCCAACCCACACTCATTTGTTCCAGCCAACCCACACTCATTTGTTCCAGCCAACCCACACTCATTTGTTCCAGCCAACCCACACTCATTTGTTCTAGCCAACCCACACTCATTTGTTCTAGCCAACCCACACTCATTTGTTCCAGCCAACCCACACTCATTTGTTCCAGCCAACCCACACTCATTTGTTTTAGCCAACCCACACTCATTTGTTCAAGCCAACCCACACTCATTTGTTCCAGCCAACCTATTCAAACACAGAATTCTTTTGCCACATTTCATTCTTCAGCCTTTCATATATATTAGTGTTTATTGATCCTTTTCTTCCCAGCATACAGTGTAACCCACCACTTGTATTCTTAGACTTTTCTGTGGACCCTTCTATGAAACTGCAAGCTTGGCCCAAATTACTTTCTAATTACATGATAGCCATAGATGAAAAATAATAACCAAAGGAAAAAAGCATTGCTGCGAAATCTGCCTGGTAAAGAAGCACAAAGATTTTCTGAATTTTTGCCAACACATCAAGCTCCCGCTGGTACGGTGATTGGTAATTATAAGGAATACATTGAAGTAGTTGATCTCTTTTATTGTCATTTCACAGATGAACTCCACATTGACATGGACAGATGTAAGCTTTATACTCTGGTTCAGCTGCCCTCTGAACTCACTGATCCATATATGGTGGCTCTACAGGCTTTACAAAATTAGATAAAGAAGTACTATGGTAGTTATGCGTCACTATGTAAACTATAAAACAAACTACCATACTCATTGGATGATGTCATCAGTGATGTCAAAAATGATGTCATAGAACATGTCATGAGTGATGTAATATGTGAGGTCATAGGCAGTGCATGGTGGGGGTGCAAGCTATAGTTAGCACTGCTACCGATAATTGTTGAATTTCTGTGTTTGTTTTTTTTTTAGTTCAAAACGTTAATGTTGTCATTGGCAAATTCACCTTACTATATAGGTAAACAACCGTCACCCCGCATACTGTTACAACGCGGTCGTAACAACGACCGCGTTGTGACAACGCATACCATTACCCCGCAAGTCGTTACAACGACTTGCGGAGGGGGGAGAAGGTGTTGGATTTAAAATCCAACACCTTCCGTACAGTCCGCACAGACTGGAGTTGGAATAGTAAATTTTACTATTCCAACATCCAGTGCCCCCCCTCCGCAAGTCGTTGTTACGACTTGCGGGGTAATGGTATGCGTTGTCACAACGCGGTCGTTGTAACGACCACGTTGTAACAACATGCGGGGTAATGGTATGCGGGAAAAAGAGGCATATTCTACTATATATAACTTTACTTCAACCTTTGTTTTTTTCAGTAATTTTATATGTCGGTGCCTGTTTCATGGATATACGGGAAGCAGGACTGGTTTTGATATACTTCATCAGTAAGACTGTGCCTTTGGACAGCATAAATGTCAAAACTGTGTGAGACTGACTCCACACACCCCATCAGGATATGGTAACCTTACTCCTGGCTAGCTCACAGTGCACCCCCTGGATCTCTTATCCTTACAAGGTACTGGAGGGTATATACAACCTCAGAGCATGACAACTCTGACTCCCCTATGAAATCGTGGAAACAGATCAGTCTCTTTCATAAGTAACTCATGCATGCCCAAAGAGAGATGCAAGAAATACTCGAATTGGTAATTCAATTATTTATTGAAGCATTATGATTCTTGTGTAAAATACGTGCACTGCCATGATCAATAGAAGGAAACAGAACGGAGTAATTAACATTACTAGAATTGTAAAGAAGATGAACAATTCAACCATTGTGCTGTTACATTGATTATAAGCATACATGTATAATCATACCTACACTCCTACCAAGCATTTCCTAACCTAGTGTGCCTAGGGTGGGTGAGTCTGCCATAGTACCTATGGGTGATCTAACTCCCCAGTTACCTGTGGGTATGTTTCATTGGGGGGGGGATTCTTGGTATAGAGCTGGGCACCATCCTTCTCAGGAGGTAAACCGGATTCAGATGGGCTGGAATGTTCATGCTTATACCATCTATGAGGATACTCATGGAAAAAGGTAAATTCGAGGGTCTCAACAAATAAGAGGTAAATGATAACATTATTAATCCACTAGCTTTGACATTACTAAGTGAGGAATCAGGATGCTCAGTGTTAAAAATAAAACACAACACGTAGGGAAACCTAATGTTTAACTAATGTTTAATACATAAATAGCAAGCTGCACAACAAAAGATCAAAGACTATTCTCTTTTCAACTGACCAGTGCTCCAGCTAGAAAACAGTCAGTTGGAGCCTAGAGCTAAACTTCTTATAAAATCAATTTGCTATATGTACTTTTTTCTCAATACAAGTCAATGAAGCTTAATCACATGGCAGAAACGTGTTACTCTCAGCGAAAAGGTATCTAATGTGTTTGTGTCAGGATCTTCCTCCAGAGGAAGCAAGAAACGCAGTCTTTGGAAGATATCAATCACATGCCAAATACTAGCCTCATTATTCTCACAAAATCACGCTTTCACTTACCAATTCTGAAAGAGGTTACACTATTAGGAAATGTGCAAGATACATCCCTGTGCCCTATGGCTTCTGGGTTGATTAGTGTCACGAAATCCAGCAAGCATATTGAATGTTACAGGAAGTCTCGAAAAATATAATACAAAACTCATATTTCATTATAAGTGTTGATGCATTCTGGGTTATGTATGTGATTGCTAACACTACATTACATAGAAATATATGAATATGATAAATGCAAGATTTAAGATTTCACAGCCGCCGCCTATTTTTCTGGGAGGAAAATAGTAAGCATAAAATATTGACAGTGTCTTAATTTTTCCAAGAGCGTTGAATGATGCACGATATTTGCTTTATTGCAATATATGTAACAACTAGAATAAGGACAATTCCAATAATGGATTCAAGTGTCTTCATACCCTAGGGGCCGAAGATTTCCCCAACCACTTTCCAATGCTGTTAAGGCTGCTGTCAGGGCCACATTGAATCTCATGTAACTTATTTATACTCTCCTTTATATTATCTATCTGCTTGTGCAGACTGAGGGGATCCCAACAATTGCACAAAACACCTCTTCAGCTACTTAAAGATAATCTAAAGCCATTCTGCTTTGGATGAGCTTTTTGTCATGGGCACCTAACTGATCAGTCAATGGCTGTTCTGAGACATTGAATTCTCCACCTGGGATATAGCTAGGGACTCATTTAGTTTGCAATTCTGCCAACTTGTACTGGTGCTTTTGCTGGCCTGCACATTGAGTGTTTCTGTGCCTCAGTTTTGGAGCCTCTGTGAGCGGTGGGCTGATTCTGACCCCAGGTCATACTTGTGTGCTGCAATGATGTTTACCCAGACCGTGGGCCCTGATTACTTTAGTGCAGGAGGTGTGTAACCAGTGGGTGACGGTCCCATGGCAGAAACCGGACCAGGCCCGGTCCTATTACTGGCTTTACGTCGCTTAGCTGGAGGTAACCTTCCTTCGTTTGGCTGTCTCCTTCTAAGGGCTGAAGAGGAGATTGCAAGTCTTGCATCCCACTATTGCTTGAGAAGAGGACCAAGCCTGCGTCTCTCAAGAAGCAGAATTTTGAGTATAGTTTTAGCCGAAAGAGGCTGATGTTACATATTGTGTCCTCCTTATCAGACTCCATTTCAGTGACTGGGAAACTGATTGCGTTTGCATGAGGGCTTGAGCTGATTGCGGCTTCCTTTTGCACTTTTTCCCCTCAGATTTAGTGGGGGGAGGCCCCTTGTTCACCCTGACCTCATTTTGAGTCTGTGCTGTCACCTCCAAGGTTGAAGCTTATGATCACTTCCTTAGCACATAGGGCTTGCAGGGGAGCCTTTAGTTGGACGGGGCTGCCACACCCCCGCCCGTTGGTTCCGTCTTCAGAAGGGAGGGGGAAAGAGCATGCATGTCTTGTAGGGAAGGAGCCTTCCTTGGGTTTGCGGTTTAGACGAATAGCCTTTTGTTGGACAGCGCTGCCACTCCCCCACCCGTGGAAGTTGAGTCTTAGTGGTGGTGGTGGTGGTTGGGGGGGGGGGGCACGAGCACGCACATCTTGTAGAAGCAGATCCCCCCTACCAGGATCTGCGAGGCCGGGCCGTGATAAGCTGTAATAAATAGTCAGTACAGGCAGGGGGCGCTTCGGGATAGGGTAGCGAGGCTGCAAGCTGCACCAAGGCCTAGCTTTGCTGCTTCTGCTGCCACTGCCCCCCTCCCACTGGCAAAACCCCCCTACTGTGTGCCCACTGCCTTGCAGTCCTGACCTGCCCTTGCCCAGGTCTACCCTGGAGTTCTCACGCCCTTCCTTGTTCATGGTGCAGCCAGTGGGTTGATGGGTCAGTGTGATCCGTGGAGGCGGTCAGACTGTCAGTGGCGGTTGGTGGGGATGAGGGTGTGAATGAATAGTGAGGTTTTGTTGATGTTCTGACACTGCCACACCTAAGAAGATGAAGGCCCCCTCGGACGTTCTCAGGTGTAGTCCGAATACTACTGATCCACACTATCCGTACAATGAGCTCAGGTGGATTTCAAGAACAGTCAACCCGGCAGTCAATGACAGGACGTGGAAAAAGCAGCAGCCACCAAATTAGGCAATGATCAACTCCACTTGTGTTCATGGAACATTAACGGCCTCGCCAGCAAGATCTCAGAACGGGACTTTCTCCACTACTTAAATATCTTCAAAATCATTGTGATGCAGGAAACCTGGCTGGCAGAACCACTACATCTGCATGGATACTTGTGTTTTCACTCCAGCAGTCAAGGGGGCAAAATATGGTCATTTACAAGGCGGATTGGCAACTTACGTCTCAATCGCTTGACAAGCCTCGGCGCGCTCTCTTCACTCTGCTTTGACAGCTATTAATGCAATAAAAATAACCATCACACTTCAGAACAGGACAATTGCAATAATAATCATCAATGCTCACATCCACCCAAAGCATAAAGCCACGGTGGAACGACAATTGACAGACCAGCTTGTGGCATACATAAGCAAGGGGAAAATGGCTAACATTGTCCTCACCGGGGATCTGAACTTATACCTACCAGGTGCCTCTTCAGACGACGCTGTGACATATCAAACTTCGCTCTGGGACATACCAACGCAATTGAAAAATACAGAGGGCTGCTTGACTAAAACTGGCATGCGCCTGCTGGATGATTTAAAACACCTTAATTTAAGGGCTGTTAATGGCAGGCTTCCAGAAGACAACCCTCTGGCAGCCGCTTACTACTCTTCAACATCATGCACGACAATAGACTACACCTTTGTCTTCCTTTCACTGTTCCAGTGGGTCGTTTCATTCTGCCTAGAAGACAAAGGCGATAGTGACTGCCATCCTTAAAAGATTTCCTTAAAAACAACTTCGCCCATTGTCGGTCAGGGGTCACACCCGAGTCGATCTTTATGGTCAATTACAAGACGATCAAGTTTTCACAGTCAACAATAGAGCAGTTGTCACGGTCCGCAATGGCCCATTTTCAAGCACAAAGAAGGTTATAAACAAGCAAAACAGGAAGATTGGAGTCCTTTACCAGCAATCTGGCGGGGACCTTAGCCGCACAACTTAAACCAAAACCACTCCAAACTACCAACGAGGTGGGAAGCATCCCAAAGGTGCAGTGGATCCAAGTTAAGCCAATTAAAAGAACGATAAACTGCACTCTAAGGTCACTTCTCCATATCTCTGAAGACAATGCTGTGCAGACACCTCTACGGCAGCAAAAAGTCCAATCGAAGAAGCTGAAGCGGGCTGTCAATAGATGAAGAGAAGATAAGGTCTTGGTAAAGCTTTTCATCGACATCAAGCACAATGACAGTGCACGATTCTATGGGAAGATCAATAAGCTAACACGCGCATCACACAGGGGTGTTACCTCACAGATATATTCGAAGAGGCTTGGACAAAGTATCTTGGGGACCATTTTCATCAGCACTATATTGTACAAACTACAGGCCTAGTAACCAACAAGTCTCCAACAAAAAGCCTCCAGGACATTTCACTAGAGGAAGGCAACCCTCCAGCACCTCTCTCCCCAGCATTAAATGAAACACGCCACTCGTCACCATCAGTCCACATGCAATCATTTAGATGGCAAATTGGCAAAGGTGGGAGAGAAGGGGGCCCCAGGGCCCAATGGCATCCCCCAGCAATTTTTAAACAGAACGTGGAATTCTGGGCAGAAGCATTAGAGCCACAATTCTCTGAAATAAGGCACTGTGGCGTAATTCCGCCCTCTTGGAGAGACTCGATAGTCTCTCCCGTATTCAAAAGCGGAGACAAGTCCTTGCCAAAAAACGACCATCTAGTCGCCCTCATTGACAATGAGGCAAAATATTTTGCCGGGACACACCTAGAGGACCTCTCGACATGGACAACAGAGAGGGCCATAATAACACTCAATCAAACAGGGTTTTCAAAATCCTCTGGTACAACAACAAATATCTTAGCCATGTCACTGCTTATTGATAAGGCGAAAGCTTCAAAACTGCTATTTCATCTATGCTTCATTGATTTCAAAGCAGCCTTTGACCATGTGGAGTGAGGCAGGATCTGTAGCAAACTGGCATGCTGGGAGATCGCTCAGACTCTGTTGGACCTGGTAATTACTCTCCATACTGACACATGGGTACAGGGAAAGCTGGGCGACGGCACGCTCATATCAAGACGTTTACTGATAAGCAAGGGGTGAAGCAGGGGTGTGTCTTGGCTCCCACCCTATTCAACCTCTTTCTGGCTGACTTGAAGCAGGCACTCAATTCCTGCAACTCTTATGCCCCAAGGCTAGGTGGCCTAGCGGTGTCGAGTTTCCTCTATGGCGATGATGTAGTCTTGGTCTGCCACGCTGAGGTTGGTCTACAGCATCTTCTTACACAACACAGGAATACTCTGAGGCAAATAGTCTAAACATACATTTTGTCTGGACACGTACCATGACGATTTGTAAAAAGTATAGAAAATCACCGGTCTGGTTCTGGGGAAAGACACGCTTTCAGTCAGCAACAGAATATAAATATCTAGGGGTGATTGTCGACAAAGAAGGTAAATTTGCTCTCCAGAGGGAGACAATCAGAAGAAGAGGACTAGCACTGGCAGTCTCACTAAAAAATGCACAAGTCCAAATTGAAGGGGCCAACTCTATACCCCCTTGTCCGAGTAATACAAGCTAAACCTTTAGAAAACAATAGCATATGACAGCGACAGGGATGCTAAAACTTTGGACAGCATCGTTGTAAAAGCCTACAGAATCCTCTTTAGCCTGGCAAACTATACCTCGCCAGCTCAGATCAGGCTGGAGTTCAGACTGCAAAGGCAGACCTCGGCAAGGGAAGGAGCTTTCATAATCTGTTGGGGCACAATCCGGAAGGGTCCCCCTGGTACTCTTAACCACTACCTATGGCGAGAGCTGCAACAGAGAGATTCATCGCCGGCCAGGATCTAGCTTAAAGAATGCCTGCATAAGACCGGGTTGTCCCAGCTTTGGGAGACTTCTACCAGCCATGCTGTGTTCAAAAAGCTAGTGTGGAAATCAATAAAGTCATTGTTGCTGGTGGAAGATAACGCTGCACTCGCAAGCAGAACCCATGCTTGAATGACATTGAGCACCTACAGCACACCTGCCCCCCCCAAAAATACTTTAGCTTAGGCTACTCAAGAACCATCAAGGAGCACTTCCTGAAATACTGTCTGGGGTTGTTACTGTGCACTCCGCACCTTCCCCACTGGCAGACAGACACCACAATGAAGGTATGCCACCTGTGTGGCATTGACACGGAAGATCTGCCGCACCTGCTTTGCACCTGTAAAGAGGGCAGAAAGGAGGCAGTGGTTAAAAGTTTATTTTAACCAAAGAGGGATTTGTACACAGAGACAGGCCGTGTTGGCCTGTTTTTCCCCCCCCAAGGACCCACAGCTGAACTGCCGTCTAGTAAGATTCCTTATACTGGTGGCCAAGAAGATGCCAAACATGACATTGAGACGTCCTGATCAAGTCCTTTTTGGAGCCGGACTTGGCTATCTTGCTCATTTTCTCATCAAAAAGAACTGAGAGTCTAGTTGCAGGGTGGGGCCTCGTGTGCCTTATCTCGCAGGAAGCATTCCTAAGGGCTGGTTTCCGAACTCAATCTCGAACTCGGACTTGCAATGCAGGCAAGGTAGCCTGGACCAAATTGCAGAGGCGCCGCCAACAAGGAGCATTTTTATAGTTGTACATTTGTATTACTGTATATTACATGTAGTTAAGGTTTTTATTGATTGTTTTTACTATTTTACAATGGTTTTAAGTAACTATGCAAATAAATAAAGTTACTGATGAGTACAAGCTTTTACTAATCCCCACAACTTTGTACCAACACCCCAAGTGCAAATCCATTTTGTTCATGACAATACACAGTAAAAGGTTTGGCATAATCAGGGAGCCTTAAGGCTCAGTATCTGTTTGATTTTCACAAATGCATTCTTGGCTTCACCTTTGTGATTTTAACAAATGCATTCTCTGCTTCACTAGATCACTGCAAGGGTTATGGGGTACCTTTTCTTACAAATTCATGCAAAAGCTTGGCCATCTCAGCATAACCCAGAATTCATTGTCTTTAGTACCCAGCCATTCCCAAAAAGGTACGTACTTGGGAAACAGTCACAGGCCGGGCAACGTATGAATGACATCAACTGTTTCAGAGGACAGATGGTACTTGTCTGGGGAAAGATATCTCACTCAGGGAAGGCAAACCTGCATTTTTTTCTTTGAAGCCCTATTCCACTTCTTAGCCAATTCAATGAGAGGATAGACAGAGTCCACCTTGCAGTGATCTAGAGTAACCAATGCCAACAATACATCATCAACATGTTGTATTAGAGTAGACCCTAGGAGAAAACTAACATGTCCAAATCCTTCTTTAGGGCTTGCCAAAATATTGAGGACTCTGCAACCCTTTGAGGACATTGGGTCCATAAAAGCTGGGACCCTCGAAATTTGAACAAGAAAAAGTACTGACTCTCATGAGTGAAGATAGAAAAGAAAGCTGGGCAGAGATTAACTATGGTAAGCCACTGGGCATGTAAAGGGATGCAGGTGAGAATGGTAGCAGGGTTGGTAGCTGAAGGGAAACTCGGGATTACCACGTTATTAATAATCCTAGTTGTGCAAGAAATTGTATATGTTGACTTTCCCCAACTTGCGATAAGGAGAATTGGGGTGCTACATCTACTAACAATAGGTACTAGAACGCCTTGCTTAATCAAATCTGCTATTACAGGATGGATGCCTTCCTCTACCCTAGGTTTTAATAGGTTCTGAGGTTTTCTAAGAAACTTCATCTGAGGCTTAACCTTCACCTTTACAGGTTCCAATGAGAAGCTTGATCCCACATCAATGGGCCTTCTGGACCACAATGTGGACAGTATCTGAGAAAGCAATTATCAGAACCCCTTTCAGCAGGCAACAGGGCTATCAGGAGCTACTTGGCCCAACTATGGGGGTTGAGGCCTTTTACTCCTGATGTACTGGGGCCAGACCTAGGATCCCGGGACCCTGACCTGGGATACTGAGCAACTGGGCCAAGTACCCCTTCAGCACTTAACTCACAATGAACGCACGGGTCGAGAGGTCCAAACTTCTTAGGAGGGAGGTAAACACGGGGCAAGCACAGGCTCACAACTCAAAATACGCTCAATAGCATCAATAAATGATTGTCCAGTCAAATAATTTATTTTATGGCAAAAGTAGTATTTATATGTGAACACAAAGTGAAATACGGCATGCACAAACAATACACACTGCCCCCCTAGGTCAGGGCTCTAGTGCTTAATGGCAATCCCCCAAGTCCCACTTCCCTCTCAAAAGCGATGGTGGTTATTCTCCATTCACTATAGACATCATTCAGGTTAGGCCCCACTAGCAACCTGAGTCCAAGAGTCCCACTCGGACTCCATTAAAGAAGGTAAATTTGTACCAGCGCCGAAATGCCATCTGGGAGACAAGTTCCCGTGGGGTCTTCCATTCCGTAGTTTAACCTTACACACATCAGCAGGGATCGTCCGACCGAAGGCTTTGAGAGTGTCTCCCGGCGTGGTGGCCGCAGTGGCTGCTCCAGGTGAGTATCACACATGCTGCTCTGCAGGTGACATTGCTGGGTGTTCTCTGAGCAATGTTAAGTTTCCTTTGGTCGTCCACTCAAGGGTGCTTGTTTTTTGTCATTTCCTGGTTCCGATGCTATGTCAGGGCTCAAACCCGCACCAGTCCCCATGCGGCCACATGCACGCAGCCTCTCTTCACGACAATGGCATTCACCAGGTTGCACTCCTTGTCTTACGGTGGGCCACTCTGGCATATGGGGTCCCCCCACATGCTCTTTAGTCAGGCGATGACCACATTGGCACAGCTGCTGGTTTCTCTTCACTCTGGCCCCCTCCGGCATACACGGTTGCCAATTCACACCGCAGACGAGTCACAACCCGATCGGTGCAGAAAAGTTAATGACGCACTTCACGGCAGCCCTCCTCTGGTATATGGGGGTCACCGAATTAACACTGCACATGTGGAATGACCCAATCGATGCAGCAAAGTTCATGGTGGTCCTCGTCTGGCATACAGGGTCACCGACTTAACCCTGCACACTGGCAATGAACCGATCGGTGTCACCTCCCACCTCGCTACAGCGATCCACTTGCCAGGATCCCACACTTGACCTTGCTCCTACAAGCTCTCCTCTTCCTCACAAGGCTCACTGGTCTTGGCAAGCAGGTAGATACTGGTAATCCAGGGGCAGGTGATCTTAGATGTCCCTGGGTGATATCCCCTCGCCCAGCTAAGAGACTGGCAGGCCTTAGCCTCCAGCCCTGGTGTCAGGCAGAAGTCTTGCAGAGCTTCTCCTCCTTGCACAGCACCTCTGGCTGCTAGACAGTTGACAATTTTGAGGGCCGCAAGCTCCCTATCCTTTATACCATTTCCATGCACCAAATGTGATTTAGGGTCTGAGTCTTTAAAGTTTGTGTGGGGGGGTCTGCTTCCTTCTGAAGTGTCCTCTCCTCTGCCCTGCCCTTCCTCCAGAAAGCAGTCTGTCACAGCAGGAGTGACTACAAATCTGATAGCCCCAACAACACAGGCCATGAGAGGGACCAGAGGTACACATCTGGTTGTCAGTCACAGTGATATGAATATTAAAAGGTCAACCCAGGGCCTCAGCCCTACTCTTTATGATTTATCGGCTGCTGCTCCTTCCTGAGATATGCCCAGACCCTTTTCCTGTGACCTCTCCCTGAATCAAAGAGCACCCTTTGAAGTGTGCTGGAGAGACTGGCTCTCCTTCATCCAGTGTGTGTCCCACCGAGCTCACAGGAATGCAGCAATCCACAAATCTATCTGGGGGGATTCCTCTACCACCACATGCTTCTCTATTCAGCCTAGGTCCCCCAAAATGGAACCCAGAATCTTACATGTATTGTACCCTTCACAGCCACACATACCCCCAGCACATGCATGCAACACACACGCACTGCACAGCACCACTTACCAACTTGATGTAGGCAAGTAGGTGAGTTAAGCACACTGCAGAGGAACTTGACATGAGTGAACCTGTAGGCCTCACTCCAGTGACACAGGTAGAAAGGCATGTTCACTTCTACTGGTCACTACACGGTATGCTGCCACCATTACTCTTGTGCTGCTTAACTTCTAGCAAGTTCAGTAGCCTTTTACCACTATGGGGGTAGCCCTCTGAGTGCCCCTCCCGGTCCAAAAAGACAGCAAACTGTGAGACAGACCTATGTCATGGCGCACAGACATGATCCATGTTCGCCCATGACAACACAAATCAGCACCAGTGATCCACAAATAATTGCATTTGGGGGCACTCTGGGCAGGGGACACCTCCATCACCAAGTGAGAGACTTTTCTGTCCCAACAGCAAATCGGTTAAATCAGATGGTGTGACTACTGGATTTGCTTCTTCGGAACAACTCAAACTTTCACATAATAATACAGGGACCCTACTCTCCTTTTTTTGCAGTATATTTGAAAACAAAAATTCTAGTTATACACAATGCATTTAACTTGCAGGATATATCTCTGCCTACTACATTTGTTGAGAGGTGGGTTTAAGCAAAACGGAGTGCTTATCACTAATCAGAACCACAGCGATGGACACTAGGTCAGTAATGTGGTAGGGAACTCTTTGATTGAAAATACCGACTATGTTTATGGGCATGCCCAAAAGAGATAAAGAAGGGAATTCAGAAGTCCAAAGAGGCGACTGGCTTGCAATCGTGTCAGTAAGTGGCATTGGTATGTTTAACCACAATGACACAATTCACTTAAGGGCCCTTTTGATTTACAGGTATTTAGGTATACATAACACAGTCGGAACCTCTCAAGCTGTCCTAAAATTTGGGGTAAGAATTCTAAGTAATTTGATGATACCCTGGTTGGCCAGGGAATCCTGCCGCATTAGAGGCAGTCTTTTGGCAATCTTGCTTCCAGCACCCCAGCTGACCACATGCAAAGCAAGAACCTCCTAACACTAGGGCCTCTTCGCGACCTGTTTCATTCCCCCATTTCAATTCTCCCCCCTCAGCTCTCCCTTTTTAGTTGAGCTCCTCGGCCCACCCCTTTGATTACTTGCTGAATATTTTGCAATTTCAGTGACCTCGGTTCTGATTTCACCTTCTGTTTCTTTTTCTTCTGTGTTGTGACAAACTGGATCACGATGGTCTGTAACTTTGCTAGTTTCTTAGTCTGCTTTCAGTCCATATGGTAGTTAATTGATTGTTAACATTCGGCAACAATACCTACACAAAAGCAGCACCTATAGCTTCCTGAGCCATTTCCGTCAGACGAGCTACCCAAATACCTTTCAAACACATCCCTGAGTCTGTCTAAATAATCAGCTTACACTTCATCCTTATTCTGCTTACAGTGGGCATTTTTTCTGAATTGCATTCAACAATGCATCCTTTGCCGCATACAATTCCCCGTCATTCCCAGGGGGCACTATAGGCTATTACACTTTCTCCACCAGTCATTCACTTCACATGGCACTATCAATCACAATAATTGATTCACTTTTGCCCAATTGGATCTATTCACCTCAAACACCCTGCAATTCCTCTAGAAATCGAGTTAGCTTTTCCAGAATGTCAAGGAATTGTTTCTAAATGCTAATTAAATGAGAGGTGGCTCAGGGAACCTGGACCATAACTGTACCCCAGGCTTCTGGGTAGCCTCTCAAAGGGGGAAGTGTGAAAGAGGATAGACCCTCAATGGGTGGGGAAAGGGTAGAGGCTGTCTAGACAGCGGCCTGTGGTTTGTCTCAGGATTTCAAGAGCGATCATAGGACTTAGCTTTCTCCAGTCCCTGTGGCCCCCAGCAGAACATGCACGTCTTGTAGACTGATCCACCGTGGTTCAGTCACCCTCCCGCCTGGTTGTTTTGTTGTCAGTCAAACGCATTGCAGTGCTTGCACGTTACCTCCTTGTGCTCCGGTCACCAGTGATACAGCAGGTTCTGCTCTGTTTGTGGGTACAACAACAGCCAGCATGGATATCATGTCCAGTAGATCCTCTTCCCCTGGGGCTTCACTTTCTTTCCATTTTTCCTGTGGTTCAGTGGTTTCGGGGAATAGATATGGAGGACACAGAGCTGTTTGAGCACAAGTCCTGACTCTGTCCCTAAGGTGGCTAATTTGATAGTGCAGCTTCTCCAAAGTATCTCTCAGATGTCAGACCTTAGATTCATGTTTTCGCTTGTGTGCCTCCTCATGCCAGTGTATGAAGAATGGGCACTGTTTGGCATCTATTATGTTCTTGAGATCTTTCACTCTTTTCTGTAAACTAGCTAATTTTTCTATGTCAAAGACACCATGCTCTGGAAAGGATTTTTTCCTGTCCTCATTAGTATGTCCCTCTCATTCTTAGATATTTGATTGCGCATCTACCATATTGTGGTTAGTATGGCTAGGAGTCCTTTTCGATGGGACATTGCTTTGTTTAGACTGTCTGGCCCCCATTGTGAGTTCTTATATTCCATTAACACTCAGGGATAGGGTCTGCAGGCCTTGTGCCTATAGTTTATCCTTTAGAGGGAGGTAGGGAAGGCAATGGAAAGTGGGATATGACTTCTCTTCAGTTATTTATCTTCTAACTGATCTCTTGAAGGGAGCAGAAAGTAAAGGTGTTGGGCATTCACACCTAAAGATCTCCTTGCATTCAATGAAACTACAGTCTAAACAGTATTGGCTTTGCAAAAGGGTTGGGGCAGCTCCTTTCTTCTTCTGTTGAGCCACAAGCACTATCTGTTAAACAAAAAAAAACGCAACACGTCGGGAACCCTAAAGTTCAACTAACGTTTAATGCAAAAACAGCAAGCACATCAAAGAAAATTGTCATTTCAACCAGTGAGGTTGGTTGAAAACAGTCAGTTGGAGCCTAGAGCTAAAATTCATAAATCTCAACCTAATATATATACTTTTATTCTCAATTTCAGTCAATGAAACTTGATCATGTGATTGAAACTTGTTACTCTCAGTGAAAACATATCTAATGATAGATAGACTGCACTGTCCCGTCTTTGGTTTGTGTGCCCGCATTGTATTTCTTTTAATCACTTTGCCCGCATTGTATTACTTTTAAACATTCTACCCGCATTGTACTACTTTCAAACATTTTGCCCGCATTGTACCACTTTTAATCTTTTTAAAATCTAGTATGATTGCCTTACCTTTACTGTATTAATCGCTCACGGGCTTCCACGGTCCGCCACGAGCAGTTCTGCTCGATTGCTGCGGAGGGAGGCTCTGGAGACACTTCCGGTTCGGGGGAGGAAGTGGCAGTCAGCGGTCTAGCGTTCTCGCTAGACACACGCTTAAAAGGCTCATGTGTGCGCGAACGCGCAGATAGACTGCACCGTCCCGTCTTTGGTTTGTGTGCCCGCATTGTACTACTTTCAAACATGTTGCCCTCATTGTACCACTTTTAATCTTTTTAAAATCTAGTACGATTGCACTTTAGTGTTGGCCTTACCTTTACTGTATTAATCGTTCAGGGGCTTCCCCGGTCCGCCACAAGCAGTTCTGCTCGATTGCTGTGGAGGGAGGCTCTGGAGACACTTCCGGTTCGGGGGAGGAAGTGGCAGTCAGCTGTCTAGCGTTCTCGCTAGACACACACTTAAAAGGCTCATCTGTGCGCGGACGCGCAGATAGACTGCACTGTCCCGTCTTTGGTTTGTGTGCCCGCATTGTATTTCTTTTAATAATTTTGCCCGCATTGTATTACTTTTATTTCAAAATGTTTTTATTGGTTTTAATTTTTAAAAACACATACAAAAACAAACAGCGGTGGGAGGCACCAGTGTGTCTTACAGATCAAGATATACAGGAAGCTCAAATTATATTTTCATCTTGTGTACTAGGACTCGACCTGTGAAGACCGCCACTTTTATGTATCTCAACTGGATGTAGCTGGAATTGACAAATAAAGCATCAAATTTTGCTCTCAGCGTGAGTCTTGTTGTTTTCTCTTTTTGTTTTGGACACAAGCGATTCCCACCATTATCCACCCTTCTCACATAACTTAAAAACAAAGCAATACAGACTATAGTATCACGGTAGCATATAATCACGGTTGGTCATGGGTGAGGATAGGCCAACGCAGACAGGGCCCGCAGCGAACCCTACAAGCCTCTCAGCTCGAGAGTCACAGTCATCCAGATAGTTAGATATGAAAGAGATGGAGAGCCCTCAACCTGGGGCCACAAGCGAATAGGGGCAAACCTTCTGACAAAAATTCTACCACGGGGGCACAGGTATAGCCGAACCCTGTTCTCGAGCCTTCTACTATGTCCGCCAATCTTTCCATTGCCAGTGCTCGCCATAGCCTGGCATGCCATTGTGTAAGGGAGGGGGCCTCTACCTTCTTCCACGCTGCAGCTATTGCCATTTTGGCGGCCCCTAAGCACAACCACATTACAGAGCGATCCCCATGGGTTTGGCGTTTCAAGCTAGGGTCCCAGATCCCCAAGAGAGTGTGTTCCATTGTAGCGCGAACTGGATAACCTAGGCTCGTTTTAATTTGGGATAGGATTTCTTTCCAAAATAGCTGTATTGAGGGACAATCCCACCAGATATGCTTGAAGTCCCCCAGGTGCCCGCAACCTCTCCAACATCTATCGGAGGTGTTAGGGAATATTTTGCTCAACTTCTGGGGGTACAAATACCACTCGTAAATGATTTTATAGTGAGCCTCTCTTAAGAACATTGAGCGATTATATTTGGAAACGTCCCTATACAAGGAACCCCATTGTTTTTCCCCCAGCAGATCGGCAAGAAGAGAATCCCAAAAACGTTGGTGTCTCGGGATGGAGCGAGGACCTAGAGACCGTATGAGTGAGTAAAGGAAAGAGATGGTCCCCTTTGAGGATGCCCCGATTGAGCGAATTTTTCAACTGGGAGTAAGTCTCTGGTTGCCGCTGACTGGATCCGAGGTTGTTGTACCCAGTGTTTGAGTTGAATATAATGGATTTTTTTCAGAAGAATGAAGCTTAAATGCTTTGGTGCATTCCTCAAAGGTCATCAACCTCCCGTTTTTTAAAAAGATCTGAAATCATAAGGCAACCCCCCTCCCTCCAAGCTTTGAATGGCCCCTCCTGGTGAGCCGGTGGGAACTCGAGATTAAAGTGAATGGGGGTGTAGGGAGAAGGGAAGGTGGTCAGGGGCAGCGATCTGTTAAGGTCATCCCAAACCTGTAGAGTGGTGGCCGTGGGGGTGCTAATGTATGCATTTAATGGCCGATTTTATTTTGGTTTCCAGAGGAGATCCCAGATCGTCCTACCCACTATTTGTCGGTCCATATGTAGCCAGAGTTTTTCAGATTCACGAAGGGACCAATCTGTAGTCACCCGAAGTTGAGCTGCCCTATAGAAGCCCAAGGAGTCCGGGAGTGCCAATCCCCCCTCCCCTCTCGCCCTCGTTAGCAGGCGATAGGATAGACGTGCCCTCTGCCCCAGCCAAATGAATTTAGTGAGCATCTTTTTCAGGTCCACAATGAGAGCCCTTTCCACCGGTATCGGTAGACCCTGGAAGAGGTAAAGTAACCTGGGAAGCACGTTAATTTTTTTTGATATGCAAATTTTATTGATTTTTAAACAAAGGAAAAAAAAAAAACATATGAACAATTCAGCCATTACACGGAAATCACAAGTATGAGTTCATTCACATAAGCACTATACCCCCCAATCGCGATCCCCGTAAAATTACATAGGCGGAATTTGGAGTCAGGTTAATCGGGATCCTCCACATTCCCCAACCACTTCCCCCACACTTTGCGGTATTTCTTGATGCACCCCTTAGCTTTATACAGGGCTTTCTCTTGGGTCGCACACCAGTCTACCCCTCTTCGCCACTTCTCCAGGGTAGGTGGGTCAGGGCTTATCCAAGCCGCCGCAATGTCCCGCTTGGCCACCATCATAGCTGTGTTGAGAAATAACTTTTCATTCCTGGACCCATCCAGCCCATCCGTGATCCCCAGCAAGGAGTGCCGTGGGTCGTGAGGGACCTCCCAACCTAGTACCTCCGTTAGCTCCACTTCAATGGATCCCCAGAACTGCCCCAAGCGGGGGCATGACCAAACCATATGGAGGAAGTCAGCCGGGACATGGTTACATCTTGCACATGACGCGTCTGGGCGCAAACCCGCTCGATACAGACGCATGGGAGTGAGGTACGCAGCGTGTAAGTAGTAAAACTGAATCAGCTTGAGTTTGGCGGAGACGGTGACTATTCTGGGGGCCATAAGGGCATCGCGCCAGTCCACCTCATCAAGGGGGCCCA
Organism: Calotriton arnoldi; assembly: GCA_963921515.1. Classification (NCBI taxonomy): domain Eukaryota; kingdom Metazoa; phylum Chordata; class Amphibia; order Caudata; family Salamandridae; genus Calotriton; species Calotriton arnoldi. Next base: position 5,093,841 of record CAWUFW010000224.1, on the reverse strand, counting down.
CCCAGTCTACCCATTGATCCCTCAGCTTGTATAGGGACGTGGGAGTGTTGTTAATTAGGGTGCGGTAAATGCGGGAGACCCCCCCCCCCCTACCCAAGTCTCCCATCATCGTCTGAGCCTCAATGGGGCTGTAATCGGGGAGCCTCGTGTCACCCGTGATGTGCATGTGTAGGGCATGTCTCAACTGCAAATATTTGTAGAACTGGGATGAGTGTAGGGAATAGCGAGTTTGGAGTTCCTGGAAGGACAACATATGGTCCCCTGCCCATACGTCCCCTAGCTGGGAGATGCCAATAAGGTCCCAAGTTTTAAACCCCCGCAACCCACTAACCTCCCGGAGCCAAGCCCCCTGCCAAAGAGGAGTACACTGGGTCAGCTTCCCGGTCCACCCAGTGTGACGGAGCGAGGCCCGCCAGGCTAACAACACAGAGCGTGTCACATCAGGCAATCGGGACGGAATGGGCTCCCCATACAACATGGCTTGGATGTCCGTGAGCCCTAGTTCGCTCAGTTCAAGCCTATAGGCTGGGTCCGACCAGCCCCCATTGAACCAGTCGTGGACTACTAAGAGGCGTACCGCCAGGTAATACAGATACAGGTGCGTCATCCCCATGCCGCCGTCGTAGGAGGGAATCTGGCAAACCGACAGAGCCACTCGGGCCCTTCCTCCGCTCCAGAGAAACTTAGTAATTAGACTGTCCAGTTCCCTGAACCAGGCCCTGGAGAAACAGAAGGGGGTATTCTGTAGGACATAAAGGAATCTGGGGAGGATCATCATTTTAAACAGGGCCACCCTCCCCAGGGGGTTCAGAGGCAGCGTTTTCCATTTAAGGAGGTCTTCCTTAGCCCTCTTGACTAACGGGGCCACATTGAGGGACCAACCCAGCTCCGGAAGAAGGGTGATCCAGATCCCCAGATATTTAAAGGTCTGGCTCCTGTGGTATGGTGGACTGCCAATCGAAGCACTCTCTAGAGAGATGATGGGGGACCAACACTGACTTCCCGGGATTTAGCCGCAACCCTGAGGCCTGTTCGAAGGCATGCAGGATCCGGAGACATTGTGGCCCGGAGGAGGCGGGGTCGGACAAGAAGACAAGGACATCGTCCGCGTATAGTGCAATCTTGTCCGTGTCCGTGTTGGGCCATTCCCATCCACGGAGGCGGTCTTGAGCCCGCACCAGGGATGCCAAGGGCTCCATCGCCAGGGCGAACAGCAAGGGAGAAAGGGGACATCCCTGCCTTGTGCCCCTGGCGATGGGGAAGGCTTCCGACAGTACCCCGTTAACCAAGACTCGCGCCCTCGGGCGGGCGTACAGGACCTGGACCAGAGAACGGAAATGGGGCCCGAACCCCATCTCTGTCAGCACGCCCTGTAGGTATGTCCAGTCCACCGAGTCAAACGCTTTTTCGAAGTCTATGGATAGGAGTGCCAAATATGGGGTGAGCAGGTGCCGATTTGCCAGGGCCAACTGCAGCCTTCGGAGGCAGTGGCGGGTCCCCCGCTGGGGCATGAACCCGCATTGATCCGGGTGCACCAGTGAGGCCAAGTAGGGTTTTAGCCGTTGGGCCAGGATAGTGGCATAAAGTTTAATCTCGGTGTTAAGGAGGGATATGGGGCGGTACTCTGCACACAATCGGGAGGGAGGCTGAGACTTCGGGAGAACCATGATGGTGGCAATGTCTGCCTCCGGCGGAAACGAGCCTCTTTCCACGGTTTCTTTAAATAAGTTAACTAGATGGGGCCCTAGGGTATCTCGGTATGCCGCATAATATTCCTGCGGAAGGCCGTCCGGACCTGGGGTCTTACCCGGGGAGACCAGGGCGATCGCCTCCTCAATTTCTTTCAAGGAGATGGGGCGCTCTAGATCCTTCTGGGCCGCTGGTTCCAGCCTAGGGAGGCATACCCCACCCCGGTCTAGGAGAGCAGCAACGGTCAGTTCGGGGGTTTGTGCAGTGTACAGCTTCCGATAGTATGCCGCAAAGGTAGTTGCCATTGCCACGGGAGCGCGTTGCACCACTCCAGCTGTGTCCACCACCTCTGGGATGATACGATTCGCCCTGGGGTATGTAGCCAACCTGTGTAGGATCGTACCGTTCTTATCCCCCCAGCCGTAAACTCTAGCTACCGAAGACCTCCAGAGGAGCTTAGCCGCATCCAGGGATAATTGCTTAATGTCATCCCGGATGAGGGCCAATTGTCGGGTTTGAGCGGCATCGTCTGATGTGGATAGTAGCTGTTCCAAGCGAAGCGCCTGCGCTTCCTTGGAAGAGATCTCCTGCAGCGGTGATTGTCTCTGGCTCTTGAGCTGTCGCTTTGCGAAAGGAAGCACGTTAATTTTAATGGCATTAATGCGTCCTATCCAGGAGGTATAGGAAGTTCTCCACCTGGCCAGATCTGCTTTAAGCTGTCGCAGCAAAGGAGGATAGTTATCCCCATAGAGGTTCGATAGCTTAGGTGTAAGTTTAATGCCCAGATAAGTAATATCTTTATGCGTGTTTTGGAAGGGGGACACTTCCATCACAACCCCCATGATTTCCCTGGGTAGTGTCAGATTGAGGAGGAAGGACTTTGATAAGTTTACTTTAAATCCCTAGGACTTTTCAAAGGAGGCGAGCTCCCTCTGAATGGCCGGGAGAGAGGATAACGGCCTTGTGATTGGGAGGAGCACATCATCTGCGAAAAGGGATATCTTGTGTTCGTCCGGCCCAAAGGGCACCCCACCTATTTCTGGATTACCCCTAATTCGTTCCGCAAAGGGTTCAATGCTGAGGGCGAAAAGGAGGGGGAAAGCGGGCAACCTTGTCTGGTTCCCCGCGAGAGTCCAAAGGAATCCGAGGCCACCCCATTCACCAGCACCCGCGACCGAGGAGCGGAGTAGTTCGCCCGCACCATGCCTATAAAGGTCTCGTTGAATCCAAATTTCTTCATTATTCGTGTTAGGAAGGCCCAATCAACCCGGTCAAAAGCCTTCTCCGCATCTAGCGAGAGAAGGGCTGCAGGGATGTCTTTCTTCTGCACTTTTTCGATAATGTGTACCACCCTCCTCAGGTTGTCATGTGTTTGCCTCCCCTTAATGAACCCTGCCTGGTCCGCCTTGATAAGATACGGCATGACATTCTCTAATCGCGTGGCCAGAATTTTAGAGTATAATTTGGCATCTAGGTTCAGGAGCGCGATGGGCCTGTAGGAGGCACAGCTTGTGCGGTCCTTACCTGGTTTGGGGATAACTGAGATTAATGCTTCCCCCATGGATGGGGTCACCCGTTGCGAGGCTGCAATATCATTAAATAAGGACTCCAAATGGGGAACCAATTCGGGGGCAAAAGTACGATAGAAGTGAGCGTTTAGCCCATCAGGGCCTGGAGCTTTTTGTAGTTTGAGTCTATTGCCTTCTGAACCTCCTCACGGGAAATGGTCTACTTAGGTCCTTGTTCGTGGAAGCTGAGATCTGTGGTAATTCGAGTGCTTCTAAATATGTCTCTTGGTCACTGACAACCAAGGGGTCTGCAGTGTATAGGGAGCAATAGAAGTCTCCAAAGGCTCTGGCCTTCTCCTCCTCACTTCTCTGAGATATCCCATTTTTATCCACAATCTGTGCAACATACTCTTTTTCCTGCTTCGCCCTAAGTTGTCTCGCTAAGAGGGATACCACCTTATTACCCCCTTCATAGCCTCGGGCTTGTAATCGCAAGATAGTTTTTTCCGCCCATTGGTGTAAATAGCTTGTAACTTCCCTTTTAGTTGTGTGACTTTTCTTAGGTTCTGGACTGAGGGGCTGGCCTTATGGGCCCGTTCTGCGTTTTGTAGCTCCCCTTCTATAAGCAATCTCTCCCCCTTAAGTTGGTTTTTTAAAGTAGTTGCTAGTTCAATGCATTTCCCCCGTATGACTGCCTTGAAGGCATCCCAGTTGTTAGCCAGAGAAGTCAGTGCGGGTCGTTAAAGTTTAAGAATTCTGTGATTGCTTTTCTTAGTTCGTCCCTAAGGAGACTATCCCTGCAGAGAAAGTTAGGGAAGTACCATCGGGAATGTTTAGCACGAGGGGGTCAATCTAGTATCAACTCTAGAGGGGCGTGATCCGAGAGACATCGGGTGGAACTGGCAACCTGAGAGCGTGTGAAGCAGGGACTGGCTAACGAATGCATGATCAATTCTGGAGTAGGTCCTGTGAGAGTGAGAGAAAAAGGAGAAGTCCCGTGTCGTAGGATGAAGACCCCTCCAAGCGTCCTTAAGACCCAGACCCTGTAATGTCATTTTAAGTAAGTTTCTAAACATCCCCCCTGTTGCCCTATGTGTGTGGGTAGTATCTAGGGACGGATCCCAAATAGAGTTAAAATCCCCCATTAACAGAATATCTCCCGTGGCGAATCCCTCCAGCGAGACTAGAAATGTGTTCAGGAATTCTTGTTGCCCCACATTGGGCGCATAGACTGTTGTAATAGTACATGACCTACCCCCTAACTCACCCCTGATCATCAGGAATCTCCCTGCCTTATCTGACTTGGAATCTTGAAGGAGAAATGGAGCAGAGGAGTGGAAGATGATAGCCACCCCATTGTGCTTCGTGTGTGCGGATGATCGATAAATCTGTGGGAAGGCCCTATGTTTCAGTCGCAGTTCCTCTTTTTTTGGAAGATGGGTTTCTTGCAAGGCAGCAATTTTTACATGATGATCTAACAAAAACTTCCACATACTATGCCTCTTGTTGGGGGACTTAAGGCCCCTCACATTCCATGATAAACAGTTAAGCGTCATTATTCAGAATGAGAATGACCCAGCTGCCTTTCAAAGTTTGCCCATGAAAACTGTATACTCCCCCCAACCTCAAGTGCAAACCCCACCCCGACCAAAACCACATAGATCGATCGGACAGTTCCGTGATACCCAAACATGTTCAACAACAACACATATGAACTAGAACTTTGAGCTCCAAGGCACTCTGTCTCAGAAGAGACCCTCAATATGAGCATCTCCTGGGGCGGAACCATTTCCGCCACCCAGGCCCGTCTTCCAGCTAGTTGGAATGAATTTAGAATTAGCCTTTGCTAGTTGTCAGTTTAAAAGTCTAAAAGGCTAAGAGACATTTCTTTTCCCCCTTCCTTCTCGCACAACCTCCCACACCTCCGTGGAGGCTGATTGAGTCAGTTTCTACTTCGAATGGAGCTTAGCCCCCTTTACGACTCACCGCCAAAGTGCCTCACTAGATTGTATATATAGTTAAAAATTTTACCGGACCAAAGAGTCTCTTCACGTGTCATCTCGACGTTTTCTTGGTGCTTCTTTTCTGCTGCAGCAATGGACCTCCACCACGTCCTTCCATTTGTGCGGCCGATCCTGTGTCTCCTGTTCCTTTCGATTGCTTTTGGGTGGGTACCTCAATGCCCAGGATGGATGCTGTTTCCTCGAGTTCCGTGCAGTGTAGACTCTTGTTGTCTAGCATAAAAGCCAGGCCGAAGGGGTATGTCCAGCGGTATTTTATTTTGTGCTCCCTCAGGGCTTCTGTGACCGGCCAAAACTGCTGACGACGAGCAAGTGTGGCTTGGGCCACATCTTGAAACAGCGAGCAGGAAACATTCTGGAAAGTTATTTTTTCAAGAGCACGTGCTTTCTGAAGAATCAGTTCTGTGATTTTGAAGGAGCTGAATTTCGCCAATACATCTCTAGGTTTCCTGGAGTCTCCCGGTGGCCGCGGCCCCACTCTATGGACCCTCTCCAGCCACACCTCCGGGCCATTCTCTCCCAGCACTGTCCCGAACAGCCACACCATGAAGGACTCCAGGTCAGGGCCCTTGCAGCCTTCTTCCAGGCCCCTCACCGAATGTTGTCGCGACGAGATCGGTTCTCGAGGTCCATCGCATTTGAGTATCGTGGCCTTCAGTTGGTCGTGTAAGTCATCGGAGCCTTCTGCAAGAGGCTGCACACGATCAGCCAGTTCCTGGCACCTCGCCTCCAGGTCCAAGGTGCGGGCTCCAATGGAATCCACATCTGCCTGCTGGGCCACCAACTTTCCTCCCATCTCTGCTTTAAAAGCGTAGAACGAGGCCCCCATATCCGCCTTAATATCTTCCCGGAGCTCCTTTTTGAACTCCCTTAGTGACGCCATTAGGTCCTCTCTAGTAAGCGCCATATCGCCGCCGGCTTGGGCCTTCCCCTCTTTATCCACCACCGAGGTGGCTGGGGTGAAGTAGTTAGAGACCTTGGTGATGTGCGCTTTCTTTGGCGGCATATGGACCGGAGCGCGTCGTCAATCCAGGGCCTTTCTGTAGAAAGGTGAGAGAAAGCGATGTGGTAGCACACTGAGAAGGCGCAGAGATCTTGCTGAACAGCGCCAATGACTAGGGCCCCTAATTCACGACACTCGGGGCGCCCCGCATCCCATCTGCACTCCGCAAACTGGCACTGGGCGACTCTTGGGGCTTTAGGTGGCCCACCTAGGTTGGGTCAGGTGGGGAGATGTGGGGGGCCGGTCCCCGGCCTAGTCACGAGGCTGCAAACCTAAGCCTGGAACCGCCTGACCGACGCCATCTTAAGGTCAGGCAGCCTGGTCTCAGGGCTCTTCAGCAGTTGTAGGCAATTCAGCCCCCCGCAACGCCCCTGGATGTAGTGTGCTGGCTGATGTTCCCCCTGGGGCCCGCTTCCTCAGAATATGGGCACCCTCTGCTCACCTTTGGGGCCATGCGGGGAAAGCAGTACTGTCCTGCAGGCTGCGGCAGCTACAAAGCGCACCCAAAAGACTGACCGGGATCACACAGCGCGTCCCGCTCCTGTGCGCCTGTCACAATCCCTGTTGGTGCCTCCCGCCGGCCGCAAATTCACTTATTAGCTCCGGCTGCAGTGGGGATCGCCTCCGCCGGTACGTTCCGCAAGCCGAGCCGCCATCTTAGATTCCTCCTCGCGGCTCCGGAGCTTTTCATCGGAGACCCGCAGGCGGCACCCGGCGACAGCTCATCAGGAATGGGAGACCCCCCTCCCCCCCCGACGTCTAAGAGAGCGGGGGTTTCGGTAGGCAGCTTGTGTGGGGGATAAGATGCCTCCTAACGGGCTAAAGTTGTCGAGCCTGGTGCGGAGCCGATCGGAGTCACGTCCGTTCGGCCATGATGGCTGGCCACGCCCCTTGTATTACTTTTAAACATTCTGCCCGCATTGAACTACTTTTAATCTTTTTAAAATCTAGTACGATTGCACTTTAGTGTTGGCCTTACCTTTACTGTATTAATCGCTCAGGGGCTTCCCCGGTCCGCCATGAGCAGTTCTGCTCGATTGCTGCGGAGGGAGGCTCTGGAGACACTTCCGGTTCGGGGAGGAAGTGGCAGTCAGCGGTCTAGCGTTCTCGCTAGACACACGCTTAAAAGGCTCATGTGTGCGCGGGCGCGCCAAAGGCAAGCCCGTCTGTGCCCGTCCTCGTCCGGACCGCGCCCGGAACTCTGGCCATTGCAGCAGGGAACAGGTATGCAGACTCAGTTACTCTAGAGAGATCCTACTCAAACTTCAAGGTAACAGGAAACCCTCTTCATGTATCACCTTCTCCTTCCAGACTATCTATGACCAGCAGCAACACATATGCCCTTCCTGCTGTTACAGGATGCCTACATGCCACAATCTGCCCAGAGTGTTCGGCGTGAATAAACCCATTAATAACCCCGAGGAAATAGGTCCGGTCACTGAAGAGAGTTATAAAGTCTTTCTCCTTAATGCCCGCTCCCTCATCAAGCACAAGCTGGAGTTTGCCATTCTCCTAGCAGATCTTGATCCAACGTGATCCTCATCACTGAGACCTGGGCAAATAACGCTTCAGGACCTGACCTGGTAGATGCAGTCCCGACCAATTACTCCATCCAGAGGGTGGATAGGGTGGGACGCATAGGCAGAGGCCTGGCTGTGGTCTTTAAAGCGCACTATAAATGTCTGATAGAATCAGGCTTTAATCCACCATCGTGTGAAGTCCTCCAATTTAAATTAATTACCTCACCCACCTGCTCCTTTGGTGGGTTGCTGATATACAGGCCCCCAGGTCCCAGATCCCCATTTCTTAGGGATCTTAAAATCCTTCTCGAGCCACTGCTAGCAGAGAATCGGTTGACTATCATGGGGGACTTTAATTTTCACCTAGAGGAGGGGGATAATCATGATTCAAACAATCTATTAGAAGCTCTCGCTAATCATGGATTATCACAACTAGTCTCCGCCCCTACCCACAAGGCTGGTCACATCCTAGATGGGATTTTTACTAACGACCCCAGAGTGGTCTATCATAACACACTTCCCATCAGCTGGTCTGATCATAATGCAGTGGCTTTTAACATCTCATCAATATCAACAGGCAGTATCACAAACACTCCACACACTGTGGAGAAACACAGAAACTGGAAAGGGGTCTCTGCTGAGGCATTAACCAGAACCTTAAACAATATACCCTGTGTGATCCCAGAGAACTCGGATACTGGAGCAGAGGCCTTTACCACCTGGCTAGAGAGCGCAGCAGACATATTGGCTCCCTTGAAGACAACTGTACATAAACGACACTCTCCTTCTGCTCCTTGGTACAACGATAAACTCAGGATACTTAAACAAACATGCCGCCGCCACGAGCGAGCATGGAGGAAAAACCAAGACAATCAAGATAGAATTTCATATAAAATCACCATCAAAGAATATAAACTCGCAATATTTGATGAAAAATTCAAGTATTGCACCCAGAAAATTGAAAATGCTGCGTCCACAAAAGAGCTTTTTAAGCTTGTACAACTGCTCTCAGCCTCACACTCCAGAGTGGAACCAGAGAGCTCGAAGGTGTTCTGCAATCAGCTAGCCACCTTCTTTTATTCTAAGATTATGGACATCCACGCAGGCTTTGGCCCGACTTCCCCTACTCCATTTCATCATCTCGCCTCCCATGGTTCCCCCCGAGTATGGCAGGACCCACCTCCAGACACGAGCCAGGAGACCAAGGGCCTCTCCGTCTTCTCCACTCTCTCTCCTAAGCTGGTCGAGCAATATCTCCTGAGAACCTATGCAGGCTCGCCCTCTGAAGCTTGCCCCCCTACAGTTCTCCATATGGCCATCAGTAATATAGCTACCCCACTCTGTGAGCTATTAAATAATGTTATACTCTCAGGGACATACCCACAGAGTTGGAAGCAGGCTATTATTAGGCCCCTGCTGAAAAAACCGAATCTTGACAATACAGATTGTAAAAACTATCGTCCGATCTCGTTACTACCCGTACCTGCTAAGGTTTTGGAAATGCATCTTAATATTCAGCTGATGGAGACTGCTGAACAACAACTCTGGTTCAACGACTCCCAGTTTGGCTTTAGAAAACATCATGGGACAGAAACAGCATTAATCTCAGCCACGGACAGTATTAGACGCCGAGTTGATGAAGGACAGGGACTGCTGCTTATACTTCTGGATCTGTCTGCAGCGTTCGATACCATCTCTCCTACCCTGCTGCTAGACAGACTCCAAGGACTGGGCATCTCACATCAAGCCTTAGCCCTTCTGTCCTCTTTTCTAGGGGAACAATCTCAAAAGGTGAAGCTTCAGCGCTTCTATTCTGAAGCCTTCTCCCTGCCGTGTGGAGTTCCTCAGGGCTCCGCTCTAAGTCCCACTCTTTTTAATCTTTATGTGGCACCCCTAGCGAACATCATTCACTCCTGCGGAATGGAGGGAGTGTCATATGCTGATGATACACAGATCATGGTATCAATTCCTAAGAATACAGGATCACTGACTGAGAATGTTCGATGCTGTATGACTAAGGTGGCAGAATGGATGTCTGCCAACTTCTTAAAATTGAATGGGGCATAAGACAGAGGTGATAGTCTTTGGCCCAGGGGCAACAAGCTGGAACAGCAACTGCTGGCCTCACTCTCTAGGAACGTGTCCTACTCTAGGAAACAAGGCCAAGAACCTTGGAGTTCTGATGGACCTTGACCTTAATTTCAACGCCCAAACTAACCGCACTGTTTCCACCTGCACCTGGATCTTAGGGATGTTGAAGAAAATGTTCCCTTTTATCCCGCTTCCTGCACGCAAGCAGCTCGCTCTCGCCCTGATAATGTCCAGGTTGGATTATTTCAATTCACTCTACCTAGACTTGAACAAGAATGCGCAGCACAAACTCCAACTAGTGCAGAATGCCCTTGCAAGACTGGTTCTGGACATTCCCAAAAGATATTCTGCAGCTAAGGGACTGGAAACCCTACACTGGCTTACAATCAACAAACGAATCAGCTTCAAATCCTTATGTATGGTCCATAAGGCTCTCTATCTCCCCTACCCAACGAGACTGAAATCCATGTTCACGTGGTACTCCCCGGGCAGATCTCTTCGCTCATCCTCTAATTTACATCTCCACGTACCCAGAACAGTAAGGAAGAAATGGGGCGACAGAGCCTTCACGACGGCCGCCAGTAAGCTCTGGAATACCCTGCCAAAAAACATAAAAGCCATTTCCCAGCACCTCCCTTTTAGAAAGGCCCTAAAGACTTGGCTATTTTGCATGTAGCCACCCCCGCTATCATCTTCTCATAGGGAATCTCTTTCTGGATGGTAGTCTATAGCGCCTTGACGCCCTCGTATAACTGCTGCGCTCTACAAATTCAAAAATCAAATAATGTGCAGGTCAATCAATCAATCAAACATTTGAAAAGTGCCACCAATTACTCGTGAGGGTCTCGGGGCACTGCAAATGCTGGCTACTGCGCGGTGGTTTGTTCATTCAAACATCCAGGTCTTTAGTTCTTTCCTGAATTGCCGGAGCGACTGTGCAGTCCTGAAGTGAGGGGGAGTTTGTTCCATTCCGTGGCTGCCAGGTGCGAGAAGGAGCATCCTCCGCTGTTGGTTTGGCGGATCTGTAGGGTGTCTGCGAGGTAGAGGGAAGCAGATCAAAGTTGTCTGTTCGTTAGTGGAAGGTCAGGTGTTTATTGATGTATGCTGGTCCTTCGTCGTGCAAGGCCTTGTAAGTGTGAGACAGCATTTTGAACTTGCATTTCTTCTGAATCGGGAGCCAGTGTAGTTTCTTGAGATGGGGTGTGATGTGGATCCTCCTTGGGAGGTCGAGTATGAGTCTTGCTGCAAAGTTTTGTATTGCCTGGAGTCTCTTCAGGCGGCGTGCAGTGATTCTTACATAAAGTGTGTTTCCATAGTCCAGTCTGCTGGTGATGAGGGCCTGCATGACAGTCCTTCTGGTGTTGACTGGGAGCCACCTGAAGATCTTGCGTAGCATGGTAAGGGTGTGGAAGCAGGCGGATGAGACTGCTTTGACTTGTTTCTTCATGGATAGCTTGCTATCCAGATGCCGAGGTTGAGGGCGTGGCTGTTAGGACGAGGGGTGGGCCAAGTTCCACGGGCCACGATGCGTCGTTCCATGGTGAGGTTTTGTTCCCAAAGATGAGGACTTCCGTCTTGTCCGTGTTGAGTTTGGGACAGTTGTCCTTCATCCAGTCCGCGACGTTCATCATGCATCTGTGGAAGTTGGCTTTGGTGGTGGAGGGGTCTTTAGACAGTGAAAGGATGAACTGGGTATCGTCGACGTAGGAGATGATGTTAAGTCTGTGCGATCTGACGTGGTTTCAACCAGGGGGGTCATGTAGGTGTTGAAGAGGGTGAGGCTGAGGGATGATCCTTGAGGGACTCCGCAGATGATCTTCTTGTGTTCAGAGGTGAACGGTGGGAGAATGATCTTTTAGATTCTACTGGTGAGGTATGAGCCGATCCATTTGAGGGCGTCTCCCTGGATCACGATGTGGTGGAGTCTGTTGATCAGGATGTGATGGGAGACGGTGCCAAACGCAGCGGACAGGTCCAGGAGTATGAGGGCTGCCATTTCGCTGCGGTCCAGGAGGGCTCTGATGTCAGTGGCTACGATCAGGGCTATCTCTGTGCTGTAGTTAGCTCAAAATCCAGATTGGGAGTGGCCCAGGAGGTTGTGATCTTCTAGGTGTTGGGTGAGTTACTGATTGATTGCTTTCTTGAGGACTTTTGCTGCATAGGAGATCGGAAAGATGGGCCGATAGTTCTTTGGTTCGGCTGGGTCGGCGGATGGTTTTTTTCAGGATGGGCCTCACTTCTGCGTGTTTCCAGTCCTCAGGGAAGGAGGCCGTGGTGATGGAGATGTTCAGGACCTTCCTGAGCTCATCGGCGATAGTCTTGCTTTCAAGGTTGAAAACGTGGTGGGGGCAGGGGTCCGTAGGTGCTCCAGAGTGCACGGAGTTCATGATGGAGAAAGTGTCTTGCATGGTGAGAAGCTCCCAGTGGGTGAGTAGGTATTCCGGATTTGTGTTCATGGGTGTGAGCTGGTTAATGCTGTCCGGAGTGGAGATTTGGCGTTTGAAGTTTTCATAGATGGCTGAGATCTTGTTGTGGAAGAAGTCAGCGAGGTTGTCACACAGTTCCTGGGAGGGTGAAATGTTGTTCTCTCTGGCTGCGAGATTGGTGAACTTTTTCGCAATAGTGAAGAGTTCCTTGCTGTGGTTTGCACTGGCTTCAGTCCAGTCTGCTAGGGCATTCTTCTTAGTTTCTCTTAGGGGGCAGTGGTACTGATTGAGAGCGGTCCTGAAGGTGGTGGGGGGCTTCCATTTGATTGCTAATGCATCATTTCCTTTGTAATTGCTGCAGTTGCCTTTGATGGACTGCAGTTCTTCTGCGAACCAGCTTGCTCTTTTGTTTCAAATTCTGTTTATTAATTTTATGATTGAACAGAAATGCCTCACATAAGCAACAAATGCCATAAGAAAAGGGAGCCAAGAGTTAAAGATATCACATGAGAGTTACAGCTTGGTCACAAGTTCTGTGGCAAGAAAACATTTTGATAGTGACATTTGCGATTTGTTGCAGTTAGCATTGTACAAGTTGCTATCATTCCGCCCTCCAGGGCGAGGAACTTATAAAGGAAACTTACAATATCTAACAGAAAAAACTCAACAAAACTTTGATGTCATGGTGCAAAGAATGGTAGAGTGGACATGAGGGTTGATCGGCTAGGTCCCTGTGAAGGCAACCTCTGAGCTACCTACAGCCAGCTATAATTCTGTGGCCTTATATATGGAGCAGGTTAAGGGCCCTTAGCCTTGGGGAGCATGACGTCAACGGAAGCCCTTCCGATAGATAACTCACCAGCGGGGACCATATGTAATCGAAGCTTTTCCTGGTATCATCCATTATGTCTGCCATGCGTCCGAGCGCCAGCGCCTTCCATAGCCTCGCATGCCATTGAGTCCGCGATGGTGCCTCTTGTTTTTTCCATGCGGCAGCAACTGCCAATTTGGCTGCACCTAAGCATAGCCACATAACGGATCGATCACTCTGCGTCTGGCGTTTCAGAGTTGGGTCTCTTGCCCCCAGCAAAGTATGTTCCAGGGTTTGGGGAATCGGGTAGCCTAATATGAGCTTAATTTGGGACAGGATCTCCTTCCAAAAGGGTTGAATGAAAGGGCAGTCCCACCAGATATGCCGGAAGTCGCCCAGTAGGCCGCAACCTCTCCAACATCTATCTGGGGTGTTGGGGAAGATCCTGTGTAGTTTCTGGGGGTATAAGTACCAATCGTACAAAATTTTGTAATGCGCCTCCCTTAGATACATCGAGCGGTTGAATTTCGTTATGTCGTTGTACAGGCGCTCCCATTGTTTGTCCCCTAGCGGAGTACCCATCTGTGCATCCCAAAAGCCTTTATATCGTGGGGTGGACCGGGGGGTTAGAGCCTGTATGAGAGCATATAGATAGGAAATGCATCCCTTAGAAGTGGATCCCGACTGGGCAAACTTCTCTATGGGGAGCAGGTCTCTGGTGGCGGCCCTCCGCACCAGAGGTTGCGTCACCCAGTGTTTAAGCTGCAAGTAGTGGAAATTCTCTGTAGAGGTCAGTGTGAATTGTTTCATGCACTCCTGGAAGGTGAGGACCTCTCCCTTATGAAATAGATGAGAAATCATAAGACAACCTCCCTCCCGCCAAGCCTCAAAGGGTCCCTCTCGCAGCGCGGGGGGAATGCAGCATTAAAATGTATGGGTGTGTGCGGGGATGGGAAGGTGGTCAGCTGTAATTTCCTGGTGAGAGTGTCCCAGACCCTTGTGTAGTGGATGTGGGTGTGCTGATATATGCATTGGGCGGTCTGTCATGTTTGGGCTTCCATAACAGATCCCATATGGTGCGTCCCGTGATCTGCCTGTCCATATGCAGCCAGTGTTTCTCAGAGGCGCACAGTGACCACTCTGTAATTACTCACATTTGAGCCGCCTTGTAATACCCCTGAAAGTCTGGTAGGGCCAAACCCCCCTCCTTGCGAGGCCGCGTGAGCAAGCGATAGGGCAAGCGGGCCCTCTTGCCCTGCCAAATGAACTTAGAGATCATTTGTCGCAGCTCTTTGAAGAGACCTTGTTCTATGGGGATGGGTAGCCCCTGAAAGAGATAAATCAGACGAGGAAGCGCGTTCATCTTGATGGCATTTATCCTGCCCAACCAGGAGACATATGCAGCGCTCCATCTGCCCAAGTCACTCTTTAATTGGCGCATAAGTGGAGGAAAGTTAGCCTTGTAAAGATCTGAAATGCAGGGGGTGAGCTTAACCCCCAGATAGGTAATCTCTTTAGTTGTGCAAGAGAATGGTGAAGCTCTCTCCACCTGCCGCCACTCCCCCGTAGACAGGGTCAGATTAAGTAAGAAGGACTTGGCCAGGTTAATTTTAAATCCCGCCGCCCGCTCAAACCGGGCAAGTTCCCTCTGGATAGCCGGAAGGGTGGATGCTGGCATCATGATCGGAAGGAGCACATCGTCTGCAAAGAGCGATATCTTATGCTCATCGGAGCCAAATCTTACCCCTGTTATGTCCGGGTTGTTCCTAATTTTATGCGCCAAGGGTTCTATGCTTAAGGCAAAAAGGAGGGGGGACAACGGGCATCCCTGCCTCGTCCCGCGAGCCAAGTTAAAAAAGGAGGAAGCAACACCGTTGACCAGGACCCGGGATCTAGGTGAGTGATAATTGGCGCGTATCATTCCTATGAAAGCCTCATGAAAGCCAAAGCGTCTAAGGACTCGGAACCAGAACGTCCACTCGACGCGGTCAAACGCTTTCTCTGCGTCAAGTGAGAGAAGAGCCGCCGGGATGTCCTTCCTCCGAGCCTTCTCTATTATGTGAATGATACATCTCAGGTTATCATGAGTCTGTCTCCCTTTGATGAAACCTGATTGATCCGGGTCGATAAGGCCTGGGAGCACTGATTCGAGGCGGGTGGCCAAGAGTTTTGCGTAGATTTTGGCATCGAAATTTAAGAGGGCGATCGGGCGGTACAAGGAACAGGCTGTAGGAGCCTTGCCCGGTTTGGGAATCACTGCCACAATTGCCTCTCCCATAGAGGGGGTGAATTGTTGTGTAGAAGCGATGACATTAAATAAGGTAGTTAAAAAGGGGGCAAGTTCTGGTGCAAAGGTACGGTAAAAATGTGCAGTGAACCCATCTGGCCACGGTGCCTTCTGTAATTTAAGAGCGTCGATCGCCTTTTGTACCTCCTCAGGGGTAATGGATTGGGCCAGATCCTCATTCACGGACTCCGAGACCTGGGGGAGATCTAAAGAGTCCAGGTAGCTCGCTTGCTCCTGTGCCCGTGGGTGTTCCGAGGTGTAGAGATTATGATAGAAGTTTTCAAAGGCATGCGCCTTCCCCTCTTCTGTTTTGTGTGATACCCCCGCCTCGTCTACAATAAGTTTTATGTATTCCCTTTCCTGTTTGGCCCGTAGTTGGCGTGCAAGAAGTGACCACACTTTGTTTCCTCCCTCGTAGCCCCTGGCCTGTAAGCGTAGAATAGTTTTTTCCGCCCTGTTGGTGTAGATGGCCTGTAATTTCCCTTTGAGGGCTGTAACTTTCCTCAGCGCCGGGGCCGAAGGGCTGGTCTTGTGTGTCTGCTCTGCAGATTGCAGGTCCTTTTCTAGCGTAAGACGCTCTTTCCGTTGCTGATTTTTCAGGGTAGTAGCCAATTCAATGCATTTCCCCCGGACTACCGCTTTGCAAGCATCCCAGGTGGTGGCATGAGAGGTAAGCTCAGGGTCGTTCTGCTCAAAAAAATTCTTAATGGTTTGCCTCAGTTCGTCGCGCAGCAGTCGATCCCTGCATAAAAAATTGGGAAAGTACCAACGCGCATGCTTGGGGCGTGGGTCCGGCCAGGTGAGGGTCAGCTCCAGCGGGGCATGATCGGACAGACAAATCGGATGTAAGTGCGTTTGCAGAATCATGGGGAGCAGGGACTGGCTTATGAATATGTAATCGATGCGGGAGTATGTTCTATGGGAGTGGGAGAAGAAGGAGTAGTCGCGCACCGTGGGATTAGTCCCTCCATACATCAACCAAACCCAAGAGTCGAAGCTGCTCTCTAAGTGCCTTGCCGAAAGTCCCTCCAGCCGCCCTATGTGGGTTAGACGTGTCCAACCCCTGATCCCAAATGAGGTTAAAGTCCCCTAAGATAAGAATGTCTCCCCTTGCAAAGTTCTCCAAAGTCATAAGAAAGGAGAGTATAAAGTCCTGTTGTCCCATGTTGGGTGCATAAATGACTGCAAATGTACATAGCCTGCCCCTCAGTTCCCCTTTGACCATGATGTACCTCCCCGCTTTGTCAGCTTTGGTGTCCTGCACCTGAAATGGAACCCCCAAATGAAATAGCAGTGCCACCCCATTCTGTTTGGAAGAGTGGGAGGATCTAAAGATTAGTGGGTATGCCTTGTGTTTCAGACGGTGTTCCTCAGTTTTTCTTGAGGTGTGTCTCTTGAAGGGCCGCCACTTGGACATTATGATCCACTAAATATTTCCAAAGACGTTGGCGCTTATCAGGGATGTTGAGGCCCCGGACGTTCCATGTTAGGGCTCTAACTGCCATATGTATATGGGTGTAACTCTACCCCCACCCACGGGCTTTCTGCGCTGACTGTGTCCCCCCCCTCCAACAAAAGACGTTAAAAAAGCACCATGACATCGAACTAACTTAACAAAACAAAGAAACAATAAGAACAAGTGTAGAGGATCCCCAACACAGAGGGAAGCCTCTGTATTAGACCACACTCGAGGAACGTAACCATTTCCGTTTCCCCAGCCCCTAAAACATCAACTGTTAAGGCATCTGCGTAGAAAAAAAGGAAAAAAAATCCTTTTTTTTCTTTCCTCCTTTTTTTAGCTCTCTGTAATTGTCACAATTCTGAGCACCCCGGTTTTAGTTACATAAGTCCATCAGTTCCGGCTGCACCATAAGTGGCCAGGTGCGTGCAAGTCGTCCGCTTCATCCATCCTCCCAATGTGCTCTCTCCTTACCGCAATACTGGAGGACCTTGAGTCACTCTGTGTAGACCCCCCTCCGCCCTGACTCTTGGTTCTGAAAGACGTAGGTAGCTGACTCAGGGCCACCTAGAGGAAAAAGAAGCAGGACTGAAACCCCTCCCCAAGTCTCGTAGACTGCAAGTCTTCCGCTTCATCCAGCTCTCCAGCTACGCCGCAAGCCCTCCGAAATGGGCGCCATCGTCCTTTGGTAACGATTGAACACGGGATTCATTCCGGAGTTTTCAGGTTCCGTTTTCCCACTCGTCGCCACTGGCCTCCTCCGTGACGGTCCGGCTGTTGTTCACCCCCAGAGTCCCTTGAAGACGCTGCAAGTTCCATACCCAGCAAGTCCGCCGCTTCTGACAACTCCCCACAATGGTGATGCTTGTTGTTCCACTGGAAAGTAATCCTGAATGGGTATGTCCACCGGTATCTGATTTTCTTGTCCCTTAGGAAATCCGTGACCGGGCGGAACTGCTGGCGTCGCAGGAGCCTGGCCTGGGCCACATCTTGGTATAGCGTGCATGTGGCATTCTGAAAGGTGATCTTGTCCGCTACCCTCGCCTTTTGTAGGACCATTTCCTTCACTTTAAATGAGCTGAACTTTGCCAGAATGTCGCAAGGCCGTCGGTTCTCCCCTGTGGACTCTCTCCAGCCGGACTTCCGGGCCATCCTCTCCCAGAGCTGAGGAAAAGAGGCCCACCATGAATGCCTCCAAGTCCGAACCCTCACAGTCCTCCTCTAATCCTCGGACTCAAATGTTGTCGCGGCGTGAGCGATTTTCTAAATCTTCGCATTTGAGTGAGGTCGCACGCAGCTGGTTACACAGTTCTTCTGATCCTTCTTCCAGGGGCTTGATACGTTCGGTTAATTCCTGGTATTTCGCTTCAAGGTCAAGGGCACGTGTACCCACTGAGTCAACATCCGCTTGTATGGACACCATCTTCTCTCGCACCTCTGCGCGGAAAGATTTGAATGAGGCCTCCATATCCACTTTAATGTCAGCCCGCAGGTCTTGCCTGAACTCTCGAAGGGAGAACATGAGGTCTTCTCTGGTAAGCGCCATTGGGGTTGACGGATGCGCCACCTCCTCTCCGGTCGTCCCCGCCCCAGCCGCAGCGAAGTAGTGTGAGACCTTGTTGTTTGGGGCCTTTTTGGGTGGCATAGGGTGATTCGCAGCTTGGTCAGCCTCTGGCCACCCCCCTTTCGTGCAGTACACGGTACGCTCACTGCAATCGCGCGGATTCCCACCTTTGTCCCTTCGCCTTCTTAGGGGGCCCTCCTAACTTTGAACGCAGTGGTTTTGAGGAGCTGCCGGCTGCAGAACAGCGCGCTTGATTTCTATGCAGCGCGCAAAGCGGGTTGTCGGGCAGTACTGCTGACTGGGTACTGCGCTTAGTCTAAGCGCCATGCAGGGCACAACTTCATTGGTGCTTGCCCCTCTACCCGGTAGCAATGCATTAGGTTTTCATTTTAGCTGAAGTCTGCTTTGGCGGCCATCTTAGAGTCAGGCATCAGTCCTCTCCACCTGCTCCCGGAGGCCTGCCAGTGCTCCCTTAGAGCCCCACCACTGCCGCGAGGCACTGTCCTGCGGATAGCATGTAGGTCTCCACGCCGCTGAGCCCCTATGACTCTAAGAGGCCCCTTTGATCACCCACGCTCCCGCCGGGGGCCCGCAGCTCCAATGGTTAAGGATCACGCTACCAGGCGAGATCCCCAGCTCGCGGTCCGCTCCCGCAGGCTGACCGTACCTCCTCAATCTCTTCCCTGCAACAAGAGTGCTCCGCTTCACATACGGAAGATCAGAGGGTGCCCGTCCCCCCTCCAGTGCGCAGCGCGGCCGGACCGGTCGGGTCCTCCGCCATCTTGCGTGATTGCAGCTCCGAGACTGGGGCTCCGCTTGTCACCACCGGGAGACCCCCAGAGGCAGAGAGTCTTCTCAATCAGCAGGTAAGCCTCGCTTGTGATGGCGATCGCTATGTCTAGTCAGCCAAAGCGGGCAGAGAGGGTGCAAAGACTCATTAGTTACTGCTTTCGGAGCTCGCCTGGGGGAAGGCCGCCATTTTCTCCTCAGCAGCGCCGAACTGCGCGGGTCAGCGGAGCCTCCCCACCGCCGAGCAGGAGGGTCGCAGGGCTACGATGCAATCCCCCGCAATCACTTCACCTTTGGCAACGTCATGAAATGTTCGGGGTGCCTGGTAGGACGCCTTGTGTACTAGAAACCGCAGGGCCTAGGACGGAGCCGATCGGGATCACGTCCGATCGGCCATGTTAGCTGGCCACGCCCCCCAGCTTGCTCTTTTGATTGATCCTTTGACCTTGGCTGCATGCGCATTGTGTGATCCACTGGGAGAAGGTTTTTGCTGCTAGTTCTGGGTCATGTGTAGAGTCTGGGAGGTGGGATCCGAGAGCGTTGTTCCACTGATCTTCTGATTCCCTTTTCCAGTCTCTGCACATGGATCCTGGGGGCACGGTGCTGGAGTAGGTGGGTCCTGAGATGGTGAAGTGGACGCTGTAGTGGTCGGACCAGATGAGTTGTGTCTGTGGTTCGATTGCACCTGACTCTGTCTCTGGAGATGAAGATTGGGTCGAGCGTGTGTCCTGCAATGTAGGTATGGTCGGTGATGAGCTGCTTGAGGCCGAGGTTGCTAATGCTCTCCAAGAGGTTGGCGGTGTTGGCATCACTGGGGTCATCGGAGATGGAAGTTGAGGTCTCCTAGGAATATTAGTGCTCAGAGTTGATTGTGAGTGGAGTGATGAGGTCTGGGATGGCGTTGCAGAAGGTGTGGCGTGGGCCTGGTGGTCTGTAGGCAATGGTGCCTAGGATGGTGCTTTTTCCGTTTGCATGGAGTTGAAAGTTGAGGTGTTCCATTACTGGGGTAGGGTCGTCTGGGGTTCTCTTGTTGCAGATGGTGTCCCTGTAGATGATGGCGATTCCCCCTCCGTGTTTGTTGGTTTGGTTTTAGTGTGTTATTTTGTAGCCTTCGGGGATGGCGATGGTGATGTCTGGAGCGGAGACGGTGTTTAACCAGGTTTCTGTGAGGAAGATGATGTCGGGGTGAGGGATGAGATCATGTCCCAGATCTCCGTTGCGTGTTTACCGAGTGATCGTGCATTGAGTAGGATGCACTGGAGTTGTGTTGTGGTGATGTTAGTTAGAGTGGCAGCTGCCGCCGCATTTGCAGTGTATCTAGTGCCGTTGGCTGCTTTGGTGCTGAAGGTGAGGCGGCAGTGTCGGCAGGAGAACGGTCCTCTGGTGATGCGTGGGGATGTGCGGCACCAGTGGTTTTTGGTCCGTCCGGGGTCCAGGGCTTGGAGGTCTGCGGCGGTGTGGCTTAGTGGGTTAGAATGGCCAGGGGTCGTGGTGCTGGTCGCGGACCAGGCACTGATGGGTGAAGACAGGCTTGCCTTTGGCACGCCGGTGGTGCTCCCGCTGTGCAGCAGCGCAGCAGCCTCCATAAGTAGTCCTGAGAGGCGGGAGGGGCTCGTAGGGAGGTGGGAGTGCAGGTAGCGGGAACCTGTGGGAGCCGTAAAATGGCAGGAGTGGGCAGGGGCAGGGCTAGGAATCGATCAAGAACCAAGAAATACTTTAGCAAAACAAGGTGCCAAACAAGCAAGGCGCCAAACAGCCCAGAAGTCAAAAGTAAAACCCAAACTAAGCCCCAAATAATCCAATAAACCCAATAAGCCCACTAGACCCAATAAGCCCAATTAAAGTGAGTTTAGCCCAAAATACCTGATGGTCACCTGACAGCGGGACCGAACGGCCGTCTCGGGGGCAGTGGAACATCCGCACCATCAGGAGGAGCTAGGCGGCAAAGGCAACGGCAGCACAAGACCAAGGGGTCAGGGCCCCGTGAGGGTCCCTGACACCCAGCTTTCCCCTACCGCGGAAGGAAGCACAGAACGTCCTTGAGGGGAAGATATAATTCATATGAACAGTGCTAGCCTTAGTCCCACAAAATCTTTCACTTGCCAAGTCTGAAAATGAAGTTATGCCATTAGAATATGTTCAGGGTACAACCTCGAGCTCCATGGCTTCTGGGCCTACTAGAGCCATGAAATGGAGCAAGCATATTCAGGGTGCAGGAAGTGTTGATACATTCTGGGTTATGTACATGTTTGCTAGCACTACAGTACACGGAAATTTATGAATATGACACAGGCAAGATTTAATATTTCACAACGGTTATGGTTGATGCTGCTGGTGTGGGCTTGGGTGTAGATCTAACCCAGAATCTAGTCCAGGGGAGTTTAATACAGGGGGCGGAGCCAGCGCCATGACCTGAGTACGCAGCAGGTGAGTGCTTATTGCCGACTAGCAGCCGCCGCAAGTATCCCGCTCCTCTCAAGAAAGAGCCTCCAGGCAGTCGTGGTCCCGGCAAAGCCTTTGGGTGCCCTCCGGATGGCTTGGTAGGTCCAGAGACCAGGGATGGAAGACCAAGGGCGCCTCTCAATGCGGCTCAAAGTGGCGGTCTGGCACTCCTAAAGCATGCCGCGCTTCCATCGACACGGCCTGTCCACGACTGCTCGGTGCCTCCCTGGTCCCACAGAAGTGTTTCTTGGCTCTGCGTCCCAGTGGGAACTCTGGATTACCTGGGGGCCGGCCCGCTGTGCTGGACAAAGCCGGAGCTTGATTGGCCCATAATAAACAAGATGACTGCCCCGCTGGAATAGCGAGGACCGCAAAATTATCAGACCTGACCCCACCCCCCCCCACCCCCCCAAGTGGGAAACCGTACGGGAGAACAGTTTTTACATGACCGTGTTCATGAGTACCCCTTTGGGGGGTGGGGGTGACCATAACATTGTGGATTTTGTTTAGGGGGCCCCCAGGGACCATCTTGCTGTCTCTTTGATTCTCGTACGCGGGGCAGGGCTATTATCACAGCCCCAAAACCCTTTACTGGCAACTGGATATAGTACAGGGGTGGCCGCTCTGATATTTGTTGTCAGCTGGCAGGGGACACCTGAAGTGACCCCAGGAGAGTGGGATCCCTGCGGCCCCCTGGACAGCAGACTGCTGTTTCCAGGCCCAGTGAACACAGGCGCTGCTTTTGGGGGCTATGACCTCCCTGACTGAACTGACCGGGATTGGCCTCTCATGTGTATGCTGTTGGATGCCTAGATGAACTTTGACTTTGCTCTTCCATGCCCTACTGGTGCCTGAAGGCTTTGGTGAGCAACGTGCTTGGAAGGGTCACCTTTAAGTGTGCGGTTCTTTCTTTTGCGGCCTCTTCCCCCCTTCTCTCCATGGTGTGGGCCAGGTGGTGATGGTGATAGGACTGCTATTGTCCCTCAGAGCCTTGGGATCCTGGCTGGTGGTGGACAGTGCTGCAGTTGTCTGGGGTTCTTCCTGACTGCTTCTCAGATGCCACAGGTGGCTTATGCTGCACTAGGACCACTGTTGGGCGGTGGTGCTTGACTAGTCTTTCTTCCTGTGCTATGTGACGGTGCTCCCTCCTCTATTATTGGGGCTGCCATGGGGCGCACACATCGGCCCAAGGAAGGTGCATCCAGGAAGGGATCAAGCAGGGTGCCTGTGGTGGTGATGTGTCATATATCAACGGTAAATGCGAGAAGCTCCTGGCCACAATCAATGCTTCTGGGGAGAAACTGGAGCGTAAGATAGACTCCATTGGAGTGGAACTTGGCCTTATCCGAAAGGACTCCCGGAAAATGTCTGAGGGTCAATGCTGTGAAGGGCACTGTGCAGTCAGTGGCACAACTGTTCAGTCTTCTGATCACCGTTGTACAGTATTGGAGGCCCAAACACGGTGCTTGACTGCTCGGCTTGATGATCATGAAGGGTGAGGCCGATGGAACAATATCCAAATTTTGGGGCTCCAGAACTAATTGAAGGTGATTCCATGTTGGCTTTCTTGGAAGTTTGGCCACAAGAGGTAGTGGTTGCGCTCCTACTGCACTTACGTGACAGGGGTTATCTGTTGCAGCAGGCCCGTGCTCATGACCCCTGATTTCACCCTCCAGGTTCAGACCCAGATGTCGGCATTCTTTGTGGTTACGAAAAAGCTGCGCAAATTGGGTTTACTCTACTCCTTACTGATCCCGGCCTGGTTGAACAGGATCAAGTGCACTTCTTCATGGACCCCGCTGAGGCATGGGATTGGCTCGAGTTATATGACAAGGACACTGTACGATCAGAAATTTCGGAGCAGCAGAAGCCACCGTGTACACGGCGGTAAAGATCTCGGTGTAGGGAGGCATGTTGGTTCACTAAGTCCCAGGTGGCACTAGAACAGACGGGGGAGGTGGAGACCGCTTCCTCTCTCGAATCTGTTGAGGGCTTCCCACAATGAACATCCCGGACTATCACAGCTCTGCTTCCGACACTGAGGACTCCATTGTGCCGGGCCTGCAGAACATACTTCAGGGGGTTACCCAGGGCACAGCTGTGTTGTGAGGTTCAACAGGGCCCATGCACAAAAGCCTCCATTTTGCAATACACATTTAAACTTGACATCTTTTTACATGGCAACTTTTTACATGATAACATACTTAGGAATAGCCTGCTTGCAGCACATTTCTTTGTAAGCATTTTTATCATGACACTTGTACACTCTGTCCAAGGCTAAGGAACACTGAGCACGTTGCCCTTGTTTTTTGTTGTCTAGTTGGAGACAGCTCTGAATCGGAAAACAATCACATCAGCATTGCACCTCGGACACAGTGCGAATGGAATATAATAACAAAAAGAGGGCCCCTGTAAAACATTAGGGAGTGAGAAAACCAGGGTGAAACACAAGCACATGGAGAAAGACTCTACTCTCCCTCAAACAGTACGAATGGAACTGGGTTTTGATTATATAAACTGCCCCTGAGCTAAGTTCCTCAGAGGAGCACTTATACAGATTATCTTGGAACTCTTGCCAGTTACAGAGATGCAGCCCTGCTGACTCTAATCTCTATCCTGCAAAGGACAGCGGCCTTTTCTACACAAGACTGGCTTCCTGATAAATCTTACACAAGTATGGGGAGTTGGGGTGTCCCAAGCGATCTGGCAGAGAGTACTCTCACTGTGCTCTCAATAATGTAGGTAGGATAAGGAGTATATGTATGATATATTTGCATATATTCATATAATCACTGTAACGTTATAATGGTTGAACTGTTTATCTTTTTCACCATTCATGTAATGCTGGTTACAATGCTTTGTTTCCGCCTGCTAATAATTGCAGCTTATGTTTTTTACACAAGAATGCCATTGCTTCAGTAATGTTTTGAAATGCCAATTCATACATTTCTTGTTTCTCCCTTTGGGCATGCCTGAGTGACAACGAAGGGTAGTTCTGTTTCCACAATCTCCTTGGAGGAATGAAAGTAGTCATGTTCTGAGATTTCAGACACCATCTGGTGCCCTGTAAAGTTAGGGGTCCAGATGGCGCACTGTGCGCTAGCTAGGAATTGCGCCAACATACTCTGATGATATGTGTGGACTCAGTCCCCATATCCTGCTGTTCATGTTGTCCGGATACACAGTTCTACTTAATTCGTAGGAACCGTATGACAGCTGAAGACCTTGTTTGACGATTGACTGGATGGTGATGGAAATGGATATCATTGTAGTTCTGAATGTGCGGTGGTACTGTGGTGGCTGCTTCTTGTATAATATTGTTGATTTCTCCTGTTTCCCCTTTTTTGATTTGTGTGGGCTGGGGGGAGCTTGAGCAATGTGTCCCACTGAATTGGATTGCTTTTCAGTTTGCCCTTTCTCCTCCTTTGGCTGGCGGCTCATTCCCCTGATCATGTCTATCCATTATGGAACTAGTTTCTCACCTCCGGACTTTAGTGGCACCGTGGTGGGCCATGTGTTTTTTGTTGTTTGGACAGGATGTTTTTATGTCACAGTCCTTGAGAGGTTGTTGTTTAGCTCTGTTTTTTTTGTATTCTCTCTCAGTGGGGGGGGATGTATGGATGCGGATGTTCCAAGCTGTGAGTGGTTAGGGTGGACCGGATCGACTGGAGGGGGCTGAGGGGGAGCCTTGTGGGTCCTTACTTGGACTAGTTTCAATGGCAGCCCAGGTTAAATTGATCATGTGGAACATGCAGTGCCTCTCCATCCCCTCTAAGCGTTATAATATATTGACTTATTAGAAGCGCAGGGGGTGCGCCTTGCGTTCTTGCAGGAAACTCACTTTGCAGAACCTGAGGGGCGGGCACTCTGTGGGCCCTGGAGGGAGTACTTATATGCCCCTACTTACTCTGCTTTTCACTGGGCGCCCTCATTTGGATTAGGCATAGGATGCCCTTTCATTTACATAGGGCAGTATTTGACACAGATTGTCGTTATGTATTGGTGCTGGGTCGCTTGAACGGTAGAGACGCTGCCCTGCTGAATGTTTATGCACCAAATGTGGACCAGTCTGCCTTTCTGACCAGTTTGGCCCCTCTCCTCCCATTGGTGATACCCTATTTGAGGATAGTGGGGGGAGATTTTAAATGTGTAGTGGACCTGGGCTTAGATAGATCGCACCCGCCCTTGCCTACAGCGCCTGCTTGTTGGTTAGCGGAGGCTGCCCATGCTTGGGCAGCACAGAGGGATCTTGTTGATTGCTGGAGGGTGTGGAATCCGGAGGCCCGGATGTATTCCTATCACTCAGGATTGCATGACTTGGAGGACAGGCACGATAGAATCTATAACTGCAAGACGACGTACAGTAAAGTGTTTGGCGCAGAGTACTTGGCAAAAACGTACTCCGATCACACCCCTGTGAGGTGTCCCTTCCAATGGTACACATATAGGCTGAACATCTCTACTTGGCGCTTGGATCCCACGATGCTTGAGGACCAGGCTTTTCAGGTTTTGTTGGGTGAACATGTTGTGCAATATTGGCTTGATAACACTGGCTCTGCCTGGTAAGTGGGAGTGGAATGGGAGGCCATGAAAGTGGTAATTCACAGATATTGCATTTCTAACAAAGTAGGAGTGCGCGCCCAGTTGCATTCTGAAATTCAGCGGCAGGAATCGGTGCTTGAAGACCTTCCCCACAAGCTGGAGAGGACCCCGGAGGGTAGGGAGCATGCTCTGGACAAGAGAGAGAAACTGTTTGACCTGGTTGAACATTTGCTGCAATTTGATTATAGAGCCTATGTGGCCAGGGTTCATGCCAAGAGGGACAAATCGGGCAGAAAGCTCGTGTGGCTCTTAGAGTAAGGATCGGGGCATACCATTCTCCAGGTGCAAGACGCTTCGGAACAGGATGTCTTTACTCAGGAGGGGATTCATGCGGCGTTCCCCTATCATTATTGAGATTTGTATTCCTCGACGAATGGGGGTAGTGAGGTGAATATGTTAAACTACATTGCGGATCAATTGGGTGCAGATATTACTGATCAGGAAGTGCGGTGCGATTAAGTAGATGGCAAGGGGGAAAGTCCCTGGGTTAGATGGTCTGCCCATAGAATTCTATGCTGTATATGCTGCGGACCTTGCCCTTAGGCTCATGGCCTTCTTTAATCATTCCCAGAGGTGGGGATTACTTCATCCCTTCTTATGTGAGGCCACTATCGTGTCCCTACCTAAGAAGGATAAGGACTCACTTCTCCTTGATTCGTATCGTCCCCTCTCTCAATGCTCAACACTGACTATAACATTCTGTGCAAAGTCCTGGCGACCTGACTACTCCCCACATGTGCTTCTTGGTCCACCCCAACCAAACTGGGGTTATTCCCACACGAAGCACTATGCCCAACATTTGTCAGTTGCTTTTGGCTTTGGACCAGTAGGAGCGGCTACCATTGAATGCATTATTCATCTCTGTGGATATCCGGAAGGCATTTGACTCACTCCGCTGGGAATTTTTATATATACCACTATGTTTCGCATTGGTTTTGGGGTGCCCTTTGTCAAATGGATAAAGTTTTTATACACCAGTCCGTTAGCTAGGGTTCACTCTGGCTCAGTGATATTGGAGGCGTCTGCTGTGGAGAGGGGCACCCGACAGGGGTGCCCTTTGTCTCCACTGTTATTTGCCCTGGCCATGGAGCTATTTGCCCAGACTGTCTGGCCGGGGATGCACTCCTAGAGTTTGCATCTTTATTCTAATTGTCTCGATCACTCCTTTAATGCAGATGATATGCTCCTGTACATAAGAGTGGAGTACTCCGATCTTGGGGGACCTGTGGCTGCTTTGATGGATTTCGGCCATCACTCTGGTGTCGAGGTAAAATGCGGCAAGTCTTGTGTCTTTCCCCTCTGAGGTGACAATGAGGGGGGGAAGATCTATCCCACCGCCCCGACACTGCAGTGGGAATCGAGCTCTATTCAGTATTATAGGGTAGCCATTTACCGCACAGTGGATCTGCTGTACGAGAGCAATTTCTGCCAAGCATTTGTCGCCCTAAGACTATTGGTGGCCTTCTGGACCATGATACCATTGACAGTGGGTGGCCGGGAGGCTGTTTCCAAAATGGTAGTACTGGCAAGACTCCTATTTTTATTGAGAACTGGATGGTATCCTACTAACGCTGTATTGGGGAACTTCACAATTTTGAACTTTACTATTTGGCAGCACAGCTGCAGTGGCTTATTTGCTGGAGGCCTGCGCTGTGGGACGGAGTGGGTCCTCGTGAGCTTGGATCAGCCTCCAAACACCTGCTTTGATGAAACCTGTGCCCGCTTCCATG
Source organism: Calotriton arnoldi (assembly GCA_963921515.1). Taxonomy (NCBI): domain Eukaryota; kingdom Metazoa; phylum Chordata; class Amphibia; order Caudata; family Salamandridae; genus Calotriton; species Calotriton arnoldi. Next base: position 5,065,899 of record CAWUFW010000224.1, on the reverse strand, counting down.
GTGCAAAATATGAATGAATTGATTAGGACGGCACACTTCATCTGGGCCTGGGCACTGCAGAGGATGCCCACTAAATTACCATATATGTGTGAGCTCGTTATTGGCTGCCGGCGTTGGGAGCGATGGGGGGGGATGGTCAGAGCTTCACAGATGGATGGCGGCGGGAGTCATTATACAGTTTGATTTATTTGTGAGGGGCAAGGTTTGCCCCTTTTTGGAACTCCAGGAGATGCATGGCCTCCCAGTGGGGCAATTTTTGCTCAATGCTCAATAGTGCTCTTGTACATGGGACACATGAATGGTGGGGCAGCGGAGTCGCAGAACCGCCAGAGCATGAATGCTTGCATCACCTCTTTCTCATTACGGGCCAGACGAGGGCGGTCACTTTGCTATACAGGGCTCTGCTGAAGGGGGCACAGTTGAACCTGACACATCTCCGTCAGCGCTGGGAGGAGGACTTGGGGACGCCTCTGTCCTATTTGGCTTGGAAAAGGCCACTGGAGCTCAACTCCAAGGAGTCTAGGAATGCTTGCTTCAAGCTTATACAGTTCTACTACCTGCACCGAGCCTACCCCACCCCATGGCGAATACATGCCTTTCTCCCCGGCGTGGTGTCGGGTTGTCCTAGATGCAGTGCGGATGGTGCAGGTTTTTTCCATATGGTGTGGTCCTGCTCGACACTGCTCCCATACTGGACCACTGTCCTCCAGGTGGTTCGCAGGGCTACCGATCTGGACTTCGAACTCACCCCCAGGTGTGTCTGCTGGGTCTGCATGAGCGTAGTGCGACTCGGAAGGTGAGGAATAGATTTATGGACCAAGCATTGATTCTCACCCGCAGTCAACTGACTATGAGCTGAAAGTCGGCTTGCAGCCCTGATGTGTATAGATGGGATTGGAATTGGTAAAATGGGCGGAGTGTGGGAGGGAGGCGATCCAAAGGTAAGAGGCTAGGGGAGTATAGAATGTACCGATTTTGCCCGCCTGGGATGCTATATTGTTTGCTTGCCCCAGGTTGGAACCAGGTGGGCAAATTCTGGAGGACGGGCCCTCTCGGGGGTTTCCTCCCTAGCTGCTACGACCCAGTCAACGGTCCCGACCCTGAGGAAACGTCCTTGAGTGGTTTTGAGTGTGTGAGTGTGCCTGGCCGCCAGCTCCCGGATGGGTTTGGATGCAGGGAAGGGGGGAGTGCAGCCTCTAACTGCGGTGCTGGAATGATGATCTTACCTATTACCATCGTAAATGGGTTTTGTCTACTGAGGCCCCCCCCCCCCCCCTAGTCTTTCTTCCGTATTTTTATATTATTGATTTGTGAGACGCTTTGTTACCTGTCCCCCTTACTGTAATGTGTTCAACTATTGCTTAACATTCTGCCTGCACACACTGCTCCACTGCAATCTGTTTTGTTTGATTAAAATCCTAATAAAAATATTTACAAAAAAAAGGTGAGTTCCATGCACAACAGAGTCGCTTTTGAAACTAGGGCTTGGTATGAGATTGAAAAGAGCTACGTTGTTGTAGAGAAAAAAAGCCATTGGGTGCATGTGGGCTGTGGAATATTTTAAGACCTTACTTTGGGGTAGACAGTTCTCCCTGAGAGCACATCATAAACATTTGTTTTTTCAGTTTTCTAGAAATGAGACTGATAAGATGTCTCCCTGGCTCATTCGGATTTTAGCAAAATTATAAATAAGAGTTTATGTATCCAAAAACAAAGGAGCGGCTGACCATAAGTCCTGCACGTTAATCCCTATTCAAGTTCAATTCAAAGTTCTGTGCAAAACACCTCCGGAACCCGCCGCAATGTGGTTCCACTAACATCCAGAGCCAAGCGATTTTTCATAAAGGAGGATGCACCAGAGAGGAAGTCAAGGCCATCAGAGTAAGTCCATGCAGTTTCTTTTATTCTTCAAATATAATCAAAATTGGACATCAGCCAACGCGTTTCATTCCATACAATGGAACTTCGTCAGGGCAGTCAAGTACGCAAATTGTGATCCAAAAAGTCTCCAATATTCAAATAAGCCAGAATCAGTTTAAACAGTGCGATTTCACAGTCCTGGATATATATAATCCCAGTCAACCATAACACTCAATCAATAATGACCAAAAAGTTCAGAAAGACGCCAACCGCTGGCAAACCAAGTCTACTGCTCGATGAAAGTAGAGGTCTCACAGTCCTAGGTCAGGTATAGTCACATCCAGACCTGATACTCTGGAGTGCTTATTCAGTCACCCGGCAAATCTGCCCGAATACAATCTAAACCCAGCGGTTGGAGTCTTTCTGAACTTTTTGGTCATTATTGATTGAGTGTTATGGTTGACTGGGATTATATATATCCAGGACTGTGAAATCGCACTGTTTAAACTGATTCTGGCTTATTTGAATATTGGAGACTTTTGGATCACAATTTGCGTACTTGACTGCTCTGACGAAGTTCCATTGTATGGAACGAAACGCGTTGGCTGATGTCCAATTTTGATTATATTTGAAGAATAAAAGAAACTGCATGGACTTACTCTGATGGCCTTGACTTCCTCTCTGGTGCACCCTCCTTTATGAAAAATAAATAAGAGTTTAGTTTGAAGTTGGCCTAAATTATAGGGAAAGCCAAATGTTGCGCAGATTGCTTGTTTAAATGTTCATGTTGAAAAGATGATTAGAGTGTGGAGGGTATAGTAGAAGAGTGTGCTATTGCTTTAGTGTTTGATGCTGTGGCAGTGGTTGTTAAAGAGGTAAGTTAGGAGAATGGCATGAGTGGTTTTAAGAAGGACTCCATGTTAAATTAAGTCAGACATTTCTTTATTAACAATTAGTCACATGAAAGATTTTTTCTCCATGGAAATTCAAAGACGAATTGTTACTGGAAGCTAAAGATGTGCTGAGAGAAGATAAATGTGTTCTTCAGGAAAGTGTTATGATAAAGATCTTCAACGGCGCTCATAAGAGAAACATTTAGGAGAGACTGTTACAAAACTAGTTAAACCAGTTGTAGGAAAGTGGAATATTAATTGTGGCGAACAAGTGTCCACCTCAAAGGATAAGGCCAACGCCTGCTAGATGATACACAAATAAAATTAAATAAACCTGTGTTCTATCCCTGATAACGTGACACAAAGAAGTCAGGCTTAAATCAAAGCAATTTGTAAAGTATTTAAGCTGTCCATACATGGTAGAAAAATGTCACACAGAAACAAGAAAACTCCACAATCAGGTTTAAAATAAAGAGAAAATGTTTATGAATAAAATAATATTAAAACAACCAAAAATCCAAAAAGGGGAGCTGGAGAGGAAATAATGCCAAAAGGCGCAAAGCGCCAATGATAGTCTTGGAAGCGGTGGAATGGGACTGAGGGACGATTTGAGGCCAACCGCGATAAAGACCTTGTCGTATACAACAAGTAGATTAGTCCCAGTAAGAATCTGAAAGTCAAAAAGTTCAAAAAGCTTCAAAGGCTCAAAGCAGAAAGGGACTTTGTCAGTTTTCTAAAGAAAAATGTTGAAATTACTTCTAAGTCCCAATGCAGAAAGGGACTTTGTCAGTTATTGAATATCAAAATCCTTTTGAGTAGGCAGCCACTGACATTGTAGCTGAGACACGTTTCACTGTGCACCCTACCCTGTGGACAGTAAGGTGTTCTTAGGGGTGACCTATTTAATATTTATAATCCGGTTTTCCTATCTGTCAAAATGGAGATTTTGACAGGTCTGGGTAGCAGCATTCAAGCTGCTGTCAGGCTACATAGGGTAGGCCTGAAGCCATGTTGTCACTGCCACTGTAGTCTATGGCACAATAGGTGCTGCAGTCCACAAATGGCATTTGACTTTCCATGCCATGGGTGTATTTCTGCACCATATGCTATGGCCTTATAGGAGAGTTAAATGTCCCAATCAGCATGGATGTCATTTATAGGCTGCCAGAAGTTGCAGCTTCAACCCCTGGCTTGCCCCTTGCAACCCCTGGCTACCCCCTGCAACCTCTGGTCTCAGAGGTGGAAAAATCAGTTCCAGGAACACAGGGTCAGCTTGTCCTTATGGATGTCGGTTGGAGCTTCACTCTCTTTGTTTTCTCTTAGTTTTTTATTACACTAATAGTGACTAATGTTTCCTTATTTACTATTAGTGTAATAAAAAATGGAGTACAATTAGCTGGAATATGACCTTCCGTGACAGCTGAGGGAAGTAAAAAAAAATGCTTTTAAATGTATGTTTTGTGCGTGCTTGTATGTGAGTGTGTGTTTACGTGAGACCAGTGCTTAATTTGTAAAAAATTAAGTGCCGGGGCCCTTCCCGGAAGGCCACTGCAGCCTGCACTACCCATACCCTGCCAGCGCTGCCAATGACCATACCAACATAACACCTAACCATTTCACTTCTACAAGTGTGACAATTCAGACTTTTTCAGGCCACACAAAGCTATAATAATGTCATGAGAGTCTGATAGTAATCATTTTCAATACATATTGATTCAATAAATATGATTGTTGTGCTCATCTCGAAATTAAAAAGACAGCGCCACCATGTGGTGGACTGTTACTAGAGCCGGTGCTGACAATTAAGTGCCAGTGTTGAGCACCGGAAACCACCGCCACAAATTAAGCACTGCATGAGAGAGAGTGTGTGTGTGTAAGTGGGAATTTGTGTGTCTGTGTAAGCATGTGTGTGTGAATGAAACTGAAGGTCAAAGGCTGTGATGTCATTCCACTATCCCAGACAGATTGGTGAATTGACGTTCATGCCAATCAGGTTTTAAGCCAATTGTGACATGTTTTAGCGGTCAGAGCACATACAATGGAATTAGATAGCAGGGTCCCAGTGTTAGAGTTCACAATAACCAGCAGGTGATACCCATAAAGTATGAACAACTGGGGTGACCACCCAAAAAGGGGTTACTTTGCAAAACTAGTATTTTCATGGCTGTACATTAATGAGATGATCTTGATATTTGTCAGATAATGTGCAGATTTTTCTAATTCTGATACTTCTTTCAAAGGTCATAATAACTCATTAGTACCTACACCCCATCCTAAGATCTATGATAACAGTTATGTATCAATTTGTTAGGTTTCTATCACAGTCTAGGAAGTTATTTGCTTCATGTGATCATTCTTGTGGCATACTATTCTAAAGGGATTGAATGGGGACTCATTACAGAGCTAATAAGCAAGGGGGTTGTAGATTTTCCTAAAGGAAGTTGTGTTAGAGAGGGTTTTCTTACACCATAACCATTGATGATGATGTACAATTCAAGGCTTATCTAATTAGAGAATTCTTGACTAATAAAGTAGTTAACCATGCATGTTCCCGTATGCAGTGGTCTAGTGGAAAGGATCAACAGAATTTTGAGTGAGGGAATACAGTTTGCCCTTACTGACAAAAGAGATGCATAGAGTTCATTCAAGAGAATATTTGGACATATCACTGCACCCAGCATTCAACAACGGGATCTTCTCCTTTTGAACTTCTGAGACGTTGCATTTCCCTTTCTGGTATTATCCCAAGTTGGTTGTCCAAATAATAGTGCCACTGGATTTGTAAATAGATGCATGGTATTGCCTGTCAGAATGTTAGACTCAGACAGAGGATGTAGTGATGGTCTGATTCCAAAGAGGAGTCAAAGGCTTTATAATCAAAGTTAGGGATTTGGTCAGATAAAGAATCCAAGGTTATTTACCAATAGGATATTTAAATTTTCTATTTCACGTAAAGTGATTTTTACGGTTATGTCTTCCTTTAAACCAGCTGAGAGGAGGTAGTAGAGTCTCAGTAGAGTGGCTAAATACAAGGAAAGGGACAACGTGTTTAAATTGTAATGATGATTTGTGGGTGGATATCAGTCAGCCCAGATATCAGATTGGAAGGTTCTGATGGGAGTACGTGGCTTGAGTCACTTCAGTTCTGCAGAGTGTGACATGAACATCGTTAAGGAGCAGTCCTACTGAGAAAACGTTTGAAATGCGCTAGAAGACCCAACATTTGGAGAAATTTATCTAACCATTATTTTGATGCTTAAGTCTAAATCAGTCCAAAAAATGTCCTAATGCATCAGAATAATGGTGGATGAAGCATGTAAATACATTTGAGATCATTTGAAACTTTTATACAATAAATGGTGATGTCATAATGCAAACAGACTTTGGCGAGTGTCCACATTTTTGCTGATAGAAATCAATGATATAATAATGATTTGACAGTGAGGATGTCATAGCTGAATTTGCATTCTTGACTTGGTAGTTGGGTCTAGGGGCCCTAAGTCGGGTTTGCTATGTCTGTGTCTGTTGTTCTTGGTATTCACCAAAAATAAAGGACAAAACAGTGACCTTTGATCTAACACAGAAGAGAGAGCGAGACAGAGATACATGTCTGGTGGCTGAACTTAAAAAACCTGTTTCCTTGCTTGTTAAAATTGTGTGATCTAGGCAAACATTTTATATTTCCTTTTTCTTTATATTATCACACACGAGCGCTTTTAAATACTAGAGTTAAGGATGTGCATTGTACAAGCACCTCTTATGTTTGATTTAATAAACTATAATGTTGATCCTTCCATAATAGGAATCTAGGCACTTTTAGTGCTTACAAGATGACTAACTTGCCTCTTAGTTTACTAATGGCATTGTTGTTGAGGAATGACCCAGTAATGTTTCTAAGTTCATATTTAAAAACAATGACTTTTAATAAAAGTCTGTTAATGCAGTGATAGAATTTGATGTACTAAGATGAAACACATCCACTTGTTGAGACCTACACTTTTTTAATTTTGAAGAGACTGTACCATATCTTTACATTATGTTGCATGATTTACATGCCAAACATTTTCATGGCTAGGCTCGTGTACGGACTCTGAGAGATAAACATCATGCTTAAAGCAGTTTGTGGTTTTGGTAAAAGAAGAATGAGGGGGAGTGAACCACTCTGTAATAGGCATAGGTAATGTATTTTTTAGCGATTATAGGTTTGAAGCACACGCCATTCAAATCAGTTACAGTTTTGTACAGAAATAGTCAGACTTGATAATAAGCAGACAGTCTGTTGTCTTGTCTTCACGTGTTGTATTTTATTTCATCTTCTTCTTTTAGCCTTAGCCAACGTGTGTTTCGTCGTTACCGGGAGATATTCCACAACTTCATCAGGGCTAAAAGTAATGCAGATACCAGCGTTGTACTAGAGTATTGTAATACAGTTTTCATAATGGCATTGCAGTACATACGCTTACACAAATTAAGATATTTGTAGCATCCTTATACTTGGTGTGTATCCTGGTTGTCATTGTACCGTGGAAACCCATGCCAGATTCATTTAGAAAGTTCAAATGGCTGCAATCATGTGACTTACTGTGAAAGGCTAATAAAAATGAATGTGCAGCGTGATGAAGCATCCAATGCATAGAGCTCACGCACGTGAGTAAAAAATATACTGCAACCTGTGATAAACTTATATAGCATATGTGAGTTCTCCTTATGTCTATCCCTACCGCCCAGATTGAAAAGTGAATGACAGTTCTGTCTGTGTCCTGGATACAAAGACAATAAGCGAGTCCTCTCTGATTCTGCTCACCCAGTAGGTGTAATGTACCTGGTCTTTTGTAGGGGTCCAGTAATTAGACCTATGTTTGACAGGAGAAATTATGACAGTAGAAAGATATTGTTATTGTAGGGCCCCTTGACCATGAATTACGGTGCGTGAATATAGTATTGACATATTCTGACGCATACCTCCTGTCTGGATTACAGCAAAGGAGGTCAAGTATTCCGGTTCTCCTAGGTGTATTAGATCAAATTGAGAATAGCCACTGGATAGATTGATTTGTGATCAAGGAGCAGTATTCCCTCTGTATGAGAAAAGTGGTATGCATAAGTATCAGGCATGCAACAGATGAAATTCGTATGAGCATACCAGGCAGTATGGTACTCACCCAATGATGCTGCCAATATATTTGTCTCAAATGAGAATGTTGGCAAAGTGTTTTACTCCCATTGTATCAGGGCTCGGATTATAGAGATCCCTGTGGAAACAAAGAAATATCTGAGCGTAAGGCACAACGTTATGAATTCCGCCTCAATAGTAAAATAAACTAACCCTAATAAGATAATAGATAAGGGGTAAGGTTATTGACAATCTTGTTTGTGCCTATTGGCAGTTAAATATACTACTGAGACGTGAATAAGCAGGCTGTACTCGGATGTCGGAGTAATTAAGACTGCAAGTTGGGCAAAGAGAGATAAGAAATAATGTACACAGCGACAGCCGCTCAATTGCAAGTTATCGCTAATACATGGGCAGTGAGAATATGCTGCCGGGCAAGACAATGCAACATTGGTCAAGGTTTATACCTGGTGCTGACTCATGAGTGAGCAGGCTTTACTCAAATATAATAGTGTATACCAATTGCAAGTTGAGCCGAGAACGATATAGCAGTATGCAGCACGAAAAACGCTTGAATATAGCTAGTGTTTATATCTGATAGAGACATCTAGCTGCAGATTCCTTAACCCCTTCGATGCTCATGACGAGCTCAGCTCGTCATGCTGCGCGGTGGGCATGTGCGCATGACGAGCTGAGCTCGTCACGACCACGCCCGCGATCGGAATGTCCAGCACTTGAGCGGAATTCCGATCGCGGCGAAGGTGTTAACTTAGAATATCCCCAGGCGTCAGACTGAAACCGGAAAATTTTCAGCAGCAGCACCTCTGCGCGCCGGGGGGTGGCGCTGCGCGGCTCCGTCCTGACGTCGTCCACAGATATGACGCCAACTGAGCCATATAAGTCCCTCCCGGCGCGCTGACGTCAGTTTTCTTCTTTTCCGCGTCCTAATGCGGATCCGGGAGAAGCGGTACCTCTGGCCTGTTTTGTTTTCTTCAGGCCTTCTCGACGCTTTTTCGCGTCGGGAACAGTGTGTCGATGCCTGCCGGCTTCAAATCGTGCCGGTCCTGTTCGCGGCAGATGTCAGCAACGGACCCACATGAAATCTGTATGTGGTGCTTGGGCGAGCACCACGGCTCTATGGAGTGCGACGCCTGCCGGCAGCTGCGACCGAAGTCCCTGAGGGAACGACACAAGAAGTTGCTGTCTGCCCGGATGTCCCGATCGGACCCCTCGCGGCGCCAGTCTCCCTCTCTATCGAAGGAGTCCAAGCGGCGCCAGTCTTCCCATGAGGAGGTTCCTGTTAGGGGCAGGTCCCGGAGTTGTGACCGTCGTTCACCTACCTCAGGTAAGCACCGGAGGAAGTCGCGGAAGTCATCGGCTTCACGACGACATGACGTCGGGGCCCGCTGCTCCCGGTCTTTGCCGGACACGGGACCCCAGGAGTCGACCCCCCGCATATCCACCATTTCCTGGTGCTGGGGCGACTCGTACCCAGATGGAGGCCTAATGCAGGGCCCTGCAGACCATCTTTGGGTTACCCCCTCTCCCTGGCGCGCCTTCGGGCCCCACAGGGGGGTAGGGACTCAGGTCGGGACTCCGCCGGCGGGTTTACCCTCGGCGCCGACCGAGTGCCCTGACTCCAGTTCCGGAGTCGCTGCAACGTCAGGACACGGCCCGGAGGGACATCCCACTAGGACGTCGAGCCCTCCTATAGCGCCTTCGCACAGCCCTGCAGGGCTCCCTGCAGCGTCGCTGGATGTGGCTGCAGCGCGGAGCCCGACTCCGAGTCGGCGCCATCTCTCCCCACAGGTTCCCGCCTCGGGAGACGTTGGGTCGACGCCGGTCCGACACCACACGGACGAGGCCTCTTCGGAGGTCGTCGACGTTGGCACGACACCCCCTCAACGCCGTTCGACGCCGGTGCCATCCCCGGCTCTTCCTCTATTGGTGGAGGACGTGGCCCCAGTGGATTCCCCACCGCCAGAGTCATGTCCTCGCTCTCCGGAGCGGACGCCCATGGGGCATTGGCCGGCTCATCCTTCTGCTGAGCCCCTGTTTGGGGGACGGATTAGCTTGCATCCGTCCCCTATTGATGACTTGCTGTCACCGCCTCGCAGGGCCACAGAGGCTAGTGAGACGTTTGTAAGGGCAGTTCGCAGGGCTGCGGATATTTTGCAGATGCAACCGCCCTCTGCCTCTAGGCATCCAGATCCCTTGCTGGATCTTCTCCACCAGGGCACGGTGGAAGTGGAGCCTTTGTTGCCTTTTTCAGGGTCATTACATGATATCCTTCTGGGGACATGGGCGATGCCCTCTTCGGGGGACCCCGTGGATTGTGCCATTGCACATCGCCATCGCCCGGCTCCCGATTACCCTGCCTGTTTGACCCTCCACCCTGGGGCTCAAGGACTTGTAATCCAGGCAGCTCTCTCCTCCTCCCCTACTCCGTTGCATCCTCCCACTCGGGAGTCTCGGTGGTTGGTGTCATGTGGCCGCGATGTGTTTGCGTCCACCAGCTCGGGACTCCGGTCCCTGAACACGTCCTGCGTGTTTGCTCGGGCTACTTTTGCTCTTTGGGACTCTGTCGAGCGACTCCTCCCTTCCTTGCCGGAGAGCCCTCGTGCCAATCTGGACCGGCTGATTCGTGATGGCCGCGACATGGCACAATTTTCCATCCGGTCGGCCATGGACACCACTGACTCCGTGGGTCGGGCTATGGCCAGGTCGGTTGCTCTGCTTCGCTATGCGTGGCTACGCAATGGTGTGTATGTGTATATGTATGTTGACGTTATGGCTATTACCTCACTTCGCCTTAGCCATTAACATCACATTGGCATGTATTATAAGTACAAATGAGCGGCACCGATGCTCATTAGCGATGAGCGTTAAGGAGATGTGGCTTCCACATTGCCCTATATAAGATCAACACGATACACTTCATAGCACCCACTCCTTTTCATGACTGCTCACCAACCGCGATCACTCACCCATACCATCTATCCTTTGACAGTGATCCGGACGCACTGTGAGACCAGCTAGTAACTGTACTCAAGCATGCAATCACCTGGCATGCGCACCCCGTAAGGCACAGACACCGTAATTGCATTATGTATGTACTACTGTTGTGCCTTTCATCTCTTTCCTCCCATCCCCTCTTCTCTCCCTTCTAGGTCGGTACATTTGTTGATCGCATTAAGGTATACTCTATATCATGTTGCGTATGGGACAGCACGTCACTAAGCAAGACGTGCACTTAACTGTCCACCTAGGAGTAGTTTAGTTAGTTTTCCTCACGGTCCTGACGAATTGCCTAGATCTTTCCAGACTTTACCGGGAAGAAACATGTTGACCACTACCTATACTTTGAGCTAACGTGGACCATTATATCCACCTAAGCCCACACTTGTTTTTAATATAACCTAGGGTTCAATCCACTAAAACTCGATTTGCAAATCCCTAAGAGTTATTTTTAACAATATTTTAGCACTCTACTCACACACTACTTCCTCACCATTACACTCACACTTCACAAACGGCAGCTCAAAAGAACTCCGGCAAAGAGCCCCCTCGCGGGGCCTGTTGGGCATTGCAGCCCCGGCCCAACGAGGAGCTGCCCAATGATGAAGCATGACACCCCTCGGGGTGCGTTAGGGCTCTTGCTCCTGAAGGATCAGATCCCTCAGACTTGATCATTCAGGATCCTACTTTCCTACCTTCAGCAGATTCTTATCGATCAAGATGTACCTATTGAAGCGGTTACATACCAGTGAGTTTAATACGGACTCACCCAACTCAGTCAGCCCTGCTGTTGAACTCCAAGAGCACTAAGAAAGACCTTACCTGGTGCCGCGAGTATGCGGATCCGTGTGATGCCTGCGAGGACACCGGCTCACAGCTGTAAGTGTTGTTACTAAATAGAAGTAGGACTATGCAAGAAGGTATGCTAAAGGCCTGAAAGAGTGTGCCATTTTAGAATGGTGGAGGGCCGAGGGATATGCCCCCCTATCTAGTCTGATATTGGATAAATATCCTTATACAAATAACGAGAAACGTCACACTGTAGTATAAAAAAGTATAAGTCACTAAGAGGATGAAAACATTGTCTTTGTGAATGGATTATCAGTAATAAGGAATAAAGGAGAAAAACAGGCCTATTGGAAATACATATCAGATGAAGGGCAATGAGAAGAGTAAGAGCTGCATCATGGGATGGATTGGGCCAAATAAAATGGACATCTTAGAATTTGGAGTACCCATACTGGATTGCAGAGTTGCGACCATCAAGCCCAAACATTGGAAATGATTGTGCACTAGAAGTGTAGAGGTTCAGAAGAATATGAAAATTCCCTTGTCGTATTCTAATTGAGCATACGGATTTGGGCTCATTGAGATGTACTCATGACCCCCATATATGGTATAGAAAAAACGTTAATTAGCTAAAAGAACACATGAACTATACAAATCCAAGTAAAGTCAGTCGCCCAAGAAGTACTGTAATTCATGGTCAAAGTTAAGTCCCTCCTCTACTGCTCTAAGGCGCATAATCCACATGGCCTTGTGTCTTCTGAGTTTTAATTCTCTATTGCCCCCATGAGGATCTCTTGTGACATGTTCAATCCCGTTAAATACGAAGCTTTTGTTGGGTCCTTGTGCATGATATATATGTGTATGTGTGTCGCAATCAGATACCTCTCATCGCCCTGTTTCAAAGCCCTCATATGTTCAGTCATCCGGTCCTTGAGAGGTCTAATCATACTGCCCACATAGATCTTTCCACATTTATAAGCAATTATGTACACAACAAATTTAGTATTACAGTTGATCTTAGTACGAATTGTATACATATTGCTGGTATTGATACGAAATTGTTTTGTCTTGTCCTGGGCCCACTTGCACATTCCGCAATGTCCGCATTTAAAGAAACCTTTGGTAAACTGCAACATCCATTGACTCTGTGGTGCCTTAACCGGGTAACTGGGACTCAAGATAGAACTTACTGTTTTGCGCATGCGGAAAGTGATCTGCGGTCTAGTGGCAATCGACCCTTCCAATGTCTTGTCAGCCTTTAAGATATATCAATGTTTGTTCATACTCCTTTTTAGTAAGTTTGACATGTGTGTGTAATCTGCTATCATTGTTACTGGTGTTGAGAATTCTTGCTTAGATACAGTGGGTCTCAGTGTGGTTGCCCGTTTTTATCCCCAGGGCTCTCTCTTTCGCCCTTGTTATGCCATGTGATTGGGAACCTCTCTGTGTAAATCGTGATTCCATATCATGTATGCAAGCCAGAAAGTGAGAATCCTCACTGCAATTACGTCTGGCTCTGACCATTTCTCCATAAGGGATAGATTTGATCTGGTGTCGTGGGTGGGCACTAGTAGAATGCAGGACTGAGTTACAAGATGTCGGTTTACGGAACATGCTTGCGGTACCAAGGTAAGGGCTTTCTGAGTGCTCTTGGAGTTCAACAGCAGGGCTGACTGAGTCGGGTGACTCCATATTAAACTCTCCGTATGTAACTGCTTCGATAGGTACATCTTGATCAATAAAAATCTGCTGCACAATTACAGTGGACAAATTTGACTGATGGTAATTCTTGATACCGGCTTGCCCAGCCATCAGGGCACAATATTACTGCCCTAATGTAAGCACTAGCTATATTCAAGCATTTTTTGCACGGCATACTGCTATATCGTTCTTGGCTCAACTTGCAAGGTATACACTATGATATTTGAGTAAAGCTTACTCGCTCATGATTCAGCACCAGGTATAAACCTTGACCAATGTTACATTGGCTTGCCTGGCAGCATATTATCACTGCCCTTGTATTAGCGATAACTCACAATTGAGCGGCTGTCGCAGTGTACATTATTTCTTATCTCTCTTGGCCCAACTCGCGGGCGTGGTCGTGACGAGCTCAGCTCGTCATGCGCACATGCCCACCGCGCAGCATGACGAGCTGAGCTCGTCATGAGCATCGAAGGGGTTAAGGAATCTGCAGCTAGATGTCTCTATCAGATATAAACACTAGCTATATTCAAGCGTTTTTCGTGCTGCATACTGCTATATCGTTCTCGGCTCAACTTGCAATTGGTATACACTATTATATTTGAGTAAAGCCTGCTCACTCATGAGTCAGCACCAGGTATAAACCTTGACCAATGTTGCATTGTCTTGCCCGGCAGCATATTCTCACTGCCCATGTATTAGCGATAACTTGCAATTGAGCGGCTGTCGCTGTGTACATTATTTCTTATCTCTATTTGCCCAACTTTCAGTCTTAATTACTCCGACATCCGAGTACAGCCTGCTTATTCACGTCTCAGTAGTATATTTGTCTGCCATTACGCATGAACAAGATTGTCAATAACCTTACCCCTTATCTATTATCTTATTAGGGTTAGTTTATGTTACTATTGAGGCGGAATTCATAACGTTGTGCCTTACGCTCAGATATCTCTTTGTTTCCACAGGGATCTCTATAATCCTAGCCCTTATACAATGGCAGTAAACACTTTGCCAACATTCTCATTATAATTGCACAAAGAACAATTGATGGACAGAATGCAGAACAATGTCATACATTCACCCCAGTACAGAGATCTGGGCCTAAATCCATAGTGTTTTTGCTCCCCATGCCATTCCAGTTTGAAGCCAGCCATATGCAAATCAATCTTGACCCTGCGCCCAATGGGAACAGTCCAGCCTGAACTGCCAGACCAGGTCTTCTTTGGACTGGAGACAAGCATCCTAGGACCTGTTTCGGGGTTTCACCCCTCATCAGCCAGGATAGCTTGACTCCAGTGGCATGGAGAGCACGGGACCCAAGTCTGGGCATACCCGTCCCACTCGGGGTGACAAATGCAAAAAAACCAATTGATGGACAGAATGCAGAACAATGTCATACATTCACCCCAGTACAGAGATCTGGGCCTAAATCCATCGTTTTTGCTCCCCATGCCATTCCAGTTTGAACCCTGCCATATGCAAATCAGTCTTGACCCTGCGCCCAATGGGAACAGTCCAGCCCGAACTGCCAGGCCAGGTCCTCCCTGGACTGGAGATAAGCATCCTAGGACTGGTTTCGGGGTTTCACCCCTCATCAGCCAGGATAGCTTGACTCCAGTGGCATGGAGAGCACATGACCCACGTCTGGGCATACCCGTCCCACTCGGGGTGACAAATGCAAAAAGAACAATTGATGGACAGAATGCAGAACAATGTCATACATTCTCCCCAGTACAGAGGTCGGGCCTAAATCCATCGTTTTTTGCTCCCCATGCCATGCCAGTTTCCCTGATTCAAGCTATCCTGGCTGATGAGGGGTAAAACCCCAAACTGGTCCTAGGATGCTTGTTTCCGGTCCAGGGAGGACCTAGCTTGGCAGTTCGGGCTGGATTGCTCCCATGAGGCACAGGGTCTAGACTGATTTGCATATGGCTAGGTCTAAACTGGGGTGGCATGGTGAGCAAAAGAACGATGGATTTAACCCAGATCTCTTGACTGGGGGTGAATGTTTTGATTTGTTCTGCATTCCGTCCATCAATTGTGTGTCTTTTGCTTCCTCGCCCTAAGTGCGCCGGGTATGCCCAGACGTGGGTCCCGGGCTCACTGTGCCACTGGATTCAAGCTATCCTGGCTGATAAGGGGTGAAACCCCGAAACCGGTCCTAGGATGCTTGTTTCCGGTCCAGGGAGGACCTGGCTTGGCAGTTCGGGCTGGACTGTTCCTATGAGGCACAGGGTCAAGACTGATTTGCATATGGCCAGGTCTAAACTGGGGTGGCATGGTGAACAAAAGAATGATGGATTTAACCCAGATCTCTTGACTGAGGGTGAATGTTTTGATTTGTTCTGCATTCCGTCCATCAATTGTGTGTCTTTAACATTCTCATTATAGACAAATATATTGACAGCATCATTGGGTGAGTACCATACTGCTTGGTATGCTCATACGAATTTCATCTGTTGCATGCCTGATACTTATGCATACCACTTTTCTCATACAGAGGGAATATTGCTCCTTGATCACAAATCAATCTATCCAGTGTCTATTCTCAATTTGATCTAATACACCTTGGAGAACCGGAATACTTGACCTCCTTTGCTGTAATCCAGACAGGAGGTAAGCGTCAAAATATATCAATACTATATTCACGCACCGTAATTCATGGTCAAGGGGCCCTACTATAACAATATCCGTCTATTGTCATAATTTCTCCTGTCAAACATAGGTCTAATTACTGGACCCCTACAAAAGACCAGATACAATACACCTTCTGGGTGAACAGACAAAGAGAGGACTCGCTTATTGTCTTTGTATAAAGGACACAGACAGAACTGTCCTTCACTTTTTAATCTGGGCGGTAGGGATAGACATAAGGATAACTCACATATGCTATCTCTCCCTGCTAATATTTGCTATAGCAATGGAGCCACAAGCCTGCCATCTGAGATTGGTACTCAGGGGACACAGCATAAGAATAGGACCAACCAAACATGTAGTCTCCTTCTATGCAGATGACGCTTTAGTGTATCTAAGTCACCTGATGCAGTCTACTTCAATATTTATTAGAGCGCTGGATAGTTTTGCGGCAGCCTCGGGACTCAAAATTAACAAGTCTAAGTCGCAGCTATATCCGATTAGTCGCCGGAACGTAGTGAAGAATCTCAACTTCCACAACTAGAGCTCCCCTGGGAATTGGAAACAGTTCGATATCTAGGCATACATATCGCCAGGGGAAGAGATCGGTTATACGATCTGAACATGGGACGGATAATAAAGGGGTTACGCAGGAGTGTCAACTTCTGGAATACCCTAAAGCTGTCCCTGATGGGTAAAGTGGCCTTAATAAAAATGGTGGTATTACCTAGAAGCCTCTATGTTATGCAGGGGTCCTTTTATGAGATCCCGCGCAAGGTCTTCCAAGGCAAGGTCTTCCAAGAATTAGAAGCGCTGCTGACATTGCTGTTGTGGAATGGGAAGCGCTGCAGGGTAAGCCAAGAGGTAATGAAACGGCAATGGGACAGAGGGGGGGTTGGAAATCCCAGATCTAGAGCTCTACTACTTGGCATCCCAGTTACAGCACGCAATATCGTGGCTCGACACAGAACCCTCCTGGGAGAGAACCCTACTGGCGGGTACCTATGGGACTCAGCAGCTGGCAGCCCTACTCATGAGGGGAAAAGGCATAGGAGACACAACCCTCCCCCCCCACCGATACGATTAATGGCCAAACAATGGGATAGAACGGTAAAAGCGGTAATCAGGAGGAAGCCCTTCGCACCGGAGGCAGATGTCTGGGACATACCACAGTTCGCAAAGAAAGAGCAAGCAATGACAATCGCAAAATGGAGGAACGGAGGCTGCCTAATGTTGGCCGACCTATACCCAGAAGGTGGGTTTATAACCTACCAAGACGCGGTAGAAACATTTGAATTAGGAGAAGGAAAATTCTTGCAATATGCAAAAATAGCCGCCATGGCTAGACAGCTCTGGCCGACTTTCCCAGAGGCTCAAGAACACTCACAAACATTAATCACCATGATCTCTATAGCGGGAGGGCGTAAGTTTGTAACCCACTTATACCGGGCATTGAGGGATGATAGACAAGGCAAGCCCCTAAAGATAGAAGAAAGATGGCAGGAGGTTAGTGATCATCCACTAACGCCGCCAGATTAGAAGAAAATGCATGAGGGAGTCCGTAAGGTGTCGATAACTGCCAGATTTAAGTTAATACAATACAGCATAGTACATATGACGTACCTTTCCCCCAGACGACTACACACGATCAATGTAACGCGAGACCCACGATGTCCTAGATGCCGGTGCACACAGGCTAATTTTGTGCATATGGTCTGGCAGTGCCCCCATATACAAGAATACTGGACGGAAGTACTAGATCAACTCAATAAGGTGACAGGATGGAGGATAATGCTAGAAATACGAACTTGCCTTTTGGGACTGATACCTAGCAATCCTAAGCGTAAAACAACTAGACGCTTTCTGATACTAGGGCTCACGAAAGCAAAGAGACGAATAGTAATTCATTGGCTGACTCCACAGGGCTCATCCATAGACAATTGGAAGACAGACCTTAAGGAATGGGCGACGGCAGAGGGGGACACATGAGGAAAACTATACGAGATGAGAAACTACCAGAGGTACTATTAGCATGGGGGTTGATGATTCAGGAGATAGTGGCCACACCCCGGTCATCACAACTAGACCCAAGTGAGGGAGAGCAACGAGTAGAGGACTCCCAAAGACGGGAAGGACAAGCTAGGAACACGCAAGATGACTCTTGAAAATTAAAATAAAATACACCTAACATCGGAAGACGGAAGCTGGTGGGGGGAGGGGGGTAGAGGGGTGTTTTAAAGTTATGACCTCCAACGTTTTGGAGCACAGTGAAAAAGTGGAATTGTTATTGTACTAAACTGATTGTTATACTGTATCAGATGATATGATGTATAGAATATCCAACATACAATGGTTAATTACTGCGGTTTACGGGATAAAAAAAGAAAGAAATTTCAACAACAAATAAAACAAAAAGGTGCATATACCTCTTTATTTCTTGACAGCCTCCTAGTTAATTGGCCGTTGTATTTTTCTCCAGTAAAGAGGGGGTTAAAACTGTAATTGAACGAACAATAGACAGATGCACACCCACCATGCAGCTGCACACTCATCTAAACTAACACTTGTCCCATCTGTTATTTCTGCATTAGCAAAGTGCATTGAGGCAGCTTGGGGAACAATTGTAATTTTCTGAAAATATGTATTTGAAGGAAATGCCACTAATAAAGAGTTTCTTTGATTTCAGCTATAAAAAAAAACCAAAAAAACTCACATATGCTATATAAGTTTATCACAGGTTACGGTATATTTTTTACTCACATGCGTGAGCTCTATGCATTGGATGCTTCATCGCGCTGCACATTAATTTTTATTAGCCTTGCACAGTAAGTCACATGATTGCAGCCATTTGAACTTTCGAAATGAATCTGGCATGGGTTTCCACGGTACAGTGACAACCAGGATACACACCAAGTATAAGGATGCCACAAGTATCTTAATTTGTGTGAGCGAATGTACTGCAATGCCATTTTGAAAACTGTATTACAATACTCTAGTACAACGCTGGTATCTGCATTACTTTTATCCCTGATGAAGTCGTTGGATAGCTCCCGGTAACGACGAAACACGTGTTGGCTAAGGCTAAAAGAAGAAGATGAAATAAAATACAACACCTGAAGACAAGACAACAGACCATCTGCTTATTATCAATTCTGACTATTTCTGTACAAAACTGTAACTGATTTGAATGGCGTGTGCTTCAAACCTATAATCGCTGTCTACCAACCTTAGGATGGTACTAGGGGAGTAGGGTGTATCTTCCCATCATTGAAGGCACCGCGGGCGTTAAACCTTGTTTTACAACATACATATATAATTACTATATGAGCGCCTGACACCTCACCAACACCCAGTTCTCAAATCAATGTGTTTTTTAGGTCTGACTGGACAGCGCCAATACCACCAGACTCTGTGTTCAAAAAAGACTTTTCAGGAAGGAGGAGCATAGAGAGACTACGGCTCCACCCAAATGTTGGCTCACCTCTGTACAACCTTTGATTTGTCTAAAGCTGTGTGCTTCCTCAGAAAGAGTGCTAACCTCCAACCAGCTGTGGGCATTTGTTTATCCAGCTGCACGAGCCAGGCTTTTTATCAAGTAAAGCTAATGCATTTTGACAGGATAGAGCTTGACCTCTCGATCTCGGTCACTATAGTGGATGAAGCTTGCTCTTTAAGGTCATACACATCCAAATGTAATGCTATTAAACCACGTATTTTAGATAACTGCGATGTTTTTTTCTTCTTTTGTTGTCATGTGGGAAAGATTATGCTCAATACGGGAGGGTGTTGCTGGTTACTGTGGCAAGCATATGACCAAGGGTATGACCAAGGGTATAAGCTTGAGCTATTTATTATGAACGTAACAATGAAGTCAGTGGATCTGACCTATTTATTTTGAAAAAGATATGTTAAAGTTGATAGGCATTTTAGGGTGGATTGTTATTACGCTGTATTAAAACCTGCAGAGTAGTATTCCGTTACATACAGTCTCCCAGATTACAGTAGTTGGCAAGGGTTTTGATGTTGGTTACTCCCTCTGACAAGACCTTGGGATAGAAGATAATCCTTGTTAGACCCTCTTAGGAGATATAGTACTTTGCCTTGACAACTGTAATGTTGTTCACATTTCTAATTTTGTGACTATATGCCTGATGGTTTTCTTGTGAGAAAGCTTAGATTCAATAAAGCAGGCTTGAGTTGGTTACTGTGACAAGCTAATGAGAAAAGCTAAAAGCCTGAATGGTTCACTGGTACAAGTTAAATCCGATGCCGTAGTCTCATCGCTTTATTCTAAAACTTTATGACAAGGCAGTAGACTTGGCTTATTTACTGTGAAAGAATTTGTTAAAGCCAATAGTTGTCAATCAATTAATCAGGATTTATGAAGCGTTGCAAATCATCCGTGAGGGTCTCAAGGCGCTGGAGTCTCTAGCTGCTATAGGCTGTAGACAGGTATTTTGTTACATGAAATCTCACAGATTACCATAGTAGGTAAGGTTTTAGTGTAGGTCATCCCCTGAGACAAACCCTGGGGGTAGAATATTTACATTGTGATAATCTTTGTTAGGGTCTTTGGAGAGGGGTTGTATATTGGTATGTCAATTGTAATTTTATACATATTTGTAATCTTATCACTGTGTATGTGGTGGTTGCTAGTTTATGTGAACTTCAGTAGGTCTGTTTTGGTTATGGTGTCAAGCAAATGGGAATGGCTATAGGCGTTTTTGGTTTATTGGGAATCATTATTTCAGATTTCATAGAGCGCTGAGTGATATAATATGTGAGGTAATTAGCAGTGCATAACACCATTGATAATATTAGGTCAACATCTGAAATTACATAAGTGATGACAACACTGTGAATGGCGGGAGTTCCAGTTACATTAGGGAACAAGTTAGTTACTTGAGATAAATATAACAGGTGAATTTCAGTTGTTTTGTTAATTTAAAGTGGTGTGTTTTAACTGACATTTCCCCCTAACTATAACATCCCTTTATCCTTTGTTTTTTTTCAGAGATTTTATAAAAAAAATTAATAATGTAATGTAATATTACTACACTTGCTAATGATAACATCACTATAACCTTTGTTTTTTCAGTGAATATATATATATATATTTCATAACAATACCCTTTCAGACTTAGAGTGCCGCATAAATTATGCAAAAAAAAAGCAAGGAACTCTAGGTAGTTCCAAGTTTAGGTGGAGAGCAGCTCTTACATAGAGCACCCTTCAACACCAGTGACACTCTAAATTTGCTCACCTTAAATGTCTGTTTTCGTAGCAAACTTTTTAATTATATATATATTCTCTGAAAAAACCATAGGTTTCAGGGATGTTACAGTTAGAAATTAGCATTTAAAAGACCTTTTAAACTTACTGAAAAAACCATAGGTTTCAGGGACGTTATAGTTAGTTTTAGCATTTAAAAAACCTTAGAAATTCACTGAAAAAACCACAGGTTTCAGGGCCGTTATAGTTAGTTGGACATTTCACTCGTACAAAACCAGAGAAATTCGGCCGTTATAGTTAGTTGAGCCAACTATAACTCGTGCCCCCGCAATGCACTGCTGATGACGTCACATATTACTTCATTCATGACATGGTCAGTGACATCACTGATGACATCACTGATGACATCTCAAATGACATCACTGATGACATCATCCAGTGACTGTGTGTTTCTGTAAAGTTTAAATATGTTTTATATATATATATATATGCCAAGGTGTAATTTAACAGTTGTACCTCGGCACTCCTATGATTTATCTTTTCATTTAAACTCGTATTCTGAGCATCAGTTTTGCATACATATCAGGCAGCTCAAATCACAGGAAAAACAGATCGTTGCATTTGAAATTGCATAGATTTAATGGTTCGGACCATTGCATATCAGTGTATTCTTTGATTAAACATTTTTTGTAAACATTTATACATGAAGAAACAGCATGGTCCGGAGATGAAGAAAAAAACACACAACAGCCGACACATGTTTCGTTACATCTGTAACTTTTTCAAGGCTTGAACTAAAGTAAATATGTTTCTCCTCCAATAGTTTGCTGGTCATTGAAAGCTCAGAAATAGGCGTAGGCCCTATGCCTTATTGTAGTATCTGAAAGGCCTGGAGAAACTAAAGATACAGCGTGATGCTCGGGGGATGAAGTCCACTTGTGTCCTGAGGCCCCCGCACATAATTACGGATGCCCTGGGGAGGTGGCGGTCCCACGGGCCCCCACACCACAATTATGAATTGCCCCCGGGACCTGGCCCACCCGGGGTCTTAAAACAAACGAAGCGTGGGAGGCCCGCTTCGTTTTTGTTTTATAATTTC
Source organism: Calotriton arnoldi (assembly GCA_963921515.1). NCBI lineage: Eukaryota > Metazoa > Chordata > Amphibia > Caudata > Salamandridae > Calotriton > Calotriton arnoldi. The sequence goes on along the minus strand of CAWUFW010000224.1, from coordinate 5,043,560 downwards.
GTCCGGATTCGCGCACCCAGCGCGAATTCGGACGCAATTATTTTTAATAAATGCTTTTTTGGCCCTGGGGGTCCTTGTGAGACCCACTGAGCAGGCCTAGGGGGTCACGGTGTTTCTACCCTGCCCCCTTTTCTTGTTTTTTATGCTTTTTTTTTTTTTACTATCTTGTGACTCCGTTTTACAGAGTCACAAGATGGCTGCCAACACTTACTGGTTTGGAGTGTTGGCAGCCAATAACAATAAAGCTCGTGCTCGGGAGGGTTCGCGAACCCTCCTCAGCTCTCTGATATCGATATTTTTATTTTTTAATTTCTCAGGAACTACTGAACGGATTTACACCATTTAAAAAAAAGGTCGCTTTCTGAACCAAGAGCTACCTTTTTGCCAAATTTGGTGCAATTTTGTTCAGCAGTTCGGGCTGTAGCTGTGTCTAAAGTTCCTATGGAAATTAACATGGGGAAAACGCGTTTTGGGACCCCCCTTTTTTCTCGGGCCCCACTTGACGAATCACCCCGAACCTTTCAAGACAGGAGCTGACCTGAGTGAACCATTAGTTTTGAAAATTTCACGAAGATTCGTCAAACGGCGCCAAAGATATTGGCAAATGAAAAAACGCTTTTTGAATAGAAACAAAGTCCTAACTATAACTACCTACTGGCGACTGCCAGTAGGTTATATATATATATCCAAAAAAGAAAGCGTTCTTGAAGCCAGATCTCGTACCTCACTGTTTTATTCAGGAAATCAAAGTGGTAACATGGTATGTCCTTGACCGAACCTGACACATTTCAGCTCTCCCTCGAGCCTTGGTCACAGGTGTTGGTGATTGCTGGAATTCACAACCACCCAATTTAATTGCCGGCCAATGTATACCTCCGTAGTCCATGCAAACTGCAACATGCACTGCTAATGCAAATAATATCCTTCGCCCACGTGCAGTGTGAAATATCCAGGTTAAATGCCATCATAACACTGCTGTGGCTTTAACTTCATTATTTGCATTGCTGGAAAAAATAAAGTAACTCGGTGCATTTAATATTGTCAATTCATTTCCTTGCACATTCCACATAAAATGCTCAGTGAAACAGAGAGATCTGAGGCCAGAATGGAGAAGTACAGAACTTCTCCTAGCACACCTTCTCACCCTCGCAAGTCACCTTGCTATATATATATATATATATATATATATATATATATATATATATATATATATATATATATATATATGCTTCACTGTCTTCGTTTCAACTTCCACAACGAAAACTCACGGCACCTTGGACAGTAGGTTTCTTCTTTTTTTTAAATTTTATTAGTTACACCATAGTGCAGACGCACAGATGGACGGTCTACGCGTTTCGGCTCCCACCCTTCTACTGGACCGTAGAGTCCCTGCGTCTAGAACATCATTTAAAAGTGCTCTTGTGCATTAACCCCTCATTACTTTCCATTACAATGCATTGCTAGACTGCTAATCTTCATTCTCACTTATTGGTAACATTCTAAAAAGTGGTATACATTTACATTGTATATAAATCTAAAGTACATTAAAATTCATTTCAACATGTTCCTCATTGTAACAATAAAAAGTTGGCATTAGGTGCAGGTGCATTTCTTGTATATGTATTCAAATATGTGCAAGAGTTTGTTAAGACACTATCCAAACAGATAACTCCATGAATTAATTATAAATATAATATAATATCTCAAGAATACAATTATACTAAATTTATAAAGAATGTTTTTCCAAGTAAAACTCATAATTAGAATTTATGTTAAAGTAATTGGTTTGAAAATGGTGAAGTAAAAGAGGGGGAGGTTTGTTTTATGTTTAATGGTAAGTCTCTATTTCCTCTACCTCTGACCCTGCTCGCAGGCAGGTCGCTCCCCACGCTGCTGCACGGCTCTGCCTGCATTGTTTTTGCCTAATCCTGTACTTTCCCCCTGTGCCTAACTTGCTTTCTTGCCCAGACTTGTTTTTATCCTCCTGGGCCTAACTTGCTTTCTTGCCCAGACTTGTTTTTATCCTCCTGTGCCTAACTTGCTTTCTTGCCCAGACTTGTTTTTATCCTCCTGTGCCTAACTTGCTTTCTTGCCCAGACTTGTTTTATTTCCCCTGTGCCTAACTTGCTTTCTTGCCCAGACTTGTTTTTATTCCCCTGTGCCTAACTTGCTTTCTTGCCCAGACTTGTTTTTTTTCCCCCTGTGCCTAACTTGCTTTCTTGCCCAGACTTGTTTTTTTCCCCCTGTGCCTAACTTGCTTTCTTGCCCAGACTTGTTTTTTTCCTCCTGTGCCTAACTTGCTTTCTTGCCCAGACTTGTTTTTATTCCCCTGTGCCTGTACTTGTTTTCTTGCCTAAACTTGTTTTTCCTTCCTGTGCCCAGTTCTCCCGCGGCCCCCGCCCGTTTTTCCCGCCGCTGCGTCCCTGCGGCCCGCCCCCCTGCATTCCCATTCGCCGCCCCGCTCCCAGCTGCCCCTCCCTCCCACATCCCCTGATATGGAGACCGCGCGCAGCGGGCGTGCCGCTGGTGCGCCAAAGGCAAGCCCGTCTGCGCCTGGACCGCGCCCAGCGCCTGGACCCCTGGACCCCGCGAACGCCACGACACCCGACACCGCTACGATGCCAGATCCCTCCACGCACTCAACACCGGACGAGCACACACCTGCTTCCTGGCCGCCCCGAAGCGCACCCACGGAGCTTTCACCTGCCGGAACTGCAGCTTCACAAGCATCCGCCCCACCATGCCGCCGACCAGGAAAGAACCCAACCACCTCAGATGCATCCTTCTCAACACCGGCTCCGCCCGCAAACACGCCGTTGAACTCTGGGACCTACTCGACTCAACCTCCCCAGACGTCGCCTTCCTGACGGAGACCTGGCTGAACCCCGCCTCGGCACCCGACATAGCCATAGCCGCACCGGAAGGCTACAAGATCACCCGCAGGGACCGCACCAACGGAGCAGGAGGAGGAATCGCCATCGTCCACAGGAACACTCTCAGAGTCTCGACCAACACCGACGACACCCTCAGCACCGCCGAACACCTGCACTTCCAGATCCACACCGATCCCAACACCACCCTCAGAGGAACCCTCGTCTACAGATCCCCCGGACCCCGACCACAGTTCAGCGACTCCATCGCCGACTTCGTCAGCACACACGCCCTCGTCTCCACGAACTACATCCTCCTCGGGGACCTGAACTTTCACCTCGAGAACAACAACGACACCAACTCCACCACCCTGATCGACAACCTAGCCAACCTCGGACTCAGACAACTCGTCACAACACCCACCCACTCCGCCGGTCACACGCTTGACCCCATCTTCTCCGCAAGCCCCCACGTCTCCTTCAACCACACCACCGAACTCCACTGGACCGACCATCGCTGCATCCACTTCACCTTCAAGAAACCCACCACGCACCACCGCACCCAACAGATGCCCCGCCGCTGCTGGAGAAAAGTCACCGAAGACCAACTAACCACCACCCTCGTCCAGAGCCCACCCGCCGACCCCGACACCGCCGCCCGCAACCTCAGACAGTGGATCAATGACTGCGCCAACACCCTCGCCCCGATCAAGAAACCCTCCAACAGTCACACCAACAAGAAAGCCAGCTGGTTCACTGAAGTCCTCCGGGCCTCCAAGCAAACCTGCCGAAAGCTGGAGAAGATCTGGCTCCGTGAACGAACACCGGACAGCCACGCAGCCCACAAGAACGCCACCCGAAGACACCATCACCTCATCAGATCCGCCAAAAGGGCCTCCTTCAAAGATCGCCTAGACAACAACGCGCACAACAGCAAAGAGCTCTTCAACATCGTGAAGGAACTCTCCAACCCCAGCTCCAACATCAACGACGTCCCACCCTCGCAAGACCTGTGCGACTCGCTGGCCACCTTCTTCCACCGCAAGATCGCAGACATCCACGACAGCCTCAACGCCACGACCGCCCCGACAACCACTGAGACCTCCGCCCCCACGACCACCATCCGCACCAACCGCCTGCTCTCCTGGACCAACATCAACGACGACGACACCATCAAGATCATGAACACCATCCACTCCGGATCTCCGTCAGACCCATGTCCACACCACATCTTCAACAAAGCCAGCACAGCCATCGCACCCCATCTCCGGAAAGTCATCAACACCTCCTTCGAGACAGCAACCTTCCCGGAGAGCTGGAAGCACGCCGAGATCAACGCCTTACTCAAGAAACCAAAGGCGGACCCCAAGGACCTCAAGAACTTCCGGCCCATCTCCCTGCTCCCGTTCCCGGCAAAGGTCATCGAGAAGACCGTCAACAAACAACTGACCCGCTACCTCGAGGAGAACAACATCCTGGACCCTTCCCAGTCCGGGTTCCGCAGCAACCACAGCACCGAGACTGCCCTCATCGCCGCCACCGATGACATCAAGTCCCTGCTGGACAACGGAGAAACGGTGGCCCTCATCCTCCTGGACCTGTCAGCCGCCTTCGACACGGTGTGCTACCACACACTACGAACACGCCTCCACAACGCCGGGATCCAAGAGAAGGCCCTGGACTGGACCACCTCCTTCCTCTCCGGCAGAACACAGAGCGTCCGCCTTCCCCCCTTCCGCTCCGAAGCCACTGAGATCATCTGCAGCGTACCCCAGGGCTCTTCCCTCAGCCCAACATCTACATGGCACCGCTCGCCCATGTCGCCCGTCGGCACGACCTCAACATCCTCTCCTACGCCGACGACACCCAGCTGATCCTCTCCCTCACCAAGGACCCCCACACCGCCAAAACCAACCTCCACGAAGGAATGAAGGCCGTCGCTGAATGGATGAGGAACAGCCGACTGAAGCTGAACTCGGACAAGACTGAGGTCCTCATCCTCGGATCCACCCCTTCGGCCTGGGACGACTCCTGGTGGCCGACCGCACTGGGAACCGCCCCAACACCCACCGACCACGCACGCAACCTAGGGGTCATCCTCGACTCCACCCTCTCCATTACTAAACAGGTCAACGCCGTCTCCTCCGCCTGCTTCAACACCCTCCGCATGCTCCGCAGGATCTACAAGTGGATCCCCACTGAAACGAGAAGAACGGTCACCCAGGCCCTCGTCAGCAGCAGGTTGGACTACGGAAACGCCCTCTACGCAGGAGCCTCGGCCAAACTCCTGAAACGGCTCCAACGCATCCAGTACGCCTCTGCACGCCTGATCCTCGACATCCCTCGCCGCAGCCACATCACACCCCACCTGAGAGACCTGCAGTGGCTCCCGGTCAACAAGAGGATAACCTTCAAACTCCTCACCCACGCACACAAGGCACTCCACAACACCGGACCAACGTACCTCAACAGACGACTCAGCTTCTACACCCCCACCCGCCAGCTCCGCTCCGCCGACCTCGCCACTGTCCCCCGCTTCCGAAGAGCGACCTCCGGTGGCAGATCGTTCTCCCACCTCGCCGCCAAGACCTGGAACACCCTCCCCATCCACCTACGGCAGACCCAAGACCTGCTCACCTTCAGAAAACTCCTCAAGACCTGGCTTTTCGAGCAGTAGCAGCATTCCCCACCCCAGCGCCTTGAGACCCTCACGGGTGAGTAGTGCGCTTTACAAATGATATGATTGATTGATTGATCATGATAAAAAAGTGTGTTATTCATGTTATAAATCAATTCTTATTAAAACTTTTTCCTCCTTTTTATAATTCAACTTATTTGTAAAGTACAATATTTGATTTATTCACCATTACACCGCCTTGATTCTAAAGGAGTTCATCTGGAGTTTTGTTCACTTTCCATAACAGTTTCTGTGTTATTTGTTGTAACTATCAAAACCCCTATACATATATACATTAGGTACTAGTGCAAGTGCTTTCTAAGACTAATCTGTTCTGTTATATTTTACTTAGTCTGAGGATATTTCATTTACTAATCATAACACCATGCCAATAAGAGTCCCAAAATATAGTTCATCCTGTTATTGTGTTTCTTACGATCTTGTATCTAAAATTGAGGTACAGTGACCGATAAAAATTCACTTCCTAGGCTAGTATCAATTTTTTAAATGTATATGTAATTCTGCGTCAAGATTATGTCCATATGGAGTTTCCGTTCCAATAGCTAAAATAAAACGAGATTCTATACGTCTTAAAGTCAAGGTTCTGTCATCTCCTCGTTCCTTCACTCCTACGTGTTTTATTCCAAAATATTTTAGTTGTTGGCTATCACTTGTATAGTAATCTAAAAAGTGTTTCGCAATTGGATAGGAAAGGTCCTGGTTCTTTATAGCACGTAAATGTTGGAGAATTCTCAATTTTAGCTTATTGATAGTACTTCCTACGTATTGTTTCCCACAGGGACATTTCAATATATAAACTACAAATTTAGTTTCACCAGTGATGTGCTCTTTGATTTTTTCAATTCTTCCATTTCGCAGTTTATATGAAGAAGTATTATGACCATGTTCGCATGCTTGACATTTTGAACATTATAAGAAGCCTGGTGTGGTTAGCCAAGATGATATTGTAGGTTGTTTTATAGCAAGATGACTTTGTGTTAGAATATCTCCCAGGGAAGCTGTTTTCTGTATGTAATGTTTGGATTCGTAGGTATTGTCTTTTTTAAGGTTTCATCTAATACAAGGATTTTCCAATTTCTCTGTAAGATATCTTTCAGTTATTTATTTTCCTTGTTAAAATCCATGATCAAATGTATTTTTTCATTTCCGTTATCCTTTTCATCATTTCTTGTTCGAGGTATCAAAAGTTCATCTCTTGGTCTTTGCCTGACTCTGTTTCTTGCAGTCTCTATTACTTCCCATGGGTAGCCTCTTTCAAGAAATCGATTGCTCATTTCTTCCAGTTGTTTTTCAGTATCTGATGTTTCTGAGCAATTTCTTTTTGCTCTAAGCATTTCTCCATACGGTATACTCCATTTTAAATTTTGTGGATGTCCGCTATTCGCATGGAGAGTGCTGTTGCATGAGGTCGGCTTTCGATGCATTTTTGTGCATAGTCTCTGATTCTTTATAAGGACCTCTACGTCTAGGAAGATAACGCTTTCTCTACTGATGGAAGATGTTGTTCAATGAGTGTATGAAATTTTCAAATTCACTTTGATCTCCCTCCCATATAACGAAAAGATCATCAATGATTCTTGCCCAGAATTTGATGCTCCTGTTATCATCTTTCTTTATGATTTCAGTTTCCCAAAATCCCATTAGAAGATTAGCGTAAGTGGGCACAAAAGATGTACCCATTGCGGTGCCCTGTTTTTGTCGAAAGAAGTCTCCATTGAAAAGAAATATATTGTGGGTTAGGCAATAAACATTTCTATTAACCTTTCTGAATGTTCCAAGAAGCTGATTGATCTTGTTTTTAAAAAATATTTTACAGCCGATGTTCCATCCTCAATATACAATTGATGTATAGGTATATATTACCTACTGGCAGTCGCCAGTATGTAGTTATAGTTAGGACCAAAGTTTCCATAGGAAAAGCATTTTTTGTTTTGCCAATAACTTTGGCAACGCTTGACGAATCTCCACGAAATTTTCACAAAACTTTCCATTTTTGCCTCAACTGCTGTGTTGAAAGTTTCTTTGTGATCCGTCAAGCTGGGACGAGAAAAATGGGGGTCCCAAAACCCGTTTTCCCCATGTTTGTCTATGAGGATTTTTCATTTTTTGAACACGACTACAGCCCGAACTGCTGAACGGAATTACACTAAATTTGGCACACAGCTAGATGTTGGCCCAGAAAGCATGCTTTTTGTGATTTGGTATAAATCTGTTCAGTAGTTTTAGAGAAATTAAAGTTGAAAAATGTAGATATCTGGGAATGCAAGTCCTTGCAGTGGACTTACGGATCCTACTAAAATTTGATTGGCTACCAACACTTCAACCAGGAAGTGTTGGCAGCCATCTTGGGACTCGGCTTGAAGCCCCACCCATTTTCTCCACCACTCTGGAAACGCGGCTCGTGGTGTACTACTGGTTGGGAGATGAAGTCCACTTTACTCCTGAGGGACCTTGGAGGCCAAGAAGCCCTGCTGGTACCTCCTGTAAGTCCTACACAGCAGGATTCCTGAGAGCTGGTTGGAGGGCCAGCTCCCTTTCTCCACCACTCTGCACACACGACTACTAGTTAAAAAAGCATTGAAATTCACTGAAAAACACAAAAGTTAGAGGGACATTATAGTTAGGAAATGGAATTTAAAAAAACTTAGAAATTCACTGAAAAAACCAAAGGTTACCGAGAAGGTATAGTTAGGCTCAGGTTTCGCTGGTACAAAACCAGAGAAATTCAGTCATTATAATTAGTGAGCTAAATATAACTCGCCCCCGCAATGCACTGCTTATAACCTCACATATTACATCACTCATGACCGGGTCAGTGACATCACTGATGGATTATATATATATATCTAGCATGGAGTAATACTTGCACCCCAAACTTTAGTGATTTGTAAACCGTGTACCATTTAACTTTAGCCATTCACAGCCTCCAGGACTTACGCTATTTCCATGGTATGCACACACACATATTCGCAAAGTAACTCTATGCAGTATATGACTTTGATGTTTCCAGTGTTGCTGCTTATGATGTCATCAGTGATGTTATCAGTCATGTCATTTAACATGTCATGATTGGTGTAATATGTGAGGTGTTAAGCAGTGCATGATGGGGCGTAAGTGATAGCTCAGTAAACTATAGCTGGTGAATGTCAATGTTTATTTTGTTTTTAAACATTAGTGTTTGTCTGACTTTTACACCTACCTATAGTGTCACTTTACCCTTTGGTTTCTTCCAGCGAATATCTATCTATCTTTATGGTAAAGAATCACACCTTGGCTACTTTTATACTTTTAGGGAGTTCTGACTGCCACTAGCATGTTGGCAATCATATATTTGATTTGATTAGATGACACATACCCACCGTAGCTGCACATGAAATCATCAGATTACCACATGTCAGACCAGGCTACAGGGATCACTTTCTTTCCGGATCCTGCCTTGCACCTGAAAATAGATTGCGGTGCACCTATCTGAATACACCAAAGGACACGACTTTACACTCACACCCGCACAACAGGACCAGGTCCAATGTTGTTGTTTTGTTTATTCTCTTGTTATTATCTCCTTACTTGCTGAAGTAATATGTGGTTACATTTTTCTGCATGTGATATTTGAATTCTGACGACTGATCGTCATATAATTGTAGGCTACAAATCTGTTGCTATGTTGCCCTTAATGGTGTACCATGCAAAAAACTTAATAACAAGTTTTTTTTTTTAAATTGATTGGATTTTTAAGAGGGATAGCTGAACATACGTGCAATCTGTTCAGAGCTGCCTGTTTTGAAACAAAATTATAAGAAAATATGTTTGTCACGTTGGGGGAGGGGGGCTGATTGTTTTTTACGTTGGGGAGAGGTGCTGAGGCATTAAAGACATTGAAGATCACAGATCTACAACTTCCAATCTCTTGCAAATCTAATGCCCAATAGACTGTGTTTACCCACGTCACAACTCCACATATTCTGTCTTCCTACGTATCTTAGCCCAGCCCTCAGGGCTGTTGGTACAGGGAGCCCATAGGGGCCAGGCCTCTCTCTACCAAGGTGTGGTTCCAATACAAATTACAGGCTTCTTCTGTATTAAATGTGTTGCCTTAATAACCTGCATCAGCTGGAGGCTGCAGGATGACCAGGCCGCTGCCTGTTATTGTGCTAGGCAGTGGCCTGGGTGAATGGGAGACACCCTTTATGACTAGGGAAAAAAGAAACTGAGAAAAGAGATGGTGGAGGCTTTGACACACAAATAGCAATGAGAGGGGCACAGTGAAGCATTTTAACTATCTAGCTATGCCCGTTTAAATGTGTTTATGTATATATCAACCTATGTATTCTCATCTACTTATCTATTCACACTTATTTGTCTGTAACTATCTATACCTATCTGCCTGTACCGATGCATACATATCTTTCTATCTATCTATCTATCTATCTATCTGTCTGTCTGTCTGTCTGCCTATCTCAACCCATCTATAAATATCGATTTGACTTATCTGTACCTCTTTGTTCTTTTTTATGTGCATCCCTGATAGTTTAGCTAGCTATACCTATCTCTGTGTACCTGGCTTTTTATACCCATCTTTCTATAGCTATCAAAATATACCTATCTGTTAGCCCACTCTGTACCTCTCTGTCCCTTTCTTTGTACCTGGTTGTCTCTATGATTTTATATATTAATCCCTCTTTTTATTTCTCTGTACCTCCATCTTCTTCTTTTCCATGTCCCTCTCTGTTCTTCTCTTTGTTATCCCTTTCCCATTCCCTTTCACTGCGTGTCGTATTCAGTCAGTTGTTTTTTAGCCCACTGCAATTGAATATTTAGATTTTTTAAGGTGACTCTTCAGTGTTAAAAAAGAAACTTCCAGCATGTGTCTATACAGACATATGTGCTGTGTATTGGTTGCTCTAGTTGCTACACTGCATGTTTTGACATATACTAATGCTGCAATGGATGATCTGGGTGCAGATATACTGAGGACAATGTCACTGATTTGTGTAAGAATAGGCTGACACAACTGACAAGTAGCTGTTGGGTTCCTGCAAAAGTAAGATATCCATTACTGGCAACAGACTGCCTCTGGTGTCTAATATTTTTTTTTTTTGGGGGGGTGGGCATTCCAAGGCACTAAGCTGTGGTTGCTGCATAGGAACAGCAGTTTAAGTTACTTTTCAACTGCCTGATATGGGCTGTGATGTGACTGAGATCTGATTCTTGTAGTAAACCAACTTCTGTGTGTTTCTCTAGCCCATGGGGCAATCTCCATGACCTTTTAAAATGCAAGACCTGCCTTGTTACATGAATCACTGGAAAGCTACAGGCTGCACTTTGATCATGGCACTCCTGTCCAGAGTACTAAGTGCCATGGAGAAGCAGTTAAGGGGCTTGAGACCCTCACTCAGGTGATTGGCCACCAGCATGACTTTTAAACACACCCCTGATTAGCTCGATGATGTAACAATAATGGACGTCAATTATGGGTTGTTAGGAGACGCAGCAGCCTCCTTTGGCTTATCCGTAGAAACACCTGGATTTCCTTTGCAACCCCTGTCCTCACAGGTGGCAGAATCAGTGTGAATAACAAAGAGATGGGTCATCCTTATGGGCTTCGGTCAGTGCTCCATTCTTCTGTTTTCATTCAACTTTTAATATACCAATAGTGAATAATACTCTATTATTCAGTACTAGTGTAATAAAAAAAATCTGCGCGCTATTAGCTGGATTGGAACTTTCACTGGCGACTGATGTAAGAAAACAAAAGTGTTTAAATGTATATTGTATATTGCAGTTGAGAGTATGTTCATGTGAGAGAGACTGTCCATGTATTTGTGAGTCTATCTGTATGTGTGAGTGAAAATGGGTACGAGTCAGTGACAGGTAGTGAGTGACAATGAGTGAGATTGAGTGTCAGTATGTGAGTAGGATTGAGTCAGAGTGAGTTAAACTGAGTGAGAGTAAAAGTGACTGCAAGTGAGTGAGAATGAGGGAGTGTAAGAGAGTGTGATTGAGAATCAATGTGAGGGAGAAGGTGTGAGAGTGCGTGAGTGTAACTGTGAGAGAAAAGAGTGAATCACTTGTGAAAAAAAGAAAGTGAGAGTAACAGTGAGTGCAAATGAGTGTGAGTGAGAACAGTATGAGTGAGAGTGAGTGGGTGTAAATAAATTAGTGAGTCTGATTGATAATAAGTGAAATAGAGAAATAATGAGCAGGAGACTGAGTGACAAGAAATGAGTGAGAGTGAGTGAAAATAAATATGGGAGAACGGTAACCATGACAAACGATGGTCCTGACTTAAGGAGGTAATATTTGACACTAGGGCCACCAATGGTATATAGATCGTATTGATGGCAAAATTCTGGAACTGGTATATTTTATGTAGTTTTGGCCTAAGAGGGCCACCAATAGCATATCTGGTGCAGTCATGATAAAATGCTAGGCTAGCCCTTGCACAGTGGGGGTTATTTCTGACACACTAGTACATTCATACCACATTTTTTAAAAAATGGGGTCAACTCCAGGGGAGTTTCAGGTTTCATTGGCTTGGCACATCATGAAAGGACTTTAATATTTAATGAGTGTTCTTTCATGGCCTATGGCGTCTTAGCTAATTTATGTCAAGGTTGTGCTTTAAAATGTACTATTTAACCCCAGTTTGTTTCAACATATTCTCAGGGGGAGAAGATCCCCGAAACCATTGTAAAGAGGTCTGTCTCACTTGCTCGTTACAATTTGCGGCTAGTATTATGCCCTAGCATTTTCATGGATCATGTCACCACCCTAATGTAGATGTCATCTAAAACTGACATTGGTCCATGTTGTGTTATTTTAATTATGAAGCTATTATGGAATTTCAGCGATATCAGTTATTGAAATGTCTTCAGGGTTACTGTCATGTGACATGGCTTCCTAGGAAAATTAAGGGTCCAGTGTCAGTGGTGTCACTTCCTGTGATGTCATTAAGGTCAAAGGGTTTGTGATGTCACTTCGGCTACCCGAAACATTTTGGTGAATTGGCGTAAAATGCTTTGCGGAGAGACATGCAGCAGTAGTGAACATGCAGCTCTCCCAACTATCACACAATGTCATGAGCTTAACTTGGCCCATGTAATTTGTGTTGCCATTATGGGGCCCTCCAGTGATGTGAGAACATTTTATAGAATGTGTTAATGTAATCCACAAAGTATGGCACTTGGCAAAGCTGCAGTCCCGCCATTACCTGCTGGCTTCCTGACTGCATGAACAGTGGGTGTCATTTGGATTGGCGGAAGACTAGTAGAATCATGGGAGATTTTCCCACCTGTGCGATAGCTCTCTCCATTATTAATAGGCAATTGATGCATAAAGGTGCCGTGGGCCCTAATGCAAGAAAGGTAAATGGGCTCCATTTCTCCCAAATGGGTAGTAAAGGATAGACATAATTGATGTCCAGTGGTTGGGGGTGCTAGAGAGCCCGCAGCAAGAGGGCCGCACTTTAGTGCTGCTCTGCCGGCTGGCTCCATAATCCGTCAAAGTACAGTAGCATGGACATACATCTGAGCTAAAAAAGCATGGAACCTGGGCCCTAACGGAACAGGGCACTAAAATCGGGAGCGAAACAACCACTGGGACCAGCAGAAGACGGAGAGCGCTGGAGGTGAGCGGAGACCGGTGGCCGGGCGAGACAAGATGGCGGCCTGATCGCGGCGCCCTAGAGGGATTGCGGAGGCTGGACATTGCGGAGGGGTGACTGCACCGGTAGCGGGAAATAGGCGAGAAGGAGGTGTGCGGCAGCAGGAAGAGCCAGAATCAGAAATCGCCAGAAAGCAGCAGCAGCAGTAGACATTGCGAGGCGGCACTGCCGCGGGCGATAGGAGGACTCAGCATCGGAAAGCGCCAGAAAGCAGCGGCAGCGGAGAGCTCGGCGAGGCGACAGAACTGCGGCCTGTACGCGGAGGAGCCACAGAATCGGAGGAACGCGGTGAGTGTTGATATCGGCGGAGGCGCTCTGATTTATATACGCGGGCAGAGACTTGTGATCCGAGCCCTGCAGACCTCAATCCCGGGCATTTAGACTGCCGAGCGTTCGTGAGGCCTTGGCACGGCAGCGGAAGCGCACTGGGGGACAAAGGCCTGAGACAGCGCTGACGCGGGGTGATCTACATTGAGCTGGGCACACGCGACAAAGCGCAAGAGCGGAGAATATAATTGTTTTCCCCCACACGGAATAGTACGTGGCGATGGGCAACTGTGGGGGGCCCCATAATAGAGACTACCAAATCACAGGGAAAGCAGGCACTACACTTAAAAGGAATCTTAAGTGATAGGCGCAGGAGATAAAGTGATCGAGAAACACCTAGAATCACACGTGCTACAATGACGGCCCCATAGAACAAGGGAAGCTGTGGGGACAAAATTACTGCAAACCCTGCGGCGCGCGTGCGGAGAGGCTGCCCCCCCCTCCAGGCAGAACCACGACTACTAGGTAAAGAGCTGAGTTGCGGGGAGGATCTCCTGTGCACCACGACTGTATAATATCGCTGCAAAATGGGGAAAACGGATAAGCAGCAGTCACGGCTCAATTTTGAATCGCGGCGCTCAGCTAGGCCTGTAAACGCGCACTCTGACACGGAGCTAGAGGCTGGACCGCAGGCCACGCCGCAGCTAGAGGCCACGCTCTTGGCGATGCAACAAAGCCTCCAAGCAATTGACGGGAAAATAGACACACTATCGCTGCGAATAGATAACATGGGCTCCAAGCTAGACAAACAGGCTGCATGCCTGACAGCGGCGAAGCAGCGGATCTCCGCAGTGGAAGATGACTCTCAGGACACAGCGAGTAAGTGTAGGGGAATGGAGAAAATACTAGAAGTCATAAAAGCCAAAAATGAAGACCTGGGGGCGCGCTCCAGGCGTAATAATGTCCATATCATGGGAGTCCCGGAAAGCACGAACACCGGACGCCTAGAGGACTATGTCGAAACAATGCTAAAGGGCATTTTTGGGACAGAACAACTTTCTCAGGTATTGATTGTAGAGAGAGCACATCATCGCTGGCTGCAAGACCGCCACCGGGGGCACCGCCCGGGCCAATTATTGCTAGACTATTAAATTATTGAGATCGGGACGCAATCCTACGCATGGCTCAGGAAAAGCAGACGGTATCCTACCAGGGAAATAAAGTGTCCTTCTTCCCGGACTTTACAATGGCTGTTCAGGCTGCACGTAAAGAATTCGCCACAGTGAAGAAAAAGCTACGCACAGCGGGCATCCCTTACGCTATGCTCTACCCTGCTCGCCTCCGGGTCACATATGAAGGCAAACCCAGATTCTACACTAATCCGTGATCAGTTACAGAATTCTTGAAAAAGACACCGCGTGACTAGACGGGATCGCCGCGATCGGCGACCTCAGCACACTCGGATTAAATAATGGAGATGCAAAAGGAATCAGGGCTGCTTTATCACCTACGTATGCACTTACGCTTCAGATAGACTACTGGAAAACATCAGGGTCGGAGTTGGTTCACAGCTCCTACACTGCTGGTGAAGGACTGGCGTCGGGTGGGGTGGCGCCCTCCTCGCGAGACTTGGTCTCCCTGCATCCAGGTGAGGCTGACCTTTTAGACCAATGATCTGAGACCCACTGTAAGTATCTGCAAAGCAGGCAGTCCCCGAAAGATATAATAGACTTGATGTTTAACACTGTTAGAGTACAGGGACAAGGGGGATTTGTGAACTGATAATGTCCAATTGGTAAACACCCGGGGGCCATGGACACACAGTGCATTAGCATTGCAGGGAGGGGGGAGAGCACTGTAAAAACGGATAAATGCTTGCAATCTCAAAGTGTGCATGAATGCGTGGCCAGGTTGCAGCATAAGTGGAACAATAAGAGATGTCTAGCATAGATACACCGGCCACACCCGGATAGGCGGGTGGAGTACAGGGCACTCAGCGGCCCCCATGAGGGAACACCCCTACAACTTAAAATAGAATGGAGTTTAGAGAGGGAAATGTTGGCAACGTCTTTTATCATTTTGTGTTATGGGTATGTCTTTGGCATGATTAGGATGCTAAAGTGGGTGGGGGAAGGGTAAAGTTGATTACATGTATGTTAGGTACATCGCAGCTAAAGCTGTAGCTATGAGTCACACACAGGCAAAAAGATATACAATGACAGTAATGAATAGGTCAGGACTAAAATGCATGTGCAATGGTGGAACGTCTTAAATGTCTGACCTGGAATGTAAGGGGGTTGAATAGCCTTAAAAAGATCCGTCAGGTATTTGCGTATCTCGATAGACATCATATCCACATCGCATTGTTGCAGGAGACCCACTTGGCAAAACTGGGGGGCACCCGTGTGGGAGCAAAATGTGCAATGGTGAGAGCGGGGCATCATACTCCTCTTACGCCAGAGGAGTCCTTATATTAGTAAAAAAAAAAGAGGTCCCGTTCAAACTCACAAACACGGTGACGGATGAAATAGGCCGTTTCACATTAATACAGGGAGTACTATATTACTATATGGTAAACACATCACTATTGTTACTACATACGGCCCAAATACAGATTACCCCGATTTCTACCGCCAAGTTTCGCATAAATTATATACTCTGCAACCTGAGATAATATTATGGAGTGGCGATCTGAACACATATCTAGATCCTGTGCTGGATCGCAACGCAACATCAGAATGGCAGGGTAAAAGAGCCACACACGTAGTGCATGACATCATGAGTGCACACTCGCTAACTGATATTTGGAGGGTAAGAAACCTCCAGGTCCGAGAGGGGACACATGTATCCTCAGTACACAAAACCTGGTCTGTGTTGGATTATTGGTTAATCTCGGGAGAAGCTAATACATGGGTGGGAGACGTAGCACATTTACTGAAAACCTTATCGGATCACGCCCCAGTGGTGTTAGAATTGACAATTCCCATAAGAAACACCCAAGCATTCCAGTGGCGGTTGCAGAGCACATCACTTTTAGACCCTGTGTTTAAGGAAGAGGTCCGCACGGCTATAACATTTTTTCCTAGAGAATCAAGAAACAGTGGAAAGTGCTGGCTCGCTATGGGAGGCGTTTAAGGTTACTATACGTGGTACCTGTATTAGCCTCCAGGCGGGGGTATCGAAGGCCGTACGGGCTAGAATGCAGAGGATTGAAGAATCTCTGAGGAAATTAGAGAAGCAATATGAAGCAACACAACTGGCACACACCTTAGCAGAAATCAGGGAGTTGGTGACAGACTATAATGAAACGGCTGAGCAGGAGATAAAGCATATGACAAGGAGATGGGTAGCTAGACAATATGGGGAGGGGGGAAGACCTGGTCACTACCTGGCTTCCAAAATAAGGGCGCATCGCATACAGGCGTACATAACAGAACTGGAAGGCCCTGTCGGTACTAAATGTTATAACACGCCTGAAGTGCTCTCCCAATTTGTAGATTACTACACTAGCTTATATAGCCCAGTAGAGTCAGCGACGGAAGGTGAATTTAAGGCTTACATGGATGAGATAGCGCTCGCCTGGTTGTCTCCTGGGCAACGCGAATACCTGGTGGAATCATTCACAATCGAAGAGATACAAGCGGCCATAGCCGCACTGCCGAATGGGAAAGCAGCGTGGAGTGATGGGCTGCCTAGTGAGTTCTATAAAGCGTATGCAGAACTACTGGCACCACACCTATATGAAATGTATCCTGAAGCATATGAGGCAAAGACACTCCCCTCAACATTAAGAGAGGCCCTGATGATTACCTTGTTCAAACCCGGGAAAAACCTAGCAAAATGTGACTCCTACAGGCCACTCTCGCTCCTGAATATAGACACAAAAATACTGGCAAAACTCATCGCGACTAGACTAAAGCCCTTGATGACGGCGTTAGTGCTGCCGGACCAGTCGGAATTCATCCCAAAGCGATCAACCACGCACAATCTAAGGACAATATTTGCTTTGCTGCACCAGCTAGACCCGGATATGAAGGCTGCAGCAGTGCTGCTTGACGCAGCAATAGCCTTCGATTCTATAAAATGGGGCTTTATGTTTGATGTGCTACATCGCATGGGGATGCCACCTGCGTTCACGCAGTGGATAAAATTATTGTACACCGACCCAGTGGCTAGAATACGTATAAATAATAATCACTCCTCGCTATTCCATATATACAGGGGAACTAGGCAGGGATGCCCTCTGTCCCCATGTTATTTGCGTTAGCGCTAGAGCCGTTGGCATGTACAGAGAGACAGAGGCACGCAGTTGCAGCACTGGGATTTCGGCAGAGACCCCTGGCCATATCGCTGTATGCAGACGATATGGTGCTATATGTCCGCGACCCAGAAGATCAACTAAGTCCCCTGATAAGAGAATATGTCAAGTATGAAAAACTATCTGCGCTTAGAATAAACTGGGAAAAGTCTTCTGTATTCCCCTTAATGGTCTGCACGACGCCATGCGATCTGGACTTCCCGCTGTCATGGAGTGATGAGCCGGTGAAATACCTGGGGGTGTGGGTACATAAGGACCCAGAGGTGGTACTAAAAGAAAATTATGGCTGTGCCTTGTCGGCAACAGAGGATCAGGTAGCTAGGTGGATATGACTCCCATTGACATTGGCAGACAGGGTGGCAGTTATAAAGATGGTCATTCTACCCAAGTTTCTGTATCTGTTCATCAACGTTCCTTTGCAGCTGACAAGGGCATTCTTCTCAGCCCTACACACATTGCTAATTAAATTAGTGTGGGCAGGGAAGCATCCCCGCTGCAGTTGGGAGGTGCTCACAATGCTGTACTCGCGGGGAGGATTCGGGGCTCCGGACTTGTATTTGTATTATTTGTGTGCACAAGCGCACTTTGCTCACTATTGGTTCCCCCCCCCCCCATTCCTTCCCCACGGAGAGGTCGAGGCAGATGGAGTATACCCTCTGCCACTTACAGCTCTTCTATCAAGGTCACATAGACTAGGCCCTAGAGGTGAAATTAATCCTGCTGGAAGCACGATTAAGGTCTGGCAGACAATAGCAAAATGGGCGGGAAGGATTCCATTATTTGTCCCAGCGCTGCCATTGGCGCACTATCCAGAAGTCTCGGTGGCGAGTGAACCCAAGGCGCTACTGCTGCTAGCAGAAATGGGAATTAACACTTGGGGAGATGCATATCCCAATAGTACATACATCACGATGGAGACTACCATTAGCAAAAGTAATGCTACCCCTTTGCATAGGTTTATGTACTATAGTTTGCAGGCAGCGCTAAAGACTGTAAACCCGCATCACCCAGCGGCACCGCAAGTGCTAAAGCCATTGCAAGTGATGCTAGATAGCCCCTCCAGAGCAAAACTAATTACCCGACTATATAACACAACACAGTCAGAGATTATTCCGCAGCATGACAAAAGTATGGAGAAATGGAACGCAGTGCTGGGCAACCCCCCTCACACAGAAAGATTGGGAATTTTGTTGCAAGTTAACGGGGCGGCTGACAGTGAATTGCAATCTGCGCATCATACATTTTAAGTACCTCCAACAGCTCTATTACACCCCACAGAAACTACACAAATATGGTTTGCAAGAATCAGCCAACTGCGTAAGGTGCGGCACACCAGAGGCTGACTTCATGCATTTAGCGTGGTATTGTGGGAAGATACAAGACTTCTGGGTGAAGGTCACACAAGCGGTAGCTGAAATGGTGGCGGAGGAAGTAGAGTGCACACCACACATATGTCTGTTGGGACTGATCTCAAAATTGCAGCCGAAGAGTCGGAAGCTAGCGGCTATAGCATTGCTGCTTACAAAGCGAAAGGTGGCACAGAACTGGGGAGGTAGAAGGGCACCAAAATTTGAGCACTGGTTAGCCGATATAGCGTATTGTAAAAATCAACTGGACTGCTACGCAGAAGAACTCCCGATAGGTTCGAGGCCCAAGGACATATGGGAGCCTTTCAAGCTCATGAGGCAGAGTGATACCCAGTCGGATATGGGCACGAATACGCAAAATAATTAAAAGGCGGACACATCCGCGGCGCAGGTGAGGGAATAAGTTGTATGTATAAGGCAAAGCCTGAAAATGTGCAAATATGGGAAATGTAAGATGTGACTTACCTCTATTTTATGTTGTACTTTTGAAAATTGAATAAATAAATAAAAATAAATAAATAAATAATTGATGTCCAGTGGTCCCCTTATACCAATGCGACCCAGTGCCACTGCACCTCTGCCCCTGCTGCACTAATGATAACTATGTCCTGTGATGCATTGTTCTCCTCTCTACATGCACAACAGCTGATTTGTTGTGCTGCATCCATATGAAAGCCAGCATGGATAGCCAAGAGAGTAGAGTCCATGTATGGCGAAAGTTAAATGGTACACTGTTTACAAATCACTAAAGTTTAGGGTACATAAAATAAAGCAGTTAACCTTAAATGATTTATCCTATGGGATAGGTTTAAATTTAGCACATGGAGCTTTTCATCACACTGGTCTCCTTACGCTTTGACATAAGCTGCAACGCTAACTACCAACGAGATTATTACACTTTGCGGATGCCAATATGCTCAAAGTTCCTAAATTTAAGAAAGCCTGCCTTGGTGGTAGATAATTTTCTGTACAGGCAGTTTGCCTATGGAACAGTATGCCGGACTAACTTCGTTCTATTAGCAATCACTATGCCTTTAGTAAAGCCTTGAAGACCTAACTCTATAAGCTCCTAAGTTTTTACATGTCTGGATGGGTCTATGTTTAGTGCCAGGATGCCTTTTTTTAGGTGACGGTTTCGGGCTCTACAAATAACATTAATAATATTATTAATAAACTTGAGTCCGGTTGGATACATCTGTCAGATCTTCCAAAGGGATCTGGTCCATGTGATTCCAGGCTCGATCCATGCTTACCATAGATACATTGCTACATAGTATGCAATTCTGTCAAATTGTGACTTACAGTTTCAGAAAAAAGTTAATGAACACGTCTTGCTACTTTTGTATTCAGAACATACATAGAATACGACATACACTCATTTCATATTTGAGCAAAAACACTGATTAGATTCAAATAAAATTAGTTTAAATGTTTTTGGGCCCTTGCTGTAATATATTGTTTTGGTACTCTTTGAGATCTTCTTATGTCGAGGTATTCACATACAATGGTCTATCCGTGGTGCAGCATTCTCTGCAATAGTTTTCTATGCGTTTGATGCATGGTATGGGCTGCTGGAGTGTAAGTCCGCACTCATATTCGGAAAAAGTCAAAATAGTGTAATTGAATTAAAACTGGATATGCATTAGTTTGGAGAGCAGAAACACAATACCTCTTTAATAAAGTAAATTGAAAGGTTACTTAACTACATTAGGGGAGAGGATGTGGTCTCACGGCTCGACTGCCAACTTTGGAGCTGGGAAACCAAGGTTCGAGCCTCGGGGTTGACTCTACATCCTGTGATTCTGGGCAAATCACTTAATCTCCCCGTGCCTACCAAAAAAATTAATGTGTCCTTGTGTAACGTAACTGGTGCTCATGTAAAGCGCTCCAATACCTTTGGGTCGAGTTTGCGCTATATAAAAGCTGCAACAAAAAAAAAAAAAATTAGAAAACAGGAAAAGTGATATATGTTGAATTACTTTACCCATTTTGCTACAGGCATCACATTTATTAGTGCTAACATTTGAACTACTATGTGCTGATGGGGAGACTTTTGAGGCTGTATGCTGATATGTGAGACCGGTCTGTAAACTTATAATGTTCTCTCCTAAATACTATTATCACTAATGGAAGCTGTCGGGCACTGGCAATGTTTGGTCTGTGTGGAGCTCACTCTTGGTGCTGGCGCTCGTTGTATTGTATTGTATTGCATTTATATAGCGGTTACTACCCCTGACCAGGCGTTTAAGCGCTTTTTCAGCGAGTAGCACGCTACTCTGGAACCCATAAAGGATTAGTGGTAAATTAGTATAGGGAAAATATGAAAGTATTTTGAGTGGTGGATATGTTAGTCAGTTATTTGGATTGAGAAGGATAGTGGAGGGATAGAGAAGGGAAAAAGGTTTGCATTTCAGTCACTTATATACATGTTAAAACATAGAATAATGTAACTATCAGTAATATGTACATTTGTTAAGCAGAACTAATGAATATCTATACATAATTTTTTTAACAGAAGTATTCTACAAGTTTATATAAAGCAATACACATATATAGGTACATATCTATAGTACAAATAGAAGCTTGAATACATAGAGATATGCTGTATATTTCTATCTGTTTGCGTATGGTGGTTATGTGGGCAAGAGCCAATTTTCTAGTAGTTTTCTGAAGAGAAGGTGGTTATCCGTGGATCTTATGTTGGGGGGTAAAGAATTCCATAGTTTGGCTGCTGGAACAGAGAATGATGTGCCACCCATTGTTTTTTTCTTGTATCTTGGGATTTTGAGTCAAGGTGCCACTCTAGAGCGGAGATTCCTTTGTTGAATGTGATTGGTGATTTTATTCCTGATGAAGAGCGGTCCTGTTCCATGTATCGCTTTGTGGGTGATACAAAGCAGCTTGAACGTGGATCTTCTGGCAATCGGTAACCAATGCAGGGCTTTAAAGGCAGGGGAGATGTGGTCTCGCGGTTTTATACTTAAGAGTAGTCTGGCAGCCGAGTTCTGAATCCGTTGTAGTCTTTTTATGGTTGTTAAAGGTGATCCATGGTAGAGGCTATTGGCGTAATCAAGTTTGGACAAAACAAGGAAGATGGTAGCCTGGACCTTGTGTAGAAATCCCAAGTGGGGGAAGATTTGTCACAGAGTTTTTATAGTAACAAAGCTTGATCTTGCTAGTTTGTCCACTCGGGCATTCATCGATAGCTTGGAGTCCATGGTCATTCCGAGGTTTCTTACTTCCTTCGATATTTTAGGCGGTGTTTCCAGATCATCAGGCCACGAGGCGAGCGGGTCATAATGTTTCCAATTGCCACATGTGAGTTTTTCCGTTTTGGAAGCATTCAGTTTGAGATGGCGCCACTTCTTCCTTTGATCCACAGCTCTGAGACAACTGAAAATTAGCGAGTTTCCAATGTCTTTGGAAACATGCAGTGATAAAGCCCCTATTAAAAAAAGCTAATGCAGATACAGGACAATTGGGGAACTACCGACCGATATCTCAGCTATCATATGCAGGCAAACTGTTAGAAAAACACGTCAACAGAAACCTGTCTGATTTTCTTGAAAGCCACCAATGCCTCCATCTAACTCAGATGGGTTTTCCAGCACAACACAGCACGGAATCCGCATTACTGGTAGTGGTAGAAGAGCTGAGACAATCACTAGACCAGGGGAAATCTGCGGTGCTCCTCCTGTTGGATTTGAGTGCCGCATTCGACACGGTGGACCATCAAATACTTGGCAGAAGGTTAGCAAATATTGGGATACAGGGCAAGGCACTCAATGGCTGCTATCATTCCTGAATAAAAGAACTTTCCAAGTACAAGAAAATTCAACTTTCTCGGAAACCATGGGGCTAAAGTGCGGCGTACCACAGGGATCAGCACTGAGCCCAACCCTTTTTAACGTATACATGGAGCCCCTGGCCAAGATTGTACAAGAATTCGATATATTCATGACCTCGTACGCAGACGATACACAATTGGTGATATCACTAGACCCAAAAAACAGCAGAGACGGGGAGAAGATGTCCTCCTGCTTGATAAAAGTCAAAGAGTGGATGACGAGAAGCTGCCTAAAGCTGAATGGGGAGAAGACCGAGATATTACATCTTGGAAATAAACTGATACCCAGCCCCATTCTAGACTGGCCAGCCTGCTTAGGTAAAGCACCGATACCTACAGACATAATTAAAAGCCTAGGCTTTTGGCTAGAATCTGACCTATCTATGGGGACACAAGCCAAGAAGGTAGCCGCAACTTGTTTCGGACTACTGAGAAGCCTACGGAAAATCCTGGACAGGGTGCCAACACCTCTAAGAAAGACAGTGGTCCACTCTCTGGTCACTTCTCGACTAGATTATGATAACTCTTTGTTCATGGGAGCACCTAAATACGTCACGCGCAGACTGCAGATCGTTCAGAATGCAGCTGCCAGACTGCTCTGTGATGTTCCCATACGGGAATCAGTAAAAAAACATTTAGTGAACCTTCACTGGTTACCGATAGAAGCAAGAATAAAATTCGAAGTCCTGATCATTACGCACAGAGCACGCCATAATAAAGGGCCGGAAAAAGTCAGGAAACTAATATCCCCCTACACTCCAAACAGGCGGTTACGGTCTAGTACGGAAGACCGCCTAACACGAACAAAGGTTAGGAAAGATGGGGCGGAAGAGCTTTCTCCCATCTGGCTCCCAAACTCTGGAATTCCATTCCGCTGGAGTGTAGAAAAATAGACAATGAACTGCAATTTCGAAAGCAAATTAAGACCTGGCTGTTTAAGCAACACCTCTAAGTTGCCGGCATCTTATCAGTTACTAATCGTACAGCGCTGAGAAGCCTTAGGGCAGCCATGCGCTCTATAAATCCCCTATAATAATAATAATTACAGTTGAAGGAGTATTTGCGTGACATCTGCATAGTTTTAGCACGTGAGGTGAAATTGATTAATCAGTGCCGGTAATGACTTCATGTAGATGTTGAAAATCATGGGCGAGATAATAGAGCCTTGAGGGAGCCCTGCTTTTGTGAAGTACAGTTTGGACGAGAAAGGTGGGGTATGGATGACATTAGTTCTGTTGCAAAGGTAGGATGCGAGCCAGTCTAGATCTAAGAGACCCCATTGCGGTCAACTGTGTTCTTCAGGTCATCCCAGATGGGAAGGAGGGCAGATTCTGTGCCTCTTCCTGGACAGAATCCCGTTTGGAAGTCTGAAAGTATGGCATTCTCTTCAATGAATTGTGACATCTGGGCGAAAGCTGCTCTTTCTATCAGTTTGCCCAGGAAAGGTCCGTTTGAAATCGGTCTGTAGTTGTCAGGGTTCAGCTGGTCCAAGTTTTTCTTCCGTAATGGGCGTATGTATGACTTTTTGAGTTCTTCTGGAAATATTCCGGTAGTTAAGGAGTTGTTGATGGTTCTCCTTACTGGAGTGGCAGCAGAGGTTGTTAGAAAAATTGTCTTGAAGGTTTGCGGTGGACACGGGTCAGAAGGGCTGCCGGCAGGCCTGCTTGCTTTGACCAGGTCCATAAATTCATCATTTGAAATGTGTTGGAAAGAAGGGAGAGGCTGGGTTAGAGTATTCTTGGATTGTAGCTTTGTAAAAGGGTTAGTGCTAATGCTTTGTCTCTGTTTTAAGTATGAGTCCAACGTGTCTGCTTTGTACATGTAATGATTTGCCAGTTTGTCTGTGAACTCTTGAGTAGCGGGATGAGCTGCTTCTAGGCAATTTGGTTTACGAAATTCATTGAGAATTTTATAGAATTCTTTATCTGCACATTTAGCATTTTGAATTCTGTCTGAATCATATTTTTTTATTTGCTTTTTTGACAGCTGAATTGTGCTGCTGGTCACTAATTTGGCACTAACATGTCTTTGGACTCAGTAGGAAACACACACTGATGTGCACCAATTATGAATATTATGACTATGAAGCTCGTGCAAGCTTTCTTCAGAATTAATTTGAAACCCACAAAATTTTCTCAGGAGAACCCCGAGCTTCCACCTAAAACGTTAATAGTCCTTTTAAGTTTTCACTAATGGTAATAATGATCTCAAACATAGAGCGGTCGACCTCAAAGCTGGGTAACCGGGTTCGAGTCTCCGCAGGGACGCTCAATATCCTGTAATTCTGGGCAAATCACTTAATCTCTCCGTGCCTAACAAAATTAATGTCCCTTTGTAACGCAACTGGTGCTGATGTAAAGCGCTCTGATACCTTCGGGTTGAGTTGCTGCTACATAAAACTCCCAAAATATATATATATATATATATATATATATATTTATTTTTTTTTTCTTCTTCAAACAGTTTCCTCAAAAAATCCTCAGGGGCAAAAAATACCATGATCAACAAATAAAAAATGAAATGTATTGTGGGTTTTGAAAACGTACATATTGCAGCAATCTTTTCTAAAATGTACGGAGGTACAACTCGCTTCATTGCGCTCCATACCTGAACCTTCTGTTCATGCTTTACTGCCCAACCCCCAATCAGCTATTCCTTCCTACAGGTCTGGAGCGCCTCTTGACCTCAACACCAAATACTTGTACGGTATAATTCACCGCTGCTTTCCTCCACACCACTTCGTGCCATCAAACCACATATCCATATGCGTCCTCCTGTTCCCACTCTAAGCCAAACTTCCGCCATCCATTTTTGCTGTGCTAGACGGGAAATGTAGTCTCTCCATTGGTCTTCTCCGTACTGATAAAGCGCAGGTGAAACTAAAGTCCCCAGCGCTCCATGCTCTCATCAACTCTAGATCCCGCCCTCTTTTTGCTGTATCTCACGGTTAATGTAGTCTTCTTTGGACTTCTAGTTGTTCCAGACGCGGTGCTAGAACTACAATCCCCTGCACGCCCCTCTCAGGCCTGCTGCAAGTGCTCTGTTATTGTTGTGGATAAGAGGTCAGAGGCACAGCTGATGCAGGGTAAGAGATGCCGTATGTGGGGTCCCTGGGTTGTATTGGGGCTGCCTTTCTCTGCGCAGGTGGTGTTGTCACATTGAGTTGGGTGCGAGTGGCGTGTTTGAAGACTGGGTAAAACAAATGGTTACTTGTCACGGCTGCCCTGCGTATCATTCGTATGCACAGGGAGGCCCAACAGCTGCACAAGAAAGTGACTCATGTTTCGATGCTTCGGAGCGACGCGAGTTCACGTTCATTAAGGGAAAACAAATACATGCCTGTGCATTTCCGTAGGGCAGATCTGTAAACAGTAATGTTAATGTAATAATTATTTATTTTATATAGCGCCCTTGCCACTCGTCTGCCAAACCGAGACTTATAAACAACCGGTGTTACCGTTATCCAAAGTAACAGTAGTCTATTTACCGACCTCTGAAGGATGGAAGGCTCAATTAGCCTTACCCTATTTAAGCTTGTGACCCGGAGATAACACTAATTTCCATTCACTCTAAATGTCAATGGTGGGCGTTTAACTTACTGAATTATCTTGCCTGCTGGCAATAACATTAGAACTAATAATAATGATTTGCTTCCAATGACCATTAATTGCTCCAGTGCCTCCTTGCCTTCTTTATTAACGATCGGTTTTCTTCCTCTGAAAGTTGACACCCTCGCCTTGCCTCTTTTTTTTTTTTTTTAACCTGTCTTTAAACATATGAGTCTCCATATGATCTACCTATCGCTCTATAGACATAGTCTTTTGTGTAGTCCGATTTTTTGATGGAGCTGTGTCTCCGGTTTCTCTTACTTCTCAGTGCATCGCAAATTCACCTTGAACTCCTGTGTATCTTCCCGATGACCTTGTATCTCCACATGGTGCACTAGAGAATGGCTGCTATCATCACTCAGCTACTTGAAGTATATATCACTGTTGTAAATTAAATTTACTTTGTTTAGAAATGGGACATGGGTTCTGAGCACAAACCTGCCTTGTCTTGGCCAACAGCGAGACACACACTTGGACAATTGCTTTTACAATTGTGAGAATGAGCACAAAAATCCAAGCATGCAAAGTTCTGTAAAAAACATGACTGACTAGGGGTTTTCTACACGACAGGAGGCCTTTTGGCATGTATTCCAACCTTCTTGGTGGTGATCGTTTTTGAGTTGGGACTCCATCACTGCATTGCTAACTGTTGCTTTGGTGTCTGTGATATTTATTTAAGTATGTAATAAAGCCGACATCATGTCATAACTTTAAAGTGCTCCTATACAGAGAAAGAGTAAGGGAACAATATTCAGTTGCCATTGGTTCATTAGAGTCCGGTGAGATGAGGTGATGAAAGTCCATCCGCATTCTTTGAGTACAATATCCTATGGTTGTCTCAGGTGACTGTTTCTTCAATCAAAAGTAGTTTGGTTATGCGTTGATTTGAGTGTTAAATTAATGTATGAAAAAATCCCGCATGCGTTTTTTACGCATGCCTTAGGATCTCCGTAATTTGAACGAATGCGTCTTTAGCATGCATTTGTTCTGCACGCAAGTCGTTTTAACGACTTGCCTTAGGGGGACGCTGGATATTGGAATAGTTTAATTTACTATTCCAACTCCAGTCTGCGCAACAATAGGGATGGTGTTGGACTTTAATTCCAACAGCATTATACCATTGTGCACCCCTTAAAGCAAGTTGTAACGACTTGCGTGCAGAACGATTGCGTGCCAAAGACCCATTTGTTCTGTTGCCATCGCTGTGAAGGCACAGCGTGATTCTGGCTTCGTCCTAAAGGACATTTCCCCTTCTTGAATGTATGACGGAATTCCGCATGCGTATTTCATGCATGCCTTAGGAACTCCGTCATTTGAAGGGTAATGCAGTGTGTCTTGAAGTCATCTTGACATCCACTGGAGAACAATGGAGTGCTTTCAGGACTGCTTTGGGGTTGTCAAACCTTTGTTAATGTATGCACATCTTAGCAGAACTGTTTAGGAGTATTAGAAGTTTAGTAATCAGCTTTTTTGGGAAGCCTGTACAGTAATAGCGGCTGGTAAGTTTTTAAATTGGGGGGGCATAATGTCCTACTTTGATTTGGAAAGAATAGACCTCAGTTAATGCCCCAAGAGAGACTCAAAGGTTCTCAACCCCTTAAAATAAAATAAATAAATGTGTGCAGTGCAGCCAAGCAAACTGGGCTCACTGCTCTCAGGATGCATCATTGGGATGCAGGGGGGCCACACACCTCATGCGCTAGTGATACTAAGCCTGCTGCATCAATGAGAGCTGTGGCCCACTCTGCACTGGAGCCCTGCATAAGTGGCATGGGACTGGGGTTCTATTTCTATATGCAAGAGGGGTGGATTTCTTTCTGCACGTGGGAAATGACAGGGGCTGGTTTTCTGTTTGTGGGACAAGGTCACTTTGTACGCACGGCACAGACGAAGCTCTCTGTACATGGGACAAATCTCTCTCTGTGGAAGGGAACAGGAGGCTCTATGTATGTTGAGCTCGGGATGGGACTCTGTACTTGGCCCAAAGCTGATGTAAATAGTCCCATAATAACAATATTACTAAACTGCTACTGGCCTAGGCCCAACTGTGACTGCTGAACTCCCTTTGTAGGCCAGTTACTATTTTCCCAACTTAAAAGCAGTATTGGCGGTATTGAGTGCACTGGACTCACTTTGGAGGGAAGGGGAGACAAGCCAATTCAGTTCCAGCTGATTCAAAGATGGCCTAGAGAGCTGGCAGCGCTCTGCTGAAGGCAACATCACACACTCATTTTTTGTTTACCCCACCTCTTCCCATCTCATCACAGGGTGGGGTCGGGTCTGTGAGGCTCAGTGACACCACTCCACTCTGCGGCAAGATGGGAAGGGGTGGGGTTTGAAGTTGATTGAAGTGTAGCCCCTGGCTCTGTAGGGTTTGAACTTACAGCACCCAGGGCTACCTTTACGGATGATGCTACTGTGTGTCATTGAGCCCTGAGTCGAGGCAAGCATCTTCAGCCAGGGTTGTGGCCAGCTTTGAACAATATTTATTATGGTCATCACAGTCACCTTCATCCACCTGCACTAGCCATAACACAGATTGGCTGAATTAGACTGCCTAACTTTAGGAAATAGTCAACACTTTTTTTTAATGTCAGACCCGATCAACCAAAAAAAGACAGAGCCCCAACTTCCATATCCCCCATCTGCACTGGCGTACAGATACCTTTACAATAATCTACGCGTCGCATGAACAAATCCGATGGACGGTATGAAGAAGAAAAAAAAAATCAGTGCTTGAAGGGGTGCCAATCATGCTTTTAACGAGTTTTGATTTGGGGGAATGAGTGAACTATGATTTTCACTTTTAATATTGTCTAAAGTTTCTTATGGAGTTGAGCATTTTGTTAATGATTTGATGTCAGTCGATCACTGTGGCTTTTAATTGTACAGTGATCTAATGTATTGTGTACAAAGCCTTTCATTTCTTAAAAATTGATGAATAAATGTAAACTTAGGCTATATGGATTGAATTGCTAGTTGTGTATTACATAACATAACATTACTCCCCACACCTTAGTATTAATTACCAGGAAACTGGTTTAGCGGGTTGAGTGCACAGGGTCAGGTGTTCTGTTGTCCCCAAAATAGGTGATACATGATTTGTGGATGGTTTCTCCATGTCTTGAGTGAGAGAAAAAAATGATGGCACGGAATGCAGACTAATTACCTGTGGCCAGTCTTCAATTTGAGCCAGTGGTTGCAGTTGGGGCCTTTCTGTACTAATTTTTGGGGAACAGCATTTATTTTTTCTCAATAGACTTTGACCCCGCGCACGAGAGAGAAAAAAAACACAAAAGGGTATAAGAAGGGGGAAGAGATGGGCAGAAAAACAGTGACAAAGAAAGAAAGCGAGGAAAAAAGAACCTGAAAGAGTGAGAGAAAGGGGCAGATAGTGTCTGGATAAAAGAAGCATGAGGTGGGATCAAGACTACACGGCCTTGGTATTCTGCACCCCAACATTCGATAGCGCCAGCTGTGGGCTTCTAACAAAAAGCACTGCCACTTTTTCTGTTACAAATTAGGCCCTTGCCAGTTGCTGAGACGAATTCAAGCATTTCCCACATCACTTTTTAAATTTTTTATTCTAAGTGGCAAAGCTGGGTCCTAGTCACATTGAGCTGTCGACCACGACTCTTCTATCAAGCTGATCCTAGCTTTTTCTGTAGCAAGCCTGGGCCTTTTCTTTCCTGGCTGTAGCATCAGTGCTTTAAAGGAAACATATAAGTGCTGGTACCCACTATCCAAAGTAAGTTTGCCCCTTAACAGTGCTAGTACTCTACCATTGAAAGTATTGGAGCAGCCCTGAGAAGTGCATGGACTCTGCCCTAAATTAAAGAAGGGCAGGCTCCCAGTCCTGTACAGTACCTGGCCATTTACAGCACTATCTACGATGCAGGCGAAGGGTTACTGAGCTTTCTTCCTACAAAACATACATCAAAGTTCTCCTTCACGTCTACCTGTCTGTTAGACTCCCCAATGTGAACAATGTTTTTGCTATAGCTTTTGTGTATTATTATTTTACGAACTCACTCTTGGGTGAATGCTTCCACTTTAACGTGCTCACTACTACAAAGCCTGTCTCGTTCTGCACATGTAATTTGTTTCATTACTTTGATGCAGCGGTAATTTCACTGTAATTTCTCAATGCAAAACCTCATTTACCTTCTAATTTACCGCTGCAAAGGTACTGGACCCTTGCCACTGTATATTACCATCAGGAGATTTACATAAACATGAAAAATCAAAAATGCAATTAATATTTAAGCCAATAAAGAGAGTTGTGAGTATTTTAACGGGTTTTATTTTCTGTTAAAAGTTAAAGTTCTCTGACCCTTTATTCATTAGTCAAATATCAATCAGGTTACAGAATTTGGGAAAACAAGAAAAATAGAATTAATACAGAACATATTATAGGTTGCATACAAAACATTCCATAAAGGAAGGGAATGAGGCAATCAAATGTCAATCAGAATTCTCCAAAGAAAGTTCAGGAAATATAATTCAAGAGTGAATTATGCAAGGCTAATCAATAATTAATAATTGGCAAAAATCTCCCATAAAGAGAAATAAATGCATAAGACAAATAAATCTTTTCAAAACTAATTAATTAGTCAAAGCATGAACTTAGAATTTTTAGCATCTAAATCTAATCCTGTTCTATCCAGCTCCACTCTCTGCCCTGGTCTGTTCATCTGTCCTCTCTGTGTTCACAGAGAGACGCTGCTCCTGAAAAGGCCCCTCCTTCACAGACCACAGAGGAATGTGATCTGCCTTGCCAAAATATGACGTGCAAGGCTAGCCTATGCCCCCCACCTCCCTCTATCTCTCATCGGACGCAATCTGCTCTCAGACTGCACCCGCGAAAGCTTCTAAAGCCTCTAAAAAGCCCCCCCAGCCCCCTAAAGAGGTCATTATTTATACTCTAATTCTTGGCTGACTATACTAATAAGGTTGCAATTTTCAGTAAAGCTTGCACCCTGATTGGATAGCTTAGATGACGAGGGTCTCACCATCCTGTTCTCATTGGCAAATCCAACCCACACCAGTTTTAACAAAAGAAGCCTTAATGATTAATACAATTATATGTTTTAGCAACATTTACTAGGAAAAATGTTTGTCTATTTCCTCCTTCCTGTCATATCGCACGCAGGAAGGACACATTCCACAAACACTGGTACATTGGCCCGATAACAAGAATGTACAGTTCATGGTGGCCTTGAACCAGGTCTTCACTTGAGGCACTTGGCAGTATGTAGCTGGTTCTGTGCATGCGTCTCTCATTCAATACACAGCCTTGCTGGATTCACAGGCAGCCATTTTATCTTAGGCCCAAAAACAAAATAAACACAAAAAGAGTATTAATTTTCAAATGAAACCCTTTATGTTTTACCTCCCACATACTAATACCCTGTATAAATGATACCTTGCAAAAGCTATTAGTGTAAAGCAGCTTTTCTTATTATTTGTGCACAACATGCAAAAATGTGCAATGTACAACATAGCATAAAACATGCACTTGTGTAAATTTTGAAAGCGCACACAGTTAATACATACTCATAGTAACATGCTCTAATGTTTTAGATAGCTTTTCATGCAAATGCTTTGCCCCGTGTAGTGATGGTGCATGGTTAATTAATACACATTATAAAAAGATGTGTTATGAACTGAATATGTATTGTCTAAATATGCAACAAAGCCAAAGTCTCTTGAGACAGGAACAGGGAGTGTAGATTATAAGGGAAAGGAAACTGGGAAGAGAGAACACATTCCATGATTCAAAGCTAAAGAGGCCACTGAAAGCACGAGTTTTCTCTACA
The DNA here is from genome assembly GCA_963921515.1 of Calotriton arnoldi. Taxonomy (NCBI): domain Eukaryota; kingdom Metazoa; phylum Chordata; class Amphibia; order Caudata; family Salamandridae; genus Calotriton; species Calotriton arnoldi. Next base: position 5,011,103 of record CAWUFW010000224.1, on the reverse strand, counting down.
CTGCAAAAACACATGTTAATTCAGCACAAGCATTTCAGACTGAAAGCATTTATGACCAAACCTCATTTTATGTTTTTCACTTTGCATGCACCAAAAGTGCCACTTTTAAAAAACGTTTGACTAGGCATGTGCCATGTGTTTCCACTTGCACCAAAATTTGTGTGCCATTTTAAATGCAGTCTGTCTGAAACATAAAAATAAAGCAATGCTTAATTTGAGAAATCTAGCTCTATCAACTTAATTGCTTGTGGGATTTGTATGTTTGTTTTAGGAAATTTTTGAGATGGAATCTTCCATTCTGACGTGCTTTCTGAAATCCCCATCTGTTTGCGTAGCTTGAATTCGTCGAGTCTTATGGCGCGCGCAGGCTTTCTTTCAGATCGCCCCTGGGCCGGATGCCGTTCTATTGTGCATTGTGTGCGCACGCATGCTGCTTCTTGAAGAGCTCGTGCGTGCTTAGGAAAGCCGAGAGCTCTGCAGCTGTGTTGTGTTTCACATTTCCATTGTTTTGTTTCAGAAATGGGCGCAAGGGCTCTCTGCACTGCAGAGTGTTAGTTATTTGAGAGAGGCACTTACACTTGAGCAGAAGCCAATGTTATGGTTGCCTGAGCAGGCTGGGGGTGAACGGAAGAGGTGCAGCTATAAGTTTATGCGCATGCGCTAACAAAAGCTACATCTATCAGGAGTACCTCTTCTGCCTGTGAGTGCGTGCCTCATCCCAGGGAATGATTTCATGTTCCAGCGTGAAGCGAGTTTCTTCGCATAAGCATTTTTATTTCTGCCTGGAGTTACTTTGTTTAGGTGGCATTGTACGGCTCAATTACTTGCTATCAATGTTTACATTTTCTTTCAGGCTGAATTACTTTGTACCCATATTTGCATATTATTGCAGGTCAAGTTACTTTGTGTAGGTGTTTATGTAGACAGTTTTCGGGTCCTGTAGACGGGCACGACCTAGGCAACGCGGGCGGCTGACTTTGAAGCACGAGTGACTCCTTGTCACCGCCCCCTGCCAGGACCCATGCTGTAATACCACTTCATACTGAAACAGGTAATTGCGCATTCAGAAGTGCTGAAGGCATGATTTTTTCGAACCGTGAGTAATCCGGTTCTTTACGTGGCCATAGGTTAGGGTGCACCTTAGAGAGTGTATACCGCCATGGTCCCTGGTCCTGAGGAAAGCTTCGCAACTGGCATATAGAGGCTGAAACATGTCGACCTAATGTTTTTAACTTTGGATATGGCTGATCAATTTATTCAGTCATAATGTCCATCACACATTTTTTAATTTAGTCTTACTACCCTATTATTAAACATTTTTTTAGGAGTAGTAAAGATTATTTTAACATCACTCACTGCACTATCACTTGCACTCAACACTCATAAATCCTGCTCCGCTGTAATCAGGGTTGAAGCACACTGGAGAGGTATTCGGCTTCTCCGGTGGGGGTCCTATGATGAAGCATGTCACCAACCAGGTTGGTGAGTGAGGACCCTTTATAAGAACATGAGTGATCCCTGTTTATAGCCCTGATATCCTGGACTCACTCTTCTGTTGTTTTTTCATATATCCCTGGGGAATAAGAGTGGAGACAAAGAAGTTCCCTCTCTCTCTCTTTGTTTAGTTATTTATGAATTACTTTGTACCCATATTTGCATATTATTGCAGGTCAAGTTACTTTGTGTAGGTGTTTATGTAGGCGACATTTCTTTTTTCAGTGCTTACTTTTCTTCCCAAACGGAGTTATTGTTTAGTAAAGTTTACATCTCACTGCTGGCTGATTTTTAGGTCTCGCCTCTCGTTGCAGCGCATGCGCTGCTCGCTCGGCGAGAGATATTGTGGATGAGTAGATTTCAGAAGGGGACTTGAAGCCCCGCCCATCCTTTTCATTGGGTAGCGTCAGCGTTTATGCTAAACGCTGGCTTCCCATTGAAAAGAATGCTTTTTTGTTGCCGCCCTTTCGCCTTTTCGTCCGGCCCATCCGGACTGGATCGTCTGCTTCACGGCTGTCGTGAAGCAATTTCTTATCTCTAGTAAACAAGCCGTGAAGCATTAAAGGATCCAGTCCGGATGGGCCGTCCGAAAAGGAGACAGGGCGGTAGCGTAATGAGGACAGTTTCTTAACACGCCACAAGGCGTACCTCCGTTCCCCTAACACCCCCATATCGTGGGCTGCGGGGGGAGGGGATCTTGGGGGGGAGACACAGCCCTGCTGCCCTGATAAGGAGGGATGTGATGCTGCACACAATGCGCGCACTCTAATCCCATGGGGCCTTGTATGGCCGCCTCTGAGCGCGCTGCACATTAAGGCAGATATGAGCGTGTGAAATGTCGCCCTGGGGGGTTGACTCGCTTGTCTCCGGCGCATTATCTGCCTCTTTGCGTCCTCCCTACCCCGTGTTTTTGTGTTTTCGCGGTGGGCGTTCCTCGTTTTGTGGCTGCCTGCCTGTCTCTTCGTTTAAGATTGTGTTTAAGGTTCAGGGGGTGGATTAGCGCGTGGTAAATTTCGCCATCAGCCGCTGTATTTACAGCCACAAGAATGGGGTCCTCCATCCGGGGTGCGTGCAAGGGATGGAAGGCATGGGACCACTAGTAAACCCCCACTACACCCAGCGCGGATCCCCGCGCACAGCAGTGTGTTGTGCTCCTGCTCGGGTCACACGCTGTACCTACCAACACATCACACACCAACACTTCACACAACAGAGGCTACCGGACATCTGGCGTCCTAATGCCTCACCCCTGGCCTCGTGACCCACCACCCCCACTACACCCAGCGCGGATCCCCGCGCACTGCTGTGTGTTGTGCTCCTGCTCGGGTCACGCGCTGTACCTACCAACACATCACACACCAACACTTCACACACCACACAACAGAGGCTTCCGCCCCTCTGGTGTCCTAACGCCTCACCCCTGGCCTTGTGACCCCCCCACTACACCTGTTCGGATCCCCGCGCACAGCAGTGTGTTGTGCTCCTGCACGGGTCACGCGCTGTACCTACCAACACATTACACACCAACACTTCACACACCACACAACAGAGGCTCCCGGCCCTCTGGTGTCCTAACGCCTCACCCCTGGCCTTGTGACCCCCCCCCACTACACCCAGCGTGGAGCCCCGCGCACAGCAGTGTGTTGTGCTGCTGCTTGGGTCACGCTCTGTACCTACCAACACTTCACACATCACACAATCACACAACCGAGGCTCCCGGACATCTGGTGTCCTAACGCCTCACCCCTGCCCTCGTGACTGCCTCCCCCCGGCGCAGATCCCTGTGCACAGCAGTGTGTTGTGCTGCTGCTCGGGTCACGCAGCAATCGCTCTGTACCTACCAACACTTCACACATCACACAACCATACAACCGAGGCTCCCGGACATCTGGTGTCCTGATGCCTCACCCCTGCCCTCGTGACTACCCCCCCCCACACACACACACTACACCCAGGGCAGATCCCCGCGCACAGCAGTGTGTTGTGCTCCTGCTCGGGTCACGCGGTGTACCTAACAACTCATCACACACCAACACTTCGCACACCACACAACCGAGGCTCCCGGTCCTCTGGCGTCCTAAAGCCTCAGCCCTGCCCTCGTGACCCCCCCGCCCCCTCTTGGGGTATCCGCAGGTCTTGGCTTCCACCAACTTCATGGAGTGTAAGAAAAACTTGGCAAACTACAGAAATGTGTGGCAGAAAAATGCAGAAAACCTTTTTACATGCACCCAGGAAATACCATGTATCCAGATAAACTTCACTCACCAGCGCACGTCTCCCGCGCTACACCGCCCTAGAGGCAATGACAGTCCTGGTAATGAGTGAAGTTCGGGGAGTGGGGTTCTGGTAATAATTGAGGTTCGGCTGACTGAGCTTCTGGTAATGAATGAGTTTCGGGCGACCGAGGTTCTGGTAATGAGTGAGGTTCTAGTAATGAACGAGATTTGGGTGAGTGAGGCTCTGGTAATGAGTGAAGTTCGGTTGAGTGACGCTCTGGCAATGAATGAGGTTCTGATAAAGAGGGAGGTTCTGGGAATGAATGAGGTTTGGGTGAGTGAGGTTCGGGTGGGTGAGGTTTGGGTGAGTTAAGTTCTGATAATGAGTGAGAGTCAGGTGTCTGAGGTTCTGGTAATGAATGAGGTTCTGGTAATGAATGAGGTTCGGGTGAGTGATGTACACTGACACCTATTTCTGACAGGCCACCGCATGGTAGTGCAGTATGTATATTTTTGAGATAAGCATATTAATTGAGCATTTTAACATTCAGTATAAATTAAGATGACAATACTTAGTCCAGGCCATTTTTACAGCTTTTGTGACATGAAATAATCCAAATTGTCACAACTGTTGCAGTGTGATGGTTTGACGGTAACAGTGGTACAGGCACTTGGAAGCACTGGTATGGTGTGCAATCTGAACGGCCTCTTGTGAAATACCCTGGGGCCTGCTAATTATGTTTTTGACGAATTAAGTGCCATGGGCAGGGCTAGACTAGTGCTGGCAGAGAACATCTTTTTAACAAGCATTTGCAATGCAATAGGTCTCGCATTTACGCGAGTTTGAGCTATTGACATTGCAAATAACAATGCCTTTTATATTTGTTTTCGTTTTAAAAACATAAATAAAAGGCATTGTCATTTACAATGCCAATAGCTTTAACTCGTGTAACTGCGAGACCTATTGCATTGCAAATGCTTGTTTTTGTGTGTTGTGTTTCTTCTGAGGCAGGTTTACTTTGTTTCAGATTTACTTTGTTTCAATTTCCCCCCCGCCCTTTGCAAAAGTTACTTTGTATCACTATTTGCATTTCATTGTGCAGTTCTGAGCAATTTGTAGCCGGCCGGTTCATAAGTATGGCATGACGGTGTTGTCTCCTGAACCTATGGTTACTAATATAATTTAACATAGATTTAGAGTGGGCTTTTGCTCTGCATCAAGGAAGTATTTTCTTTCACCTAATGCTGTTAGCTTCTTGCATGTGTCCTTCCACCTTCAGTGCATGACGGACTATGTTACATCTAAAAGGTATGCTTAAACATTACACATTGAATTCTTGTATTTTACATCTTAAGAGTACACTCATTCATTACACATTTAATTATTTATTCCAATGGTTCTTAACCTATGATCAACGGTTTGTAGCGATCCGTGGCAGCTATTCTGGGGGTCCACGGACCCGTATGAACTCTTAACATTGTTTTCTGTCAATAATCAGAAGCATTTTGAGCTACTTAATCATATAAAAATGGTTCCATCTACATGGATTATAGTTTCATCAAGTATCAATTATACCTCTTTGAAGTCTACTGTATTGCCTCCCCAATATATTTGATCTATGCATTAATAAAATCAAGAAAGATATGTTTTTAAAAACAAATTCTATGCATTTTCACAAGGTTTTTAGTTGAAAGCTGATTGCTAGTTTAGAATGGTGCATGTAAGAATGTGCACAGTCGCTGTTCCCAATCAGGCACACTCCGATTTGAACTAGAAATCATTTTCTGACTAAAGACTTTTAAGTTGCCTTTAATTTTCTTGAAAATAATGCACATCTTCATTTAGTAAGCGAGTCATCTTTACATATATGCAGAGGTGGTCTGTCCAAAAGACTCTTCCAGGCTTCACGTTCTCCCATTCACTGCTTTACATAGTCCGGCACTTACATAGTTCCGTCATGCACACTTCATGTTTTGGAAAGTGGGCATGCCTGCACATTTCAACAGATACCACTTCGTAGATTGGAGCATATACTCTGGCATGATGAGCACTTGGTCTTCTAGCTTTTATGCATTTGTTTCTTTATACAACATTCCTGCATTGTCCCCAGCATTGTCCATACTAAGCTCCATTGCTGTCTTGTGTCTGGAAGAGGCCAGTGCCAATCTATTTACTACTTCTGTTCCAACACCTCTGCAGAGACCTCTGATTTCACTTGATTTCCTAATTGTTTGTGAATACGTCCAGTGTCTTGTACCAGTGTATATTCACTCTCATATTCAAACATGTAGTTGTAGAAGTGCTGGGTTTATGTAGTGTGGACTTGTGTATTTTCTGTGTATTTTTGTTGAGATTCAAAGCATAGATAGGGCTTGTCCCTGGCTTCCTGTTGTGATTCTCAGGGTTCCTCAGAAGTCAAAAGGTTGAGACCCTCTGCTTTATGTATGCTATACATACATTGTTTAGAAACGAAAGCTAGGGGCATAACACAGGTACTTGCGTCCCCAGTGTTTATGGGAGCTCTAAGGGTTTGCCTTCATACAGGAGGCGGTTCAGCCCCCATCTGCACTGATTGCAATGTCATGGATTTTTAAAGCAATTTTCAGCACAGGGAAGTATCTCATGTTTCCCCCGAGTTGACCACAAATGTAAAAAAACCTTGCAACAATATAGCTTTATTGTTACTGATTGGCCTTCCCCAGAGAAAAGACACTTCAGTGCCTTTCACTGAGCCAAGCTGAGAAATTCAGTAGAGGCGAGAAAGGGAGAAAAGGCAGCAGGGACCAGGAGAAGGAGAAAGTGTGGAGAAAGAAGACGATGTAAGAGAGAGCATGAGTGGATAAAAGAGGGAGGGAGTAAATTGGATGTGCGAGGAGGAAAAGAGAGACAATAGAACAGGGATGGTGAAAGGGCCGGGAGGAGGAAGAAGACATTACCGGTTTTGCGTGTGAGTGAGAAGAAAGAGAGAGAACAGAAGGGGATAGAGAGAGCAAGAGAAACTGAAAACATGGAAAGAGAAAGATGACAGCAAGGGCATTCCATATACCCTACCTTAGCTACAGTGCAGTGGGATCCCAGGCTACTGGTCCATTGTGGTCCTTAGAGACCGGTCATCTTCACCCTGCATTGGCTGCATTTATTTTAAAATGTCGTCTGGCAACTATTCACATTTATTTATGAAAGACTGCCTTCATCTGGGAGCTCTCCATGTACTTTGCAGGGGTTCTCACACTGGTTTCCTTACAGCACTGACGAAAGCAAGAGCATAACAAAGGCTTCCTTGCCATCTAACCAGGGATATATTGAAAGGTAGGGGCCTTCAATATAACCCTGCTTTTATTTCTTTGTGAAACAAAGTTCCAGAGCCCACTTCACATGGTCATGCTTTAATACTATTGACTACAAGCACGTGCACAAATGTGCACTTGTTCATGATTCTGTTGACACATGTTACACATTAATACCAGACCATATATCCTTGCCAAATCTTGTTTTTAGGTCTGGCCTAGAGACAGCTTTATTTGTCTTGCCAGCTTCATGTAATCAAAAATTTCATAAATACAAAACGCATACTTATATACATACATAGAAAGGCTTGAATCAGCCCTCTTCATCCATAGATCTGTTGATTATATTTGTCTTCTATTCACCACAACAAAAATGTAAGAAACCAGGCCTTTTGTGCAAATGCCCCCCACTGTTTGCCCCCATTTGGACTACTAGATGCTGGTTTTCGACTCTGACAGTGCACTGAAACCTGCTAACCAGGCCCCAGTGCCAGTGTTCTCTCCCTACCACTGATATGTGTAAATTGGTAACCCCAGATGGCAAATGACATTAACCCCCTTATAAGTCCCTAGTATATGGTACCAGTGGTACCCAGGGCATGGGTGTTAAAGGGGTCACCAGGGCCTGAAGCACTGTTTATGCCACCCTGAGTGACTCATGTAAACTACTCACAGCAGGCGTGCTATTGCAGACTGCAGGAGCATTGTAAACTGTTAAAACTCGACTGAGCCCTCACCATTTATGGCAAAGTCAATGCACTATTTTTAATATATGCTAGTCACCCCCAAGGGGGGCCTCCTAAAGCTCAAGAGGCAGGGTGCATTATATTAAAGGTGTGAACATGTAAGTGCAAGCTTGCCTGTCCCTATAGTGGCCCTTACCATTAAAGGACACTGTAAGTGATAGACTGTCCATAGGATAACATGGGCTGGCACCCGGGCAAACCTGAGGTTGGCAGCTCCATTATGGTACTGCCTAAATATGTTGTGTTTGGCATCAAAGAACGTGTCTCATCACCCCTGACATGAATCTCGTGTCCAGGACAATGTGGCATGCACCCAGGTGGCTACCTTAGAAGTTGCCTACCTGGTTGCCCCAGCCTTTCCTGTGTTCTGGCTGACAGCCCGCGCTTGCTGCCGCCAAGACAGAAATCTGACCCCCTGGCAGGAGGTGTGAAATCTCCCAGGAGGCAGAAACAATGGCCCGGACAAGGTTGAGGTCACACTTCCTACCCTGACAGGCTGGCTAGTGAAGTGACAATCAAGACGGTGAGCTTCAAAGGCTGCACAGCCTGTGAGATGCAACAGGCTGCCTCCCAGAGGAGAAAACAGCCCACCCCAGGCATATTTGCACCCGGGTAGGTGGGAAAATTAGGCCATCAGGAGGTGTACACCCCCAGAAGGCTAGCCACACCTCTAAGGTGGGCTACCTGGTCTGTACAGCTGAGGAAGACATCTGCCATTTTTAAAAGTGGTAGAATAGAGGGTTCTGGGTAGAAAAGGTGACCTACTACCCTGGATGTGGTCACCTCAAGGGTTGATTAGTCACTGGGGCTAGTATTCCATTGGCCACTTGCACCTACACCCCTAGCACCCCTAAATCTAGGATTCATGTGCTACCCCTGACACCAGAAGCTCAGTTCTGAACCAACCTGCATCAAAGTGGACAAGAAGAGACCTGAGTCTGCGACAACAGAACTTGCACAAACCAAAAGAGGGAGACTCTGCACCTGAGGCAACACTCCTGGAACTGCATGACCGAGACTCGTCCTAGGCTAAAGCTTGTTCCTCCAGATAGAGGGAATCATGTGAGAGCCAGAAGCAACCTCAGACTTCCCTGGACTAGTGGCACTAGTCCCCTGCAACTGCAGGTAAAACAATGCTCTAGATCCGAAGAATCGCTGGCCAACGAGCCCTACGAGCGATCGCCCATATCCAGATGGTCTAGTGCATTGTGGGAACTGTAGTCCAGCCCTCCACAAAGTTTCAGACTGCTACACTGTTCCCCGGAACCACCGGACGTCGAAGTACCCATCTGCTGTACTTACTGCTGCCAAGGGTTGTTGGTCGCCAGTTCGGCAACGGACCCCTTCACTCAACGCTGCATCTAGAGGGAACTTCATACAGCTTTTGTCCGACGTCCACAGTGGCTCTGTTGTTGAGATTTTGCACCCTGTTCTCCAGCAGCACCGTGTAAGCTGTACTAGCAGCTCTCCCTCAGCTCCCGTTCAGCACCAGGGACAGTCAGGACAACTCTGCACCTGGGCTCCACAGGCCAGGAAAAATTGAACTGACTGTCTTGGTGTGGTCCTAGGACCTTTTTACCACTGGCATGTCCCTTCTGTAGTTTGATTGTTGCTTTCTCTTCAGTTAGGACAAGCAACGAAAGGGTGATCAATATTGGATGTGGGGTTCTTAAGTGTGTAGTGGTGATCCTCTCCAGAACAAAGTTCACAAGAGAAACACATGAAATATGTCCAACCCGTTGTTACGGATGGGAAGGGAAAGAAACCCTTTTCTTTAAATAGCCCTCACTCACTCTAATAGTGACATGCTTCATCATAGGGCTCACCCCGACTGTACAAGCCGGGGAGCTCACGGATCAGTAGGTCCCTGCAGGGAGGACCTTTGATGAAAGTGTGACAACAAGGCCTCCCTCCTGCGCTCCCTCTGGGAATCCTTTGCCCTGAGTTACAGGGGTAATTCCTCATCGAGACCAGTGGCAAGTATTAGGCTTGTTCCAGTTTTTAATCACCTAGGAGTGCCTGAAACAAATAGTTCACACGCACTCACGTCTTTGGGGGAAGTAACCTCTTTACGTCCCACCCTGACGAAAGCCCAGCACCTATTCAGGCAAGACAGGAAGGGCTGAAACATGTTGGTGCTAAAGTTAGGGTCATAGGACCATCACATCCTCGACACCCTATTGTATATATTTTAACCTTCCCTCCCACTCTATCATTAAAGAATTCTTTAGCAGTGGGTGAGGAATTTTATCTTTAACAGTACGCCCCCATACAAAATATCTCTAAGTGCTCCCTGAAACACGGTCAAGCCCACCCCGACTTTTAGCAGTCGGGGTGAGCCCTATGATGAAGCATGTCGCTATTAGAGTGAGTGAGGGCTATTTAAAGAAAAGGGTTTCTTTCCCTTCCCACCCATAACAACGGGTTGGACATATTTCATGTGTTTCTCTTGTGAACTTTGTTCTGGAGAGGATCACCACTACACACTTAAGAACCCCCCATCCAATATTGATCACCCTTTCGTTGCTTGTCCTAACTGAAGAGAAAGCAACAATCAAACTACAGAAGGGACATTCCAGTGGTAAAAAGTATATAAAATAGGGAGGACATGTCCTTTCTATCCTCTTGACTGAGGACCTCTCTACCCGCCCGGGACCTGTGGATCCCAGGATTTGTGTACCAGAGTGGTCCTGGGACCCACATCCCCTTTACCCTCCGAGGGTTCCATGCAACTCGACCTGCAAGTGACCGATTGTCACTATCACTTTTTCCCATTAACCGCAATGCAAACATTCTTCAGTGTTAAATGGTTGTGATTTATGTTTTCTTCTAAAATCCATAACTCCAGTTATATGCATCTGATTACATTAGTTTTGTTGTCTAAATTAATATAAAAATCTGCATTATTTTTATAAATTGGTGTCGGATTTCTTTCCAGTTGTGTCAGTTGCTTATCATCCATGTTGGTACTCTGAAATGCTTAAGACATGTTCCTCTAGTAAAGCCTGATTTCTCTTTACCATACTCCCAGGACTGAGATAAGGATTTATTCTTGTGAATCAATGGATCATATTTGGGGTCTGTGAGAGTATTGCATGCTGAAGCCTAACCAACATCACCACATAATACTCCACCTTCCTACAATACAGCATTGGGCAATGAGTCAATCCACTTCAGCCATTAGCTAACATGATCATCAGCTCTCTGTAAAAACAGAAAGTAGGAAGAACTGGAAAATCAGGCACTGTCACAAATCTCTGGTGTTTGGGTATGCAGACGACAGCCGCAGATAAGCGCACGGGGGGGAGGCCGGCGCTCCAAAAACTCATGCTGCCCGAGGAGGACCGCCCCCACCCTTGCTATGCCACTGTCTCAAGAGCACTGTTAATAAATTCCTGTCTTGCACTGGAGTAAGGCATTAGTATCCAGAGGTCTAAAAGGTATTTAACAAACCGCCCCTTTGATTCAGTAGCGATTTGTCGGCCTACTCAGTCTGGTCATCAAATGCTAGTCTTCTAAATTTGGCCTTAAGACAGGAGGGCTCAGTTGGCTACAGGTGCCAAAGAGTGTGGTTAATAAACCATGGCTTCAGTACAGAAGGGATAAGATAGCTACCGGGTCTCTAGGGCATGGTTAATAAAACCTGGCCTTTATAGTTGATTCGAGGAATTGGTTTCCATTGCTCCAGAACATATTTAAGTAAGCTGTGCCTTGATTCAGGAGTGATCTTTTGGCAATTATCATCAAACCCCAGCCTTCTAATCTCGGCCATAAAACAGGATGGGTCACTTGGCTGAAGATGCTCGACAACCAACTGGACCCCAACACCACATCCCTCCTGGACAACCTCCACAACATTGGACTGCGCCAGATCGTGACCGAGCCCACGCACTCAGCAGGACACACCCTTGACCCCCTCTTCACTACAGGAAACTCCATCACCTTCAGCCACACCACCGAACTCCCATGGACCGACCATCGTTGCGTCCTCTTCACCTTCAGAACACCCACCATCCACAGACACCAGCACCTGCTTCCACGAAGAAACTGGACCAAAATCACCGACGACCAGCTCACCTCACTCAACAACTCCACCCCAACCATCGCGGAAAACGACGACCCCAACACCGCAGCCCGAACCCTGCATAGATGGATCACGGACAGCACCAACACCATAGCCCCCTCAAGAAAAACAACAATACACGCGCCAAGAAAGCCAGATGGTTTACCACCGAACTTCGAGAGTCCAGAAGCACATGCCGCCGCCTCGAAAAGGCCTGGAGGAACACCAAATCCACAGAAGCCCACGACAACTTCAGAGCCGCCACCAACGCCCACCATCAACTCATCAGAGAAACGAGGAAAAAGCGATTGAAGACAGAATCTCCACCCACGCGCACAACAGCAAGGAACTCTTCAGCATCATCAAGGAGTTCGCCCAACCCACTAAGCGAGTCTACCGACATCCCTCCCTCACAAGACCTCTGCGACAAACTCAGCACCTTTTTCCACCACAAAATCAAGAGCATCTACGACAACTTCGACGAAGACAACCAACACACTGAACCCTCACCAACCACCCCCGACACCCGGAAACCAGCGATTGACGACTGGACAGCCCTCACCACCGAAGACACACTGAAGACAATGAAGTCAATCCACTCAGGGTCCCCCACGGACCCCTGCCCCCACCACATCTTCAACAGAGCCGCCGACACCATCAACCGCTCCCTGGCGACCGCCTGGATTCCCCGACGACTGGAAACACGCCGAGGTCAACCCCCTCCTAAAGAAACCCTCAGCGGACCCCACCGACCTCAAAAACTACAGACCCATCTCCCTGCTCCCGTTCCCAGCGAAAGTCATCGAGAAAGCCATCAACAGCCAACTCGCCACATTCATTGAAGAACACAACATCCTCGACTCCTCCCAATCCGGCTTCAGAAAAAACCACAGTACGGAAACCGCCCTCCTCGCCGCAACAGACGACATCCGCACCCTACTGGACAAAGGAGAAACAGTAGCCCTCATCCTCCTCGACCTATCAGCGGCGTTCAACACAGTCTCCCACCGCACCATAATACGCAGACTCTATGACGCAGGAATCCAGGACAAGGCCCTCGACTGGATCCGCTCCTTCCTCTCCGGCAGGACGCAGCGGGTCAGACTCCCCCCTTTCCTCTCGGACCCCACACCTACCACCTGCGGAGTCCCCCAGGGCTCCTCCCTCAGCCCGACGCTCTTCAACGTCTACATGGCTCCACTCGCCCCCATCGTCAGAACCTACGGACTCAACATCGTGTCATACGCAGACGACACCCAGCTCATCCTCTCCCTATCCAACGAGCCCAACACCGCCAGACGCAACTTTCGAGAAGGCATGGAAGCCGTCGCCAAATGGATGAAAAACAGCTGCCTACAACTAAACACCAACAAAACAGAAGTACTCATCATGGGCCCAAACCCCGATGCCTGGAGCGACACCTGGTGGCTCCCCGCCCTCGGAAACCCGCCAACCCCCACGGACCACGCACGCAACCTGGGAATCATCCTGGACTCCGAGCTCAAAATGGACCGCCAGATCAACTCTGTCTCGTCTTCCTGCTTCCACACCCTCCGCCTCCTTCGTAAGACCTTCAAATGGATCCCCCTCGAACACCGAAAGACCGTCACTCACGCCCTGGTCACCAGCAGACTCGACTACGGCAACGCACTCTACGCCGGAATAAACAAAAACATCACCCGCAAGCTACAGAACATCCAGAACGCCGCCGCAAGACTGGTCCTCAACCTGCCAAAACACTGCCACATCTCCCAGCACCTGCGCACACTCCTCTGGCTCCCTGTCGAGGCGAGAATCACCTTCAAGATGCTCACCCACGCACACAAGGCCCTCCACGGCACCGGACCAGCATACCTGAACAGCCGACTCAAATTCCACGCACCCCAAAGGACCCTACGATCAGCCCAGCTCTCCTACGCCGTGGTCCCCCGCACCAGAAAGACCAGATCGGGAGGCCGCTCCTTCTCCTTCCTCGCGGCCAAAGCATGGAACGCCCTTCCGCTCCACCTCAGACAGACAACATCGCTCCCCATCTTCGCAAGAAACCTCAAAACCTGGCTTTTCGACAGACCCCTCCTTGATGGATGGAACCTGCCCCCCCCCCAGCGCCTTGAGACCCTTACGGGTGAGTAGTCGCGCTTTAACAAACCCATGATTGATTGAATGTGGTCTACAAACCATGGCCTTAATACAGGAAGGATCCAACAGCGGCCTGGTCTCCAGAACATGGTTAAGAAGTTCTGGTCTTGCACTGAGGAAAGGCATTATCACTCTCTTAATTGATATGCAGGAGTGCAAAGCTGCCATAGAGAGAATCTGCTTTTCGATCTTCATTCAGCTTCGGACAGTTTTGTGCATTTACAATGGTTGACCAAACATAGAATGACTGACCACTGTAATAGTAAAATGGGGGTAACAGCATCCATGCTGCACATTTGATCACTACTGCTACATTGTGGGCTATGGATTAACACTACTCGACCTCTCATTGATCTTCTTCATTGCATTAGGTTTGCATTAGTGTGTTTGTCTCATTTGGAAGTCACAGGCAAACCTCTGCACTGGTTTATGGCTGATCATGTGCAATTGCTTCTGTTTTTTCTCTTTGCTCACCTAAATCTGTAGAGGTAAGCAATGTGTGTGTCCCATCCCATGATCCAAACTCCCACTCTGGCACCTGTAGGAAATTTTCATTTTGTGCTGGTGGTTTCAGGCGGTGGGCAACGCTACTCGTTTCGGGGACGGGTTTATATTTCATCATCAGACTTTGACCCAGAGCGAGAGAGAGAGACAGAAAAGGGAGAAAGAACGAGGAAGAGAAAAGTAGCCAAACATTGACAAAGGGAAAGATCAGAGATGAGAAAGAACCTGCAAGAGTGGGATAAGGATAGAGGAAGTATAAAGTAATGGGAGAAAACTACATGAGGTGGAAGCAAGACTTGGCACCCTTGGTATTTGGCAGTCTTGGTATTCTTGTCCTCAGCATTCCACTCCAGTCTTTGGGCACTTACACATATATATTGTACAGATTAACCAGCACATGCGGTTTCACCGAGGGACAAAGCGATATTATGTGCTGTCTGTCATTGTGGCAGCCCAACTGCCTCCAGCAGGGGACATTGTGACATATTGAGATATCTTTTGTAGTCATTTTTTGAAACCAGGTACTACGAGCTTATGATGTGGTACCCGACATATGTCCAGGAGGACTTGCTCCATGTCTGAATTTGGGGAAATTCACAGAGGATATGTATACATATAAAGAATCTAAATAGAACCAATTTCCTTACGAACACAGCTTGAATATCTGGCCTAGATTCAGCACTCCTCAGCCTACTCTGGATATGCCTGCCCTGTGTCGTAACACAAAGTCTTTGTGAGAAGCTGGCTAGGTATATGGTGCACACTTATGTAAGTGGGCACCTTGCACCAATCCAGACAACCCTTATGGTGATTTTAGTGGTCTTAGACAACCTTAGAAAGCTCTCTAAGTGGTAGCTGTGGAGAGCAGCCTTCAGGCTTAGTACAGAAGGAGTGTAAAGCAGCTTGTTTTACCAGAACATAATCTTATAGGTATAGATTAAGTGAAAAAGAACCACACAGTGTATTTATTATAAGACACCCACTAACATATACAGATATCTCCTAGCCGGAGATATACCCAATGCACACAATACTTTGCAATAGAAACACGTAAGTAGCACAAAATACACAGTGGTCCCCAGGGGGAGACCAAACCATATACTAAAATAGTGGTATGTGAACAACGACTCGAGTCATGACTATACCTAGAAGACGTAGAAGTGCCGGGGACCCAAGGAACCACCCAAAGTAAGTAACCAGGAGCCCCACGGAGACCGTGTGCAGGGTGGAAACATGGCCACGAGTTCAATGCAAGTCAATGGGTAAGTCCGGGTTGCAATTTTAAAGAAGGACCCTTCCCAGTGGACCCTGAAGAAACCCCGTGGAAGACAGAAGGTTGGAGAGCCACCCCGCCCGTGGATACCTTAGGAACCAGGATACCTGTACCAGGGAAGCCGGGTGCATAGGTGTGAAGTGGCGTCGGAAACCGCCGTCGAACCCAATGGAGGTCTTCAGGAAGATGCCGCTGCTGGAGAAGGTGCAAGTGTCCAGTGGAACCCAAAGGTGGATTCGAGAGGTGAAGAACCTGCAAGAAGAAGGGACAGAGTATATGCCACTCAGAAGTGACCAGGGGGCTCGGAAGACGAATGCCCACCGATGTCGAGTGTTGCAGGTAAGCTGATGGTGACCTTGAAACTGCAGCTATGCGGACCAGGCAACACTGTGGATGACCAGGGGCCGGATCAGGGGTGCCCAAAGAATTCAAAGATGACTCTCTAAAGGACCCACAGGCCGGAGGCACTGGAGTCGCGAGAGGACCTCGAGCTACCCACCAAAGATGCAGGACCACTGTGCAAGTGATGCGGTGAGGACGAAGATCTTGGTCGCTGGAGATGCTTAAGGTTGGGGCTACTTGGAGCCTGAAGATCTTGGTGGAAGGAAGCCAACAAGCCTTTGCAACTGCAAGTCGACGCTGTGAACAGGGGTTCGGTTCCTGCGGCTCCGACGAGGGATATTCGCCTCAAACTTGGTGAGAGGACAGGGCAGGCCTCGAGGGATGTGAAGAACCACCACCTGTGTTGCTGTGCCTTTTTGGAGTCCGTGGGAGCCCAGGATCAGCAGACTGGTCAGCTTAGTTGCGGTGCCTGCAGATGCAGGGAAGTGACTCCTTTACTTCAAGGGAGATTCCTTCAGGTGTCTTGGATGCTCACAGGCCTAGGAAGGTTTCCTGTATGGTGCACAGGCACGGATGTTGCAGCAGACGAGCAGGGCGAGGAAATCAGGAGCAGCAGGACCTTCCCGGTGTAGCCTTGATGCCCAGAGCGAAGTCCAGCAAGTCCAGTGTGCCTAGACGGTTGAAGAAGTGGTGTCTGAAATTATTCTTGTCCCACGACGAATCTAGGGACCCACCCACAGGTAAGCCCTTAAATACCCTAAGGAAAGGGTTGGGACGATTCAGGGGTTCCTCCCTAAGGAGGGGCTGGACAAGGGGGAGGATACTCCCCTGTCCTTTGTTCAGTTTCGCGCCAGAGCTGGAGCCAACGGCTCCCTGAACTGGTTTAAGCTGGACTATGCATGGAGGGCACCAAGTGTGCCCTGCACGCAGACTGTGTGGAGCTGGCAAGCAACCCCACCCTGCCCCAATACACTAAACCCTGTCTGCGAGGTGGTCACACCTCCCTGTGACAGGATACCTATTGTTCTGCCTTCCCCTACCCGAGCTTGGCTCAGCAGCAGGAGGGCAGAAACGTGTCTGACCGGCAGCAGCCCTAGCTTGATGTCTGGGTCTGGAAGACTGGTACCGGGAGCACCGAGGGCCCCCCAAAGGAGCTTTACAGTGCATGGAATCCTCCCTCACCGTTTACAGTGTGGGGGTATGATTCCAACATGTTTGATACCAAACATGATAAGATTAGTTACAGCCAGTTTCGACATGGTCATCGCGTAATGACGCGGTGCCCCTCTATATGTTTTATGGCTGTCTCACTTATAACCCGGGAAAATGGACTCCGTGGGTTGTAGGGGTGTCCTGCTCAGGCAGGGGCACCCCCACACTTAGAACCGAGCACCCAGGATTGAAAGGCCTGCTCTAGAGGTGACTTATAGGTTTTAAGTGCAGTGACCTCAGATATAGGTAAACCTATATCTTTCGTAAGTGGTGCTAGCACCAGCTTACACAGGCTGCAATGGCAGGCCTTCAGTTACAAATTGAGTGGTCTCCCATGGGTGGCATAATACATGCTTCAGCCCATGGGGGACCCCTGGTGTACCTATGCCCTGGGTTCCTTAGTACCATATACTAGGGACTGATAAGGGTACACCAGTGTCCAATCTGGGATGTACCTAGGTACTTACCAAACCAATTTAGGGTAAAAAGCACAGAGACTGGGGTACCGATTTGCAGGATCCCAGTCAGAAACAGCATTACATCAAGCAAAAAGTGGGGGTAACCATAAAAGCAGATACTACTTTCCTACAGTCTTGTATAAAGGCAGTGCACTTTCCTGCAGCTAGCTGGACTCTTCTGCTATTTGTCCACTCGGCCTTTCGTACACAGGTCCCACAGTTCATTTGTTTCATGGCACATGCGAATGAGTGTAGCGGTGAAGCCATTTGCAGAGAGTCAATTGAAGTTGTAGGTGTTTGTACATTCCGAAAATGGAAAGGGTCGTTTCTAGGTCGACCCTGGCAGCGCATGTGCTGCTCTGCGAGGCATGCTGTATTGAGGTAGGGACTTGAAGCACCACCTATGTCCTGCCCATCTTTTGAATTGGCTCTTGTTACCGCCCTTGCTAAATCGTTGCTTTTCATTCCTGAATAGGCTTGTTAGTGTCCCTCCTTGGTACCGCCTTGTCTGCATTTGTAACCTCCCATAACAACTGGACCTTTAACTTGTCTTGTTACACGGTCTGCTTTATCTTGGCTGTGGGCACTATTTTGTTCAATGATTTGCCCCAATTCCACCCACTATGTCGCAGCACGTCACCCGCTTTAATTTTAATTACTAATTGTGGTCCGCTTCAACTATAGCGGCTGCATTTCTTTATTTATATTAGCAGCGCGGTCTGCTTTAAGTATAGCGGCCTCGCTTATTTATTGATATATTTTTTGTTTGCTAGCACACGTCGCGCTTGCACATTAATGGAGGCTGCGCCCCTTTCTTTAGATCAGCCGCGTCTAAAGAAAGGTGTGCGGACGCTATTAAAGTGAAAGCGCTTCATGGGCGCTTTTACAAAAAAGGCATTTGTTTGTCAACTTGACAAACATCCTTTTTTTTGTCAAAGCCCCCATGCCACGGTTTCACTTTAATGTCAGCCAAGCCCCTTTCTTTGGACGCGGGTTGTCATAAGAAAGGGGCACGGCCTCCATTAACGTGAAAGCGCAGCATGGGGTGCTTTGACACAAAATAAATTTGCAATGCGATAGGTCTTGCATTTGTGAGAGTTTAAGCTATTGCCATTGTAATTGCCAATAGCTCAAACTCTCGTAAATGCGAGACCTATTGCATTACAAATGCTTGTTTAAAGGTGAGATCAGTTATCCAGCTTCCATGAGGTATAGCCACTCTTGTCAAAACATGTAAAAATGAATTAATTTCCAACATATGTTCTTAAAAACAGTAGAAACTGACTTATTTACGTTTCACCCGTAGGAGCCTGAGAAGATAGCTTGCAAGGATCTGTCTCGTTCACAGTGAAATAAGATTAGCAGCATAATCTGAGCCTAAATCCGCTTTTTGTACCGTGTCTCCCCTTAAGGGCTCAGCTGTGTCCTTCGCTCAGCTCGGGCATTACATCAAGTGGATGCTAGCTGGTGGCCTAGGACGCCTATATATGGCCACTAAAAGTGTCAGGTATGGGATTCATTAACGGGAGGCGTAACTCCTCCCCAAAAAATACCTTGCCAACGACCTTGGAAAGTGGGCTGCATTTTCAATGTGCAATCAACAGCCATATTTCGTGGTTTTCTATATCAGTGAAAAACCAAAACAAGTTAGTCGTTTTGTGTTTTTTTGTGGGTGGCGAGATTTCGTAAAATTCACAAAATTTCGCTAAATGCAACACATTTACAAAACAACGGATTTGTTATGCAGGCGGTTTCATTAATTTTAACTTTCATCAAAATGTTTGGCCTAGCTCGAGCCTGTGTCAACAACGAACAGCTTTTGCGCGCGGACACCGAGAAGGCCCCTGCCCCTCGGCGCGCGCAGATCTCTGCTGTCATCGCGTTCTTTCCCAGAGCTCTTCGCGTGCGCGCTTGGCCGCCGCCAGTGGCTGCATTCTATCCCGGATTGAAGACAGCGCGCGGCTGATGAGACATATGCTGTGTCTGAGCCCTTGTTGACACCATCTCAGGTTGCGTATGTTCTCAGTCCTTCTGGCCCCTCTGCTCCACATTTCGCTGACTGTGTGCAGCCGCACTGGTTCCAAGTTACAGCTAGTGGCTATGTCCTCTGTGACGTTTGTTCATAGTTTTTATGAAGAGATTTGTAAGGCTTGTCATTCAAGGACGCATTAACAATGCTGTTATTTTTAGGATCGCTTTTTGTTAGGTCGAGCCTCGAGTAGCGCGCAAGCGCTGCTCTGGCAAGACTTTAAGTAAGGGGTTTCAAAAAGCTGACCAGACGCTCGTGCGTCATGGCCTTTTCCCTGCGGTTACCCGCAAGCAAAAGGCCATGGTGCACGAGCGTGTGGTCCGCTCAGCAGGCTGCCGCGCTTGCTTGCATTCTCCGCCGCGGGCTCATGCACGCGCCTGCATGGACAAAGATGGCTGCTCTCGCCATCTGTCCAAAGCAGACAGCATGCGCGGGTCCGTGGGACAGTGGACAGCCCGCCGCCATCTTGTTCACGCCGGCTTCCTTCAACTCTGGCTCACGGCGTGCTTTCACTTTAAACAGTGCACGCGCGCGCGCGGGACGGACCCAGAGTTGCAGGAAGCTCTCTCCTGTGTGTCGAGTGCTGGCTTCCTCTCGTTTGTTGTTCCTAACTGAATCAAGTCTCCGTGCTGTGTGTCGAGTGCTGGCTTCCTCTCGTTTAGGTTGCGCTGAGAGTGACCAGTTTCTGCAGAAGCATCAGTGTAGGCAGGTAAGCAGGTGGTGTGTGGCAATATGCATGAAGGCCCTGTGGCACATTTACCCATTGCCTCTCTAAACTCACAGCACATTTAGAAGTAATTTGCCCTCCTCCTAAAAAAACAGAGACGCAGGTTTTAGTGAGGTATGCCATCAATTGGAGAGTACCAAACACTGAAAGCTTAGGAAAAGTTTGGAAAAAATCTTTATTCGTGCACTTTGGTGTCCAAATATTGTCTACAGAAACCAGAAGTTATCTGAAGAAGCTCCCTGCGTTTTTCGGCGCTACAGTAAAATATAATGTATCGTGTTGAGTTTGTCATGCATGAACTCTGTCACAACTTGTCACTGAGATTAGTGTTCTTATAATTAATTGTTCACTAATTCACTGCAAAATCTCCACTAAAGCACAATTTACATAGGTGCTTCTGTTGACGTGGCGTTTTCAGAATGCCAGATACGAAGTCAACACTAGGATTGTTGGTGTAATTTACTCGCCCAGTCAAGATTTATTATGAGTATTGTGTGTGTGTCTCTCTGTCAACACATCTGCAGTTTCTCGGTGCTGTACATGAAACAATACTAGTTTCGGTAGGCACGGGGAGATTAAGTGATTTGCCCAGAATCACAGGATGTGGAGTCGACCCTGAGACTCGAACCTTGGTTTCCCAGCTCCAAAGTGGGCAGTCCCCCAAAGCACATGTAACTACAAGTACTTGTGACGTGCAGATTCAATACACATTCCTGCAACCAGCGGTTAACTGTGCTGTCTTTCACTTACAAAGTTTCAGAATTCTTAGCTCTTTCTCCACGTTTCCATCAATTTCGGGGAAATTTTGGCTGTTGGAATTAGTTTAGTAGGAGATCCTGTTGATCATGGCTCATTATTATTTTCAAATTGACTCCCGCAGTCACCTTTTTTTTAAGAAGGAAAAACAACCTTTATGCTTTTTTTATCTTCTTAAAAACGTAATGGGAGTATCACTAAAATGGATGGTTTGGAAAGTTTGAGAATGTTGATTATTCTCGTGCACAATACCAGTTAAGCATGTTTCTAGGCAAATCAACTTGAGTACCGTTTAATAGCAGAAAAATAATTGGCAGCTTTGGTAATGCTTATGGAAACGTACTTCAGATTTATTTGAAGTGTTTTGACTTTTTTATATTAATAATTTATAAAGCTTCGTTGGCACAGGCGGAACAGATGCAGACGTTTTTACAGTAAGCAAGGTAAAGCGCACACTGGCAGCGCTTATCCCTCGAGCCTTTTTCGTTCCTATGTTGCGCCGAGCATTTTGTGTCTGCTGCAAAATCTTCAGTTTCACTCCCAAAAAAACTCTGGGAGTTGAGGCAAATTGAAATGGCATAGGGTCGGGAAGGAGCATTGCATAGTAGTGGATATGAGCCTGAGAAATGTAAAATGCAGTGGACTAGGTCAATACCGATCTATGCAGGCATCCATGGCACAAATGTAGCTCCTGTTGTGCCGTCAGCCTGCTGTCTAAGATTTAGTTTCTTGGAAACCCCTCCGGGTCCTTTCTAACTCCATGCGGCATTTAGTGATTTCGGATACTGGTGAACTTGAGTTTTTATCCGTTCTGCCGTGAGTGCTAGAATTTTTCTGTAGTTTAGATACACACTCCAGAAAGAGTAAATAATTCCTTTATTCTCAGCTCTGCAGCAGCAGGAAGCGCACCTTCCTTGCACAAACCTTCTTTTCAACTGCCCTCCACAGAACCTTCTCACATCCCCCATTCCATACTACATCATAACCTCACACATTCTGTTGCACGCAGGCAGCAGCACCACACATCCTTCCTCTTTATACACCTAAACAAAAATAACAATCAGCTCAATAAAAACATTGATAAAACACTTGAGCTGTATTAAACGTTACTTTAAATGTAGATTAATACCTTCCTAAATAAAGGCATAAAATCATACTATAAACCAGTTCTTTTAGGTATACTTAAGCATGATATCACAATAATAGTTGTATTCAATGATGCTAAACTATGCACGAGATCAATAATGAATACCATTCTACTTCAATAAAAAAATTAATCTATTTTTTCAGAATGTGAATGATCCTTCCTAATCATATTTCAATAATCAGCTAGTTCGTTCCATCCTAATACCTTCCTCCCCCGATCCTCATCCGTCTCTTCAGAGGCTCTCCTTTCTGGTTGCAATCCTTCCAAATCATGTTCATGTTCCACCACCACATCCTTCCACAACCATTCATTCTCATACAAACCATTTATTTTCCTTTCGCCATTTCCTCACCATTGGTCTCATTGCATTTTACCATCAGACTTATATGCCACACACTATTATCACTCAATCTCACAGAATTTTGTGAACACTTCTTCACTCTCAAGGGTTCTGCATACTTACTTTCCCCTTTAGGCAACTTGCCAACCTTCCCGACTTTCACCCATTCACCTTCCTTCAACTTCTCTATCTTAGTTCCTCAGCTTGGTATCGAGTTCTTGTAAACACACTGATCCTTCAAAATATTCTCCTTCACTATTTCTGATGACCATTCTACCTTTTCTTGCAGTGTCCATCCACCATAAGCTGTCAGTATACGGTTCTGTCCTTCACATTAATAACAAGCATTGGCATAGCCAATAGGTCTCGCCTTTGGGACCTTATAAGGGTTTAGCCATGCAACAGTTGATGTTGTTGCACCAAGGATATTGTGCTGCATAACTAAATACTTATAAGGTCCCAAAAGCGAGACCTATTGGCTATGCCAATGCTTGTTAGTTCATGTTGGTGTTTATACAGTGCCACTGTTCCAACGATCAGCCATTCCACAGGCCTCTAGACACTGTAAGTAGGAAGAATTTAAACAAGCATTTGCAATGCAATAGGGCTCGCATTTTTTTAGAGTTAGAGCTATTGGAGCTGGAATGTAAATCTTTTTAACTTATGTGTTTTGGAGTGAAGTGGATGTATGTGATGGTAATTGTGTGGAAAATGATAGAAGCAGATTATGAAACTTTTTATTACGGTCCTGGGGCATGAGGTCGTTATTGGGCAGTTACCCATGGCAGATACTGTTGCTTATCATTAGTATTTCTGATTTTAAGACTATTTATTTTCACTTGGATGATGGAGTTATTCATTTTGTAACTGTGTCTCTTGAACAGTGCTACTTGCGAGTAGCCAAGGCTTACTTCAGGAGGCTTACTTCAGGAGGTGGTAAAGAGCCTGGAACTGAAATACAGTATGACACAGTAATCAAACTTGATAAGCTAAATACCAGGCCAAGTGATATATTTTAAAGGAGACTAATGTATAAAATGGGGTTATGGAATTAAACCTTAAAAATTAGTTTCAGAATGCATAATCCCCGCTGTTCTGTTATGTCTTGAATGCAAGCTGTTGCTGCGTGTCCAAGTATTACGACCTCTGCGAATAACATAATATGTCCGGGCAGCCCGGTAGCTTCCCAGCCTGTAGGAAGGAAAAGTGCTGTAAGCAAAGCACCTACAACACGGCCAATAAGACGCATTGGGTTTGAAAGTGTGAATTAGCTTGGGCGTTAAGGATTTGGGGGGTGGAGGGAACGAAGACATGAAAAGGAGGAAGGCAGACAGCTAGTTAGGAGCCGGGTTGGAGCCGTTGGACAGAACTGAACCTCGCCAAGGAGGAGACGGGCTGGATCATGAAGGATCATGTCTGCCAGCAGCTGCAAGAGTACACTTTCACCCTTGCTGCTCAGCGTGAGAAAGGGAGAGAAGGAAGTTCGGCAAGCCGCGCGCCTTTCTTTTCTTCTGCACGGCTTGGCCAACTCAATTTTTTCAATATTATATGTTTTTTTTAAGCAGCGTTGCACGCTGCGCAGAAGAAAAGAAAGGCGCAGACGCCATTGTTGAAGATGAAGTGCAGCGTGCTGCGCTGCTTAAAAAAACATACAATATTGAAAAAATCGAGTTAGGCGAGCCGCGCAGAAGAAAAGAAAAGTGCGCGGCCACCGTTGTTTACGATGAAGTGAGGTGTGCTACCCTGCTTAAAAATATATATATACATATTGTTGTGTCCTTTAAAATACATAGACCTTTTCCATGGGCTCCCGCCTGATAAGGAAATATTATCGCCTCCCAATCCAACACATCAAGAAAGGATCCTCTCCTCACTTTTCATTTGAGGAACTGTTTACCTCTACATGGGATTATCAAACTCCTCCAGCCATTTTAAGCGCCTGCTAAAATCCTACCTTCTCGAAAACCTCCGAAACAATATGACCTGGCAGATCGTCGCTCGTTAGATAGGCAGTTTCAAAGATGCTTAATGTTGAAAAACTCTTGCTTTGGTAAAGGAGTTTATTGAAGTGTCACCCTGAAAAACTCTGGAATACACTTCTTGTGCGGTGCTGATGTTAAACCACACTTTCTCTAACTACTTCTACAAAGTATGTTCAATGACCCGATGCAATACCCAGTTATTTGAGTCAGAAATGCCTACAATTTACAAATTAATAAACTGTGGATTTCAGTTATGTTCTCCAAACCCCTCCACAACCTCCAGATAAAAAATGAAGATCTTCAAAAAACAAAGCTAATGTATCCCAGAGTGACTGGATGTCTGTGTAGGTTTAGGGTCTAGTCAACGAGTCGCCAACATATAAAAGATTAATGCACACTATTATTTCCAACCGCTTAACCTTGCTCCCTTGTTTTATTCATCCTCTTCATCTGAATCCTGCCTTTCTAGCGCTCCCCCCTGCTGACCCTTTTGTGTGGGTAAATTGTAGTTGTCTTCCACTCTCTCTATAGGATCGTGGGACCCCAAATTTAACGACAATTGCAAAGACAGTAGGAATGACATGACACCTGTTTCTTTATTCTATTACGATTAAAATATACTACCTGTCCGCAGCCTGAGAGAGTATTGTACAACAAGGTGCCTAGACTTTAAAAGCGAACCCGGAACAGACACTACATCGCACGACTGCACCAGACATCAAGTGCCCCCTGACGTTCAAACTCTCAACTCCTCCCTTCCGAAGGTATGTCCTTGTGTAGGTCACACCACATGCGCAAACCTCCCGTAACATCTAATGGCATGTAACTAAGAACACACAACTAGACAGCGCAACAAAAAAGGAAACCACATCATTTAGGGTGTGGTTACTTCAATGGAACGTTCTGTTGCTGAGTGTGATACACTCAACTATCCAGCAGCATGTCCTCGCTTACCAGGTGCCCAGGGCTACATCACGAAACGCACCAACAGGTGGAAGGCAGGTGTGCCCGACAGAGACTATTGCAGACATTTCAGTATTAAAGAATGAAGGCGGCTAACTACTGAGCTCATAAATCTGTATGTGTGAATTGTGTCCTGTTCCGACCATATCAGCTATGGCTGGACATTAGACAAGCTGAAAATGAAATTCAACGATAAACACCGATTCAGAGAGCCCTTGAGCATGCCCACTTACCGGCCCGCGACGTACGGGCACTGACTTTTCCTCGGCGTGGTATTCCTAGTTTTTTGCCTTCACTTTACGCCGGGAGCGGGGCAGCATTGCAGGCTGTGGTTGGCCCACACTTTCTTTGTTGCCATTGGAGGGAGCTGAAGCAGGCTTTCCATTGGGCAATTCAGTCTAAGATTGGCTGCAGTTCACTCTTAACAGCATGTATTCTATATGCTGCCTACGGGGCACTCAGCCACTCGAGAGGTCACTGGTGCTTTTTTTTTTTTCCAAACAAGTTGTGTTAAAGCTGAAGCCCGCGCTGCTGAAATTAAAGCATAATATTTTCCGTGGCTGAAAAAATACATAAAAAAGAGTGTTGTGCTGCGCTGCTTATAAAAAAATATTATGTTGTGAGCAGTCGCAAGATCGAGTTAGGTGAGCCACGCTGGTTAAAAAAAAAAAAGCAGTTGCGGGAGAGCGTGTCCTGCCTGCTGCTGCAACAGCAGGCAGCAGAAAGTCATTTAAGAAAATAGTGCTCACAGACTGTAATTAAAACATCCAGAGTAACAGCACATGTAACAGGGGGTGTCCTCATGGGAGGTTACAACAGGAGAAAAGGAGGTACTCTGGAGGGACTACTAAGCCTATTGACGAATCAAAAGCCACCATTTACAAAGGACAGTAATAGGAGCCAATTGAAAAGATGAATGGAAAATGGGTGGAGCTTAAAGTCCATACCTGAATACAGCATGTCTTGAAGAGACAGCGCTGCACTGCCTAGGCCAGACCTAAAAATGAGCATTGGCAAAGCCAATAGGTCTCGCCTATGTGAGAACTATTGGCTTTGCCAATGTTATGGCCATGTTGTACACCAGCGTGGCTGTTGTTCAGCATGGCTAAATAGTTAGTGGCGTAGAGTTGAGTGGCGTGGAGTAGAGTAGCATATAGTGGAGTGGCGTAGAGTGGAGAGGAAAGGAAAGGAAAGGAGTAGAGTGGTGTAGACTGTTGTGGTGTAGACTGGAGTAGAGTGAAATAGAGTGGAGTGGCGTAGACTGGCGTGGAGTGTTGTTGAGTGACGTAGAATGGAGTAGAGTGTCGGAGTGGCGTAAAATGTCATAGAGCAGAGTGGCGCAGAGTGGAGTGTTTTGGAGTGTCAGAGTGCATAGAGCGTCGTGGAGCACACTGGAGTAGTAGTAAAGGGGTATGGAGCAGCGGCGGCTCCTCCTCTATGGCAGAGGAGCATCGCCCCGCCTGCCAGCAAGCGAAAAAATGAAAAAGAAAACTATAATCCTTGTTTATTATCGTTTTATTTTTTCTCTTAGAACCGAGGCTTGGGGACGGGGCCTGGGTGATGACAGGCTGGAGGAGGAGTGTTGGGCACTGCTATTCAGTGTGCATGATGGTCTTGCCGGCCGTCTCAAGCCGTCCAAAGCGTCATGCGCACTGAAGCTCTCTCCAACCCCAGCTGCGTTGCCAGGTTGGAGAGAGCAGGCAAAGGCTCCCAGTCTAACTGGGAGAGCAAATCATCGGCGCTCAGGCCAATCCTGAGGCTGCTTTCAGCAGCATGAAAGCAGTGTCAGGATTTGCAGCAGTGCATTGTGGGACCCTGTGCCTGCAGAAGAGAGGGGCACGAGGCGGCAGGTAAGTAGTTATATAATTTTAAAAAATGTATCTCTAAACGTCTGTCCCCCCCTCCCCAGCCACTCTGTAAACACACCGGCCGCTACTGGTGTAGAGTGGAGTGGTGTAGATTGGAGTGGCGTGGGGAAGTGTTGTGAAGTGGCATAGAGTGCTGTGGAGTGGCAAAGAGTAAAGTAGAGTGTCATAGGGCGAAGTGCCATAGAATGCCTTAGAGTGGAGTAGAGTGTCATAGAACGTCACAGAGTGGAGTGTCATGTCAGAGTGGAGTAAAGTGTTGCGAAGTGTAGTGGAGTGGCATACAGTGGTGTGGCGTAGAATGGAGTAAATTGGTATGATTAGCATACAGTGGAGTGGCACAGAGTGGAGCAAAGTACTGTGGAGTAGGGTGGCATAGATTGGAGTAGAGTATTGTAGAATGAAGTTTCAGAGTGGAGTGGCATAGAGCAGAGTGGAGTAGAGTGTCAGAGTAGAGTAGAGTCGTGGATTGGAATGGCGTACAGTGGAGTGGCATAGAATGGAGTAAAGTCGCGTGGAGTGGCATAGAGTGAAGTGTCATAGAGTTGAGTAGAGTGTTGTATAGTGGCATGTAGTGGAGTAAAGTGTTGTAGGTTGAGTCTGAGGAATAGAGTGCCATAGAGTGGAGTAGCGTGTTATGGAGTGGCGTAGAATTGAGTAAAGTGGTGTGGTGTGGAATAGAGTGAAGTAGAGTAGAGTGGCGTACAGTGGAGTAGAGTGGCTTGAAGTGTCGTAGAGCGGAGTGTCGTAGTGCAGAGCATCGTAGAGCAGAGTGGTGTAGAGTGGAGTACAGTGCTGTGGAGTGTCGTGGGGTGGAGCATGCCTGGTGTGGTAGCGTACTGCCATTACAGACAAAACATTTTCAATTGAAATAACCATAACATTTACACAGACATACAGTTTTACTGATAAAACTATACACCGCACAACAATAATGTGTGGAAATGAGAATCACCTAGTGTATTGATTTGTTTTGATCGTTTTAAAATATTTGTTTTCACCAGACTTCAGAATTACAAAAAATGTGCTTTATTTGTACTTTCTCAATTCTGATATATTCTGAAATATTTGTACAGTTCATTTACTGACATTTACATTTTGTCGTGTGCTAGAAAAAAATAACAGCCTACACCCTTTCCTATGCCAAGTACCCAGCAATATTGCCAAATAAATCCTCTAACTTTGCAATTAGAGAAAGAAAAGTAAACACATACTCCCTCAGAAGACAGAACCTAACATTTGACCTCTGTCTTTGAATGCACAGCAAATGTGGCAACATAAAAACAAAATGTAAAGGTCTGTTAATTGCTCATTCACTTCTGAACTCCAGCATGGTTAATTTGTAGGTGTTCAGCGCCCCCACTCCTCTTCTTCCAGCGCCTATGGCATGAGTGATAAATTGAGGAATAAGTTATGCAGTTAATAAAGAGCAATGACCAAAATAAACAAGCTCCTCATGGACATGTGAGATTGATGATCAAAGTGGCAAAGATAAGTAGAATCAGTCAATCAGAAAGATAGGAAGCAGGAAATCTCTTCCAAGCACATTTACTGCTTCCTGAGCTAGCTTTTGGGGCAGACAACACTCCCCTGGAGTGCCTCATAAAAAAGAAAAAATGAGTTCTCAGAAGATGAGCAGTCGTGGAGGAATGCAAGGAGCCAGTCATAGAAGTTGTAAATAGGCCATGCTCCACGAGAGTGACAAAGACATGCTGGACAGCCTAAAACATATGACGCCAACAAATAGAAAGCAAGCAAATGTGAGTTACAAAACACAAAGCCAATGGTAAGCAATAGGCGGAATGCATTCTTAGGGAAGCTTTCAGCATGTCCCCGATATGTCTTTCACAACCAGACAGACTTGGGCTGACTTTTCTCTGCTCTCTACTACTTCTGTACTTTACTGATGAAGGGCTAAACCCAGAAACACATGTCTAGAGATAACAACACTACCTGCACCAACTTTGGTGAAAAACTGCAACAACTTTGAAGTAAGTGTACTGCATTTACCAGAATGCAATGGGGTGAACTGTGTTGGGATGAGAGGCAGTGTGCTCCCTCCCCCCTTGTGTTTAAAAGGCTCCCTTAAGTCAACGAGCTGACAAGCTCACCTGGGATGCACCTCTGTGCCTGTGGAGTGGTACAGTGACCTGTGAAGACTTGGGCAGCATTTCAGCAACCCCAGATGAATTTTCTCTGCTCTCTACTACTTCTACTCTCTACTTATGAAGGGCTAAACCCAGAAACGCGTGTCTAGAGATAACCGCACTACCTCCAACAACTTTGGTGAAAACCTACAGCAACTTTGAAGTAAGCGTACTGCGTTTACCAGAATGCAATGGGGTGAACTGTGTTGGGATTGGAGGCAGTGTGCTCCGTCGCCTCTTGTGTTCTCTGAGAAAGTATATGCCTTTTGCATTGGCTGAGACAGTGTGTCATGACGGAACTGAGCTGCAGACAGGCATTATTTGTTGAGGGTGTAAACGATGCTTAGAGCAAGTAATTAACTACCCCTTTTCTCAATGCCTTAAATTTAGACCTAAAAGAGAACATAGGCACATGTAGATAAAATGAATTGCCCCAGATCCCACAATTGGGTCTAATACCAAATTTTGGTCTGGGACCAGGGCCTCTAGTTTCATAGTTCACAAATCAGCTGGAAGACTCTTTTGTGTCGTGATGTTGCTTTGTTTAGGGACATGTGCGGGGGAGAAGCAAACATGATGCTGTGTAATGTAGCACTTAACGGCACCCTCCAGCATCTTCAATGCATGTGGTAAGACGGGACAGAATAAAACATGCATTGGCAAAGGCAATACATCTTGCCTATGCAAGAGCAATTGGCTTTGGCAATGCATTTTAGCCATGTTGTATACCAGTGTGACTGCTGTTCTGCGTGGCTAAAAGTTAGTTGGTGTGGTGTGTAGTGAAGTGGGGTGGAGTGGAGTGAGTGGGGTAGGGTCAGGTGGACTGGGGTTTGGTGGGGTAGATGGGAGTGGAATACATTGGAGTTGGGTAGAGTGGGGTGGGATAGATTGGGGTAGAGTGTAGTGGGGTAGATTGGGGGTAGAGTGAAGTGGGATAGATTGGGCTGGAGTAGAGTGGGGAAGAGTGGGATGGGGTAGATTGGGGTGGAGTGAGGTAGATTGGGTAGAGTGGAGTCGGGTATAGTGAGGTAGATTGGAGTGGGGTAAAGTGGGATAAATTGGAGTGGGGTAAAGTGGGATACATTGGAGTGGGGTAAAGTGGGATAACTTGGAGTGTGGTTAAGTGGGGTAGATTGATGTGGGGTAAATTGGTGTTGATTGGAGTGGAGTGATGTGGGTTAGAGTGGGGTGGGTTAGAGTGGGGTGGGGTAGAGTGGGGTGGGGTAGAATGGGGTAGAGTGGAGTGGGATAGAGGGGTAGATTAGAGTCGAGTGGGGTAGATTGAAGTGGGGTAGTTTGGGGTCGATTGGAGTTGGGTGGAGTGGGGTGTATTGGGGTAGATTGGGTAGAGTAGACTGGTGTAGATTGTAGTGGAGTGGGGTAGATTGGGGTGGGGTGGGGTAGGGTAGTAGATTGGAGTAGATTGTAGTGGAATGTGGCAGATTAGGGTATAGTGGGGTGTATTAGATTAGGGTAGAGTAGAGTGGAGTAGATTGGGGTAGAGTGAAGTTGATTGGTGTAGATTGTGGGGTAAATTGGGGTAGAGCGGAGTGGGATAGATTGGGGTAGAGTGAAGTGAAGTAGACGGGTCGAATGGGGTAGATTGGTTTAGAGTGGTAGATTCGAGAGGGGTAGATTGGGGTAGGGTGGAGTAGATTGGAGTCAGGTATATTAGGGTGGAGTAGAGTGTGGTAGATTAGAGTGGGGGTGAAGTGGGTATATTGGGATAGAGTGGGGTAGACTGGGGTCAGTAGATTAGGGTAGAGAGGGGTACATTGGAGTGGGGTAGATAAAATAGATTGGAGTGGGGTAGATTGGGGTTGAGTGGGGTAGTTTGGTGTGGGGTGGATTGCAGAAGAGTGGACTGTATTAGATTACGGTAGATTGGAATGCGTTAGAGTGGGGGAGATTGGGGTAGAGTGGAGTGGGGTAGATTAGGATAGAGTAGAGTGGGGTGGAGTGGGTTAGAGAGGAGTAGATTGGCGATGGTTGGGTAGGGTACATTGGGGTAGAGTGGAGTGGCATAGATTGGGATAGAGTGAAGTAGATTGGGGTCGAGTGGTTTAGATTGGAGTAGATTGGTTTAGAGTGGGGTAGATTGGAGAGGGATAGAGTGGGGTAGAATAGAGTGGGGTAGATTAGAGGGGTAGATTGGGGTAGAATGAGGTTGGGTAGATTGGGGTAGAGTGGGTTTAGATTTGGGTAGGGTCGTTTAGGGTAGAGTAGGGTAGATGGAGTACATTGTAGTGGGGTAGTTTGGGTAGATTGGGGTGGAGTCGGGTAGATTGGTGTTGGGTAGTTTGGGGTAAAGTGGAGTGTGGGGTAGATTGGAGTGGAGGACATTTGAATAGAGTGGAGTAGATTGGGGTGGGGCAGGTTGTGGTAGATTGGAGTGGGGTGGGTTGTGGTAGAGTGGGGTAGACGGGTAGATTTTGATCGAGTGTAGTGGGGCAGATTAGAGTCGGGTTTATTGGTGTGTGGTAGGTTAGATTGGGGTAGATTGGAGTGGGTGAATTGGGGTAGAGTGGGGAAGAGTGGAGTGGGGTAGATTGAATTAGAGTAGATTGGGGTAGAGTAGAGTGTGGTAGAGTAGAGTGTGGTAGAGTGGACTGGGGTGTAGTGGAGTAGAATGGGGTAAATAGCGGTAGATTGGGGTGTTGTAGAATGGGTTAGAGTGGAGTGGGATAAAGTGGTGTAAATTAGGGTGGAATACATTGTAATGGGGTAGATTGGGGTAGGGTAGGGGTTGAGGGGGTAGATTGGGGTTGATTGTAGTGTGATGGGGTGGATTGGTGTCGGGTAGAGTGGAGTGAGGTAGATTGGAATGGGTAGATTGCAGTGGGGATTATTGGGGAAGACTGAAGTGGGGTAGATTGGAATACGGTAGATTAAGATAGAGTGGGGCAGATTTAGCTTGATTGTTGTGGGGTGGGGTAGATTGGTTGGGCTATATTATGGTGGAGTGTGGTAGATTGCAGTGGGGTATATTGGGGTGGAGTGGGGTAAAGTGGGGTAGATTGGGATGGGGTAGAATGCAATAGGGTAGATTAGGGTAAAGTGGAATTGGGTAGAGTGTAGTAGATTGGAGTGGATTAGATTGGGGTAGAGTGGGGTGGGGAAGAGTGGGGTATATTGGGGTGGGGTAGACTAGAGTGGGGTACATTTGGGTAGATTTTATGGTAGAGTCGGGTAGATTGGAATAGATTGTAGTGGAGCGGGGTGTGGCAGATTGGAGTGGGGCCTATTGGTGTGTGGTAGAGTGGAGTGGGGTGGATTGAGGTAGAGTAGAGTGGGGGAGACTGGAGTGGGGTAGATTGAGGTAGAGTTTGTGGATTTGGGTAGAGTAGAGTGGGGAGAGGGGTACATTGGAGTAAAGTGGAGTGGGGTAGAGAAGTGGGGCAGATTGGGTTGTAGTGAGGTTGATTGGGGTAGATTTGAAAGGGGTAAAGTGGATTGAGGTAGACTGGGGAGATTGGGGTAGACTGGAGTGGGGTAGACTGGTAGAGTGGAGTGAGTTAGAGGGGGGTAGTTTGAGGTAGAATGGAGAGGGGTGGATTGGGGTAGATTGGATTGGGATAGAGTGGGGTACAGTGGGTTAGACTTGAGTGGGATGTGTGGGGTCGAGTGGGATAGAGTGGTGTGGATTCGGAGGGGTAGATTGGAATGGGGTAGAGTGGGGTAGATTTGGGGAGATTAGAATGGGGTAGAGTGGAGTGGGATCGATTGGGGAAGAGTACAGTAGGGTATATTGGGGTAGAGTGGATTGGGGTAGACTGTGGTAGATTTGAGTGGAGTGGGGTAGATCCGGGGCGAGTGGGGTGGATTGGGTAGAGTAGGATACATTTGGGTAGACTGGAGTGGGGTGGTGTAGATAGAGTCAGATAGTGGTGTAGATTGGAATGGAGTAGAATGTGGTAGAGTGGGGTAGATTTGGGTTGATTGTAGTGGGTGAGGTGGATTGGAGTGGGGGAGATTGGAATGGGTAGCGTGGAGTGGGGTAGATTGGGGTAGAGTGGAGTGGGTTAGAGGGGGGTAGACTGGGGTGGGGTAGATTGCAGTGGGGTAGATGAGGGTAAATTGGGGTAGATTGGACAGAGGTAGATTGGGTAAGAGTGGGGTGGGGGAGAGTGGGGTAGATTTGGGTGGGGTAAATTGGGTTGGGGTAGATTGTGGTAGAGTCAGGTAGATTGTAGTGGAGCAGAGTGGGCAGATTGGAGTGGGGTCTATTGGTGTGTCATAGATTGTAGTGGGTGGATTGAGGTAGAGTAGAGTGTAGATTGGAGTAGGGTAGATTTGGGTAGAATGAAGTGGGGTATATTGAGGTAGAGTTTGGATTTGGGTAGAGTAAAGTGGGGAGAGGGGTAGATTGGGGTGGAGTGGGGTAAATTGGAGTGGGGTAGACTGGGTTGATTGGAGTGGGGTAGATTGGGTTGGAGTGGGGTTGATTGGGGTAGATTTGAAAGGGGTAGAGTGGATTGATGTAGACTGGGGTAGATTGGGGAGTGGTGGATTGGGATAGAGTGGAGTGGTGTGGAGTGGGTTAGAGTGGGGTAGTTTGGGGTAGAATAAAGAGGGTGGATTGGGGTACATTGGATTGGAATAGAGTGGGTTACATTGGGGTAGACGGGAGTGGGGCGTGTGGGGTAGAGTGGGATAGGGTGGTGTGGATTGGGGTGGAGTAGATTGAAATGGGGTAGATTTGAGTTGATTGTAGTGGGTGGGGTAGACTGTGAGAGACTAGAATGGGATAGAGTGGGGTGGGTTAGATTGGGGAAGAGTGGATTGGGGTAGACTGGGATTGATTGGGGTGTGGTAGATTTGGGTTAAGTGGAGTGGGGTAGGTCAGGTAGAGTAAAGTGGGTTAGAGTGGGGTACATTGGGTTAGACTAGAGTGGGATGGAGTGGGATAGAGTCAGAGTGGTGTAGATTGAGGTGGGGTAGATTGGAATGCGGTAGAGTGTTGTAGATTTGGGTTGATTGTAGTGGGTGGGGTAGTTTGGAGTGGGGTAGATTGGGAAGAGTGGAGTGGGGTAGATTGCAGGGGGTAGATTGGGGTAGAGTGGGGTAGATTGCAGGGGGTAGATTGAGGTGGGGCAGATTAGGGTAAAGTGGAGTGGGATAGAGTGGGGTAGAATAGAGTGGGGTAGATTAGAGGGGTAGATTGGGGTAGAATGAGGTTGGGTAGATTGGGGTAGAGTGGGTTTAGATTTGGGTAGGGTCGTTTAGGGTAGAGTAGGGTAGATGGAGTACATTGTAGTGGGGTAGTTTGGGTAGATTGGGGTGGAGTCGGGTAGATTGGTGTTGGGTAGTTTGGGGTAAAGTGGAGTGTGGGGTACAGTGGGGTAGATTGGAGTGGAGGACATTTGAATAGAGTGGAGTAGATTGGGGTGGGGCAGGTTGTGGTAGATTGGAGTGGGGTGGGTTGTGGTAGAGTGGGGTAGACGGGTAGATTTTGATCGAGTGTAGTGGGGCAGATTAGAGTCGGGTTTATTGGTGTGTGGTAGATTAGATTGGGGTAGATTGGAGTGGGTGAATTGGGGTAGAGTGGGGTAGATTGAAGTAGAGTAGATTGGGGTAGAGTAGAGTGTGGTAGAGTAGAGTGTGGTAGAGTGGACTGGGGTGTAGTGGAGTAGAATGGGGTAAATAGCGGTAGATTGGGGTGTTGTAGAATGGGTTAGAGTGGAGTGGGATAAAGTGGTGTAAATTAGGGTGGAATACATTGTAATCGGGTAGATTGGGGTAGGGGTTGAGGGGGTAGATTGGGGTTGATTGTAGTGTGATGGGGTGGATTGGTGTCGGGTAGAGTGGAGTGAGGTAGATTGGAATGGGTAGATTGCAGTGGGGATTATTGGGGAAGACTGAAGTGGGGTAGATTGGAATACGGTAGATTAAGATATAGTGGGGCAGATTTAGCTTGATTGTTGTGGGGTGGGGTAGATTGGTTGGGCTATATTATGGTGGAGTGTGGTAGATTGCAGTGGGGTATATTGGGGTGGAGTGGGGTAAAGTGGGGTAGATTGGGGTGGGGTAGAATGCAATAGGGTAGATTAGGGTAAAGTGGAATTGGGTAGAGTGTAGTAGATTGGAGTGGATTAGATTGGGGTAGAGTGGGGTGGGGAAGAGTGGGGTATATTGGGGTGGGGTAGACTAGAGTGGGGTACATTTGGGTAGATTTTATGGTAGAGTCGGGTAGATTGGAATAGATTGTAGTGGAGCGGGGTGTGGCAGATTGGAGTGGGGCCTATTGGTGTGTGGTAGATTGGAGTGGGGTGGATTGAGGTAGAGTAGAGTGGGGGAGACTGGAGTGGGGTAGATTGAGGTAGAGTTTGTGGATTTGGGTAGAGTAGAGTGGGAGAGGGGTACATTGGAGTAAAGTGGAGTGGGGTAGAGAAGTGGGGCAGATTGGGTTGTAGTGAGGTTGATTGGGGTAGATTTGAAAGGGGTAAAGTGGATTGAGGTAGACTGGGGAGATTGGGGTAGACTGGAGTGGGGTAGACTGGTAGAGTGGAGTGGGTTAGAGGGGGGTAGTTTGAGGTAGAATGGAGAGGGGTGGATTGGGGTAGATTGGATTGGGATAGAGTGGGGTACAGTGGGTTAGACTTGAGTGGGATGTGTGGGGTCGAGT
The DNA here is from genome assembly GCA_963921515.1 of Calotriton arnoldi. Taxonomy (NCBI): domain Eukaryota; kingdom Metazoa; phylum Chordata; class Amphibia; order Caudata; family Salamandridae; genus Calotriton; species Calotriton arnoldi. The sequence goes on along the minus strand of CAWUFW010000224.1, from coordinate 4,974,787 downwards.
GGGATAGAGTGGTGTGGATTCGGAGGGGTAGATTGGAATGGGGTAGAGTGGGGTAGATTTGGGGAGATTAGAATGGGGTAGAGTGGAGTGGGATCGATTGGGGAAGAGTACAGTAGGGTATATTGGGGTAGAGTGGATTGGGGTAGACTGTGGTAGATTTGAGTGGAGTGGGGTAGATCCGGGCGAGTGGGGTGGATTGGGTAGAGTAGGATACATTTGGGTAGACTGGAGTGGGGTAGTGTAGATAGAGTCAGATAGTGGTGTAGATTGGAATGGAGTAGAATGTGGTAGAGTGGGGTAGATTTGGGTTGATTGTAGTGGGTGAGGTGGATTGGACTGGGGGAGATTGGAATGGGTAGCGTGGAGTGGGGTAGATTGGGGGTAGAGTGGAGTGGGTTAGAGGGGGGTAGACTGGGGTGGGGTAGATTGCAGTGGGGTAGATGAGGGTAAATTGGGGTAGATTGGACAGAGGTAGATTGGGTAAGAGTGGGGTGGGGGAGAGTGGGGTAGATTTGGGTGGGGTAAATTGGGTTGGGGTAGATTGTGGTAGAGTCAGGTAGATTGTAGTGGAGCAGAGTGGGCAGATTGGAGTGGGGTCTATTGGTGTGTCATAGATTGTAGTGGGTGGATTGAGGTAGAGTAGAGTGTAGATTGGAGTAGGGTAGATTTGGGTAGAATGAAGTGGGGTATATTGAGGTAGAGTTTGGATTTGGGTAGAGTAAAGTGGGGAGAGGGGTAGATTGGGGTGGAGTGGGGTAAATTGGAGTGGGGTAGACTGGGTTGATTGGAGTGGGGTAGATTGGGTTGGAGTGGGGTTGATTGGGGTAGATTTGAAAGGGGTAGAGTGGATTGATGTAGACTGGGGTAGATTGGGGAGTGGTGGATTGGGATAGAGTGGAGTGGTGTAGATTGTGGTAGAGTGGAGTGGGTTAGAGTGGGGTAGTTTGGGGTAGAATAAAGAGGGTGGATTGGGGTACATTGGATTGGAATAGAGTGGGTTACATTGGGGTAGACGGGAGTGGGGCGTGTGGGGTAGAGTGGGATAGGGTGGTGTGGATTGGGGTGGAGTAGATTGAAATGGGGTAGATTTGAGTTGATTGTAGTGGGTGGGGTAGACTGTGAGAGACTAGAATGGGATAGAGTGGGGTGGGTTAGATTGGGGAAGAGTGGATTGGGGTAGACTGGGATTGATTGGGGTGTGGTAGATTTGGGTTAAGTGGAGTGGGGTAGGTCAGGTAGAGTAAAGTGGGTTAGAGTGGGGTACATTGGGTTAGACTAGAGTGGGATGGAGTGGGATAGAGTCAGAGTGGTGTAGATTGAGGTGGGGTAGATTGGAATGCGGTAGAGTGTTGTAGATTTGGGTTGATTGTAGTGGGTGGGGTAGTTTGGAGTGGGGTAGATTGGGAAGAGTGGAGTGGGGTAGATTGCAGGGGGTAGATTGGGGTAGAGGGGTAGATTGCAGGGGGTAGATTGGGGTGGGGCAGATTAGGGTAAAGTGGAGTGGGATAGAGTGGGGTAGACTGGAGTGAAGTAGGTTGGGGTAGATTGGAGTGGAGTAGATTGGGGTAGAGTGGGGTGGGGGTTAGTGGGGTAGAATGGGGCGGAGTACATTGGGATGGGGTACATTGGGTTAGATTGTGGTAGAGTTGGGTAGATTGTAGTGGAGCTGAGTGAGGCAGCGTGGAGTGGGGTCTATTGCCGTGTGATTGAGTGGAGTGGGGTGGATTGAGGTAGAGTGTAGATTGGAGTGGGGTAGATTGAGGTAGAGTTTGTGGATTCGGGTAGAGTAGAGTGGGGGAGAGGGGTAAATTGGGGTAAAGCGGAGTGAGGTAGATTGGAGTCGGGTAGATTGGGTAGATTGGACTGGGGTAAATTGGGTTAGATTGGACTGGGGTTGATTGGGGTCGATTTTAAAGGGGTAGAGTGGATTGAGGTAGAGTGGAGTAGGGTAGATTATGGTAGAGTTGAGTGGGGTAGTTTGGGGTGTGGTAGATTTGGGTCGAGTGGAGTGGGAGTAGATCGGGAGTGGGGTAGCTTGGAGTGGGGTAAATTGGTGTGGAGGAGGGTAGATTGAAGTGGTTTAGAGTGTGGTCCATTGAAGTGGGGTAGAGTAGTATGGATTGGGGTGGAGTAAATTGAAGCAGAGTGGAGTGGGTAGAGTAGAGTAGAATGGGTAGGATTAGGGTAGGGTAGGATGGGGTAGATTGGGGTGTGGAATAATGGGCTAGAGCACTCTTGCTCTACTCCAGGGGGTCACATCAGTACTCATTTTCTGTTCTCTGAACTCCTCCCAGTTCTACATAACCACCCAGTTTTTTGTTTCTCTATCCTCTCATAACCTGATGACATTTGTGTGCACCCTTTTTGACAAAGCATTAACTACTAGACAATAGAAGTCATGCAGGTAATCAACAAAAAGTGGTAAGCAAAGTTACTTTTCCTAAAGTATTGGTTCAGTTTGTGCTCATACTTTTTAGTCAATTTACCACTTTGAGCACTAGGCCTTTCTCCTCCCTAGTTCCTCTGGGGAAATTTCTTCCTTAACTCTGGCACCTGGGGTTGTCACATGGAGCTCTGTCAAGCACTACCCTGGCTTCTTTTTGTTGAGGTAATTCCAGGCCAGTGCACCATCTGTTAAAAAATAAAAAATAAATATAACACATCGGGAAGCCCAATGCAAACCAGCAAGCAGCACAGCAAAATTGTCATTTCAACTTACCAGAGCTCTCATTAGAAAAGGGTCAGTTGGAACATAATGCTAAAATATAAATTAGAACAGTTTATGTAGCTTTTCTTTCAATGCAAGTCTATGGAACTTAATCACGTGACAGAAACGTATTACTTTCAGGAAAAACATGTCTAATGCGCAGGTGGCAGAATCGTCTCCCAGAGTAAGCGGAAGACCTCTTTGACGATAAGTTATCATTCATGAATACAGTACTGAGCTCATTATTCTCCAAAACCCCACTTGCAGATGCTGGGACTGGAAACGAGGTTAAACTTTGCAGAATGTGCCAATGTACTACTTTGATCAACATGGCTTCTAGACCTACTAGAGCGATGAGACTTAGCAAGTATATTTGAGGCTAATGAATACTTCAATACGAAATAACATCCATAATTGATTATACAATATATGGTTATGCACTTCGTATACGTATATATAAAACAACAATACTTTAATACATAGGAATATATGTTTTCATACTGTTTTCACCAGATAATTCACAGATACGAAAGCTGCAAATAAGCACACACTTGCTTTCCCAAAAATAACTTTTTCACTCTGACCTACGGAATCATTATTGAAAATGTCTAAAGGAGAGCCTTCAGGAACTTGGGAAAGATCCAAGTCCATCTTATTACCAGTATTTTTACATAAGATCTATTTCTTCGATGGTCATGCCATTTTCAATCATTCTTTGGATTACTTTAAGGTCTGTTCAGAATTGTGTCATTTTTATAGGTTTTAGGTCACAATGTTTTTGTTCTGGTTCGTGCACAGTGGGACAATGTATATTCATTTATGTGATGGCCGCTGTGATAGTGAGTAGGTTGAGCATATGTTGCAGAGGTGTCCACCATTTCAATTCCTGACACGGTTGACTTGCCTTTTCTTCCTCCAATGAAGCCACCTTACTGAGCCATCAACCTGCATGAATGGAATTAAAAGCTCTATGCTAAAATACGCAGTGATCTGAAGGTATGAGTTGGAATCCCAGAAATGTTGACCTGTCCTTCTGTTCTATGGGGTCAATAAATTGTGAACCATTAAAGTAGGTGATAGTAGCAACCTGTTATTAACAGCACTAAAAAACAGCAGGTGTGGCATATTGAGCGCCATATAAAAACAAGTTAGTAGTACTGCTAGTGGTAGAATTACTGCTGAGGTTTGGTATAATAGAACATGCTAAGTGCCACAGGAGCATTCGATTGTTTGATGGGCCTTGTTTATATAGACAGTTCAACAGTCATTAAGTTCGAATGATGTGTTGAAAGGCTTCTAAGTCTAAAGATAGTGAATATATTACTATGAAATGAAACTATGGGCCTGTGCACACGTCTATATGTAGCTGCCGAGTAATTGCTCTGTGTCAAGCGTTAACACAAACGGACATTCAATGTGCAAATATGTATTTAGTAATCACAGTGAACACTCAGAAGTTTTTGTGTTCTTCTTTAATCCTGAACGATTGCCCAGCCAACACGTGTTTCGTCTGGGGGAGTTCCCCACGACTTCTTCAGGGCTGAAAGGATAGGCAATGGAACAATGTCTGAGTCAATGTGACCCGACAAAACATACATGACAATGTTCAAGGCGACCAGTGATGGCGAGTGAGCACCATATGTGACATACAAGTTTATTTTTAAACACCACTACGCAACTACGTGTCCGGTCCCGTGAATCGGTGAGTGGTCAGACAGTTATCCTGAGCAAGAGTGAGAATGAGGAACTGTTTAGTGCATTGCATTGATATGTGACATAATACTGGTGATGTGATACGTAAGATGGAGGAACAGGAAAAGAGTTTCAAAAGGAACGTGGAGAGGGAGAAAGGGAGAGAAAAAGGGAAAACCATATGTATATGAGGATGGGAACAGTATAGAGAGAAATGAAGAGAGCAAAAAAGCTGACGAGGAAGCACAGCGGTGAACTGCCTGTTTAGTGCAGGGTGAGAAAAGAGAAAAAGATCGGTCCACAGATGAAAGTGGGACTATTTACCTAGGTGACTATACGCGATTGGACTAATGGTGACGCCAGAAGGTGGGAATCACCGAGCCGGGTAGCGCGATCCTACCTTATGGCAATGCGAAGGAGATGAAATCTAAGTAAAATGGAAAATAAAGACAACGTGGAGTAAGTATACTGTCAAACTTGTGAGTCCACAGAGAAGGGAATGCGAGATGAGGAAAACACTCTCACCTCTAAGCCGATTTTACTTCCGTCCCGGCTGCTTCTTAGAAACTGAATCAATCTTATTGGATCGAAGGGGTCCAAAATACGGCCCAAAAAGGAGTGCGTATAGGGGCTAAATGTAGGAGAGAAAGCGCGTGTTAATCATGTCAAAGGACGGGAGTAAGAGCGTGGAGACGGAATGGGAGAAGAGTCATCTCACCTCTGTACCGGTTGTAATTCCGTCCCGGTTCCAGGGAAAAGGTCAATATATGGACCCAGGTGCAATGGAGGATGTCGCCAAGAGTAAGGGCTGCACTGCAAGAGAGGACAAAAACGTCAGTCCTCTGGAGAACACAGAATGTGTGGAATGGTGGGAAGGGGGGTGAGAAAGGAGGGGGCACCTCAGAGACTGGTACTCTGAAGGTCTTCTTAATGAAGATGAGCATCTATACCTCAAGGTACATAGACCGGTATTCCCTGTCCTATACACCTTACCCAAAGTGCACAAACACCTTCCTTTTACAACCGGTAGAGGTGAGATGCCTCTTCTCCCATCCCGTCTCCACGCTCTTACTCCCGTCCTTTGACATGATTAACACGCGCTTTCTCTTCTACATTTAGCCCCTATACTCACTCCTTTTTGGGCCGTATTTTGGACCCCTCCGATCCAATAAGATTGACTCCGTTTCTAAGAAGCAGCCGGGACGGAAGTAAAACCCACTTAGAGGTGAGAGTGTTTTCCTCATCTCGCATTCCCTTCTCTGTGGACTCACAAGGTCGACAGTATACATACTCCACGTTGTCTTTATTTTCCATTTTACTTAGATTTCATCTCCTTCGCATTGCCATAAGGTAGGATCGCTCTACCCTGCTCGGTGATTCCCACCTTCTGGCATCACCATTAGTCCAATCGCGCATAGTCCCACTTTCATCTGTGGACCGATCTTTTTCTCTTTTCTCACCCTGCGCTCAACAGGCAGTTCACCGCTGTGCTTCCTCTTCAGCTTTTTTGCTCTCTTCATTTCTCTCTATACTGTTCCCATCCTCATATACATCTGGTTTTCCCTTTTTCTCTCCCTTTCTCTCTCTCCACGTTCCTTTTGAAACTCTTTTCCTGTTCCTCCATCTTACGTATCACATCACCAGTATTATGTCACATATCAATGCAATGCACTAAACAGTTCATCATTCTCACTCTTGCTCAGGATAACTGTCTGACCACTCACCGATTCACGGGACCTGACACGTAGTTGCGTAGTGGTGTTTAAACATAAACTTGTATGTCACATATGGTGCTCACTCGCCATCACTGGTCGGTCACCTTGAACATTTTCATGTATGTTTTGTCGGGTCACATTGACTCATACATTGTTCCATTGCATATTCTTTCAGCCCTGAAGAAGTCGTGGGGAACTCCCCCAGACGAAACACTTGTTGGCTGGGCAATCGTTCAGGATTAAAGAAGAACACAAAAACTTCTGAGTGTTCACTGTGATTACTAAATACATGTTTGCACATTGAATGTCCGTTTGTGTTAACGCTTGACACAGAGCAATTACTCGGCAGCTACATATAGACGTGTGCACAGGCCCATAGTAACATTGTGAGACCTTTGGTCTGATACCTAGGGGGTTCAGGGTCTTCCCCCTCCTGTTGGCACCGTCCTACGATAACGTTAGCCTATTCGACGTACACACGTTACAGGCGCCATTTCCTACCACACACGTTCAAAACCCTGTCCGTTGTTCATGAAATGAAACTGTTGGCAAATTCGGGGTGTGCGTAAAGAAAGCAATGAATTGAAGAGGTGGTAGACTGCTTAGAATGAGCAATAGCATTCCAGAGTTGCACCACGAATAATACAGAACCAATTGGATAATGTAGGACAAGCGCAGAGCTCGGGAGGGAAGTTTTAAGTAGCTATTGAGTGACACTGTATAATATATTTGAAAAGAAGTTATAATAGGAACTGAAGGTAGTGTGGGTGCACTTTGATAGAGCAGTGCTCCACTTTTTATAAATGTGTGCTCCCAGCAAGGTGAAGCCGGTGCTGCTTTTAGCTGTCTGTAGGCAAACGCTTCTTGTGGACCATTCTACACACTTACAATGGGATTAGAGGCTGCACATTGCTTACTGTTGGTTGGATTGGTTGTCCTTCTTGTTGGCTTGCTTATTATTCGACAGCCTGCGCTCCTCTTCTTGTGTTTGTCCACCCTCTGGAGCATAGCTTCTTTAGGATCCTCTTGGCTGGAAAACTTGTTCACATTCAGAGAATTATTCTTCCAGTACTCCATGAAAGTGCACGTTTTCCAGCTCTTTCCCTCGTGTGTTCTGCTTCCTCACCCCCAAACACCTTCACTATGTTTTCTAGCTCTTTCCCTCGTGTGTTCTGCTTCCTCATCCCCAAACACCTTCGCTATGTTTTCTAGTTCTTTCCCTCGTGTGTTCTGCTTCCTCACCCCCAAACACCTTCACTATGTTTTCTAGTTCTTTACCTCGTGTGTTCTGCTTCCTCACCCCCAAACACCTTCACTCTGTTTTCTAGCTCTTTCCCTATTGTGTTCTGCTTCCTCATCCCCAAACACCTTAACTCTGTTTTCTAGCTCTTTACATCATCACTCTGTTTTCTAGCTCTTTCCCTCGTGTGTTCTTCTTCCCCACCCCCAAACACCTTCACTCTGTTTTCTAGCTCTTTCCCTCGTGTGTTCTGCAACCTCACCCCAAACACCTTCACTCTGTTTTCTAGCTCTTTATACCTTCACTCTGTTTTCTAGCTCTTTCTCTCGTGTGTTCTGCTTCCCCACCCCAAACACCTTCACTCTGTTTTCTAGCTCTTTCCCTCATGTGTTCTGCTTCCTCACCCCCAAACACCTTCACTCCATGCAGTGTCTCCCTCCTCCCACCCCTAAGCTTGTCCATTGCTTTCCACATCCACTTCCTAGCTTTTTTGTGTGCCTTCCCTCGGGCGCAGCCCCAGACACCATGCCCCTGTCCACTCCTTGTTGTGTCTACTCCCCACCCACTGCGCTGTTGCCCCCTGACATCCTGCAGTTCTTTAAAAATAAATGCTGTCTTATGTTTTTCCTGAGGGCCCAGCTGATGTAGTTTGCTACCAGACTGCTCTGACTTACAAAAAGCACTTTCGAACAAGTCAGATGTTGTTGATTTAATGGCATCCGCCAAATGGTGCCCATGTAATTTCGTAGGCACGCACATATAAAGTGAGGCATGCGCGCTCATACATCACCATCCATGCATGCGCCTATGAAATAATGGGGCCGTAAGCAGTGACCGTATCATTGCACCTTGTTTTTTTCTTTGTACGTTACTACACAGAATCAGCAAACACCTTTCGCTGATACTGCACAGCATCAGCAAATAGTAGCTTTGGCCAAGCCAAGAGGTCCAAGTCGAGACCTGTTGGCTTTGCAAAAGCTTGTTCATTATGTAATCTCTTGTTTGACATTTTGGTACATGTAATATGATTACTTTTTTTTTGCAGTTTCCTGGTCCATGTTTCAGTTTTAATAAAGCTGATTAGAGGAACTCAGCCTATCAGTCATTTTTCGGTCTGCCCGGACAGCGCAGCTGGTTGATCTATTGCTACCAGTTCTTTAAAATGTACACAGAATGGCTCTGCCCAATGGAGTATTTCTCTTTCACATCATGCTGTTGGCTGTATCATTTCTCCTTCTACAAAGGGCTCACATTGCAATGCATAAGGGACTATTGTGCAGCTCAAAAGTACAGTGAATCATCACACCTTAAATTCTTTATCTTGTAGATATATTGTATATAAGAAGCTATTGTCCTTTGTGTTTTTTCATTTCAGTAGGCTTTTTGTTTAAAAAATATTTTAGTCAGGACTTGAAATGCAAGCCAGACTCATTAGTTCCGGCAGTGTTTGTTTTATATACAAGCAATATTGCCTGCTTGGCCGTCAAATCTGGCGGATTGTACTTCCACTACGGAGACAGAGTAATTTACTCCGTTGCCCTGGCGGAACAACAGGACATCCGCTAGTATATAAACAAGGCCCTATGTCACAAACAAATTAAACAAGCGTAAAAGTACTAGTTGCCTCTTTACCAAGATTGGAGGGATAAGAGGTTGAGTGAGCACTCCTAGAATTTAGAACTGAATCCTTCAGTTCACCAGGCAATCGCCTAGGCCCTAGAGCTATCTAACAGGCCGATCATTGGTGCTATTTCCAGTTAAGACCGGACTGAAACCTCAGGAAAAATATTTAAACCAGCCCCAAACTCAGAAAGCCTTGACTAGAATTGTTTGGGTCATAGCAGTCCATCCAGGTCCGAAAGCAGCCTTCAGCCAGCAGCCTGCCAGGAAAATAATGGAATGGCCAACCGATCCTGATTCGAATCATGATCTCAAGAAATACATTGAGGTAACTGTGTCAAATATGCCTGCAAACTAATGGTGGCTCCCGCATTCAGCCAGTGGTTTGCTGCAGGGAAGGTTATGAGCCAGGCTTATCATCTTGAGAGAAAATACAAGGCTGGCAGCATCAGCCCAAATACATTTGAGACCTAGAAAGAGGAGAAACAAAGTACGTCTGTTGGGAGAAAGTAACTGGTGGCCATTAGAGCTTCACTTGAGGAAAAGGGCCCAAAACGCAATGCACATGTGAGGTGCAATTATATAGTATAAAGGTACGAAAACATGGGGTTAAGACAGATTCGTAATTTCACAAAATGCCTGTAGGTAGTATGAGTGCCAATCACACACCCTTTGACCCCCAATGATATCACAGGAAGACACATCATGTATTATTTCTAAATCCATACCACATACAATTGCACAATTTTTTTAACAGACAATTGTACATTTTTTTAAACCATATTTATTGAGAATTCGAGTCCACGCTATGTAATTAAACTGTGATTGATAGCAAGCACAAGCAAACAACTGCTTAATGAAGGAAAAGCTAAAGCTATCTCTACTTATAAAAAGATCGAACTGGTTACATCACAAAAGTAGCATGACGAGGCCACAGAGGTTGCTACCTCACCAAAAGAGATGTCAAGTGGAGATCCAGTAGAGCCTGATCAGATTTTCTGGGTATCCACAAAAGATGCATTTTGAGTAAAATAATTCTAAATGGAAGTTATATTCATAGCCAGTGTTTACCTTGAAATTCTGGCTCTCATGGACAAACGTGGTCTACTCTTTTTATGGATGTTGAGATGAAATTAATACCTTATTTTGGAATAGGCATCACTCATTAGTTGAATTGACTGATATTGCCTTCTGTTTAACAACTCGCTGTTTGTTTTCCATTTTATAGGTAGAGAAGAAACTTTTCTTTGTTGGACACAATGGAGGAGAGTTTTGTAAGCGCAGTGGCACCCGACAAGACCCTGCTAGGGGTTGTTTTCCAGAATGTGGCCCGTACCTATGTCCCCAACACTAAGGTGGAGTGCCACTACACCCTTCCCCCCAACATTGCCTGGTCTGCCAGCGACTGGATTGGTATCTTCAAGGTAAGGATATCCATCTCCATGGTGGGCATGGGCTATTAGTGTGGGAAGGCTTTAGTTGGGCCCAAATTCTGCCAGGCAGGTGCCCCCTCTCATGCATATCATTCCTTGTTTCCAAAGTCATCTTTTATAATAGCACTTGGAGTGATCGTAGTAGTTGGGCAGGGTAACTAACTTCCTCTTAGTTATTACATCTGCCATTCATACCTGAACAGTTACAAGTATGAGTTTACTTGTTTAATAACTTTTGAGTCCAGTGGTATCAGCTTCACTCATAAGCCAACCATTACCTGCTCATCAGCTCATGAAAAATGCTTGGTTTTGAAATGTGGCTGCAACTTTTTGTTTGAAGGGGGTAGAATCCCAACTGGGTGTCGATTTGTTTTTTTAAATGCTTGACAGGGGGAAGTCTCTGAAGCCCTAAAGTGTAGCAATCACTGAGTTTTATGAGCCTCCGACGACTTAGTGGAAAGTGGTCATTGATGTGTGGAAGTTTCTGAGGCCCTGTTACATAGGAGTCACTGAGGAATAGAACCATGCAGGGCCCCAGTGAGTAGGAATCACTGAGGAGTGGAAGTCTCTTGAGGCCCCATGGATAGGAGTCACCGAGGAGAGGACATCTCCTAGGCTCCCCTGATTAAGGATCACGTTTGGAGGGAAAGTCTCCGATTCCCCAATAGAAAAGATTCATGGAAGAGTGTAGGTCTCAGAAGCCCAGACAGGAAGGAGTCCCTGAGGAGTGGAAATCCCTAAGTTGCCCAATGAGTAGAACTCTGTGTAGAACTGAAGTGTCTTGGACTAATTGAACTGAATTCATGGTAGGCTAGTAGTCGAAGTCTCCAAGGCCTCAGTGGATGGACGTTTCTGACACATGATGAATGAAGGGGTTTGTACTTTTTACAGCATCCTTGGTTAGGGGTTGTATCCTCGCGGACACTTATGGGTGTGATGTTTCAGAAACACGATAGACATTCATTTTTGTGATAAATTCTCTTCTGTCTTTGGATTGTTGTAGTGCAGGAACACGTTTATTGTTACATAAAGAAGAGACTTGCTCTGTGTTTCATATTTCTCTGCCCCTTTATTTCTGCTGTGGATTCAAGTTAGTACTTTATTTCCTTCCAACCACTGGCGTTTCAGTTGTGGTGCCTACTCCTTTCTTTGTACGGCTTTGTTCTTCTTTAATTCGCCCACTTTTTTATTATTGATTTACACAACATACTTAGCTATAATTGCACTGAAAACACAGATCTCCTCATTTCCAGTACTTTTTGTACAAACTGAGTGTATAGTTAAACTGTCTACCACTTTTCGTATTTAAAAACTACACAGTAAGATGCCATACTGCTTCTGTAAACTGCAAGTTGTTTTCGGTACGTCATCAATGCTTAAAATAGATTTTGTTTGTTAACGTGCTTCAGCAAGTCACTGCCATTGCCTACAGAGCTACACAGTGATGGATATTCCGATTTGCATGGTGGTCGAGAAATTATAAAGTGGTATTAGCAAGAGCTGTTGTTATTTTTCGTTCAAAGAGGTCTACTTTTCATGAAACCACCTACTTTAAGAAAAATAATGCTAATTTGCAATAAGGAATGTCTTAAAAGTACAAACAGTCATGAATTAAAATGTTATTCCATTAAAATCCCTCTAAAAACATACATCATTTTAAAAGAAGTTAATTTTACATTCATAAGGCATGTCTTTCATTAGACAGGTTATTTGATTTTTATTTTTCAACACTGTTAATCCCACCCAGGGTGTTCTCGTTTTAGCTATATGTCTTCAAAAACAACTCCTACTCCAGAGACTTCAGTCAGAGCATCAGTGTTTACACTGGCCACACAGAGATGGAAAACTTCATCCCTCCTTGGCTCTAATGAGATGCATCTCTCCCTCCCCCTCTCTTCCAGGTGGATGCCACCTCCGTGAAGGACTATTCCACCTTCGTCTGGTCTGCAGCCCACGATGCCAGCGGCGAAGGGAACTCACTTCACTGCAGCGTCCAGTTTCAAGGTCTGTAAAGCTCTAGCTATAAAGTCAGTGAGGGTTGGGGGCAATGACGGTGGAGGACAGACAGGTTTTTAATCTGTTGTACTAAATCATTTTTATTGTATTGAAATGTGAGACTTTTCGTATGTCATCTTGGTAGCACTGGTGTCGCTAGATCGTATGTGATCACCAGAAAAAGAGCTTTAAGAACCTGTACTGAGAGAAAGACTCAGGCTCCACCCACCTGTTGCTATTCCTCTCTACATCGTTGGATTGGACAGAAGGTGTTTCTATGGGTCTTTGTGGAAACCAAAAAAGGAATCATCTGCTGTCTCCCACTGCTCGTCTAAATGAAGCAGTTGCAGAACAGATCAGTGTGGGGGGTGTCAAAGAATTCCAGTCTCCTGCAATAACTGCTGGTGGCAACCTCTGGCAGAAAGTGCTGGGTTTTCCATTTGCATTTCTTTCTTCAGTGAGCTCTTCCAGTGGTAGATTTAATCACTTAGGCAGAGACCATTAAATATGGTGAATTTTTCAATGCTACCTTGTCAGAGGAGGAAGATCCAGCACACTGGATGCTGATTTACTGTGCCAAAAATTGTAAATTAAGCCCTCATTGTGCCAAAGATTCATACTACTTGTGCAGAATAATTCATATGCTTTTTTTATTGGCCAATGAAGTGTGTTTTGAGGCACAAAACCTTTAACTCCGCTTCTGAAGTAAACACTGCGATTCACACAGGGTTACTGAGCACTTCACCTCTGTGACTGGACGGAGTCAGGATTGAGACAGGAAACGACCTTAACAACGCGGTCAAAACACCGCAGTACATTTAGATCGCTGCTTTTACAACGCAAGTCGTTACCACGACTTGCACTGGAGAGCGCTCTAGACTAAGGAATAGTGTGATTTACTATTCCAACACCTTCCCTACTGTACGTAGGCTGGAGTTGGAATAGTAAATCATACTATTCCTAAGTCCAGCGCCCTACAGCGCAAGTCGTGGTAACGACTTGCGTTGTAAAAACAGCGATGTAATGTACCGCGATCTAAATGATCGCGTTGTTACATCATACATCCGATTGAGACAGACATGCAGAGACTCTTGTCTAATATGAGGTGGGCTTGGGGCATTTGCTTATTGATAAAGAGCTTTTCAGCTCTTGGCTCTGTGCCATAGAGAGATGAAGAGACTTGCACCACTGCAACTGAACAGCCTCAGGGACTGGTACAGCATTAAATAGTTCCCTTCCTCTCAGCAGTGGCGGCCCCTCCGCTATGGTGGAGGAGCGTCACCCCACTGCTCAAAAGGAAAAATACAATGATAATAACGTACCGTTATTATCGTATTTTTCCTATTGAATTCAGTGGCTCGCGTGGCTGGGCAGAGCAGGGAAGGAGTGGTTTTCACTCCTTCAGTGGGCATGACTGCTCGACCGGCCCTATCGAGCCGGCCTAACAGTCATGCGCACTCTGCATCTTCCTCACCAGGCTGCATTACACAGCCTGGTGAGGAACATGCAAACCCTCCCAGTCCCCGTCTGAGCGCCGATCCTCGGCGCTCAGACCAATCACAACGCTGCATTGTAGCGTTGTGATTGGCTGTGGGGAGTCTGGGTGCCGGCTGCTTCCTGCTGTTGGGACTCCAGGAAGAAGGAAGCTGAAGAAGACGGAGGAGAGGTGGTGGCTGGTGAAAAGGTAAGTGTTTTTATTTTTTTAATTCCCTCCCCCACCACTCCCGTCCGGTAGCAGCTGCTACTGATTAGGTGACCTGTGGTAATGGCAGGGCATATGGAGCCTTTCACCTTTGGTTGAATCGGGTTCCATACAGTTATTCAGGGAGACCTTTAGCACTGGATAGCTCATGAGATGGACCAAGGGCTAAGCAATATTTGGCGATTAGGATTTTATGAATTCGTATATAGACAAAGAGTTTCAGCAAGGTTCATTTTTTGAACTAATGAACCCCAGTTAGGAGTGTAAAAGGACCCATGATAAACACACAATTATCCTGTGATACTTAAGTGTATTATATCCATCCACTGGTGATATTCACTTAGTTTTGAAGCACTTTTACCTTCATGTCTTAATCTGAACATGTGCATATCACTGATCAAAGCTCTCACTTCATATCTGTCTCGCTGATTTCTCAGTTTACTGATCCACAGACAGCTCACACTTAGCAATGTAATGTGTGTTTACTAGTTGTCATTATACAATCATAGCTTCCACTGCTCATCTAACCTTCTCAGTGTCCCCTGGTTGTCTTTATTAGCTCAGACCTTGTACTGCACAAATTATTCCCCCAGTTGTCCCAGAGTATTTTCATATCACCATTTGCACTGTGAACCATATGATCTATGTGTTCATCAGGTTTTTTGTAATACAGTAAGAGCTTGCACTTCTTTCCTCCCTTTCTCCGTCTCCCTGAGATACCTCTGTATGTTCAGAACGTCCAGTGCACAACATATCACCTTCGTGCTATCACGTTGCACCATATTGTTTATTTTCTGGGTGCTGTTTAAATATAAGAGCTTGATGAGAAGATCATTTCTTCCATGCTTCCTGGTTCTTTTCATATGGGTCTGCAAGGCTCCACCCTTTTGTTAGTCTGGAACTCCGAAGAGAAAGTGTTTCATATACCAAGGAGAACACCCCAAGAAGATTTCATTGTTTTCATAGTCATAGTCCTAAAAAATAAGGCATCATCGCCGCTATCATGGGAGAGCTTATATTCCTCATACGATGTATTCACTTGAACATGACACTCCTACACGCTCAGACTCAACAAAAGTCTCAATGTATTTACTTACTTTATCTCACCCACATTTTTAACTCTCAGATGGCCGCTCAATACTGAAAACATGCGTTTGTCTCAATCGTAATTTGCCTCCTGTTTCTGGCCTCTTAGAGCCTCATTTTTCCTCACTACAAAAGGAGGCTCTAAGAGGCCTCTAAAGCCTATTAAAGCAGCAGTGCCAAAGCTTACAAAGAAGTGCAGGCCTCTTGACCAGCTTCCATCTGTATTTAGGTATACCCTCCTACAGAATTTAGTAATGGTAGGATCTGCCAGGAAACAACATATGACTGTACTCTTATCAACTGTACCGCCTGATGAGGAAACTATAAAATTAAATTCCCTATTCAGAAAGTAATGCAGCTGCAGCAACCTCTATGGAAGCGACTAGTGTTCTAGCCCACTTAGTCTGGTAGGATCATCTACTGTGGGACTTACTTCAGAGGTTTGTGGATGATCTTCTGCGATTGCATAGTGACAACTTCTGTGCAGTCCTTAACAAAGACATGTTTGTTTTGAACCTTTTAAGAATTGCTACAGCAGATTTACCAGTACTTGTGGCTCATGAGTACTACCATGGCCTGCCCTAAGAAGATCTTCCTGGTTGCATCTCTCAGGATTAAAATCAGATGCCAAGCAAACAATTTTGAATCTTCTGTTTTTGAGAACATCCTTATTTGGCCCTCATGCAGATGATAAAATAATTCAGATGAAGAAGGAAGCAAACAGTCCAAAAACTGTGGGGCGTCAAAAGAAAAAAGAGGATCATAGGCAACATTAGAAGTCTTGCGATTGCAGATCGTACCAACATTGAATTTACATCCCTCAGTGCCAGCAACAATATTAACCTCAACCGATGACAGTGTACCAGCTCAGAAAACTTGTCAGAGGAACAGGCACACAACATCTCTCAGTGGTAGTGTGGATGCCTAAAACTGGAGAAAAATGTTGGCTTTACCTTTCAGTCAACCTGTCAACTTTGGAAACCGGATGGTATTTCTAGCAGAATGCTAGACATAACAAGAGACAGATGCCTACTGAAAATAGAGCAAAATGTATATGCTAGAAGGTTCGTGTCCTCACCTCCATCAAGAGAGCTGGCTCAGTTCCATGTAAACCTTTTTTTATGAACTAATCTAACTACTTCAAAATAAGTTGTGCTGTGGGTTCCAAATCACCAGGAAAGGAAGGGGAATTTACTGGCATTGCAATCAAGTTTGAAAAAAGGACAAAAAAGAGTGCAGACCCATTCTCGATTTCAAGACATCAAATCAATGGGTAAAGGAAGAAAAATTAAAAACAATTGCTCTAAACCAGAATGAATCCCATCTTTATCAAGGGGACTGAATGTGCACCTCTGGCCTACAGGGGCACACATTCCTACCCTGATTGCCCACATGCACTGGAGACTCTTGGAATTCTCTATGCAAAGAAATTACTAATACAGAGTTGCACTGAGTGGCTAGAAATCCACCCTGAGAGAATTCATCAAATGGTCATGTATGTCAGTAGTTAGTTATGGTAAATTAAATTCTTCATTTTTCCATACATAGACCGCTGGTCAATAACAATCTTGCTGTGCTAAAGTGTTGTGCATGATTTCCAGAAAATGTCTGTTCTCTTCGGGCAGTCAATCATAACAATCCAGTATCAACCCCAATTCAGGTCTCCGGCTCAAGAAGCAAGAATGTTTTCTTTGGAGGAGAGACATGTTTCTATTCAAATCACATGCCAAATTCTTCTCAAGCTGCCTTACCCGACAGCTTGTCAAATTTCATCTCTGTTGTCCTCCATGGCTTTGTGCATCTTGCTAGTTTGAATGCATGTCTCAACATGTGTCCATGTTAACAGTGGCTGTAGAATCATCGAACCCCATTCTCTGGCAAATGGGGAGACAAACTCACTCTAATGCCAGAAGCTTGGGAATCATTTTAATGGTGGTGTCAACCAAAATAGGTTTATCAGTGGTGTTTCTTTTTATCAGGACTTCTCTGTTCACACAGTAGATGCTACTCTAACCTACTTGAAAGCTCAAAAGGTGTACCTTTGCTGAGAAAGAATCACTGTACCAAAAAACCTTCTGAAACGTTATGGAGTCTAGCTGCCAATCAAATAATTTCTCCCACCAATCAAAGTCTGTGATGATCAAAACAGACATGCAAGGGGGTATAGTTTACCCTCAGAGAGAACATGGTGCCCAGAGCGTGAGTTCCAACTGGTGAAGGCTGTCCTCGGCAAAATCTTGCCCCTCCCCAGAGGGCAGAAAGAAGCTGCAGTAAGTGCAGGCAACAAGATTGGCAGCCCCAGGAGCGTACGGTCCCCCAGGTGCCAAGATTGGAGTGGCAAGGAGAGATGCTGCCAAGATGGTGGCTGCTGGTCATGACTGACCCAACGGCAGGATCGGAACTCTCCCCCTGAGGAGGGGTTGAGTGTCCATCCCGATCGCCCTTGGGGGGGTGGGGGCGGGGTCCGGAGACAAGAAGCTCTGCAACCAGCCCACTGGAGGCGGGATGCTGCGAGGGGAAGGCGGCAGCCCCAGGGCCCCATGTCAGAAGGCAGAAAAGTTACTCTGTTGCATGTGGAACGGATGGACCACCAAGCCCTGCAAACCTGACCAAGGTCAAGTCGGTAGCCTCGCCGGTCTGGAGTACGGGCCCTGCACCAATGATCACACTTAGTGGTATTATTATAATCTATCACTCAGTAACTGGAGTAAATGCATGTCATTTTTGTTGAGTGCACATGACTACTCGGAATAATTAACAGTAACCACTGGATTCTCTTTTATGGCTATCTTTATTAAGTCACCTCCTTTTGGGTGATAGCAGTGAGATGAATATTTTCACACAGTATAAATTCTGAGGTCCCCTAAAACTGAATAGGAATGACTGCTACTTCCTGCTTGATCGGATACTCGTGTGACTGGCTCCCTTATTTGAGCCTAGGCTGCTTTTAACCTTTAAGTCTGCTACCTTCTAGCTGAATTTACTTCTGTTTGATTCCATTATTCATTTAAAAAGATTTGTGAAAGTTTCAATCTGTCACTTAATTTTCACTAGGGACATATTTATAGTTATTTGGTCTTTGTTTTAAATAACAAAAGAAAAATACATTCTGCCATTGCAGCATTAGATAATCTTTAAAGTTACTGTGTTCTGAATTGTTTTTCTAAGATGTTATTTAGGAGTAGCCTCTTAAAATAGTGCTTCAGAAACTGTGGGGGACAATTCATTCCTCATGACTTGAATACATATTCCCACGAAGGAGAAATAGAAATACAGGTGTAAGTAACCTTTCAATCTTTTGGTCATCTGGTTGTCTTTTTATAGTCAGACCTTGCACTGTGCAGTATACTATTTCCATGAACACTGGACATCGCTCTTCTTGTACATCTGCCTGTCTTCTGTAAATGTACCCTTAGTGTTGTTCTGAGTCTGTGGTCCCTTACCATATGTGTCTGAAAGAGACTATTAGTTATGGATTCCTTACCTTAGAATTACCCCCAGGCGTCAGATTGGATCCGGAGAATTTTTCTTCAGCCTTACCCCTGCGCGACGGTAGGTGGCATCGGTCGACTCCACGTTCGTCGTTAGTGTCATGATCGCCGGATTGACGTAGCGGTATCTACTTAGACGCCTCCACTGCGCGCTGACGTCAGTTCTTTCTTTTTCCGCGCCAGCCAGCGCAGATCCGGAGAGAGCGGTACCCTTAGTCTTTTTTGACTAGAGTTTTTTCAACTTTTTGTCAACTTCTTTTTTCGAGTCGTTCGGCTCCTGGTGCAAGGGATGTCACATCGACTGACCAGCTTCAAACCTTGTCACTCCTGTCAAAAGTTGATGTCGGTCACGGACCTACATCTCGTGTGCCTCTGGTGCCTGGAGCACGACCACGACCCGAAGTCGTGCTCCGACTGCCGGGCCATGAACCCGAAGCCTTTGCGGGAACGGTCCCGAAAGCTTCTCGAGGCCCGGCAGTCAGCTCCGCACCGCTCGAGGTCCCAGGCGAGAGGGAGGTCGCGGGACCGGTCGCGGAGTCACCACCATCACTCCTCTTCGAAGTATTCGTCTTCGGGTAAGTCGAAGCACAAGAAGAAGGCGAAGGAGTACTGTCGCTCTTCGCCTAATCCCCGTCCGTCGGCCGACGCGACGCGGGTTGCGGAAGGTCGTCGTCCTTCGGCTCCGCCCACGGAGCCTGTTGGGTTAGCTCCGAGCTTCCCTCCCTTCCCAGGAGCCGGGGCGACCCCTCCCCAACTTCGTAGCTTTTACGAAGCCCTCCACTCCATCCTTGGGCAGCCCGACTCCGCCAGCGTGCCTTCGGGCCCCGCGGGCTCAGCTGGGGGTTCTAGGCCTTCGATACCGGCGGCTCCGGCGCCGCAGGGCCCCCAGGGATGCAGGCCTGGATCCAGATCGGCGCCAGTCGACCTTACGACACCTCCTCCGGCGCCGAATCCATTGACAATACCTCCGCCCCCTCTGACGCTGGTTGTGTCCCCAGCTGGCGTTGACCCTGGCCTCCCTCTCGACATGGACACTGAGCCGGACCGGCGTCGACCGGCGCCGGTACTGGTGCCGACCGGCACTTTTGTACCTCTGTTCTATCCTGGCGTTCCTTATCGCCCTGAGTGGCAGCCAGAGGAGGGTGAGGAGGACTGGGAGGGGTCTATTGACCCTCTAGCAGTCCAGTTGGAAGAGCCGGACTGGAGAGAGGAACTGGGTGAGGCCAGTGGTCTGGATACATCCCCAGACCTTGGTAGGCTTTCTCCCTCTACCGTGCCCTCACAGACGTCCTTCTGGGCTCCTGGTCCAAGCCCAGCACAGGGGCTCCTGTGGATTGGATGATTGCCCATCGCCGGCCCCGGGCGACCCCATTTTCCTCTCCCAACACCCTACCACTGAGAGCTTGGTGGTCCAAGCCTCAACATCCAAAGGCGCGTTCCCTACTGCTCCCCCAGATAGGGAATCCAAGAAGCTGGGTCATCTTGGGAAGAAGATGTTTTCTTCCGCCATCTTAGGACTGCGGTCGGTGAACACCGCATGTCTCTTGGGCCATTACACCCACTCTGTGTGGGACACGGTTGCGCAGGTGCTGCCACAGTGCCCGGAGGAGGGCCGTCCGTACTCTCCCATGCAGTTGCTGAAGGGAGGTATGCAGCAAAGTTCGCCATTCGCTGTGGGCTGGACACCGCCGACTCGCTAGGCAGGACGATTTCAACGTCGGTAGCCCTGAGATGCTACGCCTGGTTGAGGTCCACTGGCTTCTCGGGCGATGTCCAATCGACTCTTTTGGACATGCCCTTTGTTGGCCGTCGCTTGTTTGGCGACAAGGCGGACAATGCGCTCGAGTGCTTCAAGGACTCTAGGGCTACGGCCAGATCCTTAGGCCTCGCTACCATCTCTCGCCCCGCGCAGTCTGCTGTAGCCACGAAAGGGGCGCCCCACAATGTTCTGCCCAGAGACACAGGCCCGCGCAAGCTACCCAGCCTCTGCGTGGCTGGGGACGTGGGACCCACCGCCGTGGGTCTGGGGGCCCAGTGCCCCCTTTGCAGCAGCCTCCAAACCTTCCTAGTCTGACCTTTCAGGGCCACCAGTTGCCAGTGGG
Source organism: Calotriton arnoldi (assembly GCA_963921515.1). NCBI lineage: Eukaryota > Metazoa > Chordata > Amphibia > Caudata > Salamandridae > Calotriton > Calotriton arnoldi. Next base: position 4,954,004 of record CAWUFW010000224.1, on the reverse strand, counting down.
CGGCAGGATCTGCCATCACCTCCCCCACTGGCACAACATCACGTCGGACAGGTGGGTTTTGCAGATAGTCCGAAGGTGCTACTCCCTCCCCTTCGAGACTACCCCTCTCTCCATGCCACCTGCATTCAATCGCATGTCGGAGGATCACCTGGCCCTTCTCCGTCAGGAAGTTACGGCTCTCTTGGCCAAGGGAGCCATCGAACGAGTCCCTGTGCCAGCTGTAGGTCGTGGCTGCTACTCCCACTTCTTTCTGGTGCCCAAGAAGGACAAAGGCCTGCCTCCTATCTTAGACCTCAGGGACGTCAACCGCTTCCTCCGGAAGGAGAAGTTCAAAATGTTGACATTGGCCCAGGTCCTGTCTGCCCTCGACCCTGGAGACTGGATGGTAGAGTTGGTTTTGCAGGACGCTTATTTCCACATCCCTGTCCTGCTGGCCCACAGGCGTTACCTACGGTTCACGATAGGCTAAAACATTTTCAGTTTACCGTGCTCGCCTTTGGCCTTACCAGCGCCCCTCGGGTGTTCACGAAAGTGATGGCAGTGGCCGCAGCTCATCTGCGCAGATCAGGGGTTCCAGTCTTCCCCTATCTCGACGACTGGTTGTTGAAGGCGAGCTCGCCCTAGGCTGTTGTCGCCCACCTCCAGACTACGGCGGACCTCTTGCATTCGCTGGGGTTCACAGTCAACGTCCCGAAGTCGGTACTGCACCCTTCTCAGAAGCTCCTTTTCATCGGAGCGGTTCTGGACACAGTGCAGTTTCGGGCCTATCCTCCCGAATGATACCGATGTTCCAGCCTCTATCCCGGATTTCGGTGAGAATGACCCTGAGGCTGCTGGGCCTCATGGCCTCCTGCATCCTGCTGGTGGATCATGCCAGGTGACATATGCGGGCTCTGCAGTGGGACCTGAAGTTGCAGTGGGCGCAGCATCAGGGGAATCTGTCAGATGTCGTCCAGATCTCGGCGGGGACTGCACATTAGCTGCAGTGGTGGCTCACGAACCAGGATTGGATCAACGGCAGATCCATCTCCCTTCCTCAACCAGATTTCACAGTGGTGACAGATGCGTCACTCATGGGATGCGGTGGCCACATGGGAGAGGCGGAGATCAGAGGCCTCTTGTCTCCGGCGGAGTCCGGGCTCCACATCAACCTTCTGGAGCTCCGGGCGATTCATCTAGCACTGAAGGCATTCCTTCCTTCTGTCAAAGGAAGAGTAGTGCAGGTGTTCACAGACAACACTTCCGCCATGTGGTATTGCAACAAACAGGGTGGAGTGGGGTCGTGGACCCTCTGTCAGGAGGCCCTTCGTCTCTGGACGTGGCTGGAACATCAGGGCATGTCCCTGGTAGTTTAACACCTGGCGGGTTCCCTGAACGCCAGGGCGGACGAACTCAGCCGCCGGTGCTTGATGGATCACGAATGGCGTCTTCACTCAGAGGTGGTGCAAGGTCTCTTTCAGCAGTGGGGAGAGCCTTGGTTAGATGTATTCGCCACCGAAGAGAACGCGCAATGTCAGCAGTTCTGCACGTTGGAATTTCCGAGGCGGTACTCGCTAGGCGACACTTTTCGTCGCGAGTGGTCTTGCGGTCTTCTATACGCCTTTCCGCCTAAACCACTTCTGCCCAGAGTGCTGAAGAAGATCAAGCGCGACAGGGCCCAAGTAATTCTTGTGGCTCCGGACTGGGCACAAAGTGTCTGGTATCCTGAGCTCTTGAACATGGCCATCGATCCTCCGATCAGACTGCCCCTTCGGGAGAATCTTCTGTCGCAGCAGCAGGGGACGGTCCTCCACCCGAACCTGTCCAGCCTCCACCTCCTTGCGTGGAGATTGAGCGACGACAGTTGACAGCCTTCAACCTTCCTCCTGAAGTCTGTAATGTTATCGTGGCAGCCAGGCGTCTCTCTAGTAAAACAGTATATGACTGTAGATGGAACAAATTTGTGGCATGGTGCGCAGCAGAGGCTGTGGATCCCCTTTCTGCCCCCCTTTCTGAGGTTCTCCTCTTCCTGCTTTCTTTGGCCCAGCAGGGCTCTGCTCTGGGCACCCTCAAGGGCTATCTTTCGGCCATTTCGGCCTTTCTCCGCCTTCCTGATCAGCCTTCTCTTTTCAAGTCCCCTATTGTAAATCGTTTGCTTAAGGGCATTACTCACCTGTTTCCTCCTATTGTTTTCGTAATGCCCCAGTGGGACTTGAACCTTGTTCTGACTTACCTTTTGTGCGCTCTCTTCGAGCCGCTACATAATTGTCCTCTCAGACTCTTGACCAGACGGCTTTTCTGGTTGCCATCACCTCTGCTCGCAGGGTGAGTGAGCGTCAGGCTCTTTCTTCTAAACCTCCTTTCCTTGCTGTTCATCCGGACAAGGTTGTCCTTCGAACTCGACCTTCTTTTCTTCCCAAAGTGGTTACCTCTTTCCACATAGGACAGACCGTCACTTTGCCCACCTTCTTCCCGCCCCGCATCCTTCTAAAGAGGAGGAGAGGCTCCACCGTCTGGATCCAAAACGTGTGCTCTCATTTTATCTGGATCGTACAAAACAATTCCGGGTGGATGATCAGCTCTTTGTTGGCTATGTGGGCGCCAAGAAAGGTCGGGCCGTGCAAAAACGAACCATCTCTCGATGGGTCATTCTTTGCATTAAAATTTGTTATTCCTTGGTGAAAAAGGAACCTCCAGTAGGGTTGCGCGCCCATTCCATCAGGGCGACGGGAGCCACTACTGACTTGGGACGTGGAGTCCCCCTTCATGACATCTGCTAGGCAGCCATGTAGGCTTCATTGCACATGTTCACTAAACATTACTGCCTGGACAGCCAAGTCCGGAGAGACGGCTTCTTCGGCTGCTCCGTTCTTCAGGACTTCCTGGTGTGAACTTGGTTCGCAGACCCACCTCCGGGGTTGGTATTGCTGGGGTATCTATTCTAAGGTAAGAAATCCATAACTAATAGTCTCTTACAGATGAACAAGTTACTTACCTTTGGTATCGATATATCTGTAAGAGACATATATTAGTTATGGATTCCTTACCGCCCCACCCATCCTCCCCGTTCTGTGAACTGACTTCTAGAGTAAGGGATTCAATAGTGTGAATTAATGATGTTCTCATGATTTGATATCTTGAGAACCTGGAGACAGACAGAAGACCGATTCGTCATAAGATGTGTAGAAGGGGATAACCTAAGGGCACTTTTGTCACACAAGGAACTACAAAAATAAATCTTCATGTGTGAGAATTTTACTTGATGATACAGAATATATTTCCCATTTTCCCCATTTATTGCATTTGCATGAGACGCGACCTTTTCAGTTACAAAGAGAGGGAAGATTCTCGGGCCCTAGTTTTATGCACCAGCGGTCAGTGTCTTGCATGGCTCTGCGCTTCTGGCGTGGAATGTCGTGTAAAGAACTGACGTCAGCGAGCAGGGGCGGCGTCTAAGTAGATACCGCAACGTCATTCCGGCGATCACGACGCCAACGACTAACTCGGAGTTGACCGACGCCGCCTTCCGACGGGCAGGGGTACTGCTGAAGAAAAATTCTCCGGATCCAGTCTGACGCCTGGGGGTAATTCTAAGGTAAGGAATCCATAACTAATATATGTCTCTTACAGATATATCGTTACCGAAGGTAAGTAATTTGTTCGTCTACCCCTATCATAGAAATCATCGTATGTTAATCGTGCTGCTCAGTATTTTCTTGCAGGGACGACTTCTTGTTATGGGGTTTTTTAAGTATTGGTATAATTACATACCCAATGATTGGCTTTTGGAACAACCATTGAACTGCATGTCCATTGTCTACGTTAAGCGGTATCTACTCAAATGCAAACTAGAGCCATGCATAGGACACCTATCACAAGGAGTGAAGTGAAAAGACTTGTCTTCCTTTGCAGCATACTACCTTCCAAAGCCTGGAGAGCAGCAATACCAGTTCCGCTATGTGGACTGCCATGGGACAGTCTGCGGCCAGAGCACACCCTTCACCTTTGGTGACCCAAGGCCCATGGACGATCTGGTCACGCTGGAAGATGACGAGGCCAGCACAGACATGCTGCTGGTGGTGCCGAAAGCCACAGTACTCCAGGTAAGGCTGACATCTCCACATGGAAGACCTGCAGTGCCATAAGATACAAACTGTAGGGGAAGGATGGGTTTGCAATTTTGAAAAAAAGCCTACGTGAATATCACATTTTCTTACCAGGCTGTATTCATGTTACCTTCCAGCTGCCCAAAATGTGGGTAGCATGAATCAAAAGACAATGCCACATCAGACCCTGAAAATACAGGGCATAGCATGTCACTGAAGAGAGTCCAGCGATAGATATTCAGCCTCCAGAGTTTAGCAGACCTCATAAAGCAGGTAGCAAAGCATTGTGAGTCTTTCAATGGCAGAGTGTAGCAGGCCTTAAATGGCTGGGAACATATAATGAGAGCTCTCGCAATGACACAGCTCAGCAGGCCTCAAAAAGGCATATAAAGTATCATTCCTTATTTCAAGCACACTATTGACTCACATTATGTATAGGAAATAAAGTATTTGAACCTTTTCAATGACGAGAAATGAGAAGGGGTTACCAAACCTATAAGCTTTATGGTTTCTTTTTTAATTTCCGTATATTTATATATATATATATATATATATATATATATATATATATATATATATATATATATACACGTGTATTGTGATAGCTATCTTTTGAACAAATAAATTGTACATTTTTGTATATATGTTATGTTTGTTAGTCTTTTTGCACAGCTGCCACATTAGTCTGATTTAATTTGATGTTTTCATTATTAATGTTTTGATTAATTGAGTCCTAATTGGTCTAAGGGGATTTTATGTTTGTTGATTTTACGAAGACCCAGACCCTATTGTTCTGAAGTGTATCTCTCAGTTCTGTTCAGAAGACAGAGATCATGACCTATGGACAACAGCACAAACACCAGCCTATAGCCATATTGCTTAAGGAAATTGTTGCATCATCAGCTACATCAAAAGAAGTGAGACACCAACAAAAACTACACGCTATCCTCACTCATGTGATCTCCAAGCTTGACAATGCCGATAGCTCATTCCTTGGCACCCCTTGTTTTATCCCATTTTAAAATTCAACAAATCTAATATGCTGCACAAGACTCGTCCTCTTCCTTCACCCCAGAGAACACATGACGCTAATCTTGCAAACACTCCACTGGCTTCCTGTAGCTAGACGATAAATGTTTTGCATTATCCACAGAGCCACTCAGGGAAAAGAATCACTATACCTGCAAATTAAGTTTAAACAATACAAAAAATAGGACAGGGCGCTCCATGCTAGCACCATGAATCGTCATACCACCTTACTTTAAGAAATCATGAGAGGCCCTCCTTTCTTCATAAAAGCCGCCAAGCTCTGGCACTTCTTGCTTGTCAAGATTTGAAGCATCCAGGAGCATTTAAAGTTGAGAGGAGAAGTGAAAATATGGTTGATTCTGAGATAATTAGGTCGACCACTGACCCTAGGATAGAGCACAAAACGATAAACCTTATACTAGTAAAAGCACAGTCCAAAGCTATGCAATAGTCCCACCCAGCACACCATGTCGAGAAGATGGATACAGGCACCCTACCCAAACTGTGGCGCTTCACCCAACATTACCTTGCAGTGACCTTAACATAGGGGTGGAATATAATTACTATGCTACCCCAAACATAAGACATGCCTCTCCAAGCAATACTAGAAGTAACCACTGTAACAATGCACCTGTTGACCTGCAACCTGCTTAATGACTTATCAGACTAGCCGTAGCACTCCCACACTTCACAGACATGGTGAACAATGTCTTCCCTACCACCCACCTCTAACCCTCTAGACGGAGGACAGTTACTCTACCCTCCCTAGTGTCATTTGGATATAAAATCACATCATATCATATACCAATTAATTACGTAGTCTCCCATTATCGTCGGGGCATGCATATAATGTATTCAAAGACCTGTGGTACCTACCTTGCTGGCAACTGGATGACAGAGATAAAGCCTATACCAGCCCCCTTAAGTAGCCACTCAACACTAACTAGACTGGCCTGCCAAGACCAGAGAGCTCTTCCATAAATTGCAGGTCACCAGAGGACTCTTAACATAGACCGCCCTGCAGGTTCCAAATAGTTGCATACTCGGACCACTCACAAAAGGATCACTATAAATCAGTGCACCTTCTTCAGACAAATCTCTTCAATTGACATCTCAAAATGGTAAGCTTTTAGGGAGACCTCTAATGCATTCTACCGAGGCAAACCCCCTCACCGTTTATCTACACCTCTTCCCTCTTCATATCCATAAGATCGTAAAGTTGATGACCTCCTGCCACAAGCAGCATAGGATATCCAGTTGAGAACACAATATATAAACAACCAACACAATAAAGAGACCTATAGAGTTAATCAGATATGTCAGCATAACACAAACTATAAAAGTGTGTTTCTGTCTCTCACACTTCTTCATCCATCATACTACTAAGCATTATGTCCAATAACGTGATAACTGCAGCTCAGTAGTCCTCAGACACAAGGAAACATTTCCCACATGTAATGAAAGGAATGATAATAGACTTCCCGACCATACACCCAGATGTGTAGCCTGCTCCCTGCATGGATAAGAATTGCCAAACCCCTTTTAGGGGTAGTGAGCTCTATACAAATTCTTAAATATAATACAGTATAGTACTTTGTCTCTTTTTCTCTTTCTGTTTCTTTTGGCTGGGGCATTGGAGTGATACTTAACCCCACCAATGTGTTCCATGATTAACTCCTTTTCTCACCGTTCTTCCACTCCCTTCTCTCCTCCCCCACTGATCTTGCACAGCTGCACAGTGTTTTCTTACATACTTAAGTACTTATTCTTATTTTGACATTCCCTCTCTAAAATCTTGCTACTCCTGATTCGGTCCTGTTTTTCAGCTTTCCTTTTTGATCGATGCTGCACCCTGGCATTGTCTCCTCCAGTCTAATACCTTGCTGCTTTAGCTGCGGTTGGAATGGATAAATGAATGCACCAAACCTGGTTTCTATACTAGTTTCATTTCGCATTTTCTATGTTTATAATTTCAATTTCCACCTTTTTTTCAGGAGTCTGACCTTTTTAGGTCGTTTCTTAATTATTTTCTCCCTTTCGCAGGATTGCTCAGTTCTTGCATGTTTTCCTTGCTGTTAGTCATTAGTTTTGTATTTGCCATGTTAATTTTCATCAGAAATAAGTAATTTGTACTACCGTTTTAGGTGGTAACCTTTTTTGAAGTATTAGATTGTCTGGTCACAGAGAATCAATACATCTTTACAATTAGGCAAGTTGCTATGAAGGTTTTATTGTATTAGTATTACTGAAGCATAATTAATTAAATTCTTTTTAATTGAGTCAACATTTTCCTACTTTATTCATGATCCCCCTTCATCCTATATTTTGACCTAAAGTGATATGTGAATCCTTTCATTCTAAAAACTTTGCTTCTAATTCATGTTCATTGCACTTGGGATTCTGAATGTCTCTATTGTTCTCTTACCTACATTCATCCAGTATTGGCTTATTTGAATTATTAACCTTTTGCATATTAGATTTGAAGCTCAAGCCATTAACTCAACAGGTCATCAATAACTGGACAAACGGTAGTCCATATTTGACCTAGTGGCTCATGGTTCCTGAACTAAATACAGTTCTCCAGATGAGGATTCCAATGATATGTATATTGGATCTACAGTTACTTCTATTTTCAGTCTCCTTGAGCACTCCAACAGCCCACCTGCTCTCTGTTTGATCTTATCTCAATGTTTATCCCCCTTGATATCATTCCATCTGTAAGTTTATTACAACACATTTCATCCAGTGGCCCATAGAGCCACATGTAATAAATTGTCCTTTTTGAAACAAGTGCTATATTAAGTTTAAATTCTAGTAACAGAGTTGTGTGAAGTTCATTACTTCACAAATATGTGAAGTTGTAAGTTCTATGGACTTTGTACAGCTTACCTGGTGAGCAAAATCTCCCCTTAAAGAAAGCATTTACAGAGATTGTTGCCCGAAAAAACCTTTTGCCAAGATGATTTCCTACACAACTTTAGTTTTGCAGGGTTTTAATGCTGCAAAACATTTCTGTCTAATATAGCCATTCTTTTTTCTCCACTTTTTCAAGTTTGTGGTGAAATTAAAAACAAACTTTTCAAAAGTGTCATATGTAAAAAGTTACTCACCTTTGAAGACCGAAAATTAAAACACAGTTCATATGTTTTTTAGATTTAGGTGAAGAGTGTAAATTACATTGGCATGACAAAGTCCAAGGGTACCATACAGTGTTCATGTGGGAGATGCAGGGGGATCGATAGCTCAGTGTGATTGATGCATGTCCACTATTAATGGTTTGAGATGCGTTTTATGAGTTTAGAATTATGTTTCAATGGCCCAAAAACTGCTTGACTCAGATTTCCGAGACTCTTCCTACTCTTTGTACCTGAGAAGGTCGCGTCTCATGCAAATGCAATAAATGGGGAAAACGGGAAAATATATTCTGTATCATCAAGTAAAATTCTCACACATGAAGATTTATTTTTGTAGTTCCTTGTTTGACAAAAGTGCCCTTAGGTTATCCCCTTCTACACATCTTATGACGAATCGGTCTTCTGTCTGTCTCCAGGTTCTCAAGATATGAAATCATGAGAACATCATTAATTCACACTATTGAATCCTATCGAAGTTTATCTTGCCTACTAAATCAGGCTGAGATTTTGTTCCTTAAGGAAATGTTTGGCTCCCAGTCCCCTGGCCTCTCCACATAATTCCTACCTCTCCTGAAGCACAATCTGTTAATTGTATGATGGCATCATTTACTGCACCCTCTTACTTTCCCTTCCCAACCCTACTTGGGCTAGTATTCCTAGATGCTGGCATCTAGTCTTTTTAAGGGTTGGGATTGTGGGGGTGTAGTAGTAGTATATAACTTTATTCGGTTATTGCAACCATCAAAGTATCAACCAACATCCTATACATCAAATGACCAAATGACACAACAAATATATGTACAATAACAACAATAATAGCAGCAGTATGTCCATATTTAAAGTGCATAGTGCCTCAAATTACGTTACAATTGTAAATAAAATAATAGCAGCAATAGGTCCATAGTTAAAGTGCATAGTGCTTCATAGTTTGGTACAATAACAGCAGCAATAATATCAACCAGCATCCTATACATCAAATGACCAATGACACAACAAATATATGTACAATAACAGCAATAATAACATCAGTATGTCCATATTTAAAGTGCATAGTGCCTCAAATTACGTTTCAATTGTAAAAAATATAATAGCAGCAATAGGTCCATAAATAAAGTGCCTAGTGCTTCATAGTTGGGTAGAATAACAGCAGCAATAATATCATAGTTGTTAAAAGACAATAATTTCATTAGCACTATACATATGATCCAACAACAGACAATACCTAAAAGTTACACCTAACAGAACAATACAGAATAAAACAATTCATCAATCAATAAAAGCAATAAAATACATCCTTAATCCTTACACTGATCTAATCTTTAAAATTGCATTGCGCTTATACCAGATAGCCTCTAAAAATTTGCTAACAGCTACAACTATTCTAGGGGAGAGATTAGTTTTTAAAATCCGTAATGCAATTTGGTAATGTACAAGTCCCATTTCCCGGCAAATCGGAATAATCCACCTCCTACGAGGGGACATATACTCTGGACAAAAAAATAGCAAATGCGATTCATTTTCATCACATTGTTTACACATTGTGGGGGTGTATTTTTAAGTCATGGTAGCCATTGTGCTATTTGGTTTCAGGTTGCTTCGCATGTTTGGGAAATCTTTTCTTTTTCCATGTTCCAAAACTGTTTCAGTATTCTCTTATGATGTGCCATGATTTTACACAACACTTCCTTGAACATCCTCAGTATTTTAAGTTGTGTTTTTTTACTGTGACGTTCTCATTTTCTGAATCTGTTGTTTTCCCACTACTGAGGCCTAGTCTTGGGTCTTCATGTGGCCTCCTGTGTACATGTACTTGTGGGAACTGGCCAAATACATTGCTGTGCATGTATGGTATGGGACACCTGTTACTGGTCCATGTGCAAACTGAAATATGTTTTTCTGTGCATGTAGACATTGGCAATGGCTGATTATTTCAGATCATGTTGGAGAACCAAACTCCCTGAACGTTATCTATAAACCTCATGACATTCCAGCTAATGAGACTACCTAAGTTGTCTGTAGAATACACTATTTTGCACTTATTCTCTGAAGATTTCCACAAAGGAAGACTCCTTTCCTAGTATCTTTGTTTGTAATTCATGTCAAGTTTCAGTCAGTGCTGCTGGTGTGGTTGAAATATATAGTTTGAGCAACCTGTCTTCCAAAATCAATTTGATCAATATATTATTATTATTGATTCTTGTATAGCGCATAGCTACCTGTGAGGTTACCCAGTATAAGCACCTCTGTCTTTTCCCCTTTCCTAATGCTTATTACCAAAACATGTTTACTCAAATATCACTAACATTTACGAAAAAGCAGATTACTTGTAGGGAAGCCCATCATGCTTAAAAGCAAAAGTTGTATTTCTGGAGTTGTTGGGGGACAAAACAGGTAGTCAGTTGCACATAGTGGTGGGTTGCAAGGTAAATTCTCAAGAAGAGCTCTCCACATTGTTAAGGGCCACTCTCATTTGTGTTAGTAGCATCATTAATCAGTAGAATCGAAAACGTATTCCTTGTGACAGGTAACCTTGGATATGAATTAATTGCATGGGTCATAGCTGTATCTTTTTAATTTTACATTTGTAGTGTGGTTATCATATTACTGATATTTGTACTCAAGCAACTTGATAGTAAAAATGGCCTCCTGTGTAACTTACAAATCAATTCAAAAGTCAGAATGTAAGTAGTCTCATAAAATACACATGTAAAAGGACAATGGAAGAAATTGATCCCCTGCTGTTCTGATAGGATAACTACAAATCCTTAAATGCACCTTACACCTCTGTGCTACATTGCCCTGGTTAGTTTCCCTCTGAAGGTTTCATGAACAGAAGTGGGGTTGCGAGTGGCGAGTAAGCTGTGGCTATCAGTCCGTCTAACTTGCTCTCCCCCACAGCACCAGCTGGAGGAAAGCCAGCAGGAGAGGAACTTGCTCATGAGGGGCAAGCTGCAGCTAGAGGAGGAGGTGTGCAGCCTGAAGGCCAAGGTGGAGCAGCTGGAGGAGGAACTGAAGACGTCAAAGGAGGAGCATGCACAACTGATGAAGAAGTACCAGGTGAGCCGGCTAAAAGCCTGGAAAGGATGAGCTATTGTGGTACTGGTCTGGAACAGACAGGGAGATGGTGTGTGTGTGTATGTGTGTGGTGTGTGCATGCATGCATCAGTGCCTCCATTTTGTCATGTCATTTTAATGGGTATGCGTGTATTATTGACTTAAAATGATGTTGCAGGAGTATGGTGACCATGAGCGTAAAAGGCAAAAGTGCTCTATATCATATCAATTAAAGTATTCTTTAATGTAGCAAATTGTCGTAGGTTGATGTTACATGTTAGGCTTTTGCCCAAAATGGTGAGGGCACTAAAACCTTAATTCATACCCATTATGCCATTCTATGGTTTATTTTTGTGATATACTGGATTTACTTAGGAGTTAGTAATGAGATATAGGTTTCAACCAGTGGAAAGCCATTTTTTTATGCTTAATATGAAAATAAATAATTTGTATTGTGTCCTATGTTGTCATCACCACATCTGGTGATGTTTATGTACCACTCTGCCATTGATCACATTATTAGACCATGGTAAACTATGCATGTCTATATCTCCATATAGATGCAGCCCACAAACGTAGGAGATGCACACAAGAAATATGTAGATGTGGGACATGCAATCAGTTGATAGTTGCAGAGCATGTAAGCACAAAACCAGTAAATGGATTCAGGGCACCAACGTGATATACAGATGCAGGGCAAAAAGGCAGAATATAGATGCTGGGCAAAAAGGCAGTCTGTAGATGCTGTGCAAAAAGGCAGTTTGTAGATGCTGGGCAAAAAGGCTGTCCATAGTTGCAGGGCATAAACGCAGTAAATAGATGCAGGACATAAAAAGTGTATATTGTGATGGCATAAAATGTGCTGAGGAGCAGGAACAATGTGAGACTCTGCCTCTGAATCGTCATGGGAGCTGACAAGGGCAGCATTTCTAGGATTCAATGGTCTCTGGGACACATCAGTGTTCTATTTTTCCAAGGGATCTTCCCAGCTGGGAGAAAAAAGAGTGCCAACATGGTAGCTGTGTCAAGGTAAGATCTGATGCTGTCGGCAAATCACCTGCAGTCACTGGGATGGCGACTGTGGTTGCTAGGTAACTGGCGCTGGGGAAAGGTTGCAGTTTCTGGCCAGCTTGTAGCAACCAAATGAGCTGAGAGGGCACTATTACTGGAGCGCGCATGGCTCCCCCATAAGGACTGTATAAACTCCATGCAGTGTGAGGGTTGGAGCACCTGAGGGAGTGGATGGGGAAAAAGTGCAGTCTACAGTGACTGTTCTACCTAGCTTAACTAGATAATGAGCCATAATACGTACTGCAAATGGCCTACCCATGCTGTGATTAGACAGTGAGCCATTATGCCACCAAAAGAGACAAAGAGGAAACCTCCCAAAGAAAGGAGGGACGTTATTGATTGTAAGGATCCTGCTATAAAAAGAGTACATGGTGAGGAACATGTGAAGGACAAGCCTGGAAGAGCTGTGCTGACACCAGCAGAGTCCATGTTCACGGACATGCTGACAGACTAGTGGAGTTCAACTTCCAGAACTGATACACTCATGTCTTCCAAGAAAGGCGCACTGGAGGCATTCAAAAGCCGCATGGCTAATTCAGAAAATGAAGTGATCCCTCTTGTTCATGGAGTATCATCACTGGAAAAAGGAGGAATGAAATGAAGACCTTCTAGAATCACTGAAAAACCTGAGGAGTGTGCAGTTGTCTGGAGAATAGGATGGCACATTTAGAAAATTTGGCACATGGCTCATACCTGGGAAATAGTAGGATAACCCTCTTCCTTCAATAAAGGAGATATGCTAAGTGTAGTACAAACAATTTTATATTTTGAGTTTGTGGGCTCTGGCTCAGAATGTCAGCTTGAGGTGCACAGTGTTGTCAGACTTCCCACTAGAGGCTGAAATGAAAATGGCCACAGTATTGGTGGTGTCGACAAACATAAAACAGAGGGAAGTAATAACCAGAGCAGCAGCTAAGAAACTCAGTCTTCATCTTTCTGGAAGCAGTGTGCATATTTTTCCAGATTTGAGCAGGTTGACAGCATTGAGGTTACCATAACTGCAGCTAGTTAGGAAGGAGCTTATTATAATTGGATTGAGGCATCACTGTGGTTCCCTGCAAGGTAGGAGTAAAGCATGATTGCATGGTCTACAGCTTCACACAACCGGGGGCTGCTAGAAATGTTTTGAAGTGGTTCCGCTTCTGAAGCTAGAGTTTCTTGATTCTCTCTTTCGTTCACTCATTAAATAGGGGATTTTGTCTGATGTTATTATTCCTGCCTGTCAGTGACAAGGAGTGTTTCTGTGTAACTATTTTAGTGGACATAATTGAATAGAAGACCCTGATGAATGTGATGGACATTATGATTCTTTCGCCTTTGCTAGTGTCCCCTCCTCTCTTCACCATATTTAGGCCATGGACCTTCACCATGGCTCCAGTGTCTGATTGCGGTGTTTAAAGCAGACAATGTAGCGTTAAAATTGTTCAGTGTGTTCTAGTTTTCTTTTGTGAGATGTTTACTGTACTCTCGGAGTTTTCTATATTAATATGTGCTTTGTGTTGTACATTCAATAATAAATATTGAAATATAAAATGTGCTTGGCTCAATGCATAGACAGTGTTTAAAAGTGATGAAATCAGAATTAATAAGAGAAATATGCAAATGTTTTAATAAAAGTAGAGCTGGTTTTTAAACTGATACAAATAAAACATGAGGCAGGAACACTGAAATAGAACACATGCATCACAGTGGCCACATTTTAATTCAAATATTTTTTGAGGGACCATATGGATGGAAATAAAGGTGCCAGCAAAGGAATGCTATTTGCATCTCCTTAAACTTTGACTTGTAGCCCATAGCTCAAACATTGTGGCCTTCCCGCAATTTAGATGCTTAAAAACTAACTTTTACCTTTTTGTGGTATACTGGTCAACAACTCACCTGTACCTGCCACCTCCATTCTAGGACCTGTCTGAATCTGAGGCAGTAGTGACCGAGGAGCGGGATGCTCTGGGTCGCCAGCAGGGCGACCACGTGGCACGGATCCTGGAACTCGAGGAGGGAATCCAGTTTGTCAGTGAGAAGGTGGTAGGCAAGGAGGAGGAATTGGAAAGGTAATAATGATGAATACTTAGGCACTGTGAATAACAGCATGCCACTTTTCGATCGATGAAGTTAATGACAGGACTGTTCTTTTACATTCGCTTTTAATGAGTGGTTGTTGTACAGGGGTATAATTCTGAAAATTGTATTTGTTAGTTTATTGGTAAGGCTGGACCTAAAACAACTTGAGAACCCCAGAACTAGATACAGTGTTCTATCCTTGCACTTCGTCCCCTACTTATGTTTTCAGAGTTGTCTTCCCTCTCCTTTCCCTTTATCCCCCTCTTAAACAGGTAGCTATCCTCTCTCGTGCCTCAATGTGTGATGGTGATTCTGTTAAGCTATCTACCATATTGGTTTGCGTGCAGATTGGAGCATTTAAGTAGAGAGCTCTAAACCCCAACATGTATCTTGGTTTGCCCGGCAGCCTACAGAGCATCCTGTCTATTTTGACAAAAGTAGGGTATTTCAGGTATTTCAATGCCAAATAAAGTGCATCAGGAGACCCCACATTGAAAGCATCTTCTGAATAATAATGTAGATGTTCCTTTGCATGTCCCTAAATGTCTGAATGCACTAATTAGACTCTAAAATCTATGAGAGAGCCCATCAACTCTCTTATTACACGGGAATCATTTACTCAACACTGTTTCACTCATCCAACCATGCAATGAGACTTGTTTAATGTAAAAACATCTGTCCTTTATTATAATAGTGCAATTCTTAATATCTAAAATATCACGATACAATAATATATAACAGGCAATCTAAAATGTCCTCAAGTTGAATACCATCAAGTGCGATACACAATCTAAAAAGTCATCATATCTTCCTAAAATCAGCCCTCTTCTGTTATTGACACCCTTTTCAATGCTTTTCTATATCAATGTATTGGCTAAGTTTCATTAATAAAAACCATGTCATTACTTATTATTTCATGAGTGTGTTAGGAGAAAACAATGTCAAATAAGTACAAAATACAAAGGCCTATTATACAAATTCTAAATTCAATGTTCCAAGTTGTCGATGCAGCGTTTCGGTGGCATACAGCTGGTATACCCCACTTTCTTCAGGACAAAGTATTAAAAACAATGATGTTATATTCGAGACAATATGTATTTCCACTGAGATTATTTCATAATGATCACCTTTTTTAATGTATCTGGTGATTCGCACACAGTTCCTATCACAAGGACTTGGCATCAAAAACAATCTTTGTGCCTATAGATTCACTCATTAGGAATATGAGGTAGTTTAAGAATCAATAAGTATCCTTTGATCTCGTCTAATGCCATCATTCCTCTGAGGTAGAACACTTTCCCCAGTCCATTCAAGAGAATGTACTATGCCCATGTCATTCGGCTGACCCTTATGTTCTCCCAAACCTCTCATCCCAGGAACACAGCTGGGCACACATACCCCATGCACATATCTCAGTTGACTTTGTTAAACTTTGCTGGACTCGGGGACGTTTAAAAATAATTTTGGATATACATTGTATCGCTTTCTTTATGATGTGTAACATATACTTATATTCTGTGTAAATGTATATTGTTGCAGTTACAAGATTTCTAAGCGCTAGTGATTTTCATAGATAAGTTAAGTGAGCGACAGGGAAACGAGACTAATTATCCCATAATTTGATTAAACAGAGAAGCAAAGATTAGAGCACCAGTTTCTTGGTTACGCAAACCAACAGTTTATTGAGTTGACCTCACCCTTTGTGTAATTCTCTGGGCCCTGCCAGATTTTTAGAAATTACTTTTGGGATTGGGTGATGGTGGCCCCAGAGTTGTGGATCAGATTGTCCTCTCACATGATGTGTTTGAATGAGCTGAACCTAAGCCCTAACACTGCTTCTCGTACTCCATGCATCTAGCGTGAGGAAATTATTTTGTATCAGGGGTATATATGGTCTAGGAACAATAAAGAATATTTTTGGGTGTGATTGAATAGTATGCCCTTTCATATTGGTGCTCTATGTTTCTTTCAGGATGAGGGGATTAATAAAAACTCTACAGGCTGAAAAAGAAAGACTTAACAAGAGACTGCAGCAGGAGGCTGGGGAAAAGCAGCAGTACCAGGTGAGACAAAGTCAGGATGTCGCTAGGGTCTATATTTCTGATAGATACTTCTAACCGCAGATTCCTCACCTTTGAATATTCCCTAGGCTTATAGAAACTGTAAGCAGTACTTCTCCATGCCCATAGGTGGCATTGTGTGGCTCCTGCACCAGTGTTGTTCTGCTCCAGAAGTGATGCACATAACCATATATAGGGGCCACTCATGCACGCTCACGTCTGTCCCTTTCTTTCCGCGCCACAGGATGCTGATCCGGAGCTACCTCTTGTCTCATCACAAGGCCCTTGTCTTCTCAAACTGTTTGAAAAATCCATTGTGCAAAGGAAAATGTTTCCTCCCATGTGTACATGTGTCACACGGTTCCTTTGAATTTAGTAGGGCTGTGTATTAGATCAACAAAACTTCATAACACAGAAACTGAGTCTTATGTCATCAGTAAATTTTGGTTCGGCTAGCTCACAGTACCACATCTAAACTCCTAAACTGAGTCAAAGATGCTGCGGGTAACCTCGAACATGACCACTTATATTCCCAAGGAATTTGTGGAAACAGATCTAACCCTTTCATTTGTCACTTTTGCATTCCCAAATTTTCACAAAGAAAAGAAACAATAATTCATTTTCAGTTGCTTATTCAAAAGATCTAATCCTTGTAAATAAAACATGAACTGAGATTATCAGAAACACATCAGTGTAATCTCTCAGGAAGCCGGTATCATTGCATTAACAAATGGGCTCCGCCTGAGTGGGAAAGCCTGCATACATCTGCCTGTGCAGCTACCTTCCTTCTTAGGATGAAGGTCAGGACTGTGGAGCTGCATCTCAGTCACAGCTCTCTGCAGCATTCATGATAACTCCGGTGTGAAGTGCCTCTCACCGAAATCGAAACAGACAGTGTTTAAATAATAAAACATCGGCCTTATCTCATTCTGCTAGAGACGCAGAAAAACAGCTTTAGTTAGTCTGGGGGAAAGAGCTGTCTCCTGCGAGCACATAATAAAGCAAGGACATTGTGTTCTACTATATGTGTCCCTTGAACTAACAGTTCAGACTGCAGAACAACGTCTACCCAGAAAAAAATGCATGTATGACATTTTCTTGTGTAAGTGATAAACATCCTCAAACCACCATCTTAAAAAGATGCTAACTCAAAAAAGGAAAACTAAAATGGAGACTAAATGTAATCCCTGCAACACAGGGTTTAAACTTTGTAGGGACTGTGACGAGCTAATGTCTGTGACATATCCCTATCAGGTTTGTCTGTCGTGCCTTTGGTTCCCTTGGGTTGGAATACGACTCCAAGGCCTGCAATGACTGTGTTTTGAATCCCAAGGCTTTCTGGGACCATGAGGCGAAGCTCTATGTCACCAAGCACTGCAAAACTCCAGCCCGTGATCGGTCGTAAAGAAGGTCCCGCTCCCAAAAGTCGTTTCAGTGGCCGATCATTGTTGTGTTCAGAGTCTAAGGGTAAGTCAAGTGTACGTCGAAAAAACAAAGTCTAAGTGGGACTCGGCCCCTTCTTGCCACTCTCGAACTCCAGAGATGTCGTAAAGACATCAACATAACTCTTTGTCTCACTCCTGCAGCTGTTCCCCTTCTGAACAATTTTGACCCTTGTCCCGAAGCAACAGAATTTCCGGGGCAATAGGCGACACACCACGGCAAATCAAAAAATGCTCTGAAGCCATGCTGCAGCTCTTGGGCACCTTACTAGCTCCAATTGGCGTGTCTTCAGGCCCCAAGGAACTGCGAGTACCTCCATATAGGAATTCACAGACATGTCCACCCTCAGTACCAGCTGTATGCTCTGGACCCGATCCAGGTTCCCCACGAGCTTTATTGCTCACTCTGATCCTAGTGCCACACCCGACCATGGAGCATCTACGCCAGGTGATGATGTGCACCCTATTGTGCTTTTCAACTCGGACTCTGCACCACTTTAAACTTAATTGAGAATGCACCCTGATTCTCATGGGTCAAAGCCTTTGGGCAACCCATCAGACTTTGATACTCAGCCCTCGCCTCTAGGAAGGACTCAAACTCTGCATACTTTATCTGGAACAGATTCTGACAATGATGCTGGGCATTAACTTGCCCAAACATAAATAGATGACAACTGGTGTGAGTACCTTCAAGACGCCAGTGGTTTGGACACTTCACCAGACACTGGGCTAAACTTGCCCCTGGGCCCTGTCATGAAAAAAAATGTCTCTTTCGCAATGGTCATGCGAAGGGTGGCTGAGGTTCTTGACCGCGCTTACCAACCAGGGAGGTGAGAACTAATATCCTTACATCGTGCTGTAGCTTCAGCAAACAAATACTGTTCAGGAGTCATTTGGCAGTTATTCCGGCTATCCTGCATTGAATTACTACATCTACCAAGATCCCCTGCCCTAGGGAGAAGGTAGGGCAGCGGGGGGATCGCTACACTGCGCGCTGGGGCTCCCTGCACTGGGGAGTCATTTGGCTGCTAGTCCTGCTATCCTGCCCTGAATAACTACTTCTACCAAGACCCCCTGCCCTAGGGAGAAGGCGGGCAGCAGGGAGAGCGCTACATAGCATGCTGGGGTTCCCCACACGTGGGAGTCATTTGGCTGCAATTTCTGCTATCCTGCCAGGAACTACTACATCTAACAAGACCCCTTGCCCTAGGGAGAAGGCGGGCCGCGGGGGAAGCGTTACATAGCGTGCTGGAGCTCTCCGCACGCAGGAGTCATTTGGCTGCTGAACTACTACATCTACCAAGCCCCCCTGCCCTATGGAGAAGGCGGGGACACAGGGGAAACGCTACATAGCATGCTGAAGCCCCCCCCCCGCGGCTGGGCGCTAGCAGGGCCAAGACCACGCCCGTCTGAGGCAGGGCCACCCACTAACAAGTTACTATTGTTGCCTGCCGATTTGGAAGGGAATCTTCTAGAACGGTAAAGTCAGTCATTCTGTTTATTGCAGTCAACTGGCACATTGATTTGAAGGGAATGGGAAAGAGGAAAGCTCCGGAGAGTCCACAGTGGGTGGCAAAGTGCAAAAAATACAGTTCATCATGCTGCTGAAAACTGTACAATAGAGTAAATTGACAATCTTATAGAGGAAGTAGAATGTATTTTAAGTAAATGGAAAACAACTGATCACTGTTTCAGGTCAAAAAGTTGCCGGCATCTTTAAGAAGGGACATAAGCCAGCATCTTTACATAAAGTACCTCCTCCTCCCTCTTTACCAAACGAGGCTGCAAGAGTCACACAAGGCCTCCCTGATAGTAATAAAAAAAAGGAGACGGCACAGCCAACCGTTATGACATCTGCAGAGAATTAAAGCGTGGAAGGAATTAACAACAGAGGAGGGATTAATAGTGTTGTCACACCTGAAGTTGTATGCACAAATAACTTTAGCCCTCTTCCTTCACCTGGAACTGCAAGCGGCCCTTCCAAAAGGATGGACATAAAAACCTATGTGGTGCATGTCTCGCATGATAAGGGCATGGCTTGCAACTTTATCACTGACATTCGTTCACTCAAAGAAACTATTGCCCAATTGAAAGAAGCAATAGGTCAATTGTGTAATCAAGTTGCTCTGTTAGCAAACAAATAGAATTGTTCAGGGTCAATTCTATTAGATGGGGGGGGTTTAATGGCAGTAATTGTTCCAACTTGACGTCTAGCATTGGCAAACCGTGTGTCATGGTATGCTGGATAAAGTCCACCAGTGAAGAGAAACTATACAACTATCTACCCCTTCTTGCCACCAGTCAAATATATTAAGGAGAACAGAGAATTTCAGAGGGGGAGGTATCATAATAATTCTTCTTCAACATCTTTACTCATGATGCATCAAAATAACAGGGGAGGAGATCCACAAGAATGGTACGTGATCGAAGGAAATGCTCTAATGATCTAAATTACATACATCCAGGGCACCAACTACAGTCAACATGTACTATAGGGCTGTTGCACAGAACACACGACACCCAAGAAGACAATACAAGGAAACTGTACATGATCAATGTTCCTAAGCTTTAAGAGGGGACCAATGAAACCAATGATTCCCTGTAGAATAAAGTCATACATTGGATAAAACTCGACATTGTTAGTCATTGATGAGATATTACATTTTCGATGTGGCCCGACGAACAGTAAATGACCGGTATGACTTTATTGAGATTGTAGTGCCCAGCGAGGAATTTGTTAATGGCTTAGTGAACTTAGATCAGCGCACTTCACCCCCTAAGGGTTCTCAGATCCAATTCAACCTCAACCCTCCTATAAAACCATGCACCTTGGGAGATAGGTAAGTCTGTCATGATCCCCACACAAGAACTGTACCCCACAAAACAACTGAGTCTGAACTAATAGGAGATCACATGGAGTCAGATTGACAAGAGGAAGGGCCTCAGACCCTACTCCAAGTAAGGTTACCACCTCTATTAAGATGAGTCCATCTACGCCAATTAGGGAGAACCTAGCAATACAGACGGGTGTGAATGCTGGTAGACCTGGGACGAAGTTAAGCCCTTCACCTCTGAATACATTGCCTAGGGCTGGCACCCCAGGGATTAAACTGCCATCCTGAATTATAGAAGATTTAAAATCCAAAGTGAATGAGCCAGACTGGGGAGATTTTATAGATGAATATGACATCTGTGTATTTAAAAAAACCTGGGCCTTGCAGCCTGTACGTAGATCAGGCTATATTGATTACAGTACAGAAACAACCCCATCACCAGCTGAGCGCCCATCAGGCGGACTAGCGATATGGGTAAAGATATTTTACCAGCCAGTGCAGTGAGTCACCAACCTTGCTGGCTCTTGATGAGCTTCTAGAAGAATCTGACAACAACAATGTAATTATGGCGAGGACTTTAATGTGACTTTCAAACCCACAGAAGTAGGACAAAGACAAGTATTACAAAGTAGAAAGACAATGAAAGGGGTATTCCCAGTCTGGTTATTCCATCTCTTAAGAAAAGGACAAAAGTAGCACTGCAAGTCTCATCCTTAACAATGTCACATGGTCTACGTGTGTGTAATGGTTGTACACTGACTGATCCTGGGGCTAAACACACCTTGAAGAGGGCATCCATTAGCAGTAGGATTTATTACATCCTACTGGATCTTGACTTACCGTCTAACCTAATAGATATGAAAGTTATGGAAAGATAGGATAGTGACCACAATGCGCTATCACGAGAAATTAGAAGCATTCCCTTACTGAACTGTAGCTATAAGCCTCGGACTATTGATGCTCCAATCTTCTACTCTAATAACAAGAGGCGGGTTAAATGGCCAGTTATTCAATCAGATGAAAACTCACTGGCTCACATATATACTGTAGTTATCTGTGCTCTAGGTTCCAGTAACAATAAGACCAGCGAGGACCAGCTTGTCATGTCTACCTTTAGTAAACTTATGGAATCAATTAGGATTCACTTCTATAAAGAACTGAAGGTGAATGCGTTCAGAGCCAAAGATACTTTATGGTATAATACCAGCTGCAGGAAGGCTAGACAGGCACTGATGTCCGCAGTTAAAGGTGGTACTAGAGTCGACATTGGGAAAGCAAGGAAACTCTATAAAAAAAAGCACAAAGTAGAACCAGGAAAGATTGAGAGGAAGAGCTCCGGCACAATTTAGCTGCAGTGGCCGTCTTGCAAGACCTTTTGACATTTATTGGCCAATGGCACAAAATCTTTTGAAAGAGACAAAGAAGACTTTCATATCCATCCACATACATGGGTACAGCATTTCAGCCAACTGGATTGAGATCAGTATAAAGAAGCGGGCTCTGCTGGTGCTGATGATTACTGAGTTGTAACTAAGGTTAGAGAAGAGGCTTCTCCAGTCATCTTTACACTACAAGAGACACTAACGGCTCTTGATAGTATTATAAAAGGGAAAGCACCAGGCTTAGATAAGGTACCCAGTGATCTATATTGCTCTGGACCCATTGTCTGTGGCTACATACCAAACCTGGTATTCAATTCTATAACTGGGGGTGCTGAGATACCGGGAACCTGGAGGGGCGCAGAAATTATCACAATTTATAAAAAGGGGGACAAAGATAACCCAGCCAATTATAGGCCCATAAGTTCAACTGATAATGCACAAAGAATATTTAGCAGGCAGATTTTGGAAAGGATTCAAATATGGATGGATGCAAACGAGATTTTATCACATCTGCAGGAAGCTTTCTGGTCACACACAAGTGCCATTAATCAAGTGTTCTGCTTCATCTTAATCTTATGGAAAATGGTTGTACTGAATAAGGGGCATTTGTATGTAGTGTTCGTTGATTCGCGTGCAGCATTTGACTTGATTCCCCGAGAGAAGATGTGGGCCACACTAAAAGATACGGGGATGCCCGTGAACCTACTACATATAATGATACGCCTATATAGCAATAACTAAGCCTAAGTAAGATGGAGTAGGAAAGGAGCATTGACTGAGCGTATACATGTACAAAGGGGCATCAGGTAGGGTTGCGTCTTAGCTCCGACACTTTTTACACTTTATATTAATGGGCTCATTAACAAACACTATGATTGTAATGGCGATTCTACGAAATTGGCAACTCAAAGAATCCCTGCCTTACTCTTCGCTGATGACACGTTCTTAATATCAAAAACGCCTATAGGTCTGCAGAACCTTATGAATCAATTCTCAACCTTGTGTGAAGATTATGGCTTAGAAACCAATGCCTCAAAAACAAAATTCATGACCTTTTGTCTCCATAGGTCATTTAGAGGGAAAATTATGTTAGATACTTCCCCTTCAGAGCAGGTTAAGGATTGCGATTATTTGGTAGTAAGAATAGCTAGCCCATTATCATGGGCCCCACAAATAGTGAAACATCAGCTGACCTTACAGAATGCTGGATCCACGATTGTAAAGAAGCTGAATCAATTTTGTCCGATTAAACCTGCACTAGAAAAATACCATGCTAGAGGACTTGGTGTGACTCTGTGTATGGAGCGGAGCTATGGGGTGCAGAACAAACAGGGGGATTAGCGAAAAACGTAAAACAGATTTATGCGAGCTCCACTTATATTGTCTTACAGCGCTCCACTTAGCCCACTGCGCTTTGATTTGGGATGAAAAAATATATCACATGTAGCTGCCCTGAAACCATTGATTTACTCCCCGATTCCCCTACGGCAAGCGCGCATAGAATTAAGAGATTAGATTAACTCAGGCTCATTAGCCCGGTTTAGAGACATAAAGTACTGGATGTACAAGCTAGGGCTACATTCTGCTTGGGGATCAATAAAGATATGATAGCCCAATTAAAGTCAAGGTATTGGAGGTATATTGAAGAAAGATGGCAGACTAAGCCTAACATCGGTTCTTTAACCGATAGGTTTCTGAATTTCAAATGTAATATGGCTCTCAAGCCATTTTTAGATCGAATAGAACCACTATGAGTGCGATCTATATTTTTTAAATTCAGAAATGGCATTTTTGATTTGAATTATTTCAGAAGTAGTTGGCGGGAGTGTTCTGACACTTCCATTTGCCCTGTGTACAAAGCAAATTCCGAGTAGGACGAGCACTTTCTGTTTTTTTTGCCCTGCTTATGCTTAACCGAGGAAGACCTGGATTATTCCAGTATGCCAGATTTTGTCAATAGACATTTAAAGGAAGCAATTCAACTGAAACATGCATTTTAATGGGGTCATTCTATTTTATTCTTTGTAATGCAAAAAGTAATGATATGTTCAGCTTTTTAACTTTTTGGATCTATGTAAATTATGATGGTTGTACTCATGTTTTTAATGTTTTAATGGGGTTTATTCCCCGAAATAAATTTTAAAAAAAACACTGAGCCTCCGCTTCAGTTTAACGAAGCCCTTATAGATCTCCTTCTCGGGCTTGGGCAAAACCCTGTTCTGGACCTCCGGTGAACTGACAGATAACACAATGCAACGTTCCAGCCCTGGATCCATTCTTTTTGACTCATCATCCCATGCCAGAGAAACTACTAGTGCAATCCTGAACCAGCAAGTTCAACCCTAACCTTTTCCCTACCGCTGTTCTTGGCAGGGAGTGAAAACACATTAAAACCATTGGGAAGTGCATGTTTTCGTCAATGAGCTTGGTACTACGTTTTGTTCACGTCAGCTGCCTCTTAGGGCATTATAATTACGTCCTATAGGTCTCCTTTGATAAGTTTTAGCCAGTATCTCTGACTACTTGCTGCAACCTGTTCTTAAAAAGGCTATCCAGGATGCCCGCAATGTGGATACATTTACAGTCCACTGTGAATTGAACATCACAGATTGCCTAGACAGGGCAATTGGCACCAGTATAGCCATCAGGAGGCATGCCTGGATGAGGTCCATTAGCTTCTCCAGTGAAGTTATCTCTATGTTAATTGGCATTGCCTCCAATCGATCTTGCCTTTTTGGTGAGAAGGCAGATTCAGCCCTTGAGTGCTTTAAGGATAGTAGTGCCAAGACGTGCTCCTTGGGCCTGTCTGCCCCCCACAGCAGCCCCACCAACTGTTTCACCTCCTCTCTGGCTATGGTTGGGGCTTCCAGTATTGCCTTCAAATCCAGACTGCCCTTCGTGGTCAAGGCCGGGGTACCCACAGCATTTTCTGCCAGGATGGCAAACAATAACTTCGGACAAATGGGTCCTACGAATTGCTCAGGTGGGTTATGCCCTACCATTACTTGTCACCCCCTACAACTTCCACCGTCCTCAGAATGGCTGACGCAGGACCACTTGTCCCTCTTCCAGCAGAGAATGCAGGCTTTTCTGGTCAAAGGGCCCATATAGAGGGTACCGGCATCAGAAGTAAGCTACGGTTGTTACTTCCTCTACTTTATGGTGCTGAAAAAGGATGGAGCACTACATCTAGTTTTAGACTTTTGACCTCTCAGTGCCTTCCTGCAGAAAGACACATTCAAGACGCTCACTATAGCCCAGGCCTTGTCTGCCCTCAACCCTTGAAACTGGATGGTAATGTTGGACTAGCAAGACACTTATTTCCACTTCCTGTCCTGCAGACCAACAGGCGCTATCGGCAGTCTGCGGTGGGGCAGGGGCATTTTTAGTTCGCTGTGCTATCTTTTGGACTCACCAGTGTCCCTTAGTGTTAACGAACGTGATTGTGGTGGTTACAGCACATCTTCAGAGGTCAGTGATCCCAATCTTCCCATACCACGACAACTGGCTGCTGATGTCAGACTCGTCCCAGGTAGTCTCACCCACCTCCAGACTACGGCGAACCTCTTACTATTGTTTGTGTTCGCTGTCAATGTGCCAAAGTCACGCCTGACTCCTTCTCGGATGCTCCCCTTCATCAGACCCATTCTGGACATGATGTAGTTTAATTCTTTCCCCTCAGAACGGAGAGTCTCAGACATTTGGGATATGATCCTGATGCTTCAGCCTCTGTCCTGGATCTCAGGGATGATGACTCCGAGTCTGCTGCGACTGATGGCCTCCTGCATCCTCTTGGTCAAGTATGCCAGGTAACAAATGCAGGCTCTTCAGTGGGATCTGAAGAGTTCCAGTGGGCACAGTATCAGGGGGTTCTTCACTGACCACATCCAGATTTTGAGGAGACTGCGAAGGGCCTCCAGTGGTGGTTGCTGGACTGCCATTGGATCAGCAGCAGACCCCTCACCCTACCCCACCTGGAAATAGTAGTAGTGACCTGTGTGTTGCTTTTGGGTTGGGAAGGTCACTTGGTAGAGGTGGAGATCAGAGCCATCTGGTCTCTAACGGAGTCCTGGCTCCACCTCAACCTTCTGGAGCTATGGGCCATCCACTTGGTGTTAAAGGCCTTTCTACCATCCATCAAAGGGAAGCTTGCGCAGGTACTCACAGACAATGCCACCGCTATGTGATATTACAAAATGCAGGTCAGGATGGGGTCATGGATCTGTGCCAGGAGGCCTCTGGACATGGCTGGAATACCAGGGAATTTTCCAGGTGGTACATCACCTGCTGGGATCTTTAAACGTCAGGTCAGAAGAACTCAGCCACTGACGCCTAGCGGATATTGACTGGCAGTTAGAGCCGGAGGTGGCTTAGGGTCTCTTCCGTAAATAGGGACAACCTTGGCTCGATCTTTTTGCTAACGCCGAGAATGCACAATGTCAGCACTTTGAAGCATTGGAGTTTCCAAGGCTTCTTTCTCTTAGAGATGCGTTCTGCCTAGAACTTGTGACTCCTTTACGCCTTTCCTCCGATACCTCTCCCCCCACAAGTTCTGAAGAAGATCAGGAATGACCAGGTCCACATCATCCTAGTGACCCTGGATTGGGCACAGAGTTTGTGGTATC
The DNA here is from genome assembly GCA_963921515.1 of Calotriton arnoldi. Classification (NCBI taxonomy): domain Eukaryota; kingdom Metazoa; phylum Chordata; class Amphibia; order Caudata; family Salamandridae; genus Calotriton; species Calotriton arnoldi. Next base: position 4,927,224 of record CAWUFW010000224.1, on the reverse strand, counting down.
CAGAACTCTTAGCTATGAGCATTTGTCCTCCGATCAGGCTGCCACCTCAGGAGGATCTTATATCTCAGCAGTAAGGCAAGGTCAAGCACCTGAGTCTGCACAGTCTTCACCTCCATGCTTGGAGGATGAGCAGCAACATCTGACTGCATTTGATTTCCATTTTGAAGTTGTAGATGTTATCTTGGCAGAATAAACACAAGAAAAAGTATGGTGGCAATTGTGAAAAAGAGGAAATAGTGTACTATATGCCAAAACGTTGGTCCCGTACAAGAATCCAGATTATCTAAGTGACTAAAATCATATGAACCTGTCTGAACAGGAGATATCGTACCTAAGTGCTCACATACATAGAGACATATTGTTCAATATAATGCACCAAATGACTTAAGCTCTATGTATATCCGCTGACGAATTATTGTAATGAATATACTACAGGAAATGTAATAAAATTGTGTTACAAAAATCTTGTAATAGTGTCATGCTTCATCATCGGTATACTCTCCTCACCCTGGTAGGACTTGGCCTCCTCAAGGACTGTACCGGAAGGCAGGAGTTCTTGGATAAATCTTACTGGACAAAGCAAAACAACCGGGGGGATCCAGATAAAGTAAAAAAATACCTTAGTATTCCTAGGTTATTACCTTTATTCAGCAGGACACTAGGTATGACTAAAAGCCAATCAAGGTTGGGTATATTGAGAGTAATGATTCAAACCAATTCAATATCTTCCAACCTGTTTCTGCCCATGTCTGTTAGCCTAAACAGTCTGGGGCATTCTTCAGGGCTTATTGATCCTAGGGGTAGATATTTAACTCTATTAGTCACTTATATTTAATACCAAAAGAGTACCAGTGGCTCACAGCGGGAAGACATAGGTACCGACGAGTGGCGGACCTTTTGAAGAATGTGTGAATACAAAGGGCACCACCCCCTCTGTGGCTAGGATGCCGGTATCCCCTAAAATGTAGTGAATCAAGTTTCTACTTGTCCAGTTCCAGATAGAATACACCTGGGTTAAAAAGGTAGTTTCACACCCTTTTGGTATTAAATATAAGTGACTAATAGAGTTACAATATGTGTGTGAGGTTTCCTCTTCCATAAAGGATGACTTTCCCTAGATAGGAGATAAGATTTTAGTCATCATGAGTACACTATTTCCTCTTTTTCTCAATTGCCACCGTACGTTTTCTTGTGTTTATTCTGATTGAGTGAAGGGACGTACGGTGTCATAACCTTCTCTCTTTTCGTTGTTTTGTACACAATGTTATCTTGGCAGCTAGTGTCCCTCAACAAAATTAGTATATGCCTGCCATTGGGACAAGGTTTTGGTTTGATGCAGTACTTAACACATTGACCAGTGGTGGCTATTATGAAATAAAAGTGTGTGTGGGGGGGGGGGGGGGCAGCGCAGGGGAGAAAATGATGAAAAAAATAAAATAGCACTTACTTGGCGGCCGCTGCTTAGGTTCTCTTCTGTTCCTCTGCTCCATTCGACTCCCGGCACCCCATGCACAGGCTTCCAGACTCCCTACACCAATCCAGGCGCTGCAGTAATGCTGGTAATACCCAGCATGCAAGAAGCGCTGGGATTGGTCTCTGAGTGGTCTGGTTTCATGCTTAGTCAGGCCCTGTGAGCCTGTGTCTGTTCTCCACCCAGCTGAGCAGCTCAGCTCGGGTAGAGAGATCTAAGTGTGCATGTCACTTTGGCCATCCTAAGACAGCCTGCTATACCGACATGCACACTTACAGTATTGCCCACCATTCCTCCTCACTGCTGCTGCTGTCCATCAGGATGGCCCGGCTCACCCCGCTCTAGACTCAGCTCAGCAAGGAAAATAAAATGATAAGCTTTTATTATCATTTTATTTTTTATGTTTTCACTGTTGAGAGAGCAGTGGGGCGATGCTCCACCGCCTTAACGGAGGAGGCACCACTGAGATTGACTCACTTCAAGCCAAGCTATCCGAAGTATTACTATTTGGGTTGTCCCTAGCCCATCAGGGACTTGCTTGGGGCACGGGTAAGGCGTACCTGCCGGCCCTTTCTGCCTTTTTGAGATTGCCAGATTAGCCCTCTTAGTTTAAATCACTCATTGTGATACTTCTTTTGAAGAGTTTGCTACAATTGTTTCTACCCTCTCCCTTTACCGTGCCCCAGTGAGATCTTAGCTTGGTCCTCCCCTTCCTTATGTGTACTCCTTTTCTACCTCTGCGCAGCTGTTCATTGCAGCTTCTTATCTTCAAGATAGTGTTCCTCACCACCATAAGATCAGCACAGCAGGTGAGTGAGCTGCAAGCCCTCTCTGTCAACCCACCTTACACTACTTTCTTCCTGGACAAACTGCTCCTTAGAACCCGAGCTTCCTTTCTTCCGAAAGTGGTGACTCTTTTTCACGTCGGGCAAAACATCACCCAGCCAGCGTTCTTCACTCCTTACCGCTCTAAGGATGAGGAGAGGCTCCATCAGCTGGATCCTTAAAGGGCTTTTAGGTTTTACATAGATCGTACCAGGGAAAATCGTGTGAATGATCAGCTCTTTATGGGATTCGCTGGAGCGAAGAAGGGCAAGGTAGTCGGAAGAGAACCATCTCCTGACCGGTTGTCCTCTGCGTGAAAATCTGCTACACATGGCCAAAAAGCAGCCCCAGAAGATTTGTAGGCTTATTCCACCACAGCCAAGGCTGCTACCACAGTGTTGACATGCCTGTTCTGGATATCTGCTAGACTGCTACAAGGGTGTCACTCCGCACATTCATGAAGCATTACTGTCCAGACAGCCAGGTCCGTTGCGATGGACATTATGGCTCCTCCATCCTGCAGGACTTTTGGTTTAAGCCGGTTCGCAGACTCACCACCTGGGAGGTATTGCTATGGTATCTATTCAGAAGGTAATGATTCAGTGGATAGAAGTATCTAAGAGAAGAACATGTTTCTTACCTTCGGTAATGCTCTTTCGGATAGATACTCTAACTGCAGATTCCTCACTGACCTTCCCATCCTCCCAGTTCAGAAAACTGGGTGCTTATCCACTGAAAAAGGTCCCAAGTGTAGACATCTGCACACTGGTCAAAGCCAATTTGCTGTTGGGCTCTTTATCTGGGGTGTAGACAGCCTAGAAAGCAACAGATGTCAGTGCGCACAAGTGATCACTATATGCGGTTCCATGCCACATCTCCAGAGCAGCACAACGTCAACGCAGAGCTGCACGATGCCACCTACCGGCACCCAGAGGTACTGTTGACAAGTTTCCGGATCCAGTATGACACCTGAAGAGTTTTCAAAAGGTGAGGATTTGTGGTTAGATAGACTGTCTACCAGAAAGAGCGTTACTTAAGGTAAGTAACTTGTTCATTTTGATGTTGTATTTTCCCAGAGAAGTCGTGGTTGTTGGTGGAGCGTCAGAATGAGTGTCATGGTCCATGAGTCATTGACTCATTGTCTTTAGGATCATGCATGAAGATATGGTATGATATCTAATGTGGTTGCCAGTGACTGAGTTTAATACAAACATTCCGACCATCCCGTTTTGTTCTGCCATTTGAGTGAGTCATACAGGAAGGGTATGCCCAGATATGGGGCCCTAGCTTGATGTGCCATAAGAATCTAGCTGCTCCTTATAAATGAGGCTCCACAAGACTGTACTTGATCTGGGTTTGGTATGTCCCCATTCAGAGGGAACATGGCCAGCCGTTTGGATTGGAAGATCTCTTTTGAGATGGGACCAAGGCTGATTTGCATAAGTGTTTTCCCCATCAGCAGTGGCGGATGAGATAAAGGTAAAGATGGACTAGAATGTGAGTCTGAGTAATAACCAGTAGTACAGATTAATTCAAACATGCCACCTATCACTATTTGTGCTGTTAATGTATTTGAAATCATTGTAATCCATATAGAGGTAATCTGTCTTGTAAATTCAGGCTGCACTGTTCCTGTTGGGCTGTACATAGGCTGATTTCCATGTGATTGATCTCTGTCTAGAGTGGCATAGTGAGCAAACACACGATATGTAATGTGGCGCTGATTAATAACTAACAGTGGCTGATATTACTTCTAGAATTTCACCTATGACCTTTTTGTCCTTGGGGCCATGTACTGGATTTTTGCGAGTCATTTTATCTGGTCACTTTGTGTGATATCTAGTGGTCATTGGTGAAACGTCCTCTAATTCTAGAGGTAATATTGTGTGAATCTTAGGGTAACATCCTTTGGTGCTAGGAGCCATGTGTTGTGGCCATGATTTTTTTTGAAAAAATAACTTTATTGGCATATATGGATAACACATAGACAGTGCATATCATGAGGAGCCAATCTATGCACTTCCCACACCCCCTCCACTCTGTCCCCGCAGGAATCAATGAACCAAACCTCCTTGCATATTCCAACGTGTAGGTACTTCATAGAAGGGGCATAAACCCACAACATTAGCCAATCGAGGCGTGTTGTGGCCATGATGTATGGTCACTGAGGCAGTAATCTTTTATCATTGTTTATGGTTTTTTTGTCTCTAAGTTATGCTTGGTGTTCCTGCTGGCCAGGCTAAATGCCGCTTGATCAGATGATGTCCACCCCTGTAGCCTGTAGACACCACAATGTTGCTTCTTTACTTTTAGTGAAAGTTGACCCGATTAGATAGCACAGCGTAAGGCAAGGTAGCATGAGCAAAGAACTAAGAGGCAGCCAGGAAGAGAAAGATTTTCATTATCATTTGGAATAGAATCTTGTGATGTCAGTTTTCCACAGAAAATGAGACCATGCATTTCCCAGTAGTGAGGCAAAATCATTGAAAAAAGAGCACAAGCTCTAATTAGTAGTCTTTGGTAACCGAGAGCAAGCAAGCATCTGGCGAATCAAAGCTTCTAACAAGATTGTAGTGGTACACTCGATCTGTGATAAACCGGGCCTGCAACATTAGCTCTTTTTAGTACTGGCTGTGAATTGATGATGTGCAGAGGTGAGAAGAGATGGTCCCTGCAGCCAAGATGGAGCAATAGTTGCAGCAGCATTTAGGTACCTGTGCATTCAAGTAAGTGGATGAGAAGGCCACAATCGAGGCTTTTGAATAACTCTCTGGAGATAGTGGTAGGTGTAGGAAGGTGGAATCTGACTATATGGTTGCCCCCACTTTTTTCCTGGTGTTTTGCTGGTTTATGACTTAGTTGGACTGGGATCCTGCTATTCAGGGCCCCAGTCTAATCTGCTTCCTCTATAAAATGGTTTCCATGTACCTTAGGTACATCTTTGATTGGAATCTGGAGTGCCCTTATAAGTCCCTAGTATATGGTATACTATGTACCCAGGGCATAGGTACCCCAGAGGGCTGCCAGGGGCTGAAGCATGTATTATGCCACCCCTGGAAGGCCAGCCAAAATGACACCACAGGTCTGCTACTGCAGCCTGGGTAAGGTGGTGCATGCACCCCTTACTGTGATATAGGCTACCTATGTCACTACCATTGCACACACATATAAACCTATAAGTCACTCCTATGGCAGGCCTTAACAATCCTGAAGGCAGAGTGCTTGGTTTTTATGTGAGAGGGTGCCCCTGCATGAGCAGAGCCCCTCTGCAGCGTTCAGAGTCCCTCCTCTGATGCTGTTTGTGGTACAGCCTGACCATATACTCTTAAGTGCATTATATCCTCGCGGTACAATGCTAACTTTGGACTGGCTGCACCAAAACATGTCGTGTTTGGTGTCAAACATCTTGGAATACTACCCCCCCCGCCAAACCTGGCGGCGGGGGTAGCATTCCACCCTTCTAGAGGGAGAGACATGTACACACCGGGCTACCCGGTAACTTCTTTACAGAGCCCTGGCATCACAAAATGGATGCCGCTGCCACAGACACGGGTCTGGCCTCCTGCTGCTGACAAACTCCGGCAGGGGAGGCCTGGACAATAGGTTTCCTGTCACAGGGAGGTGTAACCACCTCCCCAGACAGGATAGTGTGTATTGGGGCTGGGCGGGAGCACCCTCTGGTGCTTTGAAGTCCTGCACTGGGGGCACATTTGGTGTCCCTGTGCATATGCCAGTTCAAACCGGTTGCAGGGGGCTACCTGCCCCTGCTCTGGCGCGAAACTGGACAAAGGGAATGGGTGTAACCACCCCTCTTCCCTGACCCTCCCATAGGTGGGTCCCCAGAGTATGTCCAACCCCCTAACTTTGTATAAGTATGGGACCCCAGTCCTTAAGACTTTAGATTACCCTGGACGAAACTCTGACGCCGAATCCTGGACCTTCGACGCTCTACTTTAAGATTAGAGGACTGAAGAATCTCCCTTGGGGTCAAGGAGTGACTCCCCTGCTTGGCAGGCACCTAAGAAGCAATTGTCCGGTCTGCATCGCTGAAGCTCCCGCTGGACGCCGAAGTCTCTGCATCACCAGAGGTGGATTTCTAGACTTCCCCGAGGCTGCCCTGAGTCCCCAGCAAAGCTGAGGCCCGTAGCTGTAGTGGGTAACGTGGGACCGTGACCCCTGGACACCGAGTACTTTTGCAAGTGCATCCTCTTCCTGGTCTCTCTCGAAGTTGTGCTTTGGGCTCCAAGTAGCCCCCGCCTCCAGCACCGACTGCACCGAAGATCACTGGCCTCCACTCCACGAGTGTCCTGTGAGCCAGCTCCAAGTGCGTCCACTCGAGGCTCCTTCGTGGTCGCTAGTCCGTTGGCTAGTGGGCCCTCCCGAAGGCAACTCTTCTTCTGCTTGGGCTTTCCTGGTTGCTCCAGAGGTGCCCTGACTTACCCTCGCTGGGTGAGTCCCCCAGACCTTGCTGGTCTGCAACATCGTCCTTTCTTTGTTTCTACGAGACTTGCAGTTGCCAAGGCTTGTTGGGTCCAATCCGGTCGCCGACACCGCAGCAATCGACAGACGTCGTGGGACAGCTCGAATCCAGCTCCTGGTTGTCGTCGACGCCTCCTGGACCTCGTGGCTGAAGAGTCAAGACGACCGTCAACCTACCTGAAGCACCCGACATCGGTGGGCATCCGCTCATCGCCTTCCTGGTCACTGGCTAGTGACCCAGACTCTGTCCCCTCTGCTTTCAGGTTCTTCAGATCTTCGATCCATCCTTGGATCCACCCGGACACTTTCGACTTGGTCGCCAGCAGCACTTTGCAGCAGATCGCCATTGAAAACGACGACGAAACCCGACCCCGAAAGACACCTATGCACCCGGCTCCCCTGGGTGAGGTAACTCGAGTACTCCGGTGCTCCCGTGGGTATTGACTCTAGAACAGCCTAGTTCTAAAGGGGTTTGCTCCAAGTCCTCCTCTAAGTGTCCTTTTTCTTTAAAACTCCAACCGCGACATTCCCCATAGAAGTCAACGGCGGCTCGCGGCTGTGTTCTCACACTGCACGCGTCCCCCGTGGGTCCCCTGTGTCACTACCTTGGGTGGTTCCTTGTGGTCCAAGCATTTCTACAGGCTCTAGGCCTTGTGTCTAGCTCAGTCGTGGTTCTTATACCACTTTATTGGTATATGGTTTGGTACGCCCCTAGGGCTCAAACGTGTATTTGTGCTATTACTGTTGATATTCGACTTGTAACTTATGTATTTCGAACTCTAGCCTCATAAAGAGACTAGAGGGGTGTGTTTAAGACTAAATACATATATTTTAAATATATACCTGGTGTGGTCCTCTTTCATTTGGTCACTCAAGAGATTATAGACTGGTAAAACAAGCTGCTTTACATTCCTTAAAGACTTAGCCTGAAGGCTGCTCTCCATAGCTACCACTAGGATAGCTTTCAATAAAGGTTGTCTTTAACCTATCTCCAATAAGGGGTTGTTTGGACTGGTGCAAGGTGCCCACTATAATTAGTGGACAGCATATACCAGGCCAACTTCTCACAGTAGGATAATATATTCTTTATTAAAACCCATCAGCGTGTGTGCTGACATTTAAGTCATAGTGATCTAATTTGTTCATGGATTGTCAGTTATCTTCAAGTAAGATAGGCCTTAACATAACAAAAAATAGGGACCAGTAGGCTGGGTAAGTTAAACGACAAAGCTCTCCGATCTGTCTGGACTTAAATGTTGTTTATTGGACCCTGATTAGTCATTGATGTCACAGAGACAGGAAATGCTTGCACTGGCATTCTCAGAGGATGATGTAAGCTTGAAACTGTGGTTGATAAACCTGAAGAAATAGTTTCAAATCAAAACAAATGAACGTTAAATAAAAAATTGGACTGAAAGGACCTTGAGGTGCCCCAAAATTAGATATTGTGAATTGGGGTGGAAGAGGGAATATTGATGGCTTAGCTTCTGTCCTCTAGTCTTCTGGAACCTAGAGTAATTCTTTTAAGACCCTTGAGGTCATGTTGGGTGGTGATTGAGATCGTGTCTTGCGATCCATGGAGTCACTATCATGCTTTTACAATCATGTGTGCAGATGCTTTGAGCTCAATTTTTGCGATCCTTGTTACTATATTTCTTGTTTGTTTTTGAAGTTCTAGGTCTTATAGTAATTGGACCATTTTTGAAATCTTGCAAGTTGTTTTTTCTCTCCTGAGCTCACCAGTCACTCTTCTAGGGATCTTTTTATTATGCTCTTAGGTATCATGTGTTTTATGGTGCCACACTGTGGTCTGAGAGGTACTTTTCAGTCGTCTGTTGTAGTCTTCCATATTATATGTCGTGTGATTAGGTCTCGGATCCCTGATGATTGACTGTCAGTGTTTTAGGATGTTTTGTCTTGTAGTTTTGGACTTGGATTTTGCCCCGGTACTTCTCGCATTTTAATCTTATTTCCTGATGCGTGAATCTTTCTTTTTGTAACTTAGGCAGCCTTGCGGACTGCGGAGCTGGGACGAAGTGAGCAGGACCTACAGTTGCAGGCCCTGAACTCTCGCCTGGAAGAGAAGAATGCTAAAACACAGCAGCTCCATGCTGAGGTCGGCCAGCTGCAGCAGAAGTTGGTGCTGACTCAGCAAAAAAAGGTTCTGACTTGGCATGGGGTAGGAGGTGTAAACCTACATTTGGTTGGACAAATAGGAAGTGAAGAAAGGTGTAGCTCCATTCTGTATCTGTATTCTTTAATGTACGGGACATTGTGGTTAACATCTTTCCTGTAAGTTCCCAGAAGACTTCCAAAGACCTAAAATTGATATCTTTAAATAACCTATTTTGAAGGACTTCCTGGTTGTGCTTAATAATGACAGTCCAACAATGCAGTACATAATGAGAAAGATTTTTAAATTAGGCCCTCGCTCTTTGTAAGACTTTTTTAGCATAACATTTCCAGATAACCTCTCTTCCAAAAGCAATATATTGCATTTAATTTCGTTTTCTTTACATTTTGTAAATGGAAGCTAATGTGTGTTCTTTACGACTGAGACAGTGTCTGGTTTAACACTTACCTTTGCTTTGTGTCCAACAGCTTCAGGTGGACTCGCTGTGTGAGCAGCTCCGTTCCACCCTTGACCTACTCTCCGCAAACCAGCAGAAGGTGGTGCTGCTAGGGGAGGAGTTGGCCACTGCCTCGTCCATTAGAGACCGCACCATCGCGGACCTCCACAAGAGCCGATTGGAGGCCGCGGAAACTCACACCAAGCTCGCAGACATGACCCTGAAGTGGAACGAGGGGAGAGGCCAGTGGTGGAAGGAACGAGCAGACCTAGCGCTAAGTCTGGAGGTATGCATGACTGTGACGCATTTGGAAGCAGATGAACACTACTTCCCTGGTATACAATATTCCAGTTTCAGCTGAGGATGGATCAGCTTTGCTGAACCAATAAACTACTCTGCATCGCCTGTCTGGCCGTAGCGGGCACCTGGTGTTTCCCCGGTGGGTTGGATGAGTGGGGGCGGTTTTGTGGCCGTGCGGGCGGTTTTGTCACTGGGGGCTGGTTTTGCAGCAGTGCTGCAATATTGGCCCCCTGTAACAAAAGCGGGAGTGGTGCTTCTTACTAGTGCCCCCTCCCCCCAATTGCTCCCAGGGCCGGTCGGCAGCAATCTGCCAGGGCTGGTTGCTGTTCCCAGTCCGGCCCTGCTCCGCGCTCCCTTCAGCATAAAAGCATGTTCAACATGTCATGCTGCTAAAAGTCATTGACTGTAATGCAAAGCGCTGTGAATGCAGGAATGAGATCAGTAACAGGCAATTTCTCCTCACTGGTTCTGGCATTCAAAGTGCAGAACTACAACGTGAAAATATGCCAAGCTGGCTGCAGCCATTTTAACTTTGTTGCCAGCCTGTAACCTGCGAGTGAGCTCCAGGCCCTTCCTGTATTTTGTTGCCTTCATTGAGGTTTAGGGATTTAAAAAAAAAGCTGTGTGTTTAAGTCACAGACATTAATTAACCTTTAAATAGAGTGCTCTCATTACTTAAGGTGAATATTGAAATATGAAGAGCATCAGAGAAGCGTGTTTAAAGCATGTGATTTGTCGTGTGCTTTATACATCTTGTAGATAATATTTTGTGTTTACATCACAGGTGGTTCCCCCAACACACAATTTTTATTTACTACTTGGAAGATTATCATGCGACTTGTAGAGTTTGCAAGTCAGTCTTATTGAAAATACTGAACCTAATGAACTAATTTACCTCTCAAAACACAGCCATGCACAAAGCATTGTCTTTTACTATAAACATAAAAAGGGAAGATATTTAACCTGTAGCTGATTTGTAGGCCAATTTAACAGAAAACCTGTGCTGAAATCCTGGCTTCTATGTTAGCCCAAATTGTTTGATCCTAGACAAACAGATTTACATGACTGTACCTCATTGTCCTTAGCAGATTTTGGAACACCATCTTAGCCAAGACTTAAATCTGTTCTTATATAATTTATTAGAAAGTATTGTTGCTTAATATGCAATATTTCTCAAACCTTTCTATTTTTTGTTTATAAACTGCGAGTTGTCACTTGATGCAGAAATCTACTGTGATACACAATTCCAAATTATGAACTTTTTTTTCTAGTTTTAGGAATCTTGTCATATTTATAGGTCATCTGTTGGGGTTTTTAGAGGATAGGTCTTTTGATGGCTCGTAGCATCAAGCCGAACCACTGTCTTTGCTCTCCATCGTCGTCTTAATTTTGTGGCTTGTTTGCCTATGATGGCACGAAGACCACTGGGCTGCTATGCACTCGTAAAGCAATGCTCTATGGAATAATATATCCAAGTTTCTCTTCGCACAACTATTTGCTTGGAAAGCTCGACCAGCTAAAGGCTAGCCTTCTCTGTCTGTGCTAGCTATACATGGAGAATACATTACTGGTACTTTTTATAGTTTCTGTTTGATAAAAAAATGTTTTGTGTGAGCAATTTTATTTTGCAGTGATGGTTCCTTGAAGCACAGATTGAGCATAGCCTCACCCTGCCCCTTCTTCGTGAATGTGAAGCCTGGCTCAAAGGCAAGTGCCCCCTCCCCCCCCTCCTTCCCCCCCCCCCCACTGAAGATGTTCACCTCTCTCAGATAAATCCACAAACAAAAGGGTCGCTTTCTTAATTTATTTGACGTTTGAAGGTGACTCTCCCCTTCGTGAAACAGTTACTGTAATAATCAAGCATGGATGGGGGTGGCTTTTTCAACACATGATGGAAAATAGAAATTGGAGCTTGGTGTGTGTAGAAATGGTTATATCAAAAACAACTTGCTAAGTAAGTTGGAGAGGTAGGGAACACGTATGTGAAGGTAGAGTGCAATAGAGGGCGAAAGGACAAATGAGGAAAGTTATTGTGAAAAGAGAAAACATGGCTCAGCGGGCTAGCAGGCTGTGAACCCTGGATAACTGAATTTCAGACTCTGTCTCCGCACTACAGCAACTAAAAACTAAGTTCATCTATGTGCCTCATTACCAGTGCGTTCTTAAATCCCTAGTTAACCTCGCTCCCAAACATTTGCCAATGCTGGGGTAGCGGTAACTTCAGGGGTGAAGTTAACAAAGAGATTACAAGTGGAACCCCTAGGTTCCCCAGAGAAATGCGGAATGCATGGATAATTGGTAATTACACATCTGATTTTTTTTCCCCTGGCAATTCCACCATTTACCCCAGTTTTCCTCCTGTATATTTTGTGTGTTTAGAGCAGGCGAAATTTCCAGAAGTAAACACCAGTGGCCATATTATAGATAGGGCACTCTGTCTCTGTCGGCTAACCTTTTACTGTGTGGGCCAGGTGCAAACAGGAATTGTGCACCCTTTTACAGATAAAGAGCTCTGCGAAGTTGCGGCTGCCCTGGGGGCAGCACATTAGTGAATGGATACGGGGCTGTTTGAAATACCCGCTCCATCTTTCATAGTGCAGGCTGCATCCAACCTGCACTGCAGAGGGAGGACAGAGATCCCCTGCAGGCGGGTGCAATGAGTGACTGCCCCTGCCTGGAAGGGTACATCTGAGGTGGAGGGGTATGTGGGACTCACTCCCTTCCTCCTCCATCCCCCCCCCCCCCACTAGAGGGCTGCCCTCAAGAAGGGCACTGTCTGCCCGTCATTTCTTGGTGGTGACCGTCTCTGCATCTGCATCCATAATAGGTCATGGGTGGAGAGCCAAAGTGTTGCTCTGCCCCCATGCAAATGATGAAACACCCCTTTAGAATAATGAAGACTTTAGATGTACTCTGGAACTATCTGTACTATAGAATGGGCTGCGCAACGGTCTGTGGCCCCTTCTGAAAAACCAAAGTGCCCTGGGAGCGCAGAATGCCGACAAAATGTTGTAAATAGTTAGGTAAGAAAAAATATCAAAGAAGTGAAGGCAGTAGTGTGCAAAAGTAGGCCATGAGTCATTTTACATTTCACACCCATTATAGTTAATGTTACACACATGTATGTGTAGTATCCTGGAATGATGAATATGGAATGTTATAGCATCTACATCTGTAACCACGCCTTGTAGGATCTGGATTATTTCCTTGTGAATGGGACCACCCACTTGGAAAAGAAATTTCTTGTTGCATATTGATACCACATAAAGTGCTGCTGAATAGTCATTAAAAAGATGAGCCCGTGCAGAAGATCATATGCGGTTTTTGGAAGTCTTATTTTAACCAACAGTATCCCTGGAAGTCCAGTATAAATTTTCTCTAGTTTTAATTGCAATCTTGTTGCAACCAGGATGGCCAGTTTCCCTAGAGGTATTCAATTCAAAGCGGTCCCTAATGCTGGATTGTCAACAGTTTCTTAGCATGGAAGGTTTGGTGCATCATTTTTCCAGGTTTCTTGGAGACATAGAATATTGAAGGTTGATATGAACATGGTGGTATCTTTATGACTATGGAATTGTGACCAACCTTCTATATTTGTAATTGTTTGAGAAAGTTGAAGACTTTGCTACATAATGAAATGAAATACCAGCATTTGTAAAGCGCACAGCTACCTCCGGAGAGGTGTCACGGCGCTGGGGGCCCTCGGGAAGATTAAGCGAGCTATTGCCCAGAGTCACATGGTGCTGGGCTAACCTGCCGCCGGCACCGGGGACCGAACCGTGAACCCCATGGTCTGGAGTCAGGCACCCTGGCTGCTGCGCCACACCTCTTCCACAGATTTTGCCAATTCGATACTATTAGAAATGATTAATTTATGTTGGTGGATGCAGTGTCATCTGATAAGCAGAACACTTGTTTTGTAATGATGATGCCATCTGTAGGAAGCTGGCTCTTTATATGATATATCAAACTGAGATATGTCATGTAAAGAGTCCAGGGGTTCCCTTATGAGTGGACAGGGGGCTTGCTATGGCAATCCCAAGGTGCTCTGTTTGGGGGTAGTGAGGTCGAGCAGCCTTAGACTTAATTAACACAGAGGAGTGCAAGACATCTGAAAATACTCACAATGGTCAAATGAGACACAGGACTCAAAAAGGAGATCCACACCAATTTCTAACAATAAAAAAATCAATATATGCAACCCGAAGGCGGAAATAAAAAAAATAAAAAATCTGTGATTAAACTAAACTACTATGGAACCTATTCTCAGCAAACAACCTAAGTGGCTTAATATTAACAGGTGTTTATAATCTCAATCTTATGTCATTATGCTCACGAGAAAGATGAACAATGTGAACAAAATCTACTATGGAATATCCAGGAATCCATCTCCAAGATGAGACCCACTAGGCAATTTGCTACTAAGATCTCTGTCAAACAAAACTTTAAGAATGACTAACACTCATGTGCTTAAAGATATACCGAATTAATACACACACATTGCAAAGACAAGAAAGACAGTGCTAGATTAAACAATTATTTCTATGGAAATTTGTTAATTGTTTCACTTGCTTTGAGATAGAGCATTAACTAGAAAGTAACCATTTTCCACAGACCATGTCCCAGTCAGTGTGCAAAATCTTTAGGTGTTGTCGAAGGAGCAGATAAATGAATACAAATCAAATGGTCTTCAAGCACGGAAACACAGTTGGAAAAATGGAAATCAAAAACAGCTCCAGACCTCTCCTAATTTCCTGATACCAATACAGGGAAAGAAGAACCATACAATCCCATATTAAGGGAGCAATTTACAGAGCAAATAAGATGCAATCTATCAAAAAACAGACAAGCCAATTTTCACAACATAAGGAAACAATGGAACTCTATAATATGAAGTGAGAATTTACAAGTGAAGCAAAAGTGATAAACCATGCAAATAACATTGCCAGCCTTGTCTCAGAGGTTAAAGCTTTATGAGAACAATAAAAACATGTATTTGTGATGCAAAAGGCTCACACAAAGCACAGCAGTGGCTAGATCTCTCTAGCACATGCCTATCCAGGAATGCTAGGGATCTTTAGAGTCATGTCAATAAAACATCAGGCAATGATGCATTTCCCGTAAGCAACAGTGTCAACATCAAAGCTTGGGTACCATTTGTAAAATCGTCATATCTACAAGGCGACCAAAGTGAAGAACTGACATTAAACTATAACAACTTCTAAAGTACTTTTAAGCTCTCATCTTTCTCAGAAACTATATCTCCCATGAAATAACAAATTATTCAACCACCACAGAAACTATCCACAACTGAATGAGCATCTATGGATCGGATATTGCCGTTAATCAGTAGAAGCAAGAAAGTTGCAGCTTCGGGGCCAAATGAGAACCAGTAGATGCCTTTAACTAGAATCCCACATATTGCCAAGGAAGCTTTAAAAATCTCGTTGAGAGATGCTACAGTAAGGCCACAGTTTCTTAATCTTGCCATGGTTCATATCTTCATCCATTTTTATAAGAAAGGCAACAAACAAGGTCCTGCTCACTAAAGATTGATTTCCCTTTTGGATATAGACTCAAAATACTTTGCAATGTTGTTCCTAGATCACTTGAAGAATTGAGTAGAAGAGATAGGTTTACTTC
Organism: Calotriton arnoldi; assembly: GCA_963921515.1. Lineage (NCBI taxonomy): Eukaryota > Metazoa > Chordata > Amphibia > Caudata > Salamandridae > Calotriton > Calotriton arnoldi. The sequence continues at coordinate 4,911,936 of CAWUFW010000224.1, read as the reverse complement.
CCTGGTTTCAGGCAGGTTTTTGATTGACTACAGTACCTCAGACAGCAATGTAGCAATCAGTCGCCTTACATGCAAAGCAATAGCGAACCGTTCCCATTAATATGCTTGTTTTGTAGATTTCAAAAAAGTTTTGATTTCATCAATAGTGTCCTTACCTGTGCAAAACTAAATAGGGAATCCCAGATAAATTGCTAAAGGACATTACGACTTTATACTTGGGCAATTGGATGCAGGTTAAATTAGGAGACAATATTTAATTGACTAAAAAAATGTATAAACAAATCGCTAAAACAGGGATGCGTTCTAGCCCCATTTCTTTTTAATCTTCATGTGGCTGATATTGAAAACACTCTGGTCAATGCAAGAGCATGCCCACCAAAGTTTAACGAACATTTTGCTACCATAATTCAGTTTGCTGATGATACAGTCATATTAGACTGTACTCAAGTCGCATACAAAACACACTAAACAAGCTCAGTTCCTACTGTTTCTTAAAAACAATGTTTGGTAGCCTTTACTGATAAAATGACCTCCTAGGTTAATCTGGAACAAAGCAAGCTAATCAGAATCATTTCCATCAATCTTCAAGTCAAGCTCAAATTCGTTTACACTTCAACTTGTTTGGCCAGCATATAGGAGCAAATGGCACTCTTTTAAGACACTGGTTTAAAATGAAATGAGCTAAGATAGATTCCTTTAAAAACAATCTTTGCTCCAAATTTGGGAAAGCTGCAATTACTGAAGAAACTCAGTGTGGTGTTGTGAATCCTGGGTTCTAGGATCCAGATCTGCAGGGTTTGGGTACCTAAACAACGGGTGCAAGGACTTAGTTCAATGCAACGGCTGACCATTCCTTCAAAAGTGGTGTTTGTGATTTCTGTATCACGAACAGTCCCATAATGGGTTCAGCGACATAGTGGTAATTCAAACCCAATTTCATTCTTAAAATGGCACACTCAAGCACAGTACATGAATAAGAACTACACAGAATATAATTAAAACAGCACGTGTGCATGTTGCTAGCAGCAAGAATAAAAAGAACAGTTCTAACATGTTTTTAGAATGCTCCGAGCAGCCTACCACTCTAACACTACTTCTGTGCACTACAATATGAGAGTGTGGAATTAGCTAACTTGCCTCTAGAGATTTTTGAGGCCATGTGCATTGCATACCTGTTCACAGTGGATCAGCTCTGTTTATCAGACTTCATCCAGGAGAGAATGTATCTTCAGAAGGAAAGTACACATTCAGGTGGGCTCAGCTTCTCCCATCACAGGATCGACTTTTGGAACAAGAGAGAATGCACTGTCAGTCTGGCAGGACCTCTCATGATAAACTGGTGCAAAGGCCTCTCAAACTCAGTGGTCAATTCTAAGAGTTTATATAGGATATTGACCACTGACTTTAAGCCTGCATGTCATAATCAAGTGCGGAATGTTCCAAATTCTGACCTGCAAACCTTCTAAATAAGCAACATGAAAATACGTCAACTCAGACCATGTTTACCTTGCATGTCTACTTTTAAACCTTGAGATGAATATAGTGTGTAGTTTGTGGCAGACTTGTTTTGCTTGATATAACAAGTCAGTGTTTAAATGAAAATGACACTTTTACAATTTCTTTGAAAGATAATGACATGCTGAATGTGGACCAAATGCAGACAGGCTAACTTAACGTTTCCAAAACAGAGTCTGACTTGGGAGTTCACAACAGTGGCACATTGTTTTTACTAATACTCTTGCAAAGCTAGGAATGGTATAACCATGGGATATTGAGGTATTATATTACAACTTTAAATGCCTCGAGAAGAAATACAACACACCAAGACCCGAGATAGAGACCTTTAAAAATTTGGTAAATGTCTCCATTCTGATTTGACTTAGGCCAACTACACAATGAATGAAAACAAAACACAAAATGCTGTATCCGTTATATGGGAGCACCGACTCAAATACCGTTGACTACGTTTTGGGCTCTTATACATAGGCCAAGTGAAACAACTGTGGGAGTCAAAAAGAAAGAAGCCAGTCTGTAGGTTGTAGGGCACATACTAAAGGGAAAGTTTACCACACGTCATGTGCTGCTCTCCTATATTTTTGCCACAAAGTAAAATGCTTTTTTTAAGAAAACAGGTATATGATCCTGTAAAGAGGCAGCCCTGCTTTGCTTTAACAGTACAGAAGGCATGTCTATAAATGCCTTTGTGGAATATATGGATATTGTAGAAAACATGCTGAACATCCAACAAGTTAAGGACTGAATATCAGATTTATAGAAATTACATTCATATTAGTACACTTATAATGGACAAGTGAAAAAACTATTTATTACAATGTCTTATCAGTGTTTTATTGTATGGTTTTAATTACTATGACAGCCATCATGGCCAATGTTTTACTCCTAAATCTCTATGAAAGTGAATTCCCTTTAACCAGTGACCTAAAGTAATTAATGTGTTCCTTTATAGGCTGAAAAGGAAAAGATTGCTCGGCTGAATATCGAACTCTTAAAGCTTGAAAAAACTATCCAGGATGAGAAATCCCAGAAGCACACACTGAGAGCTGAGCTGTCCAGGGAGAGAGACACCAACTTGGTAACTCTTCTTGGGAAGGGAACATTATGAATGGGACACCCGCAGATTTGAGGATAAATGCAGCGAGGGGGAGAGAATGATCTGAAAGTCCTGTGGTCTGAAAATAGCTTCCTGAGGCTTCGACCTATAATTGTATTTAAGGAGCGTACTCTAATGTAAGGGGCGATATTCGTATAAAAGCACTTGCTGGGATAGTGTCCCCAAAGACTGCATACCAAGTTTATGACCTTCTTTGGAACATCATAACTGGGGACAAGAGGGTCAAGTTTATATGGGATTAAGGACTGGCTTGCTGGGCCAAGTGTTTCTTATTGTCTACTGTTTGATTGTTGTCCTACTCATCACTGTAGTAGAGCTGTCTAGCAGTAGTCCTCAAGGTCCGGCGCCATGCACATTTCGGATATCCACATAGAGTGCATATCCATACAGTGAATCTAAATAGGAATCATTTACACAGTGAGCTATTATTTTGAAAATCATGGACAAACATTTACTTCCTTTGAACTATATGGTCAGATATTGGGACCAAACTCAACTCTTTTGGTAAGAGTTTTGGCTGATGCAAAGTGGACTTATAATGTACTGTATTGATCACTCTTCGCTCATTAGCGGGGTTTCGTCTCCTTGCTGGGGCACTGTGAGAGTAAGGCAGCACTGTTGCCACCCATGTGGACTTCCAGATCAGAGCTCGCCCATCGCTTCCCACAAACAATGTGGTTTGTTTTATTTTTCGGTTATTCTAAAGCACTGCATATCTCATGAAAGGCACAGTAGATCACCAAGTGGGAAAAGGAATAGCAAAACAATTTTCATGTGGCTGACGCAAAAGTTCTGCTCATTTACAGGTTGTCAATCGAGGTGGCCGTAGACCAGATTGGCGGGGTGGGATCTGTGCGGTGTAGAAATAGAATCAAAATCACATCATTTTATTGCTGGATGAGCCCGGCTGGAAAAAAAAAGTGATAATGAGGGATACAGTACCTCTTGAAAATGCAGGCCAGAAGTCTTGGTTATGATATGTGAAAAAATTGTTTAACCATCTTATAGTGTCACAACTGTGAGTGCCAGAAAATATTGCTGTAATTAGTAGAGAACAAATAAAGATTGTCTGTTGGGCCTGGCTGGTTGAAAAGCGAAACAACCACATTTCTTGTAGTATGATAGCTATTTGATACTTTGAGGTAAGGGCTTCAAGGTGTTTGAAACTTTTCTGAGTTTTATAGCAACTCCACCTTGTCTTAGTCTTTACATTAATTTAGGCTGGGCATTCTGTAAGTACCAATCTATACTATGAAATGGAAAAGTATGGGAATTAAGAAGGTAAATCTGATTGCCCAACTTTAACTCACTGTATGTTCTTTTGCCCATATCTGGCAGTGTTAGAAGTTGGTTGGTGCCAGTCCTGTGGGATACAGGAATATGGCATGTTAAAATTGCCATAAAATCTTATGCTCTACCAATCGACTTAATGCAGTTTATTGTGCCTGTTTTTTTATCATTAAGGTACGATTGCCACGTGCTAGATAATCTACCTAATAAATAATGTGCATTTGATGAGTAGTATAATTACTGGTGCTGGAAATAATGGAATAATATTTAGCCTAACCAGTAATGTGCACTTAACAATTGTATTGCTCTCATGTAAATATAATATTTGTAAGCTGCATCATGATGCTAACATTTTGATACTGTATGTCTATGGTTTTTTGGAATTTTCTGAATAAGTTTGATGATGACATGAGGGATCAAGCACTGCAAAGTTATAATGGGAATGCAGTCTTCCTGATACAAATTGCACAGTAGGGACCAATCTTAGGCAGCTGACCATTTTAGTCAAAGTCTGTGGCGAACGGAAGACAAGAACGGAGCACTTAATTTCTAGTTTGAAGTTACATCATATGCTACGTGGAAAAGGTTGATTTTAAAATGTTCCTTGAACCTCAAGAAAGAGGCCTAAGCCTTGTACATCGACAGCTTTTCAACCAAAGTCTTTGAGTGTGTATAGACTTCGTGGTAGTAGATTAATTGAGGCCGAAACCATGCAGAGAATTGAGCTCTATACAAAGTGTATCAAATTTGTAATCTCTTGTTGATCAGAAAGCAGTGAATGTCTCAACGAGGAATATTATATTGTCATGTTGTTTTAGCCTAAATATGAGTGTGGTGGCATTGTTTTGTACTCTTTGTAGTTTAATTAGTGACTTCATAGGGGAGGCCTATGACTCATCGGTACATAATCTGTGACAATGGGAATGTCCCCGGTATTGTATATAGTCTTGTTACCGTGCCTTAAGTGCCCTATTGCAAGTATTTGGTATCCTGTTTTTTTTATTTTGGTCCTGGTCTTCCACTAATCTAGAGAGTGTGCATTGGCCCAAGCTTGTCCCTTGAGATGAGTGCGATCATGAGCCTTTTCTGGGACCTGGAGGGGCGCAACCAACTCATTTGACTGACAGTGGATTACCGTCCATGTCATGGGTTTAGCATGTAGAACAGTTGTGGGAGCTTGAAATGTTTTGTGAAACACTAGTTGTGAGCAAAACATTTTATAACAACAGGAGTTGAGGACTGCTAGCGCACACATTTAAAGTTCGGCTTCTATGTGCTAACCCGCTTCCTAGCACTAAGTTATGCTTGTTTGTATGCATGATCTGTTTGGTACATGCATTGTGTGAATGGGTGAACCAGAGTAATGGTGGCCTGTTGGTTCCACTTCGGAAGCCCCTGGTCTGTTAGTGTGCACAGGAGGAAGGTGAGGTATTTTCCCAGACGGTCTATGTTTATCTGTTTTGTAAAGCACACCTATCACCTCTACCTGGGCATCCTGGTGCTAACACAGGAAGTTCTTCTGTGTTGTATGGCCTGAAGGAAAAGCCAAGTCTTCCGGTTTCTCTTGAAACTCAAGTTGTCTGGTTCTCTCTTCAGTACATCAGGGAGCTTGTTCCATCTATGGGCTGCAATTACTGCAAATGTTCTACCTTGCGTTGTCTTTTGTTTAGCTTTTGAAACTACAAGATTCAATTTGAAGGCTGATCTTAAAGTGTGGGTGGGACAATACAACTTAAAACGAGATCTCAGAGGTGTAAGACTCAATTGCTCTACCACGTTATGCACCAAACAGAGTAATTTGAACAAAATGATTTTCTTAATCTGCTGCCAATGTAGCTTTGCCAACATAGGAGAGACGTGGAAACTGTGTACACCTGTAGCCAATCTTGCCACAAAGTTCTGAATCAGTTGCAGTTTTTTTATAAGATAGACTGGTAGTCCCAGGTAAATGCAGTTGCATTAGTCCAGACAAGACAAATGCACTTAGGATTATGATCTTTTGAAATGGAGCCACAAAATATAGCACTTGTTTGAGGGAGGACAGTTGAAATAAGCAATTCTTAGTCATGGTTAATACTTGATCTGTAAGAGTCAGTGCAGAGTCAATTTAAACACCTAGTCTCTTTATTATTGGTACTAATGGAGGAGAAGGTCCTAGACTACCTGGCCAATATCTGGATGTAAGTGGTGTAATAGGTTTCTGAAGATCTAAAATCTCTGTTTTGGAGCTGTCATATTTTAGATGGTTTGAATTCATCCAACACTGCACTGTCTCTAGAAATTGCTGCAAATGTATTTCTGCTTTACATTCACCTTCTCTGAAGCTGGCTGTTATCTGTGTGTCGTCTGCATATAACAAACATTTTAAACCAAAGGATTCGATCAACCGAGTCAGGGGAGTTAAATACATATTAAAAAAGAAAAAGGTGACTGAATAGAATCTTAAGAAATACCACACGTGCATTGTCTGAATTAAAACTCATGAGATTTTAGTTTAACTTGGAAAAACCTGTTTCATAAGAAATCTTGAAACCATTGTCATTGGCCATGAGCCATAGCTCATCCAGAGCTGGTACAATAGTTTGTTTGGTACTGTGTCCCTTGCGGAAACTCATTTGTGTAGGATGTAAAAAGTTATTTAAGGACACATAACTAGATAGTTGCTGGAACACTGCACTTTTCAGGACAGTAGAATAGTATTGCTGACATTCCTGAAGCTGGAGGGAGGAGACCTAGCCAGTGAAGTGGGGGCAGAGGAGAAAGGGCACCTTTAGAAATTCTGTTAGGTCATTTTGGCTGAGAGCAATTGCTGATAAGTCTTCCTGAATACTGCTGTTTGACACATGACGGGGTGAAGGGTGAAACTGCAGTCTCTGTTGTTATAGGGAAGGACTGTCCTTTAGGTGACACTGGCCTTTTGTCTCTTTCCCTGATCACTGCCAGTGTGGCTGTTGATGAGCCCCGATGCAGAAAGCTCACACCTCTTTCTGCCTCTGTTGTGGGTACTCCAGGCTGGGGACTACCCTTCTGTGAGGAGCATCACTCTACAAAAAGGCTGTGTCTGGAGAACAGCCTGGGAGGACACATAAAAGAAGAACTACCCCAAAGAGTTCTAAAATTGCAGTAAGCTAATAACATATACTCTGTCTGCTTTGACTGTGTAAAAGCAAGAACCACTGACCCACTTGTTCCAGTTCACTTCAACCAAGTAAGAGAGTGCTTTACAGAGTACTCACGGGATTGTGTGCATCCAGAGCTGGTATCAGCCTGATAACCAGCTTCCCAGAGGTGAGGGGATATGACCTGGAGTCTGGCCATTTTGGAGGAAGTTGAATCTCTGACCTGAAGCACCCTGAGGCCAACCTGCTTCTGAGAGAGGGATGGGGAGGTGTGGCTGGCCTGAAGTGTTGGAGCAGTTTGATCCCGGATCTGTGTGGTTCTGCTAGCCAAAGGAAGACTGAGGGCCTGATTTAAATCTATGTAGGACTGGTCCGGCCATTGCTTTTTCGGTGGTCTTCCTGCCCGCTGTCTTGGCGGTCTGCCCACTCAATTTAGATGTTGGCTGGTAACAGGAGGGAAGACTGCCACAGTCCCGCTAACTCCACCAGAATCTTTCTCGTGCGTCGACAGCGACAGCGGCAGAACTGCTGTCGGAGAGAGTCCCACCACTGATTGCAGCCATCCAGATTACGATGTGTCTTTCCGTAGAGGCAACTGTGGCGGGTAAAAATCCAAGCTCAAGTTAGGCAGAATGGAAGAAAAAGAGGTGAAACCCCACCTTTTTTTACTGTCCCGCCATCGATTCCATCTTGAACGCCATTGTCCAGGTCCATCCTGTGTTGATGCTACTTGAACACTACGCTCATCCACCCCGTTGTCACCGGGATCTACGGTATGCTTTTGTGGTGGGGGTACATTCAATAGTGTGTATGTTGTTGGTGTGCAATGCTATATGTAAAAGTATGTGCAGTACACATTACCTACACATGCATATTGACACATTCGCAAGATATATGTGTATTGAGATGATAATAGATAGTACGTACCTGTCTCCACACCACCATGGCCTCACTCTGTTAGGACTCCGTCGCAAGGACCCCGCCAGAACAACGGGAACATCTAAATCAGCGCAAGTCCGCCAGGCTGACGGCGATGGAGTACTGTTAGCCAGCAGAGAAGACCGCCGACTGCGCGGGACAGTGTCTATTACCGCAACATCTAAATACTGCGGGCAGACCGCCGTCAGCTCAACAGAGTACTTGGAACCGTTGCAGCGGCGGGACGATGGTAATACCGCCAAGATCTAGATCAGGCCTTGAGTGATCTGTTCATCCTGAGGCATGGTGAGGATGATTCCCGGAGGAATCGAGGACAGTGTCTGTCACCCCTTCTCCCAGGAAGACTGTACCCAAGACAGATTATACTGCCAACCAGAAGCTCAAATCAAGGCAGCATTCATTGGCATCACATAGTTGTGCCAAGACAGAATAGACCACAGTCAAGAAGTTATTGTGATCACCATTCTAAAGATCGTGCCCAAGCGTGACATTCTGCTGCCTTTACAAACAATTGCATCTGTGGTGCTGCGCTGCTGAACCTGTGACCCCGTGGTGGTTGCTTTCGTACTGCTGTGACGTCTGGCCTTGTGATCTGCCAACTGCAACCTGGAAGTGACCTGGAAGAGTATCCTTTACTCGCCGGAACCAACACCAGTGGCGGCTCCTCCGCTAAGGCAGAGGAGCGTCGTCCTACTGCTGAGTGAGCAATTAAAAACAGAAAAAATAAAATGATAATAACTTAACGTTATCATTTTATTTAAACTACTGGCTCAGTTGGTTGGTGGCGGGGCTGGCCTGTCTAGAGGCTGGGGGGATTGATAGGCACTTCCAAAGTGTGCATAACATTTTGGCCGGCCGTCTTGGGCCGGCCAAAATGTCATGCGCACTTTGCAAGTTCTCCATCCAGGCTGCATTACAGCCTGGGTGGAGAACATGCTCAGGCCTCCATTCCCTGCCTGAGCGCTGAACCACGGCGCTCAGACTAATCACAGCGCTGGGAAGCCTGGGTGCTTCCTGCTTCCACTGAAGCCAGGAAGAGGGCGGAGGAGAGGCGACGACAAGGCCGGCTGCACCCAGGTAACTGTTTTTTTACATTTTTTATTCCCTCCCCACTCTGCTCCCCCCCCCCCGTCCTTTCGATGGCAGCAACTACTGACCAACACTTGCAGCCGAGGATGTTGGAAGCAGACTCCCCTCGGGTTCTGATCTGGTCCTCCCTGGACTATGGGTCAAGCCTTGCAGCCTGTGTCTCCCCCAGAAGCATGAGTGAAGAAAGACACGTACTGCACGCCACCACTGCTGGCACTGGAAAGTCTGAGAAAACTGAACACCTGCCACAATACCATTAAGCTCACCTGTAAAATAGGAATGATGGTGCCTTGATTTCTGCATGTGAACATTACCATACAAGATCACCGATTTTGAACAGAGCTAAATGTAAAGTCGACTGACAAGAGTAGTCTATTGGCGCAAAAAGTTGTCATGCTTAAGCACTGACTAAAAATCTTCCTTATAGTCAGCTATTAATTAAATATCAATGACAGGATTTTTACACACAACACTTTACAATCCTTAAGCAGGAATCAGTTTGTATACTCAAAAAAAGGAAGACTGCTCCCCAAATATTAATGAAAGTAAATATTCTAAAGACTACTACACAGAACGTTTTGATCATCCAAACTAAAGGAACTTTTCCTTGTTTATTTTGCGCCCAGTGCAATAATTTAAATAGAGATGAACATGTTACACATCCATATACACCAGTTCGCTATATGTGACACTATGAACGTCATCTAATTTTTTAAATATACGTCTGGAATGTCATATACAGGCCAAACATCAAGAAATATGAAACTGAGGCTCACAGAGCACAAATCAGACATACGCACAAACAAGACATGTGGCATTTTAAAGCGGAACGGCATCAAATAAGCCAAATCAAATTTCTAAAATTCTTGAACAGACCCCATGAGGAAGACTATTGAGGTGAGAATTATAATGGATTGAATTACTGCAATGATACCAGCCATATGTTCCTTTTCTTGGTATTTTTAATTGTAAATGTGAAGTCAGCATTGATATTAAGAACATTATAGTATTCAATTTAGCAGTGAACTAGAAAATGACCACTATAAATTACAAAGTGTACTGAAGAAAGACTGTCGATTTAATGTAGTGAATGAATTGAGAACGAAAAACCAGAAACTACTATAAAGAGTGAAGAAAGACATGATGGTCCCAATGAACAACAACAATAAAGTCTGTAATTATAATGAAAGCATATAGTAATTGTAGTATTGGATGTATATCTATGAGCAGGTACTTTTTTTTTATTTATGATGTACAGTAACATGACAATTAGATGCGAAAAGAAACACTTGCTGATCCTGCATCAGATTTATTTCTTGTACGTGTTGCGGCCATTTCACTGACCAATTTACTCCAATGGACTATGTACCCTACCAGACTTGGTTATCCTTCTGGTTTACTCAACTGGACTAAGTACCCTGCCAGACTTGCTTATCCTTCTGGCTGAAAATCTGAAGAGGGAAAATGGACTAAAACTAGATTTTTCTCCTAATGATGACAGTTTTGGGCCGCTCACAACCACCTCTGAATATGAATCTCATGCAGTTGTCACACATGCTGGTTACCCTGATGCAGACTCCGAAACTCCTTCTACCATCAAGAAAAGCACTTCTTCAGCGAAGTCTTCTAGCCTTTTTCATCAGAGACAAATCCTTGACTAGAAGGGAAAAGAACAAAGAAATAAAACAAATAAAAATAAGCTTCATGGAATTTCATCTAGTAATTAATGGCATTGTGGGGGACTCACAGAAGACCATAAACTAATACATGTTTCCTTTTTTTCGAAGTTGGAGATAGAAAAGAGGAAAATATTGGAATGTCTGCTTCTGAGGTACGCACCACAGGGAATACAGATCATGCACCCTCTCCCTGTGGATTCATTTCTACAGAGTTATCATCTGAGCCACCCTTAAACGTGGAAGCCACAAAAAGTTCTAAACTGGGGACAGACTTGCTGCCTGGCTTACCTTTTATTTATTTTTAATTCCTTGCAGTTTCCGGATCTGTTTTTTTGGACAATGTCAATGGTATGGTGTTAAACAAAAAGGTTGCTTTGTTAAGAATCAACACTTTAATGATATTTATCCTCCCATAAATAACTACTGGCAGGTTCTCCCATCTTCTGAGAAGGGCCTCTATAACTTTACAAATCTTAGATTTTTTCCCGGTAGATCTTTGAGATTCTGTGTTATCAGGACACATGTTCTGGCACCTTTCCTTGTCAATCTTTCCACCGCAGAATTAGTTGAGGCCCCATCCAGAGCAAGGGTCACATTCTCCAATATGCTGATGACTTGGTCATTTTAGATCAGACGGAAGTTGGCCTACAGCACTCTCTGCGACAACTACACTCTTACAATATGAGTAATAAACTGGCTGGAAACATCTCCAAAACGAAAGTGACAGTGTTTGGAAAATATTGGAACAAATTCCCAAAAATATTGTGATTAGAGCCAGTCAGGCTGTGGTACATACCATTATACAATTACCTGGTTGCGGCTAAATCTGTAAAAATATGGTGAGGCGCTACGGCCCCAAACTCGCCATATATAGCTCCCACGGTGCTCACCTTTCTTCCTATTCGGCGTCCACAAGCAGGAAAGGGAAGGACTTCCTTCCTGTTCAGTGGACACAAATACAACCAATCCTGGAGCTGCTCTGAGGTTGAGAGCAGCTCCAGGATTGGTGGGAGGAGGCTAACCCAGCACTCATTTTGAGGCTGGGGTCCTGTGCCAGCAATCCCCAGCTGTTTCGCAGCCAGGGGATTTCTGGGTGCGCACTGCGCATGTCGGGCTGGCCATAGCAATAGAGCTGGCCAACCCGACATGCGCACTGCAGGGGCAGCTGTAATCCTGCAATTGCAGGATTCAGCTCTGGCCCTGCCCTTGCACTGCGGCGTTTAAGTAAAATGGCATTGACATGCCATTTTACTTATTCGTGTGTGCCTGGTGCGTTTGCAGGAGGCGGGGCAACGCTCCTGCCCTTAAACGGAGGAGCCGCCCGTGCAATTACCTATGAGGCTGGTTTTTAGACAGTGGTAAACCACAGTTACATATAACTCAAATAAAAGAAAGCAACTAGTTAAATCCTAGCCCACACAGTAATCCACTGCCCGACAGAGGAAGTGATAATAAGGGTCATACAAGCAAAATGTCTATCCACAATATCATATGGACATCAGGACTTTCTCTCCCATTCTCATTGACAGTAGACTCATTGACTGCAGTGTAAGGCATATGTAAAGATCTTTCATCTACCTTAATTTGCTTGCCATTGCCATTTACTTCTGGAATTTAGGCTATTTGGCATGAAAATCGGAGTTTATAAAATATCACCATCAAGTCATGCACTCCAAACCACATTTTCTAAAGCTGGTCCTACAAGAGATCTTCAAGGCAAACATCAGTCCCTAGTCAATGTATTTAACCACCCCCCTTGAAGACCTGCAATTGATCACGCTTACAGAAGATGACATGTCGTACAATGATCTGACTTACACAGTTGTAAAACTAAGTTAAAGATGCAATTACTTAGAATATCAAGAGCTACAAATTTAGATCTCCTTCAATCATCCGACCACGTCAAGCCAATCATGCTAATGCATTGTTACTTAAGGCAGACAATTAGCAGGACCTACAGACAGAATATACTGTGCATAAGATTTACGGTTCTGCCAATTAAGGAATACAGACTTAGTTGGAAAACTTTCACACCTGCTCATTCACACCGTAGAACCTGCAACTACAAAAATGAATCAATTCTTCACTTACTCTGTTGCTGCTCTGAATTTGATTTGCAAAGATGTACACTTCTCAAATCCTTGTACTTAAAAAAAAAAATTACATTTAAAAAACCACAGCATTTTTTTCTGTGCTGAGGCACTAGTGCATAACAGAATGAGTCACTCAGCCGCTGGGTACTTATATAGTTTTTGTGGCTCCTTGAAAATATTGCTAACTCAGGTCACCATCTAATGTGTAAATTCACTAGTAGACAATGCAGCCTGTTTTAAAGCATATTTCAATACCTCGTATCATCAGATTTTCTTTTATTTTTTATATATATATATATATATATATATATGATTGTATGTAAAATAAATATTTATTGTTTTATGGACACTGAGCTATTTATTTGTACAAGGGATTCTTTTTATGTTTGTAATGATTCCAATTAATCAGAAACAATAAAGAATTCACTTACTCCACTGGACGCGAGGGCATCCACATGCTGGGTGAGAAATTCAAACAAACTTCGGCAAAGTAGGTGTGTTTGGGAGGGGTGATTAATGATTATGTATACCCTGGTGATTAGTTATTTTATTCTATTCCTGATATTAGGGTATCTCGTTTCTTTACTCCAGAGTATGTGTTCATCAAATGGCACACTCCGGAATGCGGGATAGATTGATCCCGCTAGCCTGGCTGAAGAAGGGTGACATACCCTGAAACAGGTCTTTTATTTTAAGCACTTCTGCACTTGTAATACGCTGCATCTTAGGAAAGTGATTTTAAATTGCACATCTTTTTAAATCTTACCTCTCTGTCGCCATCCAAGTACTCCTCCCTGGTCCAACACGGGCTTGCCCGATGAGTGGAGGGAGGCTGTGCTGACGGACGTGACATGGGGCATTTCCGGCGGAGACCGGAAACGAGGGTAACGGTCTAGTGGCCAGAATCCCTATTTTAGTTGATGGCTGGCGAGACGCGCAGCGGGCACGCCGCCAGCGCGCCTAAGGCAAGCCCGTCTGCGCCCGTCCGCGCCTGGACGTCGCCAGGACCCCTGCTAATTTCCCCCCAGATATCTGCAATATAGCGAGTCCACGGTGCTCCTACACACGAGACGAGCTGCTCATGATCAGATATAACTCCTGTGAGCTCCTGACACATTCACACATCCTACCTGAAGACCCTTTTTCATGCAGGGCATGCAGATTTCAGAGCATTGCTCCCCCTCATTCTCTGCATCACGGATTACTCCCTGAACAGATTAAAGGATCTGGGTCTCTCGGGAGAATTCCTTATAGTTGTGTCCAGACCCAACCCACTAACATAGGCTGGAATTGCTTCTTAGCTAACGTCAGATCCCTCCCTAAACATGCTATAAATATATGGGATCTCCTGACAGAAAGTGATCCTCACATTGGATTCCTCACTGAAACTTGGATCAAACCCTCTTCTAGCCCCTCTATTGCAATGGCACTCCCGGATGGCTTTAAATCCAAAAACTAGACAGGACAGGACGAGCGTGGGGTGGTATAGCCTTAATATATAAGGAATCCATATCCATCTCTATTTTAGATCAGTTGTGCACGGACGAAATAGAATGCCTTGTTTTTAGACTCGACCTGCACCCCCAACATAGCTGGAAAGGGGCTCTTGTTTATAGACCCCCGGGCCCGCTACTAGGCTTTACTAGCCAACTGATGGAATTTATCTCCCCACATGTTATTTCCACCCGAAACTTCCTACTCCTGGGGGATTTTAACATCCACAGTCAGAACGCCCTTAATCTTGACGCCTCAGCTTGTCTAAAAGACCTGGCCACAACTGGTCTCTTGAAGATCAACAACGCCCCTACCCATTCGGCAGGGCACACTTTAGATCTTATTCTATCCAACTCCACGAATATCATCTGTGGGGAAACGTGTCCTTTGACTTGGTCTGACCACTCTCTGGTGAATTTCCAACTTATGAGTCCCAGTAGCTTCTCCACCCCTACATCTCACGCCACACGCTGGCACAGACCTTGGCATAGACTGAAGCCCGACCAATTCCTGTCCCCTTTTTGGTCCTGGAACACCGAAACTAGCACTTATAGTGTAGAGGAACAGCTAGCTCATTTTAATTCTATTATACAAACCACCTTAGATAATGTAGCCCCTATGAAGCCACAGACTCACTCGCCAAAACTCACACCCACTAGCTGGTACTCCCCTGCTTTACGAACTGAAAAGAGCCAATGTAAAAAACTGGAACGGATATGGCGACACTCGCACAATGGGCAAGACAAAGAGAGATACAAAGCTGCACTGTCCTCCTATCATAAAAATATTAAATCCGCTCGCAAGCTACACATCACTCATCAGCTGGAGCAAGCTGGGAACAATTCTAGAACCCTCTATCAGATCCTGAAGTCTTACACCAATCCCAGGGCTTGCGAAACTGCGGAATCCCCCTCACAGCTGCTGTGCGACAATATAGCTTCCTTTCTAACTCAGAAAATCGAAGACATCTACCAGAAAATTCTCATCCAATGAAATTTCATTGCACCCTTCAACAGTATATCCTGTCTCCTCTAACAATACCTTGCAGCTTGTCTGCTTTCCCTTACTCACTCCGGTAGAGGTTGATTCTCTCCTTACCAAAATTAAATCTGGTTCCCCCCTAGGTATTATTCCTGCAAAAATCTCCTCCAGATTTTCCGCACAGTTAGCCACACCCATCTGTACCATTCTTAATAGTTCCTTGAGGACAGGCAGACTCCCCCTAGAATGGAAAGCAGCCCAAGTTGTACCCATTCGCAAAAATCTTAAGCTCTCCACATCTGAGCCTTCCAATTACCGTCCCATATCTTTGCTCCCCCTTCAGAGCAAGCTTATTGAAAAGCACATAAACAGACATTTGTCCGATTTTGTTGAAACCTCCCACTGCCTTGATGTCTCCCAGTCAGGTTTCCGGGCCAAACACAGTACCGAATCCGCTCTGATTGAGGTAACTGATAACATCAGAATGGCCCTGGACAATGGTCAGGCGGCACTATTGGTGCTGATTGACCTATCGGCGGCGTTTGACACCATTTCGCACCAGATCCTACTGGAGAGACTTAAGGACATTGGAGTTCAGGGGGCTGCATTAAAATGGTTGACAGACTTTCTCACAGATAGAACCCAGACGGGTACATTGGGGACCTTTAGATTTAAAACCACCAAAGTTACCAAGGTGGTACCGCAGGGCTCCTGCTTGAGCCCTACTCTCTTTAACATTTATGTTACCCCCTTGGCCAAACTAATGAGGAACTTAGGGTTCAGTCCCATCTCCTACGCGGACAACACCCAGCTCCTCCTCACCTTTGATAAAAACAGATCCGATATGCAACTCATCTTTTCTGAGGGCATGAAGACCATTGCTGCCTGGATGAGGACCAACTTCCTCCAACTGAACACCGAGAAATCGGAGATCATGCTGTTTGGAGGAGCAGCTATAAGCTGGACTCCCAGATGGTGGCCGGAGGAACTGGGCAAGGCCCCTTCTCCTAAGGAAGTGGTCAAGAATTTAGGAATCGGGATCGACCAGAACCATGCCCACGCCACTACTACTGCTGGCACCTGCTTCCACACACTCAGCTTACTCAGAAGAGTCTTCCCCCTGTTACCGTCCTCCACTAAAAAAACATTGATGCAAGCCCTAGTATTAAGCCGTCTGGACTATTGTAACGCTCTGATAGCCTCGGCCAACGAAGCCTCCTTAAACAAGCTACAAGTTGTACAAAACACGGCTGCCCGTCTAGTAGCAAATGCCCCACCCAGAACGGCTTCTATCCCACTTCTTAATAAACTCCACTGGCTCCCTGTGAGAAAGCGGGTGAAATTTAAGATAGGCTGCACTGTTTATAAAGCCCTTAATGGACAGGGGCCTTCCTACTTGTCTGATAAACTTATCAAGTACACCCCCCCCACGGCCCCTTCGATCAGGCTCCAAGCTACTCCTTTGCACCCCTAGAATTAAAAAGGCTCGCAAGGGTGGCAAAGCATTTACCCATCTTGCCCCTACTTTCTGGAACGAATTGCCCCTCCAGCTTCGCGATTGCCAGAGCCTCTCTCAATTCAGGAAGCTTTTAAAAACCTTCCTTTTCTGAGTCCCTCGGGTCTGGTTACAGCACACCGTCCTAAGCGCAGAGATACCCCTTTGGGGTGATTCAGCGCTATAGAAATTAATAATAATAATAATCCCAAAATGCGTTGGGAATATAGAATGAATTGGGCGATTTTTAATCCGTTATAATGAGGGCCTAATATATACATATTTAGGAGGATGATCATTGAAAAATAAAAAAAGGGATGCAACAAGTTTAGATAAAATGAAGTTGGCAAGTCTCCTGATTTTCAGTGATAGAAATCATTGAAGTTGCAGCAGAGTCAATCTGTTCATTCTTCATGTCATAAAATGCTTGATACCATATTACAGCGTGTTTAATTGTGGTGTAGGAGAACAACGACATGGCTCCTTTCTAAAAAATAAGATAGGATTCAAAGATTGTAATGTTGAGTTGACAGTGGTCAGCTTTCACAGCATGTTTAGTTCTTGAATTATGCATGTCCCTATTTGCAGGTTCAGCTCTCGGAGGGCAAGCGGGAACTGAAGGAACTTCGCTCAGCCCTGAAAGTCATGCAGATGGAGAAGGAGCAGCTTCGAGAGGAGAAGCGGGTAATTCCTAGGGGATGCACTCACTCTGCACTTCTCTGCCCATCTTGCAGTCTCAGCTTTTATTTGATGTCTCTGTCATCCCCTTTAGGAGTTGCTGGAGTATGTGAGGAAGCTGGAGGAGAGGCTGGAAAAAGTGGCAGATGTGAAGTGGGTCGAGGTGGCAGCAGCTGAAGAGGAAGAGATGGCAGCAAGCACAGATATGACCCTGAGTATGTACCACTCTTTCTTCCTCTGTTTTCCAGTGGACGTTTATGACCCAGTGAGCAACCTGATAGTTTAAAAGGGGTTGAATCCTCACAGCCTTCTTTGATCCTTGGCCGCCTGTATCCATCATTACCATCATCATCAAGATTTATATGATGCCAAAGACTCATAAGTAATAAGGTGCTTTATCAGAAAGAAAGGCATCATAATTGTCTTGCATGCACCAAGGATACAGAACTCTCCTCTTGATCCTGTCAGTGGTTATTTTAAAACATGGATGTCCAGTGTCTTTCCTTAAAGAGTGGGATCTATGCCAGGCTTTCAGGACAACCAACGGCTTTGTAAATGATTACAGTTTAAACTCACTGTACACAAATGTAGTCCCTCTGGATATCCTAAATGTCTGGCATGGATTCAGGTCTCCTGAAGCAATGTCGAATAACCATGTACTTAGGAGACCATCCATTAGATGGACTTGACTTAGAAATCTGCTTACAGTTCTGACTTGGGATCCCTCAATAGAAATACAATGGATTGAAAAGGACAAACATATCATATACACTCCTCAATGAAAAGACCCTCTTGTTTAGAGTAAGGTATCCAGTGTTGGTCAATGACGACTGGACCCATGCAAGATTTTCAGGTTATCCACTTGACACAACTTTGCAAACCATAAATGTAAGTGGGAATCATGCACATAACCAGTAGTCATCCTGGGACTTGGCTTATATCCTGCCCTCCTAGACTAGTGTTGGTGAGTTATTGCCCTTGAAGCAGGAAGACATTTTGTACAAGAAACTCTCTTCCATTTACTAGACTACTCACATGGGACAACATAACTTCATTCTGGTTGACATCATAAGAGGACTGAGCAAATGTTTGTAACCCTTCATAACATGAAGTATTTCTGTCCAAGCCAACTTCCTCATGTTGGTCCTTTTATGAATGTGTGCACATCCCTTCTTTTCCGCAACATTCAATTTCACCAGGATTTTTCATTAGTATCAATTTTAAATTGTTATTGGTTGAAGGCGATTTGATCTTCACGACTATAAAATATTGTTACATATCATGACCTGCAATAGTCTATCTGATATAACTTGGTGCCCTTTTGCATCTTCACTGGCAAGAGCAGTAAGTTGAGCGTACAACATCTTCTTTGAATTTCCTACTGCAGCGGGCTCTTCCTACTGGCTTTTCTTGTATCCGTAGGCTTGACAGAATCCCCCCTCCCTGACTCTGAAGACGAGTCTCCGGAAGACATGCGAGGGCACCCCAAGCTGAGCCCCTATAGCTTGTGTGATAACCGGACTCCCACCAAGAAGCTGTCAAGCTCGCGGGAACCAGTGCAGGAGGTGGTCATCAGCCAGCCCGCACCCATATCCTCTCAAAAGAAGCAGGTGCCCGAGGACAGCAGCTCCGACTCTGTGAGTTCAGTGGGAATCGGATATTCTCGGGTGTTTGCATGCAAAAGAACTGGCAAAAAGCATTATCTTTTATCTTAAATATTGCCTCTGATCCTGTGTGAAGCTGCAGTCTTAGTGAGCCTCCAGTGTGCTTATTGCAAAGCTTTGTCTCAATCAGTGTTTGAGGCAGAGTGTGTAATTTGGTGTGTGTCCTATTAGTAAAATCAGGAGTTCAGTGGTGTATAAAGAGGACTTGCAGCACATATTGAAGGGTTTAAAACGTGGACTTCACCATAGCCTGGAAACTGGCCACTATTGAACAGAATGTAACATTGAATATAGTTCACGTGTTTACTTTAGCAGCACGTCTAAATTGCCATGCCAATAAATTAGACAGAGTTGTATTGCATAGTAGTGTGACCATTGAGGTATACGCAGTGCTTAATTTGTGGCGGTGGTTTCCGGTGCTCAGCACTGGCACTTAATTGTCAGCACCGGCTCTAGTGACAGTTCACCACATGGTGGAGCTATCCTTTTAATTTTGAGATGAGCACAACAAACGTGTTTATTAAGTCAATATACATTGAAAATGAAAAATACCAGCCGCTCATGCCATTATTATAGCTGTGTGTGGCCTGAAATAGTCTGAATTGTCCCAATTGTAGGAGAACGATGGTTAGGTGTTATGTATGTATTGTCATATTACCTACTACAAGCATGCCATTGTAGATCCTGAAAATACCACAGAAAACAGAGAAACTATCCATCGTGGATCCTCAACCACCCTATTAATGATCTGAATGCAGACCACCTTCACACCTTAGCAGGGCCACGAAATAGAATAAATTATAATGACACCACTACCAAAGTATGAACACTTCAGCGGTATTAAATAAATAGGCTCCATCAGGCCGGATGCTACCCAAACCTCTCGCCACCAAAAATGCCAACAAAGAGCAACAAAGCAAATTTATGAGCCCCGACTTCACAATGAAGACTTTGAATATAACCATCATGGAACCTGAAGTAAGATAATGGATGCCATTTTGTCACCCATCCTCGACAGGTAGTGAGACTAGCAGAGATCCATGATTCAGACGTCCTAGTACTTCAGTTGGACCAGTGGTGGCTGGCAGGGGACAAGGGGGAACAAAAATAATTTCTTTAAACAATTAACTCCACACAGCCGCCTCCGTCTCTCCTCCTTTGTTGCTTCCTGACAAGTTCCGTAAGCACACAGGCTCCCATAAGCCAATCACAACGCTGCAATGCAGTGTTGTGATTGGTCTGAGCGCTGTGGTTCGGCACTCAGGTGGGGACAGGGAGCCTGTGTATGTTCGCAACCAGGCTGTGAATTACAGCTTGGTGGGGAACATGCTAAGTGTGCATGACTGTTTGGCCGGGCCCAGGCGGTTGGCCAAACTGTCATGCGCACTTAGAGTGTGCATGAACCACTCCTCCCAAGCTATGACACTAGTCCCCCCCCACCCTAACCCAGCCCCGCAGCGAAGAAAAATAAAATGATAATAACGAGTTTATTATTATTTTATTTTTTCCTGCTCTCAGAGCAGTGGGGTGACACTCCTCTGCCTTAGCGAAGGAGCCGCCCTGAGTTGGACATGGTGTCAACCAGTGTCTTGAAACTCTTCCAAGAAACAATCATTATGAGCAAGTCAAATTACAATTGTACACTGATTTGAAATTAGTGATTTCCTTTGTTTAAGGTGAGGCAAGTGACAGTAAGTTCAATGCCTACAACCAGACATTATACAATCCTTGTTGCATCGTAATAGCAAAATATGATTGAAACAAAACTGTATCATGCGATGTTTGAAAGGCCAAACGAAGCCAGTCCGAGAATGTAAAGCTGTCTAAACATATATCTTTCTCAGGTAGTATCCACCTATCATATAACAGAATCAGAAATGCTCACTTGGAGCAACTGATCAGCGCGGAATCATAACTGGAATAGTAATACATACCAATCGTTTCCAAACTCTGCCTATACTGGCAGCATGCTTTCGTTGCTGCCAGTTTTAGTTGCTAGACGGCGGTGAATTGAAATCTGTTCTTGAAGATGCCAGTAGCTGTTTCCCAGTGTGCGTGAACAGAAGCAAGTCAGGAAGACAAAATGCTGCAGATAGCTCAGGTGCCCCACTGTGTCCTCCTCAGAAAAGACAAATTGATAGGAATGAGTAGGTGGCCAGCCTGTGAGCTGCTCTTTCATAGGCTGCTTGTCATAGGCAAAAGCGAGCCGGATGAGAAATGGGACGGAGCCACTGGGGACCTAATGGCAGGTGATGAGCTTCTTCACCACCACCACCCGGCTGTGAATACATTCATGAAGACTGTGAGGAGGGCGAAGGAACCACCAAGGCTTTCTTCCAAATTGCCCTGCTGCGTGCTTAATGGAGCGGCATGCGCTCGTTCACGGGCAGCCATTCTGATCTGCCACCAAACCCCCCCAAGACTTGATGAGCATTCATTTTTTCTGAAATATTTTTGCCCTCAGGGCTGGATGAGTGGATTTTGCAAGTCGGAGCAGTCCCACAGAGACAAGAATAAAATGTCCATTGTCTTGTGCTATGCCAATACCCATCTCTAAAGGGATCACTGTGACTCAGAAGGAAGCTGCATGTGGGGCTGTTTAATTTTAATGTTGCAAGTGGTGGTGAGAGATTGCCTGACGCCAGGGAGGTGAAGCATTTGGTCATAGAGTGGGGGAGATGTCTCTTATAGCTGTCATTGATTGTCTAATAGTGCCCCAGTGCACATACAGAGAATGATAGCCTATATTCACCCTTTGGTTGTCGCTTGGTGGCTGATAGGTGGTGGCTCTGAACAGATGTTGCCCAGATGTGTTGGTTTGCGGCAAGTGTTTATGTGTGTGAATGCTGTGAGCGTGTGGCTGCTAGATTGCGAGAAGCCTGGCTCTTGGTTTGCGGACACCGAGAGACCGAAGAGGGAAGGGTAATCATGCAATCCTCTTGCATATCCTTTGCCTGTCTGACTTTCTGCCTCCTTTTTCTCTTTTCCTGAGTGTGCACACATGTGAAATGTTGTGCCTGGGCTGCTTAATTTGTGTGCTTACAAGCATATTACTTAGTCTGCTAAGTTCTCTGCTAGGCACGTCGGTGGCACGCTGCCTGTGAACTGACTGCAAGCGCAGGTGCCTCTGTACTAATGCCACTGTGCATGTGCACGGACTACAATGTGGGTGTGCATAACACTTTTGCAAGTGCCGGGGTGGGGACTCCGGTGCATGTGGACTGAGGGCACGAATCTTCTGCACCTTCCTCTCTACTGTGGTTGCTTGACTGTGCATTTGCAGCTCTGTTGTGCACTAAGGACAATAGTGCATGTGCAGCTCTGCATCTTCACTGGGACACAGGGATGTGTGAGGTGGCTGTGCACTGAGTCCACTGGTTCATGTGCAGCTCCGAGTCTGTACTGGGGACACCGGAGCGGTGTCTCTGTGCTGTGCACCCTGGCAGTGCATGTGCAGCTCCGAGTCTGTACTGGGGGACACTGGAGCAGTGTCTCTATGCTGTCGCCCCGGCAGTGCATGTGCAGCTCTGAGTCTGTACTGGGGGACACTGGAGCGGTGTCTCTGTGCTGTCCGCCCCGGCAGTGCATGTGCAGTTCCGAGTCTGTACTGGGGACACTGGAGCAGTACTGGGGGACACTGGAGCGATGTTTCTGTGTTGTGCGCTCCGGCAGTGCACGTGCAGCTCCGAGTCTGTACTGGGGGACACTGGAGCGGTGTCTCTATGCTGTCCGCCCCGGCAGTGCATGTGCAGCTCCGAGTCTGTACTGGGGGACACTGGAGCGGTGTCTCTATGCTCTCCGCCCCGGCAGTGCATGTGCAGCTCCGAGTCTGTACTGGGGACACTGGAGCAGTGTCTCTGTGCTGTCCGCCCCGGCAGTGCATGTGCTGCTCCGAGTCTGTACTGGGGGCACTGGAGCAGTGTCTCTGTGCTGTCCGCCCCGGCAGTGCATGTGCATCTCCGAGTCTGTACTGGGGGACACTGGAGCGGTGTCCTGCAGCTCCGAGTCTGTACTGGGGGACACTGGAGCGGTGTCTCTGTGCTGTCCGCTCCGGCAGTGCATGTGCAGCTCCGAGTCTATACTGGGGGACACTGGAGCGGTGTCTCTGTGCTGTCTGCCCCGGCAGTGCATGTGCAGCTCCGAGTCTGTACTGGGGGACACTGGAGCGGTGTCTCTGTGCTGTCCGCCCCGGCAGTGCATGTGCAGCTCCGAGTCTGTACTGGGGGACACTGGAGCGGTGTCTCTGTGCTGTCCGCCCCGGCAGTGCATGTGCAGCTCCAAGTCTGTACTGGGGGACACTGGAGCGGTGCCTCTGTGCTGTGCGCCTCGGCAGTGCATGTGCAGCTCCGAGTCTGTACTGGGGGACACTGGAGCAGCGCCTCTGTGCGCCCTGGCAGTGCATGTGCAGCTCCGAGTCTGTACTGGGGGACACTGGAGCAGTGTCTCTTCGCTGTGCAACCCTGGCAGTGCATTTGCAGCTCTGTATCTTCACTGGGACACAGGGATGTGTGAGGCGGCTGTGCACTGAGTCCACTGATTCATGTGCACCTCCGAGTCTGTACTGGGGGACACTGGAGCGGTGTCTCTGTGCTGTGCACCCAGGCAGTGCATGTGCAGCTCCGAGTCTGTACTGGGGGACACTGGAGCGGTGTCTCTGCTGCCCGCCCCGGCAGTGCATGTCCAGCTCCGAGTCTGTACTGGGGGACACTGGAGCGGTGCCTCTGTGCTCTCTGCCCTGGCAGTGCATGTGCAGCTCTGTATCTGCTCTAGAGCAGTGAGACTGAATTTACATCTCAGATATCTTGTGACTCCCAGATGGCACAATTAACGGCAATGCAAGGCAAATGCCTAATTGTTCACAATTTTCTAAAGGGGTAATGATTCCTGTGAAACTCCCAATTTGTATTTTTAATCCAGTAAATTGTGTGTTTGTTCGTTTATATTTTAAAAAGCAGCTTATTTCTAGTTATTAGAGCATTTACTCCATAGGAAATTATTTTTTTTGTTTTGCTAATAAGTCTTGTGGTCTCATAAGTACAAACTATCAAACAGGTAATCCGCTTTTGATCTATCTCTGAAAGCTTTGCGCAGATACATCAAGTGGTTAAAAAGAAATAGGCGCAGAGCCTCCTGGAAATGTGTGCACGAATATCCTGTCTTAAGGTTTAGGGATACCGTAGTGCTTAACCGGCTGAACTGAGTGGAAACAAAATTCACAAGCACATAGATACGACTGTCTTCTATTTTCAAATGTAATAGCTGAAGGATGTTATTTTGGAGGGGAAGTGTAAAAACCTTCAGCCGCCTTATCTTCTGCCTTTCTGGAAGCTCCTTCGCCCATTAAAACGTCAGTGGAATCCATGCTGCAAACATTCAAAAAATAAAAATATACTTGCCTAGAAGACATAAAGACATATCCAAGATGAGGAAAAAACGCTCTAATTTAGGGAAAGGTATCTGCTTTAGGAGCAACATTGGAGGAATTTATGCATTGCCATGAAGCGATTCCCCGACCCGTGTATTAGTACAAAACAAGTCAAATTCATTGACAAAACGTAAGTTTTTGTATATGTATGTGCTTGTGTATATTGTGTTGCTTCATCTTTATATTCGTGTGTTTTTTTTTTTTTTTTTACCTTCCCTCTCTCTTTTTCTTCACTCTGTGGGGTGTTTTTTCTCTGACATCTCCCTCCCTGCCCTAGCTCCGTGTTTCGTCTTCACCCGGCTCGGTTTCTCCCTCCCTTCCACTGCTGTCCTTCCTGTCCCTGTCCCATCGCCTTTCCCACCTCCCTCGACTCTTCTTCTCCTCATTTCGCCCCCCTCCACCTCTCCCGCCTTCCTCCACCTCTCCTCCACACGGCTGAAGTATTTTTTGTTCGCGATCGTAAACGCGATTGATGCCCCTTCAGCGCAGAGGACTAAATTTGAGGAGAATTAATGGAAGCGGCGTGCTGTGTGCCAGCGCGTGATGGAACCATTGCCGCGCCAACCAGGGGGAGCAGAGCCGGGGTTATTGTTCGGTTATATTGCCTTCTCCAAGGATTCCTTCCACCTGAGATTGGAACCGTTAAAAAGAAAAGTCTCCGACCTTCGGCGTCATCTCCATTTGCGCAAAAAAAGCATCTTCCAGAGCAGATGCGTCTGCAATGAAGATTGTGGCCGCAGAATGTGTGCAGCCCAGATTCGTTAGCACCTCTGCTGTGAAGACCGTGCTTGCACTCTGGTGTGAACATCGCGCCAGCAGCATCTCTGGTGCGACAGGTGTTGTTCCCCCTAATGCTGAGGTGAAACTCATGCCTGCAGACATCTCTCCTTCGAAAATCATGTCTGCCCCTCTTGTAGCGTAAAGATAGTGCCTTCCCCGCTTCTGACGTAATGATAGCATCCACAGCCAACTCTACGAAGATCATGCCCGCAGCCTCCTCTCGATGTGAAGATCTTGCCCGTAACCAACTTGTAGTGAAACTGACTGGCTGGCAGACACCAACGATCATGCGAGTGCAGTCACCATTGATCTGGAAGACCATGCCACTGTCACTTCTGTTACCTTCAGCCATCTAAAGCGTGAAAATCATCCCTCCTGCCACCTTTAGGGTGGAGATCATACCTGATTGACCTATAATGTGTAGATTAAACCACCAGCGACATTATGTGCGAAAATCATGCCTGCAGATGCTTCTGGCGCCAGAATCTAACCTACAGTTAACTCTCATACAAAGACCATAACTATAGCTGCCTCTTCACCACTTTTTGAGAAAATCGTGCCTGCATTCTGCTTCGTTGTGGAAGATCATGTAGTCAAGTTTGGGGCAAGATCATCGTTTCATCAATGTCTCATGTAGCTATTGTGCCTGCGGCCACCTCTCGTGAGCATATGATATCTTTTGTGAGATTAGACCTATGGGTGACCTCTTCTGTGAAGATCATGCCAGCAATCTCTTCTGCTTGATGTATCATGCAGCAGTCACCTCCGTCCAAAAATTATGGCTACAGCCACCTCTGGTGCATCGAATATGCTTGCCTTTACCCCTAGTGGGACGAACAGGCCCACATCCAGCTATAGCAAACCTGACACGGTCTCAGTTGGCTAGTTCCTTGTGGTAAACTGCCATCCCCTTGCTTGATTAGACACTGTATGTACATCATTTATATATCCCAATCGTATGGGCGATCCACTTTGTCTTACTTGTCAGCTGTCAAACCTGGCCCCAGCTGTCTTTGTTTCTCCCTTAAAATGTGGTGCCTGATGTTAAGTCTTTCCATAAAAAGTCGAACAGTGGGAAAGAAGCCCCAGTGAGTTTAAACGTTTTTAACGAGTTAATTTTGCCTAATTGTGCAATCATTCTAATAATCCTTCCAGCTGTTTTATTAATCATCATCTTCATGCCAGATGTTCTGCACACATTTCCCTGACAGAACGTGATGGCGGAGGCAGAAACCGCCTCGCTTTGCTGAGATATTCAAGGCTTCAAATTGTGTCCATTGAAAGTAAAGTAGGCCAGTTGTGAGGGTCAGAAAAACTTGGAGAATAATCAACTGGGCATTTAAAAAGCAAGATAGTTATTTCATAAAGTGGTTGCAGGCAGTTGTGGGTAGATGGTTGTAGCCAAAATCTTCACAACAGGAGGTGGTAGTAGATCCAGTCATGGTACCAGAAGTGGCTGTAGATATTGTTTTGCCTAAGTCTGTTTTGAAGCCCTGTCAAAAAGGATGTTGAACCTCGAAAGGTCCTTGTTTCTCGACATAGTCCAACTATTGAGATGTTATGGATAATTGGAACTCTCATCCTCGGGCAACATGATATGCTGAAATGTACTTTTTGTTGGACCACTTAATCAGCCACAGTCATTTACAAGACTAGATGTGTCCTGAGAAGCCAAGATTTCTGGGGTAGCAGTGGCCACAACGTCACTGGAATGAACACAGAGGACAATCTTTGGTATATTATGATGGTCATAATTGCGCAATAAAGGAGGAGGGTGATTGTCAAGCATCCCTCAGAGTGGAAGACATATGGGCAGAGAGAGGCATGCTCAAACCAGGGCTCAGTCAGAGGTGGAACTGGAATTAGATAACTATGCAAATTCCACATTATGTGATTGTAAGTTATTCAACACACCATCTGATCACAAATCCATGGCCAGTAGAGGAACTACAATATACTAACAGAAGTTTTAGTATAGTCCATTCTCCGCTCCTTGTAGAAGTAGACAAAAATTAAGCACATATTCTCTGAAAAACATATGGTTGAGATGGAACATAAATTCTTAAAATTACTGAAACATTTTAATCATGGTCAAAGGCATCCACTATCTCGACCTAGTTTTAGTGATTTCCACTGTCTGTCTTATGCCTTAATTTTACCGCTCCTTACCCTATGTTTTTCATTAAATTTGTTTAATTAGGTTTTTAAGTCCACAAAAGTATAGTACCTGGAATCATCACATCGGTGAAAATTGAAAACAAACCATATTGTACTCCTGCAAAAGTAATTTGCATGGGAAAATAATTGTATAATTGTGAGGACCATGTAGTTGAAGGAATTATGATTTGTGAACCATCGCAGTTGCAATTTTCTTTGGGAAAAGAGGCCCTTTTCATGACTCTAGACTGTTTGCCTTTGGATCCCAGACACATACTGCTCTCCTTTTCAAGCAAGCCATTGGATCCCGGAAGCATGCAACTGGCCACTGGTATTCAGACAAAGCTGGGGATCACAGAATTCTATGTGGACGCCAATGTTCAAACAAGTGTTTGGAAAGACACTTATTCAGGCAAGGCTCGGAATATGGACTGAAGCAGCTAGTCTACCCTTAATCAGACAGGCAAGATTACACCAACATAATGGAAATTTCACCTGGGCCTATTCTTGACGCATTCTGCAGGACTGCCCCTTTTCAGACAAGTTTTTGAAACCTTTGCACATACACCGGGTTTCCCCTTGTGAGTCAAGCCTGTGAACCATAGACACACGCAGTGTGACTGTCTGCATTCAAACAAGCCTTTGGATCCTAGACATGGACAGCAGGGCTTGCCATATTCAGACAAGCCTTCAGACCCATTGCACATACAGCAAAGTTTCCCCTACTCAGACAACCCTTCAGATCACAAATGTATACATGGAAGCTGCCCATATTCAGACAAACTTTCAGATTCTAAATACATTGCTATGTCGCCCAATTGACATGCCAAGTATGATGATTGTGGCGTATTGAACATGTAGGACATTGAAGTGGTCCTGTCCCATGAACTACCACCTCTCCAGGAATTTGAGACTAGTCATGTAGAACAGTTCCATGCAGGTGTCTAATTGTGGGCACTACAGCCTCAATCATTTTTTAAATATTGCTTTATTCAATGTTTTTAAACAATAATACAACTAAACCCACAGTATATATTCAGCTGAGGCTTATCTCCCGATCTAAGAGGATACATACCCATTAAACAGTGTATTCCCATATCTTACAGAGATACTATACATATCAATAGTTCTAAATTATTATAGGGATACACACATGTAGCAAAATTTAGTCTCAAACAAATCTTAAGCACAACATAACCACGGCCCTACTGGGAACAGCAACCAGCCCTGGCAATCTGCTCGACCGGCCCCGCTGAGGGGCTGGGGGGGCGGGGAGGGGGTTGCCAGTGAGAAGCACTGCTCCCGCGGACCCACGGGTCCAAAACCGTCCCCCACCCTTCCGGCCCACCGGGAAAACACCTGGGCCCACTACGGCCAGTCCAGCCCTGAACATAACACAGGGGAACCTTACAAAAAGTAATTTTAAAAAAAGAACCAAAGAGAAATTGTGTAGCGCTATTATTGTCTATTCTAAGAGCTTATGCTTCTTGCATTGCAGCTACCCAGTTATTACTACAAAATGTCATCAAAGAAAAAAAGAAAATTATTAATAGCGAGACATAATAAAGAGTCAGCTCTTCTTCGTAGTTTTACTCATGGAGATTGCTGCAAGTGGCCATATCATCTGATTTAGCACCTAACTTTGACAGAAGCATGGTCCAGTTGCCAAGGCCTTGTCGAGTATCATTTGCTGTGCGGTTATCACTGCCACTTCAGCTTCCGCCCATCTCCATACATCAGGCAGCAATTCAACTACAATAGGCTTTCCGCTTGCTTTCCATTTCATAGTTATTTTGTGTTTTGCTAACACCAGGGCCAAATCAATAAACCTGATAATCTGCTTACTATCTTTGTCAGCACTGGAGATGTCTGTACACCCATCCCACTAAGGTTGCTAATCCTATCTAGGAGTTGGGACCAATATTGTTGTCTAACGCCACAAGACACACACACACCATGTAATAGAAGTCAGCCCGGGATTAGACGCAACGCTGGCAAACTTTTGACAGCCCAGGGTATCTTGAGTATGCGGGCAGGGGAGAGATAAATCTGATGAACATAATTTAACCGTAAATTAAAGGTGTTGTTTTCTATGAACTGACTTCACATATTCTAGTGTTTGTGATAACTCCTTGTCTGTCAACTGTGCAAGTTAAGCTCCCACTGCGCCTCAGTCTTGTTATCTAAATGAAAGACAAGGGCCATCCAAGAGCACTGGTCAGAAACTGCCTTAATGCCCATTCCATGTGTCGGCATCAGCAACAATGCTTCGCTCCTAGTTGGTTCTGCCCTGGATGGTCTCCATATCATTTTAATAACATTCACCAGTGCAGCAGACGTCAGGAACTGACCTCCTCTATGACATTTAAAATCAGCACAGAGGTCGTCAAAGAACTCAAGGTCTCTTCTTTGTACAAGTCCCCAACCGTTTCTGTGCCCAGATTGGCCCATGCCTTCTCTTAAAACCGTACCAGCAAGTTGCTCCATCACAGAATGATCCAAATGGGGATTTCAGGAGAGTAGAGAATCCTCACACTTGCACACCGCAAGTATTTTTTCCAGCACCACGTGATAGTTTGTAAGGCCCTAGGGCTGGCCGGGGCAACAGTTTATGTCCCAACAGCATATTTAAAGAACCCTGTTGATCCAGAAAGTGTGCCATCTCCACCAACTCCACAACCAAAACTCCTGATATCACGTGCATCTGCTATTGCAGATATGCTGCCACATAATTGGCCTCATAGTTCGGGCATCCATGCCTCCTTCACCCAAAGTGCATCTCGCTCTCCCCAGTGCCATTCTGCATCTATCTCGACCCCAGATCAACGAACCCAGGAATGACAGCAAATCCCTGGAGTAGCCACCTGTGCCTTTCAAAGGAAAAGCTGTGAAATAATACATCAACCTGGGTAGGATTAACATTTTAGCAATCATATTCTGAGCCACTGGGGACAATGACCATCCATCCAGAAGGAACTTGATTGCCTTGTATATGCGAGCACTCTGCCCTGATTTTGCACAAACAGTCTTCCATCGTCCCGAAAGTCATGTTCCCCCAAGTATTTGAATGATTCTGGCTCTCATTTAAAGGACGTACCCAACCAGCCCCAATCTTCCTAAGGAAGATTTTGTATCAGGCGAAAGACGCACTTGATCTGTCTCTGTCCCAGTGAGTCCCGGCCAAGTGCTCTTCATAGTCAACCCTACATAACCTATGCCTCACATCAGCATGTTCCAGTTTGGCTGCCACCTGTTCTTCCGCTAAAGTGCAATCTGTAGCCGCCAGACAATCTAGCAAACAAATGCAGTATTTCACTCTCTTCACTTCACACAAAGAAATCTTCCCCCGCTAGATGGTCTTAATGCAGTCCCCTAATCACTGCTTTGAAACCGTCACATTCCGTCTGTCTAGATGATGCAGAACCTTCGCTGATTTCAAAGTAATGATCAATGTGCCCTGCTGTCGTCTCATGGAAAGGCTCGTTGTGTAATGCCTCTGCTTGTATGCTCCACAAAGGCACTCTCGGAGCATCCTCTCGCCATTTCAGTGACAGCCAAAGGAGACTGTGGTCCGAGACTGAGCGTGCCAAGAATTCCACCCCCTGAAGCATCCTCTCTATTGCCCCTGTTCCCAGGAGCATGTCTAAGTTTGTGTACAATCCATGCAAATGAGAATTATATGAGAACTCACAGGTCTCCGGGTGTAACTCCTGACAGCTATAAGTCAATAGCCGTTGACTTAGCCAGCAGTAAAATTTGTAGGTTGGGATTGTGGCGTAGGCACAGATATATCAAGCTTTTTATCGAGTAACATATTGTAGTCACCTCCCAGACCCTTGCATTCCCTGTGGTGTAGCGACAACAATGTTAGAGAGTTAGGGGGTTGTATCTGTCCCACATTTGCGGCACATACAGTAGTAACTGTAAATTGGGTCCCTGCCAGGGTACCATCTAAAAGTGTATGCCAAACCTCGAGTCCACACATACTTGCATTTGAACAAAGGGCACCCCAGGGGCCGACCAGACTAACCCTTGCGAGCAAGGAGTAGTCAGTACCCCGCAATAACATCCCTCATCTGCACTGCAATACATCCAAATCAGCATGTAGTAAGTGGGTTTCATGAAGACACAGTATATGTATTTTCCAGCGCTTCAGACAGAAATGTATTGTGTACTTTTTGGACAATTGATCCATACCTTTCATGTTCAATGGACACATTTGTAGATATTATCCACTGAATAATGATATTAGTACTCCGTCCCCGTTGCACCTATCCCCTAGGTATCTTCCAGTTAGAAGAAAAAAATATGACAGCCCCATACACCTGCATGCTGATAGTCAGAATCCAGCATAAGTCACCCAACAGCTTTAAATCTAACTTAATTACTTCAACGGAACAAAAAATACCAGCAACTTCAAACTAGGTGAACAATCTGTCCCATATGAAACAGTACAACTTTGGCATCATTGAGTGAGGAAAAAGTGTGCAGTCACAAAACAGTTGAGTCGATCCTTGCACCCCTGGGACTGAACTCGTTTAATATAGGCCACACCACTACTACCACTACTATTCTCACCGTCATCACCCACAAGAAACAAAGCCTATATCTTTTTACCCATATCCACCTCCGTAGCGCATATAGATCTTACAGTTTCATATAAGAGTGTCCGCCGTCAATGGAGTCCCCTCTGGGCCCTGGTTCAGAGGACACAGTGAATCCTTTGCATCAGAAGTTATCCAGTCTCGGCTTGGGTGCTGTGTTCTAGCATATGGTTCTGTGATAGGCTATGTTCTACCTCTGCCACCGCCCTTGCCTGCTTCTCCACTGGCAACGGGAGGGGTGGCCGTCGAGCCTGTGTGTTGTGTGAGCTTATGAATATTCTCTCCTTCTGTTCGTCTTTGTCCCTTCTCCTCTGTCTATCATCTACGCAGTTCCAAACAGCAGAGTTTCAGACTGGTGCATAGTATTCTCTTTGATCACCCGCAGCTTGGCTGGAAACAACAAAGCATATTTAATAGCCAGCAGCTTCAGCATGGCCTTGACCTGCAGGAAAATACTCTGTAGCCTCTGCGCCTTGGTGGTGTAGTCCAGAAGCAGTCTGTAGCTCATGAAAAAAGGTCGCTGCACCGGTATCGCTTATTTGTTGCCAGTGACTCTCAACAGGTTTGTTATGGTCTGTGTGGAGGAGATCCACATCAATTGTCACTTTGTCGATTTTAGTCTCGAGAACCTTCTTTATATCCAAGATTGCTCTCAGAACTTTCTCTAAATTTTCTTTGAGGCCTTTTAACAATGCTTCTACTTTGCGAAGCACCAATTGTTCGTCTCGAGAGACAGATTGCAAGAGATCCATCACAGTTGGCAGAAGCCCTGTCAACTCTCAGGTTTGCGATGCCTTAGAGACCAAAGGGCCATCAAACAGCAACATGGTTCATAGTCCATTGATATATGGAGAGAGTTTGGACGTATCCATTAGAGCACGTTGGCATTTAGTTGGCCCATTTTGCCCACGACTGCCTGGTCACCTTTATTGCACAAGAACATCTTTCACTGGACCCACCGTGAGGATGTCGCACAAGGACAACTAATGATTTGCAGCCAATTACACAATAGCAAAAGCAGAATCACTCATGGACAGGATCACTAGATCACTGTCTCCTCCATACTATTGTCTGCCTTTGCTTGAGGGGGGCAAGGGCGCCTATTCCCAAAGTGCTAGGGGCATAGGCAGAGAGGGTTGAGGTTTCTCATGCTCGGCAGTAGTCCCTCCAGCTTGACTGTGCCAATAACTTCTGGTAAATCTCTGTTCCCAGGTCAGTCATATTCCTCCAAATACAAGTAGGGAGCAATCACCATCCCCAGGGCCCGAGCCGAACAGTCACCTTCTGCCCGTGACGGCATGTGGAACAAGTGTCCTGTGGCACCTCTATGCACCGCTGCCCTTGCCACAGTGGGTCGATCGGGTCCTCGGCCACTGGTTCGGCCAGGCTTCTATCCAAGGTGGAGAACTGGCACAGTGTAGGACCCCTCATAGTAGGGCAGAAGACTGGCCCTCGTTACCCCGCCTTGAACATCCCAGTGGTCTCAAGAGTAGACTGCAGCGTGCTGCCATCTTGGATATTGGAGCTCTGCAACTTGGTGTGTGGTTGCGAAGGAGGCCTGAGCTTACCTGTCCAAGCGGAGCTCACAAACAGGGCCCGAGCCTCTAGGGCTCAAGCATTGCCTCAAGGTAACACTGGGTTCAATAAGGGGGTTAAGAATCGCAGGAGTAATAGCGAGTTTTCCAGACCACGGCAAAGGTGTAGCTCAGCGAATGTGTGGCTGTTCACATTGCAGCTGAAGCCATGCTGCCTCACTTCATCCTCTAATTAAACTAGATAGAATCATCCTTCAGCATTACTCCCAGATCGTTATAATTTAGAATGAGTACAAGCCTTTTAATCAAACGCATCTTCGCAGCTCACCCAATCTGATAACCAATATAAGATGTCATCTCATACAAAAAGAGACTGGACCCTTATGCAATGAAACATCACTCACAGCTCCCATAATCCCAAACCTAACACAAGATAGTATCTCGTAAACCATACGAGACATCGCTCACAGCTCTCACAGCTGTAGATATATACCCAGCCGATGATAGCATCTCTTGGACCGTCCGAGGCATCACTCACCGCTCATATTAACTTCAAACTGGCGGAAGATAACAGCTCCTTAAGGATCATCAGCGGCTGCTCCAATAATCCTATATCCAGCAGGAAATGACAAGTCTCATAAAGCTCACTCACACCATCTATTAGCGTTCACCCGGCTGGTGCACGGTGCAGTGCTTCAGCCACAAGAGACGGGGCTCACAGCTGATACAATCTTGTACCAGCACATAGCGGCCATTTTACATAGAACTTGTGGCATCCCCCCTAGCTTTCTTTACGTTCGATCTAGGGTGGGCTGATGGCTCCATTATAGTGAGACGTGTCACTCACTAATAACCGTATCACCCAGTGCAGGGTAGCATCATTTAGACTGCCACAAACATATACGTAATCACAACATGTATTGTGAGAAATTTCTCTCAGTTCATACTACGTGTAAGCAGTGTAAGATAACAGTCCTTATACAAACGTATACAGTACTTATAATTCTCATAACTAAAGTAAACGTATTTCAAAAGGAGGAATACGTTAACTTACATTTGCTTTAAATTAGTGATTAATAACGTCCCTTGCACAACTGGAAGCATCACTTGCAGCCCATCTAAACCTACAACTAAAAGACCATATCATCTTGTGACCACAATTGTCATAACTTGCAGCAATTCTAACCCTTTATCTAATATAAGACTGCATCTTGTGTAATGAGAGACAATCTGTGCAACTCCTCGCATCCTGCAACTAACATTAGACAGCATCTACTAGCAGCAGATGCTAGAGCTAACATCTAGCATCTCATGTCCCACAGTGTACATCACTAGCAGCTCCTGTCATCCTACAGATAACAGACCATAGCATCTCCTATACCACAACATACATTTCTAGGAGCTCCTCTCTTCCTACTGCTAAAAGACCGTAGCATCTCCTGTGCCACAGGACATTACAGGAAAAAGCTCTCATACTCTACCTAACAGACAATAGCATCTCCTGTACCACTGGACATTACAAGCAGTCTCTCTTACTCTAGCTGACAGACAATAGCATCTCCTGTACCACTGGACATTACAAGCAGTCTCTCATACTCTAGCTGACAGACAATCGCATCTCCTGTACCAGTGGACATTACAAGCAGTCTATCATACTCTAGGCGACAGAGAATAGCATCTCCTGTAACCACTGGACATTACAAGCAGTCTCTCATACTCTAGCTGACAGAGAATAGCATCTCTGTACCCCAGGACATTACAAGCAGTCTCTCATACTCTAGCTAACAGACAATCGCATCTCCTGTACCCCTGGGCATTACAAGCAGTCTCTCATACTCTAGCTGACAGACAATCGCATCTCTGTACCACTGGACATTACAAGCAGTCTCTCATACTCTAGCTGACAGACATTAGCATCTTCTGTACCACTGGACATTACAAGCAGTCTCTCATACTCTAGCTGACAGACATCAGCATCTCCTGTACCACTGGACATTACAAGCAGTCTCTCATACTCTAGCTAACAGACAATCGCATCTCCTGTACCCCTGGGCATTACAAGCAGTCTCTCATACTCTAGCTGACAGATAATCGCATCTCCTGTACCAGTGGACATTACAAGCAGTCTCTCATACTCTAGCTGACAGAGAATAGCATTTCCTGTACCACTGGACATTACAAGCAGTCTCTCATACTCTAGCTGACAGCCAATAGCATCTCCTGTGCCCTTGGACATTACAAGCAGTCTCTCATACTCTAGCTGACAGACAATAGCATCTCCTGTACCACTGGACATTACAAGCAGTCTCTCATACTCTAGCTGACAGACAATCACATTTCCTGTACAACTGGACATTACAAGCAGTCTCTCATACTCTAGCTGACAGAGAATAGCATCTCTGTACCCCAGGACATTACAAGCAGTCTCTCATACTCTAGCTAACAGACAATCGCATCTCCTGTACTCCTAGGCATTACAAGCAGTCTCTCATACTCTAGCTGACAGACAATCGCATCTCTGTACCACTGGACATTACAAGCAGTCTCTCATACTCTAGCTGACAGACATTAGCATCTCCTGTACCACTGGACATTACAAGCAGTCTCTCATGCTCTAGCTGACAGACATCAGCATCTCCTGTACCAGTGGACATTACAAGCAGTCCCTCATACTCTAGCTGACAGAGAATAGCATCTCCTGTACCACTGGGCATTACAAGCAGTCTCTCATACTCTAGCTGACAGCCAATAGCATCTCCTGTAACCACTGGACATTACAAGCAGTCTCTCATACTCTAGCTGACAGACAATCACATTTCCTGTACACCTGGACATTACAAGCAGTCTCTCATACTCTAGCTGACAGCCTATAGCATCTCATGTACCACTGGACATTGCAAGCAGTCTCTCATACTCTAACTGACAGCCAATAGCATCTCCTGTAACCACTGGACATTACAAGACAGTCTCTCATACTCTAGCTGACAGCCAATAGCATCTCCTGTACCCCTGGACATTACAAGCAGTCTCTCATACTCTAGCTGACAGAGAATAGCATCTCTGTACCCCAGGACATTACAAGCAGTCTCTCATGCTCTAGCTAACAGACAATCGCATCTCCTGTACCCCTAGGCATTACAAGCAGTCTCTCATACTCTAGCTGACAGACAATCGCATCTCTGTACCACTGGACATTACAAGCAGTCTCTCATACTCTAGCTGACAGACATTAGCATCTCCTGTACCACTGGACATTACAAGCAGTCTCTCATACTCTAGCTGACAGACATCAGCATCTCCTGTACCAGTGGACATTACAAGCAGTCCCTCATACTCTAGCTGACAGAGAATAGCATCTCCTGTACCACTGGGCATTACAAACAGTCTCTCATACTCTAGCTGACAGACAATCGCATCTCCTGTACCCTGGGCATTACAAACAGTCTCTCATACTCTAGCTGACAGACAATCGCATCTCTGTACCACTGGACATTACAAGCAGTCTCTCATACTCTAGCTGACAGACATTAGCATCTCCTGTACCACTGGACATTACAAGCAGTCTCTCATACTCTAGCTGACAGAGAATAGCATCTCTGTACCCCAGGACATTACAAGCAGTCTCTCATACTCTAGCTTACAGACAATCGCATCTCCTGTACCCCTAGGCATTACAAGCAGTCTCTCATACTCTAGCTGACAGACAATCGCATCTCTGTACCACTGGACATTACAAGCAGTCTCTCATACTCTAGCTAACAGACAATCGCATCTCCTGTACCCCTGGGCATTACTAGCAGTCTCTCATACTCTAGCTGACAGATAATCGCATCTCCTGTACCAGTGGACATTACAAGCAGTCTCTCATACTCTAGCTGACAGAGAATAGCATCTCCTGTACCACTGGACATTACAAGCAGTCTCTCATACTCTAGCTGACAGCCAATAGCATCTCCTGTACCCCAGGACATTACAAGCAGTCTCTCATACTCTAGCGGACAGAGAATAGCATCTCCTGTGCCCTTGGACATTACAAGCAGTCTCTCATACTCTAGCTGACAGACAATAGCATCTCCTGTACCACTGGACATTACAAACAGTCTCTCATACTCTAGCTGACAGAGAATAGCATCTCCTGTACCAGTGGACATTACAAGCAGTCCCTCATACTCTAGCTGACAGAGAATAGCATCTCCTGTACCACTGGGCATTACAAGCAGTCTCTCATACTCTAGCTGACAGCCAATAGCATCTCCTGTAACCACTGGACATTACAAGCAGTCTCTCATACTCTAGCTGACAGACAATCACATTTCCTGTACACCTGGACATTACAAGCAGTCTCTCATACTCTAGCTGACAGCCTATAGCATCTCATGTACCACTGGACATTGCAAGCAGTCTCTCATACTCTAACTGACAGCCAATAGCATCTCCTGTAACCACTGAACATTACAAGACAGTCTCTCATACTCTAGCTGACAGCCAATAGCATCTCCTGTACCCCTGGACATTACAAGCAGTCTCTCATACTCTAGCTGACAGAGAATAGCATATCTGTACCCCAGGACATTACAAGCAGTCTCTCATGCTCTAGCTAACAGACAATCGCATCTCCTGTACCCCTAGGCATTACAAGCAGTCTCTCATACTCTAGCTGACAGACAATCGCATCTCTGTACCACTGGACATTACAAGCAGTCTCTCATACTCTAGCTGACAGACATTAGCATCTCCTGTACCACTGGACATTACAAGCAGTCTCTCATACTCTAGCTGACAGACATCAGCATCTCCTGTACCAGTGGACATTACAAGCAGTCCCTCATACTCTAGCTGACAGAGAATAGCATCTCCTGTACCACTGGGCATTACAAACAGTCTCTCATACTCTAGCTGACAGACAATCGCATCTCCTGTACCCCTGGGCATTACAAACAGTCTCTCATACTCTAGCTGACAGACAATCGCATCTCTGTACCACTGGACATTACAAGCAGTCTCTCATACTCTAGCTGACAGACATTAGCATCTCCTGTACCACTGGACATTACAAGCAGTCTCTCATACTCTAGCTGACAGAGAATAGCATCTCTGTACCCCAGGACATTACAAGCAGTCTCTCATACTCTAGCTTACAGACAATCGCATCTCCTGTACCCCTAGGCATTACAAGCAGTCTCTCATACTCTAGCTGACAGACAATCGCATCTCTGTACCACTGGACATTACAAGCAGTCTCTCATACTCTAGCTAACAGACAATCGCATCTCCTGTACCCCTGGGCATTACAAGCAGTCTCTCATACTCTAGCTGACAGATAATCGCATCTCCTGTACCAGTGGACATTACAAGCAGTCTCTCATACTCTAGCTGACAGAGAATAGCATCTCCTGTACCACTGGACATTACAAGCAGTCTCTCATACTCTAGCTGACAGCCAATAGCATCTCCTGTACCCCAGGACATTACAAGCAGTCTCTCATACTCTAGCGGACAGAGAATAGCATCTCCTGTGCCCTTGGACATTACAAGCAGTCTCTCATACTCTAGCTGACAGACAATAGCATCTCCTGTACCACTGGACATTACAAGCAGTCTCTCATACTCTAGCTGACAGAGAATAGCATCTCCTGTACCATTGGACATTACAAGCAGTCTCTCATACTCTAGCTGACAGCCAATAGCATCTCCTGTAACCCCTGGACTTTACAAGCAGTCTCTCATACTCTAGCTGACAGCCAATAGCATCTCCTGTAACCACTGAACATTACAAGCAGTCTCTCAAACTCTAGCTGACAGACAATCACATTTCCTGTACACCTGGACATTACAAGCAGTCTCTCATACTCTAGCTGACAGCCTATAGCATCTCATGTACCACTGGACATTGCAAGCAGTCTCTCATACTCTAACTGACAGCCAATAGCATCTCCTGTAACCACTGGACATTACAAGACAGTCTCTCATACTCTAGCTGACAGCCAATAGCATCTCCTGTACCCCTGGACATTACAAGCAGTCTCTCATACTCTAGCTGACAGAGAATAGCATCTCTGTACCCCAGGACATTACAAGCAGTCTCTCATACTCTAGCTAACAGACAATCGCATCTCCTGTACCCCTAGGCATTACAAGCAGTCTCTCATACTCTAGCTGACAGACAAT
The DNA here is from genome assembly GCA_963921515.1 of Calotriton arnoldi. Classification (NCBI taxonomy): domain Eukaryota; kingdom Metazoa; phylum Chordata; class Amphibia; order Caudata; family Salamandridae; genus Calotriton; species Calotriton arnoldi. The sequence continues at coordinate 4,872,114 of CAWUFW010000224.1, read as the reverse complement.
CGCATCTCTGTACCACTGGACATTACAAGCAGTCTCTCATTCTCTAGCTGACAGACATTAGCATCTCCTGTACCACTGGACATTACAAGCAGTCTCTCATGCTCTAGCTGACAGACATCAGCATCTCCTGTACCAGTGGACATTACAAGCAGTCCCTCATACTCTAGCTGACAGAGAATAGCATCTCCTGTACCACTGGGCATTACAAGCAGTCTCTCATACTCTAGCTGACAGCCAATAGCATCTCCTGTAACCACTGGACATTACAAGCAGTCTCTCATACTCTAGCTGACAGACAATCACATTTCCTGTACACCTGGACATTACAAGCAGTCTCTCATACTCTAGCTGACAGCCTATAGCATCTCATGTACCACTGGACATTGCAAGCAGTCTCTCATACTCTAACTGACAGCCAATAGCATCTCCTGTAACCACTGGACATTACAAGACAGTCTCTCATACTCTAGCTGACAGCCAATAGCATCTCCTGTACCCCTGGACATTACAAGCAGTCTCTCATACTCTAGCTGACAGAGAATAGCATCTCTGTACCCCAGGACATTACAAGCAGTCTCTCATGCTCTAGCTAACAGACAATCGCATCTCCTGTACCCCTAGGCATTACAAGCAGTCTCTCATACTCTAGCTGACAGACAATCGCATCTCTGTACCACTGGACATTACAAGCAGTCTCTCATACTCTAGCTGACAGACATTAGCATCTCCTGTACCACTGGACATTACAAGCAGTCTCTCATACTCTAGCTGACAGACATCAGCATCTCCTGTACCAGTGGACATTACAAGCAGTCCCTCATACTCTAGCTGACAGAGAATAGCATCTCCTGTACCACTGGGCATTACAAACAGTCTCTCATACTCTAGCTGACAGACAATCGCATCTCCTGTACCCCTGGGCATTACAAACAGTCTCTCATACTCTAGCTGACAGACAATCGCATCTCTGTACCACTGGACATTACAAGCAGTCTCTCATACTCTAGCTGACAGACATTAGCATCTCCTGTACCACTGGACATTACAAGCAGTCTCTCATACTCTAGCTGACAGAGAATAGCATCTCTGTACCCCAGGACATTACAAGCAGTCTCTCATACTCTAGCTTACAGACAATCGCATCTCCTGTACCCCTAGGCATTACAAGCAGTCTCTCATACTCTAGCTGACAGACAATCGCATCTCTGTACCACTGGACATTACAAGCAGTCTCTCATACTCTAGCTAACAGACAATCGCATCTCCTGTACCCCTGGGCATTACAAGCAGTCTCTCATACTCTAGCTGACAGATAATCGCATCTCCTGTACCAGTGGACATTACAAGCAGTCTCTCATACTCTAGCTGACAGAGAATAGCATCTCCTGTACCACTGGACATTACAAGCAGTCTCTCATACTCTAGCTGACAGCCAATAGCATCTCCTGTACCCCAGGACATTACAAGCAGTCTCTAATACTCTAGCGGACAGAGAATAGCATCTCCTGTGCCCTTGGACATTACAAGCAGTCTCTCATACTCTAGCTGACAGACAATAGCATCTCCTGTACCACTGGACATTACAAGCAGTCTCTCATACTCTAGCTGACAGAGAATAGCATCTCCTGTACCATTGGACATTACAAGCAGTCTCTCATACTCTAGCTGACAGCCAATAGCATCTCCTGTAACCCCTGGACTTTACAAGCAGTCTCTCATACTCTAGCTGACAGCCAATAGCATCTCCTGTAACCACTGAACATTACAAGCAGTCTCTCAAACTCTAGCTGACAGACAATCACATTTCCTGTACACCTGGACATTACAAGCAGTCTCTCATACTCTAGCTGACAGCCTATAGCATCTCATGTACCACTGGACATTGCAAGCAGTCTCTCATACTCTAACTGACAGCCAATAGCATCTCCTGTAACCACTGGACATTACAAGACAGTCTCTCATACTCTAGCTGACAGCCAATAGCATCTCCTGTACCCCTGGACATTACAAGCAGTCTCTCATACTCTAGCTGACAGAGAATAGCATCTCTGTACCCCAGGACATTACAAGCAGTTTCTCATGCTCTAGCTGACAGACAATCGCATCTCTGTACCACTGGACATTACAAGCAGTCTCTCATACTCTAGCTGACAGACATTAGCATCTCCTGTACCACTGGACATTACAAGCAGTCTCTCATACTCTAGCTGACAGAGAATAGCATCTCTGTACCCCAGGACATTACAAGCAGTTTCTCATGCTCTAGCTAACAGACAATCGCATCTCCTGTACCCCTGGGCATTACAAACAGTCTCTCATACTCTAGCTGACAGACAATCGCATCTCTGTACCACTGGACATTACAAGCAGTCTCTCATACTCTAGCTGACAGACATTAGCATCTCCTGTACCACTGGACATTACAAGCAGTCTCTCATACTCTAGCTGACAGAGAATAGCATCTCTGTACCCCAGGACATTACAAGCAGTCTCTCATACTCTAGCTAACAGACAATCGCATCTCCTGTACCCCTAGGCATTACAAGCAGTCTCTCATACTCTAGCTGACAGACAATCGCATCTCTGTACCACTGGACATTACAAGCAGTCTCTCATACTCTAGCTGACAGACATTAGCATCTCCTGTACCACTGGACATTACAAGCAGTCTCTCATACTCTAGCTGACAGACATCAGCATCTCCTGTACCAGTGGACATTACAAGCAGTCCCTCATACTCTAGCTGACAGAGAATAGCATCTCCTGTACCACTGGGCATTACAAACAGTCTCTCATACTCTAGCTGACAGACAATCGCATCTCCTGTACCCCTGGGCATTACAAACAGTCTCTCATACTCTAGCTGACAGATAATCGCATCTCCTGTACCACTGGACATTACACGCAGTCTCTCATACTCTAGCTAACAGATAATCGCATCTCCTGTACCAGTGGACATTACAAGCAGTCTCTCATACTCTAGCTGACAGAGAATAGCATCTCCTGTACCACTGGACATTACAAGCAGTCTCTCATACTCTAGCTGACAGCCAATAGCATCTCCTGTACCCCAGGACATTACAAGCAGTCTCTCATACTCTAGCTGACAGAGAATAGCATCTCCTGTGCCCTTGGACATTACAAGCAGTCTCTCATACTCTAGCTGACAGACAATAGCATCTCCTGTAACCACTGAACATTACAAGCAGTCTCTCATACTCTAGCTGACAGACAATCACATTTCCTGTACACCTGGACATTACAAGCAGTCTCTCATACTCTAGCTGACAGCCTATAGCATCTCATGTACCACTGGACATTGCAAGCAGTCTCTCATACTTTAACTGACAGCCAATAGCATCTCCTGTAACCACTGGACATTACAAGACAGTCTCTCATACTCTAGCTGACAGCCAATAGCATCTCCTGTACCCCTGGACATTACAAGCAGTCTCTCATACTCTAGCTGACAGAGAATAGCATCTCTGTACCCCAGGACATTACAAGCAGTTTCTCATGCTCTAGCTAACAGACAATCGCATCTCCTGTACCCCTGGGCATTACAAACAGTCTCTCATACTCTAGCTGACAGACAATCGCATCTCTGTACCACTGGACATTACAAGCAGTCTCTCATACTCTAGCTGACAGACATTAGCATCTCCTGTACCACTGGACATTACAAGCAGTCTCTCATACTCTAGCTGACAGAGAATAGCATCTCTGTACCCCAGGACATTACAAGCAGTCTCTCATACTCTAGCTAACAGACAATCGCATCTCCTGTACCCCTAGGCATTACAAGCAGTCTCTCATACTCTAGCTGACAGACAATCGCATCTCTGTACCACTGGACATTACAAGCAGTCTCTCATACTCTAGCTGACAGACATTAGCATCTCCTGTACCACTGGACATTACAAGCAGTCTCTCATACTCTAGCTGACAGACATCAGCATCTCCTGTACCAGTGGACATTACAAGCAGTCCCTCATACTCTAGCTGACAGAGAATAGCATCTCCTGTACCACTGGGCATTACAAGCAGTCTCTCATACTCTAGCTGACAGCCAATAGCATCTCCTGTAACCACTGGACATTACAAGCAGTCTCTCATACTCTAGCTGACAGACAATCACATTTCCTGTACACCTGGGCATTACAAGCAGTCCCTCATACTCTAGCTGACAGAGAATAGCATCTCCTTTACCACAGGACATTACAAGCAGTCTCTCATACTCTAGCTGACAGCCAATAGCATCTCCTGTACCAGTGGACATTTCAAGCAGTCTCTCATACTCTAGCTGACAGACAATCGCATTTCCTGTACACCTGGACATTACAAGCAGTCTCTCATACTCTAGCTGACAGCCTATAGCATCTCATGTACCACTGGACATTGCAAGCAGTCTCTCATACTCTAACTGACAGCCAATAGCATCTCCTGTAACCACTGGACATTACAAGACAGTCTCTCATACTCTAGCTGACAGCCAATAGCATCTCCTGTACCCCTGGACATTACAAGCAGTATCTCATACTCTAGCTAACAGATAATCGCATCTCCTGTACCAGTGGACATTTCAAGCAGTCTCTCATACTCTAGCTGACAGACAATCGCATTTCTTGTACACCTGGACATTACAAGCAGTCTCTCATACTCTAGCTGACAGCCTATAGCATCTCATGTACCACTGGACATTGCAAGCAGTCTCTCATACTCTAACTGACAGCCAATAGCATCTCCTGTAACCACTGGACATTACAAGACAGTCTCTCATACTCTAGCTGACAGCCAATAGCATCTCCTGTACCCCTGGACATTACAAGCAGTATCTCATACTCTAGCTAACAGATAATCGCATCTCCTGTACCAGTGGACATTACAAGCAGTCTCTCATACTCTAGCTTACAGACAATCGCATCTCCTGTACCCCTAGGCATTACAAGCAGTCTCTCATACTCTAGCTGACAGACAATCGCATCTCTGTACCACTGGACATTACAAGCAGTCTCTCATACTCTAGCTAACAGACAATCGCATCTCCTGTACCCCTGGGCATTACTAGCAGTCTCTCATACTCTAGCTGACAGATAATCGCATCTCCTGTACCAGTGGACATTACAAGCAGTCTCTCATACTCTAGCTGACAGAGAATAGCATCTCCTGTACCACTGGACATTACAAGCAGTCTCTCATACTCTAGCTGACAGCCAATAGCATCTCCTGTACCCCAGGACATTACAAGCAGTCTCTCATACTCTAGCGGACAGAGAATAGCATCTCCTGTGCCCTTGGACATTACAAGCAGTCTCTCATACTCTAGCTGACAGACAATAGCATCTCCTGTACCACTGGACATTACAAGCAGTCTCTCATACTCTAGCTGACAGAGAATAGCATCTCCTGTACCATTGGACATTACAAGCAGTCTCTCATACTCTAGCTGACAGCCAATAGCATCTCCTGTAACCCCTGGACTTTACAAGCAGTCTCTCATACTCTAGCTGACAGCCAATAGCATCTCCTGTAACCACTGAACATTACAAGCAGTCTCTCAAACTCTAGCTGACAGACAATCACATTTCCTGTACACCTGGACATTACAAGCAGTCTCTCATACTCTAGCTGACAGCCTATAGCATCTCATGTACCACTGGACATTGCAAGCAGTCTCTCATACTCTAACTGACAGCCAATAGCATCTCCTGTAACCACTGGACATTACAAGACAGTCTCTCATACTCTAGCTGACAGCCAATAGCATCTCCTGTACCCCTGGACATTACAAGCAGTCTCTCATACTCTAGCTGACAGAGAATAGCATCTCTGTACCCCAGGACATTACAAGCAGTCTCTCATACTCTAGCTAACAGACAATCGCATCTCCTGTACCCCTAGGCATTACAAGCAGTCTCTCATACTCTAGCTGACAGACAATCGCATCTCTGTACCACTGGACATTACAAGCAGTCTCTCATTCTCTAGCTGACAGACATTAGCATCTCCTGTACCACTGGACATTACAAGCAGTCTCTCATGCTCTAGCTGACAGACATCAGCATCTCCTGTACCAGTGGACATTACAAGCAGTCCCTCATACTCTAGCTGACAGAGAATAGCATCTCCTGTACCACTGGGCATTACAAGCAGTCTCTCATACTCTAGCTGACAGCCAATAGCATCTCCTGTAACCACTGGACATTACAAGCAGTCTCTCATACTCTAGCTGACAGACAATCACATTTCCTGTACACCTGGACATTACAAGCAGTCTCTCATACTCTAGCTGACAGCCTATAGCATCTCATGTACCACTGGACATTGCAAGCAGTCTCTCATACTCTAACTGACAGCCAATAGCATCTCCTGTAACCACTGGACATTACAAGACAGTCTCTCATACTCTAGCTGACAGCCAATAGCATCTCCTGTACCCCTGGACATTACAAGCAGTCTCTCATACTCTAGCTGACAGAGAATAGCATCTCTGTACCCCAGGACATTACAAGCAGTCTCTCATGCTCTAGCTAACAGACAATCGCATCTCCTGTACCCCTAGGCATTACAAGCAGTCTCTCATACTCTAGCTGACAGACAATCGCATCTCTGTACCACTGGACATTACAAGCAGTCTCTCATACTCTAGCTGACAGACATTAGCATCTCCTGTACCACTGGACATTACAAGCAGTCTCTCATACTCTAGCTGACAGACATCAGCATCTCCTGTACCAGTGGACATTACAAGCAGTCCCTCATACTCTAGCTGACAGAGAATAGCATCTCCTGTACCACTGGGCATTACAAACAGTCTCTCATACTCTAGCTGACAGACAATCGCATCTCCTGTACCCCTGGGCATTACAAACAGTCTCTCATACTCTAGCTGACAGACAATCGCATCTCTGTACCACTGGACATTACAAGCAGTCTCTCATACTCTAGCTGACAGACATTAGCATCTCCTGTACCACTGGACATTACAAGCAGTCTCTCATACTCTAGCTGACAGAGAATAGCATCTCTGTACCCCAGGACATTACAAGCAGTCTCTCATACTCTAGCTTACAGACAATCGCATCTCCTGTACCCCTAGGCATTACAAGCAGTCTCTCATACTCTAGCTGACAGACAATCGCATCTCTGTACCACTGGACATTACAAGCAGTCTCTCATACTCTAGCTAACAGACAATCGCATCTCCTGTACCCCTGGGCATTACAAGCAGTCTCTCATACTCTAGCTGACAGATAATCGCATCTCCTGTACCAGTGGACATTACAAGCAGTCTCTCATACTCTAGCTGACAGAGAATAGCATCTCCTGTACCACTGGACATTACAAGCAGTCTCTCATACTCTAGCTGACAGCCAATAGCATCTCCTGTACCCCAGGACATTACAAGCAGTCTCTAATACTCTAGCGGACAGAGAATAGCATCTCCTGTGCCCTTGGACATTACAAGCAGTCTCTCATACTCTAGCTGACAGACAATAGCATCTCCTGTACCACTGGACATTACAAGCAGTCTCTCATACTCTAGCTGACAGAGAATAGCATCTCCTGTACCATTGGACATTACAAGCAGTCTCTCATACTCTAGCTGACAGCCAATAGCATCTCCTGTAACCCCTGGACTTTACAAGCAGTCTCTCATACTCTAGCTGACAGCCAATAGCATCTCCTGTAACCACTGAACATTACAAGCAGTCTCTCAAACTCTAGCTGACAGACAATCACATTTCCTGTACACCTGGACATTACAAGCAGTCTCTCATACTCTAGCTGACAGCCTATAGCATCTCATGTACCACTGGACATTGCAAGCAGTCTCTCATACTCTAACTGACAGCCAATAGCATCTCCTGTAACCACTGGACATTACAAGACAGTCTCTCATACTCTAGCTGACAGCCAATAGCATCTCCTGTACCCCTGGACATTACAAGCAGTCTCTCATACTCTAGCTGACAGAGAATAGCATCTCTGTACCCCAGGACATTACAAGCAGTTTCTCATGCTCTAGCTAACAGACAATCGCATCTCCTGTACCCCTGGGCATTACAAACAGTCTCTCATACTCTAGCTGACAGACAATCGCATCTCTGTACCACTGGACATTACAAGCAGTCTCTCATACTCTAGCTGACAGACATTAGCATCTCCTGTACCACTGGACATTACAAGCAGTCTCTCATACTCTAGCTGACAGAGAATAGCATCTCTGTACCCCAGGACATTACAAGCAGTTTCTCATGCTCTAGCTAACAGACAATCGCATCTCCTGTACCCCTGGGCATTACAAACAGTCTCTCATACTCTAGCTGACAGACAATCGCATCTCTGTACCACTGGACATTACAAGCAGTCTCTCATACTCTAGCTGACAGACATTAGCATCTCCTGTACCACTGGACATTACAAGCAGTCTCTCATACTCTAGCTGACAGAGAATAGCATCTCTGTACCCCAGGACATTACAAGCAGTCTCTCATACTCTAGCTAACAGACAATCGCATCTCCTGTACCCCTAGGCATTACAAGCAGTCTCTCATACTCTAGCTGACAGACAATCGCATCTCTGTACCACTGGACATTACAAGCAGTCTCTCATACTCTAGCTGACAGACATTAGCATCTCCTGTACCACTGGACATTACAAGCAGTCTCTCATACTCTAGCTGACAGACATCAGCATCTCCTGTACCAGTGGACATTACAAGCAGTCCCTCATACTCTAGCTGACAGAGAATAGCATCTCCTGTACCACTGGGCATTACAAACAGTCTCTCATACTCTAGCTGACAGACAATCGCATCTACTGTACCCCTGGGCATTACAAACAGTCTCTCATACTCTAGCTGACAGATAATCGCATCTCCTGTACCACTGGACATTACACGCAGTCTCTCATACTCTAGCTAACAGATAATCGCATCTCCTGTACCAGTGGACATTACAAGCAGTCTCTCATACTCTAGCTGACAGAGAATAGCATCTCCTGTACCACTGGACATTACAAGCAGTCTCTCATACTCTAGCTGACAGCCAATAGCATCTCCTGTACCCCAGGACATTACAAGCAGTCTCTCATACTCTAGCTGACAGAGAATAGCATCTCCTGTGCCCTTGGACATTACAAGCAGTCTCTCATACTCTAGCTGACAGACAATAGCATCTCCTGTAACCACTGAACATTACAAGCAGTCTCTCATACTCTAGCTGACAGACAATCACATTTCCTGTACACCTGGACATTACAAGCAGTCTCTCATACTCTAGCTGACAGCCTATAGCATCTCATGTACCACTGGACATTGCAAGCAGTCTCTCATACTTTAACTGACAGCCAATAGCATCTCCTGTAACCACTGGACATTACAAGACAGTCTCTCATACTCTAGCTGACAGCCAATAGCATCTCCTGTACCCCTGGACATTACAAGCAGTCTCTCATACTCTAGCTGACAGAGAATAGCATCTCTGTACCCCAGGACATTACAAGCAGTTTCTCATGCTCTAGCTAACAGACAATCGCATCTCCTGTACCCCTGGGCATTACAAACAGTCTCTCATACTCTAGCTGACAGACAATCGCATCTCTGTACCACTGGACATTACAAGCAGTCTCTCATACTCTAGCTGACAGACATTAGCATCTCCTGTACCACTGGACATTACAAGCAGTCTCTCATACTCTAGCTGACAGAGAATAGCATCTCTGTACCCCAGGACATTACAAGCAGTCTCTCATACTCTAGCTAACAGACAATCGCATCTCCTGTACCCCTAGGCATTACAAGCAGTCTCTCATACTCTAGCTGACAGACATCGCATCTCTGTACCACTGGACATTACAGCAGTCTCTCATACTCTAGCTGACAGACATTAGCATCTCCTGTACCACTGGACATTACAAGCAGTCTCTCATACTCTAGCTGACAGACATCAGCATCTCCTGTACCAGTGGACATTACAAGCAGTCCCTCATACTCTAGCTGACAGAGAATAGCATCTCCTGTACCACTGGGCATTACAAGCAGTCTCTCATACTCTAGCTGACAGCCAATAGCATCTCCTGTAACCACTGGACATTACAAGCAGTCTCTCATACTCTAGCTGACAGACAATCACATTTCCTGTACACCTGGGCATTACAAGCAGTCCCTCATACTCTAGCTGACAGAGAATAGCATCTCTCTTTACCACAGGACATTACAAGCAGTCTCTCATACTCTAGCTGACAGCCAATAGCATCTCCTGTACCAGTGGACATTTCAAGCAGTCTCTCATACTCTAGCTGACAGACAATCGCATTTCCTGTACACCTGGACATTACAAGCAGTCTCTCATACTCTAGCTGACAGCCTATAGCATCTCATGTACCACTGGACATTGCAAGCAGTCTCTCATACTCTAACTGACAGCCAATAGCATCTCCTGTAACCACTGGACATTACAAGAAGTATTCTGTACCCCTGGGCATTACAAGCAGTCTCTCATACTCTAGCTTACAGACAATCGCATCTCCTGTACCCCTAGGCATTACAAGCAGTCTCTCATACTCTAGCTGACAGACAATCGCATCTCTGTACCACTGGACATTACAAGCAGTCTCTCATTCTCTAGCTGACAGACATTAGCATCTCCTGTACCACTGGACATTACAAGCAGTCTCTCATGCTCTAGCTGACAGACATCAGCATCTCCTGTACCAGTGGACATTACAAGCAGTCCCTCATACTCTAGCTGACAGAGAATAGCATCTCCTGTACCACTGGGCATTACAAGCAGTCTCTCATACTCTAGCTGACAGCCAATAGCATCTCCTGTAACCACTGGACATTACAAGCAGTCTCTCATACTCTAGCTGACAGACAATCACATTTCCTGTACACCTGGACATTACAAGCAGTCTCTCATACTCTAGCTGACAGCCTATAGCATCTCATGTACCACTGGACATTGCAAGCAGTCTCTCATACTCTAACTGACAGCCAATAGCATCTCCTGTAACCACTGGACATTACAAGACAGTCTCTCATACTCTAGCTGACAGCCAATAGCATCTCCTGTACCCCTGGACATTACAAGCAGTCTCTCATACTCTAGCTGACAGAGAATAGCATCTCTGTACCCCAGGACATTACAAGCAGTCTCTCATGCTCTAGCTAACAGACAATCGCATCTCCTGTACCCCTAGGCATTACAAGCAGTCTCTCATACTCTAGCTGACAGACAATCGCATCTCTGTACCACTGGACATTACAAGCAGTCTCTCATACTCTAGCTGACAGACATTAGCATCTCCTGTACCACTGGACATTACAAGCAGTCTCTCATACTCTAGCTGACAGACATCAGCATCTCCTGTACCAGTGGACATTACAAGCAGTCCCTCATACTCTAGCTGACAGAGAATAGCATCTCCTGTACCACTGGGCATTACAAACAGTCTCTCATACTCTAGCTGACAGACAATCGCATCTCCTGTACCCCTGGGCATTACAAACAGTCTCTCATACTCTAGCTGACAGACAATCGCATCTCTGTACCACTGGACATTACAAGCAGTCTCTCATACTCTAGCTGACAGACATTAGCATCTCCTGTACCACTGGACATTACAAGCAGTCTCTCATACTCTAGCTGACAGAGAATAGCATCTCTGTACCCCAGGACATTACAAGCAGTCTCTCATACTCTAGCTTACAGACAATCGCATCTCCTGTACCCCTAGGCATTACAAGCAGTCTCTCATACTCTAGCTGACAGACAATCGCATCTCTGTACCACTGGACATTACAAGCAGTCTCTCATACTCTAGCTAACAGACAATCGCATCTCCTGTACCCCTGGGCATTACAAGCAGTCTCTCATACTCTAGCTGACAGATAATCGCATCTCCTGTACCAGTGGACATTACAAGCAGTCTCTCATACTCTAGCTGACAGAGAATAGCATCTCCTGTACCACTGGACATTACAAGCAGTCTCTCATACTCTAGCTGACAGCCAATAGCATCTCCTGTACCCCAGGACATTACAAGCAGTCTCTAATACTCTAGCGGACAGAGAATAGCATCTCCTGTGCCCTTGGACATTACAAGCAGTCTCTCATACTCTAGCTGACAGACAATAGCATCTCCTGTACCACTGGACATTACAAGCAGTCTCTCATACTCTAGCTGACAGAGAATAGCATCTCCTGTACCATTGGACATTACAAGCAGTCTCTCATACTCTAGCTGACAGCCAATAGCATCTCCTGTAACCCCTGGACTTTACAAGCAGTCTCTCATACTCTAGCTGACAGCCAATAGCATCTCCTGTAACCACTGAACATTACAAGCAGTCTCTCAAACTCTAGCTGACAGACAATCACATTTCCTGTACACCTGGACATTACAAGCAGTCTCTCATACTCTAGCTGACAGCCTATAGCATCTCATGTACCACTGGACATTGCAAGCAGTCTCTCATACTCTAACTGACAGCCAATAGCATCTCCTGTAACCACTGGACATTACAAGACAGTCTCTCATACTCTAGCTGACAGCCAATAGCATCTCCTGTACCCCTGGACATTACAAGCAGTCTCTCATACTCTAGCTGACAGAGAATAGCATCTCTGTACCCCAGGACATTACAAGCAGTTTCTCATGCTCTAGCTAACAGACAATCGCATCTCCTGTACCCCTGGGCATTACAAACAGTCTCTCATACTCTAGCTGACAGACAATCGCATCTCTGTACCACTGGACATTACAAGCAGTCTCTCATACTCTAGCTGACAGACATTAGCATCTCCTGTACCACTGGACATTACAAGCAGTCTCTCATACTCTAGCTGACAGAGAATAGCATCTCTGTACCCCAGGACATTACAAGCAGTTTCTCATGCTCTAGCTAACAGACAATCGCATCTCCTGTACCCCTGGGCATTACAAACAGTCTCTCATACTCTAGCTGACAGACAATCGCATCTCTGTACCACTGGACATTACAAGCAGTCTCTCATACTCTAGCTGACAGACATTAGCATCTCCTGTACCACTGGACATTACAAGCAGTCTCTCATACTCTAGCTGACAGAGAATAGCATCTCTGTACCCCAGGACATTACAAGCAGTCTCTCATACTCTAGCTAACAGACAATCGCATCTCCTGTACCCCTAGGCATTACAAGCAGTCTCTCATACTCTAGCTGACAGACAATCGCATCTCTGTACCACTGGACATTACAAGCAGTCTCTCATACTCTAGCTGACAGACATTAGCATCTCCTGTACCACTGGACATTACAAGCAGTCTCTCATACTCTAGCTGACAGACATCAGCATCTCCTGTACCAGTGGACATTACAAGCAGTCCCTCATACTCTAGCTGACAGAGAATAGCATCTCCTGTACCACTGGGCATTACAAACAGTCTCTCATACTCTAGCTGACAGACAATCGCATCTCCTGTACCCCTGGGCATTACAAACAGTCTCTCATACTCTAGCTGACAGATAATCGCATCTCCTGTACCACTGGACATTACACGCAGTCTCTCATACTCTAGCTAACAGATAATCGCATCTCCTGTACCAGTGGACATTACAAGCAGTCTCTCATACTCTAGCTGACAGAGAATAGCATCTCCTGTACCACTGGACATTACAAGCAGTCTCTCATACTCTAGCTGACAGCCAATAGCATCTCCTGTACCCCAGGACATTACAAGCAGTCTCTCATACTCTAGCTGACAGAGAATAGCATCTCCTGTGCCCTTGGACATTACAAGCAGTCTCTCATACTCTAGCTGACAGACAATAGCATCTCCTGTAACCACTGAACATTACAAGCAGTCTCTCATACTCTAGCTGACAGACAATCACATTTCCTGTACACCTGGACATTACAAGCAGTCTCTCATACTCTAGCTGACAGCCTATAGCATCTCATGTACCACTGGACATTGCAAGCAGTCTCTCATACTTTAACTGACAGCCAATAGCATCTCCTGTAACCACTGGACATTACAAGACAGTCTCTCATACTCTAGCTGACAGCCAATAGCATCTCCTGTACCCCTGGACATTACAAGCAGTCTCTCATACTCTAGCTGACAGAGAATAGCATCTCTGTACCCCAGGACATTACAAGCAGTTTCTCATGCTCTAGCTAACAGACAATCGCATCTCCTGTACCCCTGGGCATTACAAACAGTCTCTCATACTCTAGCTGACAGACAATCGCATCTCTGTACCACTGGACATTACAAGCAGTCTCTCATACTCTAGCTGACAGACATTAGCATCTCCTGTACCACTGGACATTACAAGCAGTCTCTCATACTCTAGCTGACAGAGAATAGCATCTCTGTACCCCAGGACATTACAAGCAGTCTCTCATACTCTAGCTAACAGACAATCGCATCTCCTGTACCCCTAGGCATTACAAGCAGTCTCTCATACTCTAGCTGACAGACAATCGCATCTCTGTACCACTGGACATTACAAGCAGTCTCTCATACTCTAGCTGACAGACATTAGCATCTCCTGTACCACTGGACATTACAAGCAGTCTCTCATACTCTAGCTGACAGACATCAGCATCTCCTGTACCAGTGGACATTACAAGCAGTCCCTCATACTCTAGCTGACAGAGAATAGCATCTCCTGTACCACTGGGCATTACAAGCAGTCTCTCATACTCTAGCTGACAGCCAATAGCATCTCCTGTAACCACTGGACATTACAAGCAGTCTCTCATACTCTAGCTGACAGACAATCACATTTCCTGTACACCTGGGCATTACAAGCAGTCCCTCATACTCTAGCTGACAGAGAATAGCATCTCCTTTACCACAGGACATTACAAGCAGTCTCTCATACTCTAGCTGACAGCCAATAGCATCTCCTGTACCAGTGGACATTTCAAGCAGTCTCTCATACTCTAGCTGACAGACAATCGCATTTCCTGTACACCTGGACATTACAAGCAGTTCTCTCATACTCTAGCTGACAGCCTATAGCATCTCATGTACCACTGGACATTGCAAGCAGTCTCTCATACTCTAACTGACAGCCAATAGCATCTCCTGTAACCACTGGACATTACAAGACAGTCTCTCATACTCTAGCTGACAGCCAATAGCATCTCCTGTACCCCTGGACATTACAAGCAGTATCTCATACTCTAGCTAACAGACAATCGCATCTCCTGTACCCCTGGACATTACAAGCAGTCTCTCATACTCTAGCTGACAGACAATCGCATCTCCTGTACCACTGGACATTGCAAGCAGTCTCTCATACTCTAGCTGACAGCCAATAGCATCTCCTGTAACCACTGGACATTACAAGACAGTCTCTCATACTCTAGCTGACAGCCAATAGCATCTCCTGTACCCCAGGACATTACAAGCAGTCTCTCATACTCTAGCTGACAGACAATAGCATCTCCTGTACCCCTGGACATTACAAGCAGTCTCTCATACTCTAGCTGACAGACAATCGCATCTCCTGTACCACTGTACATTACAAGCAGGCTCTCATACTCTAGCTGACAGACAATCGCATCCTGTACCACTGGACATTACAAGCAGTCGCTGGACATTACAAGCAGTCTCTCATACTCTAGCTGACAGACAATAGCATCTCCTGTACCACTGGACATTACAAGCAGTCTCTCATACTCTAGCTGACAGCCAATAGCATCTCCTGTAACCCCTGGACATTACAAGCAGTCTCTCATACTCTAGCTGACAGCCAATAGCATCTCCTGTAACCACTGAACATTACAAGCAGTCTCTCAAACTCTAGCTGACAGACAATCACATTTCCTGTACACCTGGACATTACAAGCAGTCTCTCATACTCTAGCTGACAGCCTATAGCATCTCATGTACCACTGGACATTGCAAGCAGTCTCTCATACTCTAACTGACAGCCAATAGCATCTCCTGTAACCACTGGACATTACAAGACAGTCTCTCATACTCTAGCTGACAGCCAATAGCATCTCCTGTACCCCTGGACATTACAAGCAGTCTCTCATACTCTAGCTGACAGAGAATAGCATCTCTGTACCCCAGGACATTACAAGCAGTTTCTCATGCTCTAGCTAACAGACAATCGCATCTCCTGTACCCCTGGGCATTACAAACAGTCTCTCATACTCTAGCTGACAGACAATCGCATCTCTGTACCACTGGACATTACAAGCAGTCTCTCATACTCTAGCTGACAGACATTAGCATCTCCTGTACCACTGGACATTACAAGCAGTCTCTCATACTCTAGCTGACAGAGAATAGCATCTCTGTACCCCAGGACATTACAAGCAGTTTCTCATGCTCTAGCTAACAGACAATCGCATCTCCTGTACCCCTGGGCATTACAAACAGTCTCTCATACTCTAGCTGACAGACAATCGCATCTCTGTACCACTGGACATTACAAGCAGTCTCTCATACTCTAGCTGACAGACATTAGCATCTCCTGTACCACTGGACATTACAAGCAGTCTCTCATACTTCTAGCTGACAGAGAATAGCATCTCTGTACCCCAGGACATTACAAGCAGTCTCTCATACTCTAGCTAACAGACAATCGCATCTCCTGTACCCCTAGGCATTACAAGCAGTCTCTCATACTCTAGCTGACAGACAATCGCATCTCTGTACCACTGGACATTACAAGCAGTCTCTCATACTCTAGCTGACAGACATTAGCATCTCCTGTACCACTGGACATTACAAGCAGTCTCTCATACTCTAGCTGACAGACATCAGCATCTCCTGTACCAGTGGACATTACAAGCAGTCCCTCATACTCTAGCTGACAGAGAATAGCATCTCCTGTACCACTGGGCATTACAAACAGTCTCTCATACTCTAGCTGACAGACAATCGCATCTCCTGTACCCCTGGGCATTACAAACAGTCTCTCATACTCTAGCTGACAGATAATCGCATCTCCTGTACCACTGGACATTACACGCAGTCTCTCATACTCTAGCTAACAGATAATCGCATCTCCTGTACCAGTGGACATTACAAGCAGTCTCTCATACTCTAGCTGACAGAGAATAGCATCTCCTGTACCACTGGACATTACAAGCAGTCTTCATACCAGCTGACAGCATAGCATCTCACCAGGACATTACAAGCAGTCTCTCATACTTAGCTGACAGAGAATAGCATCTCCTGTGCCCTTGGACATTACAAGCAGTCTCTCATACTCTAGCTGACAGACAATAGCATCTCCTGTAACCACTGAACATTACAAGCAGTCTCTCATACTCTAGCTGACAGACAATCACATTTCCTGTACACCTGGACATTACAAGCAGTCTCTCATACTCTAGCTGACAGCCTATAGCATCTCATGTACCACTGGACATTGCAAGCAGTCTCTCATACTTTAACTGACAGCCAATAGCATCTCCTGTAACCACTGGACATTACAAGACAGTCTCTCATACTCTAGCTGACAGCCAATAGCATCTCCTGTACCCCTGGACATTACAAGCAGTCTCTCATACTCTAGCTGACAGAGAATAGCATCTCTGTACCCCAGGACATTACAAGCAGTTTCTCATGCTCTAGCTAACAGACAATCGCATCTCCTGTACCCCTGGGCATTACAAACAGTCTCTCATACTCTAGCTGACAGACAATCGCATCTCTGTACCACTGGACATTACAAGCAGTCTCTCATACTCTAGCTGACAGACATTAGCATCTCCTGTACCACTGGACATTACAAGCAGTCTCTCATACTCTAGCTGACAGAGAATAGCATCTCTGTACCCCAGGACATTACAAGCAGTCTCTCATACTCTAGCTAACAGACAATCGCATCTCCTGTACCCCTAGGCATTACAAGCAGTCTCTCATACTCTAGCTGACAGACATTAGCATCTCCTGTACCACTGGACATTACAAGCAGTCTCTCATACTCTAGCTGACAGACATCAGCATCTCCTGTACCAGTGGACATTACAAGCAGTCCCTCATACTCTAGCTGACAGAGAATAGCATCTCCTGTACCACTGGGCATTACAAGCAGTCTCTCATACTCTAGCTGACAGCCAATAGCATCTCCTGTAACCACTGGACATTACAAGCAGTCTCTCATACTCTAGCTGACAGACAATCACATTTCCTGTACACCTGGGCATTACAAGCAGTCCCTCATACTCTAGCTGACAGAGAATAGCATCTCCTTTACCACAGGACATTACAAGCAGTCTCTCATACTCTAGCTGACAGCCAATAGCATCTCCTGTACCAGTGGACATTTCAAGCAGTCTCTCATACTCTAGCTGACAGACAATCGCATTTCCTGTACACCTGGACATTACAAGCAGTCTCTCATACTCTAGCTGACAGCCTATAGCATCTCATGTACCACTGGACATTGCAAGCAGTCTCTCATACTCTAACTGACAGCCAATAGCATCTCCTGTAACCACTGGACATTACAAGACAGTCTCTCATACTCTAGCTGACAGCCAATAGCATCTCCTGTACCCCTGGACATTACAAGCAGTATCTCATACTCTAGCTAACAGACAATCGCATTTCCTGTACACCTGGACATTACAAGCAGTCTCTCATACTCTAGCTGACAGCCTATAGCATCTCATGTACCACTGGACATTGCAAGCAGTCTCTCATACTCTAACTGACAGCCAATAGCATCTCCTGTAACCACTGGACATTACAAGACAGTCTCTCATACTCTAGCTGACAGCCAATAGCATCTCTGTACCCCAGGACATTACAAGCAGTTTCTCATGCTCTAGCTAACAGACAATCGCATCTCCTGTACCACTGGACATTACAAGCAGTCTCTCATTCTGTAGCTGACAGACAATCGCATCTCCTGTACCACTGTACATTACAAGCAGGCTCTCATACTCTAGCTGACAGACAATCGCATCTCTGTACCACTGGACATTACAAGCAGTCGCTGGACATTACAAGCAGTCTCTCATACTCTAGCTGGCAGCCTATAGCATCTCATGTACCACAGGACATTACAAGCAGTCTCTCATACTCTAGCTGGCAGCCTATAGCATCTCATGTACCACAGGACATTACAAGCAGTCTCTCATACTCTAGCTGACAGAGAATAGCATCTCCTGTACCACTGGACATTACAAGCAGTCTCATACTCTAGCTGACAGCCAATAGCATCTCCTGTAACCACTGGACATTACAAGCAGTCTCTCATACTCTAGCTGACAGCCTATAGCATCTCATGTACTACAGGACATTACAAGCAGTCTCTCATACTCTAGCTGACAGAGAATAGCATCTCCTGTACCACTGGACATTACAAGCAGTCTCATACTCTAGCTGACAGCCAATAGCATCTCCTGTACCACTGGACATTACAAGCAGTCTCTCATACTCTAGCTGGCAGCCTATAGCATCTCATGTACCACAGGACATTACAAGCAGTCTCTCATACTCTAGCTGACAGAGAATAGCATCTCCTGTACCACTGGACATTACAAGCAGTCTCATACTCTAGCTGACAGCCAATAGCATCTCCTGTAACCACTGGACATTACAAGCAGTCTCTCATACTCTAGCTGACAGCCTATAGCATCTCATGTACTACAGGACATTACAAGCAGTCTCTCATACTCTAGCTGACAGAGAATAGCATCTCCTGTACCACTGGACATTACAAGCAGTCTCATACTCTAGCTGACAGCCGATAGCATCTCCTGTACCAGTGGACATTACAAGCAGTCTCTCATACTCTAGCTGACAGCCTATAGCATCTCATGTACCACTGGACATTGCAAGCAGTCTCTCATACTCTAGCTGACAGCCAATAGCATCTCCTGTAACCACTGGGCATTACAAGACAGTCTCTCATACTCTAGCTGACAGCCAATAGCATCTCCTGTACCCCTGGACATTACAAGCAGTCTCTCATACTCTAGCTGACAGAGAATAACATCTCTGTACCCCAGGACATTACAAGCAGTCTCTCGTGCTCTAGCTAACAGACAATCGCATCTCCTGTACCCCTGGGCATTACAAGCAGTCTCTCATACTCTAGCTGACAACCTCATCTCCTGTACCCCTGGGCATTACAGGCAGTCTCTCATACTCTAGCTGACAGAGAATAGCATCTCCTGTACCACTTGGCATTACAAGCAGTCTCTCATACTCTAGCTGACAGACAATCGCATCTCTGTACCACTGGACATTACAAGCAGTCACTGGACATTACAAGCAGTCTCTCATACTCTAGCTAACAGACAACCGCATTTCCTGTACCCCTGGGCATTACAAGCAGTCTCTCATACTCTAGCTGACAGCCTATAGCATCTCATGTACCACAGGACATTACAAGCAGTCTCTCATACTCTAGCTGACAGAGAATAGCATCTCCTGTACCACTGGACATTACAAGCAGTCTCTCATACTCTAGCTGACAGCCTATAGCATCTCATGTACCACTGGACATTACAAGCAGTCTCTCATACTCTAGCTGACAGAGAATAGCATCTCCTGTACCACTGGACATTACAAGCAGTCTCTCATACTCTAGCTGACAGCCTATAGCATCTCATGTACTACAGGACATTACAAGCAGTCTCTCATACTCTAGCTGACAGCCTATAGCATCTCATGTACCACTGGACATTACAAGCAGTTTCTCATACTCTAGCTGACAGCCTATAGCATCTCATGTACCACTGGATATTGCAAGCAGAGCCTCTCATTCTCTAGCTAACTCTAGGCTCGGCTCTGTGAGAAAGCCTATAATCCGACAGGAAAGGGACAACATTTAGTACACCAGCTAGGAGCCATGACCAAGGGCAGTGGCGTAGCAAGTGTGTCATGGGCCCTAGTGTAAGGAAGGAATTGGGCTCACGACTGCTGTTCGAATTCTAAATTGCAGCAATAATCAGGGTTAAGTGGGGCCCTCAGGGCCCTGGTGCCACTGTACCTGCTGCACCAGTGGAGGCTACGCCCCTGACAAAAGGCAGGAGGTTGAGGTGTAAGCTGTGGGCTAGTCAGCAGGGCGAGGAGGGGGTGGCGGTGTCACCGTGTGTTGCAGCCTAGCAGGTTCCCCTTTCTGCTCCGTTTGGTCATGGCTCGTAAATTGCACGGGACGTGCTCAATGGCCCCCGTGAACTAACCAGGCAGTAACCATACAGAACTGCTCACCCGTGATGGTAGGTCGCTCGGAACCATGAACATGCAGACACCGCCGCAGATTTATAGATCTCCACCGCGCTGGGAATGCCAGGATCCAGCGGCTGTCAGAGCTGGGGCTCCGCGGAGCGGGGCTGCCCTCATACAGATGCCCAACGCAGCCCTCGTGGGAAACTACGCTGTGTTTTCAAAAACCCAGCCCTTCCCCTCCTGCTACCATGACACAGAAATGCCAGCACGAAAAAGAGCTTTCAGACTGCCCGCCCGTCGCCTTTGCATCAATGTGCTAACCCAGCCCATTTTCCCATGTGACTTTTAAGGGCCTGAAATCGCTATACAAGTGCTACTTAAATATAAGGCCCTTCCATGTACCTGTGGTTCTCCGACAGGACAGGGCACTGGCAAATGGAAGTCAAGGCAGGGGTCGCCACTTTAGCATGACCTCCTACCGATTCTGACTTTGACCAAAGTACGTGTTTGAGGTGGAAGGCTATTGACCTTTGCACCCAAGGATCCCGGGTAGGAGGCTGGCTCTGCTGTGAAGCTTTGTCCTTGCAACCCCTGTTTTAGACAGTGCCCTGATGTAAGACTTTCCCCTCCCTGTGAACACCCTGTGGTAAGACGACCCTTCTCTGTTTCTGTGTCCTTCCCTCCCAGTTGCACCTGTAGCAGTCTGTTGGCAGACACAACTGATACAGTGATAGTGAACAAGGGATTAGAAAGTTATTTATCCCAACATAAATCTAGGCGTCAGAGGAATGTTTTTCTCCTGTCCTTTTTGCCTTCTGTGCCCCCGCTGCCCCATTTGTACTGTGCCCGTATTTCTTGTGTTTTCTCGGTCCTTTTTGCCTTCTGTGCCCCTCGCTGCCTCTCTCCATTCCCGCCGCTGCGGCCCCGCCCCCTGACTGCCCATTCGCTGCCCCTGCCTCCCAGCTGCTCCTCCCTCCCACCTCCCCATATATGGCGGCCGCTGTGCGCGCGCCGCTGCGCGCTGGCGCGCCTAAGGCAAGCCCGTCTGCGCCCGTCCGCGACTGGACCGCGCCCAGCGCCAGAACCCCTGGGCCGCGCGCCCCCCGCACCAGCCTCGAGGAACGACGCCGATACGATGCCACCACACTCCACGCTCTCAACCCCGGACGGACGCACAACTGCTTCAAGGCCGCCCCGAAACGCACCCATGGTCCCTTCACCTGCCGGAACTGCAGCTACACCAGCCTCAGAGCCACCGGGGCGCCCGCCAAGAAGGACCTCAACCACCTCCGGTGCATCCTACTGAACACCCGCTCCCGCACGCAAACACGCCGTCGAGCTCTGGGACCTGCTCGACACATCATCACCAGACGTCGCCTTCCTGACAGAGACCTGGATGAACGACTCCTCCGCCCCCGACATCGCCATAGCCATCCCAGACGGCTATAAGATCACCCGCAGAGACCGCATCAACGCAGTAGGAGGAGGAATCGCCATCGTCCACAAGTACACCATCAGGGTCTCGACCAGCACCGACGACACTCTCAGCACCGCCGAACACATGCACTTCCAGATCCACACGGACCCCAACACCACCCTTAGAGGCACCCTTGTCTACAGACCCCCTGGGCCCCGACCCCAGTTCAGCGACTCCATCGCCGACTTCATCAGCACGCACGCCCTGACCTCTACCGACTACATCCTCCTCGGAGACCTGAACTTTCACCTGGAGAACAACAACGACAGCAACTCCACCACCCTGATCGACAGCCTCGCCAACCTCGGCCTGAGCCAGCTCGTCACAACACCGACCCACTCCGCCGGCCACACGCTTGACCCCATCTTCTCCTCAAGCTCCCACGTCTCCTTCAGGCACACCACGGAACTCCTCTGGACCGACCACCGCTGCATCCATTTCTCCTTCCAGAAACCCACCACACACCACCGCACCCAACAGATCCCACGCCGCTGCTGGAGCAAAGTCACCGAAGACCAACTCCGGGCAACCCTCGCTCTCAGCCCTCCCTCCGACCCATCCAACACCGACGACGCTGCCTGCAACCTCAGACGATGGATGGACGACTGTGCCAACACCCTCGCCCCGCTGAAAAAGCTCACCTACAGCGACACCACCAAAAGAGCCAGCTGGTTCACCTCGGAACTCCTAGCTTCCAAGCGTACCTGCCGGAAACTAGAGAAGAAATGGCACAGTGATAAGACACCGGACAGCCACACAGCCCACAAAGACGCCATCCGTAACCACCACCACCTCATCAGGTCCGCCAAGAGAATCTCCTTCAAAGACCGCCTCGACAACAACGCACACAACAGCAAGGAGCTTTTCAACATCGTGAAGGAACTCTCCAATCCCAGCTCCAACACCAACGACATCCCGCCGTCGCAACCCCTGTGCGATTCCCTCGCCACCTTCTTTCACCGCAAGATCGCCGACATCCACGACAGCTTCAACACCCTGACAGCCCCAACTAAGATCGATGCACCAGACCCGCCACACACCATCGACCACGACCCCCTGCCAGCCTGGACCAGCGTGAACATCGAGGACACCATCAAGACCATGAGCACAATACACTCCGGCTCCCCGTCAGACCCTTTCCCGCACCACATCTTCAACAAAGCCAGCAGCTCCATCGCACCCCACCTGTGCAACGTCATCAATCTCTCCTTCGAGACCGCGACCTTCCCAGAGAGCTGGAAACACGCAGAGATCAACGCCCTACTCAAAAAACCCAAGGCGGACCCGAGAGACCTCAAGAACTTCCGGCCCATCTCTCTGCTTCCGTTCCCAGCCAAGGTCATCGAGAAGATCGTCAACAAACAGCTAACCCGATACCTCGAAGAAAACAGCATCCTGGACCCATCCCAATCGGGGTTCCGCAGCAACCACAGCACTGAGACTGCCCTCATCGCCGCCACCGACGACATCAGGATCCTGCTGGACAATGGTGAGACCGCAGCCCTCATCCTGCTGGACCTCTCCGCCGCCTTCGACACTGTCTGCCACCGCACTCTACGCGCACGCCTCCACGACGCAGGGATCCGAGACAAGGCCCTGGAATGGACCACCTCCTTCCTCGACGGCAGAACCCAGAGAGTCCGCCTCCCACCTTTCCGATCCGAAGCCTCCGAGATCATCTGCGGCGTACCCCAGGGATCGTCCCTCAGCCCAACACTGTTCAACATCTACATGGCCCCGCTCGCACGCATCGCCAGACAACACGACCTCAACATTATCTCCTACGCCGACGACACTCAACTGATCCTCTCCCTCACCAAGGACCCCTCGCCGCCAAAGCCAATCTCCACGAAGGAATGAAGGCCGTCGCCGATTGGATGAAGATCAGCCGACTAAAGCTGAACACGGACAAAACGGAGGTCCTCATCCTCGGCTCCAACCCCTCAGCCTGGGACGACTCCTGGTGGCCAACGACGCTGGGAGCAGCCCCGGCACCCACCGACCACGCACGCAACCTGGGAGTCATCCTCGACTCAACGCTCTCCATGGCCAAGCAAGTCAACGCAGTCTCCTCCTCCTGCTTCAACACCCTCCGCATGCTTCGCAAGATCTACAGGTGGATCCCGACAGACACAAGAAGAACAGTCACCCAGGCCCTCGTCAGTAGCAGACTGGACTATGGGAACGCCCTCTACGCGGGAGCCCCGGCCAAGCTCATCAAGCGACTGCAATGATACAAAACGCCTCCGCACGACTGATCCTCGACGTACCACGCCACAGCCACAGCCACATCACCCCCCACTTGAGGAACCTGCACTGGCTCCCCGTCGACAGGAGGATCACCTTCAAACTCCTCATCCACGCACACAAGGCACTCCACAAAACTGGCCCAGCCTACCTCAACAGACGACTCTTCTTCTACGTCCCCAACCGCCAGCTCCGCTCCGCCGACCTCTCCCTCGCCACCGTCCCTCGCATTCGAAGAACAACCACCGGCGGCAGATCCTTCTCACACCTCGCCGCCAAGACCTGGAACACCCTTCCACTAAGCCTACGACAGACCCAAGACCTGCTGACCTTCAGGAGGCTACTCAAGACCTGGCTGTTCGACCAGTAGCAGCATCCCCCCCCCTTCCCTCTCCCCAGCGCCTTGAGACCCTCGCGGGTAAGTAGTACGCTCTACAAATTCTGTGATTGATTGATTGATGTTCTTTCACTTCAATCTGGATAAATATTCAACACGCATTGGCAATGTCAACAGGTCTGGCTTTAAAGGAATGTTGTATGGTAATGTGAAACATTGCAAGTAAATAACATGGAAATAGATATGTATTTTTGTGGAAGCAAAGGACAGTAGAATAATATAGGTGTAGGTTAAAAGGTCAGGTGACAGTTGCACTGTCAAGCTAGACCTAAAAATGTAAATGACTGCCCTCCTCTCATCTGTGCTGCTGCCAGAGACAAACAACATAAATTATCTAAGACACTTTTATAGCATTCCAGTGTCATGTTTGTACACCTGAAAGTGATAGTTCAAGCTTTGGTAGCTGGGTAAATAAACAAAATGATCACTGAGGCTAGAGGGAAAGCACTTTTTTTGTGGAAGCGCACAACTTCTGAATAATCCAAACATGTACTTCTACCTCCCACATGTGGGCGGAGCCAACGCCCCTCTCTGGTGATGATCACATAATTGTCTGGCGACAGCTATGCTGTCAAGCCAGACCATAAAAACTACCCCAACTGTGACTGCCAGTGATGTAGTGTAGTAGGTTGTGTGTATTGACTTGAATATGATAGGGGAATTGTCCAGGTGTGTGAGGGCCAGGTAGAAAGCCACCAGGCACATGTGATGAGTGGCATTAGACTCTGTGTTGCCTAATGTCTTCACCCAGTTACTGCATATTTAGCAAGTGTTTTTTTTTTTTTTTTTTTTTATGACTATAATATTTGAGTATCTGATGCATAACAAAATAATACATTTTAATTGGTCCCAGTGCCCTCCATACCACTTTTTTCCAAATAAATTCCCTCCATTAAAACAAAACACAAAAGTTTTGCACGTATACTGACTTTCTAGGAATGTACAAGCCATATGATCTGATTAGCCTCCTGTGGCAACTCGATTCTTGGCAGGGACCTCCGTTAGTGAAGTGATGTTGGACATGGCCCTTCATAGGGGGATTTCCCTAAAACGTTTTGCTTTTTGTCCTCCTGGTTTTTTGCCAACTCTCTTTCGCTGACCTTAAGACTCTGTGCACTTTCCCACTGTACTGCGGTGGTAAGGTGTGCATGCCCTTCCTGCACATGTCAGGATAGGGTGCTTACTTGATTGGTTTAGGTGTCGTACCTGTGAGTGCCCTGTAAAAAAGTACACCACATACCCAGGGCGGGTGTGACACTGGCTAATAGGGAGGCGCCGTATTGATTGTGCCACCCACTTGAATAGCCTGTCAGAAATGTCTCATACTTAGGATGGTCGGTCTCACTACGTAGCCAACCCTGAGGGGGCGGTTCACTACCACCAAACCGGGGTAGGTGATTAACCAGGTAGGTACATCTGCGTGTGCACTGCCCGGGTAGGGGTGAACCCCAATGTGGGTGTTCCCTACCTAGGGGGTCGGCTCTCCCTATGGGACATTTCCTGGGTGTGGCTGATTCTCTTGTTAGGGCCTCTGGGCACTTTCCCACTGTAAGTGCAGTGTGAAAGTGCGCGCGCCCTTCTGAAACACGTTAGGAACTGGTGCTCACCTGAGGTTTCTAAAGCGTTGGTTAGGTCTGCCATGGCTGGCCGCTGGGTGTGCACTTGCACCTATTTTGTTTTAAGATCTGGTGGGTCCAGTCTGCCAGTGCAGGCTGGTGTGCGCACTTGCACCAATGGAGTCTTTGAATACATGTCCAGCCTGCCAATGCAGGCTGGTGTGTGCTCGGCACCCAGGGTGTGCTAAGCATGTGTCCAGACTGCCAATTTTTTTCTTTTTTTTTGCAGAGTTTTATATAGCGCGAACTTGACCCGAATCGGGTATCAGAGCGCTTTACATAGCACCAGTTACGTTACATTTGGACACACATTCATTTTTTTGTTAGGCACGGGGAGATTAAGTGATTTGCCCAGAATCACAGGATGTTCAGCGTCATTGCCGAGACTCGAACCCAGTTCTCCAGATTCGAGATCGGACGCCCTAGCCGTTAGGCCAACTCCAGGCTGCAGGCTGGTGTGCGCACTCACACCGATGGTGCTCCTAAATACGTGTTCGACCTGCCATTGCAGGCTGGTGTGCGCTTCACACCAATGGTGCTCCTAAATACGTGTCTGGCCTGCCATTGCAGGCTGGTGCGCACTGGCACAAATGGTGCGCTTAAATACTGGTCCAGCCTGCCATTGCAGGCTGATGCGCGCAATTGCACCCTGACTCAGACTCACCTGTTTAAGTCACTGGCAACATCACAAAATAAAATGATGGAGGAGTGTTGAAACTTTTGAAACACTCACCCCCAGTCACAGATTTGGGTTTAATCCATCGTTATTTTGCTTGCCACGTCACCCCAGTTTGGACCCAGCCATATGCAAATCAGTATTGACCCTGCTCCCCATGGGAACAGTCCAGCCCAAACTGCCAAGCCAGGTCCTCCCTGGACCGGAAATAAGCATCCTGGGACTGTTGAAGTCGCTAGCCATTCTGAGAGGACCTTTCACTTCCACCGAGTACCCCGAGGGTGTGTCTTAAGGGGTGAAGCGAGTGGTAGGTGAAAGGCAGGGCAGGTACACGTGTGTCCCCTGCCCAGGTAGTGAGGAATACCCATGTATGTTTTCACTTCCTATGAGGTTTGCTATTCTCATAGGCTAACATGGGGAAATGGTAGACATCACTTCAGGCTGCAGTAGTGGATTGCAGTGGAGCAGCCTCATGATGTTTCCTATCATTGGATTCGCAGCGACAACCCCTTGCCAGTGGTAAAGGTGGCTTTGTCGTAATTCACGTAGAAATGCCACTACTAGAAAGTGCAGTACAACAAAGAAATGGTCAAGTAGCACACAACAATTATTAGAAAGACAAACAATAAGTTGCATCCACAAAACCAACTTGTAAAGACAAATTTGCAAGTAATGCAATTTATTTACAATGAAGTTATGACTTTTAGTTGTGGCAACACAGTTGCTCAATCCTCTTACGGTAATGCAAATATTTACAATAATGGGTGCTCTGGGATGGGAACCGGGAAATGAGGAGTGATTGTGATCAGAGTGGAGACGTGAGGGTAGTGGACAAGGACATGGTAGTGTGACATATATCCATCACATTCACATGGTGATACTGATCCGGCCTTAACAAAGGTCAGTTGTCACATAGCAGTATATGAACACTGTCAATGAATTACAGTTGTCTAGGCTTGTGATCTGGTTGCAGAATTGGAGCCGGACGGTTGTTTCAAGATTTATCTGTAATCTGACAGCGATCTTTTGACCTGCAGTTTTAATTCCGCGTACGCGCACAGATGGCCGTACCTCCGCCTCCTTTCTGAGAGCTCTGGTGAGCCAAATTTCCACACGATTGCCCAGCCCATAGAAACACGCTGGATGTTCAATTAGGTGCTCTTTCCTAGTCCTGATGAAGACCCCACCCTAAGGCTGGACTCACCTAGTTATCTGTATAGGGGTCGAAACGTTGACTACAACCAGATCACAAGCCTGGACAACTGTAATTCATTGACAGTGTTCATATACTGCTATGTGACATATTTGGAACAACTGACCTTTGTTAAGGCCGGATCAGTATCACCATGTGAATGTGATGGATATATGTCACACTACCCTGTCCTTGTCCACTACCCTCACGTCTCCACTCTGATCACAATCACTCCTCATTTCCCGTTTCCCATCCCAGAGCACCCATTATTGTAAATATTTGCATTACCTTAAGAGGATTGAGCAACTGTGTTGCCACAACTAAAAGTCATAACTTCATTGTAAATAAATTGCATTACTTGCAAATTTGTCTTTACAAGTTGGTATTGTGGATGCAACTTATTGTTTGTCTTTCTAATAATTGTTGTGTGCTACTTGACCATTTCTTTGTTGTACTGTATTATTGACCCGGGTCTGGTAGCCTTTCAGGGTATCCCCATTGATACACAATACTACTAGAAAGTGGGCATTTCTGTGCTCTAAACTCTTTGCGTGCCTTGGTGCTTGGCTCCAGTCCACACTGGAGGTTGGAGGAGCACATCTGGGCATTCCCCCGCGACAGCTATAAAACACTGGGCATGCACCTGGAACGACAGACCTTTGCCATTTGCAGCCAGGCTGGAGAGATTTGAGGAAGAGATTTTGACACTTGCCTCTGGAGCCAGATCTTGGCCCACTAAAGATAAAGATCTGCATTCCATGACCTCATGGCAGATAGTACTGAAATGGAGGGGAGACATATGTGGTTCAAAGAGAGACCCTTTGAACCACCCCCAACTTCAAAGGCACTTTCCAGTATAACTACTGGTGCCATACTTCAGCACGGGGTGAGATACGCTTGTGGGGACGTAGGACTTAAGAACCTAGGACTACGTGTTGCACATTGCCAGAGTACTCTGTTGTGCACAAGGAGGAGCACTACCATTGAAATGGACCATGTCCCCTTCCTGAATAATGGCTGGCCTGTACTGACTACCTGCTGCTGTGTGGCACCCTGAAGTGTGCTCTCCAAAGTCTTTTTGAGCTTGCCCCCTGTTCTTTTGGAGGTCCCAGGGACATCAAAGATCTCCTAAGAGGGACCCACACCATCTGCCTGTGACACCTGAAGTGCGGTGCCCTCTTAATTGCCCACATTATCTGCTGGATTCCAACTGGCGGCGTGGAACTAAGAATTGTGCCTGGAGACCAGATCGCCTTATGCGGAGTCCCGAAGACTGGCCCGCATCTAAGGCGTGGGGACCTTGGCATGCATAAGCATCTCATTGGTGGTGAGCAGATTGATCAGTTGCGGGACCCAGCGTGGCCCGCTTCGTCGATTGTGCTGCATCTCTCTCGTGTGTTGATTATTATGTGTACTGAATACAAACGTTATTTACATACATCACGTGTGAAGTCTCTTTTGTGACGCACAAGGTATGTATCGTAAGTGAGTGCTGTGCCAGTGCTTTACACGTTGCCTCTGTGGTAAGCCTGACTGCTCAGTGCCAAGCTACCCAAGGGTGAGTGCAGGTTATACAGTGTGTGGAATCACCCACCCCTGACGGCAGTGGTAGGTTCTGCCTGGCTGGGGTACTGCCTCAGCCAACCAGAAAGTGCCAGTTCCAACAGGTGGTATAGAATGAAATACATAATGTGTAAACACACCCCACACACGCTTTTTGGACTCTGTGCTATTATACGTCTGAGGAGATCAAACCAGCAGAAAAACCATCATAGGTACAGCAGTGCTGTGGTACCAGGCATGGGGAAAATGAGGGCCTCACTCATTTAGTCATAACTGTCAGCTGACTTGTTATGGTTGTCCTTCATTACCCAAATTGGATGGAGGGGGCCTTTTATTTACTTGAATTATTTTTATTTTATGTATTTAGTGGGGATTTGTAGAATGCACAATTACTTCAGAGTTTCACTGCGCTTGTGTCATTTCTGGGTAGGGAAGATGTTTCTTATTGGGGAAAAAACTCGTTTTGAGGGCTTTTCTAAATTGGAAGAGGGGAGGGAAAGTACAGATGGGGGAATAGCATTCCCAGCTCAGCACTGAGCACAGTAAGGCAGTGCCCTCCTCCCCCTCGCTGTGCGTGAGTTTGAAGAGCCAAACTTGAAACAGATATTGGGTGCTGGGTTTGAGTTTGGGGGTGGGGGAATGATGGTATTTATTGAATATGTGAAACAGGAGTTTAGGGGGACTTGTCAGAGTAGATTTTATGTAGGTAGAGCAATTTTCTTGCCTGAAAGAGGCTTCTGATAAGGCATTTGGGATTTTTGAGAGTCTTGCAGTAAAGATTTTGGGGATGCCCAGGTAAACTGCATTGCTGTCCTTTAGTCTACAGTGTACAAAGGCACTTGTGGTCAAGATTCTATGTGGGAAAGAGAGAAAAGGTCAAATTCTCCAGAGGAGCCTTAGCTGGAAGAGGCAATATTTGGTGATGTTAAAGATCTGGTCAATAAGATCCAATTTATGGTCTAGGAGCATGCCGAGATACCAAACTTTAGAGATGGAGTGCACCAGACACCATGCCGATTTTGCTAAGCAACTGGATCTAACAGAGTACTTGCCCAGTAGACGGTGGTGATGTCAATATTTATCTCAATGTTTGCAGTTAATTGAGATCAGCCCATCACCACTGTCAAATAAAATAAATAAATATAATAAGTAAAATAAGTTGTTGCTTCTCCATGCAGAGACCTGACAGGTATTCCCTTACTGTGTCAGTGTCCGTTAAGCCTAACCATAAACTGATTAGATCCTTGATGTTAGCAAAGAGATTATCCAATACAGCATGACGATCTCTCCATCATCAGGCCCTTGTGGTGATCTGCATCTAAAACAGTGTGAAGTTTGTGTTGCAGCTCCCGTACTCCTCCCGTTTCCATTGATAAAACGGTTAGTTGGCTAAGAGAGGACAACTGCAGTGTTTTGATGGATGGTGGAGAGACATGAAACTCAATAACCGTAGTGTTGGGCGCCAACCAAAAAATGTGACAGCCATACCCGTGACTTGTGTCTAGTTCCTTATGTGAGGGGCTCCAATGTCTTTGTATTACTCCACCCCTTAGGAAGCAGAGGATGAAAAGGCAGCCGTGATGTCACCAGCGAGGAGCAGAGGGGAAGAATCGAGCCTCCTCCTGCCTAAGCTGGGAAGTGCGTTCCAGGACATGGTGAGGTATGACTGCTGAGACTGTGATCAAAGCCACCTTAGTTAGAAGGTAACGGTAGCCTGTTGTGTTTCCTTTAACATTTTCACTGGGACGGTCATCTGAGAGGGATGTTGTCAAGAAGCCCACTATGGTGACTGATTCCTCTTTTCGGGCAGAATGGAGTGACGAGCTATGGTAAATTGTCACCTTAATGTGTAGGTGTAAATGGAGGCTACAGGTAAAAATGACATTTGATTCATCCATGTTTCCTCCACCACCCCCTGGTGGCTTACTGGTATTTCTTATGGACACATTTAATGGCGCAGCCGCCCTTTGTGCTGTGGATTCCTTTAGATGGGTGCTGAGGCTTTGCCTAATACAGACAGTGGCTGCTCGATTACTGGTTTCTTTACATCGATTGAACTGTTCAGTCTTAATATTGTTCTGCAAGGTTTCAGATCCAGCTTATGAGTACCATGTGACCTAAAATGCACTACATGCTTGCATACTACCTGGCTATATGCAGACATCGAGGAATCCTTTGAACCAGTCATGATTCAGAAACATACCATTACCCCTAGGTTCTCCCTTGGCTTCAGGTGCTTAAATCAGAGTACAGCACTCGTGCAGAAACACTCAAAGTGATGCCTTCTCTGTTAGTGTGAAGGAGGGG
Source organism: Calotriton arnoldi (assembly GCA_963921515.1). Lineage (NCBI taxonomy): Eukaryota > Metazoa > Chordata > Amphibia > Caudata > Salamandridae > Calotriton > Calotriton arnoldi. Next base: position 4,839,487 of record CAWUFW010000224.1, on the reverse strand, counting down.
TGGAGTCTATTGTGAAACCTTGGGGGGCGGTCCTCTAAACTGATTTGTCAAAGGAGGGACAAATCAATGTAACTGCTGAATGGCAAACAAAATACTTCCTTTAGATAGTAGGGAATGTGGAGTCTGAGTACAGAGTGAGGAAAACAGTACAAAGAATGAATGTGATGAATTAGACAATAAATATAAAACATTGACTAATGGACATCCATGACTATCAATGGGCCCAGGTTTTATGACTGTTTAGTTGGCTTGTCAAGTAGGGCATGAGGCTTGCTCTGTCTTATTTGCAGTCTCATATTGTTTTTGTCGTAGTCCAGTCCGTTTACACAATCTGTGTGTGATGTACAGTGACTGGTTGCCTGACCCATGCTGTGAGCAAGCATCAGGCACTTTCATCGACCCACAGTGGAGCTGTACATATGCTTAGGAATGACGAGGCAGCTGGTAGTGCCCATCTTTCACCGCTGTAGGAGCTGATACTGGGTGAAGTGGTAGTGATATATTCAGCCACATGTTCAGCTGGCCCACCAATATTTCATCTGAGAAGCTCTACTTTTGCAGGGGCAACTCTGGAGAATCCTACAGTGCCACGCCTGCAGCGCACGCACATCTCACAAGTACTGCAGGTGAGGTACCTGAGAACGTGCTTAAGCAACAGAGAACAGAGAAGCAGTGACATTTTCTTGTCTCTGCCAACAGGTTCAGTTGTGTGACCACAGTGGCTCTCATTGTCTGGCCAACAAGTTGTATTAAGTGCATATGCTTGCCCATTGCTGCTGGCCCTTACACTCTGGCAACTCCCTATTGTGCAGAGGGAGGGGGAAATCTGTCAATAAATCCATTTATACAAACATTATGCGTACTGTAAGGCATAATGTGCAATCAGTGATTGTATATCTCCATGCCACTGGAGTCAAGCTATCCTGGCTGATGAGGGCTGAAAGCCCGAAACCGGTCCTAGGATGCTTGTTTCCAGTCCAGGGAGGACCTGGCCTGGCAGTTCGGGCTGGACTGTTCCCATTGGGCGCAGGGTCAAGACTGATTTGCATATGGCTGGGTCCAAACTGGAATGGCATGGTGAGCAAAAAAACGATGGATTTAGGCCCAGATCTCTGTACTGGGGTGAATGTACGACATTGTTCTGCATTCTGTCCATCAATTGTTGTTTTTGCATTTGTCACCCCGAGTGGGACGGGTATGCCCAGACGTGGGTCCCGTGCTCTCCATGCCACTGGAGTCAAGCTATCCTGGCTGATGAGGGGTGAAAGCCCGAAACCGGTCCTAGGATGCTTGTTTCCAGTCCAGGGAGGACCTGGCCTGGCAGTTCGGGCTGGACTGTTCCCATTGGGCGCAGGGTCAAGACTGATTTGCATATGGCTGGGTCCAAACTGGAATGGCATGGTGAGCAAAAAACGATGGATTTAGGCCCAGATCTCTGTACTGGGGTGAATGTACGACATTGTTCTGCATTCTGTCCATCAATTGTTGTTTTTGCATTTGTCACCCCGAGTGGGACGGGTATGCCCAGACGTGGGTCCCTTGCTCTCCATGCCACTGGAGTCAAGCTATCCTGGCTGATGAGGGCTGAAAGCCCGAAACCGGTCCTAGGATGCTTGTTTCCAGTCCAGGGAGGACCTGGCCTGGCAGTTCGGGCTGGACTGTTCCCATTGGGCGCAGGGTCAAGACTGATTTGCATATGGCTGGGTCCAAACTGGAATGGCATGGTGAGCAAAAAACGATGGATTTAGGCCCAGATCACTGTACTGGGGTGAATGTACGACATTGTTCTGCATTCTGTCCATCAATTGTTGTTTTTGCATTTGTATATCATGGCATTTTAAAACTTCCTTTCAGTAAAGGTTCTGGTAGAAGAATGACTGATTAGGCTGAATAGCTTTCAATGTGTCACATGTAATTGTTAATTATTCTGTGCATTAGTAGATCACTTTTAGCAATTAATTCGGACGATGTAATCACACAAATGTATTAATTTGCCTTCCAGTAGTATGGAATATTTGTGGGGTTTTAAGAGACATTCTTATGGTTTGCATCCTTTTAGAAAAATGTTGTAAAAACATCAGTAAAACCTAAAACTTTAACTGATCTTATAAATGCTTTAGGAGCGTCAGTGGTGCTGTTTATGACACCCTTGATATGCTGTTTTCATTCAGTCACTGAATAAACAGCTTTCATCGTGATAATGCATCAGCTGTCTTACACACTAGCATTCACAGAGTGCAGCAGTGTGCACAGTGTAACATGCTTTTCTGACAGCTGCCCATGATGTGCAATCTCTGACATTTGGGCACTTCACTTGGAAACCCTTGCTTGCGTCCAAGAACAAAGCCAAAAATAACAAACTAAACCTAATTTTTCCAATGTTGAACATACGTACCATTGTCACGTTGGCATAGCTTCAAGCATTCCTGGCTTTTCAAGCACCAGCATTTTGCTTTCAGGAAGTTGCATGTTTAACATTCAAATGGGGCCAAACATCACAACATGCAAAGTGTTGCCAGCAGAAAAGCCAAGACTAGCTGAAGGAGTCATGCATAACTTAGTCGCTTGCAAGCTGTGTTTTTACATTTTACAGAGCGGTTATCACTTTACTGGTCCACCCACATTCTCAGTGCTAATGCGCTCACAGCTTTTTGAAGCAACAGCATGTCACTCACCCAGGCATTCAAGAGGGTCTAAAGTAACAGGTTTGCCAAAAAAGCACCAGCTGAAGCACCAAACTGCCGGGAGCAGCTAAATGGCAAATACCATGCTACCTACACAAATTGCGTTAAACCAATCTGGTCCCTCTGACGCCCCATAAAAATCCTCTCAGGTCACCCACTCCTCCCCTTCGGCTGTCATAAATGCCAGTCCTCTCCAAGCAATGAGCACTCATAGTCTGCCAACTTTTCTGCATCCACGAGAGACCAGTCTCTTCACCTGGGGCATTGTATTGAAGTCAGGCACTCCTGCCAACCACTGTGCACCATGCACTATGCCATCCTAGCCTTGGTGTTCAACCTCTTGAAATCCACCAGGGAGGGGCAAAATCCAGCCATTGCTTTGTTGCATCTTTGCCCTTGGAGAGAGCTCTGTAGTCCTCCTAATGTGATGTGACAATGTGTTTGAGTGACAGGAAAGGGGGTAGTACTGCTATGTGCAGACCAGTTAAGGCAGATACTGGAGAAGAGAAAAGTTACATGTAATAGTAGTTCTCCAGTATCTATATATTTCATAGATTCAGTTGCAACCCACCCTCCTCCTTACAAGAGCTCACCTAGCAATATTGGTTTTTCACACGAATGCTTTGAAATCTGAAGCATGGTGGCCTCTCAGGGTGTGCTCTTCAGTCTGCCCAGCGCCTTGAGACCCTCACGGATGAGTAGTTGCGCTTTACCAACCCTAATTGATTGATTGATTGTCTGTGGCTGAAGTTTGGTTATTTTTGTAATGATGTGGCTAGGTTACTGAACAGCTGTGGTTACAGCCTTTAGTCTATGTTTAATATGATGCTGCTATTATAATGTATGTCAGATTGCGAGCTTGACAAAGGGTGTCATTCAAGCATGTGAATCTATAAAAGATACCAGTACTGGAGAACTACCATTACAGGTAAGTAACTTTTTTCTTTTTTCATGACATGAAAATCTGATGTGGTGGCACAAAATGATTGTATGTTCAAATATATATTTAAAGCTTAAACGTCTCAATACCGTGGTCTGAGGGCTTAGCCTGTATGTCTGGCATGATTTGCCTCCTGTACAAACATATAAAAGTCTCTAACCAGAGTGAAAGCACTGGAGTATGAGCCTTATAAAACCTTAGCCCTATAGTCTGTGGCCTAGAATTGTGAGACTAATGTATTTTTTTTATTTTTACACCTTGCCACTTCTAAGGACAAGGGTTACTGAGAACCTATCTAGATGTGGCATGATTGTAAAATGACATTAAAATTAATTATTTAAAATATGAAGGTTATGGGGAGTTGCACAATGTGAACTGCCTGTTTCACATGTGGCCTTTTAGACATTTTTATGAAAATGTGATGAAGAATTGTACCATTCTACTCCTATTTTCTTTAAAAAAAAAAAAAAAATCTGTGGCTAGATGTATTCTTAACACACCTGTGGAGGATCAGTCTTGTTTGTCAAACCATGAATGTAATGAAATATTTCATGAGCGCTGCCTCAGAACACAGGAGCTAGCACAGTGCTCTGTAAGGCGAGAAACACATACTCAAAAACGGCATTTGTTAGCATTTAATAATGTATCATAAACTTCAATAAAACGTGCAGGCTCCCTTAGAGTAAGAGTGCAAATTAGGGACTGTGTCCTGTGGCCCGGTGATTGGTTTATAATTTGTGAGCCTGTAGACAGGAATCATAGGTGCTCGTGCAACGGCATTTTCACGATAGGGCACGGGCCCTTCTTTTGAGTGCAGTCGCTCCCTGAAGACGCGCTCCCCATATTATATGAGAATGTTGGACAATTGTTCCAGTCCCTGGCCTGATGTTTTGGACATCCAGTAGCCCACCTACAATTGTCCAGAGGGTCTACGGACAATTTGGCATATCCTGATCATACAATGTCCTACATAAAGCAATGCTCAGCGGTTTCCACTTGGCTTTTGTTAAAATTGAGCTCTGATGACGATCCTGTTGTTTTAAGAGATGAAAAAGCCATTGACTACAAAGGCGAACCTGCTGTATTATTATAATTTATTGTTTTTTTAGGGGTGTAACTTTACGATTAGTAATACACATATATTTATGTACATTATACATGTGTATCACACTTTGCTTGAACAGGGAGCATGCTTGTTCACCTCACTGCACTTTGCTCTTTACTGATGGTTAATATTTATTGATTTTTATGATACATTATTAAATGCAAACAAATAGCGTTTTTGAGTATATGTTTCAGCACGTTATAGTGGGGACCACTGCCCTAGCTATATATTGAAACCACAGGGTCCCTAGTGATCCCAAGGTAACCCCTGTGTTATAGCGCTTCAGTACCTAGGAGGCCTAAACTGGTCTGGGGTTGCTTCTGCTCTCCTCTGGAGGAGACCTGCTCTGTCAGTTTAGGCTACAGAAGTGGGACCAATACTGATTTGCATATGGCTGGTCTCTGTCTAGAGTGGCACAGTGGGCAAAAAGCAATGAACTGAAATGCAACCTGAGTGATTGTTAGTGGCTGAGATAAATTCTAGCATTCCTTTCATCACTTTGCTGTTTGCTCCTACAGAGCTTGTGGCTTTTTAACAAAAGTTTAATCAAATAATACTGTAAAATGCCCTAATTGGCCACAGTTACTCAAAATATACACGGGGTAACCCCAACACCTCGTAAAACTTGCCTGGATGAAGTCCAGCTCATGGAATGTTATTCTGGGGCAGGTATTTAAGAGACCGCTTTCAAAGATCACCAGACCCCAGTGATCCCTCCTAGTGCTCCAATGGTGCTGAATTCCATGAACCTTAACTGGTCATGACATCCTATCGACATCCCAGAGTACCTGTAAAGCCATAGTGTTTCCTTCCACAAGTTGTCGTTCTTTTATGCAGTGATGGACAGTCTCGAGTCTTATTCCAACCCCTCATTGGTGTACTGCATTTTTTTGCTGCCCCAGCTAGGTTCAGACTGTATAAATACCTACACGTACATGGTCTTTGCGGAGTGTTGCTGACATTGTTTTGTCTTCAAATTCCACTATCGTCGGTTTTTCAAGCCAGCACAGTTGGTTCCCATGTTTGGCATGTTGCCATGGCTTTTTTGTTTCTCGCTTCGGGCCCACAAACTGCGATCGTGGTTATGGTGGGCAGACCATCTGCTCTGTTTGATCATCGGATACAGCGAGCAGAGTGTTTGTCTACAAGACAAGCATGCTACTTTTGAGTGTGGGGAAATGTGCATGACAGAGAATGCACAAGATAGCGGAGTCAGTGCGATAGATGCAAACCTGAAAATGAAGTGGCAAGAAAAAGAAGGGAGAGTAAAAGGTGCATAAAAGCACTAAGGGAACTAGACACTATAAATGGAAAGGCATTAAAGATCATAGTTCATAGCTACCTTCTTGAGTGCTGAATGGTCAAGAATGGTTGATGAAAAACAAAATGGTGGGAAGATGAAGGGAGGCTTCAGAACTCTAACCAGGCAGTCCTGCAAGGAGATCAAACCACAGGAAGAACAACTATGGTCGATATAGATAAGCAGACAGCGGGAAGTGGACAGAAAGGCCATTCGAGGAAAGGAGAGATGAGTTGGATCATGATAGTAAAAGAAGTGGGGTTGATCAATCAAAACAATTACGGAGTACCTTGGAAAAAGCCTGTTACTGTGATAGAGGATGAAGGGAGTGAATGAGGAGGGGACTCAGAGAATGTAACATACTGAGAAAGTGGCCCAACTGCAGAGGGAGGCTGACCGAGAACGAGTCTTATGTACAGACAGCCAAAAAGAGATCACTACAGGTGTACTGGCAGCTAAAGAAAGACTAGCAGGAACAGATAGATAATTGTGAGCCCAGGAAAAGATGAAGGCTGAGCGAGGGGGTAATGGAAATAAATTGCGAAGGAAAAATGAGAGAGAAAGGCACTGGGCAATGCGCACAGCATGAGTGCATGATAAGTTAATCATAGTGGCAGCTGGAGAAAGGGATGCAAAGAGAATAGGATAGCCATAGGTAGTTGATACAAAAACAGTTCGAAATGGAAAATCATACCTACATAATTCATTTAAGTGATGTAAAATGAAAATGACAATCCTGTGAGACAACTAGAGAAAGACTAGCATGGGGTCAGCTGGAGAAATGTAACCATGGGGCAAGGAAAGAAAGAGAAAGAAAAGGGCATCCATGTATGGTTGTTATGGGAAGATGGTAAGTGAAAAGAGCAATTATACCGAACAATTTGACTACATGATGGAATGAAAAAATGACATTGATGTGGGAAGGCAAAAATAAGCCAACCCTAGTGAACAGCTACAAAAATTGATTGAGAGAATAGAAACCCTAGGTGAGAGCAAAGGAAATAAAGAGAAATGCAACCATTTAGAGCAGTGGTTCCCAAACATTTTAGAACCACAACTCACTTTTTAGAACGACAAAGTTTCGCGACCCACATAACTTTAATGGCCGTGAAGGAGGGGCGATTTTTTTAATGTAACTGAAACATCGTGTGGTACTGCACTGTCATTTACAGACCATACATTTTCTATTAAAGTGGCCAATAACTTTGCAAAGATATACTTTACTGATAAAACTATATAGCACACAATTGATAATATGTCAAAGTCGGGTTTCTGTGAATATTTATCATTTGTGCACAATCAAGTAAAGTTCCTATTAAAATCTCTGTTTCCAGCACACTTAAAAATTACATAAAAATGTGCTTCATGTTTGCTTTTCCTAATTGCTGATGAAAGCAGTTCATTTACAGGCATTTACATTTTGTTGTGCGTTGCAAAAATCGACATCACAATTTCCTGTACTCCAGCATGATTATCACATAATTAACATTAAAAATCCTTCTCACTTTGCAGTCAGAGAAAGAAAAGTAACACCAATCCCATAAGCAGCAGTTTGTCAAAAAACACATAGCCTGTCATTTGACCTCTCTCTGTGAAGCATCAAATGTGAAAGATAAACACAAAATCTAAAGGCATCTTTGTTTATTGGCCGGACTTTCCTTACCCACCAAAAATCGCTGGCGACTCACCAGTGGGTCATAACCGACAGTTTGGGAAACACTGATTTAGAGCATCTAAAGAGATATGAAGAGAGGTGAAAACAGATCAGTATACAAAGAAATGCACAAACCGATAGGAAGACAGCTAGACGGCGAGGTGGAACAACTGAGAAAAGTAAATAAAGAGGAATAGATGGGCCGGTGGTCCACTGTAGGGCCAACAGAACTCATGCTACTATGAACCAGAGATGGAGAGAGACATAGATCTAGAAAGAGTACCACAAACAAATTAAGAGAGCGCGATGGGAAGACCGTGCAAGTGTGAAGTATGGGGAGAAGCAAACTAAGGAGGCAGTGATAAACTAGAAGAGAAAAGTGGGAGGGAGAGTGAGATGCGAGAGTGAGCCGACGCCGCCATTCTTAAGTGTGCAGATCTTTGTTAAAGTACGCTGACGAGATAGAATCCAGTTTCTTACTGACACTTTTCAGTGAAAATGTTTGTTCCTCTGGAGCGGGAGGGGCGTTCACACATTAAGGAGTCATTCCTACACTGTGCCTCTGACATGGCTGTGCCCATTTGTGGGGATGCCAGGCTCTTCTTAAGGCGCAGCGTGTCGCCCGTTTCAAATCTTCCAGCCTTAACTTCTACCGCAGTGACAATGGCGCAGGGCAGCAGGTCACACAGGAAATTTAGGTAGGCGAGCAGAGGGAGGGCGGCAGGCCCAGGGCGGGCGCGACAGCCATCTTGTACGGAGGGGGAAACAGATAAATTTCCGTCACTCTAGTGGGAGTAAAGATGACTTTTACAACCGCCAGCCATAAAAATGGCAGCGGAGGAGGGGGGAAGATGGAGCGCGCTTGTCAGATGTTTCCGAATCAATTTTCAGCATCATTAGATTCTATTCTCCGGCAGACAGAGACGAAGAGAGAGAGGGGGAAATAAACGGGGGTTGTAGGGGGCGGCGGTGGCAGACGATGGGGGAGAAGGAACCATTTGCAAGTGAGATGGATATTTTCAGGAAATGGCTGTGCGCTGTGGTTCTTTCGGGCAGTGCGGGGTGCTGGATGCTGTTTCAGCGCCGCCCCTGCCATAGAAACACGACGCAGCTAGTGGTTGGGTCCGTGGGAGAGGTGGGGGATTCATTCTTCTCCCTTCGGTCGCAGAGCCGCCGATCGAAATGTTCTTTCCTTTTTTGATTGTTTTCTTTGCCAGCACATACATGCCATTGCGAGCGAAACAAGCCTGAGAGCGGGGTTTATTTTTTTTATTTCATGATACGTGAAAAGCACAGGCAGTGCACGCTTCCGTCGCATATAGAGCAGGCAACACGTGCTTAGCAGGCTGCGCAGGTGTAGTAGATGCGACTGCAGCAGCAGTACACGATTCTCTATCACAGAACATGGTTAGCGCAGGCGGCGGCAAGTCAAGCTTCCCTCACACACGGAGAGCGCGTACAGCGCAGCCAGCAGCAGGGCACGCTCCCCACTCCACAGAAACGGTACGGCTCGTGGTGCAGTTGCCCCACCTACGCAAGCACACACGTGAATAGGTCCGCACAAACGTCCCTCATACACAGAGGTTACATAGAGCATGGACAGTAGCACGGTAAGCATCCCTCACATACGAGCCCTGCTTATGCAGCAGTAACTCGCTCTTTTACACAAAGAAAGCACCGTACAGAAATAGCAGCAACATTGCATTTGCAAGCCATCGCCACACTCAGCGCAAGTACATCATGGACAACTTAAGTGCAACCTCCCCTCGCTCACAGGACGTGCTTCCCAGTCAGGGGCAGCTTCCATCACAAGAAGAACACATACAGCACATAAAGCTGCACTGCAAGCTGTCTCCCATACCGACAGACACACACTCACTCTTACAGCAAGGCGAGCTTCCCTGCATACACATACAGCAAAGGCAGTGCCCCGAAGCATCACACTCAGTAGAAGTACAGCATACACAGCATCAGTGCAGACGTCCCTATCACACACTCATCCATCCAGAATTAGTATATAGCCCAGAATTAGTGAAAGCTTCCCTCATGTGCTGAGAAGAGATACAGACTTGTCATAGCAGTAGAGTGTATCCAATTTTTAAACCTGAGGGGTGGGCTGAGTTCATTTATCTTGTTCAATACTGACAGGGTAGAGCAAGAGAGGATAATAAACCGACAAAGAATAGGCCTTAAAACTCCACTATGTTTGATTATTTGTATGGCCAAGGTTAAAAAAAAAAAAGATAATTATGTAAGAGTTTCTGATGTACTAACCAGAACGTGGGCTTCTGTCTATGATCAGAGATGGTAGGCAGAGACCGCTGAAAAAAACACGCTCAAATGGCAGTTCCAGTACGATCGTGGTAAGCAGTACCTTCACTTTCACAAGTACCCGTTCGGAATCAGGGACTGTTGCGCTGGCAGAGAGATGGTCATAAGCAATTCCTGATGGGTGTGCGCTCCAGTACTCGAAAGAGCATCATCTACATTGCAAAGCCTGGAGCCAGTTGTACGGTAGACTGTGCAGCCAGTTTCATTGCAATATCTGGATACATCTGCGTTGTAGGTGCTGGATCCATTGTATTGCAGGGTCGGGAACCAGTTTCAAGGCAGAGGTGGAGAGTGAGGGTCCAGAACTCCTAGACTATCCAGTTCCATTGCAGAGCCTGAAGCCAGTTGCATTGCTGTGTCTGGAAAGAGTTGCATTACAGAATATGGAAACTGTGGCATCACAGGTGTTGAATCCATTTGTACTGTGGGGAGGGAACCAGTTTCATCACTGAGGTGTGAGGCTGTGGTCTAATTGTACTGAAAAACAGTTTCACATCTGGAATTCTCTCCATTTTTAGATGTGATCCATTGTTTTTGCCAGAGTAGGAGCAAAGGCTAGTGACCATGAACATGTAGGGCCTATTGTCCTGCACAGCAACTGCCTTTCCGGAGCAGGTTGTGGGCACAAGTCTTATTTCCAGGGCAGAAGCCAGCTCCACTGCAAGGAATCCATTCTTGATGCTGGGCACAATGTGGGAGACCTAGCAGCGCACAGTTACCATGCTAAGTATGAGCCGTTTCCTTTGTTTGACAAAAGTCACCATAAGAGCTTAGGCAAGAGTCAAAGAGAATCGGTGGCGTAACAATACTTGCAGGGGGGCCCTCGTGGGGTCTATTGTTACGCCACTGAAGAGAATGCTTGTACAGAAGTGAGAACTGCTGGCTATTTTCCATAGAGGAGTTGGGATTTTGATTATAGAGTCAGCGCTTTGGTGATGCCAGTCACTGATTGTACAGAAGCCACAGTCTTGGCAGAATTTGATTAAGCTAATTATGCAAGAGCGACTTTTACTTTGTGACAGCAGCCAGAAGCTTGTTCAGTTGGCTGTGCCAGGGTAAAAATTGTGGCTGGTGGTTACAATGAAACACTTAGTGTGGTTCTGTGTCGGTGGTAAAGCGGCTCGGATTTGGTGTAAGCCTACTTTTAGTTGAAGCAAAAATGCGCTTTTCTTAATGTTTCTACTTTTTTATATATACTTAACATGTTTTTGGTCTTCCTGACCGAGCCCAGGAACCCATCTACTCTCTTTTTGTATGCAATTGTATTTTATCCAGCGCATTGGGCCTCTGAATTCCCACATATGAACATGCACGTCTTTATCCAAAAAGAGCCTCACCCAAAACTCAAATAATCCCATTGGGATGATAAGAATAGACCATTATCCAGTCTTATCAGTCGGGGACACATGCCAGTATACTTAATGAGGTTGCCTCATTTGAGGCAAATTGTGATGTCTAGTTTGTTTACATGTTTATCAGTGCAGGGCACTGGATCGCTGTCTGATATGTGAAGGCATTAGACTCACAATAGTCTATGCAGATACTGATTGTTCCATTATTTTTGGAACACAGACAAAAAGAGTAGCGAAAAAAGCCTCCTCCTACTGCTAAGACCTAAAAAAAAAAAATCATTCACTCTTTTATCCCTCCACTATCCTTTTCAATCAAAATTAACAGACTAACATGTTCAATTCTCAAATTCCATATTCAACTATACTAATTCACCACTAATCCTTTATGGGTTCCAGAGTAGCGTGCTACTCGCCAATAAAGCGTCTCAACACCCCATCAGGGTTACAAGCGCTATATAAATGCAAACCTTTTCCCTTTTCTACCCTCCCCAACCCTTCTCAATCCAAATAACTGACTAACATATCCACCACTAAAATTACTTTCATGTTTCACCATACTAATTCAACACTAATACTCATGGGTTCCAGAGTAGCGTGCTACTTGCGCTTCAAAACCCCATCAGGGGTAGCAAGCGCTATATAAATACAAACCTCTTTCCCTCTTCTATCCCGCTACCTACCCTTCTCTACCCAAATAACTGAATAACATATCCACTACTCAAATTACTTCATATTTTACTATACTAATTTTCAACTCTAATCCTTAATGGGTTCCGGAGTGGCGTGCTACTCGCCAGAAAAGCGCTTCAACACCCATCAGGGGTAACAAGTGCTATATGAATGCAAACCTTTCTTCCCTTTTTATCCCTCCACTATCCTTCTCACTCCAAATAACTGACTAATATCCACCACTGAAATTACTTTCATATTTCACCATATTAATTCACCACTAATCCTTTATGGGCTTCCGGAGTAGCGTGCTTCAACACCCCATCAGGGGTAACAAGCGCTATATAAATACAAACAATTTTTCCTCCTCTATCCTTCTGCTATCATTCCAAATCCAAATAACTGACTAACCTATCCACCACTTAAAATGTACTTGCATGTTTCACTATACTAATTCAACACTAATCCCCTATGGGTCCCCGAGTAGCGTGCTACTCGCCGAAAAAGCGCTTCGACGCCTCGTCAGGGGTAGTAAGCGCTATATAAATGCAATTACAATACAATACAACAATGTAGGGGCTGATTTATTCTTGGGACAGACAATTAATTTACTACCTGACAAGTATTCTTCAAGAAATGAAATCCTAAAATGATCCACATTCTGGCAACTGTAAGATAGCTGAAATGTATAGATCTTGTTTGCTTTTTTAGCAGAATATGCTTCAGATATACAGTTGGTTAGCTGGAGCCGTGATGTCACCCGATTGGTTGTGGGACCCCAGTTTCACTTGTAGACTGAACTTTCAACATTTAATTTGATTAGTTGTATGCCTCCTTTCCAATTGAGTACCGTATTGTCCATAATTTTATTTGAATAATTGCATGCCTCCTGTTCACTTGCAGGCTATACGTCTTGAAAGTATGCCACTTCAATGAAACCTTTATAAGTAGAAACCATTACACACAAAATACTTCGAAAAAATTAGTATTTTGTGTTTTTAGGTATTGTAATAAAAATACAAGTCAAATTTAAGAGATGTACAAAAAGCAAAAATCACATATAATTGAATGGTGTTTAAACGGTAAGGTTATCATATGTTATAGAAGGGCTCAACGTTGAAATTAGGGTTGGGTTAAGGGCATAATTTAGGGTAAGGGTGAGGTTTGGGGGTTGTCTTTAGTGAAAGGCTTAACATTCAAAATACTTATGTTGTTCATAATGGTTTTATTTCATAGAAGTATTCTTCATCCCTACATAGATCCCAGCATTCCGTAACCTGATCAATTAAATCTCTGTGTGTAAACTTTTCCTGTTGATTGTACTTCTCTTGACATTGTCATTGGGTATAAGACTTTTCCCCTGTTTGCTGGATTGTACAAGGTGATCTAATGAAAGATCCTTCCCTGATCCTCAAAACATCCCACTTCCATCTTTAAGGAGTCCTGAATCAACCTGAGGCAGACATTATTTTTTCACCTGAAGGTTTCCCTTCTAGATAGTAGACTTGCATTGGGACTGCAGGCAATTTTCTGATTTGACGCGCCGGCCTCTTGCTGTCGGTGGGTCTGGTGAGTATCACAGATGAGACCACTTTCCTTGCCCACTCCTATGTTCCTGATCACCCAACTGCCCCTTTAATAAAATGCTAGGCTCAGTTTGGTGGAAATTGTATGGAAAACATTTCATATACAGGGCTACAACTGGGTGTTCCTTTATGAGCAAATGCGTTTCTTGCACATCCTTCTCCCCCACCCCTTAAGTCAGCAGATAGCAATGGTTATAAGAGAACGTTAATCATCTTTAAAATATTTGTTAAAGGCAAGGCTGGCTGCAAAGGTCAACTGTCAGAGAACCACATATATTTTTGCATATTAGTTTTGCTATTGGCATTCCCCCTCTAGTTTAATGGTTGAGTTGGGCAGGAAACACTTCCAATTTGTGGTTGATAGGCGTACATCACAGTGGGGCATTCGAGACGTTTATGGTCCATGTAAATTTTAAGAAGAATTAAATACCATTCTGAGCCCAGTCACAAAAAGGCAGGATTATGCAGAGTATGTGAATCAATAGTTACAAAACGATTTTTACAGTTAAATCACTTTTTTCTTCCATCAGTCACTCACAACCCGACAGGAGTATCTACACTCTGGGACAGATGCTTCACGTACTTCTAGGAAATAGAGCAGGCCAACAAAAGCATGGAGATTATTTTTTATTTATGATATTTATAGACTGAATCCTGACCCAAAGTTATTGTTTGCATGCGCTTTGCTAGATTTATAGATAATATAGTTTGTGAGTAGAGAACCAGACTACAATACACATCAGTGAAAGTAGAGGCAGAGAACAGCACAATGTGAAATATCAAAGAGAACATAGGGAGCCGACAGCGAGGGAGACCAACACTATCCAAAGAACCCCGAGGAAAGGCAACTCGGACGAGACCGCCGTGGTTCATGGACAGAGCCACTGCCGCAGGCAAGTGCTGGAGGGGGCTTTGCGGTGGGCTTTTTAGTGGGCGCAAGCACGGTGGTATTTAGTTGGGCTATAAGGAAGAAAGCATTGATGATGGCTTACCTAAACTGATTTGAGTCAACCCTGAGAAAATCCCAGAGAAATACATGGGCATGGTGAACAACCACAAACAGGGATGAGCACGGGGTTCACTGGGGTCAGTGTGTTATTCTTTTTCTTTTTGCCTTCTCCTCACTTCCACCTCCTGCACGTATCCGGTAGGGAAAGACGCAACAAAATTCTTAAGCGTCCCCGCCGGTATTTCGGGTACACAGGTGTTAAATGGTGGAGGCTAATTGGTCTGGTTAAGCATGTATACTAAGGTCTCTCCTCATTTCCATTTCCCTGAGGGACAGAACAGGAAAAGGAAAGGAGCCTTGAGTGAGAAACCAAAGGTCACAATATGGAGACGGAAACCAAAGGCCTTAATCCACTTATTGTGCAGCCTAAAATTGCTTGTTCAATTCCTTCAGAGAGAGTGAACCAGAGAAATGAAACAAACCTTAAACTCCACTCTGGGTCATTCTATGAACCCCACGACAGGGACTCAGCTTGGTGAATGTTGATGAGGAGACGGTCCAGACTTTCAGAGCAGCACATGAAAATCCTTATCTTTTCAAGAGCTGCTTTGCATTTTTTTGATTTCTTAATTCTTGGTGTATTTCTTTGCAATGTGATTTTGCTTATGGCTTGTTTTGAGCCCGCTTGGTTAGGAACATTTATCCGCTCTTTATAGATGAAAGCTTTACACAAATGACATATTCTATAGGCTAATGATCTCATGTAGCAGTTATTTCCCATACTTGTACCCCCTGGGATTTTTACTTTACACTTATGACTCATGTT
Source organism: Calotriton arnoldi (assembly GCA_963921515.1). Lineage (NCBI taxonomy): Eukaryota > Metazoa > Chordata > Amphibia > Caudata > Salamandridae > Calotriton > Calotriton arnoldi. Next base: position 4,824,091 of record CAWUFW010000224.1, on the reverse strand, counting down.
TTTCTTTTTTCAGGGGCGGCGCTAATGGACAGACGTGGCAGAGGGTAACGGCAGCCGCTGACAGTGTCCCGGTGGCTAGGCTTGGCAGCAGCACCCGGCGCGAGTGCCCAGTCTGTAAAGAGCGCTTGTCTTCGGACTGCAGCCTAGCAGCCTTCCAAGAGCATGTGGACAGCCACTTCTTTTATAGCGCGCATGACCCATTCATCTTTGAGTAACTCTTCTGAGTAACTTTATTGTGTGACCTTTTAATAGCCTTCAGGTTACCATTAAGTGAGACCACCTTACAATAACCATTTTTGTTTACTTTTGTGTGGACGATCTTTTGACTGTAAGCATGTCTCTCTCTCTCTCTCTCCTCCTTTGCCCACCACATTCAGCAGCCTCCAGTTGCTTTTACATTTGCAGATTTTGCACCGTTTTCTCCCACCAGCTGACTTAGTCGAGCTTTTCAATGCATCGGACAAGAATTGGTTGCTGTGAATGGATATACCACAAGTCAACATGCAGGATTTGGTTATTAGGTCATTGTTTTTTTGTATTGCTGAAAGTCTACCTATAATTCAAGTACAAAAGAGTCAGAGACTTTCAACATTCTTTCCTTAGAAACAGGTGTCAGTCTCTTCCAGGAGAATCATTGCGCGGAGTACATCTACTGACTGGGTCCCACGTTTGAGTTGGTAGTTGCTGTGGAAGGCTGGAGTTAGTTCTTCAAGGTATAAAATTGTCAGCCATTGACGGTTTATTTTCTCTGCTAGTCGTTGCATCCCATTTTTGCAGCTCTGGTGCAAGGACCTTTCCTGGCAAAATATTTTGCCATTTGTATAGCCCCTTTATTCTTTCAATAAGAACATTTTGACATTTGTTGCAATATAACGTCCTTGTGCACTATTGGTGGTATCACTTTGAGGGGGAATTATTGTAGGACCAGCCCCCAGCCGTTGCTCAGATATCATGCAGCTGAAAGCCCTGTGTGTGTAGCTAAGGCTTATTCCCTTGAAGTTTTATTCTCTCACCACATCTCCCACATGCACTAAACATACTTGCAAGAATTAAGCCTGATAATGTGTTGCAAGGTGACCAATATTTCTTTTATAAATATTTTCCCAGTTTGAATTATTTCTCCATAACTTGCTCCATAGATAATGTATCACTGCTGCATGTCTGTCTTAAGGGCAGGCTGAGGATGGAAGTAGTATAGCTCTGTGTAAAAAAGGATCTCTGTAAGATGGCTGGGACTATACGTTGAGCACTGTACTGTATGTCAATCAAGCATTTATAGAATGTGACAAATCACCCGTGAGGGTCTCAAGGCGCTGGAGAAGTATCTGCTGCGTGGCGGAATTAACATTCAAATAGCCAGGTCTTGAGTTCTTTCCTCAATTGCTGTAGCGATAGTGCGGTCCTGAGGTGTAGGGAGAGGTTGTTCCATGCCTTGGCTGCCAGGTGCGAAAAGGAGCGTCCTCCACTGTTGGTTCTGTGGATCGGTGGGGTGTCTGCGAGGGAGAGGGATGAGGAGAAAAGGTGTCTGGTCGATTGGTGGAAGGTCAGGCATCTATTGATGTATGCAGGTCATTCATTGTGCAGTGCTTTATAGGCGTGGGTTAGCATCTTGAACTGGCATCTCTTCTGAATCGGGAGCCAGTGTAGTTTCTTGAGATGGGGTGTGATGTGGGTCCTTCTGAGGAGGTTGAGAGGAGTCTTGCAGCTGAGTTTTTTATAGTCTAGAGTCTCTTCAAGAGGCGTGCAGTGATTCCTATATAGAGTGTGTTTCCGTACTCCAATCGGCTGGTGATTAGGTGCCTGCATGACAGTCCTTCTGGTGTTGACTGAGATCCACCTGAAGATCTTGCAGAGTATGCGGAGGGTGAGGAAGCAGGAGGATGAAACTGCGTTAACTTGTTTCTTCATGGCTGGCTTGCTTTCTAGTATGATGCAGAGGTTGCGAGCGTGATCTGTGAGGGCGGGAGGTCAGACGAGTTCCGCGGGCCACCACGTATCATTCCATGGCGAGGGGTTGTTTCCAAAGATGAGGACTTCCGTCTTGTCAGTGTTGAATTTAAGGCAGTTGTCCTTCATCCAGTATGTGACGTTCACCATGCATCTGTGGAAGTTGGTTTTGGTGGTGGAGTGGTCTTTGGATAGAGAGAGGAGGAGCTTTGTGCTGTCAGCGTAGGAGATGATGTTGAGTCAGTGCGCTCTGACGATGTCAGCCAGGAGGGTCATGTAGGTGTTGAAGAGGGTGGGGCTGAGGGATGATCCTTGTGGGACTCCGCAGATGATCTTTCTGGGCTTCGAGGTGAAAGTTGGAATACAGATCCTTTAGGTTCTGCCGGTAAGGAAAGAGGCTATCCATTTGAGGGCTTCTCCCTGGATCCCAAGGTGGTGGAGTCTGTTTAGCAAGATATGATGGGAGGCAGTGTCACAGCGGACAGGTCCAAGAGGATGAGGGCTGCCATTTCTCCACAGTCCAGTTGGACTGATGTTGTCAGTGGCCACAATCAGGGCTATCTTGGTGCTGTGTTTAGCTCAAAATCCGGATTGGGAGGGGTCCAGGAGGTTGTGGTCTTCTAGGTGTTGAGTGAGTTGCTGGTTGATCGCTTTCTCAAAAACTGTAGCTGGGTAGGGGAGCAGCGAGATGGGCTGGTAGTTCTTCAGTTCAGCATGGTCGGCGGATGTTTTTTTTCAGGTTGGGCCTCGCATCAGCGTGTTTCCAGTCCTGTGGGAAGGAGGCCGCAGTGATGGAGATGTTATTGACCTTCCTGAGTTCGTCGCCGATCGTTTTGTGTCCGAGGTTAAAATGTGGTGGGGGCAAGGGTCTGTGGGTGACCCTGAGTGCACGGAGTTTATGCTAGAAATTGTATATTTCGTGGTGAGGAGGTCTCAGTGGGTTAGCAGGAGTTCGGGGTTCGTGTCCTTGGGTGTGAGCTGGTTGATTCTGTCGGTAGCAGAGTGTTGGCTTTTGAAATGTTCATAGATGGACAAGATCTTGTCGTGGAAGTAGTCAGCAAGGTTGTCACACAGTTCCTGGGAGGGTGTAATATCGTTTTTGGTGGCTGCGGGTTGGAGAATTTCCTCACAATGGCAAAAAGTTCCTTGCTGTGGTTTGTGTTCTCTTCGATGCTGTCTGTCAGGGTGTTCTTCTTGGTGTCTTTCAGGAGGTGGTGGTATTGGTCAAGAGCGGTCCTGAGTGCAGTGTGGTCTTCCGTATTTTTGCTGATGCGCCACATCCTCTTTAGTTGCTGGCAGTGTCCTTTGGTGGAGTGCAGATCTTCGGTGAACCAGCTGGCTTTTTTGCGTGGTCCTTTGGCCTTGATGGTCTTGGCTGGGGCGATGATGTCGGTGCATCGTGTGATCCATTGGGAAAAGTTTTTAGCTGCTTGTTCAGGGTCGTGTGTAGAGTCTGGGAGGTAGGAGCAGAGAGCGCTGTTCCACTGATCTTCTGAAACCTTTTTCCAGTATGCAGCACATTGAGCAGTATATGAGGCACAGAATTGTGCATGGAATGGTCAGATGTATGGACTGCACTGGACTGTATGTGAAACATTGAATAGTATGTAGAATCCAAGCTTGTGCATTGATCCTTGAGTGGTATGGGGGAGCATTCACTATATGTAGAGCAATCTGCCGCATGGGCGACATTGAGAAATGTTTGATTATTAATGTGAATGTCGAGCACTGGGCAGTGTATGAAATGTAAGCTGTATTTAGAATATTGAACAGTATGTGCAGCATGGACCTCTACTGCAGCTGTACTGAAGCACTGACCTGTGTGTGTAGCACTGGGCACTGTGGGGGAGCACAGAACTGCACATAGCTATATAGGGAGTGCTGGACTTAAGTGAAGCATTCAGCAGTGTATGGGCTATTAGAGCATTACGTAGAACATTGGGCTGCATATGTAGTGTTAGACCTTGAGGGGAGCACAGGTCTGCATGTACACCATTGAGCAGTATGTAGCATAAGAGGCTGTACTGTGCAGTGATCTGTCTGAGGGAACAAATGGAAGTTTCTTGATGGCACACCAGAAGGTTGAACAAGCCGGACTTAGTTGTTTTCCCAGGCTGTGAACTTGTGAAAGTTTGTCGAGGGATAAGATCAGTCGGGCTTATCCAGTAGTTCCAACAGTCCACATGCTAGTGTACAATATCTCCCGCCTCCTTGACTCCCTGCTTTCCACATCCTCTAAGTTCCTTCGCCTTTCTGACCTGCACTCATCCCCTCTGCCCATTATCATTTTTCGGGAAACATCCATTACAATGCAGGCATTACAACGCAATGCCTTTACAACGCAGCCAATACAACACAAGTTCCATTTCAACGCATGCCATGAGAACGCTGACCAGCACCTTCCCTGAGGTAAGCACCCGGCGGTGTTAGAATAGTAAATTACGTTGTATTTGTGCATGCGTTGTAATGGCTTGCGTTGTAATAGCATGCGATGTAATGGAAGTTGCATTGTAAAAACTGAGTTGTAAAAGTATGTGTTGTAATAGTTTGCATTTTAACGTCATACATCCTCATTTTTCATCATGCCTCCACCAAACTCCTCATTTCTCCTGTCTCAACCCTCCTTTCCCACTTTTCCTCCACCGACTTAGAGGCACTAGAACCAGGAGTGTGGCAGGTGCTGTCGCACCCCCAGGTCTGGAGGCATCTCAGAAAGATAACAGATAACAATGAGGCATTTCGGTCAATTTTCGTGTAATGCAGCATTAGCTGTTTGATCACAGGCAACGAAAGGTCAATAGCAATTAAGAAAAGCACAGGGACCAACGTGTAACAAACCAATACAAATTAACTTGTAATGTAGGCAGGGTTTTAGGCCTCAGGGCGGGGGGAGGGGAAGAAGTAGTTTTATGGGCAGGGTAGCTTTTAGGCCTCAGGGTTGGGGGGCAAAGTAGGGGGATAAGATTTTAGGTCTTAGGTCGGGGGGGGGGGGGTGTCAGGGTAGTGGTAATCCTTACCAGGCATATCCCTTTACCAATCATTCCTTTACCACAAAATTGCATGGTAAAGGCATGCGTGGTAAAGGAAGGCATGGTTTAGACGCATTTGTGGTTAGGACGGCATTGTAGAGGCATGCGTGCCTCAGCTATGCGTGCCTCTGTCATACAACAATGTTAAGAGCACTTCCCAGACATAGAGCTGTCTGGGTGGGAGCTCCTTGGTTATAAGGATGAGCTCTGGGCTCCATAGGTATTGATTTGTATGGGGCACCACCTTAGGTAATGAGCTGGACTGGGAGTCCTTCTACATAAAGGATGGCCCCATAGTGGCGGCGCTGTCTGACAGTCGCCTCCACCTGTCCCACCCCCTTGAGGTGGCCGCGTGCACTGCATCCCTGAGTGACTTCATTATTCGCTGATTAGTTGGTGCTGCGGCCTGCGCCGTTATGGCCGCCCCATAATAACCGAATGGTGACTATAACATCTGCTGATTTGTTAGAATGTCAGGCACATAAATAATTTCGCAATTGTGCCCTCAATCAGCAGCAGGGGAAGCGGCTCAGGCCATTAGCGCCTTCACAGTGCTGGCTGGGACTTAACTGCAGGTAACTGGCCGAGATCGATACCGTGGGAGAAAAACAGGAGAGCTGGGGGGGGAAGGGTTCCCATCTTCCCTTCCTACATCTATTCACTTGATCCTTCCCTCCTTTTGTGATCACTCTGCTCTTCCTCCGTATTCTTTATTTTTCCATTATATAATTCTATCACCTTTTTGTTTTAGTTTGGAATAATTTGGTTACTCCACCATAAAATAAAAGCATTGACCAATTGTAATCACCTTATTTAATGACTCCCTTGAAGCTCTGTACCCTTTGGTGAAAGGTTAACTCGTCAATGTGCGAGATTACTTATCACCTTCTTTGCTTCATTCGATGAGGATCCCCCCTTTTTATGTTCTCCTTCTCTCTGCCTCCCCTCTTTTCCTCTCTAATTTTCTGGCATCCTTTCAATCCCTTTTTGTGTCCTCCCTACTTCATTTCTGTTTACCTTTTCTATTCTATGTCTTTCTCTTCCTTTCTTTCTCCATACCTCCTTCTCATCAGCTCAGGGTTGTCGCTTTAGTCTTGGGGCATGTGGCTAGAGTTGGGCTAGTCAACGCACCAAATAGCATTTTTCGGTTAGTTTGCATGTTATTTACAATTATGTGAATGACGCCAATTTGCAAATAATGAATTTGATTGAAGATTACTTGCATATTTGGTAATCAATATGAAAACCTGACTTAAGGCCTGTGTATGCTGTCATCAGTGGTGGTTTTGTAATGGTGTAGTTTGTCTTTTGCTTCATTTAGGGAAAGCAGTACTGACCAAAGTACTGGAACATCGAACACATCATAGACAGACCATGGGAGCATGACTTAGAATGCATGCTCATCAAGGTGGTCTTCCCAAAGTGGACTGCAACATTGTGTTTGGCCTCTTGTGTATGTAGCACACGTACAAAGGTGAATTTCACAGGAGAGCACCTTGTACGTAAGGCAATGAAACCATTGAGTGTGGTTCTGTGTGCAACAGTGCCTGTCTATTTGTTGTGGTGTGCCTAAAACATTTGCAAGTTTCTGAATGTGTTACTGTAAATAGTAAAGGCTCTTGTTCACGTGTATCATACGGATTCTCTGCTTGTATCAATGTTCGGGTCCCGAGCTTGTATGTGGGTTTACACCGTCGAGTATGCTTAACAATACTGGACTGTATGTGGAAGTGCACAAGTGTCAAAAGGTAGCACTACGTGGGTGCAACATGTTAATGTGTACTAGGTTATGTTAACAGAGATTTGTATATAGATGAACAGTTCAGTGTGAATGTTGGTGTGCGCGTCCGGGAGAGAGACAGTATTTGTGTTAGATGCTACATATATGAGAAAGACAGTGTCTCTGGGTCTCTGTGTACCTGTAACAGTACCCATGTGTGTCACTGTCTGTGCAAGTATGTAAATGTGAGTGTACGTGTGAGACTGTGGGCATATATGTGTGTGTGTGTGTACCTGTGTGTGTAAGACACTGAATAATAGAATATTGTAATTGTAATTGCATTTATATAGCGCTTACTACCCCTGATGAGGCGTCGAAGCGCGTTTTCGGCGAGTAGTACGCTACTCCGGAACCCATAAAGGATTAGTGGTGAATTAGTATGGTGAAAATATGAAAGCAATCTGAGTGGTAAATATGTTAGTCAGTTGTTTGGATTGAGAATGATAGTGGAGGGATAGAGAAGGGAAAAAGGCTTGAATTTATATAGCGCTTTCTACCCCTGATGGGGGGTTGAAATGCTTTTTTCGGCGAGTAGCACGCTACTCTGGAACCCATACAGTGTTAGTGGTGAATTAGTATAGTGAAATATGAAAGTAATTTGAGTGGTGGATATGTTAGTCAGTTATTTGGACAAAATATGTGTTTGTGACAGAAACAGAGAATGTGTGTGGGTACCCGTGTGCGTTGTTGCACCGTTAATTGATAGCTGTGCTGCCGGTTTGTGAATGCAAGTGTGCTTGTGCATGTGTGAAAACACAGTATTTGTCACAGGGTCTGCTCTTGTCTACACATTTACTTCCTGTTATCACAGTTTCTAGAAAAGGACGTGAAGCAGCAGTTTGTGCTAGAGTGCTCTACAATCGAACGGGCATCTGGTTGTGTTGTTCTTGGTGTTTTGTGCCATGTTTTGGCCTTTACCGTTCAGTGTGTTATTACAGTGGTCACAGCAGTAATAGGTAGATCTACGTCCATGTGCGTGCTTTCTTGCTTGTAGATGTTCGCGGCCCCTTCCACCATTCGTTCTCCGTTTTGAAGCATGTTGCAGTGAAATACATTCCGGGTCACCCCTTGTGCCCTGTAGTCCCAGGGGCGAGCCTTTCTCTCTGGCAGCGAGGGTCTATCTACAGTGGGCTGTGCGCTGCTCGTGAGGAACAAAGCGCATGTGCATACTTTGACCGATATTTCAGTCTCGGGCCACCCCTCACCACACACACATCACTCGTTACTCACTGTAAGAATATATGGTTCACCTTTCTCACACACAGAGAGAGAGAGAGAGATGCGTACGTGTTTCATTGCCACATGTTGTAAAATGTGCAATGTCCTGTTGTACGAGAGTTGTGTTTACTTTTGGGTTTTTCCCTTTTTGAGTGTGTATGCTTGTCCACAGGCACTGCCTCTCGTTTCTTTGCTTTTGGAGGAAACACGTCATCACCAAGTTTGTTTGTTTGGATTTGTGTGTAATTCTATTTTTCTCTGTTTTGACTTTTTGTTTTAGGGGTATTGGGCTCTTTTTGCTACATTATCGCTGTTGATTCCTAGCGTTGCGCCAATACTATAAGAACAGTTTTCTCAAGACGAAGTTTCCCATCTTGGGCTCCCCTTGAATTGTTCCTGTTTCGATTCAAAATTAGTTTATTTTTAGAAAATCGAAAAAACAAAGTAACGGATGCACAGGGGAGGCCAAGTGTTTTTCCGTGCATCATACAACAGTGCAGTCATGTGGATTAAGGTGCGATTAGAACGCAGATCTGTTGGTTCTACAGACAGCGAGCTAGCCATTGGACTACTTCAACAATATTACATTTTCTATTTTACCCTATTGCCTTGGTTCACTCTTCCGCGTCTTTGATTCATATCGACAGAGCAGCAGTAGAACTAGGGTAAAACAAGACAATACGATTGAGGGTTTCTTTTAAAAAATAAGAAGAGCCCTATTTACTCTATATTAGTCAGCAAATTAAAATTAAGCATAATTCAGTCTCCAAGGGAATAAAAAATAAAGAGCGTTCCTTGCAGCATTCAGTAAAATAAAACACACCAATGAGTGTTTACCCTACTCTACAGAGAAACGTCTGCTGTGTGGGCATTCCTAAGCAAAAATGTACAAAAACACATCTTTTGAATAACATTTGCGGCATTTTTATTTTACAGTACGCCGAGTAAATGTTTTTCTCAAAACGAATTCAGTGTTGTAACAAATAAAAAGAAAGTGTTTGGCGCATAAAACACCTTTAGACAGGAGTAAGTGTAGGGCTGGGAGTTGCGGGGCGAATATCGTGTCGCTGGCTTGGCCCTCCTGCTTTGCATTCGCCCGACGCGCTTGCTTCGTTCTGGCCTCCCAAGACGGCAGTAGCCCCGGGCAAGAGTCTAACCAGGAGGCACAGGGCAGGCGGTAGGCCAGAGAAACGCGAGGAAAGGCATAGAGGTCAGGAGCATTTCCTTCGACTGAAGCAAATCCAAAAGCAATTACGCTGAAATGAAAAAAAGATCATTTTACTTTTTAATTAGCAGAAATTAATTGAACATCATAGCAAAATGGCTCACGCAGCAGAATCTTGCCCTAAAAGTTGATTGGTACAGTCCTGAGGCTCCGACTCCTTCACTGAGTCCTCGAGTCTCCCTTTCTGTCGTGACGTGCTGCTGTGGCACCAATACTCTTAAAGGGCCCTACTGCCTTCCACAAGCTCTGACACTGACCGTGGCTGCTTCCCAAGTTCTCTGTTGAGCTGTTTTCAGCCCTTGGTTTATTGCAATGCTGACGCTGCCATCTTACTCTTACAACTTAGCTTTGCCCAGCTCCTGTTTCAGCCAGAGTTATCGCATGTTCCTTTAATAAAATGTCTACAGAGGATGGAGCTGTGGCAGAGATGATCACCTCAACAGCCAAACAATGTGAGATAGTTACTTAAATCCACTGCTCTCTCAGACCGAGTGTAGATAGTTACTTCAATCCACTGCTTTCTCAGACCGAGAGTAGATAGTTACTTCAATCCAGTGCTTTCTCAGACCGAGAGTGAACTACTGCATTCCTTAAATTCACATAATATCAACTGCATTCAAGCCACATGTCTCTTTCTAAAACCTAACTACAACCTTCCTTTAATTCACCTGGCACTCAACTAAAATTAGGTCAGGTGCCATATAACTAAAATATAAGCTTCAGGGAGGAGCGTGTAGGTGAGAGGGGTGGGATAGGAAGGTTGCATGACGTTTTTTTGTTTTTCTGTGTGTGTACTTACATGGGTCACCCACCTCAGGGAGAGTAGGTATAGCGTAAGACACTATTTTCTAGGAGGGAAAACAGCACTGTATCCTCTTTTGGGTCTCATCTCCCCCTTTTCCTTTATTGATCCATCTTTCTTTTCCTTGTCTCTGTTCTCAGAGTCTTATGTTGGTACATTTTCCAATGGTGCGCACAGCGCCCACCCTAGTATTGTAGCCCCAACTCCTTTGACAGCGCCTCATTGGTTTTGAGTGCAGTGAGATTTTATGAGGGGGTAATGGCTAGCTTTGAACCTGAAATGTCTATTCCCACACTGACAGCACAGCTGGCCGCTCTTTTCCCTGCAGTCTCTCTGGGACCACAAGAGATGGCTTTTCTCTGCAGATATCTCTTATGGAAAGCCACTTTGTTTAGTAGTATTGGGGTGGAATTCAAGACTGACCTGTAGTTGTGTGGTGGTAGCGGCATGACTGGAAATGTGTTCACTCATTACTTGTCTTGGAGCGGTGGGCGGGTGGTGGTGAAATGGCTCTGAACAATGTAATTGTCAGCATGTCAACCACCTCCTTAATACACTCGGAGACATCAGCATAGGGTGCCAGAAAACCGCTGTTAGATATTTTTGCACCACATCATCATATCTCCACCAGGTGTGTAGTCTTTTAACAGACTGTACTCATTGGAAGGTCCTCTGTTAAGGTTTGGGTGTGCTTGTGTGTGTTTTTTTTTTTTTTTGCCAGATCTTGATTAGACATTTTGATGCACCAACCTTCTGTCCCAGTTCTTGGCCTCCCAAACAATTGTCAATACTCCCAACTTCCTATCTATGTTTATGACTGTCTCTTGATGAGGAGCAGGGTAAAGACTGATTTGCATATGGCTAGGGCCAAACTGGGGTGGCATAGTGAGCAAAAGAACGATGGATTAAACCCAGATCTTTTGACTGGAGGTGACTAGTTGGAAAGTTTCATCACTCTGTCCATCATCTTGTGTTTGCTATGCCTCTTGATGCTCCCAGCCAGGTTCCAGTGCTCTCAGCTGCCTGTTGATGCTACCAACTCCCTGTTGATGCTCCTCCCCACCTGTTGAAGAAATAATGATGTGTCCTCTGTTGCGACCATCCATTTGAACTCTTTGATGTTTTGTGGTAGGCATACCAATGACGTCATTCGGTGCTGGCGAACACTAAAGAATTCTAAAACCAGAAGTGAATTTCACTCAACTGCTCCTCCTTTTGGTCTCTGGATTTGTGCATATGTACAACATGCACCTCAAGTGTGCATAGGTACCAAAAAAGGAGTTAAAGGCCTCTGATTCTAAGCTCTGCCTCCAAGACTTTCGTTTCTCTTGGTAGGAGACTAGTCAGGACGATAGAGAACGTTGTAGTGTACATCTAATGCAAACCCCCAGACAGCTGCTATTAGCGGACATATTGGGCTTTGTGGGGGCGCACGTTATTATAATGTGTTTTTTACAAAACAGTTGTTTGCTATAATGACAGGGTGGGGAAGTTTTCCTGACCTGTTGCCAGTCTGATCTTGGATTATGTTAATAACCCATGATTAAAAAAAAAAGCAATCGGAAACATCTTTCTCAGATGATTTTTGTAGCACAAAAGCAGCCAGCACCATGAAAGCTGTCCAATGACGTGTAGAATTATCTTTTTCAATATTTAAGAAATTGTTCCGGCCTTGCGTGTTGATATAAATTATTGACTTGTGTGTTTTCTCCCATGTTCTCCACATTTTAGTAGTGTAGTTTTGTCAGCTGCTTTTTCCTTACCTTGTGATACTTTTGAGTATGACTTAAAGTTCAGAGGGCTATTTGAAGGCAGTTTTTCCCCTTCCCTTGATTTACTTCCCATGCGCTCATCCTCCACACCATAATATAACGGAATATGTGCAGTAAGTACTCCGTGTTAAATACTGTATTTCTGGCAGTTAGCTTGTTTATAATCGCTCCCAAGTTTGACTAATGAAGAAAAATAAAAACCTTCAGTCTGGCCAAAATGACAGTGTGATATAGTGATGGAAGCTAAGCTTTAAACAGCGGACAACTTAAGCATTAGAACAAATCAATACAAATAAAATTGTAAGGCCTTTTTTATTTCAAAGCTTTTGAAAAAATAGGCATCTTGGCTTCCAGGTAATACCAGACTGAGTGTCCATGTTTATCACTGAGCAAAATGGCCAATATGCTCCCTTAGAACAACAGCCATCTTGTTAAAGCTAGGGCTTTCAGAAAAGAAAGAAGAATAAAATATACCACTGGTTAGTGTTAGGGAAAACTGAAAATACTTTGTGTATCAGGGAGTAGCCATTGATTCTGGTGTCGGGCATCTTCCTGAGACTAAAAACACTGCCTTAAGCCTTGCTTGTCTGTCAAGCTCTTGAAATAAGGATCTAAAACTGACCAAACAGCAAGTACTCTAACGTTTTAGTCCTTTTTAAATTATTATTGTTTCTCTGCTTTGATATCATAAAAACTGAAGGATGTGTTGGTTGAGAGGGATGGTGAATGAGTATTAAAAGAATGTCAAGATATGCCCTGGATGATGGATCCACACTTGAGGAAAGCTCACTTCTGTGATGACGTTCGCGGTTAAGGTTTTTTTGTGGGATGGAAGGATTTACTCTGAGCTCTCCACTGCCCCGAGGTTCAGCCTCTTCCAGTTTAGTATTTGTTTTAATTTCACTTGACCTGCACCCCTGTTCAGGTTGGAGACACTGTCCACATACACAAATGTCAGTGTCTTTCCTTCATGTTCTCCATCCTAAAATCTCCCCTGCTTCAATTCCTGTTAGAATTACATCTCCGGAAAAGTCAGTACTTCCACTCTCCCTTTGTCTCCTCTGTAAGTCCCCTGAGGAATACTGAAGGCAGGGCTTACATTCTTACAAATTTCAGGTATCTGATGCTGACAAAAAATCCAAAAACCTCTGATGGGGTGCAGGGTACACCACAGAGTGGACCACTTCCTGGAGTTGGTACAGTGCATAGTAGACGAGGCCCAGCCTACAGTAACAGACACGGGGGCTGTGAATCATGAATGTGTCCATGTTTGTTGTGTTGGAATGTGACAGAAGTAACTTTTGCAAATGAGTTTGACGAGGTCACAACGAGTTATTTGTGCAGAGGATGCTTTTCTAACTATGAGCAATAATACAGTGCCCACAGAAAGCATGTACAATATAGTTTATATATATTTATATTACATGTAAACCTCTTCTGATAAAATATAACCTTTCAATATGTCTTCAGCGTGAAGTTTTTTTGTCTTTGTTGGCGACTGATTGAATCTACAGTTTTTCCGGGCAGGATTGGTGCTATCCTTTTGGGTTGATTACTGACAGTTTGTGCTAAGAGGGTAGCTCTGCACACTACGCAGTGATGCAGAGGATAACATAATGTTATTGTTGTGTTAAAAGAAGCATTCAGCTGAGGTGTTCTCACTTAGAAACTGAAATGCTGTCATATGTCCCCAGACCTCCGCTTGGCTGTGAAATCAACTTAGTCTGAGGACCATTGAACTCCTATTCATCACTGTGGGTATTCAAGGAAGGCTACGCATCAGCACTGAGGAGTGGGGAGACCCGACTGAGGGAGATGGCACAACATGCGTGAATCACATGCGAGGGCTGGAATGGCAGTAGATGAAGTTCTGTTAGAGGTCTCCCTCTGTCACACCTTCCTACCCCTCAAGAAGCTACCCACAAAACAGTTTAAAAGTGGCCTCAGCCCCCTGTGTTGTGAGCATAGTTCACGAAGCCGCAGCCCTGAAACAAAGTCTGAGTTTTGTAGTCACGGCCAGTCTTTTGGCTTTTCATCGAAAAGCACCTTGATTGGGCTATGGTCAGAAAGAAGTCAAACCAGTTAGATAATAACAGATAGGTAGTCATTGGTCTCTGCTCTGTGTAAGGGAGACACAGCACATGCTCGTCCTAAAAACAGTTGTAGAGATGTCGACTCTGTAGCGTCACTGAATTTATGAAGTCTGCTTGCAGATGACAGCACTGTCAACACTGTGCTTTGTGACATGCAGTGATCCCTAAAATAGAGGGGGGGGGGGGGGTCCTAGAAACACGAGAGGTTGGACCACTTAATATATGGAAAAAATAAGACGGACCTCTTGTGGTTATCACTCATCAAAGTTAATTATTTAAAAAAATGATCAAGGCAGTTCATTGTTTGATCATCTGTAATTATTCATTGTCTCGCTTCAGTGATTCAATAGTTACGAGCACTAAAGCATATTTAGACAACGGAATCATACACATAATTACTTTAAACATTAGACATAACATATTTGCATCATGACAATAAACTACATGAAAGTGCATAGTGCTAATATACCATCACCACTCAATGTGAGGAAAAATTGAATAATGGAGAGAATTTGAATAACTTTTATGGTGCAATTGCAGTTCCAAAAGCAATGTGGAAAAATACGGATAATGTATTTTTTTCAGATTAGTCCATCTGTGTTGCCAGTATGTTATGCAGGTGATTGTGGCAAAAATATTTGTTGAGGGAAACCATGTCGCCTCTTAAGTTGTCCAGTTTTTGGTTTTCACAGCCTTCTTTGGCACTTAATACCCTTCTTATTGGCACTGATGCACTTTGACATCTGTGATAATTGGGGTCTGTTAATGACTGGGTACTGGTAAGCTTTATTTTAGAGTTGCTTACTATATAATCAGTGTGCCTTATCATTAAATGAATAGGCGGTAGCTTAAATGTATTCCCTCGTGTTCCTGCAGATAAGTGGCCGATCACGGAAGTAAACTGATACGCCAGACTGACCCAAAAATTAGATATGGTGACGAATCACCACACGAGAACCAGTAGCGAAGGTACAAGCTGTCTATCTGCATGAACACTAGGAAATAGCTGGCTACTATCGCCTATTCAATTAATGTTAGGGCAGACCTCTGCTGCTAGTGATAGGAGCTTGTAAAAGTAAACAACAGAGCAAACTGGCAGTGTGAGAGGGGTGTTCCACAGGGTCCTTGTGCCTAATGAGTTCTAAGGCGGGCTGACCATGGTGGTGCTGTGCTAAATAAGGCCGTATGGGAGGAGACTGCATCACTACTTAACTGCTGTGTAACCTGTGATCGTCTTTGGGGTAGTCTGCTCCTCTGTGTACCACATGTAAAAAGAGGTTGGTTGGCTGGCTGACTAGATGATGGTCTTTTTTAGTTTAGCGACCGAAATCTATGTGATTCTAATAGCTTTCACCACTAAGACTGGATATGCTCAGGCCATTTCTCAGGGACAAAGAGCCAGCAGTTCCTAATGTGTAAAATAGACATAGTCTGGGCCAGGCATCGCTGGGGCGAGAAAGAGCAGGGCCTCTTAAGCACAGAATGTGCTCTCAGAACTGACACTGGGACACTAGAGCCTGTCGCTTCCGGGATGGGGGCATGTCTCTGGAAAAGGGGTATGCAGCTAGTTACACCTAGGACTGACTTATCTAGGGAATTTATATTGAGGTACACAGCTAGTCATTCACCTGTAGGCACATAGCGGCCAGGAGATTGTCCCATGTATGCAAATACTTCTATGTCTAGCACTAAGTGTCTCAGGATTGTCACAGATGCAAAGATTGGCTAGCATACTTGCTACAGTGTTGAAGTCTCCCATTTTACCTTTTGTACCTAAAAACAGTTAGGTAGGATAGTTGTAATTGGCAAGTGTGCCCGTTAATCTTGGCAGGATCATTCCAGTTCCTCAAAGGGCAAAAAAACGCTGCCCTCCCTACTCGTGATGTCATTCTCAAGCTTGTAGAGCGCTGCCACCTAGTCGGCATGATGTCACTGGATATGCAGCATTCAACACGCGGACAATCCACCCCTTTTAAAAAGGCTTCGGACAGCTGCAGGGACACCAGCACAGTCATTAAACTGGCTTACATCTTACATTGCAGACAGAGAACAAAATGCCAACTCATCAGCTCTTTTTTTCTCAAAATTACAAGTCTAGACAGTAGGACATCACCCTCTACCACTTATCCTCTCAGATCTCTCTTTTCACTAATTGCAAGGTAACTTCATTGTTGATTCTACGAGACATTCAACTGTATTTGGAATGAACAGATCATGTAATCAATACACAACATAATTCTTTTATGCACAAATCCAAAATTGGATGGCATGGAGTTGGATCGAACTGTTGCTCAAAAAAATTGATTGTTAACGACCCTAGTAAACTAAGGAATAGCCCAGACGACTCCATCCCAGTAGAAACCTGGAAGGGATTCTGGATGAAAACACAACCCCCATTGCAGGAATATAAGGGAGGTGAAGAACGTTTCCTCCCACACCCATAAGATTCATATATACTTCACCTAAGCGTAGCTAATCTGTGCAGCATGGAAGTGAGATCGGCAATCATCCCTCAAATTTATTCACATCCTGAAAAGCAGGCTATACTGTATGAAAATGGGGGTTTTGTCTGGCCCAAAATGGTAGCGTTTGCTGTGTCTCTGAAACTAAATCACATCTCCTGGATTCTCAGGCCAGTCTGACCTCAAGCATGACTCACAGATGCCTCTTAGGTGACCTATTTATTTCCTATGTACGTTATTAATTAGATGATCCAGTTCTAGGAAATCCTTCACCTTTTTGGAGCCGAATATCAGGCATGTCACTGAAATGAGGCCACCGTTTTTTAAATGAGAGCACCCAAACTCTGGAATGTGTCCTCTGAATCCGAAAAGAAGAACACTACTTCACATATATACCTCTGTTCAAAGCACAAACTTTCCAGCACAATCCTGCTATGTGAGTTTCTGGGAAATTCTCTAGCCTTGATACCCCTCATGGTTATGCGCCTCTTGCATTATGAATGCAGTGTGTAGAGAGAGTTCCCTGTGCTGCTCTATGTTAAGTGGTGTTTTGCAACATAAATCACCCGGAGTCACATTCTGTTAAGTTATTCCACTGTCGAGAGGTTGGGTCCAGATGTGTTTACTACCTTTGAGTAGAGTTACACTTGCAACGAATATTACGATGCAGAGTGTATATATATATAGGTAAAGGGCCTTAAGCCAGCCACATCAACATAACTCTCAAACCATGGAACCAAGATGCAACTACGGTGACACATTCTGGTGGGTATGGAGATTTTGCTATAAAATGAATGTTGGCAAAAAGACTTACCGGCCATATATGACTATGATGGCAAATCCTGTAACTGGGACAGTACTCCACCCCTACTCACAGGATAACATATAGGTGGTCCTTTTTGGGAAAAGAGAAAGGCTGAACCCTAACTTGGAGGTAATGGGACAATAAAATGAGAAGCGGAGAGCAAGAGTTGAAGGGAGGAAATTAGATAGTGAACAGGTCTGGACAACGTATTTAATCTTGAGTGCTTTGTTTCTGCTCGAAATTACGAAAGATTAAAAAAATATGTTGAGGCCTAAAAAACGGCCCCAGAAAGCGAGAGCTACCATACCAGCAGGTACACCGCTAGAATTTCTTCTGCAACATGATTGGAAAGTGGTGCCTTGTCTCCATAGAAAAAGCACCTGGATACCCTCACAGATGACAAGTAGCGCTCTACAAATCTACTGATTGATTGGTTGAGCCATGGGTATTGGTGAGTTACCAGCAGTGAAGGTTGGTACCCAAGATTCAGCGTACAAAGTTCAAGCAGGGAAATGGAAGGTAAGGCCTCTGGCGCAGCAATTGGGCACAGTGAACATTTCTGTTTTATTTCACATCATGTAGTGAGCAGTGGCAAAAATGCCCACACTTCTTCTATTGCAGAGTTTTCCCTGCACACACCTAATGCCCCTGCGCTTGCAACATCCTCTGACGTGTAGAATTGTCTTGATTCCACAGCCTTCCCTACATCTGCTGCAACCATTGGCAAGAAAATAGACATATGCAGCCTTCTTCACATAAAGGCCCTCTCCTACACATTGATTCACATTGTGCCTTTTCGCTCCTCGTCTCATGCTCTTTGATCACAATGAACATTTAGAAAGAGAGACGTGCTTGTGCTTTTTGGGATGACTACTTAATGTAAGTGAGTTTCTGGTTTACTGCTTTTGTGCTGTAAATGCTACGCTCTTTTTTTCCATCATTTCCCTGATGACAATTCATAGTTACCCCCTCTATGCAGGCATGTCAGAGGTTTTTGCAAGTCTCAGTTCAGCAGCTTCAGGGTGTCGAGCACCATTTTATAAGTTCACAAAAAGCATGTCCTTTACAAGAAGAGAGCACAGGGCAGATACAGCATATCCTGCCACTGAGTGGGATTAACTACCTCGTCATTAATCAGAATGGTAGGCTTTCTTTAAAATCTATTTATAAATGTGGCACCACTAGCGTGAGGCCATGAAAAACGGCAGGCCTGTGGAATAATGCTCCTTCTGTGCCCCCTTCAGACAGCCCTGCATGTATGTCGGGAATGCACAAAGTCTCATCCCTGTTGGTGCCAATTGATCTCATGGATAGACACTCTTTAGTGGTGGGTGCCTGTGCCGGGAAGTCTGAAGGGGATATCTGATTTAAAACCCATGCTTTCTAGTTTAATATGAACCATCTAATACAAGGGGGTCCAAATTAGGCTCAAGACAGCCAGTTCCAATTCCGGTTTTCAGTGTAATCACTACGTACATGAGCTGCATTTACACTGATACTTATTGTATGTGGATTGCCTGAAAATATGCTGCGGTTCTGGCCTCACAGGCCTACATTGGATACCACATCTAATACATACAGGTTCTGAGGCTCACAGAGTGACTTCATGGTGATGGCTTTGCTGTGAGAAAAACTTTGGCACAAGTAGATGAAGTCCAATCTTCTGCTTCATCAGGCTCAGTTCACGGCCAGATATTTGTGCGTCTCTCTGAAGATGAGCGTTCCCACGTGACTCTGGTCACCATATTACCAGTCCTGTACTTCCCTTTTACAAACCAACGTAACCCTCACTTTCCTGTTTCAAAATGTTGTCTTGTCCAATACTTGCGTCCTGATGGGAGCATGCTATGTTGCTTCTCGTGTTGAACCTGTTCTGTTTGTGAGTAGACACTTGGTTTGCTGCTGCCCGTTCTGTCCATCTAGTGTTTCTTGCACTACGAAGTCTGCTGTACCTGTGTAGACATACAGTCATGTGTGGTGCATCCATTCCGTGTTTGAGACGGTCGGTGCTCATCCCCCAGCCTCGAACACCCGTGCCTTGTTTACATTTGTATGCATCTTCCGCCAGCACTTTTGACGTTCTACGTGACTCTACGTTACCCCCCACGCGCCGGAACGTAACCCGAAGCTGTCTGAAGTGCCCTGCTGCGCTGCCTCTTGGGACGGGCCCGCGCTATACGAAAACCTGCAATGCAACGGATATAGACGCTTGCAATATGACTGCCATTGCTTGCCTTGTTACCTAGGTAAGTTATAATTTTCGGCACTAGACCCCCCCCTCCCCACACACACACACACACACACACACACGCGCGCGCACCTTTTCATGCAATAGCCTTAAATTTCACCGTGAACGCTAGACACTCGGAAGCCTAGACGAAGGCACGGTGCTTCAATATTGTTTATGACCAGCCTTTGGTCTCGATTCACTCAGAGCACCCAGGACCTCTTTTCTAAATCACGTATCCTGCAACCCCTCCAAACACAATATCAACATTTGAATGGTCCGGGCACACCATCTCCCTTTTATTTCGCTATCAAGTAACCCCCTTCAGGAAAGGAAAAAGCCCCCAACTTCTCTTATGATTAACAGTTTTTATAACTGAGTCGCTCAGTGTTCCAGCAGCAGAGCAGATAACGGCAAAATCAATTTTTATCGCTCCTCTGGTTTTAACGGTCCCTTAAAATATAACAGCAAATCATTGAGGAATTCATTATGCCCTTTTTTTGGTAATTTTATTTAATTAGAAATGTAAAATTCAAAGACCCCGGGCAGGTGAGCAGAAATTGCAGGGTGGCCATAATGCGGGCTGTGAGTAATTGCATTGCGTGCCGGGATTTATGGGCCCCGGGACAGTGGGTTTGCCCTTGTGTAGCCAATCGTAATGGAGCGTTTCAATCCGAGTCTTAGGCAGAATGGCCAGCCGGGGATACATCGATCATCACGAGTACCGGTATCACTGCTGGAGCAATTATCGGAGGGGGTGGGGGGGTGAGGCAGCTGAGTGCCCAGCACCGATGCCAGCACAAGTGGAAAGGGTTGAGGGTTTAAAGGAGCTAGGGATGACGACATTCCACACACTCCATGGCTGGTCCTTCCAAGATGTGCTCAAACCTGTTCACGCGCCACCTTGGGTTTTGCGTTAGATGTTAGCTGATGACCATCTGGCTGCCCATGACGTCTGGCATTTAATTATGATTGATTTCTGAATCTCTCAGTTGTGTATGCCCTTCGAATCTCTGTCGCCGGTACCTGGAATGACAGCCCTTTCACTATCTGTGATGTCACATTCACTCATTCAATACCCACACCTTTTTCACCTCTAGACGGGCCTTAGTACTCCGAGTTGACCTCTGTATTTGCTTCGAGATATTCTGTCTGTAATGCTCTCAAACCTATCTAGTGTTCACTTCCCACTCCCAAGACTACTGGAACAAGACCCTGGTGTTTTCATCTTCGTCCACTTCACCCTCTGCCCACATCAGCACCAAGTATGTGGTGGGGGGGCATCCCCCTAGTCATAGATTAGGCACTGCAAAGGAAGTGCTATAGAACAGTGTTTTGTTCCAACTCCTGATCTGGCACAGAAGGTTTGGGCAAGGAAATAGTTCCTTAACATCTCCCGTTCCAGAAATGTAGCTTTTGCACTATACACTGATTTTTTTTAAAAATACTCTGCTCACTTGTGTGGCTCAGAATATATTACTTGTTTTCTGGGTATTTGAGCAGAAAATTTGGAAGGGGGGTACGACTAGCTTGAAAATGGTTGGGCCCCTTCTTCGATGCCGCAGATGAGCGAAACGGAAGTGGGCTCCTCCCACTAAGGGTATGAAAGCAATACCTGTCTTCCCTGCTCTCGCCATAGGTTACAAGAGAGTCAGAGCATCTAGACTGACATTGATGACAATGACATTGAGCCACAGTGACAGCTCCTAACAATTTGAACAGGTGCAGCTAGGATCGCAAGGTGTTCAGTGCAGCCACTTTGCAGAAGAACGGTGCGCATGCATTCAAAACCTTTTGGAAAAGAATGGCACATCTCTGCCTAACTTGAGCATACTTTACTTAGGAGGTGGCTGGATTATTCCAAATAACATTGATGTAATAGGTCACAGTTACTGTTAAATGAAAAACCAAAGAATCAACACAAAGTTCATAAATTGTGTATGGCCTTAAAACTGTAGTTTATTTCTTTGCAGTAGGTAAATATCCACATTTCACCCTGAAATCAACACTGCATTGATTTAATTCTGCAATCTTGCATAAGATTTTCTCTTTAGACCTCCTCAACATGACAAGTCGATGTCTCGATATTGTGTAACACCACTTTGTTTTCACCAGTGTAAGTTTAGAAGTCACTCATTCAACATTTGTTGTGGCCGTACCGTAAGGCCCTCTCGGAGAATATGGCGAGTCATTCGGCTTCTAAATGGCGTAGAAGACAGACAGCTGTTTAAAGAATGCATGTGAGAAATCTGCTATATATGATAGTTTATAGGTGGTAAAGAGAATTTGATCATAATTCAGCCACTTTGCGTAAGCTTTTCCGTCTGCCTGCCTGAAAGAGACTTTCCTTTAAAGCCATGGCCGTTGTCCGTTAACTGGAATGCTCACAGTTTTACAGTGCAAAAATGCTAACTTTACTCTGCAGCATGGGTACTGAGATATGCCAGCAAAAATCTTTTGACAATTCCTCTTTCAGACTTATGAGAGTGTGCATCTCTGCTTTCTCTGCAGCTGTAATACCTTACTGCCACCTCCACTCCTTAGGACTAAATCAAGCATAACACACTTTTGTGAGAATTTAAAGTTAGGGGTTTTCTTTCTATAGTCGGCAAATCTACTAAACTCGTCATGTTCTCGCTTACCTGCATCGCTATGAAGCTCCGGCTTAACATGTTCTGAATAAGCAAAAATAACCTAGGATTGGCAATCTAGGTATCTGAAAGAGACACGTTAGTGACAGATTCCTTACCTTAGAATATCCCCAGGCGTCAGGCTGGATCCGGAAAGTTTTTTGCGTAGCAGTACCCTTGCGCGTCGGTAGGCGGCGTCGTGCGGCTCCGCGTACGTCGTAGGCGTCGTGATCGCCGGGATGACGTCGCGGGCAGTACTTGAGACGCCGCCCCTGCGCGCTGACGTCAGTTCTTCTTTTCCGCGCCAGCAAGCGCAGATCCGGGAAGAGCAGTGCCCTGGTCATTTTTGACCATACTTTTTGGTGAATTTTTTCACTGTTTTTTCATCTCTCAAGGTGTCGTAGGGATGCCCGGTTTCAAACGTTGCGGCGCCTGTGCGCGGATGATGTCCGTCACCGACCCGCATTGGGAGTGTCTCTTCTGCCTCGGCCGAGGCCACGACACGGAGTCTTGTACCGACTGCCAGGCCCTTAACCCGAAAGCTTTGCGAGAGCGGTCTCGAAGCTCCTCGAGGCCCGGCACTCGGCTCCGCGGAAGCCCCGGTCGCGTGAGAGGTCCAGGGGTCGATCGCGGAGTCCACACCGGTCGTCGGCGTCGAAGTCTTCTTCGTCCGGTAAGTCGAAACACAGAAAGTCCAAAAAGCATCATCGCTCTAGGACTTCGCCTCGCCGGTCTCGCGACTCGGCTAAGGCCCCTCCCGGCACCGTCCCCGCCCCCGCGGCCCCGGACATGCCTGTGGAGTCGCCCCCGCCATACCCGCCCTTCCCGGGTTAGGGGGCGGATCCGGCCAAAGTGCAGGAATTCCTGTCGGCCATGGCCCGCCTCTTCGGGCCTTCAGGCCCCTCCGGTGCGCCTTCGGGCCCCGCGGGCCCTGATGGGGTTGCTCCGGCGTCGCCAACGGCTCCCGGCGTCGCCCGTGCCTCCAGCCTCGATCCCGGCTCCGGCTCGGCCCCGGCCTCGATCCCGGCTCCACAACCCCCATCGACGCCGGTCGACCTAACGACACCTCCACCGGCGCCGATGTCTCCGGTGCCGTTCTCGACGCCGCCCTGGGCTCCGGGCGGCGTCGTCCCCCAGTTCCTTCCTGCTCCGGACATGGCTCCGGACCGACGTCGCTCGCGCCGCTCCGGCGCCGATGGGACCTTGGGTCCCAACTGTCCCTCCTCCTCCTTATTTTGAACCAGAGGAGGACCAGTTGGACTGGGAGGGGTCTGATGACCCTCTGACACGACACTGTCAGTACGATGAGGACTGGACAGAGAGTCTAGGGGAGGCCAGTGGTCTGGATACTTCCCCTGACATTGGCATGCTGTCTCCTCCCGTGGCTACGGAGGAGGGAGCCAATTTTGGTACGGTGTTGCGTAGGGCAGCTGGGGCCTTACGTCTCCAACTCCCTACTTTGACGGTCAAGCCTAACATCTTGACAGAGGTGCTTCAGCCGGCAGCCTCCTCTGCGGAGACTGTGCTGCCGTTTAACGACGCCCTCACTGACGTTCTCTTGGGCGCCTGGTCCAAGCCCAACACAGGGGCTCCTGTGGATCGGAACGTGTCACGACGCCATCGCCCAGCTCCGGGCGACCCCCTGTTTCTCTCTGTCCACCCCACTCCTGAGAGCTTGGTTGTCCAAGCCTCCGCTTCCCAAACCGCCTTCCCTACCGCCCCTCCGGATAGGGAATCCAAACGCCTGGATCAGTTTGGGAAGAAAGGTTTTCTTCCTCCAGTGCTGGCTTGCGGTCCGTTAACACCGCTTGTCTTTTGGGCCGATATACCTACTCCCTGTGGGATTCGGTGGCGGATGTTTTGCCCCAGTGTCCTGAGGAGGTCCAGACACTGCTTTCCCGCGCCATTGCGGAAGGAAGGGATGCAGCTAAATTCACTATACGTTGTGGCCTTGACACCGCCGACTCGCTGGGCAGGTCTATTGCAACGACGGTGGCGCTCCGACGCCACGCCTGGCTGAGAACCACTGGTTTTTCAGGGGATGTCCAGAATACTCTCATGGACATGCCCTTTGATGGAGTCGGTCTTTTTGGGTCCAAAGCAGACCATGCGTTGGAGCGCTTTAAGGACTCACGGGCTACTGCCAAGTCCCTGGGCCTCTCTGCTACACGCCCTCCGCTGACTTCTGCTTTTCGCCCCTATCGTGGCCACGGTAGGGGCGCCCCTTCACGTCAGCAGCCCAGCCACCGGCCCGCGCAGCAGGCGTCTTCGCGTGGCCGAGGACGTGGATTCCGCCGTGGCGGATCGGGCAACCAGCGTGCGGGTCAGGCCACCACCTCCAACCCGTCCGCGGCCTCCAAGCCCTCCTAGTCCCTCCTTTCAGGTGCACGGCACGCCAGTAGGGGCAGGGTCCGCCATCACCTTCCCCACTGGCGCACCATCACCTCGGACAGGTGGGTCTTGGACATTGTCCGAAGGGGCTACTCCCTCCCCTTCGAGACCACCCCCAGCCATGCCACCTCAATTCCACCGCATGTCAGGGAATCACTTGGTGCTTCTACAGAAGGAAGTCACGGCCCTCTTGACCAAGAGGGCCATCGAGCATGTTCCGACCCCAGAAGTAGGGCGTGGTTGCTACTCCCACTACTTTCTGGTGCCCAAAAAGGACAAGGAGGACATGCGTCCTATCTTGGAGCTCCGGAACGTCAATCGCTTCCTCCGGAAGGAGAAGTTCAAGATGCTCACCCTAGCTCAGGTCTTGACTGCCCTCGACCCTGGAGACTGGTTGGTAGCGTTGGACTTGCAGGACGCATATTTCCACATCCCCGTCCTGCCGGCCCACCGGCGTTACCTTCGGTTCACGGTAGGCCCCGAGCATTTTCAGTTCACCGTGCTCCCCTTTGGCCTTACCAGTGCCCCTCGGGTGTTCACGAAAGTGATGGCGGTGGTCGCAGCTCATCTGCGCCGGGCAGGGGTTTCAGTCTTCCCCTACCTCGACGACTGGCTGCTGAAGGCGGGCTCGTCCCAGGCAGTCGTCTCCCACCTCCAGACTACGGCCGAACTCCTGCACTCGCTGGGGTTCTCCATCAATGTGCCGAAGTCGCATCTGATTCCTTCTCCACAGCTCCTTTTCATCGGAGCGGTTCTGGACACGACGCAGTTTCGGGCCTATCCTCCCGAACGGCGAGTCCGGGATATTCAGGCTATGATTCCGATCTTTCAGCCTTTATCCTGGGTTTCGGTACGGATGACCCTGAGGCTGCTGGGCCTCATGGCCTCCTGCATCCTGCTGGTCAATCATGCCAGATGGCATATGCGGGCTCTGCAGTGGGACCTGAAGTTCCAGTGGGCGCAGCACCAGGGCAACCTGTCCGATGACGTCCAGATCTCGGAGGGGACTGCAAGACAGTTGCAGTGGTGGCTCTCGAACCGGCAATGGGTCATGGGCAGATCCCTCTCCCTTCCCAGCCAGAGCACACAGTTGTGACGGACGCGTCCCTTCTGGGATGGGGCGGTCACATGGGAGAGGCGGAGATCAGAGGCCTCTGGTCTCCGGCGGAGTCCCGGCTCCATATCAACCTTCTGGAGCTCCGGGCGATCCGACTTGCACTCAAGGCATTCCTTCCCTCTGTCAAAGGGACGGTAGTGCAGGTGTTCACAGACAACACCACCGCCATGTGGTACTGCAACAAACAAGGCGGGGTGGGGTCGTGGACCCTTTGTCAGGAGGCTCTGCGCCTCTGGACATGGCTGGAACATCAGGGCATGTTCCTGATGGTTCAACACCTGGCAGGTTCCCTGAACGTCAGGGCGGACGAACTCAGCCGCAGGTGCATGATGGATCACGAATGGCGTCTTCACTCGGAAGTGGCGCAAGGACTCTTTCTACAGTGGGGAGAGCCTTGGTTAGATCTATTCGCCACCGAAGAGAACAGCCGCAATGTCATCAGTTCTGCGCGTTGGAATTTCCAAGGCGGCACTCGCTCGGCGGCGCTTTTACGTCACGAGTGGAGTTGCGGTCTGTTGTACGCCTTTCCGCCTATACCACTTCTACCCAGAGTGTTGAAGAAGATTCGGCACGACCGGGCCCAAGTCATTCTTGTGGCTCCGGACTGGGCTCGAAGAGTTTGGTATCCCGAGCTACTCAATATGAGCGTAGATCCCCGATCCGTCTGCCTCTTCGGGAGGATCTTCTGTCGCAGCAGCAGGGGACGGTCCTCCACCCGAACCTGTCCAGTCTACACCTGCTTGCGTGGAGATTGAGCGGCGGCAGTTGATTCCTTTCGACTTGCCTCCCGAAGTTTGTGATGTGATTCTGGCAGCCAGGCGTCCCTCCACTAAGGTGGTATACGCCTGCAGGTGGAACAAATTTGTGGCATGGTGCACAGCAAAGGCTGTGAATCCCCTTTCTGCCCCTCTTTCTGAGGTCCTTCTGTTCCTTCTCTCTCTGGCCCAACAGGGTTCTGCCCTGGGTACCATCAAGGGTTATCTTTGTGCTATCTCGGCCTTCCTCAGGCTCCCTGATCAGCCCTCCCTTTTCAAGTCCCCTGTTGTTAACAGGTTCTTAAAAGGCATTACACACCTCTTCCCTCCTGTTCCGTTTGTGATGCCTCAGTGGGACTTGAACTTGGTTCTTACCTTTTAATGTGCGCTCCCTTTGAGCCTCTACATAACTGTCCTCTTCGTCTTCTGACTCTGAAGACAGCCTTTCTGGTGGCCATCACCTCCGCTCGGCGGGTGAGTGAGCTCCAGGCTCTATCTTGCAAACCTCCCTTTCTGTCTGTTCATCCAGACAAGGTTGTTCTTCGGACGCGTCCGTCCTTCTTGCCAAAGGTGGTTACTGCTTTCCACATTGGGCAGACCATCACTTTGCCCACCTTCTTTCCGCCTCCGCATCCTTCCAGAGAGGAAGAGAGGCTCCACCGTCTGGACCCAAAACGTGCGCTCTCCTTCTATATTGACCGCACAAAACACTTCCGGGTGGATGACCAGCTCTTTGTTGGCTACGTGGGCGCCAAAAAGGTCGGGCGGTGCACAAGAGGACCATCTCCCGCTGGGTTACCTTGTGCATCAAGACCTGCTATTCTTTGGCTAAGAAGGAGCCTCCTGTTGGGCTGCGTGCCCATTCCACCAGGGCAACGGCTGCTACCACGGCCTTGGGCCGCGGTGTTCCGCTGCCGGTTATATGTCAGGCAGCTACGTGGGCCTCGCTGCACACGTTTACAAAGCATTACTGCCTTGACAGTCAGGTCCGGAGGGACGGCTTCTTTGGCCGTTCTGTCCTCCAGGACTTCCTTGTCTGATCTTTGTTCGCAGACCCACCACCGGGGTTGGTATTGCTGGGGTATCTATTCTAAGGTAAGGAATCTGTCACTAACGTGTCTCTTTCAGATGCACAAGTTACTAACTTGTGTAACGATATATCTGTAAGAGACAGTAGTTAGTGACAGATTCCTTACCGCCCACCCATCCTCCCGTTCTGCGAACTGATTTCTAGGGTTAAGGACATCCCTTTCAGGGCCCTAGTATTTTTCAGACACCTATGTCAGCTTCTTGCATGGCTCTGCGTTCCTGGCGCGGAAAGTCGTGTACAGAACTGACGTCAGCGCGCAGGGGCGGCGTCTAAGTACTGCCCGCGACGTCATCCCGGCGATCACGACGCCTACGACTTACGCGGAGCCGCACGACGCCGCTTCCGACGCGCAAGGGTACTGCTACGCAAAAAACTTTCCGGATCCAGCCTGACGCCTGGGGATATTCTAAGGTAAGGAATCTGTCACTAACTACTGTCTCTTACAGATATATCGTTACACAAGTTAGTAACTTGTGCTTCTGGTCTACATCTGCAACTTCTTTTTCACCACTTGTTAGGTTTCTGCGAGGATGCTTACTGTGAGGTGTATTAATCTGTAGCGTCTATGCTCCACCCTCGCATGGCCTTATTGCTTGTTCTTCTGTCTGCTTTTCTCTTGTATCGCTCTTTCAATTGGTCAGTTCTGTTCTTCTCCTGAGTGTGCTTTGTCTATATTTTACCCTTGGTTGATCCTATTGCTTGTTCTCCCACCCTCCCTTTTCATACACCACTTTCTCACCTGGTCTTATTTGATGTTCTCTTTCATGTAATTTCCAAATATGCCAGCCCTGGTTGGCTTTATCGTTTCTTCGTCTGTCTGCTTTTTTCTACATCACTCTCTCAGCTGGTCTTATTCTTTATCATCGTGCCTGTTCTATTTCTATATTCCACCCTCGGCTGGTCTTATTGCCTGTTCTTCTGTCTGCTCTTTTCTTTATTGCTCCCTCAGCTGATATTATTCTTTTTTCTCTCTGTTCTTTGTCTGTATTCTCTCCTCGACTGACCTTATTGCTTGTTCTCCTGTCTGCTCTTTTGTTATATCTCTCCCTCAGCTGATGTTTTTTTTTAATTCTCCTTCCTGTTCTTCTTCCACTCTTGGCTAATCTATTCATTTCTCCGCAGCCAGTCCTCTGTTTTAATCCGAAAAAGTCATTGTTTTTTCTGGTCCATTATCTTGTGCTCATTTATGTTTGTATATTCTTTCACTCCTGCCTTGTTCCTTACTAATATTGATTCAAAGGTGATCCTCTCTTGTGCCTTTCTTTGCAGATGATATTCTTTGAACTTGTTTATAAATGCTTCCGATGGATAGTATCTTGGTCCGCTGTTTGTTGACTGCTGATCGCAATGCTTTGTCGGCAATCACAGGCCTGCTAGATGTGCAAGAGAGTACAAGGGTGTACATGGCTATAACTGAGCCTCCACTGAGGCAAGCTATTCTCAATCATATATTTACAGTCCTGGCATTTCACTTAAAGCCACCTACATCCAAAAAGTAGTGGATCTGTTTTCAGAGAAAGTCTTTAGGTAGGTGGCATAACTTGAACATGGGGTGCTATACATCTGATAGCATTGTCTTTGTGCGAAGTGTTTGATGCTACAGTTTAGAAATCAGTGTGAGATGGAGAGCAAGGGTTGGACTCACATAATCTGGACACTACTAGACTGCATGCCGGTTTTGCATATTTATATTTCCCATATTTCTAATTTGAGACACATACATTAATTTCCCTAGAATTTTTGCCTTTTTCATCTGTTGTCCATGAAAGCGGTCTCCGAGTTTTAATGTCTACAACTCTGCCACTAAATCACATTGGCTCTTACATGAAGCAAAACCCCCTCTTGTCCACGGGAGACATTCGACAATGTAAGGGCTTGAAACATGGGTCACACGCTCAAGCTATGCCTAAGAGAATGCCCGGGCAACGGGCGTTTAAAAAGTAACAAACTACAATTGTTTTAGGCTACATTAAACTCCAGCGGCCAGTCTTGCCTACTCTTGTGTACTACCAGCTTATGTAGAAAGGGAAAATGAGAAACTGTACACAGCTGTTGAACTTTAGCTGACCCGGATATGGCCGGGTCCCTCTTTACTTCCCTCACACATTCATTCACTCACTGTTGAGAGACTAGATTCCCACCAGTTAGAGAACTCCAAAGCACCTGTTCAGAGCTCTCTCTCCTGCTAATATTCCCCTTAATGGGCCAGGTTTCTGAAAAGGCCGTAAGGGGCAATTAATGCATCCTACAAAACACCAGAAGAAACAGTACAATACAAGATGGGCTTTAGTTATAATAACATCCGCATTAAAATATTAAAATCTGGTAGGGAAAAAGGTTGTGAGTCAGTTACCAAATATATGCTAATGGACCACTGCAGTTGTAGAGAGACACCAGAAGGATGTACACAGGACGGCACACACTCTTAGGAAATCCAAACCTGAAGTTGGTCGAGAAAAAGAGTAATTGGATCGAAAGAAGAACTCCTGTGCTGTTGACACTGAAGGATGTTTGTTCAGATGGCCAAACGTTTTGGGGAAGTAAGGGGTAATGTGCAATTTATGGAATGTGCTAGTCCTACTACACCTTGTTTATTGAATTATTAGGCTGTATGCCGAAACCCAACACTGGTGAAAGTAGAATCATGACCTAGATATGGGATTTTTCAAATTCAAGTAATAAAGAACGAGTTGTCTTTGCAAGTGTATAATTGATCAGGGCCAAATCTGGAGGAAATCACAGGAAAGTGGACTAAAGAACTAGGAGTACAAATGGGAGAGAACAAAAAGGATATTCTTCTCATAATAATTAACAGACTTCAGGGTACAATGGATGCCACAAGAAACAACTTAAAATGTACTCATTCTCACGGAAGTGTAACACTCAAACTGATGGAACCGAAGACCTATTGATGTTGCACACCTAACAAATAGAACATAATGTACCTGATGTGGGTCTGCCCTACTATTATACATTTCTTGTTGGAGGTTTAAAAAAGCATTGATTTAGTACTGGAAATTACAGTGAAGCTGGATAACAAGCTATGGTGTTTGGTTATATGTATATTTTTTATCAGCTATTCAAGGATAAGATACGGCCTAAAGTATTGTGTGAAAAGGGGGAAATCGTATGACTGTTAAAAGACCCTTGAATGAGAAATGGTTAGATGCCTTTTAAATTTGTGAAGTATAGAGGACGAATTATATTATAATTGCATTATATAGTGCTTACTACCTCAGACGAGGCGTCAAAGCGCTTTTTAGGCGAGTAGCACGCTACTCAATGCAGGACACAATGCAGCACGCTACTCAACGCTACCCAATGCAGACCTTACAGATCCCAGTAACTTCCAGCCGATCACCAACATCATGTCCCTAGCGAAATTGCTCGAGAAATGTGTTCACACACAGCTTTGCGACCACATTGAGAAATTTCAGCTCCTAGACCAACATCAATCAGGCTTTAGATCAGGTCATAGCACAGAAACAGCGCTAACTCACATTGTTGATGACGCATTGAGAGCTCTGGACCAAGATACACCATGTCTTCTAATTCTTCTGGACTTGTCCTCTGCTTTTGACACTATCAAACATGATAACCTGATTAACCTTCTTCAATACAGGATGGGGCTATTGGGCCCTGCCCTAAATTGGTTCTCCTCTTTCCTGCATAACCGAACACAAAGAATCAAAGTCAACCAATCTTTGGCGGCCAGCACTTCAGTCTCTATTGGGGTGCCTCAAGGTTCTGCACTTTCGCCCACGCTCTTCAACCTATGCATGGAACCTCTAACTGCCATTCTAAATGACTCAAACATTCAGTACCACATGTACGCGGATGACACTCAACTGTATTTGAAGATCTCCTCTCCAGATGACATTAAAACTCTTAACGGAGCGCTTCAAAAAACTCAACAATGGCTAACACATAACCACTTATTACTTAACTCTCTCAAAACTGAATTTCTCTTGATTTCCCCACGCAATCACGAGGCTCCCACGCAAAACTGGATCAAAAAAATCTCAGCACTCAACTGCACCCCGCATTTGGTGGACTCCGCCTGCTCTTTAGGGGTCACCCTAGACAAATTTCTAAGCATGCAAAGTCACATCAGTGCAACCATTAAGAGTGCCAATCAGCTCAACACTCTTAGGAAAATCAAACCGTTCCTACCTCCCGAAGACATGAAATCAGCAGTCCAATCCTTAGTTATATCACAAGTAGAATATGGCTTGGTAACCCTAGCTGGTCTTCCTAAATCTAGGTTAGCGCCGCTAAGAGCTACTCTGAACGCCTCTGCCAGAGTAATCACAGGCTCAAGAAAGCATGATCATATCACACCTGACTTAATCCAGCTTAACTGGCTCCCCATTGAAGCTAGGATCCGCTTCAAGATAGCCTGCCTGACACATAAAGCTATACATTTCAATAGCCCCGTTTACCTGGCAAAAAACTTGAGCTCTCCGGATCCAGAAGAAACCTAAGCAGCTCCAATTCCCTACTACTGAAACCACCGAAATTGAATAAAAAAAGAACCTACAATCGTACCTTCTCAGGGCTGGCTCCAAGAATTTGGAATGCCCTACCAACAGAGATCAGAGCCAACCCTTCGACTGCATCATTCAAAAAACAGGTCAAATGGCTACTATTGGAAGAACTGCATCAACAATAGCCTCCATGTCATTTGCTAGTCAATTACCTTGCATTCTCGACCAGCATTTTTACTTTGTTGTGTTGAAATGTATGCTTGACAATTGACTTTTACTTTGTTTGTAACTCGTGCTTGACAATCATTCTCACTTGGGGTTTAAAACGTATTTCAGCTGTCTTTAAAGTAAGGCGATGATGAAACTGTTCGGCCTCATCTGGGTGGGCTGTTTATTGTTTGTTCATTTTCTACCTACTCTTCCCCTAGCGTCCTCATTTATTTTATGCCTCAGGTTCCTCTCATGTTGCCTTATGGGGTGTGCTTGGGTGTTTTATTGCATGCTTAACAATTTACTTTCACTTTATGTTTGAAACTTGTGCTTGACAATCATTTCTTCTGGGGGTTTAAAATTATTTCGTTTGTCTTTGAAGTAAGTCGATGATGAAACTGCTTGACAATCATTTCTACTGGGGGTTTAAACTTATTTCGTTTGTCTTTGAAGTAAGTAGATGATGAAACTACTTGGCCTCATCTAGGTTGGCTGTTACCTGTTTGTTCACTTGCTACCTACTCTTCCCCTAGCACCCTCATTTACTTTTTGCTTCCGGTTCCTCTCATATTTCCTTTTTTGTAAGTGTATTTATATTGTCTCTGTACGCATACGTCAGCTTTCCTCTTTGTACAGCGCTCTGATACCCGGTTGGGTCTTGTTCGCGCTTTATAAAACTTTTCAAATAAATAAAATAAATACTCCGGAACCCAAAAAGGATTAGTGGTAAATTAGTATAGGGAGATATGAAATTAATTTGAGCGGTGGACATGTGAGTTTGTTATTTAGATTGAAAAAGGATAGTGGAGGGATAGGAGAGGGAAGGGTTTGCATTTATTTAGCACTTGCTACCCCTGATGAGGTGTCGAAGCGCTTTTCAGCGGGTAGCACGCTACTCCAGAATCCAAACAGGATTAGTGGGGAATTAGTATAGGGAGATATGAAATTAATTTGAGCGGTGGACATGTTAGTCTGCTAGTTGGATTGAAAAGGATAGAAGAGGGAAGGGGTTTTTGTTTTGGAGCTTATAGCAGTAGGAGAATTGGGATGAGTAAAGGGGAGGGGGGAAGAGTCAGAAGGAAGGGTTTAGAAAAGCTGGTTTGGGAGATCCGAATAGTAAAAGAGGTATGAGATGATGCAAGGGGGGTAGAGGAGGAAAGAGTCTAGAAAGGGTAATTTTGGGGATCATAGTAGTAGAATGGGGTTTGCGATGAGTCAAAGAGTGGAGGTAGAGGATATATTGAGAGAGGTATAGGGTGAGAAATAGGGTAGTGCATTGGAGAGAGTAGTCGAATGAAGTTTGAGATGAGTCGGAGATTAGAGGTAGAGCATATATTGAGAGAGGTATAGGGTGAGATATTGGGTAGTGCATTGGAGATGCTGAATTAAAAGTAAAGTAATAAATATAAAGATACACAAGTACATGGAAGGTATATATATATATGGAAGGTAATTTAAGTTGTATTTAATAAACTCAGACTTTCAAGTGTTGCTGTACTTGAATTTTATTTATTTTTTTGTAATTCAATAATGAAGCAATTGTAGATAAAGTTATGCTCAAAATGTACTTATTTATGCAGTGACCTATATACATGTTAAATATAGAATAATATAACCATAAGCAATATGTACATTTGTTAAGCAGAACTAATGAATATCTATTTATGAATATAATTATTATACACGTTTATACAAAGCAATACACATGTAGGTACACATCTGTAGTCCAAATACATGCTTTTATGCAGAGGTATATGCTGTATATTTATGTTTGAGTATGGTGGTTATATGGGGAAGAGCCAACTTTTGAGTAATCTTCTGAAGATAAGGTAGTTATCTGTGGATCTTATGTATGGGGGTAAAGAATTCCATAGTTTGGCTGCTTGAACAGAGAAGGATATGCCACCTATGCTTTGTTTTTGCCACTAGATGGTTATACCATGCACAGAGTTCAGGGGTTCCCCAAAAGTGTACAGGGCTCAATGTAAAACCCAAAGTGCTCTATTAATGGTAGTGTGGGCAAACAGCCTTAGGCCTAACAGAGGAGTGTAGGACATTTATTGCACAACATTGATCAATAATGGACACACAAATCAAAAGGGAGATCCATGCCAATTTTAGAAAAATAAGCTTTGTTTGTACTGTATTTTAAGATCAAGATCTTCGAAATGAGCTAAGTGCGTTTTTAAATATAAATACTTTTCACTTTCAAAAGTCAACACTTGGAACAATTTATTTTCTTTCCGTGCCATCATCGCAGATCCGGAAGAGCTACCTGTGTCCAGATTTTGGACAACTTTTTCAACATTTTTTCCTGTCACAAGCAAATATCTGTGACATACTTCCATCCCCCCCGCTCCTCCCTCCGATTTAGTTT
The DNA here is from genome assembly GCA_963921515.1 of Calotriton arnoldi. Lineage (NCBI taxonomy): Eukaryota > Metazoa > Chordata > Amphibia > Caudata > Salamandridae > Calotriton > Calotriton arnoldi. The sequence goes on along the minus strand of CAWUFW010000224.1, from coordinate 4,789,674 downwards.
GTCTCTGTTTTCTGGAATCGGGCCACGACTCCAAGGCCTAGGAGGACCGCTGTGGCATGATCCCTAAGGCTAGATTTGAATATGAAGGTCAAATGGAAGAGTCTGATAAGATTTGGCATATGTCCAATGGCACCTATAATACTTAGGATGACCTTAAATGGATCAGAATGTTTTACCACCTGCTACTCCTCTAATTAAATTCACAATTGGCGCTTTTTGTGTGTTATGTCTTCTACTCTCAGTCCCCTGCTGCAGAGGTAGGACTGTTTCACTCCTTTTCGTCTCCTGTTTCACTGGAAGATTTCCCTCGCTTTCCATGCCCTTGTTCCAAGCATGGTCTGTTTCAGAAGAACTTTGTAACTCACTTGTTGCATTTGGTCTCGACTTAGTTTTGGCTGATTGCTTGTCTGTGCCTCCCGCTGCCTGGCTTGTCAGTTCTTGCAGTCTTATTGTTCTGGGGACTCATTACATTTCCCCACCTCTCCACTTTTATAAGATCATATGGAGTTTATTGTGTATGTTGGAACATTCAAATCACGTTGGTGTGGTACGCTATTAGATATTGGTGTGTATAGATATAAGATACTTTGAGGCACCTAAACGAAACACACTTGAAAGACAGACTGCTGGGTTTGGGGAGTGTCCCTCTAAATATGTGTTTTTGTCATATCTACACTCTTCAGAATTCTCCACAATGATACATCTTAGAGTCTGCAGAGAAGCACATCTCAATTGGGAGTGATGGATTTGGGGACTGGTTGGGAGCGGGGATGGCTTTGAAAAGTTCCTGTGTCCACCTCCCCCCCCCACTTGTTGCCTTACTTGCTTTGCTGTTCCTTCCCCTAGTGCCCCGCAAACACAGAAAACTCACCTTTTCTCTCATTTACCCATTCGTTTATTTATTCATCCCCCCTCCCAACAGATTCCCTTGACTCAGCATAGACTACCTCAAAACAGTGCTTAATTTGAGCTAATGGTTTCGGTGCTTGGCACCGGCACTTAATTGCAGGCACCAGCACTTATGACAGTCCGCACACGGTGGCACTATCAGTTGAATTTAGAGATAAGGTCAAAAGCTGTTTATTAATTCAATGCACACAAAAAATGACTAATACCTACCACCCAGGCCGTTTTTATTGCTTTGTGGGTCTGGATTTGTCACACGTTTAAGAGAGTGATGATTAGTTGTGTGTTGGTGCTGTCATTGTCAGCTCTGGCAGAGGCAACGGGTGGTGCAAGCTGCATTGGTCTCCTGCCACTTTTTTTTTTTTTTACAAATTAAGCACTGCTTCAAGACCTGACCTACCAAGATTTATCGACCACACTGATTGGCTCTGCACAGCAATAGCACTTGGTTCTCAAAGTGAGGGCTGAGGGACATTTCCGTAGTGATCGGGATTATGATCAAATCAGCTAGATTGTTAGGCTCACTAAATATTAGCAGAAATCCCACTTGACTTGATTTGAAGACATTGTGCATGGAAACAGTACAGATAGATGGTGAGGTAGCCTGCTGTGTGCAAACCTCTTTTCCCCACCCCGCACCTCCCACCAAGAGTCTGAAATTGAATTGTCCTCCCTGGTGCTGCAGAGGATTAAAATTCTAGTCAGCCTCAGCTGTATAGTCTCAAGGTGAGCTGCAGGAAGCAGTCACCTTAGAGAGGATGGGGGAGGGGAGGAATAGGTTGCTGCCTTCTACTGTGGGCAGTGCAAACCTTTAAGGTGTCAGGGTTGGCATAGAATTAATATATGACAATGCACAAAAGCAGCTGCCCACCGACTAATAAAATGCTGTTGATAAACTATCTAAGGCAATTCCCCTCCACATTGCGCAGGGACATGGATACATGGCTCAAAGTGACAATTGCAAAACAAACCAGCATTAGAAATGCAATAGGTCTCGCATTTTTTTTAAAGTTATAGCTATTGGCGTTGTAAATGGCAATGTCTTTTACCATTGTGTGATCACTCCACTGCAATCAAAACCACATAAGTAAACCAGCACTAGCCACCAATGTCCACTGAAACAGGAGTGGGAAACTTGCAGACAGAAAAACACAAGAAAAACACTTCCCGGTCAAAAAGCAGCAAGAAATAAGCAGCCCTGGCCGCACCTATTCCCCATTTGCAAATGGCCAAAATATTAAATAAAAAATCTTGTTTACCAACTTTTGTATTGCAGGTAGAAGTAAGAAGCTGAATCACAGTGTAAGATACTTCGGCGAGGGGAAGAAGGGAGAGTTGTGGGGGGAGGAGGAATAGTACCTCAATCACCCAGGGAGCAGCGGATGGGCACGGATTATGTTTGAATTATCTGTGCTTGGCCCCTGCTCCACAGAGGCAAGCGTAACTGACGTTGGGCTGCGCTGGCCAATTAGGAGGCAGCAAAGAAGAGTGAAGCAGGAACCAGCAAATGGTAGGCAAGGGCGGGCTTCAAGTCCTGTACTGAACACAATAGTGTTGCACACGAGCACATGCGCTCGCAGGCTCGACCCTAAAAAATACTGTAACCTTAGACGTAGTTTAAACATACAGGAAAGACTAAAATGATTAACAAAAAGGACTAAGAATGCAAGAAAAAAATGGTAAAATGAAAGGATTGGCCAATTGCACATCTTTTTAGAGCTATGGCCGCATGTGATCAGACATGTAACTCACATGTCCCGATGCCCCACGCTGTTTGTTTTGGTGGGTGGAAGCAAAATGTGAACAAATGTGACTGACAGCTGAACAGACTAATGATGAAGAGGTCTGGCCCAAAGCTCCTCTAAGCATTGCTTATATGCATGTATTTTTAGGTATGGAATTGACCAAAGCCTTTTGATTTTAGGGGCTTTTAGTAATCCACTGGTCTGTTGTTGTGCCACACACATTTTTCTTCCTCCCTCTACAGCACGGGGCATTTGGATAGCCCACTTCAGTCATTGACTAATTTCACTGTGAGTCACGGCATTCTGCTCTTTCACATTATCTTTCCATCATCTTGGCCTTATGGCCTGCATTCCACTCCCAGAATCCCAGCTGAAATAAGGATGTCTGGATGCGGCAGTATGTTATTTGAGTGGCACCTGTGCCTTCATAATCCCTTGCTTAGAATGCTTTTTTCGGTGAACTTTGACCTCAGGTGACTTCACACTTTTGTAAAATGCACTGGTGCAGTGTTGTGGCTGTGTGCTTGAGCTAGAAACGTTTTTTTACTGGAATGATGCAGCAGATTACGGGTTGTGTGGATTGTGTGGAAGATTTCCATTTGCGTGGAAAAGTGCTGCATTTGCGTAACCCCTCTGTACCAGTGGGGACGGGAAACGAGCTGTCTGGATGGGTCCGATGGCCCATCTCTTTCCCGAGCCTCTTTGCATCTGTTAACTCTGGATGCACAGGATAAGCTTAGGCCTCCTTGGAAGGTTCCAGCACCTCTGGCACAGCGCCTCTGAATAGTGACGTTGCCTAGCGCTGCACATCACCCTGGGATGTGAGCAGGGCTTTAAGTGGGATGAAAAAACTGGAGGGTCTCTCAAAGGGGCGTGGCCAATGTAATTAAGGGCGTGGCTTAAAAACATTTAAACTAAAAAATCTGTGCTTAGCATAGTGTGCCGCCCGACTTGTATTTTGCAGTTTCTGACATTGCATCTAGATATAATACAACAAGTAACATCATACCTACAACAAGTCAGGACTATTGGCTTTGTCAATGGTTGTTAGTTGCATACGATAAATAAGCAGCAACTATGGCTTGTATATAATATTGAAAAAGCTTCCAATTAAAGCCCTGCTGACACCATGACAATGTTGCTGCTCCCGAGCTTCAAAAAGAGAAGGGAAATCCGGAGAGAAAATGACGCTCTTTAATAGATTTCCCTTCCCCTACAACGCTCACCTGGCATGACGTCATGCCCTAACTTCTCCATAGTGAGAAGTGAGCAGTGCGAGCAGCGCACACCGATGTGCCTGCTGTCACTGCAGTCCGGAAAAAAACGGACTGCAGTGACAGCAGGCACGAAACAGAGCCCGAAAGAGACCCGTTTCGAGGCCCCCTTTAAAAAACTGCCGGTGCTCAGACCCGGTGAGACCCGGCCCACTTAAAGCCCCGGATGTAAGGCACAGACATAGCCTAGCTAAAGATGGAGGTTGCAGAATGACGTACCTTCTCGTACCTTCTGTGCCCTTCAAATATAGTTTCCGCTCTCAATCGGAGAAACCCACAATACAGACTGCAATTGTGTCAATAATGATAACAAGCTATGTTTACAGTCTCATCTACACGAATTTAGCATGATAATAATGTTTTTCTATGTCGACGTGTTGCGTCTGTTCTACACGCCGTTGAGGCCTCGGCTCAGGGTCTTGGTATCGCTGCAGCCCATCTGAGCCCTGCTGGGAGCACCGGGTGCCCTTCCGGTGCCAGGAGACCCTAGGGGTCTGCTGTTCCTAACCATTCATTCTGCCAGGGTGTGGCAGCTGCCCCTGCCTCGTGCGTGAGGGGAGGGTTTTTCCTTCATCCTCCTACAGGAGCTCCTGTGCATGCAAGAAGGGGCATTTGGCCCCCCCCCCCCCGCTGGCTTTGAAGGGAAAAAAGAAACACAGCCAGTAATTGAAGTGGGCCCTTCATATTCCCGGGCGTCGGTGCCACTGCACATGTTGCAGTATTGGCAGCTCTGCCCCCTGCCTTTCTGGCCCACGCTGGGGCGTTAGGTGCCTACCTATAGTGCCGTGTAAGGGGGGGCACATAAAAGCCCCGTGTTTCATGTTTCAGCTGTCCTGCGTCGCCAAGAGGCATTCGTGTTTCTCTAAAGCACTTTGCTTGCAAGCCTTGACAAACGTCCGAACGTATTAAACATGTGGACATACAGATGTGGGACACGGCGCTTACCTGGAAGCTAGTGCTGTGCAGGCGGCCGGGGCGTGGGCATCTCAGAACAGGTGCGAGGCTGTGCCCGGCCCTCACGGAGTGTGCGTGGGGCACCGATGAGTCAGGCGCGGTGCCACCAGCAGAGGGAGACAGCCCTGGAATCTGGCCATGTTGACACAAAGTGCCCCCAAGGGTCGCTTACCTTGCTCCAATGTGCCCATGGCTGCTTCTAGGCAGCTCAAAAAACAGAGCAAGTTCACACAGCGAGTCAGGGCCAGTAAATGTCAAAATCACTGTAAAGGGACTAGTATGTCACAGTTACTGCGCCTAGTGACGTGTAACCTACCAACAGAAGATGTTCCTAAATCTGGGGGGCACAGAGGTAGCGTTTCTTCCAGTCCCTGGGTCTGCTCTGTCACACTGTCAGACGACGCTTTAATTCCGCCAAAATGAACACATCTCAAACAGGGTTTCAGAGAAACGAGCAGGGCCAGTGAAAGGTGAATATCTAATAAAGTGAATATCTAATAAAGGGAACACAAGGCGATGATGGACGGAGAGCTGAAACTTTACAGACACTCACCCCCAGTCACAGATCTGGGTTGAATCCATCATCGTTCTTTAGCTCACTTCGCCACTCCAGTTCAGACACAGGTATATGCAAATCAGTCTTGACCCTGTGCCTCATGGGAACAGTCCAGCCCGAACTGCCAAGCCATGTCTTCCCTGGACCGGAAACAAGCATCCTGGGACCGGTTTCGGGCTAACAGCCCTCATCAGCCAGGCTAGCTTGAATCCAGTGGCAAAGTGAGCAAGGGACTCACGTCTGGGCATACCCTGCCAACTGGGGCAAACAAAGCAAACACAAGGAGATGATGGACGGAGCGCTGAAACTTTTCAGACACTCACCCCCAGTCACAGATCTGGGTTGAATCCATCATCGTTCTTTAGCTCACTTCGCCACTCCAGTTCAGACACAGCTATATGCAAATCAGTCTTGACCCTGTGCCTCATGGTAAAGGGACCATTTTGCTGCGTCCGTTTCCCGATTTCTTCAGCTCCGAGCAGCCAGGGTGCGGCGGGATTGAGAGAATTCACTGTGCACTCCTTGTATCAAAGGATAGTACAAAAGGCAACGGCGAGGGCCTCAGGTACAGGGAGCCGGTCCTGCCTGGCAAGGCCCTGGAGGCAGGCCAGTTACTTTAGCAAAGGAACCAAGCATTTGCAATGAAAGAGGTCTTGCTTTTGCGAGACTTTGAGGTATTTACATTATTAAATGACAATACCTTTTATTTATGTGTTTTGAAAACCTGCAAACAGTGCGTCCCGCTTGCAGGTTTTCAAAACACATAAATAAAAGGCATTGTCATTTATTACTGCCAATACTTCAAAGTCATGCAAATACGAGACCTTTGTGGCACTCGCGTTTTAGCTGAAAACCTCGTAAGCTAAAGTGCGGGTGCCACGATTGCTACCTCAGTAAAGAAATAGAAAAAAAGACATTTTTTTCTCGATATCTTTCATTTTGAAGTATTTGCAACACCTGTGTTTAAGATTAAGATGCTTAAAGCTAAAGCGCGGGTGATGGCACAGTAAAAAAAAGTAAATACATTTAAAAAAAAGATATGCAGCAGCCATTATTAGTGCTGGCTGTGCTAGTTTAATAAAAAATGTTAAAAAACATTGTGGGAGAGGCTTTCCTGCCTGCAAAAGCAGACAGGAGAAAGACCATTAACAAAAGAGTGCTCGGAGCCTGTAATTGAAAGCTACCGAGTAACAACACGTGTAACAGGGGGTGTCCTGATGGGAGGTAACAACAGAAGACAAGGAGGTACTAAGGTGAGACTAATAAGCCTATTGACAAATCAAAAGCCAACATTTACAAAGGACAGGCACAGCACCCAAACCTAAATGCAGCATGTCTCAAAGAGACAGCGCAAGTGCTGCCTAGGCGAGACCTAAAAATGGTTAAAGTTTGTCTTCCACTGTCATAAATCCACTGACTAAAAACACAACGTAATGATGCTGTGTTTCTTTAAATTGCAGCTTGACCAAGGTAACAAGTAACTCCAATAAATTCTGTTTTAATTTTAAGGAGAGAGGTCGCAAGCAACCTGCTAGGGGGTCACAGCTGCGATCCCTGGTAACCCCTAATTATGTCCCACTCTGCAGCCACTCAGAGCGAGCTGCCAAGGTGCCCAGTGCCAGGTGGGCACAGCTCGTCCAGTCCTGGCTTTACTTTTGTATTCTGGTACCTGTCGTTGTGTTATTCCCAGGATAAATGCAGCACTACAAGTGGCAGAATGGAAAGAAAACCCGGACTGGATGAGTCACTTATGACTGACCTGGGACAGATTGAGACCTCGGTCCCCCTTCTGGCTGCAGAAATCCGACCTGGGGCAGGCTGTCATGCTCCTGTGCTGGGTGTTAGTGCAATGCACCCAGTATATCAGCCCTCAGGCATCCCCGACAGCCACGTGTCGCTCCTGAATCACTGGTGAGATTCAGTGCGCCTAGAAGCCTTCCTGCGCTAGGTTATTACTGAAATACTGACTCAGCGCAGCCAGTGATGTGGCAAGGCCAGCACGGCTGGTTTATAACTGAAAAACAAGTCTATTGGTTTTGCCAGTGCTTTTTATACCTGGGGATGAATTGAGAAGTGCTGTACATGAATAGCAGAAGGGTGCCGGCAGGGGGCGCTACAGAACTGGAAACGACGTTGAATTGCAGAATTACAGAACTGTGCAAAAAAGCAGGGCCACACCGAGGGAGTGCATGTATTTATTTTTTAATTTTACTCTTTAAGTTTTATATAGGGAAAGCTTGGCGCGAGAGTATTACAGCGTGTTCACAAGGGAACAAGAATAAGTTACAGAAAATGATAAACATAGCCGTAAGACACATGATGCGACACAGGGGTAAAATAAATCAATCAGAGCCTGTAAACAGAAGTAGATAAACGAGCCTCGGCTTAGCTTCCTGCGATTCCGGGCAAATCACAATCTCCCTGTGCCTACCGAAAAATGAATGTGTCCTTGTGTAACGTAGCTGGTGCAAATGTAAAGCGCTCCAATACCTTCAGGTCGTGTTCGCGCTATAAGAAAAAAATGAACGCGCGCCACAGCTAAGCACGTGGTTTCAATTATCGTGCCCGTGTCTGGGCACGATAATTGAAACCACGCGGCCTATTGGTGTCTATTACGCGCACCAAGCGCGTAATAGACACCAATAGGCCATGGGCGAGAGCAATGCGCCCGCCTCTGGCCAATTGCGTGCAGTCTTATATATAAAGACGCACGCAAACGCCTAATCGCGTAGCACAAAGGAATCTCGCACGAGCGTGTGCGATTCCTAGGTCAGCCTCAATACCCCGTTTTTCACCCACTAAATGTCTCGCGCTGCGCGAGCACTGCTACGCAGTGCACCGCTAGGCGCGAGACCTAAAAATAGGCACACTGATCTAGCATAGAGGGGGCCGTGTGGGCAAAGGCCAGAAGGCGGCTTGTGTGTTAGGGATACAAGATCAATGAGTTAAAAAACTAAAAAGTGCCATCTCCTCTGAGCCAAAGGAAAAGAGAATCCAGTGATCTTCGTGGAATCAAGATAGTTTATTGGCGCATCCTTTTTCTTGTGGAACACAACTGTCTATCTAGATTAATGTTTGGATTCACTATTTATCTGCATAGACCAGCACGTTTTCATGTTACCTAAACCAATCTCCTTGAATTTTTAAACCACCTAATCTGATTTCATTTATCAGTTGGATAGTTGTCCTACTAAAATTACAAAAGGTTGGTGCCAATTACAAATGAAATTCAATTGGCTAGGAAGCCAGGATTTCAACTTCCAGTATAAATGTTTGATTCTCTGAATAATTATGGGCAGATCAGTCTTTTAATAAGGGCCTAGCGACCTCAGAACCTCCTGTTGTGATTGTTCGACAGATTTCTGTTACTATCTTATTTTTAACCCTCTTTTGACATGTAAACGGAACACTCTCTCATATATATATATATATATATATATATATATATATATAATTTTGAGCAAGGTTATGATGCCCACTTATGTCACCCACCTTTAAGACGTTATTGTCTCTGGTAAACGTCTATATTGTTTCTATTTTATTTAATAATTGGCACACTGTTGTTCTTATTTGAAAGCGTTTTAACCCAATAATCATATTTATGACCTGGAAGTGAAATTAAAATGTGGTCCAATAGCACATTATTTAGAGAAGTTGTATCAAAAAAGCACTTTAGCACATTTATTACACAGTGCAAAGTTCAAATTCCATGTTATTACCAGAGTACAAAACACACAAGATGATGGACGGAATGCTGCACATTGGCAAACATGCACCCCCAGTCACAGATCTGGGTTTAATCCATCGTTATTTTGTCTTCACCACGCCACTCCAGTTCAGACATGGCCATATGCAAATCAGTCTTGACCCTGTGCCTCTATGGGAACAGTCCAGACCGAACTGCCAAGCCATGTCTTCCCTGGACCGGAATCAAGCATCCTAGGACCGGTTTCAGGCTATCAACCTTCATCAGCCAGGATAGCTTGACTCCAGTGGCGTAGTGAGCACGGGACCCACGTCTGGGCATACCCTTCCCACTTAGGGCGAAATGCAAAACACACAAGATGATGGACGGAATGCTGCACATTGGCAAACATTCACCCCAGTCACAGATCTGGGTTTAATCCATCGTTATTTTGCTTCACCACGCCACCCCAGTTCAGACATGGCCATATGCAAATCAGTCTTGACCCTGTGCCTCATGAGAACAGTCCAGACCGAACTGCCAAGCCATGTCTTCCTGGACCGGAATCAACATCCTAGGACCGGTTTCCAGGCTATCAAACCTTCATCAGCCAGGATAGCTTGACTCCAGTGGCGTAGTGAGCACGGGACCCACGTCTGGGCATACCCTTCCCACTTAGGGCGAAATGCAAAACACACAAGATGATGGACGGAATGCTGCACATTGGCAAACATTCACCCCCAGTCACAGATCTGGGTTTAATCCATCGTTATTTTGCTTCTACCACGCCACCCCAGTTCAGACATGGCCATATGCAAATCAGTCTTGGACCCTGTGCCTCATGGGAACAGTCCAGACCGAACTGCCAAGCCATGTCTTCCCTGGACCGGAATCAAGCATCCTAGGACCGGCTTCAGGCTATCAACCTTCATCAGCCAGGATAGCTTGACTCCAGTGGCGTAGTGAGCACGGGACCCACGTCTGGGCATACCCTTCCCACTTAGGGCGAAATGCAAAACACACAAGATGATGGATGGAATGCTGCACATTGGCAAACATTCACCCCCAGTCACAGATCTGGGTTTAATCCATCGTTATTTTGCTTCACCACGCCACCCCAGTTCAGACATGGCCATATGCAAATCAGTCTTGACCCTGTGCCTCATGGGAACAGTCCAGACCGAACTGCCAAGCCATGTCTTCACCTGGACCGGAATCAAGCATCCTAGGACCGGTTTCAGGCTATCAACCTTCATCAGCCAGGATAGCTTGACTCCAGTGGCGTAGTGAGCACGGGACCCACGTCTGGGCATACCCTTCCCACTTAGGGCGAAATGCAAAACACACAAGATGATGGACGGAATGCTAGCACATTGGCAAACATTCACCCCCAGTCACAGATCTGGGTTAATCCATCAGTTATTTTGCTTCACGCACGCCACCCCAGTTCAGACATGGCCATATGCAATCAGTCTTGACCCTGTGCCTATGGGAACAGTCCAGACCGAACTGCCAAGCCATGTCTTCCCTGGACCGGAATCAAGCATCCTAGAGACCGGTTTCCAGGCTATCAACCTTCATCAGCCAGGATAGCTTGACTCCAGTGGCGTAGTGAGCACGGGACCCACGTCTGGGCATACCCTTCCCACTTAGGGCGAAATGCCACTGGAGTCACGCTCTGTGTTACGGAGGTTGATACCCCGGCTTTTATATTGGTTGGATAACGTATACATTGGACCCCGTGTGATTCAAGATATTGGAAGATTGAGTGGATTTGAGTAAAGATTGAATCTTGGATAAAGATCGGTCGTTTTCTTTGGATAACGGGTACTCGGGTGACTCTAATAAAAGTTACTATTGATGGTGACAGCTGGTTTGATAATTACGAAAAGTATAGCGAGGAACTGATGCCTACGATTTTGAATTTGAGTGGAGCTGTTTAAAGAACAATACTGCTCCATCTTTAGAACTGGTGGACTTGTGGAGGTTGTTTTAGCCCCGCTTGTTTCCCTTCTTCTTGTTCTCAAGACATTGTTTTATCAATGAACTTTATTGACATTGGGAGTACTAATTCTGTCCTGATGAAGGTGTTGATTAATGAATAGACCTACCGAAACGCATCGATGCACTTTATGAGGTTTCGCTGTGTAAATACATGGACAGTTGCAGAGAAGACGTATAAATATATGAAATTTATTTTTTCTCTGGCTATTTGATCCAATCTGTGTCTCAGTGGAACCCTTGAGTATAGGATCAAAAATTCTTTTCGCCCTACTTTCTGTCTCCCTTGTTTCCTTTTCTTGGTATCTTTTGACTATTTGGTGTTTTTTTCTAAAAGAGTAATTTAATCACTGTTTTTAAGTATTGTGTAATAATGATATGTTGATGTTTTTAACAATTTATATCTTTATATTGAATGTAATAATGACATGCTGATGATTTTTAATAACTATCATATTTTCTCTTTTATGAATTTTTGTAAGAAAAACTCTTGGTGACATTTTATGGATACTCATAATAAATAATGAATTTTATTTACTCGTTAACGAGTTTTTGTTGTTTGCACTGTTGACTTACTGGTTTTGAAATGTGGTATGAGTGTATATTTGTTTAGTTTATGCTGACTGAAGGAGGGCTTTTGATTTCGACTTTGTCGTATATGGTACCCACCTCCTTTGGATTCTTGGGTCCCTCTCTTTATTGAGAGAGATTTACAGGGTGAAACAACTTGCCTAATATTTGCAAGGCCATGCCAGTGTGATTGTACCTCATTGCTCAAATTTAAACCTTTGTATCCCAGTCTGTTAAGTATCATTCATTTTAAAGTACTTGTAGAAAAGCCCATGGCATAAATCATAGATATAAACATTCAATTGCGGCGACTGTAATATGTTATTTATTATAGTTGGTTAGGGATGTGAGTGGACATCAAGACCCATGCAAAGCTTCGCCTCGTTCGCAAGTCATGGCCCTACCCTTCATTCAACAATGATAATGTTATGCTCTACTTATCTGCAGATATAATATACGTTATCCCACCATTAAGGCAGTCAGTGGTGGGTGAGCAATATCCTGCAAGCACCTTCTTGACCTAGGATATCACCCTAAATTGTACTACAGCTTCTTTGTGCAAAGCAGTAGATTTCTTTTAGCAATGGCTCTGAGGCCAATTGTATCCTACGGGGTTTGGTTCGGGTCAACTCTGGGATCTTCAAAAGTTCTTGGTTCTCTAGTCTTTAGCAATAACTTTTCACCTGCTAGTATGTAGGTGAAGATACAGATGCAGGGACTCTGCACCCAGCTCTTGTTCAGGAACAGCCTCTGGTACCATACTTAACTCAGTGGGCTGAAGCCTCAACAGCTATGTTTTCAGCAGCAGAGGCCAAAAGTAAAAAGTATTGCTTCCAGAAAAATGGTATCTCTAAATCCCACTGCCCAAACAGCAACCAGCCATTGAAGTTAATGGTGCACTCCTTGAATATTGATGACCCTTATGCCTGTCACTGAAGTCAGGTTAGGTGCACACTCTACAAGTCATGGAGTCCAGGGATGAATCAAGAACCCCCTGGTCCTTTGTTTTTAACTGAAACATATGGATATCATGAACCAGTTCTCACTACTGAATCCAGAAACCGGGCCCCCAATCCAAGCACTGGTAGCACCATTGCCAACTGGGATCTGGTCTTTCAGGGTTAAGCTTGATCATGTTATATCTGAAAGCCTTGACGCTAGAAAAGTAGTACAAGCAGTTCTGTAATCGGGGTCTCCACCAGCCAGCAAAATCGAACCTACCTTTGGTGTGAAAGCAGACTTTCTGATGGTCCTTCTGGAGTGGGGGATAGAGGCAATCTGCAGGGAGAGGGTGGTTTGGGGATAGTTCAGGCTCATTCTCACATCCGCAACATGTAACTATGCACTCATACTACCTAAATGATGCTCTTCCCAGGTTCATGCCTCTTCTGGCCAGCTAGGCTGAGACGATCTTGTAGCCCCTGAGCAAATTCAGTTGCAGTATGTCCCCTTAGAGATATTTCAGTCACCAGGCTTTGTGTAGTTCTTCCTGTGGCTCGTTTTGGCTCCTCATGGCTGTGCACTCCAGCATCTTCTGTAGGCAGGTAAGTACTCCTTTTATCTGTGGGTCACAACAGCAAGGCAGCCTTCTTAGTTTCAAAGCCTTAGACTCACTTTGGAGGGAGAATGGCAACCATGCACTGGTTACACACCTTAGACTGTTCTCTTCGCATACACTTACATCTCCTAGGTGTCCTAATGAAACCAGTCTTGGTTGAGGGTGGAAGAGGAAGTACTTATGCATGTCTAGTGGTCAAGATGGGAACCACAGAGAGGTTCTGGAACATTCAAAGGTTGAAGCCTTCCTCCTAAACTGTTGCTGGTCAAAGTTCACTTCACATTGGATCAAGAGTCCCCAGTTATGCCATTTTTGACTGGTTTCAGATGTGATGTGGATTTCAGGTATGAATTACAAAGAACTGGACACAAGATATTGGTCGCAATTTGCGACCAGTGCGCTATTTTGTGAACTCGACCTACTTACTAATAGCTTGGTTCGCAAAATACAGAATAGTGTGTCGCAATTCAACCTACCCCACGAATGTTAATGAAGTAGGTCTCAAATTGCGACCCACTATGATATGTAGCCATCATGGGGATGGTGGGCTCCCGGGGTCAGCAGACCACCATGTGATCGCTTTTAAATAAAGCACTTTTATTAATGCAGCCATTTTTCCTTTTGTGAAAACAGGTTGCACTTTAAAAGAAAATTACAAGTGTGAGTTATATTTTTTAAGAGTAGGCGGTGCTTCATGGGATCTCAGCTATGGGGGCTTGATTGACCTTTACTGGGAAGGGTGGTAGACAGACACCAAAACTGGGTACAAGTAAAAAGGTCTGCGTGCCTAAACTGAAATCATGTTGCCATCACTGCCAGCCGCCACATGGCCAGAGGGTAGGGTCAATAGCCACCATCACTCAGTAAAGCGGTACACTTTGGGTTTTACCCAGTCAACAGATGGTGTTAGAAGTAACAGGCATTGGCAAAATATAGACGTGGCTTGCATTTTGACTCCTAAGTACAAACTAAAATGATTGCTTTCTATATACAGTGCATCTGCGAGATAAATAAATTAAAGTTTAATGATTCATAATTCTTTTGGCATGTCAAGTTGTCTCTACTAATGAGTTGTAATGCAAGCACTCCATAGGAGGCAGAATGATAAAATAAACAGTCAAAAGCATGAGCTGAGAGAGAAGTACTGCTTTGGGTAGCGCCAAAGCCCATTGTACATTTTAAAGAATTAGTAACAATAGGTCTTGCAGAGAGCTGCAGTGTCAAAAAGATCAGGCACCTCCAGTAAGCTTGCATGGCTGTCAAGTTCACTGGAGGAAAAAACAAGGTTGCCCAGATAAACATTACAGGTCAGGACGGCACAGCTTTCCCAAGCCTTGTAAGGGGACCTTAGTCCCAACATGCACTCCCGATGGATTGTTGAAAGGATCTGTCAAGGGCCACTGGGTATGTTGACCTTGGCATCGCCAATGCTTTGATTTCTCCACTATTTGCTATGGTTGGTAACCCTGGAATCCAAGCAGCTGGCCCACAGTTGAGGTCAGACCCTGTTACAGTTTTTATGCCCTACTGTTCAGTGTTCTGTTTTGAGGTCTAGGGAAGCTCAAGGGTATATTTAAGACACAAAGTTGGTCTTTCCTCTTTGGTCTGCGAGAGTTTCATACGCTCACCATCTGTGTTTCACTGCAGTGGCTGCAGGTCATCTGCATGCATTTAGCAATAGCTGCAGCATCCGATGCTGCTTGTGATATAATCTAGTGCAGCCTTTGATTAAGGTTCTGTTTTCCTCCCTCTCTCAAGTAAGAGGTTTTCTCTTCTGTTTTCAAGGTTGGCTCTGTTAGTAATCTAGCAGTATTTGCATTCCGAGTGACCCCGCCCATTGGTTGTGTGCTTTAAAGCAGCAGCAGCTGTGGCCATTTTGCGCACCAGGGCCGGACTGGCCGTACCGGGCATCAGGCATTTTCCCGGGAGGCTGGAAGGGTGGGGGCCTTTTTTTGTTACTGGGGGACGGTTTTTCAGCGTTGCTGCAATATTGGCCCCCCAGTAACTAAAGCAGCAGTGCTTCACTCTTGTACCCCTACCCACACCCCTCCCATGGGGGGAGAGGGGGAGTGGGGGGGGAGAGCGGTCCTACAAAATTTCCAGGACTGCTTTGGGTTCCCAGTCAGGCCCTGGTTGTAGTAGTTGGCCTTGTGTTGTTTTCAGGTGCTGTTAGAGCTGTATGCTGATGTTGGGTACTTGGCATACACAAGTGGTGCCTGACTAATGCCCTGCCGATCTATAGCCCCTGCCATTGATACCTGATCTCTTTAATTTGATCACCTCTAGGTGTCCCGATGTTCACAAACCTTTCCCATTCGGGTCTGTTTCTCCGGTGCTATATATGTGTTCTGCTTCAGAATGTATCTTGTCTGTAGCTCCACCCATGGGTGACAACCTTGTATCCTTTATGGGATAGAAGAGGAGTTGTGCGATCTTGGAGGTGCAGAATACCTGGCCGATTTTCGAGGCAACACGAAGAACAACACAAAGGAGGGAATACTGGGGCAGAAATGTCTGCAAGGTGGGAGTTTTTCAAGGGCCACACAGATTGGGTGGGCAGTAATGATTCAAGCAGTTTAATCATTGTCATGGCACGTTAAAGCGTTAACGGGTGGAAAAATTAATGGAAAAATCAAATTTTAAAGTGGGTTATCAGCATAAAAATGTGCTGAAGTCGAAAATATCAGTGTGTCGCAGCAACATAACACTTTGGGAATAGTCCTGAATTTAAGGTATGCTCGATGTTTTTCCCAGGCTGCCATAAACATGGAGTCATTATTAAATTAGGTGCTAGGTGATCTCGACTTACCTGGGGCCCTATTATGTAAAGGGCGCACTTTCCCTGTTTGGGCCGGCGCACCTTAAAACAGGTGCGCCAGGCGCAAACAGGGAAAGTGCGCCCTATTACATGGAATGCGCTGCCCCCAGGGCAGCGGCGAACTCCGCTGCCCTGGGGGCAGCACATTCCTGTGAAAAACAGAGCAGTTGCTTTGAAGCCACTCGCCTGCACTTTCAAAGGGGATTAGAGATCCCCTGGTAGGCGGGTGCAGTCAGTGACTGCACCCGCCTGCAAGGGGATGTCTGAGAGGGTCCATAGGACCCCCTTTCTCCCCTCCAGAGGGCTGCCATAAGGGGGCGCCCTTACAGTGCGCCATTTTTAGGTGGGACCCTGTCAGTGCACCTCCTGAGAGCTTCTTTGCCTCTGCACCCTCATCTGTAATACGATGCGGTGCAGAGGCAAAGGGATTCCCTCATTTGCATTTGGCACACCTCCATGCAAATGAGGGAACACCCCCTGCAGATAGCGCTGGCGCTTTAAGTGCGCCAGCGATATCGGTATTACAGAAGGAGCTGCACAAGCGCCTGCGGCCCCTTCTGTAATACCAAAGTGCCCCGGGGGTGTGCAAAGCTGGCGCAAACGCCCGTTGCACCCCCAGCAGGGCCGGCTCTAGGGCGGTGCGATGGGTGCCACCGCATCGGGCGCTGACTTGGGGTAGGGGCGCCATGTTCATCGTTTTAAAAGCACCTGATGCCGCGTACATTGTCCCAGCAATTTTCAGGCATCAATAAAAATGACAACTCCGGTGATTAATGTTCTTCCTGGAGAGAGACCGGAGCTGAATGTTTTGACTCATCATAGCGCAGAGGGTTAATAGGTCTGCTGCAAAGAACGTGTCCCATTCACATCACAAAGTGCATATAATATAAATGGGTCAATTTTTAAAAAAAATTTAAAATTTATTTTAAAGGTTTTATATAGCGCTGGCTAGACCCAGAGGTATCAGAGCGCTTTACACGAGAAGATAATATAAAGCAAACATGGCATACAAGTAGATAAAAAGATAATGAAACAACATGTGAAAATATACAAATCAAAATAGATATACAGGTGCAAGAGCTATACACTTCAAGTAACTGGGTATATGATGTTCGGGAAATGGACAAATATTACTGGACAAAATATAACATGGTGATTGGAGATCAGGTGCAGGTCACAGGTTAGGACCCCCAATAATAAGTGGGCCAAACATGGCATATAAGTAGATAAAAGATAATGAAAACAACATGTGAAATATACAAATCAAATAGATAAACAGGGGCAAGAGCTATACATATCAAGTAATTAGGTAGATGATGTTCAGGAAATGGACAAATATTACTGGACTGATATAACATGGTGAAATTGGAGATCAAGTGCAGGTCACAGGTTAGGACCCCCAATAATAATTGAGGAGGTGGTATTTTAGGTCTTTTTTGAAGCTGAAATAGGAGGGGTTACCACGCAGGTTTTTTGGGAGGGCATTCCAGATGAGGGGCATTACCAGAGAAGACGCGTGATTGTGTGGCTTTCTTTTTATGCAGTGGTGGTATAAGGAGGAGGGAGTTGGTGCTTCTCAGAGGTCGTGTGGTGCCCGCAATGAGGAGTTTCTTGGAGAGGTACTGCGGAGTGTTTTGGTGGAGGACTTTATGAGTGATGCAGGCAGTTTTGTAGGCAGATCTGCCTTCAATAGGGAGCCATTTAAGAGATTTGAGAGCCGGGGATATGTGATCGAAGCGTTTGCAGTCTGTAATGAGCCTGGCTGCAAGGTTGAGCACAGCTTTGATTGGAGCAAGGTGGATCTTGGGGATTCCGTTGAGGATGGCGTTACCATAATCAATACGTGAAAGAACAAGTGACTGAACTACAAGTTTAAAATCATCGGTAGGAATAAAGGGTTTGATTTTCTTGAGGTGACGGAGAGTAAAGAGGGCTCCTTTAGCAGAGTTTTTGATGTGGACGTTAAGGGTTAGGGTGTTGTCGATAGAAATACCAAGAGATTTGACGGAGTTGGACAGGGTGAGTGAGCAGTTGAGTGCGTTAAGGTCAGAGATCCATGATTGAACGGGAGAGGGCTATTTTTAGGGGAGAAGAGAATGATTTCAGTTTTATTAGGGTTAAGTTTGAGATGATTGGAGTGGAACCAGGTTTGGATCTTGGTGAGGGTGTTGTTCAGGTGTAAGATGTCAGCATGGGTTTTAATCTTGTAATAGATTTGGGTGTCATCGGCGTAGAGGTGGTAGTTGATGCCTGCTTGTTTAAGAATGAGGGTGAGGGGTTCCATAAAGAGGTTAAAGAGGGAGGGAGAGAGACTAGATCCTTGGGGGACTCCAAGGGAGACAGGAGTGGGGTTAGAAAGACGGTTTTGAATTTTGATTTGCTGAGTTCGGTGTTGTAGGTAGGAGACAAACCATTTGTAGGCAGTATCATTAAGGCCGAAACGGGTCCTAAGCACATTAAGTAGGGCTGGATGGTTGACTGTATCGAACGCTGCGGAGAGATCAAGGAGGATAAGAAGGCAGGTCTCGCCATTATCAAGTGAGTGGTGGATGTCATCGACGACATTGAGCATTGCCGGAATGGGTTACCGTTTTTGTCAGAGATCCTTTTGTTACTTGCAGTTTATAAGTTAAAATCCTATTATAGAGCAGTGAGCTATTAACTGCCATCAAAGGGCTGCATGCAAACTGCAAAGAAAATATTAGAGCTATATATTTTTTGCCCAGTCTTTCCTTGTCCTAATATTGCAAAAGGGGTTCATTTGAGTAGAAATCAATTCTTATTAAAGAAAACCCCTAACTATGGTGTTTCATTTTAAATTCTGAATTTGTGCTTTTCCAGTCCAAGGACTCTTAAACTATACTGCCTACCAGTATGGATGACATGTGACTCCTACTCCTTGTAGGCCTCTGTCTTATGTAACATTTCCTATATACTGATTTACACACTGATGATTGATTGTCTCTGTGCAATGTGTATGTGATGTAAAGGGTTCTGACATCTTAAACTAGTATGAGTGGCGCTATAAAACTAAATGAATCTAAGAGACCGTGATTATGGAGACTTGAGGGGCACTGTCAAATGGTGGTAGTGGGGGAATCCGTGGCAGAAGTGGTCATTGGGGGGGGACGCCAACAAACATTGTCGCACCAGTGCTAAAGCTGACCCTGACCCCCTGGGCACTCTCTGGAATACGGCCCCTGGTGTCAATGTCTTGATTCTTCTGGACCTACCAGCGGCGTTCAACATATAGTGCATCCTCATTGGTTACTTGGATCGGGGAATGAAGGCGCTGATCAGGCTTAGAGAACCATACTCCTCTATTCAATCTCCACCCCACCATGTCTTTGCTTCCTGTACTGTGGAGCCCCTCCGAGCCTTTAAACCTACCATTGTTTTGATTGTCCTATGATTCATCCTTCATATCTGCTTCTGTTGTCCTGACATGCAGATACTTCTTTGCTTGGAGCAGGATCTGGTGTGATGAGCGGTGCGTAACAGGATTAGACGCTGGCTGCTGGTGACTAGATGTGCAAACAGGGGTTTCATAAAAGCGCGAACAAACAGGGTTGATACTTGATGAGGAAGAAGAGCTATGCAGAACAGCACTAGCCACACTTCTTTGCCTTGGTCCAGCTCCAGCTTCTGGTGTGCACAGTCTAGTGTGGTTCCACGCTCTGCCACCACTGGTGAAGTCAATAGGCGGCGCTTGTGTTTTTTTCCAGGTGAAACTGCTACAGGCAACCCCACTTTTTGGGATCCTTGTAATAGGAGTTTGTGGTTTTGTTAGCAGTGTTCACCAGGCAAAATTACGCCTACCTCCTATACTTTGCAATTCAAAATACCTTTAAGTGCTTCCAAATAATCCACTATGCCACTGCACAGCTGCTGACACAATAGACATCAATACTGCGATGCTATTGAGCACCTATAAATAAACCAGTTTCAAGGCAGATTTCCACCAGGGTCATGTGAATCAGTCTTTAAAAAATTCTTCACTCCTTGCAGAGAAAATGCAGCCAGTTAGGTCTCTGTGTAAACAAGCATTGGCAGCGCCAGTATATCTGGCTTTATGTTAGAGGAAGTCTTTGGTAATAGTTGAGCAACTTTGGGTATGCGGCCCCCAGCTGGTCTAGAAAAAAAAGCCCATAACAAGGCAGCATCTTGGGCTGCAACAATATAGAAGCTGAATGTAGGGTGATTTTCTTGAACAATCCGCATTATCGAAGTTAAGCTACATTCGCAATGACGATTACTAAGAAAAAGGCTCCGAAGAATTTGTTTGCAGTCCAGGTGATGAACTTGAGAGGCATGCACAGTACAATATTGCATTGTAGATACTTTTGACAATGGGTCTGTATTTTTGTTGTTTCTTTAAGAAGACGTATGTGCATGCACATATTCACTTGATTAAAAAAAAAACTGTTCATTCCAAAACATGTTATTGTGGCAGCAAATTAAAACAAATGAACATCCAAGGGGGATTAGTGAGCAGCACTCTGTTTTTATAGCAGGCTATAGTTCCCAAACAGCAAGCACTTTCTAAGCAGAAAAATCCATAAACCAGTAATTGAAACTTTATGTAGGTAAAACAAATAAATTAAAGAACACACAAGGGCTCTAGTTTAGCACCATTACTAATCCTAATAAAAACACAAATGGGACAATGCGACCATCCGTGAAAGGGCATGGTTTTGCTGGAAAGTCTATCCAAGCAATGGCAAACCATGAAAAATTAGTATTGAGGTGGTCTGACTCAAAGCCTCCATCTTACTGTACGTTTTTTTGAACAATTTTTGTCATGAGGTTTTTCAGTTATGGTTTCATCTGAAAAGAATCAAGTCTTATTATGAACTCCAGTCGCCCATATGGGCAAAGTAGCCTTCTGGTGTACACTTCCACTGTGTTCGCTTGTGTGTAAGCTGATTAGTGGCTGGCAGCATGGCATCAGTAAATGGTGACTATTCTCTAAATGTTTTTTTCCTTTTGTCCGGTACTATTCTGTTGGTGGCAACAAATGTTTTAACATGAAAAACATGGTCTAGTGAAGGCCAGTGCCCCAAACCAATATTGTGGTATGGTGTAGCCTCCTGTATAAATGCAAGTAAATGTGGGCACAGACTTTTACCTCACCCGTGTCATTTTCTCAGGTGATGCCACAGTGACTAGGGGTGTTTAAGTATTTTTTGCCTACACGGTTTTACAAAGTTGCCATATTTTATACTTTTGCGAAGGTTACAAAATTTCCCAGTTTTACTTTGCCCAGGCAAAGTTTTTATCTTTGCATAATGAGCTCTTTTCATGCTAAGAGAACGCATCCAACCAATGCACGACCCGTGCAGTGTGGGCCCCATTTCTTGCTTTTTTGTGACATTCCATGCGGGAAAAGATTTGCTGAGCGTTTCTGTACATGTTCAGATTTGGCAGAATGTTTCTATGCACAGTGTCATTGAGAAGGAGAATATCACAAACTTTTTTTTTTATTTGCAAAGTCTCTATCTGCAGAACCATTTTGGTAGCATTAATGATAAATTCTCGCCAAAAATCCCAATTTTACGTGGATGTCCGCATTTTAAAATAGGATGCAATGCAACGTTTTCCTGCTTTCTAGAACATCCCAAGTGCTGCAATAAATCTTTGAATCCTCGCTGACTGCTAACTATGGTCCACTGATCTGACTATTGCCAGGTATTGTGTCCGCGTGAAGCAAAGTCCCACACACAGCCGCAGCTACGAGCAATAACGTGTAAAACCTGGGAAATCACACATAGGAATTGTGGTGTCTGGGTTTGTACATTTCATTTATGAATTTTATGAGCTTAAAAATTGAAACTCCACTATTAGGCAACCAATGCAGTTCTTATGTAATGAGCCTCCAGCCACACAGACAAATACCTAAAGAAAGTGGAGTCAGGCTGTACTCTGAGACGTTGGCATTGTGCAACAGGCACATCATTGTGCTGAATTCACCAAAGAACACTTGACTGGTCCCTTTTTAGGTTGAGCCTAGAGTAGCGCGCAAGCGATGCTTCTGGCGAAGCATTATGTAGGGGGTTTTCAAAGCTGACCAGACGCTCGTGCGTCATGGCCTTTTTCGGGCGGTTACCCGCGCGGCCGACATCTGTTTCCCATTATCGTGCCCAGACGCGGGCGCGATAATTGGAAACACATGCCGGGAAAAGGCCATGACGCACGAGCGTCTGGTCAGCTTTTGAAAGCCCAGGCTGCCGCGCTCGCCCCCGCTCCTCTCTTGTTTACGTTTGATGTGTCTGAACTGCTGCCTGTCAGAGAAAAGGAATGTATTTTACCATGACTGCAACTTTGAGTTATAGGCCGTATGAAAAGAACACGTTGCTTACCTGCAATCATACAGCCACGCGCATCTTCAATACCCAAATTGTCAGGGAGAGACCTACCAGTAAACAGCAAGATACATTTCTGAAACTTAACACCAAGGTCGAAAGAGACTATTAAAGGTTAAATGCAAATCCTCAAAAGAAAATCTTAACAACGATGCAGGTAAAACCGGGCTCTGCACAGTGCCAGCCATTGAAACGCAACTAAAACTGCGACAGGAGCTGCAAAACGAAATAGCTTATCAAAGACTACAACCGCCAGAGCAAAACTACGGGGAGAAAAACATCGAGAGAAAGCGTGCAGCTCGCACAAGAATTCCCTGCAGAGCCCTTGCCAGTAGTATACCTTCCTCGAATTACATCTATAGAACCCGGAAGACTGATTCCCTAGTTGTGCAGCAGTTTCGCTTTTGGGAATTGTTAGCTGAAAGCAAGGAAATCTACCCTGGGACCAGAGTAGACGAGTAAATACAAGCAGCATCTGTTATATCAAGGTAACCTACACTCCAGAAAATGTACTCTCATTCGTGATCACTGCATCCACATTTAACTACCATTTACTTATGGTTAATATGGACAGATTTAGTTAAAGAAGATAAAATATAAATGAACTGACCCTGTAGCGTTACTTTAGTGTGGAATTAGATCCGAGGGCTTGTAGGAAAAAAGTCGATTTATAGAGTGGGTTATGCAAAAACAGTAGCATTATAAATAAATTAATGTAAAGCTTACACTAAACTAAGCAGAGTGTTTCCTGGTCCTCATTCACTTTATTTAATAGTACGTGTTTCTAGTAATAGTCGATTTCTGTGTAGCACTCATCTGATTTTTTTATAAAGTATATCTAAAAGTATAGATAATTATTGTTGTGGTGTAACACACTTACTGAACACGCAGTCAGATAATATACTGCAAAACAGTAAATAAAGAAAAGTACTAGGAAACACATGGCTATCATGTGTCTGTGCCCCTAATTCTACATGTCAAATCCAAATGCCTAAGACATGTTTAATATGATGAAGGGTACACTGGTACAAAATGCAGGAGAAAACAAGTATGTGGTATGCAATACTACTTTTTCTCATTAGTGTTATGTAGTAGTATTTTCTCGAAATGAAAGAGTGTAGACTTTTTCTGATAGGCCTCAAAGGTCACTCTCTACTTTAACCAATGCACGATATATGGGCACCCGATTCAAGACTTGCACTGACAGATGAACAGATTTGTAAGGGACAGGGTCAAGTGATTATTTACCAGAGAGAACACTGCCGCAAGATTGGGTGTGGATTATGGCTGCAAGGGAGGGTGCTGGCACTAATGAGAGAAAACAGGCTTTCAATGTAACCCTGGATCTTTGTATATGGTAGTTCTAAACATGAAGTGCCGATAACAAACTGGAAGTGACAGCTTTACTACAAGGTACTGTTTTAAATAATTGTGTGTAAGAGCTAATAATCACATATTTTACAATGGTGGTCAGCTAAAAGGCAGCACATAGATGTGATTTGCCTAGGCGCCTATAACGTTTTCAATACTGATTCACATAGGATTGTCAACAAGCAGGGACAGACTGGTAAAATGGGTTACGATCTGGCTGAGTGATGGTAGCCAGCCTGATAGTAAAGTATATTCGAATAAACTTGAGGTGATAAGTACAGGGCCCAATACACGTAATTGATGTCAGCAGAGTCAGTGTGTCAACTGCTCAGAGGGGTTAGGGTAGCTATTCCATTCATGAAAATATGCCAAACGTTAGTCAAAGAATACATACCTTGTTACAAGATTCAAGGGCTCCATGTGTTATGAATTCTTGCATCTCCTTGCCAAGAGAAGTATTCTCAAACGTCTCCAAGAACCTCTACTCCTGAAAGTCTATACTATTTAGTTCTATTGTTAAATCTTGAAAACTGAACACAAGAGGAACTTGCCTTCTGAAAAACAATATTTCAGTCTCCAATCTCGAGGTCTTCAAGGAAGCAAGGACAGATTCAATACGTTTGCAGTGCACAATTCAAGCGCACACGTTTTGCGGCAACGCATCAATGGACGGAAAAGAACCAGTGGGCTCAACTACTGTAGTAACTTCTGTTCCAGACTCTTAAAAGCCTTCCCTTTACAAAATATAGCAAGTTACATCTTGTGAATGTCGCCTAAAACTTGCACGACATGCGCAGAGGTTAAAGTCTTGTACAGAGTGACACACAAGCACTAGATGCAGAGGTAAAAGACAGAGAAACATGCTTTGAAACAAAAACAGAATACTCTAAAATGCCACAGAAAACAACGCATTTTAGATCTTTTCTTGAATACTGTTCCAAGAGTGTAAACTCATTCTGTTGAATGAAAAATAGAACTAAGGGGTGTGAAATAACATTGGCGAGTAGGCCGAGTGGGAGAGCTGTACAGATATAGTAGACGTTTATTATGGAAACTACTGCACAAGTTTAAATGCCACCTCGAAAGTAACATTTTCTGCACGTTAAGTCTTGACAGGGCTAAACAGAAAAAATATTATCGACTATAAGGTACTAGAAACACGTTTTTGACACATTATTTGGCGGATATTCAAAGTAACAGGCTGTTGCAGGGGCTTAAAGAAATACTTCAGTTCAGGACTTGTCATCCAAGTCCTCCATAAATACGTTTTTGATTATTATGGTCATGGAGCCACCAGTTAAGACACAAAATATTCAAAGGGGACTTCATCAGCTGGTCTGCAGAACTTCCTTGAATCCAGACCTTCCTTAGACATAAAATTTAGAGGTGGGCTGGAACTCGCAAAGTTTTACTCAACGGAGTTGCCTGAAAACTCTGAGATTCCGCAGAGTTCCGTGAGCGGGCAGAATCAGGACGTTCCCAGCAATTTTTAGCGCCGTGACCTTGTTCGCGCTGCAAAATCAGCGTGAACGGCAGCACGCACATGCCAAAGGGCGCTGCTTCTTTGCTGACGCTTGAGTAGATTTTCTACTCGGGTGGCAGCTTTCTCACCGCGAACGGTCACTGAGTGCCGCCCTAGCACCCGAAAATCGTGCTAGGGGACGCCAATACTCGCTCGCCATCTTACTGCTGGAGAGCCACGCGCAATAAAAAAATCTGCCACAGGGTGGCAGGCAGTTTTGCCAGAACTCCACGTTGTGAACAAAACTCCACGAACTCCGTTGGCAGAGAGGAATTTATAGCCCACCCCTAATAAAAATTGGTAGGGTCAATTGGTTTACTATTTGTCATAGCCTTTACAAAATATCTAAAAGAAGTGCTGGCTTTTTGTGCATATGAAATCTGTAAATTTATTAAGAGAAATAGACCTTTCCTACATCCCCAGTCTTTTGAAATGTTAACACTGGTTCAAATCTGGAGGAGCAGATCTTTTGTCTCTGAATGTTTGGTGGGAGGCAGCTCGTATAGTGTTTGGTGTCTTCCAAGCTAACATTGGTGAAGTATGGTAGCTGTCTTAAATCCCTAGAGCTTTCACCTGAACAGGCACACACAGGGCATGGGTTATGTGAAAATGCCACTATTATTTAGGGGAAGGGGAGGCAGTTGCTCCTTTTGTTCACCCAGATCTATTGTGCAGAAAGAGTAGACACATTTATGGACCAAAACACTTGTTTTTGTATAGGTTGCCTCAATATCTCAATTTGAGGTCATATTAAACAGCACCAGTGACATGGCTTGATGCGTGTAGGTTGCAAGACCTAAGACTTCTAAGCGAAACAGTGCTTTGGTGGAGTGGAGATCTGAAGGAGGAGGGGGGAGTTAGCTGAGCTACTGGTAAGGGTGATAAAATATCTACAGAATGGTTAAGAATAGTTAGGATCAGGAACCAGGACCTGTGGTGGAACTACATGAGAATCATCAAGTATTTATGGATACATCATTCCTTGCAAGTCCAAGACAAAAGCTTGTCACAAGGCATTTATTTATATTATTTGTCTTTCTGGGAAAGGACTCCATAGTTGCTCTGTCAGAGACAGCAGGTCTTTAAAACTACATCTTACCTTTACAGTGCTTTTGAAGTACGAGGTGAGCAACGAGATGAATAGCTTGAGGTGATGTAACCAAAGGTTAATCAATCTCAAAAGCCACCTCGCAAACTCCAGGAACTTTGTCATGGACTACAACACAGCCTGATTCTCACTGGAAACAACCAGTTATCATTGGAAACAAATGGCCCTGAAACAGTGGCTGGAATTAACAGGGAATAGTTCAACTTCAGTTTAGACTGTGAGCAATACATTTAGTCAGACCAACGAATCTTGCCGCTTTATTTTCTTGAAAGACTCCAAACTCCTTGAAGATAATTAGGCCACAAATCAAAGTCTGGATAAAATATGCGATCCATCACAGGAACAGAAGAAAGGAATCTTGCAGTCTTGTTTAATAGGGTCGTTCCGTTGTACATGTCTTCCTGGTTATATATAAGCTAACAAAAATGCTTATAAACCTTTTTTATTATAACTTTCTAACATGCTGCGCAACAGCCACAATGTTCTAACACATAGCTTAAATACACTGACAAAGCCAATAGCTCTGTCTAAACACTTATAAGGTCCCAAAGGCGAGACCTATTGGCTATGCCAATGCTTGTTTTTAAGGGCTGGACTCCTGCCATATTTTCAGAATATTCAAATCTGCATGAAGTATTTCCAATTAAAGTCATTTGTATGAAAGTTTATCGCAGGTGAAAATCTTAAAAATGTGTCTTGGGTTCATCGTTATGGACATACTTTAGACACCTAGGATTCAAACTGCAAAAATAAATAAGATAGCTGAGTGGGTAAGATCTTTTGAGATAAGTGTTCAGTCTACCGGTTACATATTTCAGTTATGTCCAAGCCTACTACGCCGTCCGTCCTTAAATAAGAAAATGAAAACCTCGAAGTGGAGTTGATGCTGACTAAAATATATTATTAGTAATTTTAGTTATCAGTCAGCTATAACTTTATAAAATATACGCTCTTATCACAAGGATAGGGGTGTGGCCTATCACAGTCTTCCACAAAAGCTGAGTTCAGAGCCAACACTCATCAAGCCAGGCTGTCTGTTTCTCTTAAACTATCTGCTTGCCTTCAACAGGAAGGATTGCCCTGATGGATGGGAAGCCATTTTATCTCAGTCCACTGTAAGGTCCAGTCAAATTGTATTCACCAATTATTGCATAGTGTTGCAGACATGCAGCCGCTCCACGTAACTCAGCCACAACCACTAGGCCTCGCGTGAACAGACAGACATGAAGGCCTACAGACCTCTTCCTCTTCTGTTCCTTAGGTGACCAGATTGCTCCTTGCTATCGAACAGCGTGTTGATTTGGCAGCACAATGTACTCTGGGAGTTGGAGTCCGACTGGATTAGTGGTCTGTCCAAGGAAGGACTGGGCTGGAGGATTAGGATGCCCTGAATCGCAGGACCTTCTCTAAAAAGAACGCCCCTTAAAGCCATTGTTTAGTAATAATTGTAAACAGTGGTTCTCATTGATACAGTTTACAACTAATCGATGAGGTCACTGTCTGTATTTAATACGAACATGCTACAATATGTGACCAACACTCACCTGAGTTTGATTAGAATACATTTTAATCCATTTGCCAAATCAGATCCGACAAAAAGAACAATATTAGTAGAAGAAATTTTTAGTCTAGTGTGTGCCGAGTGAAGAAGCGAAAACTCACAACAGAGGTGCCTGGCTTTAAGGGGGCCGGGTCTCACCGGTGCTGAACACCGGCAGTTTTTTAAAGGGGGCCTCGAAATGGGTCTCTATCGGGCTCTGTTTTGTGCCCTGGCACAGGCGGTCTGTTTGTTTCCGGACTGTAGGTGACAGCGGCACATCGTTGTGCGCGTGTTCACACTTCTCACTAGTGAAGAAGTTAGGGCATGACGTCATGCCAGGTGAGCGTTGTAGGGGAAGGGAAATCCTTTAAAGAGAGTTATTTTCTCCATGGATTTCCCTTCTCTTTTTGAAACTCAGGAGCAGCAACATTGTAGTGGTGTCACCAGGGCTTTAAGTCGAAGCTTTTTCAATATTATATACAACAAGCCATAGTTGCTGATTATTTATCTTATGCAACTAACAACCATTGACAAAGCCAATAGTCGTGACTTGTTGTAGGTATGATGTAACTTGTATCATATATCTGGATGCAATTACAGAAACAGCAAAATACAAGTTGGGCGGCACACTATGCTAAGCACAGATTTTTAGCTTACGTGTTTTTAAGCCACGCCCTTAATTATATTGGCCACGCCCTTTTGAGAGACACCCCCCCCAGTTTTTTCATCCCACTTAAAGCCCTGCAGAAGTGAGTGTAGTGAGAATTATTGTACATTCATAATAAGCAACATTCTGGTTAGCATTAATCCACTGATAAACGTCATGCAGTTTGTTATCAAATGTTGGTTTGCGTTGTGGTTTCTCTCGGTTGTGCTCAGGGCACAAGTGCTAAAAAAAGAAGTGGGGGGACTAACCTAGTTAATCAGTATGCAAGTGACATCGCAGCGCATGACATCGCGGCGCGTGACATCACAGCGCGTGACATCACAGGAACTGGCATCACAAGAAGTGACATCAGATCTTAAGCCCTCACATATATGTTTAGCAGGTGTATCATGAGTACATTTGAGCACATTTCGAGCATACTTGCAAACCCTCCTGATTTAGGCAGAAGATTCACACTTTTGTAAGCTTCACATAAACCAATGTTACCTTTTATCAGCGTTAAGTTTTCTCTACCCATAGTGCTTTAAAAGAAATAGTGATATTTAAATTATTACAACGCCTCCTCAGGGGTATAAGCGCTATATAAATGCTATTTATTTTGTGCAAATGCTGGGAAACATCAACACATCTGAAGTTTCTACAGTGCATGCATATCTCCTAAACAGAGCCTGAACAAAGTGAAAAGCTGCCTCTCTTCAGTGTGTGTGAAGTGCTAACAAGGTGTGAGCCTTTGTTTCCCCTCTGCTGCATTTGCATCAGGTGTGAGGCTCCTGACTGCTCCCAGCCAGGAGACTCCAACAAAGGAGGCCTGATGACCCCTCCGATTCGGCCTTTGTTATGGGCCCAGCATGAGTCAGAACTAAGAGAGCCCCGTCCCCGCCTGCACGTTGTTGCAGATAGAAAGCAGATAACAACGTGCAGGCGCTGCAGGATGTGTCCCGGTGTTTGTAAATTACACCGGGACATATTCAGCATATTTTACAGTGGGGCCACACTTCTTGGCAGGGTGGACGGCGTCCACCCTGTGAAAAAAGTGGGGGGACGCCGTCCACCCGCGTGTACCCCCGACTCGTGCCCTGGTTGTGCTTTTTTCTCCTTCACTCTGGACACCCTACAGTAACACGTTTTTTCTAATACTGACTCGCATGGAGAATCTGATGAATTTATGTTTGCCATTTTAACCGTCAGTGCACAGGGACAAAGCAAAATGGCCACTAAATACCTTCATGTTACTGGTGAGAGACTTGGTTTCCAGTCCTAGGCTTACACTCAATAAAAGGGTGTATTCTGGAAGCTGTCGTTTTGGTTCAGTTTCATTGACTCAACTGGACCAAGACCCGAACAATATTTGTTAAAGTAAAGCCTAAATCTGGAAAAGTTGTGCCCTAGTGACTCCAGGTCGTCTGCTAACATTTCCCAGTAGAGGGTGTGACATGGAAGAGACTGAAGCAGGGGAACCCGGCCGAGGAGAGGTAGGTGTGCTGCAGCAGGTACACCATGGAGAGAGGTAGTGGCGAGGGTGTCTGGTATCCGAGACGTGTGGAGGCGAACGGTGCAAACACACCTCTGAGCTCAGGAAGGCTTTTTTAAATGAGTACCCTGACTCTTAGGTTTGCAGAAATACTGTTTTCAGTCCTGGCACTGGTGGCGGTTTGTTAGTGACATCGAACCTCTCTGCATCTGAGGCGTGCACACACACACTGCACTTGGCTCTGGCACTGTAGGTGGTATGCTAGTTGAGAGAAGCTCCCAGTCACTGGGGCCGGCATACCCACGTGTTCAAGATCTTTTGCTGAGGGTGGGTTGTTATCAAAAGAAGGTCTCTGGCTTTGAGATGCACAGAAATACTATGTTATTCTCCTCTGGTGCTAGGGTGCTTTCTCAAACGTTTTCCTGTGAGGGCCTTTTGAAAGCCAAGGAGGAACTGGCCAAGGCATAAATAGACACAGCTGAGCCACTGAAGGCTCGAGCCAGGTGCCTGGCTCTACCCGAGGTCCTCTTGGGCTCTAAAACCCACAACAGAGCCAAGCTTTTATATGGCTTCTGCCTGCTGCCTACACCCCTACCTCACATTCCAGACCCCCCCTCCCTTGCCCCTCCAGCAACAAAGGAGGTGCTGCCCAGTTCCGCACCTTGCCCTTTTTGCAGATGGACTGAGAGTGAGAACACCCTGGAGTGTTGGGACAGTGCTCCAAGTGTTATGTTAAGGATTTTTCAAACATTTTGTTGTATAACCGTATCATTTCAAAAAACACAAATATTACAACTTATTCTAATCATTATCTCAACACTCTAAAGGGTCTTAATGAACAGCCCATCTGAACGTCTGCCTTATCCCATGGGGTAGTTAGAAATGCAAAATGCCAATACCCACAAATGTCTACAGCAGAACTCCGAAATTCACTTTTGTCTCAGCGAAGCCTTGCAGCTGCGTGGGCTCTCCTGGACTTTTGTTTTGTCAATACGTGTCATTTCCTTCACTGAGGTGTTAACCAATGTTTAATTTGTAATAGAATAAGCACTGGTGCCCGAAGCTTTGCTCAGAAACATGTGCCCAGTGCAATTAAACATTGGCGCACTGAATTGCAAGAATGTGTAGTCTTAAATCAACATCATAACTCTTTATTCCGCTATCAGACACTCCCTGTCCCTTTATCTCCCTCATACAGGACTCTCCTTTCTCCCTTTGTGACAGTTTTTCTGGCTGTCTCTTCCTCCATCTTCTGCTTTGTGTGTTTTTCCCTTTTTTGCTCTCAGGAAATGTCTGATGCAGAACAAAAAGCACCGGTCCCCGAAATGAGTTACAGTGGGAAACAACCTTTACAACGCGGTTTTTAGACCACGATGCCTTTACAGCGCGGTCGTTACAACGACCGCGTTGTTACAACGCGATGCCATTACTACGCAAGTCATTACATCGACTTGCAGTAGATGGCGCTCTAACATAAGGAATAGTATAATTTACTATTCCAACACCTTCCCTACTGTTGCGTAGGCTGGAGTTGGAATAGTAAATTATACATTCCTAATGTTATGGCGCCATCTACTGCAAGTCGATGTAATGACTTGTTTAGTAATGGCATCGCGTTGTAACAACGCGGTCGTTGTAACAACCGCGTTGTTACCTACCGCGTAGAAAAAGCACGCGTTGTAACGTGCTATATTTGTTACAGTGGCAACCACTGGCCCAAATTAGGCACCGATTGATCCTCTCCTGAATTCTCTTTGCTAAATCAGGGAAGTCATTGATATAAACATAAAACTAGAGTACCCTGCATTGCCTTTTCTTTTTAGGAAGATTTCTTGCATCAGCCTGATTTAGAATGTAATACTGTCAGGATGCCTGCTGAGACCATGGCTAAAATAACTCAAGGGAGAGCTTTCTCTTTGTTGGAGCAAGGAAATTAGATAGGGAGTGGTTAGCATATACAAGGCGGAACCTGGGAAGAAGAGAAGAACACAGGAGCTAAACACTAGAGCAGGTTGGGATCTTAATACTGAACAAGAACTGGGTAATACCCGTAGAAGCAAAAAAAATAAAGAAACATCAGTAGGAAAGTACTAAGCCAAAGAATAGCAGTATTGTATTATAAATGATAGTTTGTATGCTTCTTGGAAAATAAACTGTAATGGAAAAGAGATCACAATAAGTAAAGGCACAGTTATTCTCACAGTGTCTTGGGGACACCCAGGAACTCTAATGGAAGAAGAGTGGACCCAGACATATGCATGCAATGTTTATCCTCGTTCAATTGAACCATCTAATAACGGAGAACCATCTGCTGGAAGCCTGATAAATATCTAGCTTAGCTACCACAGTTAGAGGCCCTCTTAGATAGGGCATAAGAGTTTTTTTGATCTGAGCAGGGCATATCAAGTGAAATTTTATTAGGCACATTTCAGGCACTGCTATCAGAGATGAAGAATGTTATGAGGAAAAAAAGGCTAGTTTCCCAAGCTCTTGTCCATTACCACTTTGGCAAAGCAAAATGTATTTCCAGACCTGCAGGTGGGCCAACAAGCATCACCTTAGAAAGCTAGTCAACAACGCTTGTTATGAGAGGAATTGAAGGAGGCTAGAAGAATACCAAATACTTTTGGAGATTAGTTAGTAATGTTGAAATGGGAACCACTAATCAGCTAAGCTATCATATCGGTCCAAGGGATTGGGAAGGTCATTATAGCAATTTCTATAGAAAGGGAACGGAGGGGGAAACTGCGGAGTCACTAGATTACAGACACGAGTATGGCAACATCCATGAAAGTTAGGTTGTCCGACTAAAAATCTGAAGTTCAGAGAGCACTCATGTCTATGAAATAAATAGGGCGCCTGGCACTGATGCAGTACCGGTAGACATCTTTTAGATGGATCCAATCTACTGGTCCTGGCTAGGGTCTTCAATGCTTCCTTAAATAGTGGCTGAATGCCTGCCTCCTGGCACGCATCAATTTTAATTCTAATCCATAAAAAAGGTAGCCTAGAGAATCCATCAAATTACCGCCATTTCACCCTCCTGGATGGAGTGGGGAAAATATTGTGTAAGGTTTTAGTTAATAGGCTACAAGGTGCGGGAAAATGTTCAGGATTTGATCAAATTGTATTTAAGACTTAACACCCCACTTACAGATTTCGCCCTTTGGAAATCCTGATGGCTCCCAACAGGTCAATGGACCTTTGCTACCGTTTTGGGATGGAACTGGAACGAAAACACAAAATCAGGCATAGATCATTGACGGCCAGATCCTTAATGTTCAGTCAGTAATGAGAGGTGGTTGATGAAGTTTTCAAAACCTTTATCTTAAGGATTAGTATAGTTTTGTCATCGTTATTCAAATTAGTTCAACTTACAGAAATATCAAATGTCGCTAAACTAGCTATGAGCCTAATCTACCCTAAGAAAGAACCCATGAAGAGTTCCTTTTCAGAAAAGAGCAAAATAGAACTTCCCATAAAGAGTAGTTCTGGAAATTCAGCCGGATTCCACACAATTGCAGTAGCAACCGTCAGAATATCAGTAAAGAAAGAATGATCGCTGCAGGAGCATTGATAAGAAAAAGGGGTAGGATAAGTTAAAGAATAAATTCCCCTTTAGCAATAGCTATCAGCAAGAAAGAGCCTGAATAGGAAGCGACTCTCAACAGAGTCATAAGGGGTCTCCTACAAGAGAGTCTTAGAGTAGAAGAATCGGGACTGGACTGAACTTCTAGTTAGGAACACTCATTAATATAAAAACACACAATAATGTAGCAAACTTAGTAGGTGTTAATATCTCTCGTCCAATGGAAACCGCTCATCCGATGGTGTTGTCTACTTCCAATGCTTCTCTCGATTCCCACAGTAAAACATTCACGCCAATATGTAGTAAAACAATGTTTCATATATTTGTAACATGGAGGAAAGTTCTCATGAAAACCTTCTTACCTAAGCTAAAAGCTACGCTCTATCTCCATTGTGAATACAAAAGCTAGTCAGATATGCTGAGACAAAACTAGTAATAATGTTTTGGTGAGGCATACATAAAATACATCTAAATCATTTATTCTAGCATCACAGCAAGGTTCTTTGTTTAGTATAGATGATCTAATGTGGCATGATGAGGCTAAGGAAACATAAGCATGAAGTCAGCATATTCTTAAGTAAAATGTTGGTACTATGCAAAATGTTTTAAATAAATGTTTATTAAGCTGAGAGCAAGAGTCGAATGAAAAGGCTTTTGGGCCTAACTAAAGGGGTACATTTAAGAATGATAGCCTAGTGGGGCGTTTGCCACTTGGAACGCAGACCTGGAGGTGCCACTGGAGGAAAAGGACTGGAGGGCGGTGGGTGCACTCACGCACACGGTCTCCTGTAACGCCTGATTCTGGTTAATTCACTACAACTACATGCACCACACATATATGACCCCGGAGAGAATACACCGCATGGCCCCCAATAGGTCCAACTCGTGCCCTAGGTGCCGCAGGGAAGGGGCTAATTTCCTGCACTTGGCTTGGGAATGCCCTGAGGTCAGTAGCTTCTGGACAGAGGTGGTGGAGCGGATCAGAGGCAGTGTGAATAGGCGATTGTAATTGACACCCTCCCATTACCTTCTGGGGTTAATATGGAAACCTAAAAAGCAAAGTAAGATAGTATATATACTCCAGCAATTACTTTTAGTGCTAGCGAGGCGCAGAATTGCTATTGTGTGGATGGGGTCGCGGGCGCCTGAGGTTTCGGCATGGATATGAGATGTGCGCAAATGGACATTAGCTGAGGAGGTGCACATGAAGAGGTGTCGCAACGATGAAAAATTAGAGTACAATTAAAGGCTTTGGAGGGGGAGCTCAACTTACTGGATTCTTGCCTTGTGTTTGCTGCCACCGCCGCCAGAGTCACACGGGGGAACATTGCTGGTCTGCCGGTCGCGGGAGAGGAGGCCGGACTACATTCCCCAGCAGCCTTAGCGGCGCGCACGCCGCCCACGCCAGAACCAGCGCCAGGAGGCGCATAAAAGGGTCACAGGCCTCCCGCGGCGCGCCCTGGCGAGCCCGTAAGAGGCCGGGCTGGGCCACCCCCTTGACAGGGGGTATCAGCTTTAGATTACGCTATCCAGGCCACAGGTACTATTGCATATACGCTTTATTATTTGGGGAACTGCTATCTGTGCTGTATTCCATCATTGTGCGGAGGCTATCGAGCTATACAAGGCCTCCAATCCAATATGAGCAAGACCATGACCAAGCGCAAAGGAGTAGCAGGCACTTTAGATGCATTTATAGTCAGGGCAGAATCACTCTTGACTCATGAAATTCAAAATGACAGAGCGGCGACTTTCATTAGATCCATCAATACTACAGAGACGCTCATCACTAGGATTTCCAAATTTGGGGGATTTATCACATCCACCACTGTCTATTACATCGCAAAACACGCCCATGACTTCTCCCGTGCCACCTTTGGATATACCCCCAGTACCATCAATAACAGTGTCGAATGGGTCACATGGGCCAAGCATAGTTACAAGAAAACTGGTATTTAAGCCACCAGAGGAGACCAAGGGGAGAGAACCTCCAGTTAAAAGAAAGCGGGGCGTTGGCCCTCAAAAGAACAAGAACACAAAAGGGGCTAAACCCGTTGATCAAGTAATAGTTCAAGCAGTTGATGCAGTTGACTCAGCAGTTCCGTTTACCAACTCCGTTAGCACACAGACAGATGCAGACTTGTTTTCTTTTTTATCCCTAAGACAAGAGTGCATTGGGGACTTCACCCTTATCCCAACTATAGAGTCAACTTTGGGAACTGTGTTAGCCCACATTAAAGAATTAGTTGATAAGAACTTCAATCTTTTAAGGGAAAAGTTGGAACAGGTGAACATTGTTATGGACAATTTAAGCAGCAGTATTGTAAATTCACACGCCAATGTTGTCGAGGGGGGGATTCTTTAGCACCAGCATCAGTAAATGTGAATTTATCTGATAATTTGTGTTGTACAAGTTGTAAAGCAAAAGATCCCCCTATACCGAAACCTATATTGAAATTAATTATTGGAGAGGGAAATACCCAGGGAATGTTTCAGGACCATAATACAAAGCAAAGAGATGTATTTGAACATCTATCCCTGGGAACTGTACTGAGTAATCCGAATAGTACTACTATAGATGGCCCAAACAAAACTCTCTCAAAACTTAATACTGACGTTCTGAGTTTACCTCCAGCTACGTGCCCTTATGTATTAATTCTGGCTGGTGTCCCTGCCCTTAAAAGTGACCAGAAGGAGTCCTGGGTTGACTTACGTAACAAGACGGTGGACTGGTTAACAAAGTACAAAAGATTCCGTCCATCTGATATGAAAGAGATCCTTATGGTTCGCAGAGTTGGGTGGGTTGGCCAATCCCCCAAGAACATTGAGGGCGACTGTGTAGTGGTTAATTTTCGCAGGCCACAGACAGTTCATTGTTTACTAAACTTAAGCGAACAAACTTTTACTCAAACCACCAGTATTTGCGCTCTTCCGTTAGGTTAGTTTTATAAACCACCATCTAGGTTTGTTGTACATGACTGTGCCCCTACCTTTCTATCAAATAGGTTCCAGGCCCTATCAGACTTAGATGCCCTGGACTGACAATCAGTTTCAGTAGAACAAGAATTACACTCTCCTGATAACTTTCGAGTCCCTAAATCCCACTCCGCTATTAATATACCAGATGATCTGTTAGTCATACATAAAACTAAGGCA
Organism: Calotriton arnoldi; assembly: GCA_963921515.1. Classification (NCBI taxonomy): domain Eukaryota; kingdom Metazoa; phylum Chordata; class Amphibia; order Caudata; family Salamandridae; genus Calotriton; species Calotriton arnoldi. The sequence continues at coordinate 4,752,821 of CAWUFW010000224.1, read as the reverse complement.
GGCAAAGACGCAAGTATTTTGAGTGAGAGCTCAGAAGGACCACAGGGCATAGCCAGGTCTAAAGAGATCTCAAATACACCATTGGTACCCGGGCTCAGCGAACAAGTGGTCTCATCTGATTTTTACCCGGATTTATGTACAAATACAAAAGTTCCCCTCAACTTGGTCATTGAACCCCATGTAGTTTATGAGACCCGAACTGAGATGGACATTGTAGCGAATTTAGGAATAAGGGAACAAGAGCAACTGGAAATACAACTTACGTCATGGAATATCGCGGGGTTGAAAAGGAATTTAAGGGATACAGAATGGCAGGAGTATATAGAACAAAGTGATATATGCCTCTTTCAAGAGACCTGGGCTCTAGAAACCCCCCCACAAGGTTGGGTATAGAACATACAGTGTTAATGCTACCCCCTCAGTTAGAGGTAGGCCCTCGGGTGGCCTTGTTATATGGATAAAAATTACCCTTGGTATTGATATAACCCAGTTGGACTTCTCATCACAGGACATAATTGGTGTGAAGATTTGTACATGGGATAAAACTGAAATATATTTAATAAATATTTATAATAGACCAAGCCCATCTAGCAAGGAATCTTTAGTGATAGAACAGCTTGATCAATTTTTAGGCTCAATTGACTCGAGGGCAATGGTAATTGTGGGTGGTGATCTAAAGTGTAAATTTGAGCCAGTGGTGGGCCTTGAAAAAATCTTCGAAGATGAAGATATGGCTAATAATATTCCCCTTTTAGAAAGTGATCCGACAGTACCCTGTTCAGTTGCAGTTGCCCAAATTATGAGACTGGTGTCAGGGCATGGACTTAGAGCTTGCAACGGTCGATTACCTTCAGATAGTCCAAATGTCGCCACATTTAACGGGTAATTGTAAGAGTAGCATTGACTACATTTTAACATCCATTTGGTTCTGGCCTAATGTACAAGATTTAGTAGTTGACGCCAGAATTGATAGTGACCATTACCCCCTACACCTGACACTAGTAGCGTATCTATTTAAAATAACTCCGGGGAGCAAGGAAGATACTAATATTATCCCGAATGAACCACTAGTAAGTAACAACTGTAGAGCGTTAAAATGGCCACTTATAGTGGGGAATAATGAGGCTATGATGCAAATTTATGACACCTTTATAGACGTCATTGCTCCACATATTGATTCGCCTGCTGCGGAGTTTCCAATATTGACTGTACACCAAGTATTGGTAGAAGCACTAAAACCAATTTTGAGCAGAATCCCCAAAGAGAGCGGAGGGAAAACTGAAACAAGTAGTTTAGTAAATCCCTGGTATAATGAGTGCCGTGAGGCAAAAAAAGAGCTTATATTGGCAACAAAGGATAACAATGTTACTGCCTTAAGGGAGAAATGGACTAAATACAAGAGACTACTGGTACAAACTAAGAAAAATTGGGATGACATTTGGTTGGAATTAATAAGTGCAGCAAAAATTAGAGATCACGCTGGCTTTTGGCGATTGGTAGCAAAAGGTAACAAAACAGGAAGATGTAGTAAAGACCTTTTTTTAGGTGCTAATACATGGGTCAATCACTTTTCCCGTCTCTACTCTGCACCTACAATTGAAACAATACATAATCAGCAAGACTTTGTATCCGTCCCTATTACAACCCATCTGTACTTTAGTATGGAAGACACATTGGCAGCAATTGATGCAGTAAAACCGAGGAAAGCGCCAGGCCCCGACAAGATGCCAGGAGATTTACTGAGGCATGATAAAACCGTTTGGGGCCCTTACATTAACTTTCTTTGTAATTCAATAGCAGCGGGTGCACCGATCCCCGAATCATGGAAAGGGGCAGAAATCACTACTATTTTAAAAAAAGGTAATCGTCATGACCCTTCAAATTATCGACCGATTAGTCTAATTGACATTTTACAAAAAATGTTTGCTAGACAAATTTTAACAAAATTAAATGATTGGATTGAGGATAATTGCATCCTTTCAAAATTTCAGGCTGGATTTAGAACTAGAACCAGTACAATCGACCAGGTTTTTAGATTTCTTTGTATGAGCTGGAAATATACTTTTTTTAAAAAGGCCATCTGTATATTGCCTTTGTTGACTTGAAGGCCGCATTTGACCTCATCCCCCGAAATTTACTATGGAATTCATTAAAAGATCTAGGGGTACCAGGTGAAATCCTCGTGCAAATAATAAGGTTGCACAAGGACAACTATGCAAAAGTTAGATGGGGTCCGAGAGGCGAACTCACCGAGGCAATTCCAGTAAAAAGAGGTGTAAGGCAAGGATGCGTGCTGGCTCCCACCCTATTCTCATTGTATGTTAATGATATTCCAGAGCACTTAATGGGTTGTGCACATGACTCGCCCAAGTTAGGGGGGGGCCAGTACCAGCACTCTTATTCGCAGATGATACCATCTTAATTTCTCAAACTCCAAAAGGTCTACAATGTTTATTAGATACCTTTTGTGCATACGGCGATATTAAGGGCCTAGAAATAAACTCCAGCAAAACCAAATATATGGCAATCAATCCGCATAGATCTTTAAAAAAGAATTTAATGGTTAAAAACCAAAAGTTAGAATATGTGCATAATTTTAATTATTTAGGTATAACTTTAGATACAACAATGACCTGGAAACCGCAATTGGAGAAAAGTAAGACGGTCTTGCTCCAAAACTCCCTACCGATAGTAAAAAAAACATGGGAGTAGTACTTCTAGAGCTGTGTCCCCCGCCCTTGAGGTTTACAAGTATAGGGTACAATCAGCAACCCTTTACGGGGCAGAATTATGGGGACCCTCATGTAAGAACACCTTTGCGGTAGGGGAAAATAAGTTTTTTAGAAAGTTATTATGCCTTCCAGTGCGTACACCTGTAATCCCTATTGTTATGGATCTAAATATTAAGCGTATAGACTATCAAGCCATACTGAGACCACTACTATTTTGGGTGCGACTGTGGTCCACAATAGTACTAGCCCACTATAAAGATGGCCTAAAAGAGATTTTAAAGTTCGATCACAGTATGAGGCTTCAGTGGATTAAGCATGTTTTTTATTGGTTCGGTAAAATAGGGCTGAAGCATTTCTGGGAAGAACCATCACATTTTACACTGGCTTCTAAGAAACTACTAAAGTCCACCTTTTGGACATACATCCATAATAGTGTGTCCCACAATTCTGCTACTGGCACACTAACAACTCAATTTTTACTAATGAAGCCAATGGCGAGCTTTGAGCTATTTCTGGATGAAGTGCAGCCACAGTTAGCAAAATCACTATACATGAAATTTCGATATGGCGTTCTACAAACCAACTCGAACACATCGAAATGGGTTAGTAAACAAGGGGAGAAGAATAGTGAGCGCTGCATATTATGCCAATCAGATACTCCAGAAGATGACCTACACATATTATTTTTTTGCCCTGTTTACGTCAACCCTAGGAAGAAATGGATTAAACCGATTTGTAGAAATATGGGCATTAGGTCTTGCTTGGAGGCAGAAAGAATACTGAAAACTGACACTTCCCAAAAAATTGTTTTTAGTGTTAGTAGGTATATGTTCAATGTTGGCATAATAAGAACAAAAGTAGGCTTGAAGTTTTAAATGATTCATGTATATGTGTATTTGGATTCATGTTTTAAATAGTAACGCACTTGCACATGATAAAATAATGACATACTACAAGGAATATATTTTGTTAGTCATTTTATTGCACTTTAAGCACTTGCTCTTTTCTTTTTTTTATTTTATGAAATATCAACCTGGAAGTTGTACTTAAGGAATGTATATACAGTAATTTACAGCCTTGGCACCTTAAAAGCACTTGTATTTTGATAGAACAGATCCTTTTTGGGAAACTGTACTCCTAGGATGTTTAGATAGTTACTCAAGTGCTTGGCTACTATAAGGTTAATTGACTTACGCACTCCTCAAATGTTTTTAGAACCCAACTAGCCTAGCTTTTTAATGTATTTATTTATATTTATACATTTTAAATTGGTATATAGATGATCGTTTTTTTTCTTTTATAATGAACTTTTACCCCTTTTGAAAATTGTCTAAAGTGGATCCTTTTGGCTCGAATGCATTCAAATGTACTTTTTTTAATATGAAATGTGATTAATTATTGTGTATCTTTTATGGTTTAAATCAAAACCGAAATAAAGAAAGAATTGAGATAGTATATATATACTCCAGCAATTACTTTTAGTGCTAGCGAGGCGCAGAATTGCTATTGTGTGGATGGGGTCGGGGGCGCCTGAGGTTTCGGCATGGATATGAGATGTGCGCAAATGGACATTAGCTGAGGAGGTGCACATGAAGAGGTGTCGCAACAATGAAAAATTAGAGTACAATTTAAGGCTTTGGAGGGAACTCTGTCATGATCTACTGGCTAACGGCTCAGTCAGGTTCCCAAAGCGCATCAGTAGTGGGCAGCAAGGCAGGAACGGAAGAGGAGGGGGATTAAATGTCTGTTATACTTTGCTAATGCTTGTGGAAGGGGGGACCTGCGGTTGGACCTATTTCTAGAACTGCATCACCATGTTTTATGACTACATGATTCTTTTTGCTACATTGGTTGCACACCGGTATTATGTTATTGTGTAAAACTTTAAATAAAGAATGATAGCCTCGTACAAAAAAATGTCATTACATTATTTTCATATACATTTATGCAAGCACATTTTCCCTACATGTGATCTACTTTAAATTATTTGCTACATTTAATAATCCATTTTAAAAGGATTCTTTTATGTTACAAAGCAGGCACATTTTCCTACATGTCATTTTCTATGTGAAAACATTCCTGCAGCAGTTTAAATGCATTCTAAGGTGCAATTCTAATATGGTATGCAAGTTGAACTTTTAGTTTTAAAGTCATTTCCCACAAAGGCAAGGTTGACTCTGGAAACTTCTTGAGCAATTTACAGGTTGCCTTTAGGTCAAAAGTTGGGACAGCTGAGCAGATATGTCATTTATATCTAGTTTGTTGTAAATACACAGTTATTCAAAAAACCTCACTGTATCTAACCTTCATTGACCAGAAGTCAGCTTTTTACCTTGTCGACCATCCTAAGCTGTTGGAGGCATTAGAGTGGCTGCGGGGTCGATGGTCCACTATTGCAAGTGATAAAAGGCTTACACCTGGATAATACTCCCCTAGTACATAATGGGGGAGTGTACTGCACCATTTCGGATTGGAAAGGGGATAAGACAGGGGTGTATATTGGCTCAAACTTCTCTTTAGTTTTTTCCTGAATGTTGTAGTCCGATATCTCTTGGAAATCCCTCTCGATGTTCCAAAAATTGCAGGCAGCAAGACAACAATCCTCCTCTTTGCCAGTGATGCTGTTCTAATTACCAGGACAGAGAATGCTGTGCATAAATTGCTGTCCAGGTTTGTGGAGTATTGTATATCAAGGGCCTGTCCATCAACATTAGTAAAACAAAGGTAATGGCAATGCAACCGTCTCCGGCATTTAAAAGGAAAGTTATGGTCAATGACGAGTGAATAGAGGTGGCCAGATACTATAACTATCTTGGTATCCGTTTGAACAACAGACTAAATTGAGAGACCATGTAACCAAAGCAATTGTCGTACTTCAGCAATCTAGCCGGGTGAGTCTAAAGTTTAGACATAAGGCAGGGTCACAGCACCTAAGTATCATCCTGCAAATTTATAAACAGAAGGTGGTAGCGGCTGATCTATATGGTGCTGAAATATAGGGGTATTAGAAGCTCCAGGTAGCTGAGAACAACTTTATTAGGTAGCTGTAGAGCATAGGTTGTGGTACCCCCATGATTCCCGTCATTGTGTTTCTGGATGTAGACACTATTACAGATCAAGCAAGAATTATGCCAGTCCTATACTGGATTAGGCTAATTAGGAACATAAAGGCCAAGAGCTATTTAAAAGCTGTAGAGGAAGTGAGCAAGAGCACAGATGAGGGGATATGTCCTTGTTCTGAACACATAAGGAAATGGCTAGTGGCTTTGGGTCTAAGGACTCTCTGGGAAGATCCTGGACAGGTGGGACCAGATATCGCAAATTTAGTTAAACGGTATTTCGCATTAGTGAGGGACACTAAGGTTGGGAGTGCGTGACCCAGCAGCATAACAGATAGTTATCTTAGGTCTAGGACAGAGGTAGGGTATAAAGACAACCTTAATAAAATACAGCCTGAACAAAGAAGGCAGACATCTATTTTATTTAGACTAGGCATCTTCCCAACAAGGTCATATCTTGTTAAAACAAAATGATTAAGAAAGGAGGAATCACTATATAGCTGATCTGTAGTGGGGTAGGGCACTATAACTCACCTGCTACTGTTTTGTGCAAAATGTAGTACCATCCAAACTAAGTGGCTCTATGCTCTTTTGAGTTATATCGGATTAACAGTATGACAGAAGCAATCACATTATGTAATAGAGTAGACAGGGAGGACATTTTCTATAATGTATCAGCCTACTTGTGGGGGACTTGGCCGGTTGTTAAACAATTGATTGAAACATCTAAATCTTAGGCACCAGAGATTGAACTTTGAGACTGATATGAAGTCGGAAACAGTATAACTAGCCATGATTCTATGTGAATAGCATTGTAATGGCAAAAATCACTATAGAAGACCAAGTGACTTCAGCAACATGACTTACTGTTCTTGGAGCCACTCACACTTGATAGATACTAACAGAACCTTCTAACTGCGCTAGAACGAGCTAAAACTAGAATCTCTGTATAAGTATTTTACAGCCAGCCAGTTGATGATAATATCAGTATGTTTTGTTTTGATAGCGTATGTATGCATTTTATTTACCTTCATCCCACTTAGGCACCTAAGTCTGTGAGCGCTTGGTTCATAAAGTATGCTCCTGGTTGACAGCTGGCAACCAAAGTGAAGCTACAATAGTACAAATTACCGAACCTTGCTTCTCGACGCCTTATCATTGTAAAGGCCACATATGCCAGTGCACACTAATATCTATTGAGATAACTAGGAAACCAAGTTGATCACTTTGTTAAAGAATGAACTTTGAGTTACATTCTTGCATAAGACTCTATAGTTGATAAGATGAAAAACGATGCTTATACAGTTCTTCTATCTTTAATGTATGCTCTGTACTTTAAACCAGTCCAATTGTTTATTATACTTGGCACTTTATGACGATAAGCACTTTATACCAAGTGGCTCTCTGGATGGTGCTTGGTAATCCGAGTTAAATTATAAATGCACTACTCATTGATCCAAGTACTTTGGCACCTCTTAATTACAAAGGCTGAGGTGTCTCCAGAAGCGGTTTCCCACCCTTATTACTGCCACATTTTCCTTCTGGCCCCTGGGGTGTGACTACGTCCCCCAGCCATGACCCAGTTCAGGGTGGGCTTAGAGAGTGCCGTCGGCGATCATAAGTGCGTCAAGCCTCCGGCAGTGCGGGTTTCTCCAGAAGCAATTTCCTGCCCGAATTACTGCCACATTTTCCTTCTGGCCGCTTGGGTGGGACTATGTCCCCCAGCCCTCACCAGGTCCAGGGCGGGCGTAGAGACTGCCATCGACGCTCATAAGCGCTTCAAGCCTCCCGCAGCGATGGTGTCTCCAGAAGCGGTTCCCCACCTATATTACTGCCGCATTTTCCTTCTGGCCGCTTGGGTGGGACTACGTCCCCCAGCCATCACCAGGTTCAGGACGGGCCTAGCATAAGCGCGTCAAGCCTCCCGCTGCGCAGGACGCGCCCGGGCGAAGCCCGGGCCCATCATCACCCAGAAGAGGCCAGGCAGTGCCCATTCATTTTAATTTCCACCCTTTGACCCTGGTCGCAGAAGTCCTCTGAGCACAAAGTTTTAATAGTTAAGTTCGCTATAGTTTTTTAACTAGGAACCTTGCTGTTTTTACCTGGATAGGCTTCCATGACACAGCCTGCACAGGACCCCAGGAGGTGATTCCTGTGATTACCGACAACAGCATCTAACCCACACCTAACCCATCTACACATCCTCGCTACAAACTGTAAATTTTTAACTTTATTTTTACCATACAAAAGCTTAATAATGGGGGAGAGGAAGATCCCGGATAATGAGAATGGTCAAGCGGGGACATTGCTAAAAAACTTGCTACTGACGACAACACATTAGATGCCATCAATGTGCTATTCGAGGAAGTGGAGGGTATCCTAGATGATGAACCTGCTCGGTTCGAGGGAACTGGTGTGAGGCCCAAAACACACATTATTTCAAAGGGAGCAGCAAGAAGGCCACTATTAGTAAAGAGGGGCCCCATGGTCTTGTCGCTGCTGGCACCGACTTGCCTTCACAACTGAACCCCCCCCATGCTCCTCATACACCTGCGCTACAATCCATTCTCCCCCGGACTCTTTAAGTCAAGCGGCATCAGAAGAGGAATCTGAAATTAACGTCCCCTGCTCAAATCGATACTCTCCACTCACAGCCATGGGGGATGAAAAATAGAAGCCAAAAGCTCAAAAAAAAAACAACAAGCATTTGCAATGCAATAGGTCTCGCATTACTGATAGTTTGAGTTATTGGTATTGCAAATAATAATGCAACGCCAATAGCTCATACTTTCAGTAATACGAGACTTAGTGCATTGCAAATGATTGCATAGTGAGCCAGTAACCAGCATTGTATGTCTCAGTGCAGTACCACAAGCTGCTCCTAGAGCTCACTAGTGAGCAAGGCACCAGCACTGCATGCCTAGGTGCAGTACCGCAAGCTGTTCCTAGAGGTCCCTAGTGAGCAAGGCACCAGCACTGCTTGTCTAGGTGCAGCACCGCAAGCTGCTCCTAGAGGTCCCTAGTGAGCATCATAAACTTTGAAGATATGGTAAATCCACCCTACCCATAATGCATTGCATGCAAGGCAGTACCACGAGTACATTCAAATAGCTATGTCCATATATACAATTAGTAGCTTCGAAATGTGACAAAAGAATTATATTAATTCCGGATTAGGTTAGGTTGTACTCTATGTGGAGCTGATGAAGGGAAATTTATAGAATGTCTAATATAAATGTGAGATGTGGTAGGTGCAGTACCGCAAGCTGCTCCTAGAGGTCCCCAGTGAGCAAGGCACCAGCACTGCCGGTACCGCAAGCTGCTCCTAGAGGTCCCTAGTAAGCAAGGCACCAGCACTGCCAGTACCGCAAGCTGCTCCTAGAGGTCCCTAGTGAGCATCACAAACTTTTGGTCACATATGGTACTCCCATAATACATTGCAGGCAAGACAGTACCACGAGTACATTCAAATAACTATGTCCATATATACAATTAATAGCTTTGAAATGTGACAAAACAATTATATTAATTCTGGATTAGGTTGTACTCTATGTGGAGCTGATGAAGGGAAATTTATAGAAGGTCTAATATAAATGTGAGATGTGTAGTAGCAGTACCGCAAGCTGCGCCTAGATGTCCCTAGTGAGCATCATAAACTTTGAAGATATGGTAAATCCACCATACCCATAATGCATTGCATGGAATACAGTACCACAGTACATTTAATATATACAATTAGTAGCTTTGAAATGTGACAAAAGAATTATTATATTAATTCCTGATTAGTTTGTACTCTATGTGAAGCTAGATGAAGGGAAATTTATAGAAGGTCTAACATAGATGTGTAGGTGCAGTACCGGAAGCTGCGCCTAGAGGTCCCTAGTGAGCATCAAACTTTTGGTCACATATGGTACTCCCCTAATGCATTGGAGGCAAGACAGTACCACGAGTACATTCAAATAGCTATGTCCATATATACAATTAATAGCTTTGAAATGTGACAAAACAATTATATTAATTCCGGATTGGGTTGTGCTCTATGTGGAGCTGATGAAGGGAATTGATAGAAGGTCTAATATATATATGTGAGATGTTTAGATGCAGTAGCGCAAGCTGCGCCTAGATGTCCCTAGGGAGCATCATAAACTTTGAAGATATGTTAAATCCACCCTACCCATAATGCATTGCACAGTACATTCAATATATACAATTAGTAGCTTTGAAATGTGACAAAAGAATTAATATATTAATTCCTGATTAGGTTGTACTCTATGTGGAGCTGATGAAGGTAATGCATTGCATGCAAGACAGTACCACAAGTACATTCAAATAGCTATGTCCATATATACAAATAATAGCTATGAAATATGACAAAAGAATTATTATATTAATTCCGGATTAGGTTGTACTCTATGTGGAGCTGATGAAGGGAAATTTATAGAAGGTCTAATAAAAATGTAAAATGTGCTAGCGAGTAAAGTAATCACTGCTAACCTTGTTTAGGACCAAGTGAGTGTCCTGTCTGAAGGCCTTTAAGAAAATAGTGCCTTGAGGTTGTAATTAAAACCTAGGGCGTAACAACACATGTAATAGGGGGTGTCCTCATGGGAGGTTACAAAAAGAGACAGAGAGTTACTAAGGAGGGACTACAAAGCCTAATAACCAATGAAAAGCCACCATTTACAAAGGACAGGGACAGGAGGAAATAAAAAAGATGGGCGGGAAGTAGGCAGAGCTTTATTCACATATCCTGAATACAGCATTTCTCGAAGAGACAGCGCAAGCACTGCCTAGGCAAGACCTAAAAAGCTGAGCATATGGGTATGGAACAAGATTTGACTATCTTGCAACAAAGGCCCTACTACCCTGATTTACTTATACTACTGGAAAAATGACTGTTGGGGTATCCAGTCTGGGCCTATACACCGAAAGGAGAAAAAAAAACAATATTTGGCTGGTGTATAGTGGACGCAGTTTTCTCTAGACTGTTGTGTGTTGGATGTATGGAATGTAGAATGAAAGGTCAGTGAGATGGGAGTGTGATACAGGAGAGCTTATGGGGTGCTATGTGTTTGTTCTTAGTACTGATATGGTTTCTGGTTTTAAATCAATTAATGTTTTTTGTCTATTGAAATAAGAAAAATCATGTTCTAATACAAGTAATGTTATAAAAAATCATAAATTAAATATTTTTGGAGGTAGTTTTATGGTTCACACTCCCTAAAATTCACCCCAGAAAATCCTGCTCAGCCGTAATCAGGCATCGCAGCACACCCAGAAGGCATTCTGCCTCCTAGGTGGGAACCCGGTGATGAAGCTTGCCACCAACTAGGTTGGTGGGTGAGGGTTCTTTAAAAAACCTAATAGATTTTCCTCCTCTGAGACAACTCATTAGTCAACTCATTGACTAACAGGATGCTGGTTGATTGAGATTTTATTTTGCTCGTTCTCTTTTTGTTGGTCTTATATCTTCCCCACTGAAGGAAATTGATTGACTGTCTAACAATCCCGAGGTCATCAGAATCTTTGCCAGTCCAAGGAACCCTGTAATCTCCAACCAACACTCGGATCTAGCAGTCAGTCGTACTAATGCTCACCAAGAGGGCTTCCTGAGTGCTCCTTCGAAGACCTCTACAAAAGCTTCATGGAGTGTCCTATCATGGAATTTAGGTGGCCTAAAAGCAAAGCTCACAGACCCTGATTGGGGGCATTTCATTGATGAGCATGATATATATGCCTTGCAGGAAACATGGCACCCAGAACCCTGTTTCAGATATGGCTACTCACATTTTTTCTGTCCTGCTTTAGACCAAGCGAGAGGTTGTCCCGTCGGGAACTTAACAATCTGGGTTAAAAACTGGTTGAACTGCAAAATAAAGCTGCTCCCTGGATCCACCCCTGATCTTCTTTGACTTTCACTATGCAATCAAACCTAAAAACGAGACAAGAAACCATTAAAACAAAATCACCGAGGGAAACCAAAGACTCCGAAACAATGAGACTGATCATGGATTATTCGAGAGAATCAAAGGAAATAAAGGAGATACTGAGACAAAACTGGAAGATACTTCAATTGGACTCCACCGTAGGCAAAATAATGGGTAAACACCCAAATGTAACATACCGGAGAGCCAGAAACTTAAAAGATCGGTTAATTCACAGCCACTTTCAGCAAAAGGCCAAAAAACAAAATCTGTGGCTAAAAACCAATGGATTTGTAAAATGTCACAATTGCAAGGTGTGCCAAATAGCAAAACCAACAACAGAAATAAAAATGGCAAACAAAAGAATGTGGCAAATCAAAGAGTTAATCACATGTAAAAGTCAATTTGTGGTCTATGTGATCGAGTGCCCTTGCTCCCTTAAATATGTAGGGAGCATAATTTGCAAACTTAAAAAACGGATTCTGGAACATGTTCGCGCCACGACTAACAAAGACAGAGGAAACGCAGTGGCAAAGCATATGGAACTACATCATGGAAGTGATTGGAAACTCCTAAAATTTTATGCAATGGAGACAGTAGTGCGAAATGATCGTGGTGGAAATAGGGAGAGGATCCTACGGCAAAGGGAATCACGACAGATTCTCAATTTGAGAACATTTACTCCATATGGACTGAACCAAAGTGAAGAATTGTATATACATTTATAAGTTATGATTTTGCTTCCCATCATCTGTGTAATTTTAATCAAAAGAGAAATCACGAATTATGTTTTTTCACGCAACAAACTTTAAACTAATCCCTTAAAGTTGGAATGGACAAACACACCACAACCTAAGCCCACTGGAGGGCGTGACTGGTTAACATAAATCATTGTAATGAATCAATGAACTAACGTGTTGATAAAATTGCAAATTGTAAAAATATCAGTGGGGATCAATTCAATTTAAATAATTTGTGTATAATTCACGGTTTATTACACATAATCACGTTATTTATTTCTTTTTCTTTGATTAAATTGAGTTTAATTTGCATTTCAAACAGCACTGTATATAAAAGTTTAAAAAACTTTACAAATGATCACTACATCTCCCATAATGCTTTGTAATGTTCATCACAAACAGGAAATGACCTAATGCAGCTACAATGTATTTAATTGGCTGTTTTGAACATTGTAACTATGATCGTGACCAAGGTCTTTGGATAGACCGAAACGCGTCGATTTAAGCTTTACCCTGTGAAAAGAAGTAAGGAAATAAAAGGCATCTTTTGTAAACCCCTCATGAGTGCGACCCAATGTTCTTTCGCTGAAGGAAATTTTGATGATTAATAGCGGCTGGGCTCCACCGCGGGGTTCCGCACCATCAGAGAGCGCCGGAACATCCAGCAAACTGATATTCAAGCTCCACTGGGAATGTCCAACAAGTAGGCAGCACTCTAACACAGAAGAGCTTTCCCCATCGCTTTATTATAGGTACAACAGTCACGCTAACCAGCAGCAGCAGACCGCAACCCTGACGCGTTTCGAGAAATCCTCTTTATCAAAGGGTGATAGCGGTCCAAAGCGCAAATGCGGCAACACCTTTATATTTAAACATATCGTGAGTCCTGATTGGACGCCTCTAGATGAGATAATCACGTTGCTTGCTAGGAGGTGAAGTCCGAAATATGTCCTCAGATGGTTGCGCTCGAAATTACTGCAAATTATAGGCTCCACATGAGCCCCGGAAAGCGTGACTGCATTAATCCACCTTCTGTGCCCCACAATTGAAGCCCCTCATGATTAGGAGCTCCGTGGCCCCCATTTCTTGAAGTGGTGCACGCCCTGCGGCAGGACGGCCGCATGTAAATTCAAGCTCCACGGGGAATGTCCAACAAGTAGGCAGTACTCGAACACAGAAGAGCTTTCCCCATCGCTTTATTATAGGTACAACAGTCACGCTAACCAGCAGCAGCAGACCGCAACCCTGACGCATTTCGAGAAATCCTCTTTACCAAAGGGTGATAGCGGTCCAAAGCGCAAATGCGGCAACACCTTTATATTTAAACATATCGGGAGTCCTGATTGGACGCCTCTAGATGAGATAATCACGTTGCTTGCTGGGAGGTGAAGTCCGAAATATGTCCTCAGATGGTTGCGCTCGAAATTACTGCAAATTATAAGCTCCACATGAGCCCCGGAAAGCGTGACTGCATTAATCCACCTTCTGTGCCCCACAATTGAAGCCCCTCATGATTAGGAGCTCCGTGGCCCCCATTTCTTGAAGTGGTGCACGCCCTGCGTCAGGCAATTCCATTACGGAGCAGCTTCTACAAGCGGATCCTCGTCCCTGCCTATCATCAACAAAGCTGCTGATCGAGTGCTACTCACCTGGTGGACAACCTTTGGAGCAGAATGTAATACGCGGCCGTCCTGCCGCGGAGTGTGCACCACCCCGTAATGTTATGGGGGCCACCCGACATGGTAACTATCATGTCGGCTATGTGGGCCAGCAGCCGCAAACAGGATTGAGGATGAGTCCACTTGCAGGGTCCATACAGGACAAGATTTGTGTGCTATCCGGACCACATTTCCCACAATGCACAGTTTCATTTGAGCTTCCCATTGGTGGGTGTGCAATATGAAAATGGCGAAGTGGGTTCAGCGTTTGCACACACTGTCTCCGTTCAAGCCTCTGAAGAGAAGCATATGGAGCTTCGAAACGCGGCAGGCAATTCCATTACGGAGCAGCTTCTACAAGCGGATCCTCGTCCCTGCCTATCATCAACAAAGCTGCTGATCGAGTGCTACTCACCTGGTGGACAACCTTTGGAGCAGAATGTAATACGCGGCCGTCCTGCCGCGGAGTGTGCACCACCCCGTAATGTTATGGGGGCCACCCGACATGGTAACTATCATGTCGGCTATGTGGGCCAGCAGCCGCAAACAGGATTGAGGACGAGTCCACTTGCAGGGTCCATACAGGATAAGATTTGAGTGCTATCCGGACCACATTTCCCACAATGCACAGTTTCATTCGAGCTTCCCATTGGTGGGTGTGCAATATGAAAATGGCGAAGTGGGTTCAGCGTTTGCACACACTGTCTCCGTTCAAGCCTCTGAAGAGAAGCATATGGAGCTTCGAAACGCGTCAGGCAATTCCATTACGGAGCAGCTTCTACAAGCGGATCCTCGTCTCTGCCTATCATCAACAAAGCTGCTGATCGAGTGCTACTCACCTGGTGGACAACCTTTGGAGCAGAATATATATATATATGTTCGAGGCATGTGAGCTGCAGAGCTCACACTGAGCATTAGATCACCATCTGGTGTTGGGCTCGGATGCTTGCACTTTGTTGTTGTCTTAGAAGAAGTCTTTGTAGTCAGGAGATAGGTGACTCCTCCCTTGGACGATAGTGCGCATGGGCATCGACTCCATCCTCAGATTGTTTTTTTCCGCCATTGGGTTCGGATGCAATTTTTGCGCACCGGTTCGAAACTTTAGTTTTGAAACTTTTCAACGCGCAAAACTTCCAACAAACTTTCCTATCTACATCGAAATCTCGACGCGCCTTTCATCGATTCCTTTTCCAGCCGTCGACGCGGGCAGCTGGGCCCATCAACGCCGTGAGGCCTACGGCTCATGGAAAGGACGCCCTTCAGAAAATGCCCCCAGTGTGGAGCAAAATTCCCACACAGTGACCATCACGACGTCTGTAACCTGTGCCTTTCGCCCGACCACAACGAGTCCAGCTGTCCAGCCTGCGCCTCCTTTCGATCGAAGAAAACTATTCGAGATCGTCGAGCTTGAAGGCACGTCATGGCGCAGAGATCCGCTCCAGAACCGGTGGACATCTTCGACGAAGGCCCAGATGTCCCTGAAGAAGATTCCGAGGATCTCCAAATTGTGTCAGAGGCAGAAGACTCAGACGACCCCATCACTCCTGGGCAACGAGTGAGTACTACTGCCCCTACCCCAACCCCCCACCAAAGCACAAGGCACCGGTCAAGACTTCGCCCGTCGGCCCCAGTCGCGACCGAAAACACACTTCAGAAGCCCCGCCTTCGAGCCCGGCTCCGAAGAAAAAATTCAAGCCTTCCGGTACCTCGGCACCGAGCAAACCGCATGTGCTAGTCCCACCGGCACCTTCGGGGCCGAAGCCAAAAGAACACTTCGCTCCGAAATCGACACCGATTCCTTCCACCTCTAAACACAAACCCGCCTCGAACACATCGAAGCATGGGGATAAGCCGGCGTCGAAACCTAAACATCACGCCACAGCCCCTAAGCCAAAGCCTTCGGAGCCGACAACCAAGCCTAAGGATTCTTCCACGCCTCCTAAGGCCAAAGAGCATAAAACTCAGCCACCACCCCGCTCGGAACCGAAAAAATTGGCGCCGAAACCAGTTATCCAGGAAGAGGAGCTTTTTCATCCGGATCCTGTTGATCCTAAGCAAACAAAGATCCACATCAACCCTTAAACAGGACATCTCACAGCTGTACCACGCCACAAGCCAGTACCTGTGGAAAAGAAGGACTGTGCCACTTCACCTATGCCTCCTTCTTCCCCTGTCCTTCCATCTAACACCCCTCCTCTCCACAAACCTGTTACACCGCCTCAGCCTGTAACATCTCCACCACATACACCACCTACACATGATTATCAAGATGACATAGGGGACGGTGGTGACCCTGATGACCCATTCACTGATCCAGATGACCCACCACAAGATGATTGGGATTACAATGATCAAATAGATCCCCCAGACCTCCCAAGCCCTCTACCATACCCAACAAAACCCTCTCCTCCGGATGATAATATTGGGTTTGGGCAACTCATCAATAGGGCTGCTGTATTTCATGGGGTACACATGCACACAAACGCACCAGAGGAGGATTTCCTGTTAGACACATTTGAACAGTCCCAAAAAACTGTACAAATATTGCCAATGATTAAAGGGGTTATTAAGCATGCTCCTGACATATTTAAAGATCCTGTACGCGCCAGGATTCTTAACCCCAGGATCGATAAAAAATATAGGCCTGCCCCTGACGATCCTGCGTACATTAAAGGCCAGCTGCCTCTAGACTTGTTAGTAGTCTCCAATGCTAGAAAACGAGCTAATTCACAAACCTCAGGGGACGCACCGCCCCCTGATAAAGAATCAAAATTACTAGACGCATCTGGCAAAAGAGTAGCTGCGCAGGCCGCCAATCACTGGCGCATAGCCAACACTCAAGCACTTCTGGCCAGATATGATAGGGCCCACTATGACCAGTTAGAAACCCTTTTACAACACTTGCCTGACCAGTATAAAACTCAAGCAAATAACCTAATTCAAGAGGGCAAACTAATCACCAACGCGTCAATTAAGTGTGCCCTTGATGCAGCTGACACTAGGTCTGTAAATACTAGCGTACTGCTCAGAAGACATGCATGGTGGAGTATTTCAGGCTTCAAGCAGGAGGTCCAAACCACTATTCTAAATCAGCCGTTCAATCATAACCAACTTTTTGGACCGGCTGTGGACACTGCTCTTGAAAAGATGAAAAAAGATACAGAAACTGCCAAGTCAATGGGAGCGTTGCAGTCTCTGCAACCGCGTGGCTCTCTTCGTCGCTCCTTTTACAGAGGAGCCTCCAGGAACATCAGCACAGATAGTTCATCTTCCTTTAAAAACACCACCCAAACATCCCCCAATAGAGGATATTTTAGAGGAGGTTACAGAGGGAACAACAGTAAAGGGAGAGGCCGAGGTAGCACCAACACCTGTACCTCCCCGGCTGCTAAACAGTGACTTCCCTCCACTTCCCCCCGACCATTCCACTCCTGTCGGGGGAAGATTAGCACAGTTCCTACCTGTCTGGAACTCCATCACAACAGACAGGTGGGTGAGACAAATTATCCAATATGGTTACTGCCTGGAACTTACAGCTACCCCCCCAAACATACCACCCAAGCAGCGTCCAATGTCCGCAGACCATCTTACACTTTTAAAGCAAGAAGTTCTCTCACTGCTTCAAAAGCACGCCATAGAGCCAGTCCCTTTACTACACCAGGGAACAGGGGTTTACTCCCTGTATTTCCTAATCCCCAAAAAGGATGGGACCCTAAGGCCAATTCTAGACCTCAGACCCCTCAATCAGTATATACATTCGGATAATTTTCACATGATCACTCTTCAACAAGTGCTTCCCCTACTACAACAGGAAGACTTCCTTGCCACACTAGATCTCAAGGACGCCTACTTCCACATTCCCATACATCCTGCTCACAGGAAGTATCTAAGGTTCAGTACTCGATGGACAACGCTACCAGTTCAAAGTCCTTCCATTCGGGGTCACCACTGCTCCAAGGGTGTTTACCAAATGCCTTGCAGTAGTAGCTGAGTTATCCAGACAAAAAATAACAATAACACACACAACACAGATTGCTGTCTATTTCCTCGTTTTTTATAAATTTAATCATTCATATATATTTACAAATTCGTAAACAAGGCTGTCAACACGAGGTGAAGTTTTATAATAAGTGATCAAGTGACATTAGTGCTTAGTGCTCAGTGCGCAATATATACAAAGTGTTTAAAATATGTACATGGGAAAGAGTAGGCCAGAATTTTGTAAGACAACAATGACTCTACTAAGTATTGAATTTTATTAGTCAAGTAGAGCCTTGATCAGTCTGGACCATGTGAGGTCGTCGACGTTTCAACCCAAACTCAGCTCCATATAGTTTGTATATATTGCGCACTGAGCACTAGCACTGAGCACTAATGTCACTTGATCACTTATTATAAAACTTCACCTCGTGTTGACAGCCTTGTTTACGTAATTTGTAAATATATATGAATGATTAAATTTATAAAAAACGAGGAAATAGACAGCAATCTGTGTCGTGTGTGTTATTGTTATTTTTTGTCTGGATAACTGAGATATTGATGTTCATGATTATAGAATAATATGATAACACTAGGCGTTTTCATAAGAAATAATTAGGTAAACCCAACAGAACCATTGTTTTTGTTAATTTATCCATACCCAGGTTCTGAGGGACACAGGGTCGCCCCATTATTGTTTAACTTTGCAGTAGTAGCAGCGCACCTACGAAGACAACAAATACATGTCTTCCCATATCTGGACGACTGGCTCATAAAAGCCAGATCATTCAACCAGTGTATCCAACACACTCGTCACACCATTCAAACACTACACAACTTGGGGTTCACAATCAACTATACCAAGTCGCACCTCCAGCCCTCCCATGTACATCAATATCTGGGGGCCACAATAAACACTTCCACAGCTCTAGCGTATCCCAGCCCAGCCAGGATAGCCAGTATACAAGCCCTCATCAAAAAGTTTCAAATCCAACACTCTCTCCCAGCCAGAGTGTTCATGCAACTAATAGGCATGATGGCATCTTGCATTTTCATCGTACCTCACGCAAAGCTTCAAATGCGTCCCTTACAAGAGTGTCTAGCACACCAATGGAATCAGGCTCACGGGCAACTTACAGATCTGGTGTTGGTGGACAGCCGCACACATCGCTCTCTGCAGTGGTGGAACACAAAAAACTTGTCCAAAGGGCGGCCGTTCCTCGAGCCTGTACTAACAACAGACGCATCACTCGCAGGATGGGGAGCACACCTGTTAGATCACGCAACACAGGGCAAGTGGACAACTCAACAAAGACTGCTCCACATCAATCATCTAGAACTACTAGCAATATTCCTAGCCCTCAAATCCTTTCAACTCCAGGTACAAAACAAAGCCGTCCTGATCCGAACAGACAACATCACGGCCATGTATTATATACAAAAACAGGGGGGGACACACTCTCTACAACTGTCCCAACTTGCACAGAACATTTGGAGGTGGGCCATTCCACAAAACATATACCTTCTCGCCGAACACCTACCAGGAGTTCACAATCAGATTGCCGATCTGTTAAGTCGACAGACACAACAGATTCACGAATGGTAACTACATCCACAAGTTCTTCTACCTTTTTTCCAGATGTGGGGCCAACCAGACATAGATCTATTTGCCACACACCAAAACGCAAAATGCCCAACCTTCGCCGCCAGGTTTCCACACCCACAGTCCAAGGGCAATGCGATATGGATGAATTGGTCAGGCAGATTTGCGTACGCTTTTCCGCCACTCCCACTCATTCCGCTAGTAGTACGCAAGCTCCGTCAACAATCTCTAAAAATGATCCTAGTAGCTCCCACATGGGCACGCCAACCGTGGTTCACAACACTGCTGGAACTATCAATAGTCCCACACCAAAAACTACACCTCTCCCCATCACTACTAACGCAGAACCATGGAGAGATAAGGCACCCGATCCATCTCAACTGAATCTTGCGATCTGGCTCCTGAGGTCCTAGAGTTCGGTTACCTTAACCTACTACCGGACTGTATGAACATCATTAAAGAGGCCAGACGCCCTACCACCAGAGCTTGCTACGCAGCAAAGTGGAAAAGATTCGCTATTTACTGCAATAACAATAATATCCAGCCACTACATGCCTCCATACAAAACATCATTTGCTACTTACTACATTTACAAAGATGTACTTTAGCATACTCATCCATACGTCTACACCTAGCAGCACTTGCCGCTTACTTACAGAACAGACAACACTTATCACTTTTTAGGGTCCCAGCCATTAAAGCCTTTATGGAAGGCCTTAAACGGATCATACCTCCCAGATTACCACCTTCTCCAGTGTGGAATCTTAACATCGTGCTTACTAGGCTCATGGGACCCCCATTTGAACCTCTGCATAAATGTGAACTTCAATTCCTCACATGGAAAGTAGCTTTCCTTATTGCAATCACCTCTCTCAGGAGGGTGAGTGAGATCCAGGCTTTAACCATACAAGAGCCATTTTTACAAATACATTGTAACAAAATAGTTCTCAGGACAAACCCAAAATTCCTTCCTAAAGTAATTTCTCCTTTCCACCTTAATCAATCTGTGGAGCTACCCGTGTTTTTTCAGAACCCGGACTCCGTAGCAGAAAGAGCTCTCCACACCCTAGACGTCAAAAGAGCTCTAATGTATTACATTGACAGGACCAAGTCATTTCGCAAAACAAAACAATTGTTTGTAGCTTTCTCTCCACCACATAAAGGTAACCCCATCTCAAAAGCTGGGATTGCGAGGTGGATCGTTAAATGTATCCAAATATGCTACCAAAAAGCCAAGCGCACATTATCAATTCCCCCTAGAGCGCACTCAACACGCAAGCTAGGGGCTTCCATGGCATTCTTAAGGAACATTCCCCTAGAAGACATCTGTAAGGCAGCCACATGGTCTACAATACACACCTTCACTAAACACTATTGTGTTGATGTGCAAGCCAAGCAACAAGCTTCTGTGGGCCAAGCTGTTCTTAAAACACTTTTTCAAACTACTGCAACACATACAGGTGACCACCGCTAGGGGAGATACTGCTGTACAGTCTATGCTCAGTGTGAGCTCTGCAGCTCACATGCCTCGAACGGAAAATGCTACTTACCAGTATGCATCTGTTCTTGGCATGTAGAGCTTCAGATCCTCACACGCCCACCCACCTCCCCGGGACCTGTATGTGTTCCAGTCCTATCTTACTTAGATATACACACATGGACATCTCTTTCTTTTCTACTAACTCCATCATTTCCCATTATGGCGAAAAACAATCTGAGGATGGAGTCGATGCCCATGCGCACTATCGTCCAGGGAGGAGTCACCTATCTCCTGACTACAAAGACTTCTAAGACAACAACAAAGTGCAAGCATCCGAGCCCAACACCAGATGGCGATCTAATGCTCAGTGTGAGGATCTGCAGCTCTACATGCCAAGAACAGATGCATACTGGTAAGTAGCATTTTCCTTTCCATCAGGACCTGGTTGCAATGCGGACCCAAGCAGCACCCATGGTATAATGCGAAGTGTAGAACAGCAAAAGCCTCACTCTTAGACCTTATTAAAGCAAGAGATCAGAGTGGCATTCCTGAGGCGCGTAAAATCTACAAGGAAGAGCTTGAACACGCCAAAAGCTCCTTGGAGGTAGAGGTTTGGGCGAATTTAACTCATGCAGCAAAATCATGGGACTCCAAGGCATTCTGGGCCAATGTGGCGCACGACAGCCGCTCTGCAGTTAGCCCAGTTGCCTTCCACGTTGAACCACATAAATGGGTTGCCCATTTTGCAGAGTTTATTCTGCAGCTGACAATGAGAGTGACGCTGACGAGAGCAGTGGCTCAAATTGCACTACTGCCCTGGGGCAACTAGAACCTCTTGAGATAGCCAACTCAGACACCCTTGGGGCATTGAAATCCGTTATAGCCAATAAAACCCCAGGTCCAAACTGTATTCCCTCTGATCTCTACGCCTCAGAGCCCGATATTTGGGAAGCCTATTTAAATCTTCTAACCAGGGCAATCCTAAGAGGGGGACCAATACCAGAGTCTTTGCGTAGTACCGAGATCGTCCCTATCTACAAGAAAGGACGGCGGGATGAAGCGGGGGCTAATAGACTCATTAGTTTAATAGACAGGCTTCAGAAGATCTTCTGCTGTCAGGTGTTGGTCAAACTAACTGATAGGGCACTAACAAATAATATACTTACAGACTTGCAAGCAGGCTTTAGGTCTAAAATAACCAAATCCATAGGTTTAATATGATCTATTAAAAAAACGTTCCATTAGGAGAAGGCCACCTTTACGTCATTTTCGTAGATTTAAATTCTGCCCTTGACATGGTCCCAAGATGTACACTATGGCAAGTATGGGAGTACCACCAAATATTTTAGATATGCTAACAAGAATCCACAAGGACAATCATGAACGTGTCAGATATGGAAGGAATTTGGAGCAATCTGACTCAGTCAAGATCGAGAGGGGAGTGCAGCAGGGCTGCGTTTAGCCCCAACCCTCTTTTGCCTATTCATTAATGACTTGGCCAAGGCCCCAACTTTCCAAAATAATGATGCCCCCAAAATGAGTACCTTGAAAATGACAAAATTATTTTTTGCCAATGACACTTTTCTTATCTCAAAGACTCCAAACGGCCTGCAAGCAATTTTAGAACGTTTTCTGCTGTTTTGTGCAGACCGTGGTCTAGAGCTGAATATAAGCAAGACCAAATACATGGTGTTTAACCCCTACAAATCAACCCAAATCAGAATACTGGCTCATAAGACACCTTTAGATCAGGTGTATGATTTTGATTATCTAGGGGGGCCTTGTCTCACAACCTCAGCTGGAAGGCTGAGGTAAGTAAGAGTGCACTCAAACTCCAACACAAAACTGGGGCAATTTTAAAGATGGTAAAAAAATGTGAATATTAATCTAACACGGGCACTAGAGATATATAAGGTAAAGGCAAAAGCGCTGCCCCTTACGGTGCAGAGCTTTGGGGCCACACAGCCATCAACCAGCTGACTGTGGCAGAGAACAGGTTAGGCACATAACCAGCCTACCGCAGAGTACTCCAATTGTCCCCTTGATACAAGACATGGGCCTGTATCCGATTTCGTTCACCATCCAGTTGAGACCACTACTATTCCGGCATAGGTTATGGACAACTTCAGACCTTGAGCCCTACAGATCCCCTCTTAGGGAACTTTTAAAAATACCTGGCCACCTAAGGACCCCATGGATGTTTCAGCTTAAGAAAATGTTTAAGACACTTGCCCTCGAGATTCTCTGGGACAGCCCAGATGAATCCCATCGGATATCGCAACAACTGATCAGGGACCAGTGCACGGACTACCTTTGGAGTGAAACAATCAAGAACTGCAAATTAGGCAGCCTGTCAGATCTATTTCTTAACCACAAGATTATTCCATCTTACGAACCTTCCCTGGATGTCATCCAAGGTTCTCTCCCCAGTTATATCTGAAGTTTAGATATGGGACCCTGCCAACACTTGAGTTCACAGCGGGATGGGCAAAACCAGGAGGCTTAGTATCACCTGTCCAGCATGTAATAGCGAGTTTGAAACAACATTCCATCTTATATTTTCCTGCCCTGCATTTAGGCTCCCACAGAAGAAGTGGATCATCCCAATGTGTCAACTCTTGGATATGAGGTACCCAGGGGTAGCCCTTAGGATAGTGAAGTCTGATACCCAGGAAGTGGTTGTACTTAGTATAGCTACATTTTTATACTCTGCCCGGATAGCTCGTAAACGTCTGGGAAACCCTCCCCTGTTACCTTTGATGCAACCTCTAGAAGTTCTTTGGTTTTTCAGCAGAAATAAGCAGGAATTGTACCGCTATTCAACCAACCCAAAAAAAAAAAATCATATGTGAACTCTTTCCTGCTTATTTGCTTGGTTTTCCTTTTAAAGTTCTGGCCAAGAATTACCAAGGATGCTGTTATTTTAACACACTTCTAGCTTCGCACTGAGCGGAATGCATTTTACCACATAGAAATTTTAAATTGGGAAGTTGCTATCATGTTGTTTTTTTTTTTTTTAAATACTTTCTTTATTGAATATAATTTCCAATCTTCATAGGACAATGGTATGCATACAATACGACATTGAGACATTTGGTGTAATTGTGTAACCACAAACATGTATTCAGTCAGGCCTGGCAGATGAAGAGACATTATTCCTAGACAGTTCCATCTCTACAGTCGGGGAGATACATAAGTTCCCTCGATATGCATTCCACCCATTCCATTTTTTATCCCACTTCTTAGGGCACCCTCGGGATCTGAACACTTCTTTTTCTGCAACCATGCACTTATCCAGTTCGGTCGCCCAGGCTCCCATCGATGGCCTCTCCGCCACCCCCCACCGCATTGCTGTTGCTCTCTTCACTAGTGTGTACCTGTCACAATTCAGGCGACTCACGGGAGGGGCTGGAAGAGACAGAGGGCTGGTGGACTGTGCCGACTGAAACGAGTCCTTCCCTATCGTTTCACCCGAAGGAATATTACTTTGAACCGCAAGAGGAAGAAAACAGAATAAAGAGACAGGGTCCCTTTAACTGGACATACTCCCACGAAGACGATGCCCAGGTCTCTGACGTCACGCTTGACTGGCCTATAGAAGGTGAAGGCTATCGTGACGAGGGGGAGGAATGCGGAAGTCGAGGAGGCAGCGAAGACTGGAGAACCTTGAGAAACCGACGCGGAACGCCAGAGGAGAGACGACCGCTGCTGGAGGCTGGTTTGGAGGAAGAGGCAGTGGCAACAAAGCCAGGAGGCCAACGGTCCTATGCTGCGTCCCGCCACGCTTCAGGAGGAGCGTGGCTAAAACAGGTACGGGAGCGCGTTTCAGGGTGGGTGGGGAGGAGCGCAAATACCGGCGAGTAAAGCGCCTCCTGCTACTCTGGACAATTCCCATTACCCTGTGCACCTAGTCACCGTCGTAGTCGTGTGCAAGCACTGGTGATCCCTCACTCCCCCAAACCCTACAGTACTCCTCACGTTCCCCCCCCTTATTTTCTTTCTGTTTCCACGCCGTGCACCACCGAGACACCACTTGCGAGGGGAGAAGACAACCAGGAAGAGAAGCAGATGCGCCCTGTGACGCTAACAGGACTGGAGCCGAATTGCCTCAGTGTTTGAACTCTGGCCTCCCCTAAGAAAAGGGTTGTACGTAAAATAAAACCAAGTTTACCACGTCCCCGCGTGTGCCTCGATCCTTGCAGCCCGCCACAACTGGTGGAGAATGCGGGCAACCCGTCCATTGGCACAGACATAATGGACACACTCATCCAACAATTGATAGCAGGACAGGAGAAACTAGGATGGGCCGTAGAGCGCCAGTTGAGTTCGGCACAGGCAGACCGAGACGTGTTCAAGGACACTATCGCCGCACAACTAGAGGAAATACAGAAAGTAGCGGCCGAACAGACAACAGCCCGGGGTCAGGGTGTTAGACCTCCCACCCCTTCGGGGCCTGCCGGGGTCTCTCTCCTGAAGTATACGGCGGGGGACGATCCTGACGCATTCCTTCTCAATTTTGAAAGAGCGGCTCGGGCCTGTGGATGGCCCATTGAGAAATGGCCATTCTTCCTAGCCCCTCAGCTTACCGGAGAGGCACAAGCCGCCTATCAGGTGGCCAACAGCGACGGCAACACCCCATATACGGAGATCAAGAACATAATTCTTGACCACTTGGGCCTGGATGCTGAGGCCTTCCGTATACGCTTCAGAAAGGAGAGGGGACATCCGGGGGAGAATCCGAAAACGCTCTTTTTCCGGCTAAAGGCTGCTGCAGACAAGTGACTGAGGCCGAGACATAGCACAAAAGAAGAGATAATGGACAGGATTTATCTGGAGCAATTTCTAGAAGCCCTTCCGTATAATACACAGAGATGGTTGAAACAACATTCGCATCTTACTACTGAACAAGCAATCGAAATGGCCACAACCTTTTCTAGAGCCCAACCTCGGATGGTATGGGAAGCCGAAAAAACCAGCAAAGCCACTCAAGGAAAAAACGAGAAGTGGAACAAGAGGCCACCACCAGAGCCACCAAAACCTTGCCCCCATAAACCAGACATTCCATCATACAAGGGCCCTCAATGCTTCGACTGTGGCGAGTGGGGCCATATAGCTCGAGTATGTCCCCAAAAGAAAACCCAGGATGAACCCATGGAGGTCGGATACATCCCTAGATCGATCCTATACACCGCTGAGATGGGGGAAGGCTTTTTACGTAAGTGTAGGGGTGAATGGGAAGACAGTGAAGGCCTTGTTGGATTCGCGGTGTAGACAGTCAGTCATAAAGAGGGGTCTGATCATGCATACACAGCTCATTCCGGAGGTCTTGGTGCACATCAGATGCGTACACGGCGATGTGAGGCCTTATCCCCTCGCCTCCGTCACTCTTAGTCCAATAGGTGGGTCCCCGCATGAAGTGAAGGTGGGGGTGTTGGATGGGCTCCCTGAAGATCTTATTATAGGGACAGACAATCCGGGTTTTCTTGAGTTATTCCTTGACACTGTGAAAGGGCAAAACCAAAGGGTAGAACAGGTTGCCGCCAGAGAGACACTCCTCCCTGCCCTTGTTACCTCTGAACCCTGGCTGCTTGACCGTAACTTTAAATTTGCCCAGTTGAATGATCCAACCCTCCAGCAGGCTTGGCAAAGTGCCCAGGGGCAAAAAGATAACGACCCGATTACGTATCCCCGTTTTCTCATCAGTAACGAGTTGATATATCGACTTGGGGATAGGGGGGATAATCCTCAACTCCTCGTACCATTACCTTTCAGGAAGCAGATACTGTTCTTCTCGCACTCGCATCTCACTGCAGGGCATATCGGGGTGGAGAAGGTCACACAAAACGTGTTGAGGCACTTCTATTGGCCCAGGGTATATAGAGACATAAAACAGTACTGTCAGGAATGCGAGATCTGCCAGAAGAAGAGCCTGTATCGCCCTCCTCCGGTGACCCTACAGCCTTTACCCATCATAGGTGTGCCATTCGAGAGGGTGGGCATGGACCTCATAGGCCCCCTACTGAAAACCCGCAAGGGACACCTGTACGCTCTGGTACTGGTGGATTATACGACCTGTTATCCCGAAGCATTTCCCCTGAAAGCTCCCACTACACACAACATTGCAGAAAAACTGGTTGAATTGTTCTCCAGAGTAGGGTTCCCTCGCGAGATCTTGACAGATCAGGGCACCCCTTTTGTCTCCCGACTTATGAAGGAAGTGTGCAAAACCCTCAACCTGACTCACATTAAAACATCGGTGTACCATCCCCAGACCGATGGCCTCGTAGAGAGGTATAACGAGACCCTAAAGGCCATCCTCAAAAAGATGCTGAGTAGTGAGGGGACCGACTGGGACCGTCTGCTTCCTTTGGCCTTATATGTGATAAGGAGCCAGGTCCAAAGCAGTCTCGGGTGTTCATCATTCGAGATGCTGTATGGGAGACAACCCAGGTCTCTCCTAGAGATGACCAAGGAGGCTTGGGAGAGGGAGGAAGTAGACGAAGCCAGGGGTTTCTTGGAATACACCAGGTCCCTCAAATCGAAAATAGGAAAGTTGCGGGACTTGGCATATTCTCACCTAGAAAAAAAGCAGAAAAAACAAAAGCACCATTATGACAAAGGCAAGAAATGGCGGCGGCTAGCCATTGGAGACTGGGTGTTGGTCTTGTTACCCTCTTCGGCTAGTAAATTTAAGTCGGAGTGGATGGGCCCGTATAAAATAGTGGGGACTGTTGGGAACACCAGCTATAAAGTACAGGTCCGACCTTCTCGTATCCAGACCTACCATATAAACATCCTCAAGAAATGGTTAGGGCCCCTTCCTGTCTCTACCCATGTAGCCCAACCTGTTACTCTAGACTCGCCCTCCTGTACTTTAAGCCAACTTGTCATAAACGAGACCTTGACACTCCAGGACAAAGAGTCCTTGGATGAGGTACTGCATCCTTTCTCTCATCTCTTCTCAGATGAGCCCGGAAAGACGTCCCTCATTGAACACTCCATCAGGACCCTCCCGGGTCGGGTCATCAAACAACGACCATATCGGTTACCAGCTGCCCGGAGACAGGCGGTACGTGATGAGGTCAAAAGTATGTTGGAGATGGGAGTCATCCGCCCCTCAAGGAGTGAGTGGTCCTCTCCCATCGTGATGGTTCCCAAACCTGACGGAACCACCAGGTTGTGTTTGGATTTCAGAGCTCTCAACTCGATCTCAAAATTTGATTCCTAACCCATCCCTAGGATAGACAAGCTCATTGAGAAGATGGGAGAGGCCCGATACATAACCACTTTTGACCTAACGAAGGGCTATTGGCAGGTCCCGTTGAACCAGGCCGATAGGGAGAAGACAGTTTTCGTCACACCAGATGGGCTCTATGAGTTTACTGTCCTCCCGTTCGGCCTGCACGGAGCACCTGCCACCTTCCAGCGCTTAATGAATACAGTCCTCCAGGAACATCAGTCATTTGCATCGGCCTATTTGGACGATATCGTGGTGTTCAGCCCCACATGGGAGCGTCACCTGGAACATATACGACAGGTCCTACACTCCCTACAAAAGGCAGGGTTACACATCAATTCAAAAAAATCCCGAGTGGGCTTCCAGTCAGTCCGATACTTAGGGTACGTATTAGGTCATGGTGTGATCGCCCCCCAGAAAGAAAAGATAAAGGCGATAATAGATACTCCCTTCCCTTCCACCAAAAGAGAGACGAGGGCCTTTTTGGGGTTAAGTTATTACCGACGTTTCATCCCACAGTATTCGGAGATAGCGGCTCCTCTCACTGACTCCCTCAGAAAAACGGTGAAGACACAGACATTGTTGAACCCCTCGGAAGCTATGGTGGGTGCTTTTGTCAAGTTGAAACGAGCTATCACTAGTGGCCCGGTATTAGCCTCCCCTGACTTCAACAAACCCTTCATTCTACATACGGACGCCTCCGACTACGGACTGGGAGCCTTATTATCACAAATATCCTCGGAAGGTGTAGAGCACCCCATTCTTTTTATCAGTCGGAGATTGTTTCCCCCGAGAAGAAAAGTATCCTTCCATAGAGAAGGAATGTCTTGCGGTAAAATGGGCCCTAGATAAACTGAAGTATTACCTGGAGGGTAGCCACTTCACCCTCTACACTGATCACGCACCACTCCAGTGGATGAGCAGGAATATGGGCCATAATCCACGCATATTGCGTTGGTTCCTGTCACTTCAACCCTTCTCTTTTGAGGTGAAACATCGCAAGGGTGTTGATAACGGAAGCGCAGATTTCCTGTCTCGTGTGTTTCCTCTCCCCGAACAGGAGAAACCTAGGGGGGAGGTATATCACAATTCAGGCGACTCACGGGAGGGGCTGGAAGAGACAGAGGGCTGGTGGACTGTGCCGACTGAAACGAGTCCTTCCCTATCGTTTCAGCCGAAGGAATATTGCTTTGAACCGCAAGAGGAAGAAAACAGAATAAAGAGACAGGGTCCCTTTAACTGGACATACTCCCACGAAGACGACGCCCAGGTCTCTGATGTCACGCTCGACTGGCCTATAGAAGGTGAAGGCTATCGTGACGAGGGGGAGGAAAGCGGAAGTCGAGGAGGCAGCGAAGACTGGAGAACCTCGAGAAACCGACGCGGAACGCCAGAGGAGAGACGACCGCTGCTGGAGGCTGGTTTGGAGGAAGAGGCAGTGGCAACAAAGCCAGGAGGCCAACGGTCCTATGCTGCGCCCCGCCACGCTTCAGGAGGAGCGTGGCTAAAACAGGTACGGGAGCGCGTTTAAGGGTGGGTGGGGAGGAGCGCAAATACCGGCGAGTAAAGTGCCTCCTGCTACTCTGGACAATTCCCATTACCCTGTGCACCTAGTCACCGTCATAGTCGTGTGCAAGCACTGGTGATCCCTCACTCCCCATCCCCTGTATACAAACCCTACAGTACTCCTCACGTTTCCCCCCTTATTTTCTTTCTGTTTCCACGCCGTGCACCACCGAGACACCACTTGCGAGGGGAGAAGACAACCAGGAAGAGAAGCAGACGCGCCCTGTGACGCTAACAGGACTGGTGCCGCATTGCCTCAGTGTTTGAACTCTGGCCTCCCCTAAGAAAAGGGTTGTATGTAAAATAAAACCAAGTTTACCACGTCCCCGCGTGTGCCTCGATCCTTGCAGCCCGCCACAGTACCCCAGAGTGACTAGTTGTTGTTCCACTTCTGTGAGGTCAGTCGCTTCCCAGATGTTAAGAAGCCCCAATGATGGAGTGAGGTTGAATTGTTTACCTAGCGCGTCTTGCATATAAGTTGTAGCCCCCTCCCATATGGGCCGTAGGAACGGACAGTCCCAAATAGTGTGATAGAATGTTGCTTCTTGCTGACAGCCCCTCAGACAGAAAGCGTCTTGCCTAGTACCCATTTTCGCTAACGTGATCCCGGTGAGGTATGTTCTATGTAGGATTTTTAATTAAATCAGCCGGAAGCGAAGTGTAATAGCTGCCTCCCTTGGTGATATCAGTGCTGTTTGCCAGTCCTCGTCATCAATGTCTCCCAAGTCGGCCTGCCACCTACGTCGGAGAGCTTGAAAGGGGTCAGGTAGGTTATTGCACAATTTACGGTATGTCAATGATATGGCTTTATCTGGGAGTGGTTCAGAGAGCAATCGGTCCTCTAACGGGGACGATTCCGGAAGGTTGCCTGTATCTGGGAGCGCTGTTGTCAGGACGTGGCGGATCTGCAAATAACGAAATGTCTCCCCTGGAGCTAGTTCATATTTCTCCTGTAACGATAGGATTTTGCCTTTCTTGATGAGATGGCCAATATTGGAGAGTCCGATCATATCCCACCTATCAAACCCTGGTTGATAACACAGGAGTCCCAATTTCTGGGTAGACCACAACGGCATGGCCAGAGTCAATACATCAGCCCAACCTAGTCGTTTAGTCGCCTTGTGCCAGATTTCCACCGTTCGAGCTGTGGGACCTAAATATCTCCCTCTCTGGACCCTCGTGTATAGAGCGCCAAGGCACCTCTCTTTACCCATCTGATATCTGTCGAGCATATAGGCAGGGTCTTTCGGAGAGCGGTACATCCAATGATTCACAACTACCAGCTGTGAAGCCCAATAGTACAGTCGTATGTCTGGGAGGGCAATCCCACCGTCGTACCTGCCTTTAGTCAATTTATTCAGGGCTATGCGAGGGGCCTTCCCATTCCACAATAGCGTTCTAATCTCACTATCAATGCTTTTAAAATATGATTTGGGAATTTTATATGGGCAATTGTGAAGGACATACAAAAACCGCGGGAGAGCCAACATCTTAAACAATGCCGCTCGCCCTAGCAAAGAAAGCGGTAAGGACCTCCAGTGGGCAACGTCATGTCTAAGTCTGTCCAGTGGGACGGCTAGGTTTTTCTCCTGGAAGAGTTGGGGGTCAGGGGTGATAAAAATCCCCAGGTAACGAAAACCGTCCAGGGCCACTTCGACTTCGCATCCCGGAGGGAGTCAAGGAACTGGGCCTTTAAGGACAAACAGCACCGATTTAGACCAGTTAATGGCATAACCGCAGTACGTATCGAAGTTGGTGAAAATATTTAAGAGCCTGTTCAGAGACGCACGGGGGGACGCAAGATATACCAGTATGTCATCCGCATACAGCGATATTCTGTCCTCGTGTCCCTCCGCCCATTTCAGCCCACGAAGTGCCACATTTCCTCGCACCCAGGACGCCAACGGTTCCAAAATCAGAGAGAAAATCAAGGGGGATAGGGGGCAACCTTGTCTGGGGCCTCTGCCCAAGGTAAACGTCCGAGACGTGCGATTGTTAACCCTGACTTGACCCAGCAACCCCGTATACAGCAACTTAATCCAGCCCACAAATTTCTCGCCGAAACCCAGGCGTTCCAGTACCTGGAAAAGATACGGCCACTCTATAGAGTCAAACGCCATGGAGGCATCTAGTGAGAGCACCACGGCATTTTCCTCCACATATTGTTGTCTTCCTAAAACATTGTGAAGACGGCGGATATTTAATGCCGTATTCCTACCCGGCATAAAACCAGATTGGTCAGCATGGACCAGTGACGGGAGCAGAGGGAGGATACGGTTAGCCAGGAGCTTGGCTAGGACTTTGGCTTCAACATTGATTAAAGAGATCGGTCGATAAGAGCCACACCTGTCAGCCGGTTTCCCAGGCTTTCGAATGACCACAATAGAAACCAGACGCTGATCTTCTGGCAGAATTCCTTTTCCAAAGCTCTCCTTGTACATATTTTTAAGGTGGGGAACAACTCGCGTGGCCATCGCCTTAAGGAACTCAATAGGGATTCCATTGGGTCCCATTGCCTTCCCCGATTGGACACTATTTAGTGCCCTATGGATTTCGTCATCCGTAAGATCTTCATCCAGTGCGTTCCTATCATCAATTGAAAGGGTAGGTAGGTGCATATCTGCCAACAGTTGGCGGGAGTCTTCCGCCGTGTACGTGATTGAGGAGGTGTAAACCTTCTCCAAATGGTCCGCAAATGCCTCTGCGATGCCCTGTGGGTCCGAAACCTGTTCTGCGTCTGGTGGAGTCAGACTGGGTACCCATCGTGCCCCCTGCTCCCGCTTCTCTAGCCACGCAAGCATTTTCCCCGCCCTGTCGCCCATCTCATATACCTTCTGTTGTGTACGCAACAGTCTGTCCCGAGTCTTCTCCCTAGCCAATGTCCTGTATTCTAACTGTTTAAGGGATAAGCGATGTATGGTGGCCTCACTGGGTGAGACAGTATTTTGCGCCTCCAACTGTTGGAGCTCGCTCTCCAAGTCGAGCAGCTGCTGATTTTGCTCTCTGATATACCCCACTTTTAGTGCCAACGCTTGCCCCTTCAACACCGCTTTGTAAGCCTCCCATATTGTCTGCGCCGAATCTACCGAGTGACATTTTCGGTGAAGTAGTGGTCCGTCTGGGCGAGTAAAGTGTCCCTTATGTCCGGGATGTGGAGCAACCAGGGGCTGAGGACTATGGTGTTGCGTTGCCTACTCTGAAAACGGGTGAGCTCAACCCACACTGGGGAGTGATCCGATATGCCTCTGGGCAAGACCCGTGGACATCGAAAGTGTCCAATATCCCCCAGATGTGTCAGAAAATAGTCTATGCGGGACATACTCTTGTGGGCGTTGGAATAGAACGTATATTGCGTCGCGTCTGGCTGTAAGGAGCGCCACACGTCTGTCAGGCCCATTGCCCGGGTAAACTCCTCCATATGTGAAGTGGGTCGCGTCCGAGGGCGTCGTGGATATCTATCTCTTTGGTCGTCCATGGTCATATTGAAATCCCCTCCCAAAATTAAGGTCCCCACTTGGAGATCGACCACAATCCTCCCCAGGTCTACAAGCGCGTCTCTGTCCAGTGCAGGGGGAAGATACACCGACACCACATTTAGTGGCTGTCCCTCCCAGCTAGCCTCTAGAACTGCAAACCTTCCTTGGGGATCTGCCCACGTGCGTGTTGTAATGAGTGCAAGGCTCTTTTTAACCAGAATACCCGTACCTCTGGAGCCTGAGGTGAATCCCGCATGAACCAGGAGTTTGTATCCGCATCTCGTAAGGGCTTGACATTTATTACCCACCAGGTGGGATTCCTGCAGGAGAACCAAATCCGGGGCCTGCCTCTTTAGATATTGTAGCACTACACCCCTTTTTATTTTGTCCCCCAGCCCATTGACGTTCCACGTTAGAACTGATAATGATGTTTCTGTCGTGCCACTAGCCATGAAACCGGTAGGAAAGGCCAACAAGAGCATAGGGGCACATCATAAGGAGTAATCGATGCACCAACCAACCCCATAACCGGAGATGAACATCGGAGGTGACCATCGAGCAAAGACCGTCTAGGGACCCACCTGAGCACATACCATACATTTGGAGTGAGGGAACCAGTAAATAAATCTGACTGTCCACATTATGTGATTGGAACGTGAAAACAAACAAAACAAAACCTTACATCTAAACTCCCTCCCCCCTCCCTGCCCCCCTGCCAGTGGATTTTAAACTATCCACCCCCCAACAAGGCAGAGTGCCTGTCGCCCCACCCCCCATTTGAAGGTTGCTTGGGTTACAGCTAAGTCCCCCCCCCGCCGCGCTGCGTGGATAACTGCACAGTATACAGTAACTTATGGGGAATGCCTGGCTCCGACACACATGCTAGTTCTTGAAGACTCGAGAGCCAGACTATATAGTCCCGGGTATGTGGATCAGAGACATTCCAGCAGACCCAATTTAGGGAGGATACGTCCCACCCAACTATATATATCGCCGCCCCACCTCAGAGCCACTTGTTGATGACCAGTGCGGGTCAACCGGACCCCGAAGCACCTTTGACTCCACTGCGCGAAGCAGGGTCCATCTCTTTATCCTTGCTGGTCCTGTCGCCACGTTGTCCCGCACCATGCTCAGATCTTTTCGTCCTGGGACCTCCGTTCCGGTCTCTATTGGGCTTCTCCACTCGGCGCCACCCTTCCAACCATTCCCAAGCCTTTCCCTCCGATTCCACTCGGAGTTTGGCGGGAAACAGCATGGCATATTTCACCTCCTTGTCTCTCAGCGCCCGTTTGACTGCCAAAAAACTGCGACCCTGAGCTTGGACTTTCGTGGTGAAGTCTGGGAAGTAAGTAATTGCACTGTCCTCCAGTTTAAGTGGTGGGTTCGCACGTGCAGCTTGGAGTATAGTGTCCCGATCTCTAAAATTGAAGACCCGCGCGATAATCGGCCTCGGAGGGGCTCCTGGCTTAGGCCTGCCTCCGGGGACGCGATGAGCGCGTTCTATGGAAAAATAGTTTGAGAGTCTCTGTGGCCGTAGTTGTTTCAGGATTAGGTCCTCGACAAATAAATCTACTGCAGGTCCTTCCGAGCGCTTCGGGACACCCAGAATTCATATATTGTTTTGACGCTCCCGACCTTCATAGTCGTCTAGCTGCCTCTCAAGCTTAAGCTGTTGATCCTGCAGTTGGGTCACTTGTTGTTTCAGCACATCAGTGTCCTTATTTAATACCGATGTGACCTCCTCAATTTCTTTCACTCTGGAGTCCATTTTCCTAAGATCCGCTCTAATGAGGGAGACCTCAATATTCACAGTATCAATCCGAGACTCCAAAGAGGTTCGTACTCCCGTAATGGCCGTCATGATATCTTGTAGTGTTAACTCCTGCTGCCGCGGCGGGCTCTGCGGATGCTCTGAGACCGCCTGTGACGCAACCTCCTTCTCCTCCCCAGAGTTCGACCATGCAAACTTGGCCAGTTTGTTCTGTGCCTGTGTTTTGGTGCCTCTCCCGGTCGCTATGATGTGGTCTGCAGTAGCCCGCACGTGGCAGACCGCCGCGGGATCAGCCCCAGTACTCACCGCTGCCTGCCCTGGGGGAAGGTAATACTCCCCGGCGGCCTATCGGGTTTCCTGGCCTACTGACCCCCAAGGGCTCAGGATACAGGACGAAGAACAGGGCGGCGAGCCGAGCAGCCACAAGCCCGCCGAGGGCACCAGGGTGGGCGGCGCACTGTGTGGTGTCTCCGCCCTCCGCTATCACCAATGATTGTTCAGTTTACGGGGGAGATATGGCGGAGGAAAGGGGGAGTAAACAAATATGGCACATACGAGGTCCGCGCCCTGTCTTCCTTGATGCAGGCGCTCCTTGCGCAGTGTGATCACCACGTTTGATCACCACCTATTGTATGGAGTATCTTGGGATATGCCGCTATTACCTCGAGACCCGTTGACCGCCAGACGCCGGCCACCACTCCCAGCACCGGCGGGTTAGTCCACATGAGGCTCCACAATGCGTCTGAGTGCTCCGATCATCCAGCCGGCCCGCCACCCCTTAACGCCCGAAGAATCAGGCCAGCGTCCGTACCGGCTCTTCAGGGCTCCGCAGCGCCTCCCACCGATGTAGGCTCACAGCGGCCACCGACGATCCGAGGCCGCAGCCCGCTAGGCCTCAGAAGCCGGGGCCTCAGGTAGGGCGACAGCTGTCTCTCCCTCAGTGCGCAGCGCCGGTCCACCGTGGGGTCCCATACGGAGATCAGCCTGCGGCGCCGCACTCACCACATTCGTAAAGCCGCTTCCTCCTCCAGTTGCGGCACTCCGGAGTCACGGCCCACTTCGCTAGCAGATCCGGGGCCTCCGTTGCTACTATTGCCGGTCTAGGACGGGCGCGTCTGTCGGTGAGGGCCCGCCCGCTGCAGGGGAACACCGGGATCTCCAGACCGCTCACTTCGGCCCAAATGGCAGCTCGTCCGCCGCTGCCTGGTTCCACTGCTATGCCTGGCCGGCCCCACCAGTAATTATCGCCGAGCGGCTCTTTGCCCCACCTCTCCGTCACACAGCGGAGCGAGGATGTGCCGCCATGATGGTGCAGGGCTCCGATCCCGCTGGACCCGTCTCGGCGATCGTCCACCACCGGAGGCCGATATTCCCCCTCAGCTGGTGCCCCGGGACACTAGGGCCAGGTCCCCTTCCACTTGGGGTGAGTAAGCAGGATTTTTAACGGATATTTAACAGGAGAAACGGCGAGGGCTCCGGAGCCGCGTTAGCCTGCGGCCATTCCCTTCGGCTGCTAGCCACGCCCCCGCTATCATGTTATTTTTAATTGTGTGCAGCATGGCTATGGCTCCAATTGGTTTTATTACAAATGCTTTCTGCGAAGGTTTTATATGCTGATGTGTATCTTTTTATTGTTGTATCTGAGACATTATGTGTATTTTATTGTATGTTTTATGGATTTGTAATCCGAAACAAACATTTATACTACTACTACAAAGGCTACATATGCCAGAATATACTAGCATAGTTTAATATTGACTGTGGTAAAGGCAATCAAATTGACTGATCCCCTGCACAGTGCTGAACCTGTAATTTAGGAGATATTTGCTCTCCTTAGAAGTATTTTTATGTCCTTCTCCCTCCTAGGTCTATATACAGCAATTAGTGTTGTATTTTAAATACTTTCATTTATTTTGTTTCTGTACTTTAAAGATATGAATGTAGTATTTTATTAGCATATACATGATTAGAGGATTAAATGATTTTATTTATTTATATTGCATTTTGGAATACTGTATGGATATTCTATTCTTGCATCTATGTAGTAATTGTTGTGAAGGACTACCTTTTATTCTATTTTAATTTATTTTAAGGCTTTTTGGCAGATACAATAAAAATCAAATCACTTGGGTAAAAAGACATACACAGGAAACCAGGACAAGACTATAGTGTGACCAAGGATACGTAGTATACAAATAAAACAAGGAACTCCGGAACTGCAAACCAAACAAGGGCAGGACTGGACATATGCAGAAGGAACTGAAGCAGGCCAGTGCCCTCTTAAGGCATGGACACGCCGGCCAGTTGCCCGCGGGCCCCACGAGCATAGGGGCCCCATGCAGACCAGAATTTAACACAAATTTTCCCTTAAAGGTTTTAATTCCTGTGAGTGGTTGTGTAGGCAGGGCCAAGTGCACTGCTTTGCCTGGGGGCATATAATGCTGTCAAGACGGCCCTGGAGCAGAGGAGCCATGTCAGCTAGTTAAGTTCTGGGAAATCAAGTAACAATGAATGTGCACGCACACAGCAACAAAGAAAAGACCTTCATGAGCAGCAAGCCAGAGCAGATCCACACAGAGTCTCCGTATCAAGCTGGCGGTGAGAACTTTGAGCACCGACCACAGAGGAGAAACGTAGGTGCCGGAAGAGAGCCAGATGTAGGTATTTAACTAGGTTCTGGGAAACACCAATAGTGTGAAACAGGGAAAGACTAGAAAAGCCAGAAGGCACAAGAAGGGAAACGGGACAGTCGGGAATGACGTGCAGATCAGAGCCGAAACATATAAGTCTGTAAAGCATATATTTATGGGTTGGTGGATCCGTAGGGACTAGGAACCATGTGTTCTATTAAACTGGTCTAAAAGCACAACCCCACACACGGCTATTTTGTACACCACCTGCTGTCCTGATGCTAGAATCCTGACAAATATGTGCATTTATTTATCACGCTGTATTCCTTTAGCTCCTCAAAGAATTATGCATATAATACTGTTCTTTGTTCTTAAACGGAGTGGAACCATACCCCACTAGTGGCTGAATTGCACAATGTGAAACCAGGAAACCTGAGACCAATCTCGGCTCGCCCGCTTAAGCAAATCATGTGATATTAGACAAAAAAATTATTTTAATGTCCTTTTCCTTCATCACCACATTTGAGAGCACCTTGAGATAGATCAGTTCAGAATGTGTGATGTACAAAAAACTCTCTTTCGTATGGTTTAATTACCCCTGATGATTCTCGCTCTAGAATAATAATATAAGCCACATATTAGGGGCACGTGACCTCTGGCTTGCCTCTTGGATCACAAATGGCCTCCTTGTCAGGTCGCTGGTGTGGTATGAATGTGTCTAAGTTCATTTTTATAGACTACCACTTCTATAAAGTGCAGTGATATAATCAAATGTACTAAAACGAATTGGTTCTCTGTGTTAAAGAAACTGGCTTTTTTTAATTTTATTTTTTATCAGTGCATCATATTTTTAACCTGACTTTTGTCGCATGATTTACATGCCACGTATTTTGATGACTCGGCTCTTACTCTTAGAGCCAATCCAGAACGCCGGCTCGGCCCCCTTTATTAATTGGCTGGCTTACCCAGCTGGAGGCATACTTTGTCAGCCAGTGCTTTGTGTGTGTGACCCTCTGTGCCTTCTCACTCGCCCTGCCGTGGCCAGTAACTCACTGCGGCGTAACTAGCAATTACCACCGCCGCCCTGCGCTGACAAGGCCGAGCGGCGGGTAGGCCTGTGGCCAAACACTGCACATCTGGAGTGTAAGAAAACGCCATCAGAGCTGGAGGGCCTGCGGTTCTTTCCCGAGCACGCGTTTTATGGCTCAATCGATAGCCAGCCTCCTGGTCTCTGACTCCTAATACGTTCTGTTCTCATTTGTGAGGAGTCTGTCCAACCGACCTCCCTTTGGCGCGAAATATATTGAGAGTGCCGTGCTTCTGTCTGTCACCAGCACAAACCTATTTCAGTGTTTTATATCTTGTCCTCGTGCCCCCTCTTGGCCTCTGCGGGGCTCCCTGCATACAATCTGGTGAGGTGGAGTCGCGCGCCACTCCAGCCTGCCTCTGAAGTTAGTATGGTCATGGGAAATGGGGCACAAACACCAGCTGTCTGCCCACTGTTCACAAAGGATGAACCACTGAGGAAATAATGGTGGAGTCCACCAGTTCTCTATACCCCAGGAGGTGCCATAGGCAGAGGCTGTAGGGCACGCCGTGGTAGAGATGATACACTTTCTGCCCAGTGCCACCAAATACACCAGTGGGTGGCAACAAGAGCTAGTCACGTCGCTCTTACTCTGGGTGAGGCCCCATAATCCGGAGGATGTAGAGCAGAGCAGGGTATCCAACTATGAATCATATTGCAAAGCCAGTGGTTGTCTTGAAAATCTGGCATGGACATACTGAAGTTGAATGTGATTGGGGGGGGGGGTGCAGTGGAACCTCAAACTGCACCATTCACCCAGCTCTATGTATGTAACCCTTGCTGCCCCCGTCTTGCAGTTCTCTGACACAGCTATGTTAGGTTCTGAGTTTTGTTTCGCTCTGCTTTTCTAAGTTTTGTTCGCACTTTACAACTAGTAGGGCTCGTGTACCTGGGGCACCACCAGTGCTTTAAATGGGAAAAAATAAGTGCAGGAACCATTAAAATGAGCTAGAGGTGTAGTGAGGGGGTGGGGCTAAGGGCGGGGCTACGGCAAGACTTGATGATACTTAACGACTTCTATATTAGTTGCAGCACATACCAAAACGCATGGGAAATGTGTTTATATAAACAAAGCAGGTTAACTCATTACACAAAATGAAAGAGAAATGCGATAATATGTTAACATTTCCTTTTTTGCAATAGTTGGACCTTCTTAATGCCATACTGTTAATTGCTGTTGTTTGGCACAATACTATATATTTTTGAGCACGTAAGTAGGAAGAAACTGAAAATACCCCCACTTCGAACCAAAGCTCTTATGGCACGAAGCAAATGAAGCAAATCATCATGACACTCCCCAGACGATATCTCTTGTCTCTTCCATCGATCTATCCATTCATCCTTTCATTCTACCATTTACCTGCTGATGTCCACCATTTAACCTTTACATTTTGTCCTCTATTCAATCTTTCATCCATCATTCAGTTTTTCACCATTCCGTCTGTCCACCCTTCATATCCAAACCTATCCATCCATCTCCAAACCTATCCATTCATCCTTTCACTCATCCATCTCTTTATCCACCCTTTCGTTCATACATCAATCCTTGCGCTCATCTTTCCATCAACCCTTTCACTCCTTTATTCCATCCACCCTTTCATTCCATCTACCCTTTCACTCAATTCCTCCTTTCACTCATCCATCATCCACCCTTTCATCCATCCTCCCTCACTTTCATTCATCCATCCAATCTTTCACTTATCCTCCCATCATCCGCCCTTTTATCCAATCATCCACCCTCTTTCACCCATCCATCCATGCTTTCACTCATCCATCCATCTATTCATCCATCCATCCATCTATACATCCACCCTTGCTCATTCATCCATCCACTCCCTCACTCACCCACCCACCAACCCTCCCTACTACGTTATTTATGAATCTTTGTTGCCGAGCAGACATGTACACACAAAGTGCCACCCATTTTCTATAAAATACCTCCTGAGAGTGTTTTGATTCTCTCTCTCTTTCTCTCACTTTTTTCTTACAAAAAGCCTGCATACAAATTCAGGCAAACACACAAAAGACTCGGGTATGATAAAAGCCATGTTATACTATGCACCTACCATGGCTTTTGTTATTGCCACCAGGGCCGGACTGGCCGTAGCCTGATTGCCACTGCCAAGGGACTGCCATGATTCCTGTGTTTGCACAAATGAACAGGATATTGGGAATGTGATTGACAGCACAGGGCCTGAACGGACCCTGCTCTGTCAAACACAGTGTGATGGTGAGCACCCGGACATTATTCAAGTGAGCCCTGCTGAATAGCTCAGCTGGGGCTCAGATCGGGGCTACAGAAGCGGCGCCTTGGCTGCCAGAGACACGTTCCACTCCTGCTCACCAGCACTCACAGCCAATGAGCCTACCTTTTCATGAGTACCGGTACTCTCCTCGGCAGTAGAGAAGTGCCGGTACTCAGAGTGATAAATCTAAGAAGTGCCGGTACTCAGTACTGGTGAGTACCGGCCCATTTAGCACTGGGCACCACTATTGTAGCGCTCGTTATCAGTGGCGAGAGGAGTTGGCCTAACTGCTAGGGCGGTCGAACTCGAATCTGGGGAACTGGGTTCGAGTCTCGGCAATGATGCTGAACATCCTGTGATTCTGGGCAAA
Source organism: Calotriton arnoldi (assembly GCA_963921515.1). Classification (NCBI taxonomy): domain Eukaryota; kingdom Metazoa; phylum Chordata; class Amphibia; order Caudata; family Salamandridae; genus Calotriton; species Calotriton arnoldi. The sequence continues at coordinate 4,711,264 of CAWUFW010000224.1, read as the reverse complement.
TCACTTCATCTCCCCTTGCCTAACCAAAAAAAAAAAAAAAATGAATGTGTCGTCATGTAACGCAACTGGTGCTATGTAAAGCGCTCTGATACCCGAATCGGGTCAAGTTCGCGCTATATAAAACTCCTTAAAAAAAAAAAAAAAAAAAGTGGCCTTACACGGCCTACCAGAGTTGCTCTGGTACATCCACGCACAACACAGCCCAGCACAGATGGGTAGTGGGCTGCTCTGCGACTGTGCATGCTTTACTCATGAAACCTGTCCTAATCTTCATTTCAATCTTGAGCCCCACAGCCGACTGCTATTGCTATTGCTATTTAACCCCAGCTACTGTCTGGTGGTCTTATAATGTATCAGTTGAGATACAGTTTATTGCAGGCTGCATGCAAGGTGTTGCGCTGATAAATCAAGCGTGCTGCAAAGAAGTACCCCAGAATGCTGGATTTCTCTCCAGTCCCATCACATACACAAATTAACTATATTTAGCTTTAACCAGCCATGCTTTCTTACCAGCTTTTCAGGTCAACGTCAAACTTGTTTCTTTGCTTCAGACTGGCCTCCGCCTCATCACCGCAGCGTTTTATAGCCGCTGGCGCTGCAGAGGCCCTGCTTGTTAGGATGGAATAGCCATGATTCATGATTTGATGTTGCGTTTATATTGCCTTATAAATTTATTTTATTCCAGGCCAGATCCTTTTTTTAAAATTATTTATAGCCCAGAATTTTTGCACCAGATACAAAATAACTTTATAAACAAATCAATTAAATATTTCTGGCCCATTTGTCAGGCACATGCCAAAAAAGGCAGTTCTGTATTTTAAAAGGAGCTCACAGAAAATGCACTGTGGGTTCTGTTTGTTTTTTGTGTGAGTGTAGTGAAGGAGGGATGTGTGAATAGCGCAAAGCGAATGTGTGGATGTATTCTACCGGCTCCTATTTTATCTCTGACAGCTGCCTCTTGGCTTACAGTTCTCTGCAAGGTTTTGACTGAATAGTCGGTCTGGGCACATCTACCAGAACATCTCACTGTAGGTTACAGGAACGTAATTTTTAGATAATTGCATTTTTTTTAAAATTTGTGTGGACAGTACATGTCCTTGCTCATCATGAGAACCACGATTTTGAGGATGTCTTGTTGACGAGTTGGCCATTTGATCGACCTGTGCCCAGACACTAGTGAATGTGTACCATGTTATTTATTGTGTCCACCTGATGTTCCATCTAATCTGATCGTGTATATAAGTTCAGCCTTGGCTGATGGCCAGACTTTCCCCCACACTGTTTCCTAGATTCAAAGTGATCTGGGCTCTACTACCACTTTTGCTCCGCATCGCTCTTTCATTGAAAGGGAAGTCCAGATTTCATTTTTATCACAGCAATATTAAGAACCCTTCTCTGCCGTTGTTGTGTTATACGACGAGGCAGTTTACCGCATGCTAAACGCTTCCTGAGTATACTTTGTAAAGTGATTATCTCACTTCCCTTTCTATACCATCTTGTTTTGGCCTCAAACTAAGGTCAACACAAGGCCCCTCAAGCTCTCCGAAAGAAACTGAGTTAATGACATTGGAGATGTTTTTCAGTAAAATCATAATCAACTAAGATGGAATTTGAATATAGAATTCTCCCTTGGTAACAAGTGTGTCCTCTGAAATATTGAAGATTGTGTCTGATGAGGACGAAACTGGCCCAAAACGCAGATGTCTGAGAACCTGACATTGGTCAGCGAGTTCATATATAGAGCAAAAGGAAAACTAGAGCTCTAGAGAAGGTTCTGGTAGTTAAGGTGACTAAGGGTGTGCATTCTGGGCATTCCGTAGCACCAAAAATGTGAGACCTCAATACAAGAATAGGAGAGAAACAACTGAAAAGGATCATTTTGCATTTGGTGCAAAGATGCATGTTACCATAATTCAATACATCTCAAACACAGAAGTTACTTCAGATTCTTAGTGTTCGGCCAATATAATTTATTCAAGTGGCCAATATAATTTATTTAAGTTTCCGCTTTTCACCCAAGACCAGCAGTGAGTGTTGTTAGCAAATTGCAGGCTTTAGTGGTGGCAGATGTAAGAAGTCACGGATTGCACCTTTACCCCTATTGAGACAACTCGTTGAAAGGGGCAATGAGAGTGAGTTTTGATGTTCTACAAACATTTTGATTCTGAACAAACAACGGAATGCTTGTTCTTACCGGACTGCTGTTTTTCACTTACTTGGGGCATTGATGGGCCTAATGCAGGTTTGCATTCTATCGCCCATCAGCAAGGTTCAGAATATCATTAAAGCATAAAACATTTATCAAACCCTTCACATGGTAATATTGAGAAATGCACAGCTCTTTTTTGACTTGTCATTTTGCACACACATGATGCGACTGTGCAGGTTACGATGGAGTTCTCTTGTGCAAGACTAGGCAAGCAGTGGAGGCAACCGTGGGATCACTGAGACGTCAAGTTCACAGTAACAGTTAAAATGGAAAAGGCCTTAACTTGATGACAGTGTTGTCTTTTTAGGAACTACAACGAGAGTTAAGATTAATGACCAATGTCTCCCTCTCAAGGTGGGTTGTAAATCCATTTGGCAATGACGGTAAGAGGTCCTTGGTCCCTCCAGGAGCAACATTTACAGTTAAATGTCTTCAAGGTATATGCAGTGATTTAGACATTTTGCCCCTTCCTGCGAACTCTTCTTGAGAATAGTATTCGAATAATGAAGTACCTACTGCTACTACAGCCTTGCATAAGTTAAATCCCTAAACTATCTGCACAGTCTCTAAAACATAGCACATACATCAACCTGAATCACATTCAAGATATGAACAATAACTATTTAGATGTGCTGACAAGGGCGATATAGCCTACCACCCACAACTGAGTTTAACATGGAGTGTCTTGACACCGTACCTTGGCTTTCCCTAACTGCATTGTAAAACACATTTACATATGCTTTCCTTCAAGTTTACATACTAGCAACAGTTCCTCTGGCATTCCAGGTATCTAGGGAAATCTGAAAATTCAGTGTTTCCAAATGCAAAATGCCCTACTATCATATACTTGGGCGACGCAGCCATGGTTCTCAGACATCCTTCAGATGTCTCTGTGGTCTCATGTCCAACCTGTAACTCCAATCCCTTCATGATGACACCTCTCCGAATCTAGGAGCTGGGCCCATGAAGTGTTAGGTAAGGTATGACATCTCCACTTACCAGAAGACTGGGTGCAGCTATTAATACAACAGAAACAAATTTCAACAAGAAGTGCTTGCCGTCAGGACAAGGGTTCATTTCCTGTTGGCATTTTATGACCAGGGCATGTGTCACTATATCTTCTAGACTTAGCAAGCACATGGTAAAGCGCCCATCATTAACGGGCATTACTAAATACCTAGAGCAAGATGATCATCCATGTCTCTTCATCGAGTCCCTGATCGGAGATGTTTTGAGATCCAACTTTAGAGTTTTTCGGTGCATTTGGAAAATGAATATTTGTTTTATAAATGATGGCAGTACATGTATTCCCTAAACGTAGTTTAGAGCTGATACATCTATCCATTTTGCAAAACAGAGAAAGCTCCTTCACCTCCCCAGCCCTCGGGCAACATCACATTTGCGTGTAAAGTGGCCCAAGGAATTTCCAACAGTAAAGGATGAAAGGAATTGTGTGCAGATTTAAAGTATGCAGAACGGATGATATGTACATAAAAGTACATAGGTGACGGATACATTCCATGTGGTTCTAGGATTCCTTGGGTGCCCAGAGAGCTGTTAGTGCACATCCCTGGCCCTGCACACTGGCCACAGGGGCAAATGAAGCACATTTTCCATCCATGGAGCCACCGGATATCAGGACACTCTTGCGTGGAGGAGCAGTGCATAGTCTTCCCATTAAGATGGCTGCCGAGATGCAGTGCTTGTTCATGTTTCCTGTCCTGAACTACGCTCTCAGGGCAGGAGTGGGTGTGGCGGACACTGGAAGGTCAACTTTACTATCCTAACTCCAGTCTTAGAATATTTGGGGAAATAGCAACTTTCCCCCAATTATTCCTGGAGGCTTATTTACTATTGTAACTCCAGTTCCGCAATATTTTTGGGAATGTTATACATTTCCCAAGTATTTTTAGTAAGGGTTGAAAAATAGTAACTTTGAATTTGAGAGAGTGCTGCCCTGAGGGCGCAACTCGGGGCAAAAAAAACTAGGAATACCAGATGGAGCACTGACAAGGAAGTGGGTGACTTATGTAAAATGGCTGACACTGGGCAACGGGCTGTAGCACGTGTGGGTGTCCCAGAGTGAACTATAGGTGCAGAGATTATTGTAAAATAAGCTGAGGAAGAGTATGGGAAACGAAAATTCTTAAATCGAAGGACGTGTTTTGGATGACGGTTGTATTTCATTGTTCTTGACATTTGTATTAAAAAAGAGAACCTCTGTGAAGAATCTGCCCCCTTCCTCCTTTGTCTCGTGATGTATAGAATGACGACAGACAGACGTCAAACAAAATTTACTGCAAATAAAGCACACATAAAAAGCATGACCTGCTACGAAATCGCGATTCACGATTTCTACATGGCGCTTCGCAATCTTTACACTGATTTAGGTGCTAGATTGGCGTTCCATTGCCGGCAATCAGGGCCGGACTGGTCGTAGCTGCTCCCAGTAAACAAAAGCAGCGGGGCTTCACCCTCGCATCCCCCCAGTGCTGGTCACACAAAATTGCCAGAGCTGCTTTGGGTTCCCAGTCCGGCCCTGCCTGCAATCTCCCCATGGGCAGTAGTTGTGAATGTAGAGGTTGCAATATCTCACAGCAGCAGCGTTTTTTTTGGTGCAGATTTATATAGCGCAAACTCGACCCGAAGGTATTGGAGCGCTTTACATGAGCACCGGTTACGTTACACAAGGACACATTCATTTCTTTTTAATTTTTTTTTTTTTTGGTAGGCACGGGGAGATTAAGTGATTTGCCCAGAATCACAGGATGTGGACGCGACCCCGAAGCTCGAACCTTGGTTTCCAGCACTAAAGTCGGCAGCTCTAGCCCTCAGACCACACAGTGTACTTTCTCATGAACTTGTCACTACCGCTGTTTCTATTTGCAGAAAAAGTTCACGATTTCCCTTGCACTTTTGACAAGCCATCAGGACGCGGCTGCTGTCAACCGTGAATTGTTGTTTTTTTCATACTAAAATTCCACTTCCCCTTGACGCCCAATAAGGCAGTGTGCGCTGTACACATGGGAACAGTTGGAGGCAAATATGCAGTCTTGCTTTTCGCCCAAAAGGCGATAACACTCTGAAATCGAAGCATAGGACAAGTGGCTCATTGTTGGCATAACAAAATCCCCAAGAGATGCAACATGCACCGTAGACTTTCAAATCCTCAACACCAGACCGGTTCCATATGCGTTAATATATAATCTGTTTTGCCATATTCGTCGAAACCTAATTCCTTTTTTAGCCCATTCTGTCTACATTTCATTATCATACATTCGTAGGGAAATGACGAATATGTCAAGGACCAACTTTCTGATTAAAAACTTAAAAATGTAATGGCCTTGAAAGATGCATTCAGCGTTAAAAACTGCCCTTTTAATCTCGCATGGCAGAATGGATTAAATCTGCAAAGCTATTAGAAACCCACGTGGTACGTTTTCTAGCACCATGTGTTTTGAGAGGTAGCTGGTTTTTAGACTGTTACTGCATTGTGATGTAGTGTTCTTTAACGAGGTGCTTTGTCAACTCTTTCCTGAATTGGAGCAGAGGTGGGGTTGTCCTGATGGATATAGGTATGTTTATCCAGGGTACATAGAAGGAAGACCTGCTTCCTTGCTTTTTAGGTCGAAGCCTACCTGGTTTGCTAACGACTTCTTGTGGGCATTCTGAAAGCTTCCCTAGGAATGTATTCCACCCATTGCGTACAATTGGCTTTGTGGTTTTAACTCACAGTTGCTTGCTTTATATTTGCTGGCTTTATTGCCTTTGGTTGTCCAGCTTGAGTCCGTCCCTCCAGTGGAGCATCCCTTGTTTACTCTATCCTGCTGAGTACTTGCTTTCTGTAAACAGGCCTTTAAATATTGTTCTTATCTTGTCACATTTGCTGTGCATTCAAAGACAGAGGTCAAATGTCGGGCTCTGTCTTCCGAGAGAGCTTGGTGTTTACTTTTCTTTCTGACTTCAAAGTTAGAGAGTTTATGTGACAATTCTGCTGGATACCCATGTGACATGACAGGCTGTTGAATGTTACTTTTTTTTTTAGCACAAAACAAAAATTAACTGTGCTGATATTTCAGAATAAATCAGAATTGGGAAAGTACAAATGAAGCACATTTTTGTATACTTCTAAATTGTGGCGAAAACAACTATTTGAATACAATCAAAACACATCAACACACTGGGTAATGACATTTCCACACATTATCATTTGTGCGCAGTAAAACTGTATGTCTGTGCAAATGTAATGATAATTTTAATGAAAATGTGTTGCCTGTAATGGCAGTGTGCTACCACACCATGCATACTCCACCCTATGTCACTCCACTTTACATCACTCCACAACACTGTAGTCCACTCTGTGCCCTTCCACCCTACGCCACTTCACTTCACTCCACACCACTTACCCCACTCAACTGTACTCTAATCTACTCAAATCTACCCCACTCAACTCCAATCAACTCCAGTCCACTCCAATCTACCACACTCCATTTCACTACAACCTACTCCAATGTACTCCACTCCAATCTACCCCCCTCCACTCCAATCTACCCCACCCACTTTTAGCCATGCTGAACAGCAGCCACATTGGTGTGCAGCCTAGCTAAAACACATTGCTAAAGCCAATAGCTCTCGAATAGGCGAGACCTATTGGCTTTGCCAGGGCTTGTTCTTTTTACACTTCTTTGTCTCCAGCCCGATCGTGACCTGGCTGCGGATGTGCTGCATTTTTTGACACTAGGTGTGGGTCATTGCAGTTGGGCCTTTCAACACCACCTCATTGCTGTGAGCCCCTATATAGATTAGGCAAAGAACAGACATGATGAATTGCCACTGATCCTGTAGGGGGCAAGATGAGGAAAGAAACGATGACTAATTCTTTTTGATCTCCAGGAACATTCATTTTCAGGAGGTTCTCAATTTTTGTAAGCTTGTTAGCAAAAGCTCCCTATAAATAAACATTTCTTAGGGGGGTTCTGCAGTTAATTTGAATCCTTCTTTTTCTTCACCTTTGGGCCATTCTCATTCACACACGTTGGATCCGGCACTCCAGACTCTGAGGCAGTTTGGAAAAGAACTCCAGCTAAGAGTCACTTTGTGGGGCCCTTTTGGGCATTGCAGTGCCAGCCCCTGCGAGGAGCACAGCCAGGCGAAGCTTGTAACCAGCTGGTGGGTGAGGGCTTGTGCTTCGCAACAAAGTTGCCTCTGATGACCTTTTTCCAGGCCAATCTATCACATCCAATAGTTTCAACCACTGTCTGGAACTAAACACAATTTTTTCTGATTATTGTAGAAGATAGGTTGTGTGGTGGACCGGTAACCCTCTCTTCCCTTCCTTGTATAGCTAATATCCTAAGTATGGACAGTCCAAATCCGCAGCAAAGAGTTTTCTGCAGAAAATGGTAAAATCTTAATCCCCTGTACATTTCGGAATTACCCACTAATTTTGGACATTTTGTAAATCTCCCTCAGATTTGCTATCTCTGCCTTCATCTCCAAGCAGAACAAACTCCTGCATTAGCATCAGAATTGAAAGAAGAATGACTGCTTCTGAGGAAGTGGTCCATACCTCACTTGGCCAAGCGGGTGGGAGTTACAGCAGCTTCTATCAACCAAACAAAGGAAAGGAGGCAAGTGCTCTATGAGGTGTTAATGAACATTACAGCAGATTTTCAGATTCTGCGAAGGATCTGTGGCTTTATCCACAGCGCCGTCTGCTCTGTTCTGCTACTACGCCAAAAGGTTTTCAACAATATGTTGTGGGATTATAAATCCCATCACAAGGCATTTTTACAAGCACGTTTCTATAGCCATATTTTTACCATCTGTAAAAGGTGTGTTTTTACCACTTCAGAGACGTCAGCTCAGTTCCAGGACTCACTTCGTGTTTGGTTAAAGAGTTAATCTTATATGAAATGCAGCTTTCCCATATCAATCTGCCACTTCATGTGTTGCTCTGAATGAAAAAATCACGCCTTCACACCGTCATCAATAACTGTTTTTTAAAAATGGAAGATGAGTAAATAAAAAATCAAAATGTAAGAGACCCCCATATTTAAGCACCGAATTTCCACAAAAAAGAATCTTTATAGTCTGCATTGTGTTTTCTACCCTCTTCTTGAAAAATGTTCAGTGTATGTTGGGGAAGCTTAAATTTTGCTCTTTTGTGTCTGGGCAGCCAGTGCAGAGTTTTTCGGCAGGCGGAGGCAGAACTATATCTGTCTTTATTGCAGATAAGTTTTGCAGCGGCGTTTTGAATCGTCTGAAGACACTTAAACAGATAGTCCGCCATTCCCATATACAAAGCATTTCTGTAGTCCAGATGACTAACAAAGCCTGGACTACATTGCGACGCCAGTCAATCGGGATCCATCTGAATAGTTTTTTAAGCAGTTTTAGAGAACCGAAGCATTTACCGCATGTGGATTTTACCTGGTCATGCATGGGTAGGGCACGGTCAATAATAATTCCTAGATTTTTTGCATTTTTTTTTAGTTCCCGTGCAGGACCCAGCGAGGAGGGCCACCAAGAATCGCCCCAAATATGTTCAGTTACGCCGAACAGCAGAATCTCATTTTATTCTGCGTTGAGTTTTAAACAATGTGCCGTCATCCAACTGACCACTTCCAAGAGACATCCCTCTAAGTTTTTCTTGGTATCTGACAGCTTTTCACCAACAGAGATGATCAGCTGGGGTCATCAGCGTAAGAGCAAATCTCAAAGCCCTAGTTTTTAACCAATGTGGCAAGGGCTGCGACGTTTACATTGAAAAGTGTAGGGCTCAGTGAGGAGCCCTGGGGTATGTCACATTTTGAAACATAAGGGGATGATTCAAATGTGTACAACTGGACAGATTGGGATCTATTACACAAGAATGATTCAACTATTGAAGAGTAGTGGAGTGGATCGGTATCTCATTTAGCCTCTTAATACGCAGACTATGAGAGAACATATCAAATGTCGCGGAGAGATCTAGAAGAATCAGGGCCACTGTCTTGCCCTGATCTACCTCCAGACTGACGTAGTCCAGGACGGCAAGAAAGGTGCTCTGAGTGCTATTTTTTGCTCTGAAGCCTGTCTGGGAGGGGTCCAGTAAGTTATTATCCTCCCAAAAAGTTGTCACTTGGAGATTGACCAATCTCTCAAGGACTTTAGCCATAAATGTCATCAGTGAGATGGGACGGTAATTTGATAGCGTGAACACATCAAGTTCCGCTTTCTTTGCTAATGGGAGGATTAGGGCTTGTTTCCACAAATCTGGGTATACCGCTGTCTTTAAAGATGAATTCAAGGTTTAGGTCAGATATACACTCAAAGTAGGGGCTTAGCGAGAAAAGATCAAATGGGGCAGGGATCTAGTGGGGAACCAGATTTAATTTAAATCATTGTTTGCTTCACCTGTTCTTTATTGATGCAGGTAAAATTACCTAAGTGAACTCTGGCTACAGGGTGGGGGCCTGTCAAGGCACCTGAAAGGTCTTCTAAGGTGGGTTACAGGCCGAAAGTGGAGTATATTTTCTCGAAAAAAATAATTGGCTATGGCCGCACGTTGAAGGAGTAATGGTTTGTGACAAGCTAACTGGTAGGGATAATCCTCTCATGATTTTAAATAGTTCCTTCAGAGAGCCACTATTGTTGTTTAACCTTTTGATAAAGTAATTTTTCTTTGCTTTTCTAACCTGACGATAATAGTTGTTTAGTTGGTGTTTCTATGATAGTCACTGTCTATTTGATTTGTTGTGTCTCTCCATACTCTTTCAGCAGACTCACATTTCCTTTTCTTGTTCCTCAGCTCTGAGGAGTATCATTTTTCGGATGGGGTGAACCTGCGAGGTTTGTCCATTTGCAGTGAAGGGCAGGTGTCCAAGGCAGCCGTAAAGGCTATATTGAACTGTCGTAGATAACTATCAAGGGGTTGGAGGTGTCAAGTTCTGGCGGCAAAAAGTGATTAGCAAAAGTTTTGCCATAGATTTTGCTTCAAGGCCTTTTGGGAAGAGTAGAGATTTTGGAGAATTGTTTATGGTTTGGATGGAGAAAACTTGAAAATATAACACTAAAATAATCTGACCATAAAAGAGGGGAGATTTTAATATCTTTTATATTGTTAGAATTAGAGAAGAGTAAATCGATGGTGTGCCCTGCAGAATGAGTGGGGCCATTAATCATTTGCATCAGTTGTAGGGTGAGCATATCCTTTTCTAGTTGTTTACACAATGGATCTTCTGAGTTTTCAAAGTGTAGATTAAAGTGGCCAACTTGGTTCTGCCATTTTGTTTTTTTGTCGGGTTTTGTAGCCACAGTAGCCCTTCAATCATTCACCACCTATGATGTCTCACTCTAGCATTTGCTGTGTCTTGGGATGTCTTGCTGTGTCTTGGGATGTCTTACTGCGCCATCATCTGTCTCTCAGGATGCCTTGCATTGTCTCTCCAATTTTTCAGGTTCTATTGCTCTGCATCCACAATTGTCTTGTCTTTTGTAACTTAGGTGATCCGATCTGTTTCACTTTTTCTCTCAGGATGCACCCTCTGTATCAGGGTGTCTCGTGCTGTCTCTCCATGTATTTCTTAGGATGTATCACACTTCCCCTTTTTGTGTCACCATCTGTCTCAGCATGTGTCATTATTTTTTCAGTCTTTCGTATGTCTCGCTCTTTCTCACTCATTCTCACATGAGGTGGCTCTCTGTCTCGACTTGTCTACCTGGCTCTCAGAATGTTTCACACTGTGTCACCCTCTTTCACTCTGTGTTAATATAGGAAAATACTCCCTTTCACAAGATCACCTCACATTTTTCGCTAGATTTTACAGCTGTTTTTTTAGCTCTGCATACTGGGGCACTGCTGTCCGTTGCACAGTGTATGTGTTCTGATCCCTAAAACATGTAAAATTGGCTAGACCCCTAACTGGCATCTATAGCTTACCTGTAAGTCCATAGTATATAGTACAAAGTGTGCCCAGGGCCTGTAAAATAAATGTCACTAGATGACTGCAGCACACATTGTGCCACCATTAAAGTTAAGGTGCATAACATGACTGCAGGTCCACTATTATAGCCTGTCTATGCAGTTTTAAAACCACAAATTCAACCTGTCAGAATAATTCCTTTAATAAAGTCCCAAACCCTCCTTTTAAATATTAATAAGTCCACACTAAGTAGGCCTTAATGCCCAACAAGGCAGGGTGCATGGTAATTAAAAGCAGGGTGTTATACCACTCACCTGGCTCTTGTCTGCAGAGACGATGCTGGACCTCCTATCTCTTTTAAAGTGGCGTCTAATTGTAACCTTGACTCAACTGCCACCCCATAATGGAAAGGGGGTTGGGACAAAATAACAAGCAGAGAGACTTGCATTCCCTTCAAGATCAGCAACAGTCTTCAGGGAGCCGGGCATACATCTTTTCTCTGTCCTGGAGCGCGTCATCGTGATATTTGCATAATGCAGTGCGCGGTGAGCTGAACTGCAAATACAAGTAGAGAGGTTATTCAACAAATGAGTACTCGTTAAATATTCCCTCCCGCCTTTGACATGTGTAATAACAGTCACTTACACGATAATGAATCTATTGCTGCATAGACTTCCAATAATCACTGTTAACCTTGGAGTTGCGGCACTCCCGGCAGAAGCTATATTATGTTTTCACATCACACACTAAGGTACACCTTGTTTGTTCAACACTAGGCACAAGGCACGCAAAGGTATGCTTTTGGATTCACAGACTACAGAACAATAAAGGAGGGCACATAAGAATGTCACTGGACGCTAATACCAAGGCCTCGGTATGCGTGTTAAATAATACCCACAATGTCTCAATGTTCAAGATTTGTCCTGTTTTCTGATTTTCAGCATCATAAAAACAAGTCTTTGGTTGATACACGTTCTGTTAGTGCACTAACCGTAAGGATGGTACTTAACCATGTTTTCTCCTTTTATTTTGTAGGTGTGGCGTTGCAGGGATGGTGTTCACTGCGTCACTGGCTTTGCAGGGGAGAAGATGTTCACAGCGTTGGAGATTCGCAGAAGAGACGAAATGCGGTAGAAGCTTGGCTGGGTCATGGAGACGTTCAGGTGAGCAGGACCATTGAAAAGGATCCGTTCTCTTCAACCAGTGGGTAAGCCAAGCACTGCCTCGTGGTTTGGGTGTGGTATAAATACCCAAATCCGAGATGGCAAGGCAATATGAAAGTGCGCTGTCCCGGAGGACTATGAGTCAGCCCAAATATCGGCTTGAAGGCCCTGTGGGATGTTACTGTTTGTGCATTGGTGTTTCATCTCTCAGTGGCCTAGGACCCCGGGGGATAATTACCATGCCAAGAACGTTGGCAAGTCTATGGGACAATGAGTCCAATGAACAGCCTGGGAGGCATTGAGACATCTGCTTGATCCCGCAAGCCCCCCACACACAAGGTAAAGGAGGAGTGAGAACACAAGAAGGTCAGGGTCATGACAGGGCATGTAAACGTTTAATGTTAAACATGTTCTTACAGTGTCAAGGCCCCAAAAACTATTCTCCCTGTAGCATGGTTAGCAATTCCATAGGAATGCATTGGGAGACAATTTTAAAGTTAATAATGTTATCTCCACATAAGAAACCGCTACAAATTTCATTCTTGGACTTTTAAAAATATTTATTACAAGCTTAATTCATGGGTAACGTCAGATTTGTACTAAATATTTTGCAACAGATACTTTTAAGGAGTCACCTTTCACTGCCTAAAGCCTCTAGAGGCCCATTTGCATGAACTTCTGACCATCACCCAAGAGCTGAATAGTCCCTTTGATGAGGTGTGAACTTACTCCCAGAGCTGAGACAAAGGCCTTGGGTGTGGGGAAGTGTTCTGTTCCATTAACAGCATGACCACTTGGGCAGTGCCTAGGAACTTAATTAACTTCAAAAGGACCTACACTGTTACAGGCAGATGCAGCTAACACCTGGGCCTGCCCCCTTCTTTGTCCCTCAGGTCTGCCAGGCACCAATCCCAGTGGAAAATGAGCTGCCTCAGAACCAGTTTTGAGTAACCACAGAGGAGGAGTTGCTCATTTCCTCTGGGGTTGGGTACAGGAACTCTGCACAGGGGAAGAAAGTTTCTGCCATTTTAGATTTAGGTACAGAAGGGCACTGTGGGATTTTTTGCAATAGGGCACATATGAACTGCTGTAAAAGTGAGTAGGGGGGATCCCTGAGAACTTTTTCCCTATTGGTTAGGGAGGGGTAGGAGTCACCCCCACCCACAGGCATAAATGTGGCACCCCTGAGCACCCTCTTAAGAACACTACTGGACCAGTGGAATACAGAAGAAGGACTACACTTGCTGTTGAAACCTTTGAGGAGCCCTGAAAGGCTGGACATGGTGCCACTTGTACCAGGGCAGAGAGGGGGACACTAAGGGTCAGTTTGCTGACCTCCTGTTAAGCTACAGGGGCTCAACCAGCTGCTACAAGCCCTTTCCCTGGAGAGTCCTGAATCCCAAGTGCTGTTCATGAGGTCCTCAAACCCTGTTGCCAGAGTCTACTACTCCTGCCTATACTTAACAAGCATTGGCATAGCCAATAGGTCTCGCCTTTGGGATGTTATAAGTGTTTAGCGAGAGGTATTGGCACTAGCAGTCGTCTCGGGTCACACATACATGCAACGCTGTTTCAACCCGATTAAAGCTGCCTGGCACACTTCATAAAAGTCAAACTGTAATGTGCGCATTTCATCCATGCTTTGTAACTAGAAGTGAAGGGTAAGTAACCCTCTGAATGCAGGTAGTAATATGACGGTAACACATACACACACCACCCGCTGCTTACAGTACGCTTATATACCTGCATACTGTAGAAAAGTACAGCGATGTACAGAGTGCCCTGCTCATTTTACATAAGTAAAATGGACAAATATATATTATATTTATAATGGTAAACCGTTATTTACACACTTTACAAAAATGAAACTGTATAGAGGACATCACATCCCTGCCGACCTCACACACGTAAAGTACACACCGCCTGCTTCCTTTGTAAAGTAAAGCTGTACTGCGCGCATCGGAGCCCTGCTTCCTTTGTAAAGTAAAGCTGTACTGCGCGCACCGGAGCCCTGCTTACTTTGTAAAGTAAAGCTGTACTGCGCGCATCGGAGCCCTGCTTACTTTCTAAAAGTACAACTCCAGACTGAAATACATAATTTACCCAAGTAAAATGTCATATACGCACCACCTGCTTCAAATCTGCAATGCACTCCTCGTGCCCTCTCTCTGAAAGTAAACTGTAATGTACATGTCACATCCCTGCTTACCGTACACAAGTAAACCGTGCTGAACACACCCTGCCCCTGCTTACTCGCCAACAGTGCGTGCACCCCCACCCAGCTTTCTTTCACAGGCCGCTTCTGCCTGCAGTGAAAGAGTAAAGCTGTGCGCACCCCCTGCTCGTATCCTGCCCGGCTTCCTGTACGGGAATAACCCTGTAATGCACACGCCTCATCCTTGCTTCCTCCATGGAAGTAAACCCATTTGCCCTGCCTCCCTTACACATCCTTGGCAGAGGCTCGCAAGAGCCTTTGTACGATTCAAGAGATGCACTTTTAGTAAACAACAGCTGCAAAGCAACACGTCTAACTTTAAAGCGCTTTGTGGGGAAAGGTGAAACTGAATGTAAAACGGCTGTCTAGACATAAAAAGCAAACGGGAATTATGCGGCAGAATCCGGGCATGTTCGGATGGGGAGAGAAAGGGTCGGACACTTGGATCCTCACCAGTTGTGAACACAAACGGACAGTTAAAAGTGAAGACATAAGTGTCAGAGGAGCGCTCACGCCCTGACCTCGGAAGGATTCTAGGAGCTAAAGTCTTCGCACAGTGTGAGACTGAGTGCAGCACTTCGTTTCCGCACCCCTCCGTCCCTCCAGCGCTACAACACGGCCCCATCTTGCTTTTTCAGATCTTTAACTAAAAGAACAAGCGTGGCCGCGAAAGTGAAAGCGACCGCGCTGTGTTAATTAGTAACATGATCCACAACAACAAGGAAGGAATGCAGCTGCCACCCTGCTCGCCGCTGCTCGCTCCCGAGACCAAAACGCCATGGGAGTGAACGTTTAGAGAAAAGGTGGGACATGCACCCGTCTTTGGCCATTTGAGTGCTTTCAATATTGAAAGCCACACGCAAAGGCCAATGGAATGTGTGGGAGTTGCCAGACCCACACGGAGAAGTCTCTGGGAAGTTTGGCGTGCTCACAAGAAGCCTCCCATAGAGCAGCGCATGCGCGCTGCGCTAGGCCCGACCTAATAAAAACTTGGGACTTAGAAACTTTAACTAACTTTTTGCCTGGAGAACCATCGAAGGGACCAGACCAGCCTGCCACCCAATCCACCGAGGTTGCATCACCGATGGGCCTGACTTCACTGCTGCTCCCACTGCATTCTTGTCTCGATGCTGGAACCCATTGAAGCCGACCCCTCCTTTGTTCCCAGACACAGTTTCAACTTGAACTTCTCTCACCAAAGCTTTTCCCACCTAGTCCATCAGTTTTGCCAAGGCTCCACCTTGACGCCGGAATCAGTCAAGGTAGATCCTCTTCTACAAAAACCAAGCCACTTTTCTCAGCCATTACCTGCTTTCACTGGAGGCTGTCAATGTCACAAGGTAACTTTTCTACCACGAAGAAGCTGGCCCATGTATCCGACCCGCGCTCCTTCACAGTCAGACTTAAAACTTACCCTTGGCCCGGTTTATCACAACCAATTGCTGGCGATTGGCGCTTTTGGAGCTATTATAATTCTGAACTTTAAGAATTCATAGCTCCGGTTCTCCTTATTGGATTTTTGTTGGTTTGGTATCACTTTGTTCATTAAATCATTCTTCAATCTTTATAAATTGGAGTGAGGTTTTTATTGTGTTGATTTTTTTTTAACTGATTTGGTTCTTCTAAATGCTTTACTCATTTTCCTAAGTTAAGCCTGTCTGCTCTGTGCCATAGCTATCAGGGGTTGAGCTCAGGTTTAAATTACTGAAACCTTTACTGGGCCTAACAAAAACAGTGACATTATTACTTGATCTGGACGACCATCTGCCCCAACCAACAATACACTTTCTCACAGTCACCCTTTCACTTGAGGGGTGTGGCTGAGTGACACAGTCTCTCAGAATATTAGCTCAATATCACTTTCTATCACTCAGGATTTCTCTCTTGGTATCACTGTTTGTCTCTCAGAATGTTTCACACTGTGCCATTATCCGATTTTCGGGATGTCTCATTCGATCTTCAGCTGTCTCTCATATTTGTTACTCTGTCTCTCAGAATGTCTTACTGAGTTTCTGTCTCCTGTCTCTTAGAGTGTGTCTCACTGTCTCATCCTGTGTCCCACAGAATGTCTCGTTCTTTTGTCTCCATCTGTCTCTCAGGATGTCTGCCTCTTTCTCCATCTGTCTCTCAGGAATCGCATCGTCTCGTCTTTCCATCTGTTGCTCAGGATATCTCACAGTGTCTCGGTTAGTATCTCAGAATGTTTTAATCTGTGCCACACTCCATGTTTCAGGATGGCTCTCTCTCTGGTTCCATCTGCGTCTGAGGATATCTCAGTCTGTCTCCATCTATCGTTCAGGTGTCTTCTCTGTTTTACGGGATGCCTCGCTCTGTGTATCTCTCAGTCTCTCCCAATATCTCGCTCTGTAGAAAACTGTCACTCGTCATGTCATATTCTGTTTCTCCAGCTGCATAGCAAGAGACATCACTTTCTGTCATGCTCCGTTTCTCAAGATATGTCCCTCTCTGTCACCTCACGTCTGCCTCTCAAAATGCTTCTCTCTGTGCCACTCTCCGCCGCTCTGGATGTCATGTCACCTTACGTCTTTCAGGATGTCTCATCTTTGCTCCAGACCATGGATTCATGGTCACCAGAAGTGTGTCATTCCTGAGATACAAGTCACAATTGGAGCTCATTTGTTACTGCAGGCTCACTGACAGTGCTTCTACAGATCGCCCTGTAAGAAATCAGTTCTGAATTAATAGCTTTTTATATTGAGCTCTTTACCCAAAAGACAATTAAAGATTGCAGCGCACAAAAGCAGCAGGGCTTCCAGGGCGCAGACATTATACTTTGGAAGATGGTGGAAACACACAGGATATCTTTCTATGCCATAACTGTCATAGTGTTAAGTTTTGCAAGTGTATGAATGTGTTGATAAAACCTTGGTACTACATAAAATAACACATAGAAAGCGCCTGGGGGGCTGGCAGGGATGCTTCACGAACTAGTATTGATAAAGTCAATAGCTTAGCATATAAAAGTGGTTGTAGGAAGGTACAATGCATGCCTTTTCCACGCATGCCTTTTTCACGTATGTTAGGAATAAGGTAAGTAAAACCTCTCTATATATATATATATATATATCTGTGTGTGTGTGTGTGTGTATATATTTAATAATATATTTATTCTCCTTCAGGGTGGAACCCCCCTCTTCTTTATTTTAAATGTACTCCTCACTCGCCTTACCACTACCCACCCATAAAGTCTAAAATTACCCATACCTCCCTTTTCCACTACCCACTCATAAACACAAAAATGTGTTACCATGCTTTACCACTCACCAATACTAAATTTACTCTTACCACTGCCCATCTTTAAACCCTAAAATTACCTTTCCCACCCTTTACGACTATCAATCACTAAACCCTACAATTTTCCTTACCATCCTTTATCACTACCAACTCCAAAACCATATAATTACCCTTACTAGCCTTTACCACTACCAACCCCTAAACCATAAAAAATACCCTTACCAGCCTTTACCACTACTCACCCTTCAACCCCTAAATTTAGCTTACTGTTCTTTGTTTTTATATATACATGCTCCCTTACCAATACTTACCATGCATGGTAAACCCCCAAAAACCTGTGTGGTATAGTCATTGCTGTAAAGGCTGTTCCCTATAAAAGCGAGACCTATTGGTATTTACCAATGCTTGTTTCTCTTTGTTTGTTGATTTGGTATTCCGGCACTTGTACAGCATCTCAAAGTGCTCTGAAGTGACTAACAGGCAGCATGGCAGAGCTATATAAACAGTAAAGCAAACAGCTGCCTTTCTGGGGCACCACTCATCAACTCCTGCGTCGAATGAGGATTTCATCTTCTCCCTCTAATCAAGAGAATGAAAAACCTCTGTCGATCCGTCATCATCCGGATGAAGTCCGTGCCCTTGTGCTGTCAGGTTTTGATGACTGTAATTCAGTGGATCTGTGGCTGGGCCGTGTGGCCTCAGTAGTACAATCTGTACCTGCTACTGCTGAGTGCAATGGCAGACAAGAAGAGATCAGACCATATTACCTGATTTTTAGAGACAGTTTTCAGGTTGCCACTAGATGGTGGGGAGAACTGTTCCCTTAGTACTTCTGTATATTGTGGAGGGATCGTTGTGTGTTGTATCTGATGCCCCAACCAGACCATTTTGCTAAATGTATATTCATTGCAGTATTTCAGTGCAATGCATTACATCCACAGACATCATACGATGATTAATTAAAGCCACAGCACTTCCATGTGAACACTGCATTATAATCTATTTAATCAGGGCTCTGCAAAGTCAGTCCTAGAAGGCTGGATCCATGCCCGATTTTTAAGATAACGACCAGCGGCGGCTCCTTCGTTATGGTGGAGGAGCGTTGACACCCCCCCACTACCGCTCTCGCCAGCAGGTGCAAAAATTGAAAAATAAAATGATAATAAAACAGTTTTATTATCATTTCATTTTTCTTCGCCGAGTCTTAGGGGCAGGCCATACTCACCCAGCACTACAGCAAGCACAGAGGGGGAGCGGTGAGCACTGCTGTCAGTACGCATGTTTGTTTGGCCGGCTGTCACAGGATAGCCAAACCGACATGCACACTGACATCTCTCTGACCCGAACTGCACTGCCAGGTGGAGAGAACCGCAAGCACAGGTTCCCAGTCCCAGATGGAGCGGAAAAGCAGCCCGCTCAAGCCAATCACAGCGCTTCTCTCACCGGCATGAGAGAAGCGCTGGGATTGGCCTTGGGGTAGTCTGGAACTCTCAGCCTGTCCACAGCAGTCAGCAGAAGAGTGGCAAGCGGCCGCCAGGTAGGTTTTTTTTTGTTGTTTTTTGTCCCCACACTGCTCCACCACTTCCATACGATACCAGCGGATACTGATAACTACATTTATCTAAATGGGGTATGCTAAAAATCTGGCATTGATCCGGCCCCTAATGGACCGACTTTGGAGAACCCTGTATTAAATCAACAGAATTACTAAGGACCCCTGGACTAAAGTGTGAAAAATAAAGATTGTTTCCAGTATAATAGAACACCATGCGTCTCATTACCAAAGCAAAATGGCATTGAAGTTTTCCAGATATTTTGTTACATTTTTGTACAGTGCAACATTTGCCAGTTACTTGGCATTGTGGCACTACATATAACCAGGGCCGGACTGGGAACCGAATCCGGCCCTGGCAAACTGCTCGGTCGCCCCCCCCTGGGGGTAGGGGGGGTGCAGCCGAGCTGTTTGCGAGGGCCGGTTTACGCCGATTTTGTTACAGGGGGCCAATATTGCTGGCCCCCGGTAACAAAAACGGCCCCCAGTGGCCCAAAACCGGCCCCCACCCTAGCGGCCCACCGGGGAAACGCCCGGTGCCCGCTACGGCCAGTCCGGCCCTGCATATAACATGCTTAGAGTTGTGATTTGTGGGTTTCCCACTGATGGGCTACGTAGAGGCTGGGTAATTGACTATCCCTGGCTTAGTAAATGTTGGTAGTATGGTTTTGGGTGATTTGGTGGGGGAGAGATTCTTCATGGTGGTTCTCTTTATTGGGTTTGATTTTACGCTCTGCAGATTGAACCAGTGTGGATGTTCTATCCTTCACGCTGATGCACGGTGTTTCCACATAAACCAAGTCAGTTACTGTCGTTTTTCTGTAATTTTGTGGGTCCTGGCAGAACTCCCATTGGATGACAACAGTAGTGGCCTTTCATTTGGTCTGTAATTGCTTGCCAGATTATTAGAAGTGAGATTGGGCGAACCAACAAATTAACAGGAAGAGCCGAGCCAAGGGTCTGGCTCGGATGTTAGAGCCGATGCACGAGTTGTGACACTGAAAATATTTGCTTTGGAAATCATACAACAGGCATCACGTAAAATATGATAAAGTCTCTTCAAAATTAAAAAAAGTGTAGAATCTTTGACATTAATAACAGTGGCGGCATGCATGTATTTGAAAGTGGTGGGGTTATCGGGTAAACATTTCGACCCACTATTAGGCAGTGTTAGAAACTCCAAGGCTGTCAATCGTGGTCCTTTATGAACATTGTTTATTGAGGTCCAAGGCATTGCATGTTTCTCATACTGTCTGACAGAGGGCAACAAAAATAATTTTGAATATAAATAAATAAAGTGCTTACCTAGTCTTCTCCAGTCCCGAAATCTGTGGCTTCAAGGCAGCCAGGGATCCCTGAGCCAACTCCCCTAACCAATACAGATACTGTTTTTATGCTGTTAACCAGCGGGAGAGAAGAGCCAGGATTGGTTGGAGTGGGCTGGCTCATTAGTACTACAGGCACTTGAGGCCTGTGCCTGCTCTCCACCCAGCTGTCTAAGACAGCACAGGTTGGAGAGGTTTAAAGTGCGCAAGTCAGGCTGACAGTCACAAGACAGCTGGCCGAAGTGACATGCGCACTTTAAACTGAAGCACCACTCCTCCTCCCCTGCTGCCAGTCAACAGTAATGACCCTGCCCTGACACTTGGCTTGGGCTGTCGCACTGAAAAATAAAATGGTAATAAAATCATTTCATTACCATTTTCTTTCATGTTTACTGCGCTGGCAGCTGGTGGGCAATGCTCCTCCACCCTAATGAAGTAACCACCGCTGATTAATAGGGCACATTATAGCACTGCACTTAGTAGTACTTATTAAAAGTGATAGTTATGTACAACTGGTATTCTGATGTCCGATATTTGAAACTACCTTCATACGTGATAATGACGAAAAAGAGTTTTGGTGAAATCAAATATTTGCCAAAGGTCACACAGTTTTAACAGGAAAGCTGCAATTTATTCAGGTTTTCTGGTTTCACTCTGTACAAGTCAGCTAGTAAATTAGTATCTATGTGTCTTTCTTTACATTAAGGCTTTGTTTTTACCTATTAGTGCATTTTTCTGAAGTTATTAAAATATAGTGCAAACTCGATCTGAAGGTATTGGATCGCTTTACATGAAAACCAGTTACATTACAGAAGGTCACATATATTGTTTATAGGCATGGGGAGATTAAGTGATTTGACCAGAATCACAGAAGGTTGAGGCGTAGAGACTCAAATCTGGTTCCCCAGTTCCACAGTTGGCAGCTCTGACCATAATGCAACGTCCTGGGTAGAGGGATGCAAGCAGGCAGAAACCATATGAAAGGTCGACTCGTTATGGGCTTGAGGTTCCAACAGGACCTCCAGCTAAGCCAGAGCCAGGCTTCACACTTGAGCCTGGTTCGAGATTTCAGTGGTTAGCCCTCCTCTAGTCACGAGTGTGTTGTTCTTGACCTAGCATGTGATGGGCCAAAACAGTTGGGATAACTTGCTTCTGTCTCAGTTTAGGTGAAACTGAACCGTCCTTAATATCATTTTGTGTTCTAGTCCATCGCCCCATTGTTGTTGCATTTGCCATTTCTGGCCGGCTGTCTCCCTTGTTAGAGTTTCCTGATTCCTGTGTCTCTGTGACCTGGTGTTTCCCAGTTGTCGTTGCCTCTAACAATCCCAGTCCATCCCTGCCTGGCCTTCAGGCTCCTTGTCCCTTAACACTACCTGTCGGCTTGTGTTATATTCTATGATCCTTGATGTTAAATATGCTTGCCTCCCTGGTTCCTTCTTGTCTCTGAGATTCATAGCATCGTCATGCAAATGCTGCCTTACAATAGTGTCACGTTCAAAGACATTGCCTTTGCAATTGAGCATTACAGGACTAAGATCTCGGATCCATTGCCAAAGACAGTTACTGATTTAACAGTAGTTGTTAAGAGACACTAGAGGGGTGGAGGTGGAAGTGACTGGGAGGTGGCCGGCTGCTTCACATGTGCATCTTAGAATTGGTTACGCACTAACTGACCATTCTTTCAGGGGCCGAAAGAAACAGGCACTGAGTAGTGTACGTGTTGCGGAATCATTGAGATGGCAAAGAATGCATGGGTGGTGGTATAAACTTGAAGGCCCCTCTGTGCTCCCTCCATCAGGCCCTCCTGCCATGCTGCTCCTCTCCTTACAGCTCCCCAACAGCCAAAGCCAACCCATTCACTCCCTACTTATTCATTCACTGGTCTGTGCTTTGAAATGCTTCGCTGCGCTTCTTTTACAGGCACTTCATCCGGTCATCCATGGACACATCCAGTCCTTGGCATGCTGTATTTCCCCTAATAGTCGAATATCCTGAAATTGAAGCGCATCCCTTGCAGAGAGCTGCACCCCTTGCAGAGAGCTGCACCCCGCATTATTCCTTTCATCCCCATCCGAGCTACTCGGGTCCTGATTACAAGTGCAGAGGCGAGTCAATGCGGTAATGTCCCACTCATACTGGGGGGCTGGTCATTCCCAGATACGAAATTAAAGGGCCATCACAGGGTTTACCCTGAAAAATACTGAATTAATACGCGAAATAAGATACTGCATGTCCAGCTTGTGGGCTTGTAAGGACATCAACCAGGGAGAGACAGCGTGTTGAGGTCTGGGTGTAGGCACTGTAGGACGGGGCGAAGGTGTCAGCCTCCAGCTTCCCTGAGGTATTCCCATGTGCCTAGTATGCCTCCGAAAGACGCCCTTGATGTTGAAGACCCCGGTCGGTCTCTGGTATCACCACCATGCGGACACAGACACATGGACGCACACACGCAACCCTCCTCCCACACACACACACCTTTCTCTTTTATTCTTCCATCAGAGTACCACCACTCTGCCAGGCCCTGAATTCCATCACAGGCCCTGTTCCCCATCCTCCCTCATTCCTGTCCCCTTCCGCTGTCCCCTTGACTCTCTGCCTCTTCTGCTCCCTCCTTCCCGATCAGTCGAGCAGCTCTCTAAGACAGGCCACTGAGAGAAGAAGACATAGCACCATCATTGGCAACACTCCCCACCCCACCATATTTAGCATGCATGCTAATAAATAACGCACCACACAGTTTTCTGTTTTGGGTAAAATTGCTGCAGGTTTATTACATACAACGTTATGTAATATGGTGGGTTATCTTACGGGCGATCCAAGGGCAGGCAACCATCTGGGCCGCCTGCCCGCCTGATGAGCCAAGCAGCACTGGGGCGAACCCCATCAGTGCTGCCCCTTCTGGTGATCCTCTTCCCGGATCACGTGACACATGGTACCTTATTACTCACACCCCTTTCCGGGCGGAGCGTAGCAAGGCAAGCCCCCGGTTGTTCAGGCCCACAACCGCGTGAAGGACTAGCGGGGCGCCGACACGGTTTTCCAGGACCCTCCCATGAGGCTCCTGGGATATGGCTCTGGCACCCCCATGTGCCGCACAGAGGTACCCTTCTGTACCCATTTGCTTCCAGATCGTCCTGTAACTCCGCCTGCAACGAAAAACGACAACATTACAACATTCTCTCCCTCCTGCCTGCCACCAGCCACGCTGGGTAAGCGGTCGGGTGGGAGATGGCGTGTCCGGCGCGCAAAAGAGGGCGTCCAAATGGTGGGGGAGGCATATATACCCCTCCCCCTGCCCTCGCGCACAGGAAGTGACGCTCTGATAGCGCGCCGCGAACCAGGCTGGGGGACTCCTACCTGAGTCCCTGCCCCTAAAGGGGGGGGGGGGTGTGGGGTGCCCCGATGTCACTAGAGGGCTGTCCTCTTTAGTGGCCCCCTGCGGGGGCCTCGGACAGCCGCATAGCACCATCATTGGCAACACTCCCCACCCCACCATATTTAGCATGCATGCCAATAAATAACACACCACACAGTTTTCTGTTTTGGGTAAAATTGCTGCAGGTTTATTACATACAACGTTATGTAATATGGTGGGTTATCTTATGGGCGATCCAAGGGCAGGCAACCATCTGGGCCGCCTTCCCCGCCTGATGAGCCAAGCAGCACTGGGGCGAACCCCATCTGTGCTGCCCCTTCTGGTGATCCTCTTCCCGGATCACGTGACACATGGTCCCTTATTACTCACGCCCCTTTCCGGGCGGAGCGTAGCAAGGCAAGCCCCCGGTTGTTCAGGCCCACAACCGCCTGAAGGACTAGCGGGGCGCCGACATGGTTTTCCAGGACCCTCGCATGAGGCTCCTGGGATTTGGCTCTGGCGCCCACATGTGCCGCGCAGAGGTACCCTTCTGTACCCATTTGCTTCCAGATCGCCCTGTAACTCCGCCACAGCTCTGGAGGTGGCACCCGTCGCCGCCAGAGCCCCCCACCAACAGCTATGGTCTTACCTGCAACCTCTCCTCTCTAGAGCCTCCTGCAAATCTAAAAGGAAGAGGTCCATCCCTACTGGCGATAGGTGGACCCCATCAGCCTCAAAGTATCTTTTCACCTTTTGTTGAATCATCTCATGTCTGATGAATCCCAGACCCCTCTGATCTGTGAACTTGCGCATTGAACCGTTCACACGCTTCCGGGAATGCTCAACCGCCTCCCGTGACTTAGCCCCTTGCCACACTCTGCGTGGAATTATCTCAGACCACCAGACCTCGCATTGCCCCAAGCCCTTGCTGATTTCACCCAAGTCAATTTTCATGGTCTGCAAGAGTAACCTCCTCCCCATGGCAATGAGGTCGTTGCCCTCCAGGTGTATAACTAAAAAGTTTGGGGGGCCCCCCGTACAGCTAGTCTCTGCTCCAATCTGTTCCTGAGGCTGCTCCATCTCATGCCAGGGAAACCCATCCACTCAAACTGTGTCTGTGGAAATCCCCGCATCCAATTCCGGCGTGCCGCCCACTGGGCCACCTTGGAGATGAATGAATGCCCGATCACTCATACCTGGAACCCTGGTAAAGTAAAGGACACCATTTTTACACTCTGCTGTTTTAATGTTCATTACCATCACGCAATATAAAACGTTGTACACTCCAAATCACTGCACACTATAAATACAAAATACAAACTGGTCTTCAAGGGCGGATGTAACGCTTGTAGCATTCGGACTCCCACCGCCCCACCTTTTTCACACCCTCAGGCTCCATCCCTGCCTTGAACGCGGCCGCCCCTATCCTGAAAGAATGGCTGGAGTATTTTTTGTGTGTCTGGGCAAGGCCGGCCCGTGTTAAGCAAGCCCTCATTAAGCGATCCATCTGGTACTTAGTCAAGGGCCCCTGGTCTGCGTGAATCAAGAGATAGCCGGGTGCGATGGGGGGAAGCGCCAAGTACTCTTTAACCTTGACGACAGGGCAGTATCTGTGGTCCCCAAGCGGCCTTAGCACCACCTCGGCCCCCTTCCCTGTTTGGTCTGTTTTGGACCTTCTGAGGTGGCTGGACAAGGTACCCTCAAGGACGATGTCCTGAATGCTTAAGGCATCGCCTGACCTGTCAGATCTGGACCTTGCCACCAATTCACTGATCCGAAACGCACCAAAAAACGCCAAGCAGAAGGTTGCTGCAAAAAGTGTAGCCTCAAAATGCGAATAGGTGACCCCTTCTATCACATCAATCATGGCCTGAAGAGTGGGAAAATCGATGGGGGCCCTGTTGTCGGCGACCCTGGGCTCCTCTCTGGCCCAATCCTTAAGGGCCACCCTGATGATGAAGGACTTGGTTGGGTCATGCCCCCCCATCAACTTGGCGCCATGACTCACCGCCGCCAAGTGACCACAAACCCAGGAGTGGCTCCTCCCCTGTTCTTTGGCCCATACTACAAATGCCTGCACTCTGCTCTCAACTGGTAGCGAGGAAAGTCCCAGGGCTTGTGACACTTTCATGAAGGTGGACAGGTGAGCCCTATAACGCTTCCTGGTACCTGGGGCCAGTGAACGTTCTCCCAGTGCTCTCAGTCGTTGCTCCACTCCAAGATTCTCCAGAGATGAGCCGGGAAGGGGGCCATCTCCGCTCTCGCTCGCGGCCAAGCCTCCCAGAAACGGAGCCACTGAAAACAAGAGAGCGCGTTAGCTGCCACATTTTTAACCCCTTCAATATGCCGCGCCCTAAACTCCACATTGCAACGCAAGCATGCCCTGACTAACTCTCTGAGCAAGCAGAGCACCAACGGGTACTTGGCTGACTGCCCATTGATGGCCTGCACTACCGCCATGTTGTCAGACCAGAATAGGAACTTTCTGTCTGACAGCGTCTCCGCCCACAGATGTAATGCAATGACAATTGGGAACAACTCAAGGACAGTAATGTTTGCCGTGATGCTGCGCTTGCGCCAGGCGTTGGGCCATTCCTGGGCACACCATTCAGCACCAAAAATTGCCCGAAAGCCCTCTCTACCTGATGCGTCAGTGAAGAGGCAGAGCTCGGGACTGTCTGCCCAAGGTGCCCTCCAGATCACCGTCCCATTAAATTGCGTAAGGAACTCGCACCACATAGCAAGGTCCTTCTTCAAGCCTTTCGACAGCCTAACCAAGTGATGTTTCTTTGTAACTTTTGCTGTGGCCCTAGCTAACCTTCTGGCGAACACCCTTCCCGCCGGGATCACTTTAGCTGCAAAGTTGAGTTTACCCAAGAGGCATTGGATGGCACCCAGGGGGGCTTTGTCCTTCCCTAGCAATGCCTGAATGTCCTGACGCAGTGTCTGCACCTTGTCCGCAGGGAGTCTGGACTCGCCCTTAATCGTGTCCAGCTCAGTGCCTAAAAAAGTCAGAACTTCCGCCGGACCCTCAGTCTTACCAGGTGCTAACGGAACCCCTAGGTGCCTAGCCATGTCTTGAAAGCACTGCAAGCCCCTGCTGCACTCCTGCGTACCTACGCCCCCAATGAACAGAAAGTCGTCTAGGTAGTGGGTCACACCCTCCACGTTAAACGTCCTCGAGAGCACCCACTGCAGGAAGGAGCTGAAGGCCTCGAAGTAGGCACAAGACACGGCGCACCCCATGGGCATGCATTTATCAAAAAAGAATTCACCCTGCCACTTAAAACCCAGGAGATGCTGGCTGTCAGGGTGGACCGGCAGCAGGCGGAAAGCCGACTCAATATCTGCCTTCGCCAACCATGCTCCCCTGCCCGCCCTCCTGACCATATCCACTGCCATGTCCAAGGAGCAGTAAGAAACCGAGCAGGTCCCCTCTTCTAACCAGTAGTTCACTGAGTTGCCTTCTGGGTAGGACAGGTGCTGAATCAACCTAAAGGCCTTTCTTGGGGACCACTCCCAGCGGGGAGATAAAGTTCTGAAGTGGGGGCTGCTTGAAGGGGCCCGCCACCCTCCCCAGGGCCGCTTCCTTTTTAATCTTCCCCCATACCACTTCGGGTAGCTCCCTAGCCGATGTGAGGTTCTCTGCGTCCCTGCACACTAGGGGGCCCCGGTAAGGTATTTTGAATCCTTCCAAGAACCCTTCAGCTAAGAGCAGTCTGTCCTTAGTATTCGGATACTCGCGGACCAGGGGGAGGAGGTTGGAGATGATAATGGGGGACGGACCCTTATCCATGGGCATCCTGGGAGGACCGCCCCTGGGTGGTAAGCCGGGGCTGTCAATGCTGAGTGGGGTTGGGGGTGCCTGTGGGGGGGGATTTGGCAGGGCTGGACTATTTATCTTGCCGTCCCGGCAGCGATGAGGGACCCTCTCGCCTGTTGTTACAGGCGGTGGCTGGATGTGTGGACCCACACTTGCTGCAGGTATGGGAGAACCTGCAGGCTTTGCCCCAGGAGCAGGACCCTGCGTTGTACAACCTGCAGGTGCCATTGTAAACCTTTTTTGCTCCCTGCTTCTGAGCACCCCCCTCGACCTCCCCAAAAGGACTGTCTGAATTGGCCCCTCCTCTCCTGCTTCTAACCCTTGGGCTTGTCCCCCCATTGTTGTTCGTGCTTATCTTATCCTTCCCTTCAGCCACGCCCTTCCCCATATGCTGAACCCAGAGCCGCACCTCCATTTGGTCCCACCCAAGTTCAGGGCACATGGCCATCTTTTTCCTGAATTCGCAATCATAGCAGTACCATCCCATCCCGCTGTTTGTCTCGGCCTCATTAGTTATAGTGCGGGCATACTGAAACAACCCCGGCCCCTGTTCAGGCTATTTTTCCATTACTACTGCGGCCAGGATGGCGAAAGCTTGTCCCCATGTTGCAATATTTTTCTCGGGCCAGGCTTGGAATCGCACCTTCTTGTCATCTTCCTTAGCCCCCATCTTTCTCGTGTCAACCCCCTCTGCCCTGTGCATGAGCAGAGTAAATATGTCAATAAACTCTCGCCTCCAAATCCCCTCTTTGGCCGCTAAAGGCACCTCCCATGCCAAGGAGCACCGCCCGGAGACCATTGGTGCCAGCGTGACGAGTGGCTTGGACGCCTCGGGCAATTCTGCCGGAATTGTGGGTGTGCTGACTACCTGAGGTGCGATGGGCGGGGTAACCACCGGGAGCGGAACCAGGGGGGTGGGGATACTTACTGTGGACGGAGTAGCCACACACGCCGCTGCTGGCCACCCAGCTCTGGGGGGCTCACCACTGACACATCGCCCCCCTGGGCGAGGGCTGCTGTCCCCCCCCCCCTGATTGCGGTGCTGACGTTCCCCCCCCCCAAACCTGCATAATAGACGGGACCCCAAGCGCACCCCCAGCAGGAGCTACCGTGGCCCCTCCATCCCCACTGTCACCACTGGTGCTGTTGGCAAGCGTGCTGGCCCTAGCGAAGCTAGATCTGACTTCTGCCATGAAGCTCCTCAAAGTGTCTATGAGCTTACCCAAATCCACTGTTGTGGCGTAGCCCGCTGGGGGTGTGCTGCTGGCAGGGGGTGTTACTGGCCCCTGTGCCGGGGGCGGGGGAACGGGCAACGGTGTGGCGGCAATACGGGGGGTGGCCATGGCCCGACTCTTGGTTGGCAGCGGGTCTGCCGGGAAGTCCTTGACCGTGGGCCTGCGTATCCTCTTGGACCTAGTGGGGCCTGCCTCTTCCCTAGGCTCCTGCTCTGTGGTTGGGGCCGTACTGGTGAATCCGGAGTCCTCAGGATTATTGGTCTTCAAAAGTTCCGTGGCCCAAGCCAATCCCTTGGTCTTAGCCATCTCAATGAAGGCTGCAATCTGGGCGTCTTGGGAGGTGCCTGGCTCAGTTTCATCCACTTGGGACCTCTGCGAGAATAGAGGGGGGGGGGGATCCCTGACTATCCATCCTGTCTCCTGTGTTTGGCGGCTCAATCTGAAAGAAAATTAAAATTGTAAGCCACTCCAACCTAACAAGGTTGCCAGGCATGCCCTGCTTCTGTCCAAGTGCCCCACGCTGCGTCCCACACCTAGCTCTGTACTTACTGTTCTGCCCGTGGGCTATCAAGCTTAAGCTGGCGACGCTCGGAGGGTGCTTTGATGAACTCTGCGTATGGAGATGAAGAAAGAAGGTTAAGTGGCTCACCCCATACCTCCCCTTGCACCATGCCCACTGGGGCCCATGCGCCCCACCAGGCTCCGTGGCCTGGGAAAAAGCGCCCCCATTCTCGTGAGCGCTACCCCTGCCGGATGTTCTGCAACCCTTCGAAAAGGACAGGATTGCTCTCTCTCCCTGCCTGTTAGACTTTGCTTACGCTGCGGCTTGTGCCTCCGGGGTACACCCGTGCCCCCGTACCTGTTGCGGGATCGTGGCCACGAGGCAATCCGTCGATAGCTGCGCTGAACGTCCGATCCTGACCTGCTCGTGGAGACAAAACATGAATAAGGAACGTTCCGGTTCACTACCATCCTTCCAACACTGTTCGCTGGAGAGTGTCACTCCCTGGCATAGGGGACTGGGGTTCCCATCCCCTCCGCCCCTTCCCGTTGTGGCTTCCCTCGCTAGGAGGCAACCTAGTATCCTTGTGCCCCGGTCTTTGTTACCTTTAACTTCACGTCTCCTGCTGTGCGGGCCTGCGGTTATACCTTAATGTCTAGCGAAGTGCCCAAGTAGGCGAGGGGTCGTCCGCTGAAAAACAAAGACAGCGCGGGGTGAGACATGGCAAACAAGCGTGCACCTCCACAATGCAGGGGGCCCAGCGGGCTAAAGATGCAGGCCCTTGCCAACGTTCGGGCCGAGAGAAGCCCCAACCTTGGGCCTCTCATCCAGTACTGGTGGCTGCAGTGCCACCTCTCCCCCCCTGCATCGCTGTTACCCTTCTTACCAGTCCTCGCCCACGCACATCATGAATGTTAAGTCCAAGTAATTTCTGTGGACGCATCGGCGGGATCGCACCCCCGTCCTGTGTGGGCCTGTGGCACCCGAGGTACCAGACCTACCATTGGGAAATTCAGCACCGACGTTTATGAAGTCTCCAAAATGAGACCTCCGCGAATAACAATGCTTGAAAGCACGTGGTCTATCACAATTGTCCACATCTCACTTTAGTACTCCCTGCCGTGTCCGGCATGCTGCCCGAGCACCCCGATGGCCGGTAGAATGCCCCCGGTTAACCCTGCTAGTGCTGGGCACAGGCACCCCTTTGCTTGGCTCCCACTGGCGGAAGGGGGGGATGGGGGGCGCAGGGCAGGGCCCCGAGGCCGGCGAGACCAAGCGGCACCTGATGGCAATGGGCCCGCTGTTTCCCAGCCCCTGGAGCCCCCACAAGCCTACTGCAGCCCACCGCCCGTCGTCGCTGCCTGCCCCGTCCTTTTGAACCATTGGGAGGCCCAACCCGCTGCCGGGCGAGGCCCCCCTGTAAATAAAGTGACAATGCCTGTACTGTTCAAAACATACACCACACGCGTTGCAAATACATTTAAGCACATAAATCAGAGACCTTGCCACTAGGTCACAGTAACACATGAGAATCGGGAGCCACCCGCTCACTGGCATTGTGATGGCTCCCACACTTACGGGCATTGTACCAACTCGGGCAGCACGTGAAGGGCGCCACCTCTCACACCGCCTTCGTGGCCGCGTCCCGCTCGCCGTGCTACAGTACCAATCCAATCGGGTGTCGCCAAGATCAGCGGCCTGCAGGGATCCGGTCCAACCAGATCCAACAGCTACCATGCCTGCAACCCGCGCCTCCGGTCCGGCAGTAGCGATGATGGGAATCGGGGATGGGGGTGAGAGGGTGGGTGGAAGGGTGGAGGCACCGGGCCCTGCAAACTTCACGAGTGGCCGAAAGTCCCCCCACCCCCTCCTGCGCACATCCTGGCTTGGGGCCGCACGTATCCCAGGGAAGGTCAAGCCTACGGGAACAGCTTCGATGTACCTACCCGCATTATGCTTGCCCCGGGCCACTGGTGCCCACCCCCCAAGCGACCGCCATTGAAAAAGGCCCACGCGGACCCGGCTGGCTGCGCGCTCGCCGCGCGACCGGAACCCCCGCAAGGGTGATCTCTCCTCGCCACGGCCACCGCGCAAGCCCAGGGCACAGAGGGGCAAAGGAGGCCGTGGCAACGCTCCTGCCCCAGGCCCCGTACGGGCGGCCTGCAGGCAGAGATCTCGTAAGCCGGAAGGCTGGCAACGGGAAAGGGGACCGCACTGACCAACCTCTCGCTCTCCCCTCCCCCATGCGGGGCAGCCACCCCCATCGCTGGCCACCCCGGGGGCAGCCCGCGGGCCATCACATGGGGAGAATAAACGCCGAGGCTCGAACCCCGTTCTCCAGTGCCAAAGTCGCCCGCTCTTGATGATACACCATGTCCTTGGTGCACATCGCAACCCTGTGCCCCGCTCAGCCAAACACCCAGCCGGGGGGGGCATTCGGCCTAACTCGGCTCTGCGCCCCCTCCCCGGTCGGCACCGCCTGGCCCGGTCTGGGCGGGGTGCCTCCGTCATCGCCCCTCCGGAGCTGGGGTCCCCCCCGCAACTGGCGGGTCATCGCCCAGCATAAGCCGGTCACGCCCAACCCAAAGGGAGGTGGATGGGGGGAGGGGTGGGAGATGTAGACACTCACCGCAATTAAACAGCTCCCAGGAGTCGGGACGGCCGAGGACAGGCAGACGGCGATCAGGACGACCGAGGACAAGCAGATGGCATGTCCGGCGCGCAAAAGAGGGCGTCCAAATGGTGGGGGAGGCATATATACCCCTCCCCCTGCCCTCGCGCACAGGAAGTGACGCTCTGATAGCGAGCCGCGAACCAGGCTGGGGGACTCCTACCTGAGTCCCTGCCCCTAAAGGGGGGGGGGTGTGGGGTGCCCCGATGTCACTAGAGGGCTGCCCTCTTTAGTGGCCCCCTGCGGGGGCCTCGGACAGCCGCAGATCTGCGCTGGCGACCGCAGGGTCTATGTAGGCTCTTTACTGGGCACCCAGGTAACACTTCAAGTAGAAGATGGATACCTAGAAACTAATCTAAAACCCCAGCAGGAGCAGAGACGCACACCCTTCTCAACCCAGATCTCACCAGCCCTGCCAACCCTCCGGCCAGTCACACCATGGCAACTGCACACGCCAGATGGCACTATTCTCACATAAACATGAATGTTTATATGCATGTGTAAGCATCCACACCCACAGGCATAAAAACACAGACACCACACTGTACTAAAACAATAAAAAACACCCACTGCACTGTCTACCTTCTTTCATCACATCCTTACAGCCCTCCTTCCTTCAGCACACTTACCACATGTACACCTGACCCTTCACCATCTTTCCACATAACTCTGAAAGGATCATGAGGTACACCCACAACCCTGCACCCCAGATGTGTTCTCAAAGTTCTCTCCCCGACATGCACACCAATAAAGTCTCTCTGCTTTTTCGTGAGGTTATCTCTCCGACACTCGCAACTCTAATGTGCATCTGAATTTCCCCTGAGGTTCTCTCCCAGATAAGCATACCAGCAATGACGTATGATTTTTGTCCAAGATTGGCTTCAAACTTGTAGTAGGCAAACTGTCCAGAAAATATATACTCCAATAAATAGGGCCTTTCATATGAATGGACATCTCATAAGCCACTACAGGGTAACACGTGAAGTTTGCTGACACTGCAACTGGCATCAATGATACTTTATGCTCCTTAACATAGGGAAGCAGCACTTTCCTTCTGTTTTAAAGCTGCTGGTAGAAGTAGGCTAGCAGCTACATTTCTGCAGCATCGTACCCGAAAAATGATGAAAGGCAGAGTAGTAGCTCCATGCTCCTTTCTTTTTAGATCGAGCCTGGGCAACGCATCCGCTGCTCTGCGAGGCATGCTGTATTCAGGTAGGGACTTGAAGCTCCGCCCACTCTCCGCCCATATTTTTCATTTGCTTGTGTCATTGTCCACTATAAACTGTGGCTGTTCATTGGTCAATAGGCTTAGTAGTGTTTTTAGTGAAACCAGGAAGATTGGCGCTCAGACTAGTTCGCGTAGTGTACACAATGATCAGACTAAGT
Organism: Calotriton arnoldi; assembly: GCA_963921515.1. Lineage (NCBI taxonomy): Eukaryota > Metazoa > Chordata > Amphibia > Caudata > Salamandridae > Calotriton > Calotriton arnoldi. The sequence goes on along the minus strand of CAWUFW010000224.1, from coordinate 4,677,667 downwards.
ACGGTGCTGCCAGGTCGGGGGAATTACCCAATAACCCCCGGAAGTGTATGAGTCAAAGACCCACACTGGGGAATGAGCACAGTCCCGGGCACACGTGGTGGGGGTATAACAATGGTATGAGAGTCTCGTTTGGATCACAATTGCAACGGTCGACACCAGTGTAATGTTTGAAGAGATATTTTAATGAAGCAACGACTGAATTGAAACAAACAGCCAGCCGACACGTGTTTCGTCACTAGGAATAGTCCTGTGACTCTTCAGGGCTGTGTGGCGTTTGCGATGAAAGAGAAAGTAAGGTCCCACAGAGCCGGTGATAATTCCAACCCGGCCAGGGGTGCGTGGTGGTCTGGATGGCGGATGTTGAAGTGGGGTGCAGAGGCACCCTGGTGGGTAGTAGACACGGTGGTAGTGCCGCGTGTGGATGAGAGATGCGGGCACGGAGGTGTGGGCCGCCGGACGTGTACTGTAACGTGGTCCGTTAATGTAGAAAGGATGAGCCAGGGCGGGTGTGCCGTAATGTTGGTAGAAGTATGTGGGCCCAGGTATGGTATGTGAGGACCATCCAGTGTCAAATGTAGGGGCGAGATGGCTCGGGTGCCGTGTGGCGGCAGAGAGTTTGGAGCCTGGGTAGAACGGAAACGTTGCCATCCGCGAAGCAATGCCTTTTATTTATCTGTTTTAAAAACAACACATAAATAAAAGGCATTGTCATTTACATTTACAATGCCAATAGCTCAGACTCTCGCAAATGCGAGACCTATTGCATTGCAAATGCTTGTTATCCTTGCTGTGTAGCATGTGGAAGAATTTGCATATATCTTTATCACCTCTTACTGCGACAGTTCTTTCTCTTAAATGTACAGAAAGCTTAACGGCTAGGGCGGCCGACTTTGAAGCTTGGGAACCGGGTTGGACTCTGGCGGGAGGCTCAAGCATCCTGTGAATCTGGGCAAATCACTTAATCTCCCCGCCTAAAATAAAAACATTTTTAAAAATGTGTTCATCTGTAATGCAACTCGTGCTCATGTAAAGCGCTCTGATACCTTTGGTCGAGTTCACACCATATAAAACTACAAAAAAAGGACAGATGCTGTCCTCGTCCTCGGGCTGCCAGGTATGGAGATGGCACTGGTGGGGCAGATGGTTGTGGGGCTAGATTGCCACCAAGCATCACTACTGCATCACTATAACTTAAATCTGCAGCATGACCCTAGAAGGTCAAGCAAGGTGCACGGACAGCAGCAGTTCCTTATTACTGTCTAATAGCACCATGAGGAGCAGTGCACACGGTGCTACAGAAACTTTGTCAATTGCAACAGGAGCTTAAAAACATTACTTAACACCTTAATAATGTCATAAAATCCCACATTGCAACTACATGAAACACACATTTTAATACTTGAGTGAAGTTCTTAGCTAAATGACAACTAAACTTAGAATTTGTATCCTTGTTTGTATTATATGAGCGGTACCTACTTCCCTTTTTCCGATGGCTCCAGACCACCACGAATTCCTCTTCCACATCTCTTGGTCTGTTCTTCTTTTTCTTATACCCCTTCCTAGCTCCACTTTCCTTAGTTTCATCCTCTCCTTCCCCGTTTTTCGTGTGTCCTCTGCCCAGTAGTCACACCCTGAAATCTTCCTATTCACGTCCCCTTCTGTATTTACTAACCTCTCCATTTTATTTTAGGCAATCGCCCTTCTCTAAACCTCCTTGCCCCCTTGTTTCTAGCCCTTCTCTCCTTTCCTAGGTCCATTCCAGTTTTCAAGCCTCTTAGTTTTCTCCACGTTCTCTTTTCTGAAGCTTCTGTCCCGTGTAATGCTGCTGCCTTCACTTTTTATCCAGCCCACTCCTATCCCCACCCTTCCCCTTTTATGCAGGCCCTCTCTGTTTTCCAGCCCCTTTCCTCTTTTATCCAGCTTCCCCCCCATCCACCATTTGGTTCAAGCCCTCTACTGGCATCCTACCACTCCCCCACTTTAGCCAAACCCTCCTCTTTTATCTCCACTCTCTCCTTACACCCAGCTCCTCTCTTTATTCAGCTAGCCACCTCCTTCTATCCAGTTCCCTCTATTTTTATCTAGCACCTCACATTTTATCCAGCAGATCCCCCCACTTCCCTCCACCCACTCTTCCTAATACCCAGCCTCTCTCTTTTTCCCTGTCTCTCTCACTCCTTTTCTTCAGCCTCTCTCTTCTTTTCTCCTCCCTCTCCTTTTCTCCTGCCTCTCTCTTCTTCTTCTCTCCTCTCTCTCCTTTTCGCCTGTTTCTCTCTCTCTCTCCTTTTCTCCTGTCTCTCCTTTTATCAACCTCCTCTTCCTTTTGATTTCCCACTCTTCCATGTCACCCGCCTCTTTAATTCAGCCTTTCTCTCTTTCATTGAGCCTGGCCTCTTTTATCCAATCCGCCTCTCCATTTGAGCTCCTTTTTCAGCCCTTCTCCCGCTTTATCAAGGTAGCATGCTCCTCTTTTTTCTGCCTTTCTTACCCTTTTAGCCCATTTAGTCTTCCACGTTTTCAGCATTTGGTGTCCTTTTCATCCCCTCTTCCTTTCTTGCTTTCTCATAGTTACTTAGTCTTAATCCAGTGGTGCAATGACACCTTGGGCAGAGACGTTTTAAGGTATGGGCAAAGTGAGCAATTGCCAGGGCCCCCACCTGTCAAGTGCCCCCCTGGGAAAGTGTACTTTCTCTCCCTCTCACTTCTGTGTCTCAACATTCACAACATAACATAATATTGTTGGGCAACATAGGGATGGAATTAGCAGAAAAATGGTAATACAATTCGAACTTATGCCAAACAGGGGCCTCCAAAATATTTCTTGCCCAGGGCCCTTAATATCTTTAAGACGACACTGACCTTGGGGGGGAGGCCACCTCCTAAGTATCTTGAGCCTTATGCCTTCTTCCCACCCCACGATATCAGTGGGTAGCTATTTAGCTCCTGAAGCTAAGGATCTCATTTAAAATTGCCCACTGGCATGGCAGACATTTTCCTCAAAACAGCTTCTATGTATATGGCAAGCGAGAGCATCTTAAAGGTGCAAAAACTACATAACTAATGTCCTCAAGGCAGCGAGCGGGTCTATTTCAGAAGTATTTCTGCCTGGCACTGTCTTGGCTTACATGGCATTCCTGGACAGAAAGGACACCAGTGGCAATGGCTTCGAAGGAGCCTCCTTCATTGGGTGGCCCTTCTGATGGTGTTCCATCGGTGTCGTCTGAATTGCAACTGTATTAATGGCAGAGCTTGTGCAGCCTCTGTAGACTGCGTTACTGCACACTTTAAATGATGTGGGGCCTAACTCTGGAATGCCCTGGACCCCAGCCTGAGGACACAGTCCAACCACAATACTGAACGCTTTAGACAGGTTATTCAGTCGTCAACAGGTTCAGGGTTAGAGGAATACTAAATGGAGGTCCTTCACCTCATATTCAGTTTAACTCTATCCCTTCATCCTTCTGTTTCCCCAGGTTACTGATCTCCCTTTGGTGCTCTGTAGTAGCCACAAAGCTTATCTGGTACTTTTAAAATTCATTAAACAAAATAAGATCACTTCAACAGCAAAGTTTCAGCAGCTGCAGTAACGCTGCCCACAAGATGCACAGCACATGGGGCAAGCTTCCTCGATTTAAAACAGGCACAGAATGGGCATTATCAATGCAAGCTTTCCACATCCATAAAAGAGACCGCACTTGCAGCAGCTGTGAAAAACAGCCTTGCAGTGAACAGATACAGCATTTAAAGTAACAGTGCAACCAGTGCTTAATTTGAGCCAGTGGTTTCTGGTACTCAGCACCAGAACTTAATAGTCAACACCGGTACTTATGACAGTCTGCCACATGGTGGCGTTGTCTGTCTAATTTAGAGATGAACACAACAACTGTTTATCAATGCAGTGTATATTAAACATTACTAATGCCTGTCGTCCAAGCCATTGTTATAGCTTTTGGGGGAGGGGGGCTGGAATAGTCTGAATTGTCACACTTGTATGAGTGTGATGGTTAGTAGCGGTGTTGGTACTGTCATTGGCAGGGATAATGGGTTGTGCAAGCTGCAGTGACCTCCTGACAAGGGCCCTGACACTTATTTTATTTTTTTACAAACTAAGCGCTGAGTGCAGCCACCCCTCGCAAAATAGTTGCAGCATGTATATCAGCTGTGCAGGGCTTCATCACACAAAACAGGTACAGCACGGACAGCAGTTTTGCAGAGCACCCTCCCACAAAACAGGTATAGCACTGAAATCAGCTGTGTAGGTCTCGCTCACACAAAATAGGCACCATGCTTGACACCTTTGCACAAAAATTGAAAAACATGGACAGCAGAAATGCAAGCCTCCATCACACGAAATATGTACATAACAGGCAGCACAAGCCTACCTTACAAATCAGGAACAGGATGTGGAGCAGCCATACAACCTTATAGAAGTAATAGGCGTGCACCATGGCCTATAGGCCCGAAGCCATACATGACAAATTCGATCAGGCTTGGATTTTTATCCAAAACATATTGCATGGTTTGATTTTTAAACCCACAGTCGTTGCAGTAAAAACAAAACTACAAGTCACAGAATGCAAAGTAATGTTGCTGAAACAACAGGATTTCTTGAAACTGTTTTGTGTGCAGTCAAGGTCCAGTGAAATGTACCAGGCAGGCACCCATCCTTCTGTCGTAGTTAAACTGCAATACCGAGCACTGGCACTCTGAGTGATAGTGAGTGTAGCTCGAGTTAAAGCTCCGAAATCCCTGCTCTGGGCTCAGCATTTGAGTACCGGGCATCTCGAACAGACACGCTGCGCACAGATCTGCAAGACTTAAATTGGACATTTTACAGATCTTTGGGGGAACTCAGACTGCGTATGTCATTTAGACAAAGTGAAGCTTAATAAACCTATGACAGTTAGCCGGTAGAAGGCACCACGGGAAGGGTTCCGCCTTGGGTCTCGAGGGCATGTGCTGTCGAGGTTGTGCTAAAGAGGGACAGGAGAGCGAGAGAGGGACAGGAGAGCGAGAGAGGGACAGGAGAGAGAGGGGGGGGGGAGAGAGAGGGACAGGAGAGGGAGAGGGGCAGGAGAGAGAGAGGGGCAGGAAGGAGAGAGAGAGGGGCAGGAAGGAGAGAGAGAGGGGCAGGAGGGAGAGAGAGAGGGACAGGAGAGAGAGAGGGACAGGAGAGAGAGGGACAGGAGAGAGAGAGGGACGGGACAGGAGAGAGAGAGAGGGACAATCAAAAAGAGAGGCTGAGAGACCGCGAGTAAGAAATAGAGCGAGGGGGACATAAAAAGAGAGCATGAGAGACATCGATAGTGAGAAAGGGAGATACGTAGAAGGAGAGAGTCATGGAGAGAGAACAAGAGAGAAGCAGACGTGGCAGCCTCTGGGTTTCTCCACACTTGTCGAGCCCTACACAGCTCCTGGGAATTGACAGCAGCAGCGAAAATGAAACGTCTCTGCTGCTGACAGAGAACCCCGAACTGCTCTCAGTGCAGATGAGAACCACATCGGAAGGGCACCAGAACAAGGGGTGTCGCTTGGAATGGGCAACACCTCAACTCAAAGACGACAGGCCATCACCACAGGCCCTTATCCCAAGGGGGCCCACACCATAGGCGACAGCAGATGACTGTGGTCCACTCCACAGGGCCTGTAATGACGAGACGGCATCAAGGGAACAAGTAAGCGACCAGCTTTATTAATGGGAGATACGGAATGCCCGTTGGAATAACGGCCTCAGCACAAGTCCCCTCAACGTTCTAAACGCGCGCCGGGAGACACGCGCACGGACACAGCAGGTAGGACGGGAGCGGGGAAGGGACAAGACGGGAGGGTCACAGCATGTTACATCTTCTCCCGTTTTTCATAAAACAACTCTGGAATACATAGTTTCAAAACAAGCAAAGGAAACACATGCTTTTATGCTTTCCCTAGAAGAGCTAATGCATTGCATAATCCTTGAATCTTATGGGAGGAACAATTGTTCTCATATCACGAATGGTATCAACAGGACCAGTGGCCACACCAGGAAGAGATACTCTGGGAATATCATCAATTGACACAGGAGTAGTTTTATCCCCACATGCTCCACCCATGCGCGACTCAGCAGAGGACACCAGACCATCGTCCTGCGAGCCACTGGGCCTGATCACAGGCTCAGAGATCCGGCTTCTGGCAACTTTCGACCCATTCCACCATTGACCATTGTCAAGAAGAACGGCAGTACCCTTTGTTTTGACCACACGCCTAGGTTCACTATACTTGCTCATGTTGGCCCCCTTCCTGGGATACTTCACTCTCACCACGTCACCTTCTTTCACGGACATCTTTCGTACAGCATTCCTTGTGTTATAATTTGTGCGCATGCGCTTCTGGCGCTCATCTACCAAACTTCTCATCTTACTCTCATTTTCAGTATGGTTTTCATTTTCCCATTTTTTCCAAGCCAATGACCAATGTGGTTGCAAACGTGTGATCGCTGCCCTACCCCTGATGAGTTCAAATTGGATTCTACCAGTGGTACTGTGGTGGGTGGTACGGTATGACCACAACCTAGTGCGTAGTGCTGCCTCAACAGGAATATGAGACTTCAAGGCCATTTGGATGGTTTCTTTAATCAGGCGATTGGCCCGTTCCACTTGGCCATTGCCCTGTGGATGATATAAAGAGGATTTTACATGCTCTATGCCATTTATTTTAAAGAATGAGACTAACTCAGAGGATACAAACTGCACTCCGTTGTCGGAGACCAGTTGTTGGGGAAAACCTTCTCTGCAAAATAACTCCTTCAGGAAGTTAATTACCTCACGTGTGGTGGGTTGAGACACAAACTTGACTTCCACCCACTTGCTGAAATAATCAATCAACACTATGGCATAACGTAATTCTAGACTCAAGGCATTCATGGGACCTATGAAGTCAATGCCGACTTTGATCCACGGACCTTCTGGTAGTTCAACGGAGGTCATAGGACAATGGTGTGTCGTCAAAGTTTTGTCAGCTTCATTGCACATTAAGCAGTGAGTAACAAACATATCAACGTCACGATTCATGGAGGGCCACCAGTACCCTTCCCTCAACCTCTGTTTGGTGCCTGTCATTCCTACATGCCCTTCGTGGGATAAAGCCACCAACCTGCTTCTCATGGACATTGGTGCTATTAAAGTTCCACCCCGGAGAATGACATCTTCGACAACACCAATATCATCCTTAATTTTCCAGTAGGGTCCGAGTGCTTAGTCAAGTGCCCTCTCGCGTGGCCAACCTTTGATCACATATTTTTTAATTATTTCTAACACTGTGTCATCTTTTATAGCTTCTAACCATTCTGATTTGGTAATGGTACCATTGGATTCATGACCTTCAAATAAGCATGCAACAAGTACATCATCATCATCATCCATTTCGCATTCAGAATCATCCTCGCACGGGGCACGTGATAAATAATCTGCCGATATATTCACTCGGCCGGGAATGTATTCCATCTTAACTTGATGCTCCTGCAATTTGCATGCCAACTTCGCAATTCTTGGCGAAGGCTGGCTAGAACCTCTTCCCTCAAGTATACTGACCAACGGTTTGTGGTCGGTACGGATAGTAAATTCCTTGCCCCACAGGAAACTTTTAAACTTTGCAACACCCCAAACACAAGCCAATAATTCACGTTCAATTACTGAGTACTTTGTCTCTGGGCCCCTTAGCTTCCTGGATGCGAATGCAATGATTTTCTCCCCGTTCTCAGTCATTTGGCTAAGTATAGCCCCCAACCCGACTTGGCTGGTGTCTGTTGTTACAGTGCTTTTCAACTTCTCGTCGAATGACTGGAGAGACGGTGCTTGCTCAAGTTCCATCTTAATGGTCTTTATGCTTCGTTCACATTCTTCATTCCAAATGAACTCTGCATCCTTCTTTACCATCTTACGAAGCGGTTCGACCTTGGCTGCATAATGTTGTATGAATTTGGAATGCAATTCACACATGCCCAGGAAAGTTGCCAGTTCATCCTTATTTTTGGATTAGGTGAACAGGAAATTGCAGAAATCAAGGAGGGTTTGGGTCGTACCCCATTTCCATCGATGAGATGTCCCAAGTACTCAACAGTTTCTTTTAGGAATTTGAACTTGTCTTTTTGCAGTGTAAGTCCACTGTCCTGAATCCTCTGAAAAACTTTCCTCAGGATGACCAGGTGTTCCTCTTCTGTCTTGCTGTAAATCAGAACATTGTCCTGGAACGATCTGACTCCTTCCATGCCTTTGAATAACTGGTTCATTATGCGTTGAAATACAGATGATGCCGAACATAACCCGAAGGGCAACCTGCGGAATTGATACACTCCTTCTGGTGTGATGAACGCCGTGTATTTTTTTGATTCATCTTGCAATTGTATTTGATGGTAGGCGGCGCTGAAGTCTAGTGTCGTGAAGATCTTCGCCTGACCTAACGTCATTACCATTTCGTTAATCAAAGGCAGGGGTTGGCAATCAGCTACCACGTGGCGGTTCAGCTTGCGAAGGTCAATGCACAAACGGATCTTTCCGTTCCTTTTCCTCGCGATAACCATTGGCGACAACCACTCAGACGCGTTGATTGGCTCAATAATACCACCCTTGCACCAATTCTCCAGGATTGTCTTGACTTCGGCGCGGGCAGATAAGGGTATATTCCTGACTTTCTGTTTCACTGGGTATGCTTTATTCTTCAGGATAATCTGATGTTCAAAGTTCTTTAGGCATCCTAATTGCTCGTTGAACACCCCCTCAAATTCCTTGAGAATGGTCTCCAGGCCGTCCTCTTGAATGCTGAATACATACGGTGGTTGACAAGGATTAATCATCATTTTAAGTTTTTGTTGTTCCAGCCAACCCAGAATGTTCACATTGTAGTCCACTACAAAACCTTTGTGGAGGTGTTCTTTCCTTTAAACGACAAATCCGCCTTGAAGACCCCTTCTAATTTTATCTTGTATCCCCATATGCACCTGGAATGATTCTGCTAGATTCCAACGGTGTCTTGTACTTGAGTCCGCTGTACGTGTCCTTAGACAGAATTGTTATTCTTGACCCGGTATCCACCAACATCTCGACATCTTCACCATTCACACCAACATCACACCTGGGTTGGTTTTGTGCATCTTCACCGTTGATAATGGCGACCAGCAGCACCAGGTTCTCCAGTAGCTCATTCTCATCTGAGTCTACATCGGACTTTGACTCGTTTACGGTGTAAATTTTTTTAGTACGAGAAGTTCTGCAATTGGTTTACGCAGCAATTTAACACCTTTGGCCGATCTTTCCATGCTTTTGATGGTAGAAACCACTTTTTCGAGGTTTGGATTCTTGTGGCATAACAACTTCTCTTGCGCCTTCACGCACGTGGTACGCATCACCACCTGATCCCGTCTCATCTCGTCTGCATCTTTGAATGCACACGTTGTAGCTAACATTCTCAATGTTGCGACGTAAGACTCAATCGCCTCACCTGGTGCTTGGTACCTGTAGTAGAAGTTATATCTCTCCATTATCACACTCATAGTGGTGTCAAAATAGTATTTCATTCTCAATTTGGCCTCCTTAAATACATCCCATTCTTCATCCCCTTCCTCTTTTTCAATTGGAGTTATGTGGTCGAATAACCTCCTTCCTTCTGCCCCCAAACAATTGTACATCATTGCTTGTTTTCTCGTAGGATTATATTCAGTCCCATCAATTGCTTCCAAATGTTTCTCAAAACATTTTACCCACTGTGTCCAATTTTCCGTGGGCGGCCCAGGGACATCTAGGAAGGTGCTGGGCATTGCCACCGCATTCATTATTCCAGTCATTCTGACACAATGCAAGTATTTGTTAGGAAGATGCCTTAAATCTCATGAAGCGAAGGTTAAGGCGGCGTCTGGCTCCCTCCGGTGGCCGTTTATGGTATAATTAAGTTGGCAGACAGGAATGTCACTTCACTCACGTTTCGTTGCAGCTCCTCCCCGGGGCTGACGAGGACGAGGGAAGGCAAATGGTGTGAGGCTGAGAGATTGATGGGCGTCACGCAGAGGCGGAGCGGCAAGAGGAAGTCCGCCTCACACAACACTCGGTGGGAGAGTGTACAGGACGTCAGGAGCCTCTTGTGATCTGCCGTGATCCGGTGATAGGTCCAGATCCCGTGATCGTCGCCAAATTAAGATGTAATGACGAGATGGCATCAAGGGAACAAGTAAGCGACCAGCTTTATTAATGGGAGATACGGAATGCCCGTTGGAATAACGGCCTCAGCACAAGTCCCCTAAACGTTCTAAACGCGCGCCGGGAGGCACGCGCACGGACACAGCAGGTAGGACGGGAGCGGGGAAGGGACAAGACAGGGGAGGGTCACAGCATGTTACAGGCCTCACTTCAAAAGGGGAGGGGGCTGACCACAGAGCCCCTGTTCGAATGAGCTCCATCGTAGCGGGAGAAGCGATTCGCGGGAGGACTGCTGCTGGTGTTGTGCCCGATTGAGGAGAGAACTACAGCGCCCAACATCCTTTGTGCTCTGGTGCGCATAAATGGCGGCGCCGACCCGCGGCGGTTGTAGCGGGAGAAGCGATTCGCGGGAGGACTGCTGCTGGTGTTGTGCCCGATTGAGGAGAGAACTACAGTGCCCAACATCCTTTGCGCTCTGGTGCGCATAAATGGCGCTGACGACCCATGGCGCGGGATGCTCGCGGGGACGCGCCCGGGCCAAGGGCGGGCCAGTCCACGCCCGGAGGAGCCCGGAGGAGGCTGGGCCCCTCCTCTAAAGACCGTGCCAACAGAAGGTACAGTGCCTAGTCTTGTCATTACCACCCCATCACCATTTCCATTTCTTCCCACTGTATGTAGATCCTGGGTCTTTCATTCAGGATGAGTAAGCGTGAGGGACTGAGCGCCCAGCTGGGTGGAAGTATTGTGGGGACACTGGACTCCTTTTTAACCAGGGCGACTTAAGTCCTAGCGCACGAGATTGAACGGACGGAACGCCGCCTATCTCTGGAGCCGCGAAAAAGCACCTGGGAACCACCCCTGAGCCCGCAGTAAAGAGGAAAAGGGGCGGGGGCCCACAGAGACAGAAACCAGCAAAAGCCCCGAGAGCAACTAAAATTGGGGGGAGTGACGAAATAGAACAAGTACAACGTGGATTAAGCCTCCCGGAAACACTAGCCTCAATTCCCTGCCCCGTGATGAATGAGGCCATGTGGCAGAGACTAGAAACTTTGGTCTCCACCATGCTGAATCCTATTTCATTAAAGCTAAGCCAGATTGAAGAGAAATTGGCTGGCCTAGAAGCCCAGGCCAAAAACAATTTTCGTACATTGGAGGCATTATTGGTAAGGACAGGATCAATGACTGGCCCAGAGCCCCAAACTCATCTAGTGACATGTAGAACAGATCCGACCACAATGCCCAAAATGCTCATAAAGACGGCACCTGTTCGCCTTGATTTGACCAATCCTCCAAGTAATAATTCTAATATCCATACTGGCATAACCCCTGGTACAAATACTGGCACAAATGGCAAAACTGCCCGTAGTCATCCAAATCAGTCTAATGTAGTGGGGGACTTAACAAACCAGCAAAGAAATCACCCCAACACAGCATCTACACGCTTGGATAGAATCCCGCTTGGGGGGGGGGGGAGGCAGCTAAGCGGATTACTGGAGGGATGAGAGATCGTTTTCTGGCCCATTGGTAACTGGAACTCAGACCCTACATCTCCCCCCAGCCCTACGCTCCCCTGGTACTGGTACTGGTGCTGGTGCTGGGGAACGTACTACCATTGAGGGAGGGCCAGATAGAATCAACAGCCCAACTGATGTCCAAGGCCCTCCATTGGATTACGCAAAATTTGAATGAGGGGGTGGGCAGAGGTAGGAGCCTCCCAAATCAAATGATTATGGCTAGAAGAGTACCCTGGGTAGGCTCCACAAGGAAAGAAATGTCGGGAGACTGTGTGGTTTTGAATTTTAAAAATGAATTTGTTGTCAGATTCCTTTTGGAGCAACTAGGTAATGGCTTTCCCAGAAGTTCCCATATAACTGTGTTACCATTGGGATATTTCTATAGACCCCCTTTCCCACTGACATCAGGGGGCAATTTACAGCATCGGGAGGGACAAATATGGGGGTTCTCAGGGGGAAACCTTAGGACACCAGACTTGAGGCTTGCGAATAGATTCGCACCCCTATCTGACCTAGAAGCATGTGACTGACTACGTTCAGCGAAGAGTCAGGCCATGCCGGTCCCTGTTATGAGGGAGAGCCCCCAATCACCCAAATTACACCTGGGGGCTAATAAAACGGTTCTTAAAATAGCCTCGTGGAATGTGGCGGGTATCGCCCCCAAATTGAGTGACAATAACTGGGCAAAAATCTGGCAAGACCATGATATTGCATGTTTCCAGGAGACCTGGGCCACGGAACTAGTGTTCATAAACGGATACCGCTCCTTTCAGACTTTAGCTAAACCCTCCGTCTCGGGGAGGGCAAAGGGGGGCATTTTAACTTTAATCCGAAATAACCTACTTGTTAAAGTAACAAAGTGTGACCTTTCAAACCCAAACTTCCATATCCTTACGATGGAGGTACAACAGGAAGGGACATGGCTACTAATACATTTTTATAACAATAGGTTTGGCCCAAACATGCATTCTATTTTGGGAGAGGTTGACAAGGCAATAAACAACATCGCATGTAATATTAATAACGAGAATGTCAATGTCATTTGGTTGGGTGACTTTAATTTACATCCATGTAAACACAATACACTCCCCGTTTGTGGTTTAGAGGATATGGGGGGAAATCCAATATATCATTTCACTCACAATGAGTATGGCAGCTGTCTAAATAGATTACTAGCCTCCTTAAACATGGAAGTAATTAGCGATACAGACCCACCAATAGGTGATTCAGTAGGAACCTTTCTTCGAAACGGGGTTAATTCAACGATTGATTATATATTACTTACAAACCTCCTTAGTACCAGGGCCACCAAGGCAGAAAATTCATTTTCAATTTTCAGTGACCACGCCATTTTATCTCTAGAGCTAAAGGTACTCATATGGGACCCACCTAACTATCAGTCCGTTGGAACCCCAATCGTGGCAAGAAAAAATGGTGTCCAACTAAAATTATTTTATTTGTAAATTTTGCAATAATACAAAAATAACATAAATAAAAATCGCAGTCACAAACGATAATAAAAGCGCAGGTCACATACGTTATGCGCTATCTAGCGTCAGGCTGTAAAATTATAAAGGGGGCAAAGGGCACAGTGGGGTATAATTCACAACAGACAATAAGACATCTCACCCCAGGTCGGGTTGCAACAGCTGAACAAGCAAGCGTGCCTCCATTCAAGGAAAAATTTGTCAACCATGTTATAATACCTGTACTGCAAATATGTGCTAAGCAATAAAGATATACAAACATTATTCATCCTGCTCTGCAGCGTCTCCCTGGCGCGACTCCTGATATTGTGCAAAGAGACCCTAAAAGCTCAATGGTCGGGAACATGGCGGAAGCAGTTCATTGTAGTTGTCCGATTGAGTATTACAATACACCATATCTGTTTCCCAGTCAGCCACTGTTGGTACAGGCCCTCGCATCCATCTCACTGCGAGTCTACGCTTAGCTAAAAGTAAGCCCATGTCCATCCGTTTGCGCACTTTTTTTCGCAAAGGTTTTGTGTATCCTAACAGCGCTAGCAACGGATCAGGTGTGATAGATATGCCCACAATCTCAGTTAACATTGCATAGATGTGACTCCAAAAATCAGCAACCGGGGGGCATTGCCATGCCAGGTGGAAGAAACCAAGCTCGCGGCATGTCGCAGCGCTCGCAGCTATCAGATTCGCGCAACCCATATCTGTGTAGGCGTTCTGGTGTATAATAAACCCTGTACAAATACTTAAAATGCACCAGTCTGTGCCTGCCGTTTAGAGAGACCTTGCGAGTGACCTCACAACAATAAAACCAGATATCATCCGGGAGTTGCTTCCCAATATCAGCCTGCCAGGCTAATCGAGCCTTAGAATATGGGGATATCTTGGTCTGCAAGGCCGAAGCATATAGTTTAGAGAATAATTTAATAGGGGACTGGGAATGGAGTAGGATGGACAGGGGAGGGGTTTCCATGGGTTCGGCCAGCTCATCTTCCAGTACCGCCCGGAGAGCATGTTTAGTTCTGAAGAACTGAAACTGTGTTAACGCAGAGGGCGTCGCCTTATCCGCCACTGCACCGTCCCAGGTTACCATTCTACCGTTTTTAAAGAGATCACCCATCTCGGACCTAGACTTTGCAATGATCGGAGCGTGCCTCGTTCTGAGCTAAGTGCGTACCAATGACACCACTCAATTCGCATTCAAGGCGAATACAATTGAGCTCCAGCGAACATCCCAAGAAGGACGTGCCAAGCATACGCCACTGAATTCACCGAGTCCAGAACCCCGCAACGCCTGCTCGGAGCTTTAGTCAAGAACCACGGTAATGGCTCAGGTGCGGCAGCGACTTTCTCTATGTGGAGATGTGGAAGATTCTGGGGACCATGAATCAAGGCATGAGCGTGCGAAGCTTGTGCAACCCGGTAATAAAGTTCAAAATCTGGTGCATCCAAACCTCCCGCAGTACATGGCAACATGAGAGTGTCCAGCGAGATTTGCGGTGTTTTACCCGCCCAGGCTAGCCTAGTCATCAACATACGTAACTCCTTGAACATGTGACGTGGAACTACTATAGGAATATTAACGAAAAGAAAGAGAAAGCGGGGCAACACCACCATCTTCATCAATGAGACCCTCCCCACCAGTGAGAGAGGGAGACGAATCCAGCGATCGACATCATCACTCAGCTTGGCAATTGCTTTTCCATAATTTGCTCGGATCACTAGGTCTGCATCCGAATGAACCTGAATGGCCAAGTAGCGGACCGGGTTAGAAGTCCACTGCAAAGGATAATCCAACTGTGTGGAAGTCATGCTAGGTGTCAGCGGGAAAATCAAAGATTTATCCCAATTGATTTTCAACCCCGATAGCCCACCATATCGCAGCACCTCACGAATAACAGGGGATAGGTGGAGTTCCGGGTTTCTAATATACAAAAGCGTATCGTCCGCGTAGGCAGACACTATTAAATTATAGTCAGGGAAGCGAAGGCCCCTATGGCCATGATATTCCCGCAGTGCTCTCAACAAGGGCTCAGCAGCTAAAGCATACAATAGCGGGGACAGGGGGCACCCTTGTCGAGTGCCCCGCGAAATAAAAATAGGATCAGAAACCATATCTCCAACTCGGACTCGAGCAACCGGTGAGTTATAAAGTACCGCCACCAACTGCAGAAAGACATCGCCGACCCCCACGCGACGTAGCACCGTGTAGAGAAAAGACCATTCAATGGAATCGAAGGCCTTCTCAGCATCTAAGAAGACCGCTGCAGCTGGGACTTCCTGACGGGTATGCTGAAGGGCTCCAAACACCGTTCAAAGATTATGCATGAGTGATCGGCCCTGAATAAACTCTGCCTGTTCAGGACCGATCAACTGAGGCAGTAGCGGGGATAGTCGGTTAGCTAGAATTTTGGCAAAGATCTTTGTGTCCACATTCAGCAAAGATAGCGGGCGATAGGAGGAGCACCTTTGGGGGTCCTTGTCTGGTTTCAATAGAGTAACGATCAGGGCCTCCCGCATGGTTGGCGGCATGACACCGTCAGCTCCCATCTCCTGAAACAAGGTGGCCAAATGGGGAATCAACAGATCACTGAAGGCTTTATAAAATGCCACCGTGAGCCCATCTTGTCCAGGAGCGCTGCCCTCCCTCATCGAATTCAACGGTAAACGTATTTCCGTGGGTTCTATAGTGCGCATCAAAAATTCCCTGTGCCAGTTTTGTAACCAGGGCAACTCAATGTACTCCAGATATTGCAGTATGTCCGCATCGCTAGGGGAGACTTTTGAGCTATATAGCTCTTGATAGTAATTCCGGAACTGATTAGCGATATCTATCGGATCTGTCCAAGTCAAACCCTCAGCATCTAACAAAATGGACACGCCACTGGATTCCAACCTATGTTTAGCCAGTGCTGCTAGAACCGAGCCCGGCCGGTCTGCCTCGCCATAAACTCTAGCTGTAGCATATTTGCCCATATGCTTGACCTCACTGTCTGCTTCGGAATTGAATTCGTCTATAGCGGATTTTAGTAGTTCACGCAATTGGGGAGTAGACCCCCGTGTCAGTTCTTCCTCCAAAGTAGCTATCCGGGTTTCTAAAAATGCTAGTCTATCTCGTATAGAGCGAAGGACTCCCGCATGTTTACTGATGGCTATTCCCCTAATGTAAGCCTTAAATGATTCCCATATGGTGGCAAAAGATTCTACTGTGCCAATATTAATCGTAAAAAACTCCGAAATTGCATCATTCAGTTCTGCTTTAAAAACTGTGTCTAACAGCGAGTAGGGAGGGAACCGCCATAAGAAGGGAGGAGGTCCTCGCGGAGGTATTGAAAGAGTCAATAGAATAGGTGAGTGATCAGAGAACGTTCGAGCTAGCACTGCACAGTCCTGTACCCTGGGCATTAACGCTTGCGAAATGAGCCAGTAGTCTATGCGTGTATGTATGTCATGGTGTGCCGAATAGTGTGTAAACCCCCCTAGCACCGGAGCGAGCTCTCCACACGTCCACCAGTTGCAGTTGTACAGAGATATCAACAATCGCTCTGGCAGCCGCCGACGGGGTTCTCATTGGTCCCTTAGAGCGGTCGAGCATTGGGTCTAAGACACAATTGAAGTCCCCACCCCACACCACCGGTACAGGGGAATGTGTCTTGATAGCCTGGAAAAGGGATTGATAGAACTGTGGTCATCATAATTCGGGCCATAGGAGTTTACAACGAGTAGATCCGTAACGTTATTATAGCAACGGGTTATGACATATCGACCAGAAGGGTCTGTCTCACAACATTCAATCCGGAGCTTCGCCCTGGGGTTAACCCAGGTCATAACACCCCTAGAGTGAGAGGTAAAGCTAGCAGCATGAAAAACACCCAACAGACGACTACCTGCCAATAGACTACAGCTCGGATGAAGGTGCGTCTCTTGCAGTAAGGCTATGTCCACCTCCTTTCTCTTTAAATAGGCCAGTATTTTGTGCACCTTTCTGTGGTCATTAAGACCTCTGACGTTCCATGTCAGGAAATTCAATCGTTTCCTATGATCCATATTGTTGTGTAATCAGCATATAAAGTGAGCTAGTGTCTGGATAGTACCCACCCCCAAGTGGCCCAACCACCATCCAATTCAAGGAGCAAAAACAACGACATGTGACCTGCAAAAAAAAAAAAGTATCATATAGCACCAAAATAAATCCCCACATTGCCACCCCCCACCCACGCCATGCATACCCCAACTGTGCAGAGGCAACTGATGACCCACCCTGTCTCAAAAAATACATAAAAACCACACATAATAAAAAAACACAGACATCAAACCCCAGAACAACATCAACAACAGCGGGTAACGCTTTGGGGCGGATGTTACCCAGCGATCTCAAACTTCAACGCCCTCCGCCACTCCACCTTTAAGCATACGATAAAGCTTCACTTTCAGGGTAGCAACCTCTGAGGGGGTCCAAATCAAACTACAATTCCACAAATATCTCTACTCCAAGGATACCCTACAGGACAAAGGAACTGCAAATGTAAAATAACAATCATTAGACATAAGGCACCCTCAGCAGAATGGGGATATCAGGGCAGCATCAACTCAACAAGCAGTTATGCAAAATACAGAGGAAGAATCAATATGGCCATCATTCGCTTAAACTCCACTCAGTCATTCTCATCAAGATCGTGCGGCGAGGCATCGTCTCCAGCATCATCCCCACGGTCCCTCCCGCGCTTGCCAGCCGTCTCCCAGGACTTGAGAGCTTTTTGCAGAGTTTGCGGATCCGAGAAAATTCTAGGTTTGCCATCAAAGAGAACTTTCAACCGCGCAGGGTACAGCATAGCATACTCTATTTGTTGATCACGCAACTTGCGCTTCAAGGGGACAAATTGCCTTCGGGCTTCCTGCACTTTGATGGTAAAGTCAGGGAAGAGGGAGAGGGAGGATCCCTCATACTGCAAGGTGACCAGTTCTCTCGCCCTGCGCAACGCTGCATCTCTATCACGGTAATTAAGTAGTTTAGCAATGATGGGCCGTGGGGGAGCGCCAGGCTGAGGTCTGGGGCCCAGCGAGCGGTGCGCCCTCTCTACCACGAACATAGCAGAGAAAGCATCAGCGCCTAGCAGAGTTTTAAGAAGATTTTCAACAAAGAGTTCCATGGGGCCCGTAGCTGTTGATTCGGGTAAGCCCGTAATACGGAGATTACACCGCCTCGACCTTGCCTCTAAATCTTCTGCCCTGTCCTGCAATGCCACCAGGGCTTTCTCGACCTGTCGCTGGGCTTTATTGGTGTCAGTTTGGGCTTCCTCTATTTCGGTAATTAGACGCTCCGCCATGTCTAGGCGCTCCGCATGTTTATCGACCCTTTCAGCCATTCTGTCCATCCTGTAGGTCGTGTCGATTTAGGCATCAATAGCTGTCAGACCCCGCTGCATGGATGCGATAATCTGTTTAATGTCACCCACTGTGTCTTCCGCGGGGTTGTCTGGGTCAACTGTCGCCGAATCAGTCGTATCCTCATAGCGCCTCGATTTACGCTGCTCGAAGTTAAGCTTTGGTTGCGACTTGTCTGGTTTGCCCATGGTTGTGCTTCTGGTGTGTCCAGCCACCCCGATGAGTTTATGCCAAGCACCATGCACCACCTCACGCTGGCTCGGCAGAGTGTGTTCTATGCAGCCCGCTCTGACCGCGGCGTGCTAGAAGAGCAATGGGCACAGGGGGGGAGGGGGAGGACCACAGGCAGCACTCCACCTTATCAGGTTTCCCCAAAGTATCCGTCCCCCAAGTGCATAGAAGTTATGGCGCCAGTGGAGCTTTACTTCACAAGCAGTGCCTCCAGGCCGCTATCGGCACGCAAGAGCCCGATGTGGGAAAACTGGGGCACAGCACCGGCAGCAGCGGGGCCCACCGCGGGTCTCTTGGACGGAGCAATGTAATAGAGTCCCAGGGTTATGCGGGCAGCAGCGTGAGTCCTGTATGCAGCGGATCCGCAGGGCCGCAGCGAGGGCAGCGGGAGCGAACCCTTCGCACTCCGATAGCCCGCCAGGCCCGCGGCCCGCAGTTCCCGGGAGAGCTCGGCTCACCTTCCGATCCGCGATACTCCGGATCGCCGCCTCAGTCCTCCACGAAGCCGCAACACCCAGCAAGGGATCGCAGCAGGTCTTCAGCGCCCCCTTCAATCCTGTACACGGCTGGCTCGCACCGGGCACCGCAACTCGCGCGCCGGCCGCGCGCCGATGCAAATGCAGCGGCGTTGATCTCCAGTCGTGCCGACGCTAGGCAGGGCAGGATCGCTTCGATAGCTTCAGCGGACGGCAGGCACCTCCAGAACAGGCTTTCCGCTCCCCTGTGTTACGAGAGAAGCTGCAAATTTTGCCGAATTGTGTCGGTGGATGGCGGAGCTTGATCACTGAGCGGCCATCTTGCAGCCAGGCAAGCTCCGCCCCCCTGCCCAACTAAAATGGGCCCATATCGACAAAATAAGGATGATCCCTGAAATTATGTTAAATACACGGGATAACATATTATTATGCCTAGAACCAGATGCTGATCCAGGGGAAATTGTGTCCGCTTTTGGCGGCATCTTAGAGAAAGTAAAATTGGCCCTTACACGCATAAAAGCGCCAAACAAAGCAAAAGGTAGAGGTTGGTTTGACTCCCCATGCACAAAAGCAAGAAAGGTTCTGATGCACGCTTTAAAAACCAGACCCAGAATCCCGGACGAAATAAAAACATTGCGGGCCTCATATAAACTGGCACGAATAAATAGAGAAAAAGGCATTAAGGAGGAGCTATGGGCGGACCTCGATAAGGCAGCTAGAATGGGAAACATCCGTGATTTCTGGAAGCTAGTCAACGCACCACATTTTAAAGATCCTAGCGACCCTACAACAGATACAAATGTAGATGAGGAGGCATGGGTCTCCCATTTTGAGAACATCTTTGCCCTTAGTCCTCACTCCCCAAACCTCTCCTTGTCCCCGGAGGTAAACTCCGAAGCTCCTCTTTCTTTTTCACTTACTGAAGTTAAAATAGGGTTGGACTCATGTAGTATGGGAAAGGCCCCAGGACCAGACGGCGTCCCAATTGACTTCTTTCAGGATATCCCAGACTTATGGGTACCTGTCCTAACAAATGTCCTCAACAGTATAGCTCTGGTAGGTCCCCCCCCCCCCCTCATGGTCAACAGGTGTCTTTGTCCCAATCTATAAAAAAGGAAACAGGGCTAACCCAAAGAATTATAGACCAATCTCCCTGCTGGACACAACATCGAAGCTCATGGGCCGCCTCCTCTCTAAGTTAGAGGGGTGGGCCAAGGAGAATAATATCTTAATTCAGTCCCAGTACGGATTCCAGCAGGGAAGGGGCACTGTGGATCAGTGCTTGAATCTAGCACTGACCATAGAAAAGTACACCAGAATGAAGGATGAAAAGATCTACATGGCATTCATGGACCTGTCGGCTGCGTTCGACTGCGTGGTCCATGCTAAGCTATGGAACATAATGGAGGGGATGAGGGTTGACCAAGCCATATTAAACTTTATCAGACAGCTGTACTCAAACGCCGCGGCATCGGTCCGCTATACAAAAAATGGAGAATGCACACGTCCATTTAAAATTGCCAGGGGAGTAAGGCAGGGCTGCGTCCTCGCCCCATTCCTCTTCTCCATATACACAAATGGAGTCGAGGAAGCACTCACAGTGGCCACCCGGGACGTCCCTGCTTTTGATTCCCAACTGCTACCAATACTGGCCTATGCGGATGACGCGGTGCTAATCGCCAGAATGGGGCTTGGTTTGCAACGCCTGATAACTGCGTATGTTTCCTTTATGGATTCGATACAGTTGAAGGTAAACCAAACTAAGTCCTTTGTAATCATAGCCGGGGCCAGAAAAAGAGACAAAATTCCGTATCTACATGCGGACACCGAAAGAATAGAGTGGTGGACTCCTTCCCTATCTGGGGGTTCTTTTGATAAGGACCTATCATGGTCAAAGCTGGTGGAAGGAAGGAAGCTGGTAATGGAGAGAGGTATCTCGGCTGTTAAATCTTTCGCCCAAAAATTGGGCGCAAGACCTTTACTACCAATAAAAAAAATCTACCAGGCCAAAGTAAAGGCAGCAGTAACGTACGGGGCTGGTGTTTGGGGTGTGGTAGCGCCAACCTCATTACAAACCACCGAGAATAACTTCTTCAAATCCACAGTGGGCCTCCCTCTCTCTTCTTCAAACCATATCTTACATTTGGAATTGGGTTTGCCCTATATTGCAGATTCAATACAACTAGCCCCAATTCTCTTGTGGCATTCAATCTGGCGGAGGGATACAGTGCCATTGACACAAACAATAATAAAGAATTGCTTAAGTATGGACAAATGGAGAAGGTCTAGGTGGCTCAGCTACGTGGAGTCAGTACTGAAGGAGATCGGTCTCCCGGAACTGTTTAAGGACCCACTGGCCTGTAGAAAGGTTTCTAAACAAAAAGTCACCAATATGTTCTTACTGATGGCAGATTATAAGCGAAAGGAATACCACAGAGAAAAACAAGCAGTTTGTATTTATCTCCAAAACCCGCCACTGATAGAGGGGGGGTACTCCTATCTAGTAGATGTCACCAGGCCGCAACACAGATTTATATTACTGAGGTTCCGCATGAATATGATCCCATTGATGTTAGGTTATCCAGAAAAAACATATAATCACGCGGATTTAAGCGCGTGTCCATGTGATAACCTTTCACCTCAAACTGAACTGCATTTAGTTTTTTTCTGCAGGCTCTATGAAAAAGAAAGGAACGACTACCTTAAACCAATTTTAAAGAAAGGGAATTTTAACCAATGCCGCGTGGCACTTTATTTTTTTAAATCGTTACCTGACCCCCTGGTTTGTTATTCAGTAGCTACGTTCTTATAGGCCTGCACGAGAAAGAGGAAGGGGGGGATGCCAAGAGACTTGAACCTGTCATGCGGTAACTTTTAATATGTGAATTGATTTTGTTGTAACAGTGTTTTTATTTTAAGATCAACAATGAACTATTTGCCGATTTTAATATCTTATTGTAATGTATTTTATCTGTGCTTTTGTGATCATTTTACTTTGATCGAATAAAGATTGAAATTGAATTGAGCTCCATCCCTGTAACCAAAGCTTTAAGTTGAAATAAAAAACTGGGAGGAGGGGGTCTCTCAAAGGGGCATGGCCGATGTAATTAAGGGCGTGACTTAAAAACACTTAAGCTAAAAAGCTGTGCTTAGCATAGTGTGCCGCCCGACTGGTATTTCGCTGCTTCTGTCATTGCATCCACATATATAATACAAGTAACATTGCACCTCCAACAAGTCAGGACTATTGGCTTTGCCAATGGTTTTTAGTTGCGTAAGATAAATAAGCAACAACTATGGCTTCGTTGTATATAACATTGAAAATGCTTCTGTTTTGAAATGATGAGACTGTGAAAGAACTATAATGAGTCTCTTTGAAGGTTAGGTTCCTCAAAGGCAGTGAAGGGTGCCACTGCTGCCGAGTTAAGATTTTTTTTTTTCACCCTGAGCGTGAGGGCAAAAATGGAGAGCCCGATAGGGTCCCGTCTCAGCTCCTGCTTTTTAGAACTGCTGGCGCTGAGCACCGGCAGGACCCCGCCCACTTAAAGCCTTGCCTGTGACATGGCCTCACTTCTAAGGAACCCCACACCACGGGGGTCCCTCTTCAAACAGGCTCCACACGACAACCCTGACTTCAAAAGGGCCTCTCCCTAGAGCACCTCCCTTCAGCGCTGCTCCACTCCTCCCCGCCGATAGCAAAACCCAACACTGCAGGGACCCTCCCTGTCCTGCCTACATGCTACATCAGCGGGCTCAGTTTAAGCCCGGCTGCTTCACTTCATAGTGGTCTTCAGTTGAGGCACTTGAACACCCCACTCTCCCCAGGCTGCAGTTTTTTTTAGGTCTTATTTTCGCACGTCCTCGGTCCTCCATCTTGTCGCTGCATGTATCTGCTTGCAGAGAGACATTACGACACCTCTCCACCAGCAACATTAAAGCTGACATTTTGAAAGTGTGTAGGTCTACGGTGGGGGAGGACAGCGCTCGCGCACCCCGCACAGCTGGTGTTGCCAGGCAGGAGCTGCCGTTAACCGTGTGAGATGCCGCGGTTGCTGTTGCACCGCGAGGGCGGGCGCCGGGCCCCTTCGGGGTGCGGGTGACTGGGGCGCGCCCCGCCTCGTTCCCTTCCCCTCTCAGTGCGAGCAGCCCTGCTCTTCCGCAGACTCTGCTCGCTGGATTTGCTCAAATAAAGGGCCCCTTTATTCGACGCTAGTAATGTTTTACCATCTGCCTCCCTAATTTGATTTCCATCATCTGCGCCGCTCACTCGCTACCATTGAAACCCGAGCGGCGGCCCCTGGGCACGCTTCCTTCTGTCTGAGACACGCCCCTGGCGCTTCCTGGCACAGATACTTTTCCCAGACTCTCCGTATGCAGCCCGAGGCGGCACCTCAATGGCAAGTTCGGCTATACTCGAGCCTCGTGCTATCTTGGAACTGAGGAGTCAAACTAACATTACCAAGAGGGCCGGCGTATGATTAAACACCTGTCGTAAACGCCTGCAGCGCGTGGACACTCAATAACGCACCACACACCTATTTTTTTTTTTACTTATTCTTGGGCTCACGTATCCTTTCATCCGCCCACTGGCTAATTTATAGATTCACCCACTTAGGTATCCAGAACAAAGCACACACAGAACCCAACAAGCATATACAGGATAAATTAAAGTAATAGCAATAGAAAATAAAAAATAAAAAAAAGAGCACAGGCTGAACATGGTGGACATGTGTTTGTGAAAACAAAAATTAGTAAATAAAATAGACAACGCAATAGCCAATAAACGTGGAATGGTAATACATTGATACACTATGCACAGCAATATTCCTAAATGGCTGCTCAGTAAATATCACTCGGGGACGCCCTCTTGTATCAATGTTATACCGATCCAAGATGACCAACCTGTTGCTTCTAAATGTGGCTGCCATCCTGAAACGGTAAAACATTTATACACTGTGCATGCATACAATTCCAATATGGCCACCTCATTTCGAAGCAGTGGCTGAAAAGGATGTGGCAAAGTGCAGATAAAATGAGCGGCAAACAAGTGGCCTAGTAGCACTGTCTGACAAGTTCCTAGTCACAAAAAAAAAAATTAGAAGTAAAGTAATGAAAAGGGACATATACATTATAAAATGAGAAAATGGACAACTAATGAAATGGCCCACTAGACCTGTTAACGAAGAGCACCCATTTTCAGGATTATTTTCACATTTAATCGCATAAAAAGGAAGGGCAATAGAGTTAATTGTTGAAGTGGGCTGACCCATTGCCCCATGCACAATCTTCTACACCCAAGGTTTATCAAAGAGGGTAATGAGCAACAGACCTGTGCCTGCTAATGTAATCTATCAGATCCCATGTAACCATAAGCCCATCTACATGTGTCAACAAATTGTAATGACAATCCACACAGGCCTGTTGGAATAAACATATGCTATTCACACTGCCTAGTTGGGTCTACTGTTTTTGTTTTATTCTTTCATAACAAAGAGATATGGCCTATGGGACCTGACATAACTTTTTCCAATGAACCAATCAGATCTGTATCCTTTATCATTGGTTTGTTACCCTAACCAGTTCAGGCCTATTGCATTGTGCATAAGCTTTTCCATGAGCAATTGTCAGGTACAGAGTCATAATATTACAAATATGTTTAAAAAAAAATACAGTTGGAAAACCAATATGTACCCACTCCTAAAAATGGCCTAAAGGTAGTCTCATAATGCAAATCATCAAC
Organism: Calotriton arnoldi; assembly: GCA_963921515.1. NCBI lineage: Eukaryota > Metazoa > Chordata > Amphibia > Caudata > Salamandridae > Calotriton > Calotriton arnoldi. Next base: position 4,652,677 of record CAWUFW010000224.1, on the reverse strand, counting down.
CCTCAGGGTGTGTCAGAGGGGATTAACCCACACCAAAACCATTGCCTACTCTAGTAATCTTTGAGCACCTATGTAACAAAATACCAGTCTATATGCTTTAGCACAGAGTAATAGCAATCCATCCTGAAAGGCGTATTGGCTTTAACATATGCTTTTATCAAAAAATAAACCAGCTGTGCTGCCTTTGTCATAACTTTTTATAATAAACAGATCAGACCTGTGGCATCCAACATAACTTTCCCCAATGAACCACTCAAACTTGCTGCCTGTATCATTGGCTTGCCACCATAACCAGCAGAGGCCTACTGTACTAAGCATAAGTTTTCCCAAACGGCAAAACGAGCACTATTTTTTTTCTAGACGCACACGTTCTGCTGAATCAAAAATTTGTAAAGAGGAAAATCAACATGAGGGTGGAGTCTAAGCCCATCTCTCAATGCCGCTTATTAAAGCTCTTTTGCTCTTAATCACACAAGGCCGGCAAAACCTGTTCTATCAAGCCAGACCTAAAACACTTAGAGCAAGGTCTGGCCTTAGGAGAGAAAAGCAAGCCCATAAACCTTCACTGAACTTTCTAATTTCTGCTGGGACAATGGGAAGCACCAAAGCAAAAGCCCCTTTTCAGGAACAGTGCAAGGACTTTCAGCACAAAAACAGTATTTTGACGGCTCAAACACACCCTAACCACTGGAAAAATGCCATGTTGAGCGTTTTACAGTAATCTGGCCTATTGGGTGTCACCCTATGTCTGCTGTTGTACCCCACTTGATGAAGGCTCTCAAACTCTCTTTTTTAAAGCCAACACCCATCACTATGTCTCATTTGTTTATTTAATGTAACATTCTTCATAGGGTGTCTATTGTGTCATCTGAGACACACAACATGTCTTAATTGGCGTATTACGGTATTTATTGGTTATACTGATACCTGATGTGATGCAGCCCCCAAGGACCATTGTAAATATCCATGAGGCATAATATGTAAACAAAGAAGTGTTACTCTGTACCCTTCTTCACTCTGAGCAATATGGATCTCATACAATGATATCACCTGAAGTTCCACTTAAACCGAGACCAAAAAATGAGTCTAGTTATGGTGGGGATACCACAATCCCAGTGCTTTCCCCCAACAAGGCGCTACTTGGACCACAAACCTTGGTCCCTTCACTCGGTTGTGTCTAAAGCACAGAGAGATATTGCATAATTTCATCCTTACAGCGAGCGAAAATTGCATTTTAAATATGCTAGGGAACATATCGTGCCGTTTTAAAACAAAAATGTTTTCATTTTTAGTGGTTTCTAAGATCAGTTGTTCCATTGAGTGTTAGATGTCTTTGACTTACAACAGGTGAAAATGGCACTGGATTTGCTTGTGTTTGTTGTGTGCACGAGTACGTGTCTGCATGCCTGGAATGGGGTTTGGTGGGGTGCATTTGTGCATTACTCATTGTCACCTCCGGTATAGCGCTTTGTTATGCTATAAAGATTTGCGAACATGAGCAGTGCATCTACTTGTAGGATTACCTGTAACTGCTTGTGGACCTTTATCATAAAGTCTGAGTGTGGTATGCGAGACTGGGATGACTGCTGCCCACAGAAGACAAACTCATGCCTCACGTCATGCTCTATCATTTGAGGGAGTCCATGGAGCACACACATAGCTACCTGCCAGAAGGTCCTTTGTAGGGTTCACCTGAGAACCCCTAAAAAAATAGAAGCTGGTGGTATCCCACGCTCGGAGGATGGACAGTTGACGTCAGCCTGATACGCTGGCCTTGTGCAGTTGTGAAGCCGTAAGCTTCAGCCAGCAGCCCAGCTTTGTGTATGGAATCTGTTGTTTCCCAACCGCTCACAGATCTTTTTCTGGCTTTGGACTTGCGCGTGCCCCATGAGGCTGAACTGTATCCGGAGCGTAAAGCCAACGAGCTCCCCAGTTCTTCCTAGCTATAACGTAGGCTGAAGCTCTGCTTGGCTACCCAGCTGCTGCGGACCTTACTCTGCAAGGAAGCCCTCAGCCAGCTCAAGAAACCCTGAGAGCCTCGAAAGACCATGAGTCTGCTGTTTACCTCACTTCCAGAGGCAAGCGGATTGCTGAAGATTCAAACTCACCGACGTACCCGTTCTCATACATCAGCTAAGCCCTTCACACCCCATACCAGTGCCAGAGCTGGGATACTCTAGATATCGAACCCTGCAAGCACAACTGGGAAGGTGGTGACTCAACCTGCTGAGCTCACCCACTGCGTGTTCACCAATTTTTAATTATTTTTATCCCCTTCTTTATTGCTCCCATTACCTTGCCGCGAACATCAGCCAGAACCCAGTTGGCTTGCTACAAGCTGGAAATCCAAAAAATAAGAGAGGGGTCCTACTCACCAAAGGTGATTTTTGATTGATTAGTGGTGTAAATGATGTGTTAGAATTTGAGGTATGCTAACAAACAACCCAAAGGGAAATTGTTGCTGACTTATTGCTACAAGCTGGAGCCATACCCCTAAAGACATGCAAAAACTCCAAGAGATTGTCCCCTCGCCTTGTAGCTACCAGTGAAACTGTTGTTGCTATTATGGTTTGCTTGGGTTGTGTTGAAATACCCACAAAATACAAAGTGTCATTAGTGCTGGAAGGTTTCCAAGCCTCCTTTTTGAGTAACAGTATCCATTCTAGATCCAGAAAGCTTGGCAAACGTTAGCTGTTTGCAAGGCCTATAACCCCACCCCTGTACTGCGTGCCTTGATTCCATATCTTTTCCATCCTATGTACTTTCCATGTGTCTTGAATGACACAGCTTTGTGTACATTAGAACTTTTTGCGAACATCCCTGTGATGCCCTGCCACCATGCCTCTGCCAGAGCTTGGAGAAGCTTGGGAGTGAAGGTACCGAACGGAGGGTGTTTCCGGAGTGTGCCCTCCACGAGACTGGGAATTGCAGCGGAGCCTTGCAACCCGGGGCAATCTGGGGCCCCTTCTCGACAGCGATTGCAGCAGCTGGGGTCGATCAAGGTCCTCGGGGGGGGGGGGGGATCACGATGGCTGAGGAGGGATCAAGCTCTCCCTGAGTCCAATGTGCCCGTGAGGCGGCACTGACATTGCGTCTAGCAGTGAGCCCGCCACCCCCCACTCCCCCGTCTGGGCGACGCCACCGATCTCCACCCTCGCTCCGACCCCTGCGCACGGATCCGACTAACCTTCAAGGAGGCCCGCATCCTGCTTCATTGCCCCTAGCGCATCCAGGAACTCTGCACCGCTGCTGCGAGAGGGCTTCCTGGATGGAGGAAACCACAGCAGTGTGGCCATGCTGGGTTCCTCTTGATCGGACGTTGCTCCCCCGCCCCTCCGTACTGTAAGTTGGGGCTTACTTGGTGAATTCCCCAGCCTCGTTGACACTGCATGCTGGTCTCGACTGCAGCGGCATCCACGGCCCCCGGTCGGACCCGTGGCTGACAGGGAGCTCGGTGACACAGACATCCCTGCCTCCTCTGCTGATGGCTCTAGGGGTCAGCCAGGGGCGCCCTTGCACAAAGGTGCCTTTGCCACTCCTGCACCACATGGGCTACACCATTTACCGTAGATCCTGCAATCGCTGGCAGCGAAAACAGACTGCAACACTGGATGGCGTCAGCCATCTTTGTTCACACAGTCTTTCCCCCTCCCTGCCTACTCCAGCCTGGATATACCCCAACTAGGAGACACTGGGGTAGGACTACGCACCATCTACCCAGCAACAGACCGACATTTTGGAGGCTCTCCCTTTGAGTAAGGGTAAAAAAACTGCTGAAGGTCTACTCCTCCTCAAGGATCTATTGTAATGTGTCTAACGAAACCCAAATAATGTTGGCATGCGATGCACAGTCCCTGATGGCTGCAGACAAAAGGACTGCCATGTATGTAGGTCCACCATCTCTCTGAAAATGGATCATCGTATACTTCCATCATATATCGTTTCATATACTGTCCTTCGTCTACTCTCTGTATATACTGTTACCTTTGTATCTCATAATGCTATGCTATATAATATAATTATGCTATTTCTATATTCTTTGCGCTCACTCCCTGCCAATACTCTTTGTGTTCACTTTCTGCAAATATTGGCAAATTATTCCTACTTTTTTTGTGTTTAGACGCATGTATCTGTTTTGTATCTTGTATGTAATCCATGTACTCTGATGTCCTCATGTAATGTAACTGGTTCTCTTGCAAAGCGCTCTGACACCTTTGGGTAAAGTACGCGCTATATAAAAATGCATAAATAAATAAATCATATAGTGTTTAGCTAAGGGTTCTGGTCTCAATACTGTACTTTGTTTTACATCTGATCTGACTCCACTTGACATTTCCATTTGTGTAGTGAGATTTCCAGCCAGTGGCGGCTCCTCCGCCCCACTGCCTTGAAGCAGGAAAAGAAAGGAAAAAATAAAATGACAATAATGTAATGTTATTATCATTTTATCTTGTCCTCCTGCTGCTGCAGCTTTGCGTGAGGGGGCGGGGCTGCAGAGCAAGGGAGGAGTGGTAGAACCCAGAACCCTCCTAAGAGCGCAGTGACTGTTTGGCTGGCCCTCTCGGGCTGCCCAAAACAGTCATGCGCACTTTCCCTGTTCTCCATGCAGGCTGCATTACAGCCTGCGTGGAGAACATGCCCACCCCTCCAGCCCCTGGCTGAACGCCGAGACCAATCACAACATTGCATTGCAGCGTTGCGATTGGTCAGGGGAGCCTGTGTGTCGGATGCTTCCTGTTCCTGGAGTCCGACGCAGGAGAGCAGGAGCAGAGACGCGGGACCTGGCGGCAAGGTAAGTGTTTTTATTAAAAAAAAAAAGCGAGACGCCCCCCTCAACCCTCACCCCATGCCCCTCGCACCCGACCCGACACCCGCAAGCCGTGCCGGTGCCAGTGTTTCCAGCTCTTTCTACCACACTGGTATTGTGTTTAGTGAGGTGTTGTTTGTGTTTTCCAGTTATTTGATTCTCTATATACTGTATATTTGTTCAAATGTGTACTCACACACTTTGACTGCATATTTATACTTCATTATACCTTTGTTGCTCTCTACTAGACTCAGCCCCTAAACTCTTGAGTTAAGCCTTGGACTACTCACTTGGTGACGCTACTTTCTCTTATGGGCTGAACGCCTTGATGGCTGATTTCTTGGCACCACGAGAACGCTCTCCTTTAAAGATCAATGTGGCCCCTGTGATTACTGCACCAGGGAGACCAGTAGAGCAACCATAGGCATGCCTATTTTGAACTGTATGCTTTATGTACGCAAGCCCAATTTCTTCAGTTCTGGATACACCCCATCCCTTTCCAGCCACATGTGGCCATTGAAAAAGACGTGGCCGACCCCACTCCCTTGCACGCGGCTGTGTATAAGCCCTATCATAGAACTGTCAACGAAGTAAACACAGTCGAGACTTTGAGTCGGGCTTGGGAGGGCTTAAGGAAGCTTGCCGGGACTTGCATATTATCCACATTTCCCCTTTCTTCATGATAGGGGCTCTGTAACACGTGCCCGCAACATGGGCATCTCCACATTAGGTGACCTGTACCCTCAGGATACTTTCCTAGAGCCGCCACTAAGTCAAGATGGTACTCAAATACCTATCCTGGAACTACTTCTATATCATCAACTCTGAACCGCTTGCAAAAAAATACACCCCACCTTCCCAACACCTCCCGCCTCCATGACGCCACTAGAGCACTTACTAACTACTCCATCGCCTCGTAGATTGATCACTAGATTATATAACCTCACGCAAACAAGTGCCCCATGTGCTCCCCCGAAGGCTCTGGCTCAGTGGAGGGATGATTTGAATAAACTACCAACAGACGTACAATGGTCATTCTGCTGCTCACAGTTTAGACTATTATCCCCAAACTATAAGCTGAGACTTATACATTTCAAATTCATACATAGGCTGTACCGCACCCCCTTGCAATTATACAAACTAGGGCTACGCCCCGACTCGAGATGCTGGAAGTGTAAACATGAGGATGCTACATTTTTACACGTTGCGTGGGACTGTCCATCCATAGCCGGGTTCTGGGAAGAGGTATACGAAACAATACACGCTGTCATCGGTTTAACGCTAGAATGCGCCCCACTGGTGGCCTTGCTGGGTTATGTAGAAGTGATCCCGCCCGAGAAACGCCGTCTTACAGCTATGATGCTTCTGCTTGCGAAGTGTAGACTAGCTATACACTGGGGTGCACCTACCACTCACCGAGTGGCTGCCTGGGTACAAGACATCGTTTACTGTCATCAGCAATTAGCTGCATTCTGGGACCTCATGCCTATGGCATCTCGCCCGAGAGACATATGGGAACCATTCGCGATCTGGCTAAGAGAAAAAAGCGAGATTGTCCCAGACGTCTCTGTGCCAGTCCAAGCCACAATATCGCTGACCCTGCCCCGATAGCTGTCTAAATACATACTAACTTGTGCAGACTACCCTCCAGAGGCGCAACTAGAGCCACATTTCGGGGGGGGGGGCTACTAAAAATGTCGGGGGGGGGCTAATTCTTCCACCGATAGTCAGAGTGGCGATGCAGGGGCTCTAAGAAGGGGTGGAAAAACAAAAAAAGCCTCGTTAGCAAGTAAATGGTCTTTTAAAGACCTGTGAAGTACTCTGGTGCTGCTGTGTGTGTGCCCGAGAAGCTGTCTCAGCCCGGGCCACACAACGGGGGGGGGGGGGGCTGAAGCCCTTTCAGCCCAATGGGCGTTGCGCGCCTGCTACCCTCCTATATACGGAGGACACCCACTCTGAGATACTACAGTGAAGATAGCTATTGCCACCTCTTGTCTCCTTTTTTTTTTTTTTTAAAAGAGCTGAATGTTTGTCTACCTAGACCATGTTTGCCACAACCAACTCCTAACCATGATAACCTTGTAAGATACCTGGCTTATTGTATAACGTGATATTCCTAAAAAAGAGCAGGACTAATTGGCGCAATGTTATTGTCCCTATTTTATACTGGTATACGATAATTAATGATGTGACACAACTCTGTAGAATGCTGTGTGGTCTGAAACTTCATATTTGTTTATACTATACATGTGTCTGTACAAAAATCTCAATAAATAAAAAAAAAACACAAAAAACATAGGCATGCCTTCTTATGTGTGAGTGCAGGCCTGCCATCAGTACTACCTGTCATCAGTACTACTTGCCATCAATACTGCCTGCCATCAGTCCAACTGCCATTTTAACTACCTGTCATCAATATTACCTGGCATCAGTACTACCTGCCATCAATACTGCCTGTCATCAATATTACCTGGCATCAGTACTACCTGCCATCAATACTGCCTGTCATCAATATTACCTGGCATCAGTACTACCTGCCATCAGTACTACCTGCCATCAGTACTACCTGCCATCAGTACTACCTGTCATCAGTACTACTTGTCATCAGTACTACTTGCCATCAATACTGCCTGCCATCAGTCCAACTGCCATTTTTACTACCTGTCATCAATATTACCTGGCATCAGTACTACCTGCCATCAGTACTGCCTGCCATCAGTACTGCCTGCCATCAGTACTGCCTGCCATCAATATTACCTGGCATCAGTACTACCTGTCATCAGTACTGCCTGCCATCAGTACTACCTGCCATCAATACTGCCTGTCATCAATATTACCTGCCATCAGTACTACCTGCCATCAGTACTACCTGCCATCAGTACTACCTGCCATCAGTACTACTTGCCATCAATACTGCCTGCCATCAGTCCAACTGCCATTTTTACTACCTGTCATCAATATTACCTGGCATCAGTACTGCCTGCCATCAGTACTACCTGCCATCAATACTGCCTGTCATCAATACTGCCTGTCATCAATATTACCTGGCAACAGTACTACCTGCCATCAGTACTGCTTGCCATCAATATTACCTCTCATCAATATTACCTGCCATCAGTACTACCTGCCATCAGTACTGCTTGCCATCAATATTACCTGCCATCAGTACTGCCTGCCATCAATACTACCTGCCATAGGGTATCTCTGGCATGTGCCACATCTTCTTTCTCTTGCTTACAAGGTGTGAGGTCAGAACGCCCACCCACACTACCTGCCCTCACTGCCCTAATGTGTGAGGGTAATTTGCCTGTGAAAACCATTTCCTGCTTTTCTTTTGTATTGTGTGAGGGAAGCAAATGCCTGTGGCTCATCTTCCTCGCTCGTACGGTGTATGGCAGAAGCTCTGGCATGAGGCCGATTTCTTTCATGAACACTATCTTCCCTCACACCTACAGTAGGTGAGCGGAGCTCTGCCGGAACACTATCTCCCCTCTGTTATGCCGTGTATGTCAGAAACTTGCCTTTGAATACTAGAGGTGGGTGAGACACTGAAAGCTCAAGACGGGCTCGAGCCTGAAGCCTGGCTCCAGCTCAGCTTGAGGTCCAGTTGTAACCCCGAGCCCATAACGAGCTGAGTTTTCATGCATTGTGTGTCTGCCTGTCTCCATCTACGCTGGATGTGGCCTTATGGCTAGAGTGTTCCTCTTTGAAGATGGGGAACCAGGTTTGAGTCTCGGCGGGAGGCCAACGTCCTGTGATCCTGGGCAAATCACTTATCCGTGCCTAAAAATGAATGTATCTGTCTGTAATGCAACTGTGCTCATGTAAAACGTTTTGATATCTTTGGGTTGAGTTCGCTCTATATAAAACTGCTGACCAGGTTTGTGTCTCAGCACTGGCTCAACTTCCTTTGTTTCTTGGTAAATCACTTAATCTCCCCCTGCCTATAAACAATGAATGTAACCTTGTGTAATGTAAATAACGTTCATGTAAATCGCTCCAATACCTTCAGTCAAGTTCACGCTATTAAAAAGTGCAGAAAAATGCACACAGGTTAAAAACAACACTTTAACATAAGGAAAGACAAATAATACCCATTTCCTGACTGATTTGTATAAAGTTAAACCAGAAAACCTGGATAAATCACGGCTTCCCCGCTTAAATTGTGTGACCGTAGGCAAATATTTTATTTCACCAAAACTCATTTTTCTTCATTATCACGTATGAAAGCACTTTCAAATATGTGAGTTCAGAATACCAGTTGTACAAAAACCTATTGTTACTTCTCGATGCAGTGCTACAACGTGATTTGTTAATGTCAAAGCTTCGCATGTTAAGGAAATACACTTATTTGAATTTTGAAGCGGCTTTATCATATTTTACGTTATGTCTGTTGTGCGATATACATAACAGACATTTTCATGGCTCGGCTCGTGCAAGGGCTCTAAGACCCGAGCCAGACCCTTGGCTCTGCTCTGGCTGGGCTCTCCCTGTAAATCTGTTGGCTCGCCCACTTCTGTTGAATACCTTTGTCGATCTCTCTTCTGGACAGTATGACGGAAGTGCTGGCTGCACCAATCTCCTTCCTCTCTCTAACAATGTGTGAGAGGAGCTCTGCCATGGACACCTTCTTCTCTCACATGAAGTGAGTGAGGGGACCCTCGTTGACTTCCAGGACTGCCAGCAGCTGTGCCACGTGCTAGCTATCTGACTGACTCAGCTGCTTTATTGCTTCCCCTTTAATGAAAGTTAATTATCAGCATGATTTAATTAATCGTATATCTCGTCTTACTTTATTGCTTCCCGCATTAGCACCATTAATGAATGGCGGGGCTGCCGGCTTCGGAATCCATCCCGCCCTGATGGCAGTAAGATGGAGGATGGTCCGCCCCAGCTGGTGTCCCCTTGCCCGCTGGAAGCCCACATCCGGTTTATAAGAGGCGCGGGACAGATAAAACTAGGGGCAGAGTGGTGGAGGCACGCATTCCTAAGAAGCTGGATCTGGTTGGCAGCATAGTTATGTCTGATGGCTTCCAAGGGAGGGCGGGAAAGAGGCTAAGCTGCTGTTAGCAAGATATCTCGGCAAGCCCCAGTCGTTAACGCCCCACCTAGGAGGCCTTAACGGCACTAACTGATGAGATGTGTGCTCTGCTGGCCCTACTGGGGCCGCTGAACAGCATAATTGGCTATGCTCAGCAGTGGGGAACATGGCGGGCGCTCACCTCAGGAGCTCGGTCTGCCAGAGGGGCAGGAAAATGGAGGGATCTCGTTCTCCTACATCTGACTGACTTTCTTCCTCAATATCATTTTTACCAGTTTATTCTTTTATCTTGTATTTCTACGTTACACTTAAACGCTTGTGCAAAACATTGTTTGTTCAAGATTTTAGTATTACCATGCAGCGGCTCAAATATTTATTTATAATGAATAGGCATTTCATTTGACCCCACATGTCGGCCAGACTGCTTCAGAATACTAATACCATATGTGAGACCATGTTTAGGCTTATGTTGGCTTCTTGAGGTTTGACTTGTTCACTGGCTTGAGTCATTGTACTCTATGATACCCATCAACAAGAATTGTTAGGTCAAGCCTTGGCAGAGCATGCGCTGCTCTGCAAGGCATGCTGTATTAGAGTATGGACTTGAAGCTCCGCCCACTCCGCTCCTATTTTTCATTGGCTTGTGTCACTGTCCTTTGTAAATGCTGGCTTCTGATTTGTTAGTCCCTCTTAAGTACCGCCTTGTCTTCATTTGTAACCTCCCATGAGGACTGACCCTTTTATTTCTGTTGTTACACTGTACGTCTTACTTAGTCTGTAAGCACTATTTTCTTTAATGAGTTTCTCCTACTACAGGCACAACATGCTTTCCTACAACATTCTGCGTGCTATGCGCGCTTTCACTTTCCAAGCAGCCCAGGACAATGGCGGCCGCTTTTTTGAAATGTAATAGGTCTTGCATTTAAAAGAGTTTGAGCTATTGGCATTGTAAATGGCAATGTTTTTTTTATTTATGTGTTATTTATCAAAACAGATAAATAAAAGGCATTGACATTTACAATTCCAATAGCTTAAACTCTTGCAAATGCGAAACTTAATGCATTGCAAATGCTTGTTTTTAATATACCTAGAGTCCTCACAAATAAAGGTGATAACCGAGGAACTCTATGGTATTTTTAGATTATCTGGATCCCGCGCTTGTCCAGTAGATTTATGTAAGAACTCCCTCCTTCCCCCGAGTCTTCGCAGAGGTCGAGTCCACTTTGGTAGTACAATCTTACCAGGGTGGGGAGAGGATGCTGATGATGAAGCATGACACTACTATGTGTGTGTGAGGCATCCTCTTCTATTAAGGATGGCCTCCCTGTTTTGAACAGTCCCACACAGTAGGAGTTTATTGACTCTAACTAGGGTCTCTCTATACCTTCTCTTTTCCCACTGGCACCCTACCTTTTTGTGATTTACGGTTTGACTTGCTCACCTCACTGCAATAATCATACTAACTTATTTTTAGAAAAGGCTTCATGGGTGACACGGTTTTGCCCCCCTCTCGGTGCTGTAAGAAACACTTGTAACTACTGCCCATTTTAAATGGCACTCACTGTCTCTTTAAAGATTGATTCTCGATGCCTCCTTACACCAGACATTCATCTCACGTAGATATTTCAGTAAGGGAACCACAAAGAGCTTTGCATGTTTAGATTCAGCCAGTATGAGGTTGGTTATCCTGGCACATGATTTTGATGCCGGTGGCTAAACTCTTTATCTATAATTTTGGCCAACAAGAAAAAAAAGGTGATGGGAGGAATGTTTGCAATCACTCTAACCATTAGCAATCTCAGGGGGTAGCATTTCAACCCATTGTTCTATTGCCCACCATGCCACCTCAGATTAGAGCCAGCCATATGCAAATCAGCCTTGATCCTGCTCCAATAGGAACAGTCCAGCCCTAACTGTCAAGTCCTCTCTAAACTGGAATACAAGCAACCCAAGACCGGTGTCTGCTCGATTGGGGCTCGTCAGTCAGGTGCTGCTTGGTTCCAGAGGCACAGTGAGCAAAGGACTCACGTCTGGGCACACCCTTCACCACTTAGGCCATTACATCAAACAGACAGAAGGGATGAATGATGGATGAAGACTTGCATTTCGTCTAACCACTGGCATTTGCTCGGGGTACAATTCCAATCCACATTTCTTTTTACCAAAATGCCACCTCAGAATAAATCCAGGCATGTGCAATAGGCTGAAATGCTACAGCGAGTGATTGCCACTGGTTGGTCTTTCTGCAAGCATTCCTCTCATCGCCTTTTATGTGATTGATTGTATGCCCTAAGTGGCCAAGGATATGCCCAGACATGGGTCCCAGGCACACTGTGCCACAGGATCCAAGCTACTGCTCAATGACGAGGCCGAGCAAGGCCGGCACCATTCTGGGGTTGCTTGTGTTCCTTTCTGAAGGCGGTCTCCTCTGGCAGTTTTTTATATATATATATATATATATATATATATATATATATATATATATATATATATACATATGTATTCGCTGACCGCCCTACAATTGAGGCGCCACACATCAGCGTTGTTCAACCTTTTATTCTCGTAGGTGGCAGGGAAACGGCATCTCCAAGCAGCAATTTGTAGAGACCAAACTCGTTTCGGGCTTCCTCAGCCCTTGTTCACTGGTGTCATCAGGAGGAAAGCTGCATAGTTTCGCGCCGTATTTGCAGCGCTTTAAATTCAGTTCTCGCCTTAGTGGGCGTGGCTATATTGCACTCTGGTCTTTGTAGTTTAAAACTTTGATAATGTGCCTCAATACCTCCACAGGATCCAAGCTACTGCTCAATGACGAGGCCGAGCAAGGCCGGCACCATTCTGGGTTTGCTTGTGTTCCTTTCTGAAGGCGGTCTCCTCTGGCAGTTTTATATATATTTATATATATATATATATATATATATATATATATATATATATATATATATATATATATATATATATATATATATATATATATATACATACATACATACATATTGGGTTAAAGTGAAGTTATTGTTAGCTTTGGTTATAATACCCCATCATAACTATAAAAAAAACCTCCTCAGAAATCATCAAAAAACACCATTAAAGTGCTGCTATGATTAAGAAATATAATGAGAAAAACATTGACATTTTCAAGTTGTTAGGAGCACAATGTATAACTTCACAATAGCCATCCAAACCATAACTTGCACACCAATGACATCACCCATAATGAAACAGATCAAATTACAAATGTGGTAAATCATCTAATAGTTCAAATTACATATCACATTACCCATACCACTTTGGCAGAGATGACAATGAATATAGTATCATTAATTGGTTTAATACTTGTAGTTTAACTACATTTCACTATTAGCTATGTATTTGTATAAATTTTGCGAGGTCGTAAGCATTGCATTTGGTGTGCACATTATGGTTAACATGGTTGTTGCTTTGCTCCTAGATGGTTTAGAACGCCACATCCAACATGGATCTGTGAATCTTGCTCTAAAAATCAAATTTTTTTACCATTATTTTTTCGCCAGGGTATTCCTTTTGGGTCCCTCTTTATTTTCTTTTAGCTCAGGGTAGTTTCACCATGCCTTCTTAAGTTTTTTCCTTTTTTGCAACACAGTACTCAGTGCACCATGTTGGGTAATGGCGGCAGCAACAAAAGTTTTCCTATGACTGCCAGCCAATCAGGGCGTGTTAGATTCATGAATCCTCAATGGAAAATGGGAGCAAAGCTCCCTTGTCCAATGCTTCTATATTTTATCTAGATTCACAAATCTTCTGTGCATTCGGGAATCAGAGAAGGTTCCACAAATTAAGAGTCCTGCTATTTCTAAAATGTAATGTCTTCATGCCCAGACCATAACACTTTTAAATGCTAATTTCTCGAAAGCTACTGAGCAGATTTACACTAAACCACGTGAAGGCACTTCCTTAAGTAAAGTTCTATTTGCATGCCCTGTTTAATGTAATTCCCTTCAGTCTTTATTTCTGTATTGAGGAGTAAAAAATCCTTTGGAAGTTAAAATGATAAATGTCACTGTTGGGACCCCTCTACTTTTAGCTCCCCCTCCCCCCACCCCTTGACGGATCTGCACAAAACTTGCCATGAAAAACCCAGTGTAAAAGATATTTTGTTTGGAAAATTTTGTGCGGATTAGATCAAGCAGCACCAACTTTATTAAGAAAACAAAAAATATCATTTCAATTGAAAGTCTAACTTAACCATAACTACAGAGGTGCTAATGCTCCTCTCTCTCTCTTTCTCTCTCTCTCTCTCTCTATATATATATATATATATATATATATAAAAAAAAGGCTAAGGTGATGTTATGCTTATAATATCTTACTTTAGCTTAAAAACAAAACCATAGAAATTTACTGAAGTAAACAAAGATCAAAGTTGTGTTATTTTTTGGTGAAAGTGTCAGTTAAAACGTTACATTTTAAACTAAAAAACACTGTAATTCATCAGTTATAGTTAACTGTAATAACTATAACTTGCACCCCGTCCCGCAGTGTTGGCATCAATTATGTCATTTCAGAAGTCATCAGTGATGTTATCAATGATGTCATAGAGCCTGTCATAGAGCATAACATGAGTGATGATGTAATATGTGAGGTAATAAGCAGTGCATGATGAGGCACAAATTAGTTACTATATATATGTACTTCAGGGGAGTTAAGTAACCAATTGATTGACCTAATAAAATGCATGATAAATGATTAAATAAAATGATAATAATGATTGGATTGGGGATAATGATTATAGTTATTGTCCTCTGGGGCTGTTATAACGAGACCTATGAGTTTAGTATTTTGTTTATTCCATGAAATGATGAAATATAGTCCTTTTACTATGTTTGTACAACAGAGAGCACTTCAGCACAATGTCTGCACAGTAACAAGTGAGCAAGGCTCGGGAGAGGCGAAACACGTCTTGTGGTTTGCAAATAAAATATGGACGTGCAAAAAAAAAAAGTGTGGTTTGCAAATAAAATGCGGAAATGCACCGGAGAGCGTCTCTCGGACTGATTTGTTGTGAAGTATTAATGTGAGCGGGAACTCTCACAGCAGCGCAGCACCCATCCTGTGAGGGATTGTTGGCATTTCGGGTGGACTTAACATATATTCACTAGAAAAACCAAAGGTTACAGGGACGTTATTGTTAGGATCAGATTTTACTCATGCAAAACCAGAGAAATTCAGCCGTGTTAGTTACCTGAGTTAACTATAACTCGCGCCCCCGCAATGTACTGCTTATGACCTCACATATTGCATCACTCATGACATGGTCAGTGACATCACTGATGACCTCTCAAATGATATCACTGATGACATTTCCTCCTATTTTTTTTAGGAATGTGGGGCTGCGTGGCCCCCCTTCCGTAAACCATTTTGGGCCCCGGGGACCCCATCCCGTAGGACCTGACTCTTTTTTGAAAAACTGGAGGGGGCACGCAGTCCCCATTCCAGGGACCCTATCCCCTGGACCCCGCATTTCATTTTTTTTAAATTAACAAAAGGAAGGGGCGCCACGTGCCCCCCCCTTCCCTGGGCCTTTTTTTTTTTAAAAAGCCAATTTCGGCCCCGGGGCCCGGCCATTTAAAAAAAAAAAAATTCTTAAGAGGGAGGGAGCCGAACGCCCCCCTCCCGGGCCATTTTCAGCCCGGGGACCCCAGCCCGAGGGGCATGGCCAACTGGTTGGGGACTGTGAGCAAGTCCTGATGGCCTCTGCGGTCCAGGCCAGCTCGCGCCTTTTGCGGGAACCGGCATTGCTTTTTACACCCAGGGAGCTGCTAACATGCAGCTCCCTGGGTGTAGAAAGGAAAGTGTGCTCTGCTTTGAACAAGCAAGAGCATAATGCTCTCGCTTGTTCAAAGTGGAGCACACTGTTCGCTATGGGTTGGTGGGAGCAGTGCTCCCGTCATCCCATAGCAAACTGCAATGTCCTGGGGGTGGGCACCCCGGGACATTACTGGAGCTGGCCCTGGGTACCGCCACCCCCCAGGGCTCCTGGAAGGGGGCCGCGTGGTCCCCTCCCATCTTCTGCAGAGCCCCGGGGAGGTGGCGGCCCCCTGGGCTGCGTGGGGGGGCGAGAGCCCCCCATGCATTATATTTTCATATAGCCCCAGTAAGGTGGCGGTCCCCAGGGCAGCGGGGGGCACGTGGTCCTCGCATTTTAATATATTAGCCCCGGGGAAGTGGTGGTTCCCGGGGCTACGTGGTGGGGGCTGGAGCCCCCCGACGCATTATATTTTCTTATAGCCCCAGGGAGGTGGTAGTCCCCGGAGCAGTGGGAGGCGTGTGCCCCCCGCATTTTAATATATTAGCCCATGGGAGGTGGCAGTTCCCGGGTCTACGTAGGTGGGCTGCAGCCCCTCAGCCCTTCATGCATTTTAATCTGCATATAGCCCCGGGGAGGTGGCGGTCCCTGGGGATGCGGGGGCCCGCATGGACCCTGCATTATTATTTTTAATTGCCCCTGGACCTGGCCCACCCCGGGGGCCTAATTAAACGAAGCGCGACAACCTGCGCTTCGTTTTTTAAAACATTTTCAGCAGGATTCGGAGAGCCACCGCGAATCCCGCCGTTTTTTTGTTTTTTTAAAAATTATTATTATTATTTTTTTTTAATGCTTTTTGCCCCCCTCCCAAAGATGCCCAGGGGCTAAGGGTGTTTCTACCCTGCCCCCTTATCTTTTTTTTAAATGTTTTTTCTTGTGACTCGGTTTAACTGAGTCACAAGATGGCTGCCAACACTTCCTGGTTTGAAGTGTTGGCAGCAATCAGATCTTAGGGACGAGATTGGGAGGGTTCGCTGATCCACCGCTGCCACAGTTGTATATCTGAGAAATATATAAATTTCTCAGGAACTACTGAACGGATTTACACCATTTAACAAAAAGACTGCTTTCTGGACCCAGAGTTACCTTTTTGCCAAATTTGGTATACTTCCGTTCAGCAGTTCGGACTGTAGCCGTGTCTACAGTTTCCTATGGAAATTAACTTGGAGAAAAAGCATTTTGGGACCCCCCCTTTTTCTCGGCCGCCGCTTGACGGATCACCCCGAAAGTTTCAAGATAGAAGCTGAAGTGACTGGCGTATTAGTTTTGAAAATTTCGTGAGGATTTGTCAAACGACGCCAGAGTTAATGGCAAATGAAAAAACGCTCTTCCTACGACTGCCAGTAGGTTATATATATATATATATATATATATATATATATGTATATGTATATGTATATATATATATATATATATATATATATATATGTATATGTATATCCTAGAATGATGCTATTGCTGAACCCTTAATTTATATGTAAAGCAGCGTGACCCATAGTTTCCACTTTGGGTCCATGTGTTCATGGAATGTTAATATCAAAGAAAGGAGTATGCAGTTCCTAAGGAGGCTGACAGTAACTTTGGGGTGTGAACAAATAACTGGCTACCAAAAAGGAGGATGGGGAATCCCTCCTTTCGGAATTAGTGCCCTCACACCCAGCCCGCTGGGTGTCATGCTTCATCATTGGGCATGCTCCTCGTCGGAGTCGGCGCTGCAATACCCGGCGGGCACCCTCAGTGGGGGCTCTTTGGCGGAGATCTTTTTTTCCTTGCCGTATGGTGAGTGTGTGTGAGGGGCCCTAAAGTGTAGAAGTGTTGTGTTGTGGTTTCTAAAAAGACCAAGTGAGTTAAAACAGGGAGAGGGAGGAACAGGGCCACTAATTTAATAATCCTGTCTCCCACCCTGATTAAAAGAGTGATGGCGACTGTCTATAGTGATGTTATAGGCAGTTGCTCTATACTTCATGCGGTCAACATGTTTCTTGCCCTGATTGACCCAAGAAGGATCAGGCGGCAATTCCTCAGGACCTAATAAGAAAATTGGAATCTACACTAAGTGGCTGATAATGAGGTCTAATAACCTAGATATTACCAGTCTGATAGCACCAGTGGCGTGTGATGTCCATGGGTGTGGTAGCCAATCTATAATTTATTCAAGACTGGCCCCATCGGGTAGCGGCATCAAGTGGACACGTTAATTCAACGAGTGTCAATAACTCGCGCCCACTCGGCGGAGGACCTAACCTGCAGTGCCGGTTACACAACCTGAATTAGACCCCACAAGTGCTCGACTGCAGTACAGGGAATGTTTGTAATACCAATTGAATGTTTCGCCAAGTAGTGTAGTGAGTGAGTCCAACCCTCTACAGGAGTGTTTAGTGGGTCCTCCCGAAACTACATTTGAAAAAAATAGGTCTAAATGCTGAATTTTTAGGTATAGCTACAGACAGCTTCTGGCAGACTTTTTGTTACCAGTTCTTGACTTTATACATTGAGTGGACATTTGCTCCTACCAGAGGAGTATTTCTGTCTTAATCGCTGCGATTAGCTGTTTGGTGTATCATTCCACCTCCTTTGGAGTGCTTGTACTGCAATACCTGAGAGATGGTTTTTCATCAAAAAGTACACAAAAAAATCTCACTTTTTGTTACTTTCAATTATTTATCTCATAGATGCAGTACCAATTCAACCACCACGTTACCACGAGCAAAGTACCACCAATGCCATCAATACAACCACCAGTACTGCATAAATCAATACACCCCACCAATACCGAAACCACCACCAATATCACCTCTAATACTACCAACAATAACAGAATGATCAATACCAGTGCCACTGCCAAAACTATACCATCAATACAACCAATACCACCACCACCTACACGAGACCACCACCAATTGCACACCCAATACCACCACCAATATCCCCAGTACTAAACCACTTCTAGACCACTCCACCACCAATGCAACCACTAATACCACTACCACTATTTATTGAGAGATTGTTTTTCAATTTGCTCTCCACATATGTGTATACTGTGATGTTGCACCTTTTCAATGTCTACCAAATATTAGTGAGAATACATTAGGTTAGATTATCACAAAAGTATTTAACATGTTTTACTAATACAGTTTCTTACACATGAACTCATATCCATTACTTTCCAAATATATTAGAAATGAAGGCACCCATAATCATAGAGATTGCACTGCACATACCAAACCTGAGGTCTTATGACGTTGGTAATGAAATTCTAAGCACAATAAGCCTGCCAATCAAGGGTTACGGGGCTAGGAAAATGATATGTTGGATTGGAATAGTGGGATAGAGAAAAGGTTGAGGAGTCACCACACCACTTAATCTAAGTCATGCCATATCTGTATAATAAATAGAATAACAAATGTTTGCACTATGGTGTTCTGTCATTGTGGTAAGGATATCACAACATTTATTCATAGAATTAGTCATGTTTCTACATTTAGCTGACTAAAAATTATTAAAATGTAATTCTTTCTGTTGCTTTATCCCAGCCTTTTTCTAACAGTTCATGGGTTTAACGTGTAGCAAAGACATTCTGGCTCATGATGCACCACGGCAGGTTCTTCTGCAACTTTTTTAACTCATTACCTTTTATCAGTAGTTGTTCATCTTCTTAGTGAAAGTATTTCTCTTGATCTTTTCCTTGAGTTGCTGAAGAAGTTCTAGGACTTAGTGACAGGTTAGGGTTGTGCACATATTGTGCTTGACAGAGATTGGCAAGTTCCATTAGGAGTGGAACACCAAGGACATTTGAGGGTATGGCAGCCATGGCTTAGTTGGAGATTGGAGACTCATGGTCAGTTTGGTTTCCATTCCAAGATGGTTCTCCTTTATTTATTGAAACACTTGACCACACTTGTACCCAATCCAAGATGGCACTTGTCACTACAGATCATGACATTATTTCCTCTTCTGGGTCGTTCTAGACAGAGACACTGTAAGGCAGCAAGAGGCACACATTCATGGCCTGGTAAACGTCTGTCTAGTTAAGTTCTCTGACTCTTGCATTAGTTCACACTTGGCCATCCCCCTCGCTGCATCTTTGTTGTTTTTACCAATCCCCTTTCGTTTTCTCTACATTATACACTTGCTGTGTTGAACCCCTTGCCTTTAGTCTCTCTGCAGGTTTCTGGGCACTCTCACTGACCTAGTCTCCGTGACTCCTGTAGGACCAGTAATCCCCAGGTTTGATTGGGGATTGCTGTGCTCAGCTAGGGTGAGCTCCAGGTTGCCTGTGTATACTTGTTTTGTTACCCTCGGTCCCTGAGACCATTCCACTAGAGCATTGTATTCTTACTAGTGCTTTTGAAGTTTTGGGTTCAGAAATTATGGATGTCCTTATTAATACTGGTGGTAGTGGCATTCTATGAATCAAGGAATTGTTCCCTAAATTGAAAATAGACTTTATTGTAACTATTTTCGCAATTTAAATTATACAATTATTTGAAAATGAGTAGCTTTCAAATTCACTGCTGTACATACATCTCCATAGCACAACATAATTTTAGTACCAATCCATCGAGGCACTCTTCTGTACATAATGTCCCATTTCCTCAAAAAAAAAAACTTCAAAAGCAAGGTAGAACTAAGACAAAGCCTTAATTGGTGCCAATGATTAAAGTTAAGTGAGCATCTACGGGAGGTGTAGCTTAATTCAAACAATCAAGTAGCTTCTTCTTCAATTCAGAAGGCTGTTTACATGCTTTAATCTTTTAGGTGTGTTACGTGCTAACTTCGAACTGAAGTGTTCGCTATTTTACTCGCTCGTTTCTTATGGTTTTGGGCTTAATCTAATTCTTTTTCACCATTGCATAAAGTGAGGAAGAGGGGCCGCACATTTCATGAACAACTGTTATGCCTTATCCTTTAAAATAAAATCTGACTAGGCATGTGTCCCCTCCTCGCTCAGTGGTCTCAGCTTCATCAGGCCCATGGGAGGCATCACGGGGCATATTTAGAAGTGAATGGTGAAGCGTGGTGTTAAGCAAAAATTGCTAACTTCACGCTCTGCCATTCTAAAAATGCAGGGATGCGCCGTATTAACAATGGTACAGCACATCCCTGCGTTTTCCCCAGCGCTGGCACTAAACTCAGCTAGCTCCAATGAGGGCACCCCTTGCACCATAGTGCAAGGGTGCCCACGTTGAGGGAATTATTGTTTATGTGCAGGAAGGTGTCCCTTCCTGCACATAAACAATCACTAATGGTGATTTGTAACTCCTTTGTGTGCTGCATTATGCAGCACACATAGAAGTTGTAAATCCTAATTTTTTTAATGATTGTTTACGTGCAGGAAGGGACACCTTCCTGCACATAAACAATCATTCATGGCGATTTGCTGTTTCTATGTGTGCTGCACAATGCAGCAAACATAGAAACAGCAAAAACGAGGAGAAATTAAACATTTCTCCTCATTTCGCCATGTTAAGACCAGGTTTTCCCTGGTCTTAATTTTGGCGCTGCCCCATATTTACGCCACCCTTGTAAATAGGGGGCAGCGTCGAAATCAGTGGGTGTTGCGGCGGAACGCCCACTGCACCACCCATTGCCTGCCCCTTTCACACTAAGTGTAGCGTGAAAGGGGGCCTTATTTACAAGGCAATGCTAAGCCCCGTTAAGTGGCTTAACGCCGCCTTGTAAATAAGGCCCCATTCCTGTGGCGATAAGCCATTGTAAATATGCCCCCACGTTTCTCCATCTCTCCTCCAGTGCCGTGGATTGAGGAAATATTATAGGTGTAGCCTACCCCACACGGAGGCTGACTGCTGCCCTCCCACCATGCTGTAAGAAGCCTACAGGCTGAGAACATTATTAATTTTATTATAACTATTTGTATTGTTTTATTAAATTACAAAACTACAGCTGAGTATCAAAGACGCATTGTTTATCAATTTTAAAACCTTTAGGAGCTGTGTGTCGCTTACTTTGATTAGTATGAGGTTTCCAGAGAAGAGCATTATTTGGATGTGGCAGGATCATAGCTTAATTCGGTTCCTTCACTCCCCCCACTGTGAGCAGTATGTGAATGATGCATTAACCTATCTGCTTCCGTTCTAGCATTTGGAGTAGTCCCGCTGGCCTGCACCCCTAGGACCTTGTAGCGAATAGATGGGTTCTAGAATGCATACCATGGCCTCTGTTGCCCAGTTATAGGGCAGGTCCCTCCTGTTCCGCACGTGGAGCCACACTGTGTACGTTGGGAAACCGTAACAATGTGATGTCCAAGGTCAGACACTCAATCAACATCCCTTCAGACCTCTATTTTTGTACCCCTCTCACCTCCTTCCTCAAGAATACCTGGCTAGGGACCCTGAAAATGTTTTCAGCATTGGTTGGCTGGGGTGCTTACATATGAAGGTGGCATGCCTTTCGATTTGGCACTGATATGGAATGGAATGGAATGGAATGGCTTTTATAGAGCGCATGGCTACCCGGAAGCATCCCAGCGCTGCGAATCACTAAGAGAGGGCCGGACCTCTAAGGAAAGAGCCAGGTCTTGAGCTGTTTACGGAAGGCTGAATGATTACATTGACTGCGGAGATGCAGTGGGAGACTATTCCACAGCTTGGAGGCATTATACGAAAAACGCCTGCCTCCACTTCTGGCCTTCTTGACCCTTGGTACCACTGCAAGATGTAGCTCATCCGAGCGGAGGTTTCTATTGGCTTTGTAGGGGCGGATCAATGATTCAATAATGCGAGGACCATTTCCTCTCAAGGACTTATGGGCAATGCATAAGGCCTTGAAATCAATTCTTTCCTTCACTGGCAGCCAGTGGAGCATCTGGAGTGCAGGTTTTGCAGAGCTGTGTTTCTGGGTGCCCGTTAAGAGCCTAGCCACAGAATTCTGCACCGTTTGCAGTTTAGATACAACATTTTTGCGGGCTCCAAGATAAAGAGCATTGCCCTGGTCTATTCTTGACAAGATGAGAGCTTGCACCAGAGTTCTTCTCGCCTGGTCTGGTAATAGCGGCAGAATTTTACGAATCATCCTTAGCAAGCCAAAGCAAAGTGCAGTGGTTTTCCTGGCTTGCACTTTGAGCGAGAGCTCTTGGTCCAGCCAAATACCCAGGCTTTTTTTTCAGTTTTTGGGATGGGTACTGGGCCCATACAGGCTGGCCACATAGTGTTGGCTTTGAAGTTTATCTGGTTGCCCAGAAGCATAAGCTCAGTTTTGTCACCATTGAGCTTTAGGTGGGAGAGGCTCATCCACTTGGTGACTTCCTCCAGGCAGTGGTAAAGATCCGGGAGCATATGGTTAGTCTGAGTCAAAGCCACCACCAGCTGAGTGTCATCGGCATAGGTGATTAATTGGATCCCAAAGGGGAGCACAATCTCTGCTAGTGGGTGCATGTAGACATTAAAAAGAGTTGGGCTCAGAGACGAGCCCTGTGGGACTCCACACTCAAGAGAGACCGGTTTAGATCGAGCGTCGCCTGAGAACATGTGAAAACACCTGCCAACCAGAAAGGATTGGAGCCAAGATAGCACTTTCCCGGACACACCTAGGTTCCTAAGCCGGTGTGCCAGTGTCTGGTGGTTCACCGTGTCAAAGGCTGCGCTTAGATCGAGGAGTATAATTGCAGCTGTGCCTCCTTGGTCGAGAATCTTCCTTGCTTCTTCCACGACCACCACTAAGGCGGTCTCGGTGCCTTTGCCTGGGCGAAAGCCCGTTTGGGTAGGGTGGAGCAAGTTGCTGAGTTCCAAGAAGGAAGAAAGGGTCTGGTTGACTATTTTCTCTGTAATTTTGCCCATAGTAGGAAGCAGCGAGATGGGGCGATAATTGCCCATGTCTGCAGGATCCAAGTTTGGTTTTTTCAACAAGGGCTTTACCATAGCTACCTTCCAGTCGGGGGGAACAATCCCTGATGACAGGGATGAGTTGATCAAATTGATCATACTAGGGGCCACTGTATTGGCTGCCAACTTTAGAATATTGAGCGGTACCGGGTCCAATGGTGAACCCGATTTGACCTTGCTAAGGGTGGTTAAGAATAATTCCTGGGTCAGAGGGGTGAAAATCTCAATATTGTGTCTCTTTCCAAGATTGTCCGTAGCCATAGATTCGGGAGTATCGTTGTCTCTTTGTGGGAGCAGTTTCAGGATCTTTTGCACCTTTGTAGCAAAGAATTCTGCCAATTCATTACAGCGGTCTCCAGAAGGATCCGCTATCTCTGGGGGATCTGGGGCTTTAAGAAGTTTCTTTGCGATCAGAAAGGTCTCTCTGACAGAGTGGGCTGCTCCTGAGATCTTTTCCGCGTAGAAAGAGGCTTGCGTTCTTTTTACTTCGGCCTTGTAGGTTAAAACGGCTCTCCTATACTCCTGTTTTTTAGTTACGGAGAAGTCTTTCCTCCATGACCTCTCAATGCGTTTACAGGCTTGTTTTAGAGCCCTCAGTTCAGGGGTAAACCATGCGGCATTATTGCCGCCTGGTTTCTTCTTGATAGGTTTTTTAGGGAGGACTGCATTGAGTGAGTCCTCAATCCAGTGAGTAAACTTCTGATAGTCTGGAATGGGATTGAATTCCAATATCGGTTCCGTGTTTTCCATTACCTGGATCCACTCTTCCAGCGGGAGTTTGGACCAGCGGCGGGCGAGTGTTTGCATAGGGTGTGAATAAGATGAAGGTATCGAAGGGGCCCAGGTTGCCGAAATGAGGGAGTGGTCAGACCATGGAATGGGCATAGGGGTTTTGGCGGTAAAGTCCATCAAGTTGGAGAAGATTGGATCTAGGAGATGTCCTTTAATGTGAGTTGCTTGGGAGACCTTCTGATGGAGTTGACATGCCATCAGGTCTAATGTTAATTCAGATGCTGATGAGGCCGAGGGATCATCAAAGTGGAGATTGAAGTCTCCCAAGAGAGTAAAATTAGCCGAGGTGCTAGCCTGGGTCATAACCGTCTCCGTCAGAGATTTGTCAAATTGGCCCATCGACCCCGGGGGGCGGTAGATAAGAATACCCGAGAATGAAAGTAAGGGGGTAAATTCAATAGTAAAGTGGACATTCTCACAATCTAAGAGTGGACTATCTAATAGTCTACAAGTCAAATGCTCTCTATAGATTATGGCTATCCCACCTCCTACTCCCGCTATTCTGTCTTTCCTTTGGATTAAATATCCAGGGGGGAGTGCCTGGACCGTGTCAGGATCTGAGCTGGGGTTAAGCCAAGTTTCCGTAAGAAACAAAACCTCCGGTCCAAGATCTGTTAACAACATAAAAATCTCGGCCGTGTGCTTGGGTAGGGACCTACAGTTAAGCAGGAGCAGCTGGTAGCATCGCCTATATTCACATAAGAACTGTCCCTCTGGAGTCCTTACTTTGTACTCGCCTTGGCTTCACGGAGAAGCTCTGCAGCCCCACCTGAGAGAAGACATAGTGTAAGATTCTTTAACTTTTAACCCTGGACTTTAACCAATCCCGTGGAACGAAGAAAATCGTACAGGTCCTGTGACCTAGTGGAAGATCAGAGGTTGGACTGCCGAGGGCCACGTGACACTGTGGTCTGCATTGGGGAATTCTTGAAAGAGCCACAGACTCTGGAGCAACAAGGGGCAGGACCAAAGAATTGCTCGCTTGTGTCTTTCACTGGACAGACCCTCAGTACATGACCTTAGCTGAGGAAGGAAGCGAGGACTGGACGTGAGTCCCAGTGGGTGCTGAACATGTGACTCCTCTGTTTCCTGCCGCTGACAAAATCCTGGACTCTTTGGGGGTAGGGTTGTCTTTCATTCCAAAGACCCAGAGAGCACTAAATTGCCCCCCTTCTACCAAAAACTACAAGGAAACCATTTGATGTACGGTTCCCTAGGTATTGAGGTTACAAAATTCGTTTCTCATGACATGATAAGCCTAAAACTGGGCCCCCTTGTTCCTGGTGGGTGCTGCCCTCATTCACTGGCTGTCCACAATAATGCACATTTTTGACCACGACTGCCAGTTGGAAGATGCAGGCCCTTGGCAGCTGCGAACCCCTCTGGCAGTCAACGGTTGTTGTAATCTCCTTTGTCAGAACCCTTGGAACCATCACATTGCCTTTTGCAAGCCATGTCTCACCAGCTGACACCAGTGAAGAACTTCTGGTGCAAAACTGACCACCAGAATTCAACCCGCTGTTTTACCAGGCACCACAGCCTCTCAGCAACTCCTTTGTTTCAGCCAGAGAACACCCATTTCAGGGCAGAGATCCCTTCCACTTTGACAGGTAAATGTTGGTGTTTGGTGTTTTGGAACACAGCACCAGGGCACACTGTGATGATTCTTCTTGCCGAGCATAGCAACTATGTGAAAGGTTACACATACAAGAGGAACAGCTAGGTTTGGCCTTTGATTCACTGAAGGCCTTCCTTGTCAAAGATTGAGGCTTATACAATTCAAGATCTCAAGAAGGCTTCAGAAGCCACCCCAGCTCCTATCCTCAAGAGAACATTGACCGCCGGCTCGTTTGCTAAACAGTTATCGCGTCTTTCCATCAGACTATTATAATACTGATTGGAGCCATACTTCTGCTCGGGATCCACTGGTTTTCTCTCATGATCATTATTGTAAGGGTCTGCTTTTTCTATTACAAATAAAATATTTTAGTATATCTCTGAGTTGACATTGACCTGTACTTTGTGGGAATACTAAGTCATGCTGTACCTGGGTTCTCACCAATAACAATCACGCAGTAAATCTTAACTTCTCCTCTAATCTACTACTGGAGAGTCATGTATAAACAAGCATTGGGAAAGTGGTATGTCCGAATCATGCTCACGAGGATTCCGCTCAGGAACGTTCGTGAGCAGGATTGCAGGTGGGTGGTTGGTTGGAGAGAGAGTCGTTTGGAGCGGTCTGGGAGTAGCTGTTCTCATTGTTGTCTCCCGTTCTCTCCTCTGCTTGTTGATATTTTAGTAAACTGCTTTTATGAACTTACCTGCTCTCCTCATCTTGCACCAGAAAGCCAATAGGTCTGGCTTTAATGTACCAACAATTCCTACCCCACGTACACATTTAGGGTGCTCGCTATTCGTGTGCTGCTGTATTTAGCACTATTTCTTAGCACTAAATGCATCATTGCTTCCATTTTGGAGGGGGCATTTTTGCTCTAAGAAATAGTGCTAAATGCAGAATTACCCTTTTCGCATAATTCAAGCGGAATTCTAAGGTAATTCCGCGTGATTACACTACATAGAATTACGCGAGTTATGCCCACTCTAATGGAAGCACTTCCTGCAAGGCGGAATGATGCATTGACAGCTGATAGCATGAGATGATACAGTAACACTCCTCTGGATGAAGCCAAGCCAAAGCCCACTATGCATATTTTTAAGAATTGCTAAAAATACTTAATACAGACAGTGTAAAGGTAAATTTAAAAGGGGATGTTCAACTTACCTAGATGGGTCATTATTACAGGATATGTAGAATAGTCATGCAGTAATATTTGAAGTATTTTGTCATTCATGGGCATACTGCTTTGTGGGTCAATTTAGAATATGTCGTAAACTGTAAACAAAACAGGTGAAATGTGTGAAATATGGTTTTGTAGTGCATGTAATGCTAAATTTGCATTAAGAGAAAAGTATTGCATGTCATTCCTATTAGTACAAGACCACAAGTAAAAAGCTAGACCTAACTATACACCAATACATTTGGAAAAAGAAACAATGCTTGAACATTCATCCTTAAATTTGTGATAATCTCATGCCAACTTGTTGTGGAAATGCGATTACCAAATTGTGGCCTACAAGTAAAGCATCCCACATTCTGTAAATTATTTAATTAGTGGGGCAATGCTCATTTCTCACAAATGGCAATACAGCACAGCTCCGCTGTAGATAAACCGCAGAATGTGGACCTAAAAGTGCTTCCACTGATGTCCTAAAAACGTTTACCTTTCTCTTTAAAGAGGTCCGCTCTTCTGTGTTGCTCAACGCCACCAAAAGCTTTATAATGACATCTCTGATATTACACGGTAACTCCTACCCAGAGTTCCCGATACCAAGTCATCGATAAATGCGGGGATGGAGGTGGCAATAGAAATAACAGGGATCACAAGTGGGGCCCCGAGGGCCACCTTAGAAATTAGGAATTACCTGGGGAATTAGTATTTTGATTCCCAGTTCTTCCAGTATTTCACCCTTAGGCCCTGAGGGAGTGTTAAAGGATAGTAGGGAATATTTAGGGTTCAAGAAAGAGTAGCATTAAGAATTAGTAAGAGCTTTTTAGGGTTCAGATAAGGGCAGTGATAAGGGGTAGTAAGGGTTTTAGGATCCAGGGACCGGTACCGTTAAAGGGGTAGTAATGGATTTTTAGAGTTCAAGGAGGGGTAGTGATAAGAGGTAGTCAGGGATGGGTAGTATTAAAGGATAGCAAGAGGTCTGCAGGGTTCTGGGAATGTTAGCAGTAAGGGGTTTTTAGGGCTTAAGGGAGGGTATGGTTGGGGGTAGCAGGGTTTTTTAGGGTTCAGTGGAGGGTAGTGTTTAGGGGTACTTAAGCGTTTTAACATTCAGGGAAGGGTAGTGTTAAGTGGTAATAAGGAGTTTTTAGAGTTCATGGAAGGGGAGCATTGAGGAATAGTAAGAGTTTTATATGGCTCAGGAATGGGTAGTGTTAAGGGGTAGTAAGGGTCAGGAAATGGTAACATTAAGGCGTATAAAGGGCTTTTAGGATTCGGGAATGAGTAGAGTTAATTGGTGGTATGGGGATAAGGGTTTAAGGAAGGGTGGCTGTAAGGGGGCAGTGAGGGGTTTTAGGGTTCAGGAAAGGGTAGCATTGAGGAGTAGTATGGATTTTGTTTTTAGATTTCATGGAAGGGTAGCT
Source organism: Calotriton arnoldi (assembly GCA_963921515.1). Classification (NCBI taxonomy): domain Eukaryota; kingdom Metazoa; phylum Chordata; class Amphibia; order Caudata; family Salamandridae; genus Calotriton; species Calotriton arnoldi. The sequence goes on along the minus strand of CAWUFW010000224.1, from coordinate 4,624,144 downwards.
GTCTGAGACACTGTTATACATCCCAATTTGCTAGTCGCAAATGCGACACAGTTTGCGAGTCGCAAATTGGTGGGGTCGTACATCTGGCCCAATGACACAAGCCAATGAAAAATATGGACGGAGAGTGGGCGGAGCTTCAACTCCATACTCAAATGCAGCATGCCTCGCAGAGCAGCGCATGCGCTGCCCAGGCTCAACCTAAAAACCACATAAAACTTACCTCAGCAGCAGCTCTCCGACGGGGAAGCCTTGGAGGTTCCAGGAGGATTGAGACTGCTGCCTTCCCTCATTGGCTGACCTTAGGTCAGCCAAAGAGGGAAGGCAGCAGTCCCAATCTCGTCACAGAGTAGGATGGGGTCAGTGAGACTGCTAACCCCACACCACTCTGTGACGAGGTGTCACTAATTGACACTCGGCCCTGGGCACTTCAGGGCTTAAAACTGAAATGCTCAGGAGGTAATCTGTGACACTCCACCTCATCACAAGGGGGAGGGCTTCGGGGCACCTTTGCCGGGATGAGGAGGTCACGCCCACAGGGCTGTGGAATCCTCAGCCTGGCAAAGTTCCGCTCAGGCAGCCATTTTGTGTATATCTAGCTCCTGGCTGCCTGACCTGAACAAGAAGAGTGTCTGTCAGGCTGACCTTTGTTCAGCCTGACAGACACTCTTTTTGCCTGGAAAAAGGTGGGGGGCGTGGCCCCTCTGCCCGTAGGGACGGGCCACTCCTGGTCGTAAGTTATACAGCAGTTACTCAGGTAACAACTACTACTATGGCAAACAGGGCATTAATGGGTATAGCTAAAGTAGAAAGAGTTTGCAGATATTGTTTTTCAGGAACTAACTGTTCTGATCCCCCCACCCCCTTCTCTATTAGCAGGAATGAGAGTACAAATGATTGTAATTTGTAGGCGAATGTAATGTTTTAATAATATCGTTTATAAAGTATTAACGTTTCCTTGATTTATATCTGGAAAAAAATGATAAACCTCATATTAAATTAAAGGGAAACTAGCAGAAGAAAGTTTAAATTTACCTGTTTCCCTTGCAGACGTGCCTCTTCTGTCATGCTGTTGAAATATTTTCAAATTGTCTCATCTCAAGTGAAATCACTCAGTCTCTGAAAGATGGATTTTTGTATTAGCGACGAAGACAGTCACTTCACATCTAACTGTGACAGTGTCAGGTGGGTTCACCACGGTTCTCTCTCTTCATGTGAATATTGTACTGCCGACATTTTGTCTTCTGACTCCTTCATGGTAACTTTTTGTACACAGGACACATTACCCCCCAAAGAACCGTTTACTCAATGTCAGGTGAGCGGTTGCAGAAGTTCAGCTGTTTAAAAAGGAGGAATGGTTTATGTTTTGTAGGCAAATTGCTCTCACAGGGGCCTAGGTCTGGAGGACAGGAAGGTGGATTCACCCTTTCTCTGAATCAGCTCACAAGATGTCTCAGTGAGTTAACCACTCACGGTTGACGTTCATTAGTACCAAGACCTTGCTTCTCATTGGTTAAACATATAAGGAAAGTCATTATCTTCCCCTAGTGAGTGATCTTTTATTAAAAAAATGCTTTTATGACAGAGACCGGGAAAAGGAGAATTAGGTCTAATCAATGCTCGCAACAGAATAAAAAGGAAGTCGCCATACACCTCTTTGTTAAACAGCTGGGCGGGCACAAAAATGAACCAGCAAGTCTGAATAACATTGCAGTCGTGGCAGACGGGGAATCTATCTGTTACAACAGGTCGGCGACATGTAGAAAGGCCATAAATATATCGCCATCCGTGCTAGAGAAGAAACATTCAAAATAGTGCACGGACCGGCCTTTTTCTCAGTTCAGACTAAAATCACACGGTCCAGTGAGGATTGCAGGAGGCATTGGGGGTAGTAGATACTAAAACCTTTGGGGGTCAAGGATACCCTTGGGAAGTCAGGACCAATGCAACACAAATTGTCAAAGACCTTACTAGGGAAACCTGTGGCTATTTGAGAACTATTTTACCTTACCAACATGGCTGCTGCATGTGTCATACTGGTCCAGGCATGTGAAGTTCACGTTATGTGCTATGTTAATGTGATTTATAAAAGGAATGGCTGCCCCTAACAGGGATTCTCTGCGCTAGAGAATATGGCTACTCCAGGACAAGCAAGCGGAAACCTACAGAATTAGAAGATCCAGATCTTAAGGGGTTTCCATAAGATTTCTTCTTTGGGCTCAGGTGTAGGAGTGGGGTCTTCCATAATTTGGGCACCAGAAACCTAAAAGAACCCCCCCCCCCCCCGCCGATAGCCTGATTGATCTGAGGGACTAGAGCCAGCCTCAGGTTAGAAGATCTTTAAGTCCTGGGAGAGCAAGATGGCTGAATAAGATGTCTGGGGTAGCAAGGACCAACATTCCCAAAAGCCTGGTAGATGAAGCAAAGGGTTTTGAATTTTATCTGTTTATACATCGGCTGCCAGTGCAGTTCCCAAACCTGGGATTAAATGGATTAAAGTTTGGAGATATGGCCAAGAAGTTGTGCTGCTACGTTAGCAATTATTTGAAATCTCTTTAAAGATGCATGAGTGATGCATACAATACATTACTATAGTCCAAGGGCAATGTTATTAAAGCCTGGCCTATATTTTTTTGGATGGAAGTGGGGAGGTTCCATACTATTTTTCTCAGGCATTTTAAGACACCAATACAGCATGTGGCCCAACTCTTATCTGGTGGTCATATATTGAATAACTGTCCAGCCAGACCCCCAGAGTTTCTAGTGCAGTTTTGGGGGCAAAAAGTAAGCCCAGAGCAGCAGGCCACCATTGAGGACCCCACAGATTGGACTGGTTCCCGACCACCAGTACTTCAGTTTTATTGCCATTAAGCTTTAGTCAGTTGAGGCCCATCCACTCTGCTACTACCAACAGGCAGGCCCTGAATTGCGAAGGATTACTGTTTGAGTTAGCGGTAAGAGGAATGACAAGCTGTGTGTCTGCATATGAAACTAGTGTATGGTTGAATGCATCCACAATGTCTGCCAAAGGGCGGACGTATATGTTGAAGGGCATTGGACTCAACGATGATCCCTGAGGGATGCTTTAAACCATTGGTTGCTGTGTAGAGGAGACAGGCTTTGTAGCCACCTGAAGGGAGTGTAGCTCCAAAAAGGATCTAACCACTCTGAAGCCTGATTGCAAATCCTAGACTCCCAAGGAGCATCTTGTGTGACACCATTTCAAAATAGGCACTCAGAACCAACAGGATGAGTGCCGCCGAACCACCTTGATCTAGTGTTCATCTTAGTCTTCAATGACCACTAAGAGAGTGGACTTGTTATGAAGGGGGCTAAAGCCTTACTGCGAGTAATGCAGAAGGTTATGTGATTCACTCAGTCAGTTGTCGGATAATGTGTTTTTCCATGATTTTTTCCAATAACAGGAGGAGAGAGATGGGGACAATAATTCTCCAATTTGGTGGAATCTAGAGACGACTTTTTAACAAAATATCACCGCGATATGTTTCCAGGCCTGCGGAACAGTTGTGGAGGACAATGAAAGATTGAGAAAATGAACTAAAGTCAGCTAGATGATACGTCCTTTCTTGTTTTTTGGGTCAGTGGGAGGTGCAGGGTCTAAAGGGGAGCCTGATTTGATGGTGTTTATGAGGCCATCAAAGTCTGCCAACAGAACTGGATTGAAGGAGGACAAACAGGGCCCACTGGTATTTCCTTGCCAGCTATCACGAGGGAGCATAACATCCAGGACTTCAGCGGGGAAAGTAATTGAGATTGACTGCAATTTTATTACAAAAGAAATCCGGAAATTCATTGCATCTCACCTCCGGGACAGGAGTAGTGGGTGCCTTCAGTGTGAGATCAGTCAGAAATTTGACAATAGAAAATATTTCCACCTCCAAGTTAAGTGCACCATCACTTTCCTCCGCATAGAAAGCAAGGCAGGTTTTCCTAATATCTTTATAGGTACTTTGAATAGCGGCCATATACTTAGCTCTCGTATTAGAGTCATGATACTTATGCCATGCTCATTCCAGTACTTTGAAACCTTTATTTTTGGCAACGAGTTGAGTATTGAACCACAGTGATTTGACCTTGGACTTCGTTACAGTGGTCACTAAGATCAATTTATCTAAGGCTGAAGAAAGCTGTGAGTTAACTCTTTTGTCAGACTCCTCGATATGAGTATCTAAAGTGGGTCTAGAGGTACTTAATTGATTAAAAAAAGCAGCCGAATAAATTTTGAGCAATGTCTAGTAGTGCATGGTAGAGTGGGATTAAGAGGAGATGAAAGATCAGTTTTTATGGACATGGGGATCACAAAGCGATCCATCCAGACTAAAGTCCACAACCAGCCAGGATAATTTGGAGAAAACAGGATCCAAAGTATGTCCTGCAATGTGCGTTGGTCCTTTATCCAACTGAACAAGTTAAGGGCTTCTAGGTCTCTGATTGAATTGCAGTTAGAGGTACAAATTTCACCCTCGAAATGAAGATTGAGCTCTCCCAGAAAATTTAAATCAGAACATTTAAGAGCGAAGGGAGCAATAACTTCTGATAAGGCATGAAGAAATCTGGTCTCGGCCCAGGAGGACAATAAATGAGAGAGCCCAAGACGGAAAAGTTGTTAGACAGTTTAAGGGAGAAAATAAGACCTTCACTGTCTGAAACCAGAAGATCTTCCTTTGCGCAGATAAAATCTGATTTAAAAATAATCAAAATGTGCCTCCCCTTCTGTTCAAGCGATCACACCAGACAATATATCCAGCATTTAGCAGTGGCTGGCAATATTTGAAAGTGGTGGGGCTTAAACGTTGTGGATGTGTGGGACAGGCAGTCGACCAGAGCAAGGAGCAGCTGCCGAAAGGGCAGGGCAGGGATAGTTTCTGGTCAGACCTCCCTGGGTGCTGGTTTAAACGTGGACTACAAGTCCCAAAATGCAATGGGTGTTAAACGATATTACATAACCAGAGCTTAGCGTCATCTGGTAACTTTAAAACAGGAAAAGTAAAACTGCAAGTCCCTGGAGGTATAGTATGGAAGGCTGAAATACCGGAATACTTTAAGGCATACTCATGACAGATAGCCATATGCCTTATATGCCACTGCATCACAGTAACCTGGGTACTATTGCTTTGGCTGTAGGTAGCAACTGTGATTGGTTGCCAATTGCCCCATGTCATATCTGCCACCTTGCTCAGCCCTTTCGGCTACTGCTCCTTGCTCTGGTCGCTTCCCTATCCCGCACATCCAAAACGGGACAGTGGGGACACCCTCAATGAACCTCACCCGACAGCGCCTCAGACTCAACGGTGAAGTGCGCGTGACACGCCCTGGAAGAATGATCGTCAAATGCAGAGAACGGCTAGCTCACTTCTGCTAGGGAAACACAAAACAAGAAGCGTGCCTATTCCTAGTAAATAATCCCTCCGTGTGGTTATCTGCTCAGCTCAGGTGGGCTGCGCCTCTTTCCGTCCCAATTGCTGGTGAAGTCTGCTTCCCCTATCCTTTACGTCTCCCACTCTTTCAGCCCTCGCCTGTCGGCTCTTGTGCTGCTGTGCACTGAGTATGCCCACTCCCGCACTGCCCTCCTCGCGTCTCTTGAGCCAATCTGGACGCTGCTTCCAAGCAGCGCCATGGTTGGCAGGAGCAGGCAAACCCGGCACTCCTTAGGAGACCGTGAGGCTGGGGCTGAAAATCCCCAGATCACTTACAGCGCGGCGATTAAAGCGGTCTCAAGTGCGCATGTTGGGTTGGCCAAAGAAAGGCACACATCCAACCTGACATGCGCACTAAGTGTTAACCCAGAGAACATGTGCATGCTGTGCTTACTGTCAATAATTAAGCCCCCACCCCTGCCCGCATAACGCAATGCAGTGCACACTCATTAATAAAGGCATCCGCCTGTGTGCACCCAACACAGTCAGCGGCAGAGGGAAAAATAGTATTCTTTAACATGGGCCGGTGGGGCAACAAATAAAGGGGGAGCGATGCTCCTACGCACTCATAGAGGGACCGCCTCTGCCATCATGGAGGGAGCTCTGTCTGGGGTAGAACTGTCTTCAGCCATGTTCCGTGACAAATAAGGCATTGGGGCTATGATCCAAGATAAAATTTAAGTTATTTAGTTTATGCCTTTCTAGGGAGTGGCAGTTAAGACTAAACAGACGGAACACATCTTTGCATTGGGTGGCAGGGCCGTCATTACTAGCTAGGTCTTGCTTGAAAGAAAAATTGCAGTGCATGATACTGTGGATGCAGTCAAGCGGATGAGAAGATTATCATGACCATAAACGGTCAGAGGAACTGGAGCCATGACAAACAACATCACCACATGTGATAAACAACATCCTGTCTTGTCCAGGTTCTCTGTGGGGACTTTGTGGAGGGTGCTTGCTCTGTAGGACTCTTGGCTAGTGCTTGCGGCTGCTGCTGGGCCTGTCAGGCGGCTTTGCCTTTCTCGACTAGGATGCTCTGGAGGAAGGTGGCACTGTGATGCCAGCTGGGCCTCATGCTATTGTTTCTAGCTGGATTGGTGCTGTCATGGGCTAATGTGGTGGTGCTAGAGGATTGCATGCTGATGCAAGGACAGTGACAAGGTCATGAGATCCTGAACATCTCCCTTGATCTGGGATGGCCTGGCTGCTCTTCCTGCTCCAATCGAGCTGGGTGGACCTCGGCGCCAAACCTTAGGCCTATGACATAGGAGCCCTGGCTCAGCCAGTCTGACTACAGCTCTGCGTGGCAGACTGTCAAGACTGATGCATCTTCTGGCGTGGCCATAATGTGTGCGCAGTGAGCTTTTCCAACACTTGCCTCGCTCTTGTAACTTGTTATAATCTATACTCTGGGTCTGGTGTAGCTCATGAAATGTTGACTCCATGGACTGAGTTGACCAGAGGTTCAAGTGTGATGTGTAGGCTGCGCTGCCCAGTTCTTCAGTGCAGGCTGTGGCATTTGAGCAGTGACTTCACACCTAGATTTCACAATAATACTGCTAACCCACAGCTGAAAAGGTAGGACCCTGGTGGTCCCAGGTTTTGTGGCTATCGGGGACGACAATTGTGGTGGGATCCTCATCCTGTGCGTCTTCCCCTAAGTCACCACACCCCTCTAAGACTATACCAAGCACCCTCCTGTGCCAACAAATTCTCCTCTTGTCCCTGCCAGGAAATACACTGCTAAGAAACAAACTTTTAGTATTAAGAGTTGTGTTAAGATATGTGTTATATCATTTATTCCATACATTCTGTGTACTGAAAATGTATGGGTGCTCTATTAGTACTCCAGAAGCTAGCTGCCGTTATAACTATGGACCCTACACAGAGCAGCATGCAGGAAACCAGGGGGCATATTAACAAGGAGTTAACGCCACCAGAAAGCCACTTTTCCCTACGTTCTGGTGGCGTTAAGTCCTTTGCCATATTTACAAGGCGGCGTTAAGCCACTTAACGTGGCTTAACGCCGCCTTGTAAATAATCTCCCTATTCACACAGCACTTAGCGTGAAAGGGGCGTGCAATGGGTGTTGCAGTGGGCGTTCCTTCTCAACACCCATTGCTTTTTGACGCTGGCCCATATTTACATGGGATGGGGCAGCACCAAAAATACCGCCCGGGAATACCTGGTCTTAAGCACGCCATACGAGGAGAAATTTTTTTTTTCTCCTCGTATTTTGCTCTTTCCACGTGTGCTGCATTCTGCAGCACACATAGATAGAGCAAATCGCATGTAAAGATTGTTTATGTGCAGGAAGGTGTCCCTTCCTGCACATAAACAATTGCCCGAGCAGCACAGGCACCCTAGCAAAATGGCGCTAGGGTGCCGGCGCTAGTCAGCTTTTTTAGCGCCAGCGCTAGGGGTAACGCAGGGGTGCACCGCATTTTTAGGAATACGGCGCATCCCTGCATTTTGAAACTGTCGGAGTGCGCATTACCAATTTTGGCATAACACAGTGCTCCGCCAGTTTCTTGTGAATATGCCCCCCCCCCCCCCCCGGTGCCATTAAACCAGACACAAAGAGCAACTGGTACCTTGAAAGAATTCAACTGTTGTAATAACTTATTCTCTGTTTGGTGTTTAGTATTGCAGTCTTTGGCTTTCAATATTGTTGCCCATTTCAGCTTCACTCATTAAACTGGCCTTCAAGGTGGAACAGGAGGGGGGAGGAAATGCTGCAGTCTGAACTTGCAACTCGCAGGCCATACAGATGTCAGCCCGAGCGTATAACCCATAATGGGTATCCCTTCACCCTTATCTAACATGTGTAAGGTTATCAGATAACTACTATTCTTTGTGGATAGCATATTCTTATACAGGTTTTAATTTACTACACTCTAATCTAAAACGTTAGTCCAGTGTATTCAGTTAAAGTGAAATAGAATTACACCACCAAGGATAAATTGATGAAGGCGTAAGACTAGCGTGTTGCCCCTGATGACATGAAGTCATCTTGCACCTTTGCATATTTCAATGAAAGGCTGTGGCTACAGCATCCTTTCCACGTAGTCCATTGTCATCATGGGCTGTTTCAGACTATATAGGAGCAAAATCCGCTACTGTAAGGGGGCAAGACGGGCATCCTGGTGCCCTAAGGGGTCCCATGCAAATTATCAATATCTCTTCCTCTTGGTTTTATCCGTGCATCCTGGTGCCTAGAGTCCTGTACTTGAGAATGAAGAAAAACCAAACAGTAAGGAACAGAATGAAAATAATGTAATAAGAGGAGCTTCTGAACTGCTCATGCCTGAAATGGGGCATCTGTAGCTCTCTGGGAAAGCTGTGAATTTCCCCAAAGCAAATACATTAATTTTCTTGGCTCCGACGACATCCTGGAAAATGAATTGCTTGTAAGAATTGTGACATTTTTGACAAGTAACAGAACAAAGACACAAGACAAAATAAATTGCCCAAGACTTAAATAAAATGAATTAAACGGGGAATCGGGATTTTGGGCCAAATCTTCCATTTGCGATGCTTGAGACTTCACGGCTGGCCAGTTTGTCTTCCAAGCCACCATGCCGAGGAATTGTTAGTGGTCACCCATTGTCTTCCGTGTTCAAGTTGGAAACATTTAGCAGAGGGATGGCTTCCAGGCGCTATCCTTGCTTTATTTGTGTGCTTCCATCCTTAAGTTACAGCCCTGCAAAACAGAACATTTCTCCAAAATGTTTGCATATTCTAGCAAGAAATATTATTTTAACGTGTTTTCGTTGACTTTGCTAAGCCTCCTTTCTGTCATGTAATCGGTTAATAAGTGTTCCTTGTTTATTTAGTGAAATACAGAGGTGTGAAAGTGAACACGAGTTTTAAACAGTGGCTTATTTGTACACTTTGCTAGGTGGATTTGGTCTCCAATCTATTCAGCAACTTTCACCTTTCTCTGCCGTTTGTTGAAAAGAAAATCAACTCTTCGTGTTAAGGGGACTGTAAGAGAAATGCACAGAATAACAGACATATAAGACAATGTTTGATTCCCCAAACGTTTTGTATGTAAAATAGTGACATCTATATTCCAACTCTTGGACTGTAAATTATCGGGCACCCGCAGATGACGACAGCCCCTCTGCTGGCCTCAGGCTCCTGAGACACATTTAAACAACGTGAACGCAGCCATCTGAAGAAAAAATGGTGTATTTGGCCCGATAAACTAATGCGGATGAAAAATAGTTTCTACTACAGGAAGCAGTTCATCAAAAAGATGATCGGAAACTCTGGGCACCAGTGTCGGAAGGCATGGGCTCTTTTAAGCCTCTGATTGGTCAGTCCATATAACTCAGTTGTCTGAGACCTCCCCCCAAATTGGGATTAAGCTGGCAATAGTGCATGAGAAAGCGTTCCTTCCTAGACATAGGAGGTGATCTAATTCTGATAGCTAAATCATCTAGGGCACCTGATTTCTAGATAAGTGTCGTAGGCTTTGTGGACTACATGAATCCTTCAACAGAGTGGACAGAATAATTGGTGATAGAAACTATGTTTCATGGGCATAGACCAGGGCCACTGGAATTATCTGGCAAGGGAGGACCAAGTTATGCAGCATGGTTGGCTAAATTATGCGGGGGGAAAAAGGCAAATACTGCATATTGTGGCACACTTGGTGATATTACTTCATTATTTTGCCATTTGCACACATGTTAACATTGTCTGGGCAGAGATTTCACCCGATAGTTACCAGTTTAAAATCCAAATACAGCAATAAGCAACTGAAAGGTGACCAGTCAACCCCTATAAAAGGCCTTCCACTGTGACACATTGTTGCGTTTTTAGTAAATTTTAATCTGTTTGAAGTAGAAACATTTTTGTTGTTAGAATCTGTAAATCCTGGAGCAGATTATTGGTTATACAGCAATTCCTTCATTTATGCGGGAAAACGCCGCAGCCGCAGAATCCCATAATTCCAGTGGCCCTGGAATAGGCCCAGCTCTGCTGAAGTTCATACAAACCGTACAAGAGTATTTGTGAGTCAAGCGACGGAACAATTATCCGAGTTCAGTAACAGAAAGAAATTACACAGCTAACAGGCTCAAGCAAGACTGTATCCTGACCACTGTCCCTTGAAGTGTTACGGGGCGGACAGGCTTGGTCATCTACCTCAACCCAATGCTTTTCATCTAGACTATGCAATACAAGTCCTCAGTGCCTCCTGAGGCCCAAGAGGTTGGCAAAAGTCTTTTTGCCTCTGGCAGCATTGTCGCCTTGTCTGATCACGTCTTCTATGTGATTACTCTGTGAGAATTTGTTTGCAATTTGTAGACCAAGGTAGGGATAAGGGATAACTATTTCCAGCTTTTTCTTATTGAATTAAAACCTGTGTTCATATGTGGCTCTTTACTTAAACAACACCATCGCTTTTGCCTGGTCTTCATAATGATCAATTCATTTTGTGCCCAGTAGTTCTCGAACTCTTTCATGAAGGTCGTCAGTGCTTTAGGCGTTCTTGCTGGAAATCTGAGCCGCGTACAGGAGTACTGAACGTTTTTTTCTTTTCTTATTCTCAGGACATTTTCAGTTGCATCAGACTTTGTCGGTATATATCAATGGCTTGTGGATTGCATCGCTTCACGCCTCTGTAGCATCTTATGACCCTGGCTTGCTCGCCATTGGGACCAAAGCTGAATGGGGCTGTTTTGTTCATGTACAGCTTTGATATTGTTGACCTCATAAGAGGACCGACCCCCAGCTTCTCCTGTTTCTTCAATAGGGCTTTGTAATTAAGGGTGCCAAATGGTCAGCTGTGATAAGTAAAGGCCACACATGGTGGCATTCCTTCTTTGTCATACTGAAGTCATCTACGAGGGGAAGCGTCCAAGAACATGAGCTACATTTGACAGACCTTTTCTTCTTGTAGATCGAAGGTCTCGTTTCTAGATTTGCAAATTCTTGTTCTGTAGTGAATGCTTTGAAAGTTGTCGTCAGGACTACAATCAGTCAGTCTGATGACTATCAAAAGCCAATAGCCTGAGTCACATTTTGACTCCTGGCTTTATTATTGGCCAGTTCATTTATTGCTTTTTTGATAAGTTAGTTTGTATGATTTACATATGAACCTCATAAACAATAGTGGCATGTATTTCAGCTCACTATCTTTCCACTCATTCACACTTCTACTCATATTCTCATCCGTTTATTCTACTCACTTCTGTCCTTCACTTCTCTCACCATCTGTCAGTTCTGCATGATGAAAAGTGCAGGAATTGGGTCCGTACTGCAAATAGCTGTGTAGTTTTCTCTATCCCCATTTTTCTCTCACCTGCACAGGTGTGCAGACCTTCACATGACTTGCAGCGCACCTCACCCCTGTGACCACAATGCCCAGAAAAGAGTTGCTGCTGGGATGCCCGTGATGGAGGCTTGCCCTACTCGAAGGGCATTGTTCAATTCTTTGCTGCACTTTCCTATGCTGATCCTTCGCCTGAAGTGCTCCCACATGTGCCTGGAGGGCAGGACCTGCTCAGCAGATCGCTGGGTGCTGCATTTAATCCAACAGAAGCTCAGGGACGCCATCCCCACGACACACACCACTATTCCCTTGCCTCCAGTCCAATCACCAAAATACCAGCGGGCACCTTCAGCAACATCATTAGCAACATGATTGACTGCTTACACCTGGGCGCCTTCTGAGAAGTGGTGTTCTAGCTCTTGGACCTGTCCAGCAACCATACCCAACATGTAGGGGTAAGGCTTGAGGGAGATTGTAGGCTAAGACGTATATTTACACCATATTACACCATTCGTGGCACTGTGAGTGTTCCCTGCATGAATTCTTTGAGACACTCAGGGCTTCCACACTCGTGGCCGAGGCCCCACAGTCGTGAGGGAATCTTTGCACTCCGGCAGAATCTCTGTAATGAGAGTTCTCATTACGGAGATATCCCCCCCCCCCCGAGTGCGGAGAATCCCCCACAACTTCGGGGCCTCTGCCTCGAGTGCAGAGGCCCCCTATGAATCAGGCCCTCAGTCTCCACCCTGCGACAGTCAATGAGATTGTGTGTCACAGCGGTTGAGGATGAGTGCTCTACCAATCCCTAATCCTCCTTCCGAAGTCTGGTATCAACTTCTGCAGCATTCATCAGAAACCCACTGATTTTGCTCTGCTGTTGGCCACGCTCTTCTGCTTGCTCCTGGTTATGGCCTATATGGGCTAGTTTCTGGGACAAACCAGGCAGTGGTCCAGTAGAACCAGGATTATCTTACGTCTCTGCCACCACCCAAGAAAACTTCCAGCAGAGAACATAATTGTACCATTCTCTGCCCATCATCACCTGATCCCTTCAATCCGTAAAGACTAGCAGCCATTGCTCTGACACTGTCCCTCCGATTCCTGATGCCTGCTGTAAATGTTGAGTCTTGAGTCCCTCAGAGCTTCAGAAGTTGGGGTACTCCTGTCCTGCTTGGGTTAGTCCGGCATATGTGGCTTCTACTAGTTAATGAAGTCATATTATGTCTCAAGTTCCCGTCAGATGTTCTACATTTCTGTATATGTTTTACCCCGTCGAACAATTGGTTCTGATGGACCGCAGGTGCCCTAAACGTGGACTTACGCCCATTGTGGAGGTTTAACACTGGATCATAATACCAGAGTATGGGGAGACTTACAGTTGGAGCCCACCATTGCACTTAGAGATCACGTCACACAGGGTGGGTGGTCCATGTATTGGCTCCCTCCAATGGAAAGAAGAGGTTTTAAGTCTTAACTCTAGCCTGTAAAGCTACTTATAGCCAAGCACCTAAATAGCTGAAGGACTGCCTGTCTCTCTACTGCCCAGGAGGAGAAGTAAGGGCAAGAGGCAGAAAACGAATACCCCTCATCAGAAAGTTTGCTGTATCGTGACAGGAGACGGAGCATTCCAGACTTAACCATTGGCGCCTATAGAAGGAGATGCCAGAGTAACCACTATGTGTGGTTAAGACACAAGCACGTGGCTCTATGCGTGTATTGAACAATAAACAACAGCTACTTAGGTACTTACCCTTCAGGCGTTTCTCTCTGTCACACAGCATGTGATTGCCTAGGGCGTAAAGTGATGAATTAATAAATGATGCAATGATGACGATAATGAATTCGAGGGCAATATGTGTTTTTTCCGTGCGCCCCTGGGCATGAATTGGATAGGGTCCGTGTTGTAAGCCCACCTGGTAGTTACTCCCATCCTCTGCAATTTCCTCTCTCTCCCATCTTCAAGAAAACTTAGACTCGCCCATCTGTTCGGGAATGTATCAGGTCCGGGCTCTTTTCTTGATGTCTCTCTGAGCAGCATGGCTAGCTTTACACGGATGTTTCCCACTCAGTGGCTTGAAACACTTGAAGGTGTCCGTTCACTATACATACATTTTATACCGTAACATAAACATGTTGTCCAACCACAGTACAAGTCTCCCGTCTGCCATGTAGCTTCACCCCATTAGCTCATTGTTTCTGAAATGGAAAACACTTTTAAAAAAGTTTGCCCTCTCACTCTGCTACCTGTGTAGTCCATTTGTGGTGCGTCGCTGCTTGCACAGGTTTATGTCCAGAATCAATCTAGAATTCCAGCATTTCACTACTCTCCCCCATTCACTCCAACCCTTCAGTCCCTCTTTCACACCTCAGCCAAGGCAAAAGAAGTGGTGCTTTTGCTGAAGGCCCCAGTTACGTGCACCAGCCTCATGACGAACCGACGTCCCAGTGGGCTCAACCTTGTCGCAAAGCTCCATTGTCCCAATAGTGGTTGCATTATATTGCCCCTTTCTCTTCTACCTTGGCTTATGGTAGGTAGCCTGTATTTCCTGTTTTTACCACTTGCAACCTGATGATCATGCAAAAAAGGCAGGTTTTGTTACTTCCTGCTTACATCTTGCCTATAGTAGGTCCAACTCTGGCTGCCATTTTGGAAAAACATTTTTTGCCTTTAGTTGCACTTCCCGTAAATAAGAAAGTATTGTAATCTGTGAATGACCCCCTGTAGCCCAGTATCCAAGCACCCTCACCACTCAAGCGTAGTGAGGCACACCCCAGGACAAGCACTTGTCAAAGTAAAAAAGCCGTCCAGTGCACCCTTGGCAATGGGTATCTCTCTGGCTACAATGGCAGCAGGCTGAATGCTGATGTTATCATCAGCCAATTCAAGATGGCTGCCGATGTTGCACACCTACACCACCGCACTGTCGAATGACGTGAAAATCACCGTCCAAAAACGGGTTCACAAAATTCATGCTCTGGGAATGACAGCCAACTCATGTGAAATTTGTGTGGCCATTTGATGGGCACCAATTGAAGAAGTGGCATTTTTAAATTCTCCAATGGAGAGGAGGTTGAGAAGTCTTCCACCATTCACAATCCCCTTTTCTTCTGTACTTTACCCACTAACTGTGCAAAAATCCGAGCAGGCTTTAGATTTCTGCCTTCTTGTGTGTGTTGAATCTTGAAGCCCTCTATGGAACCCAACACCAAAATGTGTCTTTCCTTGAGGACCTTCAACGCATCAGACCAATCCCAATTAATGAGGGGGTAAGGAGCCATGAGTTTGCTTTGTGGACAGGTAAATTACCCAATTAGCTGAATTTAATGTGAGAAGTAATGTAAGGCATGCTTAGCTTCTTACCCCTTTCTCACGTGATGCAAGGCATTGTTGTTTCCCATCACTGGCTTCCTGTCACCATGCACCCAATTGCAAGAGGTCCAGGGTGGGCCACCTCTGCAGAAGGAACACCTACAGAAGCTCCTTGATTTGGGATTCCTGCCATCCACTTGCCAGCACAGGCTGTTTTTATTCCCACAGTGAAGTGCTCTACCGCCATGGCTTTGCAACCTCACAGCAGAGCATATCGATTATTGATATCCCTCCTGTTCAGTGATGGTATGGACTCGTGTGTGCTCATCGGGGCTCTTCACTTAAGAGGATGGTGCGCATTCATCAGGTGCCATGATGCTGCTGCTGCAAAGCAGCATGGGAGAAGGATTGCCTGCCTACTGCAGGCACAACCAGTGGAAAATGAGCTTTTTCTTTCTAGATCCCTGCTGAAATATTGTATGAACTTGTTTTTACCAGCCTGTAAGTGAATTAAGCAATCCCTCCGATGTCTATTATTGAACAACATGTGATTTAAAATATCATCATTTACATTTTTCGTGGTTATCCTCAGAATCTAAATCATTTTGCAGATATTTAAAAGTTATAAATGATCTCTTTGCCATGCGGACCATAATATAATAATGGTCCGCACTCTGAGTAGAACATTAGCTCATGTTAACTTACCATCTTCGACCAGTGCAGTTTCCGGACCTGCTGCTTTTGAGACTTTGGATTCTTTCCTTTAGATGCTGCTGGAGGACTATCGAAAGGGTTTATGACAGGAACAACACCACAGCATGCATTACTCAATGGTTTGCACGTTTCCACAGTTGAGATTAAGGAATAGGGGCATCTGCGAGAAGGCTGGTGTTAGCTACCTTTTGCTTACAGCAGTTACCATTGTTTTTACCATGTGTAGTTTGGTGAGATGTTTTTCGAGTCCCACTAAGTTAAGTTGCTTAGTTCAGATTGGAGGCATGACTCATGGAATCTTGTTTTGTCTCACCTACTAGATAGTGCATGCGCTGCCTGTTGCAACATGTATTGCCAGCTTATAGTGTGCTTAGAGCCCGCCATTTGCTTACCATTGGCTATCTTCATTGTCACTCTCATTTGCTTTCTTCCTATTCATCATCTGTGTGGCCTTTCCTTCCTCTTCTAGTGTTGGTACCTCCCCTGGAGCATGGACGCGTAACTGTGTTCCTCCACAGCTTGCTTTTTCAAGTGCTACTTTTTTCTTTTTATTTAGGCACTCAATGAGTGTACGCATTTTCCAGATATCTACCTTGTGTGCTTCTCTACCCCATCTGCCGCGCTCTGTGTTCCTCTCTCCTGCGATTCTCATCCACTCCCCCACTGACACTTCATCTATGTGCTTTATCCCCATCAGGTCCACATTGCTGTCTTTCACCTGTTTGATTCCCCCCACCCATGCCCTTGTGTTGGTTTGCCTACCCTACCTATGTTTTGTTCCACCCCCTCATCTATGCCCCATCTTGTTTCCACCCCCACGCATGCCTCTGTGTTGCTTCTGCCCTATGTAGCTTCCCCTCCATGTTCCTACACCCCCTGTGTTGCTTCCACCCAATTATTTTAAAAAAACTAAAACTTTTTTTCTGTTTCATTACTGATCCAAATCAGATTGGTAACGAAAAAGAAAAGGAAAAGCGGCTGTGCCATTTTGTCAGTCTGTGCATGATGCATGTGCCTGCAAAATGACATGGCTGTCTATGTAAAAAGTTTTTTTTTTTTAAATTATTTAGCCATGTGGTAGAGCATCAGGGATGCTGTGGCGCATGGCTAAACCCATTGACTAAGCCAATAGGTCTTAAAGAAGAGACCTATTGGCTTTGCCAATGCTTGTATCCTAAAGCCTTGTTTGCACATTACTGTGCTGCAGGACTTCATGGTATAAAGAGCAGTACCTCTACACTGCTTTCTCGGTGCTCGATAAACCTTCCTTTGGTTCACCGTATGCTAAGGAGTTCTTAAACCGAATTAAGGATTTACCCAATTAATGTTCATGAAATAAATTTGCTTACAGCGTTTTTGTGAATGGGAAGCATTTGCATGTTCATAACCTAAATAGTAAATCTAAATTTGTGGAAACTTTAAGGACCAACAGCAAATCTCTCCTTGGTCTGGAGAAAACTGGTTCAGCACTCACTCTCCACTCACTCACAAACCACTGTAATTTTGATGTTCTTCCGGTTGTGGCCACAACGTGCTTCATCTAGCCCCAAAGCAGTGCTGTTTTATAAAGTGTGTTTTTCCATGGTTCCCTCCCACCCCCAAGTAGAGTATGGTTTATGGTTTATCCAAGCAGGAGCCCCGCCATACATCCACAGGGTTCCTGCTCTGGGCCGAACTGGCCGTACCGTGCACCGGGCGATTCCCCAGCAGGCTGGTTTTGTTACTGAGGGCCAGTTTTGCAGCAGTGCTGCAATATCGGCCCCCTGTAGCAAAAGCAGCAAGAAAGCGTTTCCAGTCTCCCGGGACCAGGCAGGGGCTGGTCCTAGAAAATTGCCAGGGCCCTGTTCCGCAACATACACATGTTATCCAACCAGCGTACAAGTCTCCCGTCTGCCATGTAGCTTCACCCCATTAGCTCATTGTTTCTGAAATGGAAAACACTTTAAAAAAAAGTTTGACCACTCACTCCATCCGTCTGCCACCTGTGTAGTCCATTTGTGGTGCATCGCTGCTTGCACAGGTTTATGCCCAGAATCAGTCTAGAATTCCAGCACCACCCACTCCATCCCTTCAGTCCCTCTTTCACACCTCAACCAAGGCAAGTGAAGTGGTGCTTTTGCTGAAGGCCCCAGTCACGCGCCCCAACCTCGTGAAGAACCGACGACGCAGTGGGATCAACATTGTTGCAAAGCTCCATTCTCCCAATAGTGACAATCATTTTACCCCCGTCTTTTGTGGAGGTGGAAGAATCGCTGGGATTCTACAGGAGGAGCCTCTGCTGCTGCTGGAATCCTAGGACACTGCAGTCCATGCCCCACAGGTCCCGGGTCAATGCTTCTGAGAGCTCCCTGTGGGGCACAGGCCTTTCAGGGCATAGTTCTCCTGTCCGGACCACCATGCAAGGCATGCTGGGCCAGAACAGGGAAAAGAAAGAGAAGCATCCACACAAAGGAATAAAACTCCCGGCTCTTCACAGCCATTGGGTTTTTTGTACGCTTTGAGGATTTGTTTCTGAAATATAATAAAAATGACAGTCAAGGCCTTGACATGTTTTAATGTTATTTCTTGGTATTAGTATTTTCCTAGCACGTCTACTACTGGATTAAAAATTAATTTTGGGTTCCTTCTTATATTTTTTGTTATTTATATTAGTGTCTGTTTTTCACTCGCACAATTTGATAAATTATTGGTTTCTTCTATTTTGGTATTGTACAGCGCTACGGTTATGACATGATATAATCTTTTATGAAGGGTGGTTAGA
This sequence comes from Calotriton arnoldi, assembly GCA_963921515.1. Classification (NCBI taxonomy): domain Eukaryota; kingdom Metazoa; phylum Chordata; class Amphibia; order Caudata; family Salamandridae; genus Calotriton; species Calotriton arnoldi. The sequence goes on along the minus strand of CAWUFW010000224.1, from coordinate 4,605,641 downwards.
TATATTGCTTTAAACAAGTTCCTTCCTGAACCATTGTAGCTGTTATACTGTTTATTGGCCCAGGTTCTGGGGAGTAGGGCTGCCCCTCTTGCGTGCAACCAACCGCTGCTGGATTCTGGCCGGCCTAGGTATACACAGGTTATTTGAAATGGCCCCCTCTTTTCCTTCAGCTGGGCTACCGCATTAGCGCTCAATGGACCCCCCTGCATGGAAGCTCACCCTCGTCTGACTTACCGTGTCTCTAGTCTCATACAGGTGATTTAGCAGTTCGTGACCGTTCAGTGTCTCTTGGGGGTCGCCTCGGTGTTTCAGGATCCGGGAGACATTATTACCCAGTGCCAACCACTTGATGAATGATGCTCCCTTTCTCTCTGGACGCCCCCTTCGTTTAGTATTGCTATACGCCTACAGTGCCTGGAAGTGCTCTCAAGTGGCTGCGAGGCGCCACATGCCAACTCTATTTAGAACACCGAATAAGGCCTGGTTTAATTAATCAAAAAGGGATGTTGTCTCTTACAATAGCATCGCCTTCGAGTACGCCTGGCAGCACCTCTGTCTCTGTCCCTGTGGGGGTCTTGGCACTCCCTGCAGCCAGCAGGAAGTTAAGAACATGCAATCGAACCTTCTCGCCCTATCAAAGACCCGCTTCGATTCCATATGCAATGGTAACACCGTATACAGGCGCTAGGATGAGGGACACCTACTAACTATGCGTCCTATCAAAGACCCGCTTCGATTCCATATGCAATGGTAACACCGTATACAGGCGCTAGGATGAGGGACACTAACTATGCGTCCTATCAAAGACCCGCTTCGATTCCATATGCAATGGTAACACCGTATACAGGCGCTAGGATGAGGGACACCTACTAACTATGCGTCCTATCAAAGACCCGCTTCGATTCCATATGCAATGGTAACACCGTATACAGGCGCTAGGATGAGGGACACTAACTATGCGTCCTATCAAAGACCCGCTTCGATTCCATATGCAATGGTAACACCGTATACAGGCGCTAGGATGAGGGACACCTACTAACTATGCGTCCTATCAAAGACCCGCTTCGATTCCATATGCAATGGTAACACCGTATACAGGCGCTAGGATGAGGGACACCTACTAACTATGCGTCCTATCAAAGACCCGCTTCGATTCCATATGCAATGGTAACACCGTATACAGGCGCTAGGATGAGGGACACCTACTAACTATGCGGAAGATAAGAAACTAAAGCCCCCCCCCCACCCCAGGGGCCATGGACTTCTAGCTGGATTGTCAGCTCTTTGCAGCTGGGCTAGTACTTCCTTCCGGCCATGCGGACATTTCCTGTCGGCGACAGTCAACGCGGGAAAGTGGAAGAGGGGCATTGGGAACATGGGCGTTCGGACCGAGGCGCAAACATATGCTGCACCCAGCGGAATGAATGCCAAGGAGTTCTGACTTCGCTGGGCATCAATCACAGGTGTGCACCGGCACTGAGTGAGCTCCCAAGGTGATTGCTAAGGTAGTCTGAAGGTCAGACTCCAGCGCGGTACCTTTGTCTCCCATCCTACCTGCACGCCTGCTCTTTTTATTTATTTTTGTCTTGCTCGATTACAATGCAGCATGAATGTTAAGAGGCCTGGGACTGAGTGAGGGGGTGGGAACAGGGAGAGAAATCATTACAGGACGAGCTGAGGCGAGGCATCATAGTATTCTCGTCGACTCCTCGAAAAGGCGATTCCTGGAGTTCTAGAGACCCCTGCTGGTCATTCCTGGTATCTCCTACAGTGGACCCCTGCATCATACGTACTCTCCTCTCCACTGTCCAGAGCTAGTTCTCATTTATTTCGCTCCGCTACGAGTCAGCTGCCTTCATGTCCTAGGGCTGTCTTTGGTGGATATACCATACTTTCTGTTCTTCTTTGAACCATATATCGCCCTAAAACGATACCAAATTTAAATTCAATCTGTCAGGAAATAAATGCAGTCATCCACGATACCAGTGCAATCGTTACAAGTATTTCCAAACTCTCTAGCTTATGTGAAACTTTTCAAGATAAAAAATGGGCTGCCCCTACCTCCGAGTACCTATATTTAACGCTCCACTTTCTCGAAGTCTGGTACTGGCCTTTTTTAGGTCCAGCCTGGGAAGCGCATGCGCTGCTCTGCGGCATGCTGTATTGGAGTATGGAATAGAAGCCCCGCCCATATTTTCATTGGCTTTTGTCATTGTTCTTCATAAATGCTGGCTTCTGATTCGTTAATAGGCTTGTTAGTCCCTCCTTAGTACCGCCCTGTCTTCATTTGTAACCTCCCATGAGGACTGGCCCTTTTACTTCAGTTGTTACACTGTACTTCTTTTTTAGTCTGTAAGCACTATTTTCTTTAATCAATTTCTCCTACTGCAGCCACAACATGCTTTCCTGCACCATTCAGCGTGCCATGTGCGCTTTCACTTTCGCAGCAGCCCAGGACTATGGCGGCCGCTTCTTTGAATGTGTCTTGCATTTACAAGAGTTTGGGCTATTGACATTGTAAATGACAATGCCTTTTATTTATGTGTTAATTAGCAAAACAGATACATAAAAGGCATTGTCATTTACAATGCCACTAGCTTAAACTCTCGCAAATGCAAGACCTATTGCATTGCAAATGCTTGTTATAGGGAGTCTTAATTTCAAAGAGAGACTGCCATGTCCCGAAGGAGCACCCCTCCCCCCGCACACATACACTTTGTGTTGGTATGTTAGTTGAACCCTTCCCCTTTACTTCTCAGGCGATTGCAAGAGCCCCAGACCAGCCGAGGCACCAGCCACAAGAGTCTCTCCACTGGTGCGGAAGCTGTCCGGTTGCGCATTGCATGCACCATAGTCCACCATCACAGCACGGGTACAGTGTCCCAGGGCTAGGTATCCGCAACCAGGTCAAGCTGACGTCAAGCCAAGTGAGCAATGTTAGGTTGGGGTCAGTTGTACATCAAGGGGCTTATTTACAAGCCCCTTGCACCGCAGGTGCTTCACTTTTTATATGGGGAAAAGTGACATACCGGCGCCTCAAGGGGCTTGTAAATGAGCCCCTCAGCGTCCAGTCTCCTTCCTCTGGAACATGTAGTGCGTCACCGTCACAACGCCATGATGTTACATGGCTGCACACCCTCTGAGGCCAGGCATAGCCCATGGGAGACACTAAAAGGGGTGTGCAGCGATCACGCTGCAGTCAGAAGAGTGGCTCGTAGTGACAGGAGAGTGCTTTCTGTCTGTTTGAACCGACCCTGCTGCCTATGCACACCCTCCAGCATAGGCAGCAGCTCACTACATTAGCAACAATACGGGCAACCACCTGCAAGCAGCGCCACTCTGGCCCTACTCACAGGTGTGTGCCAGGAGTAGACAGGGCGTACCTTGGTCACTAGGATAGGATTGGGGGGGGGGTCAGCATCAGATTTCCCGACCATTCACGCTGGTATATAATGTTGAAAGACATTATATGACAAGCAGGGCGCATGAGAGGGGCTTAAGAGGCAGTGGAAAGGGGGAGGAATGCAGATTAATAGGAGTACTAAATGAGATAAACAATATTTTGTAAAATAAACATTTTTAGGGTTTTCAAAACAGAGATGAGAGAGAGTGTGTGTGTTTTTGTCAGTGTGTGTATGCAAACATCACGGGTGAAATCCAGCAGACACCTCACCATACCCAACTGAAAGCACCTGTACCCAACTATTCATCTGAAAATACATTTATTAGGGCGGGGTGTAACTCCCAAAGACCCCCCCCCCCCCGAAGCTGTGCCCCTGTGAGTAGAACCCCAGCCAAGATGGGAGCTCCAAGACCATCAGCGAGGGTTGCTGACCCAAAGAGCAGGAGCGCCAACAAACCTCTACTTCTCTGCGTTATGGCAGCCACTGCTGATGCATGTGCTGCAGACTGCAGCCCGCACATAGAAAGGGTTGTCCCTGGAACAGTACGCAGTAACCAGAGCCTCAGGAGGACACTCTATTTTCGCCAGACACTGCCAACACTGCCCACAGTGCAGATGACATCAGTCCACCACTCACCAAGAGGCGCACCTGTGGAGGTCCACTCTTTCAAGAAGAAGTGAGGGTGCCTGAGCAGAAGGACTTTGGAGAAGCCAGGCTGCATGAAGCATCAAGGAGGTACTCTGGACCAACACAGACATTCCAATACAGCACGTTGATAACATTAAGAAAGCAAGGCACCTGGTGACACCCAATGCATGCTCATACTCCACAAACTCCAGACTGGGGTAGAGCCACGCTACCAGCACCACAAACACCACATCTGCTACTAACGTCTCACAGGATCGTTAAGATGTGACAACTAAGTCGACCAGCACAAGCCCACAGCCAGCCGAAGCTGGCCCTGCAAAAGTCACAAATACTCAGAGGCCTACTACAGTAAGACTGACTGCCTGAACATCACCACTATGAGCAACAATGACCTAGCTGTAGATAGGGACCTCGAAGACAACCTTGGGCAAGATTGCGTGATAGCCGCAAGGCCTACCCCAAAATTTACAATGCAATGGGACACACTCCGTCACCAACACCAATATAGCAAGTGGGAAATTTAACTGGGAACTTCTGAACACCTTTCAGTGAACTGGCTAACCTGCGCAGCAACACCTACGTGGATTGTATGGATGGCCACGATGATCACTTTCATAAAAGTGACAAAATACATGGACAGTGGCATTAACATGTCCCTGTTACACTACGCAGGGGAGGAAATATTCAAGCTCTTCAGAAACATGCCCAACACGGGAGGTGAAGATCACTTTGAGTTTGCCGTGAGCGCACCTTAATCTGCAGCTGAACCATGACTATGAGTAGTTCAAGTTGAGGCAAGCAAAACAACATGCAAACAATCAATATATGGATTCTCCGTCCAACTGAGAGACCTGGACTGCACATGCACGGGGACACTTTGTCCAAGGAAGTGAGAGCATAACTGATCCAGGGATGCAGGTCTTCATTGCTGTTAAGACTTCTCCTGCAAAAAACCAGGGATGTCTCTAGGCAAAATGTTGGGGAGCTCCCATGAGCTAAGTCCATTCTTGAGCACCACCAGAGACCGAAGGGCACCCAGCAAGGAATTTTCAGTAGCCATCTCATGCTGCATCGTAAAAAATGTGCCATCCTCATGGACAAAATCAGTTTCTGTGGATCCGTGCTCTTGAAGCAAGGAGTGCGTAACAAACCCCACAAGGTCTGTAACATGAGGGATACTAAAGCTGCACAAAAGGCATCAGAAGTCAAGAGCTTCCTTCGGATGGCTACTTACTGTGAGATATTCATCCACAACCTCGCCACCCTCACAGAACCACAGGTGCATTTGACAAAGGGCAAATGTCTGTGAGAATGGATGTCTTGACACCAGGAAGCACTCTCAAAAATCAAGGCAGCCCTACTCAGTGACACTGCTATGAAATATGTCAACCCAAATCTAAAGACTGTGCTGGTGGTGAACGCAATCCCTATGTGTCTTGGGGCAGTGTTACTCCAAGAGCAGCAGGCAAGCATCTGGGCACCGGTAGCGTTTGCAAGCCGTGCCCTCTCTGACACAAAAACTCACTATTCCCTGATCGAGAGAGCGGCATTGGCGATTAGACGTTGCTGCAATTCCTTCAGTCTCTATCTTCATGGCCATGCGTTTATTGGCATCACAGGCCACAAGCCACTTGATCAGCTCTTCACAGGTACGTTCCAACACACCCCGCCTAGGATATAAAAATTGATTCTTTAATCATATTAGTGTGATGTGCCATCCTGGCTGGTTTCTCTAACGCCACTGGGAGAACCGCGTTCCACTTGTGACAAGACAATGAAGAAGAATACATCAATCTCGTAGTCCAGACAGCATGTCCAAAAGTGGTGTCCAATCACAAGCTGGTGGACGGTACATCAAGAGATACCTGCTGGCTATAGAAGCAGCCATTACAAACAACGGGAAATGTTCCTGTCCACCGCAAGGAACAGCGATCTGGAAAGTCAACAGACTTTCAGAGCCCTGTGGAGGTTCAAGGATGAACTAAATCAAACAAAGGAACGCCTGCTGCTGAGAGAACACAAAATATAGTACCAGTAGCCTAGACATTACACATGACTCAAATGGCACACCAAGTCCATCAAGGGGTCATCAAAACCAAAGCCCAACTAAGGGAGAAGCTGTGGTCACTAACGGTCTCCTTTGCTGAGTGACGGGCAATCCAGAGTGTCCAGCGCCTCTAATTTATTTATTTATTTGAAGAGTTTTATATAGCGCTGGCTAGACCCGGAGGTATCAGAGCGCTGTACACGAGGAATCACAAGTTACAAAATTACATTCGTTACTGGAGCATAAAATACCATTTGAAAAGAAACACAACAGAGAGACGAGGAAAAACTATGTCCAATGTCCGGCTGGGTAGGTGCCGGCCGAGGGGGTGAACCAGAGCCAAAACTCCTCTATAGCTGCCTAAACAGCTCCATCGGGCATCGGCCATGTTGCTCGGGCTCCGTGGTCAGTAGAACATTCAAATAGTTTCCGCCCGGGGGGCATCGTCATAGATTCCATCGGCCGCACCAGTCCCGGAGTTACTGGGAAGCGCCGCTTGCCTCATCCTCCAGCACGACCCCAGGAGAGCAGAGCGCGCCACCGTAGTTCCTTGGTCTAGGCAAGGGGAACTCACCGCCGCTATCAGAACTTTTTAAAGGCCAACGGGTGAAGCTGAGTCAATCACCAGTCAGGTGTGACTCGGATAAGCTTGTCTGCCTCCCGCTGAAATCTCTCACCTGCCCCAAAAACCTTGACTCTAGGGGTAGGCGCGCCCTAGAAATATTGTGGCCTAAGTAAGAGTAGATGTAAGAGGAGGTGCTTACTTGATGCTTTTAGGTGAAACAATTTAAGGCCAGTTGATCTAATCCCACTGCTGCACTTCTGGAACACAATCATTTTCCGTGGTCGTCCGCCATCTTAGGTATAGGCAGCATGGTCAGGCAAGTCGGGGAATTGCAACGAGGTGGATCGAAGAATGGCCAAAGAGGACTGGACATATTAATTTGAGCTACTTGCTCCATCATGGAAGAGGCCGGCGTAATGTCATGGACTACACTCAGTGCTGATTTTTGTATTTGCCAAATGGGAGACAGATGCTGGCAGTCACAGATGTATACACAAAGTAGCAGAGATAGTGCCCACCACAGCCTTTGAGTATGTACAACCAAAGCGGGAGAAAATCTTCACTGCATCTGGCATTCCAGTGATGGTGAAGGTGGATAATGGGCCCCATTTTCAAAGCGCAGACCTCGAGCTGTACTAAGCATTGCACACCGGAATATCAGCCCTTGTTGGCTTCAAGCCAATGGAGAAATTGAAAGAATTATGAGAACAACGAATAATATTCGCTGAGAATAACAGCGGACAAAACATCAACAGTGAATGGGCCAAACACCTATAAACTGATCCCTCATTGCACCACAAAGTTCGCTCTGGCAAATCTCTTGTTGAGCCAACCGATCAGAGATGTAATCCTCATTGCCCAGCAGTGCTCCCCCATGATGCGTGAACTGCACAGAAGGCAACAGAGAGCAAATCAAAACCGCACCTATGGCAGCCAGACAAGGCACCCACCATGAAGCCAAGTAACAAGTGGTATCCAGAAACATCTCCATTTTTAAAATGATGACATATTGTAGCCACAATCCGTACCATGGAAAGGCAACCGAAGAACTGGATTAAAAAGACTCGAGAGGGATGCATGGGGGAGCTCAACGCTCAGTTACACACACTGCCAGCCACTTAACCGACCCTCAGAACTGTGAGAGTCTGTAATGGGAGTCGCACAAGAGCAGAACCAGGTGCACTTCAGGGACTCCGGAGGCCACTCGAGGCCAGGAACAGTGCAATATAAAGCTGATTCCCCAGCCATCTCTTAGACTAAGAGACTACTAGTTTTGAGACTGTTTCTGAGAACAGTCACAGTTGAGTTTATTTTGTATTTTTATTTAGTTGATGAGGGATGTAGTGTGCTACCCTGCCCTTCGCCTTTATGTTACATGGCCACACGCACCTGGAACCTGGGCATGGGCGAAGGGAGACAATAAAAGGGGCTGTGCTGTACTAGTGCAGCAGCCCAGTATATGACTTGGAGAAGAATGCTTTCTGTGCTGTCTTCACCGATCCTGCAGCCTATGGGTGCACTACCGACCTAGGATCCGGCTCACTACAGGTCAGAGGAGGTGGGCAGTGACAGGTTTTGGCATGGGCCAGCTGGGCCCATGTCCAGGGCATCGACGTTCAGAGGGGGCCAAGGAACTATCTCCATGCAGGTCATGCATCAAAGGCCGGCCCTAAATAGGATTGACCCGGACAGCGCCCTAGGTGGAAAGAAAATTTGGTGTTTGCTGTGGGGGCAGGGGGTCGTTGTGGTGTGACGGCAGGAGGTGTGAGGAAGATGGGAGGGGGTTTATGAAGTGCTAACAATTACGCTGAGGTACATTAAGGGCTGATTACAAAGTCTTTAACGCGACCCTGTTCAGACCAAGTAGGATGGACGAGCTTCTGTTTGCATGACATTGTCAGGCAGCTCCCTGCTGCGCCCCTTGGAATATTGTTGCCCAAGCCCAGCCCTGCATGGAGCAGTGTCACTCTGAAATGGCTTCAGCGAGCCAGCCCACACTGTGGTTAATCATTCTGTTTTTTCTTGTACAGGCTGCAAGCGCCCCATTAAATTCTTCTCTTTCTCCCATCTCCTCACCCTCCTAATTTACAATTTGGCACTTGCAGGGAGGTGCTGAGCTGTGTGTGATTCAGGTGAGAATGAGGTAGGAGTGGGCAAGTTTGTGTAATCAGCTGAGGTCTGACCCTGAAAACAATAGTCCAACCCCCAACGCCACACTACCCACCCCATGGTCACATTTTACTTTGTAGCAACAGCAGGGAAGAAATGGGCAAGACCGGACCGGAGACAGCCTGGCAGTGAAGGTCTCAGCCGCAAAGCAGCTGAACCTCTATAACACTAAATTCTAATTATTGTTTTCTAAACATGAAGAGGCTTATTTACAAGCCCATTGTGCCGCCGGTGCATCATTTATTTTGACGCTCCGGTGGCGCAATGGGCTTGCCCATATTTACAAGGCCCCGTAAAGTCACCCTGCATGACTTTTCATGGTCTTGTAAATATGGGTTCCTTTCCCACATTACTCTGCATGAAAGGGGCATTGCATGGGTGTTGCTGTGGGTGTTCCCACACAACATCCATCCATGGAACATGACGCATTCCCAGGTTTACAACATTTTATAAAACTGGGAATGCATCAGAATCCTACGCATGGCGCAATGAAGAGACATACTTTTATTTCTCCTCATTTTTTCCTCTTTCTATTCTGTAGCACTCATAGAAAGAGGAAAATGCCTTTAATGATTGTTTTTGTGCAGGAAGGTGTCTGAATGTGATGTATGAATGTTTTGCGACTGAATTTCGGTCACCGACTCCTTGAAGGAGGTGGTAACCCATTTGCAGATGGGAAGGGGTCCCCAGGGAAGAATGGAAAACAAATCATTTATTAAGAGTAGGCAGTGGTGCCACAGACCACTGCCTACGCTTAAAAAATGAAACTGCAAAGTTTCATTTTTCCTTTTTAAACGCATCCCATTTTCCTTTGAGGAAATCAGGCTGCATTAAAAAAAAAAAAAAAAAAAAGATTTCTTTACTAAAAATCAGTCACAGACATGGTGGTTGCTGGCCTCATCAGGCCACCATACCCGTGGTTGCTGCAATTCCTAATGGGTCGCAAAGTGCAACCTACCTCATTAATATGAACGAAGTAGGTCTATTTGCGACCTACTAGGAATCACTAATGAAACTCAAAAGAGTTTCATACATTAAGAATAGCAATTTCCTAATTGTGATTTGGGGAGAATCGCAATTAGGAAATCTGTATTCCTAATGTTAGTAAATCTGGCCCCAAGTCTGTTAATAAATACTTGAGCAGTTAAAACTGTAGGTATAAACAACAAGGCACAGGGAGAAGAGGTTCAACAAGGCCTCGTGACAGATAAGACTATTCCAAATAACTTCTTACAAGAATCTGAATTCGGTTCAATGACTGGTAAAGGTGAAATGAAAGTACTGATTCTTTTCAAAACTCTCTAAAGATTTGGCGAAAAAATGCAAGAAAAAAAAGTCCAAATGAAAATCAGGGCCGGACTGGCCGTAGCGGGCACCGGTCGTTTTCCCGGGGGGCCGGTTCTGGACAGGTGGGAGCCGTTTTTGTTACTGGGGACCGGTTTTGCAGCAGTGCTGCAATATCGGCCCACTGTAACAAAAAGCAGCAGCAGTGTTTCCCACCAGCACCCCCTCCCTCTGGGCCGGTCTGACTTAATTGCCAGGGCTGGGGGGTTGCCTTCTCAGTCCAGCACTGATGAAAATCCATCAACTAAAGTGAACGAAAGGCAACAAATGAGAAATATTACACACAGCCATCCCGGGTGGAAATTAGAAATAAAAGAATCCTGCAAACAAAATGAATAGAGCATCAATATTCTCACAAGCCCAGCAAGCTACAAAGCGCTGTTTCAAAATGTAAGAATTCATGGAGAGTTCAGCTGCTCTGGCTCCGGGTGAATGCTTGAGTGTCATCAGAGCCCCAGGTAAAAATACCAGAGGCACTCATTGGTAAAAATGCAACTTTCACAGTCACTTCATTATATTGTTCAGTGTTAATGCGGAAGGCGCCCACTAGGGAAAACGCAGCTCTAATGTACATTTCATCTTGTTTGAAAGTACAAAGGAGAGCATTAGGGAGGTGGAGGTGTTTGCATACATTACAGAGAGCGGGGGTGGGTTTGGGGGGTTTGAAATCGCTATGGAGAGCAGAAGGGGATGTTTAAAAACATAACGGAGAACGGGAGGGTGGTGGGGGTTTAAAACAAAGCAGAGAGTGAAGGAGTTGGGAGGGTTGAACACACATCGGAGAGTGGGAGGGGGTGGGTCAAAACACAACGGAAGAGGAACTACAGACACATGCACTCGCAAAAGTATATTTAAAAAAATAGTACCTGCAGGAGCCTGTGGCCAGTGGAAGGACACTGGCTACAGGAAGCAGTACTTGGTCCAAGCTTCACTTCATGAACAAAGACTCAGAAGCCCAAAAGGAAGCAGAGGGCAGGAGGAGCAGCTGACAAATAGGAAGTAAATTGACATGGGAAGCTACCAATGGTAAGTAAAGATAGATAATGGGTGGGCTCTAAGCCTGTTTTTAACCTTTTTTTTATTATTTACAAGAGATTTCGCAAGCACAGTGTTATACCTGCTGCTCAGCCAGTGTGACTGGGGAGTGGAAAGTTGGTGTGTGGTGATGCTGTGTAGTGTTGGATGTTTGAGAGAGTCAATTGGAGAATGGACTGAGTAGCAGGAAGGCTGCTCCTGGTGGGGCTCTTCATGGAAACTACTAATAAAACATCTTAATCTACACCTGGACTATGTTTGCTCACAACATTTTGGCGACAATTTTAAGGAGAACCTACGTGAGTTATTTGAAGCTGTTGATCTTAAGGAGGAAAACTATGAAACTGACTTTACAAGGAATTAAGTCTGACGAAACCATACAAGAACTTTAAAGAGAACTTGAGGACGCCCTGTGCCCCACCAGTGTCCTTGTCATCTGGATAGCCCAGGGTGACTATCTGTTCAGCCTGAATGTTTTGACTTACTGGTGGAGCCAACCGTCGGCGCTCTTTGTCAGTTTCCAGGAGCAGTCTGTGGATTGTAAGGTGCACTTTGCAGTTTGTATACGTCTGCGTGGAGAGGCTCGCAGCGCGAAAGAGAGGTGGAAGGACGCGTTTTTATGAGGCTGAGTACTTTTGTTATTTACATCCTGTGGGGTGTAGTAGTTAAGGAGAAAAAAAAAGGGGAAACAACACACCGTGGTTGTAGCGCGAGTCAAGCACGAACTTTGCAGTTTGTTGAGCACGTCATTTCAGTCACTGGAATTCTAGCGCACTCTGCGCACGAGAGCAGTCCTGCGCATTAGAGGAGTGCAGCGCGAGAGGAGGGTCGCGGGGCGAACTGTGATGACCCATTGTTGCTGATCATGATGTTGGTGCACGTATGCACCGGAAGCCAGCAGACACCTTTCACGTTAGCGTGCTGATATCTTGGTTTGCAGTGTTTCTTTGCCTCTCAGGGTGCTACACGGTAGGACGAATTGGAGGAAGATTGGAGCTCTATTATTGTAATGCTTCTCTTGTGGTGTTGGTGAAAGGTGAGGAGTGCGAGTCCAACAGTGCCCATGAAGGAGATCATCCAGCAATCTTGAATTGTTGCTGCCTTTCTACCGTCTTGATGGTGTCCTCCTGCGGTGAGGATAGAACACACTCCAAGGAAGTTAAGGTTACCACAGTTCATCGCTGGTCTTCATTTTGAACGCGGATCTTGAAGGTAGTCTGTTAATGTTTTCTTCTACGGTGTGCTTTGGAAATGACTTCCGGTGGTGGTGAGAAAACATGGGACTTATGTTCTACGTGCACAACAGAATTTACGTTCGGAGGGCTTCTGTGAAGTTATGCTGCATTGCTGTTTCTTATTCCTTTATGGTACAGGATGTAATTCGGGTGAGAAGTTGCTCACCGGAGTTAATTTTTTTTGTTTTTGTTTTGTTTTATGTGCTTTGTAGTATTTGGTCATGATGTTTACTATGCTTCCAAATGTTTTATGTTAGATTCAACTGTATGTACTTATCCATCTGTAGGTCTTAGTGTGGTCTAACAGTATGCTTACTTTCTGTCACCTATTCCAGGGTTTTGTGTTGGGTAGGATATGGTCTGCTTAATTGTGAGAACGGAGTCACGGTAAGTCGTTCACAGTGTTTTAGGGTGTTGTTTGAGATTGGGATGACTGGTATGGTGAGTCGCCCGTTCTTGCTGAAGTGAGGGGTACATGGTTATTTATCACCTATCTCTGTTGTTGTGCAGGATGATCTTGTTTTCGTGTGATTGTGAGTGGGCGATGTGTTTGAGATGACTCGCCCAACTTTAGGTGTGTTGTGGGATGACTGTGTGGATAAGTCACTCATTTCTAGGGAGTACGGTTTGGATGACCATTGCGTTTGAGGACTTATTTCTAGGGATTACGGTTTGGATGACCATTGCGTTTAAGTACTCATTTCTAGGGTTTTACGGTTTGGATGACCGTTGCGTTTGAGGACTCATTTCTAGGGATTACGGTTTGGATGACTGTTGGTTTGAGGACTTAATTCTAGGGATTACGGTTTGGATGACCGTTGCATTTGAGGACTCATTTCTAGGGTTTTACAGTTTGGATGACCATTGGTTTGAGGACTTAATTCTAGGGATTACGGTCTGGATGACCGTTGCGTTTAAGGGCTCATTTCTAGGGTTTTACGGTTTGGATGACTGTTGCGACGGATGACCGCTCATGGATAAGTCACTTATTTCGTAGCCATTACAGTTATGAGGACTGTTGAGTTTGAGATGACTGTTTGTGGATAAGTCACTCATTGAGGAGTATTACAGTTGGGATGACTGTTGTGTGTGAGGTGACTGTGAGGTGACTTCTTGTCGCCCAACTTTAGGTGTGTTGTGGGTTGACTGTGTGGAGGTGATTGTGGTGATTATCCCATTTGTGATGTGTTTTGAGCTTTGTGTTAGTTTCCACTGCACCTTCGTGGTTGATTCCCTGTGTGTTGTCTTCCGTGTCAGCCTGGCCAGCTGGTATGTTAGTGGCGTGAGGGTTTTGGTAGGTGAGGCGAGGTGTGGCAGTTGGTGTGTACTTTGTTTTTTTGATGGAAAGGGAGAAGATGTGAGTGATCTTTTATTTATTTATTTATTTCGATATTGTGATTTGCATGCATGATCGTTTACCATCTTTACATTTAATAAGTTACATGCATGTTTTCTTATTTCATTTAAACTGTGTTTTGCATGCATGGTCTCTTTTATTATCTTTACATTTAGCATGTTACATGCATGTGTTCTGATTACATTTAGAATGTTGAATTGTACCATGTTTATATTTTAAAAGACGACATGCTTGCTTTCTGGTTTCTGAGAGCGTATTTGTGACATTTCCACCTGATATTTCCATGCAAGGTTCTTTACTCTTGTTATGCATTTGTGAAATATGCATAGGGTAGTAGCAATGTTATTCTTGCTCCTGTAAAGAAAGGAGATGTATTATACCTGCTGCTCAGGCAGTGTGATTGGGGAGTGGAATGTTGGTGTGTGGTGATGCTGTGGAATGTTGGATGTTTGAGAGAGTCAGTTGGAGAATGGGCTGAGTAGCAGGAAGGCTGCTCCTGGTGGGGCTCTTCATGGAAACTACTACTAAAACATCTTACTTAATCTACACCTGGACTACTGGACTTCGTTTGTTCACAACACACAGCACAAGCACTGTGCAGTTGAAACCTAAAAAGAAGTGTCTGAAAAGTAAGCAGTGGAAGCACACAAGTAATGAGGCCATGCTCCAGGGGAGGGACAAACACAGAAAGAGGAAGGAATGCCCACACAACCAGTCTTCGGAGTAGAATTGACTGTGTTTGTAGGTTGCTTTATTAAAAGCATGCCACGTAATGGGATGAAGAATACATTTTCTTATTCCCACTGTACAGCAATTAAAATGTGCAAGGCAATCAAATGTGAATTTATACAAATGTGTAAGAAAATACTTCTTTTTGTATGATCTCCCCCACTCCCCAGGTTTCTGGACAGATGCTGCTGGTATTTCGTCTCTAAAGTGCATTGGCCAATGTGTATGTGTGATTGGCTAATCCCTGATTGGCATATTTAACATACCTATACGTCCCTAGTATATGTTACAAAGTGTACCCAGAGCTAGTAAGTTAAATATCACTAGTGGGCTGCAGTACTTTTTGTGCCACCACTATAGTGACAAGATGAAAATATGGCTTTAGGTCTGCCACTGCAGCCTAGTTGAGCAGCTTTTAAACTGCCAACCTGACTTGGTAAAATAAACCATTTTGCAGGATCAGAGCCTTCCTTTTTAATATTTAAAAGTCATCCCTAGGAAAGGCCTTAGAAGCCCACAGGGTGGAGTGCTAAATATTAAAAAGGAGAACATGTTTGTTTTATCTCTGACGTGTCCTGACAGTGAAAACTTGAACTTGTTGTTTTCACTGTAGCAAGACTGGTGGCCCCAAGGGCTAACATGGAATTACACTATCCCACACACAAAATGCTGACTTGCATTTGGGACCACCAAATATAGTACTTTAAGGTATCAAATGAATCCTTAGACTAGACCTGACTTGTTACTGAAGTTGGATTGAAAGTAACTTAAAATAAAAGGGGGACTTTAGAAAGTTACCGCTTTGTTGTCCAAAACTCTAGTAGTCTTTTCCCCTTCACTATAACAGTGGTCACCCGAGACAGGCCACTACACTCCTGCTGGGAAATGTGGAGGGCTCCCAGGAACAGGGAACAAAAGGTGGGGGGAGGTGTGACCTCCTCCAGCACAATGGCCAGAGAGTGGTGGCCACAGGTGGCCCAGCTTCAAAGGCCCAGATGGCCCAGCTCTGAAGCAAATGCAAGTTACTCCTTAGCCTGCCCACTCCTTTGTGTAGGCAGAGAGGCTGGCATCTACTCCAGGGGGAGTTGAGGGGGGGGGGGGGCACCAGTTGCTGAACCGTTTTCCAAGAGGAGTGGATAATCATACTGGACACACCTCGTTTGTGCCCATTGCTTTGACCCAGAGAAGAAGGGTCCGACGTCTTGGATTTGGCAAAACAGATGCACTGTTGGATCATTTAGTGCCAGTCCCACAGGAAATGATGTAAGAGTGGGTAGGGTTAACCCATGGGAATTGTTGCCTCATTGGCTAGGGAGTCCTCCCCACCCACAAATTCGAAATTGGTATAAAAGTGGAACCCCCCTGGCTGCCATCCTTGGGACACTGCTGGACTCGGAAAGGACAGAAGAAGGACTGCACCTGCTGCAACTGTGGACCACAGAAAGAAAGGTTGGACCAAGAAAGACTGCACCTGCTGCACCAAGACAGAACTTCAGAGAGAGAAGGGCTATACTTACTGCCAACTCTTTGGTGAGAGACCCCAAAGGGCTGAACCTGCTTCCACTTCTGCCAAGGTCCAGTGAGTGGACTCCCAGGGCTAGTTGGCTAGCCTCCTCTTCAGCTTCAGGAACAGAAAAGCTAAAGAAGCCCATACCTGCACAGTGATGTAACATAAGCCCCCGCAGCCCCTGCGGTGCGGAGGGCCCCTGAGGGCCCCCTCAGCAAAAGTGGTAGGTGGTGAGCTGGGGAGGAGGGGGCCTCCTCCGTGGACTTTCCAGGGGGGGGGGCCCTCAAGCTTCCCTACGCCACTGCACATGCATAGTGCCCAGCTGACCAGTAGCCACTAGATTTCCCATGGACTTCGCTGGTGTAGCTCGTGAGATCGAGTCCTAGCAACCAAGAGGTATCTCAGGTCTTAAATCCTTGGCTGGTGCTAAAGTGTAATCTTTATCCCCCAGAACCAAAACTTGCAAGCAAAGGCAAAAGATTACAGCTTTCGGGCACAGAGTCCAATGCGCATATACTACTGCTACTTGCGGTAGCCTCGAAAACCGCTGAGAAACGATACTTCACCGGATTGCTGGACTTCGCCTGTCTGTCGACGTCGAGCCCAACACCGAGCTCAAGGTGGAGAGGAACTGCGACCTCACCATTGACAAGAAAATGAACCAGAAACTCCTGTATCGCATCACGGTCAGACTGAAACGTTTACTTTGCTCCAGACCTTTGCATTCGAGGCTAATAGACTACAGCTAAGAGTGAAAAGCAGTCATTATTATTATTATTATTATTATAAAAAAAATTATAAAGCGCTCAGCTACCCCTTGGGGTTTCCCAGCACTAAACGTCAGGTCATGGGAAATCAGAATTCACTACTCAAAACATCCACGTCTTTGAATAGGACACGTTACAGCGCAAACATTTACAACGCATGCTTTTACAACGCGGTTTTTACATCGCAACATCCATTACAACGCATGATTTTACAACGCATGCCATCACAACGCATTTTTAGAAACTACATTTACAACGCTTTCCATTACAACGCATACCATTACAACGCATAATACTTTTAGGGCAACAGTAGGGTAAGTGTTGGATAGTGTAGGGTAAAATTACTATTCCCACTCCAGTGAGTGCAACAGTAGGGTAAGTGTTGGATAGTGTAGGGGTAAAAATTACTATTCCCACTCCAGTGAGTGCAACAGTAGGGTAAGTATTGGATAGTGTAAGGGTAAAAATTACTATTCCCACTCCAGTGAGTGCAACAGTAGGGTAAGTGTTGGATAGTGTAGGGGTAAAAATTACTATTCCCCATTACTTACTTTATAATGCGTTGTAATGGCATGCGTTGTAGTGACATGCGTTGTAATGGCATGCGTTGTAGTGACATGCTTTGTAATGGCTGCATTGTAATGGCATGCGATGTAAAGGCAGTTGCGTTGTAACAACCGCTTTGTAAAGGTAGTGCGTTGTAATGGATGTTTCCCCACGTCTTCAGCTTTCTTCGAAAAACCATCAGCAAGGAACACTTTCTCAACTGTTCTGGAACAGCGTTCCATAGTGTCACCTGCCGGAAGACGCTGAAACACCGCAACAGCAAGTCGTCTCCCCAACGCTCAGTCAACCCGGAAGTCCAACAGAGAGGAGGGGCCAAGTACTTTCACGGACCCCGGAAGTAAAAGGGCGGTGCGCGTCAACAAACGGGGAGAAAGAGGAAGAAAAAGCGGAGTACGGCGAGACGGGGAGAGAGAAATCCTGTAAGGAAGGACCTGACAAGGAGGCCTTTGTCGTGGCGTCTCCAGAAGAAGTGGGACGTTCCCAATGAGGCACCGAGGAGTCGGTGAATCCCGGAGTATCGGACGAAGATGCCAGGAAGAAAGTAGAGTCTCCTGTCTACCTAGAACGCCGGAGACCCCGCCACTTCCCTGGAGGGACGTGGCTTCATCAGGTGCGTGCGAGGCTCTCAAATAGGAGCCGGAGACTAGATAGAGGGAAAGGGGGAGAGGAATGAATTAAAACGCCACACTTGGGAATTTAAAAGCGGGCCAAGAGTGACTATTTAAACAGACGACTTGGAGTCTTGAGATCAGTTATATAATTATATAAAACAAAAAAAAGAGAGACAAAGAAAAGGAGATTAGAGAGAAAAAAAAGGGCCTCAGACAGATTCTTAAGGAGGAGATATTTTTTGTTGTTGTCTATTTTATTTACAAAGATAGAAAGGTAACCCAGGGAATATTTACCTACCTCACGTCCACTCCTAAACAGAACCCCCCCCTCACATTTTCCCTATAACCTCTCGTCTCCAGAAGAAAGAGAGAGAGAGGAGCAGAAGAGTATCTCTTACTAACCACACCGCAAATAATTAAAGTGGACAGTATAGATTCTTACCTGAGCTTCTCCTTCTTCTTTTCTGCCGAGGGTACTGGTGGACAGGAACTCTGAAGACCCTGGAAAAGAAAGAAAGAGAAGACCGTATAAACCCTGGAACCGGACTTTTCTCATATTATATGATTTAAAGCCTGCATAACCTACTTCAGTTTATCTTGAACTCAAATTGGAAAAGAAAAAAATAAAGAGAAGAACTCCATATACATTTTTTTTTTTAATGCCCCTTTCGCGGTTGACACATAGCTTAGGACCCTGATAAGCAAACAACCGTCATCCCATACATGAACATTTCACTGTCAGGGTAACACACTGGGACAGCCCACTGGAGCGAAGATGATGTGACGAAGATTTAACAAGTTCCTGCAGGTAACGTGGACCCATCCCTGATCTTGCTTTAAACACATAGCACAAGGTTTTAAACTGCATTCGATTCGCTATTGAGAGCCAGTGCAGCTCCTGTAAAAGACCCCCTGCCGAGGTCCATTTCAGTAGTCTAAAAAGCATCCCTGCCACCGAGTTTTGGACCACCTGAAATTGTCTAATGGAGAATTGATCCGTCCCCAAATAGAGCACGTTGTCGTAGTCTAATCTTGACATAAGTGCCTCTACCACTGTCTGTTGAGCTGGAAATGGAAGTAACCAAATGATCTTCCGCAACCATTTCAAAACGGCAAAGAAAGTGGCTGCCACCTTCAACACCTGAGGCTTAATTGACAACTTATTGTCCAGCAAAATCCCCAGGTTCCTGACCTTGGGGGCTGAATCTGGGAGTGGGCCCAAGATTTTAGACGTGTTGGAGACCCCAAAGGGACGAATTTCTTCCCAGCACCAAAACCTTGGTCTTGTCTTTATTAGTGAAAAGTTGTTCATCCACTCTGCAACCATGCTCAAACAGGAGTTCAAGGCTTCTGAGTTCGGGTATTGCACAGATGACAGAGAAAAGATGATTTGCTTGACATCCTCGTATGTGAATAACATCAAACCACATCTTTCCACCAATTCCGCCATTGGGCGCACATAGATATTAAATAGTGCTGGACTTAGGGAGGATCCGTGAGGAACTCCTGAGTTGAGAGCATGTAACTTGGAGGAGGCCGTGACTGAAACCACCTGAAAAGACCGATCTTCTAAGACACAGTATTGAAGGCCACTCTGAGATCAAGTAGAATCAATGCGGCTTTCTCACCCCCATCTAAGAGACGTCTAAGATGTTCTGTCTCTCCTAGAAGGGCAGATTCAGTAGTGTGTCCCATCCTAAACCCAGATTGAGAGGGGTGCAGATATCCTTGTTACTCCACAAAATTGGAGAGTTGCCTATTGACTTGCTTCTACATTACTTTTGCCATGATGGGAAGCATTGATATGGGTCTGTAATGAGACCAGTTCTCAGGGTCTAAATTCTCTTTCTTCAAAAGGGGCAGAACCCAGGCATGTTTCCATGCCTGTGAAATCTTCCCTTGCATAAGGGAGTTGTTAAGGAGTCCCACAAGAACTTGCAAAATATTCGGCCCTAAGGAACTAAGCTTGGCTGGGGAGAAAGGATCTCTTGGAGAACTCGACCTTATTGAAGTCAGTGATGACAAAAACACAGGCAGATCCACAGTGTCCCGGCAATTCAGTTCAGACCCAGCTTGTACTAAGATAAGCCCCGTTTGGTCCTTGATAACAGAAGGACTGTCAGTAGTGCATGGCGATCCAACCTTTTACAAAATGTTTTGAAACTTTCAAAACTTTTTAGAGTGAAAAGCAAAGATTTATTAAAATCTTACAAAAATCATAAATCTGGTTCCTGTCATCTGATTTTTGTCACTTTGGTGTCTATTTAAAGATAAAAATCTATACTATTTTCAGAAATGTGGAGTGGGATTTTTATTATGTTGAGTTTCTTGCCTATTGACTGTTTCAGTACGGTTTTTCACTTGTTTTTCTTTGAGATAAGCCTGAATGCTCTGTGCCACTGCTACCCAGGACTGAGCAAAAGTTTGATTTAAAGAGACCTAACTGGACCTGATGCAGAATAATGACATTATGACTTGGCGAGGTCTAACAACTACTCTAACTAATAATGCACTGTCTCACAAAATACAAATCTGCCCAGCGAGCACTTGGCCTAGAGCTCACAGCAACATCTTACCATAGAGTTCATTCCCAATGTTCACTTATTGATTTCCATAGATAAGACCAGCAGGTTGATAGATAGATATAGACAACATGTAAATGTTTCTTAATCCTTGATATGACTTAGTTTTACTGGATACCTAGATGCATAGTTTCAGGCGAGAACAGGTTACTCAAGAGTAAAACTTAAGCCACAACTTTCCATGAAAACAACAATCAAGGAAATGAGTCATGTTTAGTGAAAGGGCAGGGGCAGTTAGGCTAAGGAAATTGGGGTGGTGGTGGAGGTGGCAGTGAGGTTGATGAATGTGAGGATGGTGAGAGTGTTGGTGGTCATAAGGCCAGTGAGGGTGGTGGTAGGGAGGTGGTGGTTAGAATGGTGGTTAATAGGGTGGTGATGTTGAGAGTACCGGTGGTGATTGAGGTGGTGGTGAAGATGGTGGTGGTTAAGGTAGGATGGTGGTGCTTAGGGGTAGGGTGGTTAGGGTAGAAGGTTAGAGTGTTGTGGTTATGGTGGTGGGTAGAGTGGTGGTGGTTAGGATGGTGATGGCTAGGGTGGTGGAGGTAGTCAGGTGGTGGTGGTTAGGGGGTGATGGTTAGGGTAGTGGTGATTTTCAGGGTGATGGTGTGGTGTAGAGTGATGGTGGTTAGGGTGGTGGTGTTGGTAGCTGGGGTGGTGATGTTTAAGGTGGTGGTAGTGATGTTTATAGAGGTGGTTTGGGTGATGTTATGGTGGCGGTTGTGGTGGTGGTTAGGGTGTTGGTAATGGTTATGGTGGTGCTGGTTAGGGTGTGATGGTTAGAGTGAGGGTGGCGGTGGTGAATAGGGTGTTGGTAGTTAAGGTCAGGTAGTGGTGGTTAGGGTTTGTGGTGGTTAGGGTAGGGTAAAATCAATTTCTAAGCAATGCATCTAATCAATAATAAATATAATGTGTTTGATTTAAAACCGTGAGCCTCCTTCTTCTTCTTTATAGTCCATTGTGTGGTACTATAGTTTCACTATTTGTAATTTTAATACACCTCTGTACGTTATGGGAAAAAGTTTCACCTCATTAGTTACAGTTAAACATCAGAATATTAGCATCTGCAACTGAAGGATGACCCCTTAACATTTCCAAAGGGTCTGCCACAGAGTGATAGCATTTATGGTACTGTTTAGGGGGGGTCTTGTCTACTTGCAGCTTTTAGCTGCTTGTTGTCAATGACCTATTGTATACTATACCGGTACTTCCGGTGGGCTTTGGCTCAGCCCACTATTTACTATTGGTTGGCTTTCTTGCCAATCTTCTTTACTTGATTTTTATATGATGCCTTCCCTTTTTCTTGTGTTTGTTCCTTCCCTAGAGCATAGATTCCATACCAGGAATAGAGGGCTTGTCTCCTTCAATGCCTACATTCATGGAACTACTTTTGAGGTCTTGCCTAGACAGCGCATTCACTATCTCTTCAAAACATTTTTAGGTCTCGCCTAGCGACGCAGCGCATGCGCTGCTCGCCTTGGCAAGATCTATTGTCGTCGGTTTTGCTAGTGAAGGGGGACAGGAGATGTGCACGCGCCCGGAGAGGAGATGTGCATGCGTGACGCGTATGGTGTGCGGGCACGGCGCGCTTCCACTTTTCTTTTTTTTTTTGTTGCATTGCATTCTGCTGAGTCCCCCGGCCGTCGTCTCTTTTAATTACAGCGCCTTAGCAGAACACGCGCATGGCACACTTTCCCTCCCTCCCCCCGTCGGCTCCAGATCATCTCGGAAGCGCCCTCCCTTCCCTGAATGCTTCTTTCGCATCGGTATCAAAGCGTAGCTTGCCATCTCCTTGTCATGTTTCAGACACCTTGGCTACGGAGTTGGCTGGTCACAAGTGTTTAACGAGGCAAGAAAGAGTTTGGTTGCGGTCTGCACTATATAAATCATCATTGTTGTGTTTTTTGTCAGTGTCAGCTCTTTGGAATTCGGTTTTCCCCAGAATTTTTATTTGGGTGGCTCCCTTCTGCCATAATGACAACTTCATTTACAGACACCACCGCGTCACTCGTAGGTGTTTAGACTATCACACCAGCTACACAACCCTCCCTCTATCGGAGTGCCATCAGCGCAGCTCTCTTTTGGGTAAACAGGGCCCTGTTTGTGGCTCGTGTGAGGGCTGTAAATGCTACTTTTGTAGGGATGGAGCCACGGGGGAGGCGGGGGGAGCAAGGAGGTGTCCGTGAGTCTGGGCCCCTCAGGGCATCAGGGTGACCAGAGGCCTCACCTGGGCGACGTTTCCTCAGCTGCTTTGGGCCACGTAACTGGAGATAGCACTATTCTGGACCCCCCCTGACGTGTGTGGACACAGCAGGGCTCTTCTGCGCTGTCATACTTTAAAAATCCCCAAGCCTTCGGAAGGCCACTGCCGACCGGCCGGTGCCCTGGAAATATGTTTTTCCTTAATAAATATAGGCAATAATAAACCCTTCTGGATTTCTTTTTGATATTCAGGTTTTTTAATAAGTTACATCCGGGCTGCTTTCACCTGCACTCCTCACAACCGGGGTGGATGTGTTGTGTGTGTGTGTGTGGGGGGAAGGGGGGGGGGCTTGGCTTTACATTGAAGAATGTTGGACCTGTGCCTCTCCATTCACTCAACCTCCAGACTCCACACTCAACTGCAGCTCTCTCAAGTAATCGAAAGGTGGCATACAGCAATAAAAAACCCTCAAATAATACATTAAAACATGACACACACCCTTTCTGAATGTGCTCTTTCAGGATTCTCTAAAGTTGGAAAAGCTGCTGAAAAGTCACACATTTCCGATGCCCAGCAGCTCACCCTTTCTAGTTCTTGGAGGCCCTGACAAAGCATATATTAGAAAACCTGCTCCACATTCAACAAGCATCTACAATGCAATAGGTCTCGCAATTGCGAGTTTTTGAGCTATCGCCATTGTAAATGACAATGCCTTTTATTTAACTGTTTTAAAAACAACACATAAATAAAAGGCAGCCCTTTACAATGCCAATAGCTCAAACACTCATAAATGCGAGACCTATTGTATTGCAAATGCTTGTGCTTTCCAACTGTGGGTCTAGGCCGCCCGTTGCTTACCATTGATCTGCTTCATTGTCACTCATTTTCTCTGCCATAGGTTTTCTTCCTCTTCGTGTGTTTGTCTCTCCTCCAGTAGCATGAATGCTTTACCTGTGTCCTTCCACTGCTTATTTTTTAGGTGCTACTTTTTTTTTGTGTTTAAGCACTCTACCAGAGTGTCTCTTTTTCAGTTGGCCCTCTCTGTACTTATCCTTCCTTCATGTTACTCGCTCCATCCCTCACCTGTGTTCCTTACCCACATCGTCCATGTTGCTTGGCCCCAATGCCTGTCCATGATACTTGGGCCCGCCCTCGTCCCTGATGCTTGCCCTTGAATATCTGTGATGCTTGCCCCCGCTCACCCTTGCCCATGATGAGTGCTCCACCCTTGTCTGTGATGCTTGCTTGCCCCCTCTGCTTCACTCGTCCTTGACCCCACCCACCCTCATCCGTGACGCTTGACCCCACCCACCCACATCCGTGACGCTTGACCCCACCCACACACATCCGTGATGCTTGACCCCTCCCACCCACCCTCATCCTTGATGCTTGACCCCACCCACCCGCCCTCATCCGTGATGCTTAACCCCACCCACCCGCCCTCATCCGTGATGCTTAACCCCACCCACCCGCCCTCATCCGTGATGCTTGACCCCACCCACCCGCCCTCATCCGTGATGCTTGACCCCACCCACCCGCCCTCATCCGTGATGCTTGACCCCACCCACCCGCCCTCATCCGTGATGCTTGACCCCACCCACCCGCCCTCATCCGTGATGCTTGACCCCACCCACCCGGCCTCATCCGTGATGCTTGACCCCACCCACCCGGCCTCATCCGTGATGCTTGACCCCACCCACCCGCCCTCATCCGTGATGCTTGACCCCACCCACCCGCCCTCATCCGTGATGCTTGACCCCACCCACCCGCCCTCATCCGTGATGCTTGGCCCCACCCACCCGCCCTCATCCGTGATGCTTGACCCCACCCACCCGCCCTCATTCGTGATGCTTGACCCCACCCACCCACATCCGTGATGCTTGACCCCACCCACCCGCCCACATCCGTGATGCTTGACCCCACCCACCCGCCCACATCCGTGATGCTTGACCCCACCCACCCGCCCACATCCGTGATGCTTGACCCCACCCACCCGCCCACATCCGTGATGCTTGACCCCACCCACCCGCCCACATCCGTGATGCTTGACCCCACCCACCGCCCACATCCGTGATGCTTGGCCCCACCCACCCGCCCACATCCGTGATGCTTGGCCCCACCCACCCGCCCACATCCGTGATGTTTGGCCCCACCCACCAGCCCTCATCCGTGATGCTTGGCCCCACCCACCAGCCCTCATCCGTGATGCTTGGCCCCACCCACCCGCCCTCATCCGTGATGCTTGGCCCCACCCACCGCCCTCATCCGTGATGCTTGACCCCACCCACCCGCCCTCATCCGTGATGCTTGACCCCACCCACCCGCCCTCATCCGTGATGCTTGACCCCACCCACCCGCCCCCACCCGTGAAGCTTGACCCCACCCACCCGCCCTCATCCGTGATGCTTGACCCCACCCACCCGTCCTCATCCGTGATTCTTGACCCCACCCACCCGCCCTCATCCGTGTCGCTTGACCCCACCCACTCGCCCACATCCGTGACGCTTGACCCCACCCATCCGCCCACATCCGTGACGCTTGACCCCACCCACCCGCCCACATCCGTGACGCTTGACCCCACCCACCCGCCCACATCCGTGACGCTTGACCCTACCCACCCACCCTCATCCGTGACGCTTGACCCCACCCACCCACCCTCATCCGTGACGCTTGACCCCACCCACCCTCATCCGTGACGCTTGACCTCATCCATGACGCTTGAACCCACCCACCGTCATCCGTGACGCTTGACCCCACCCACCCTCATCCGTGACGCTTGAACCCACCCACCCACTCTCATCCGTGACGCTTGAACCCACCCACCCTCATCCTTGACGCTTGACCCCACCCACCCACCCACCCACATCCTTGACGCTTGACCCCACCCACTCACCCTAATCCTGACGCTTGACCTCACCCACCCTCCCTCATCCTTGGCGCTTGACTCCATCCTCACTCATCTGTGACGCTTGAACCCACCCACCCACTCTCATCCGTGACGCTTGAACCCACCCACCCTCTTCCTTGACACGACCTCACCCACCCTCATCCTTGACGCTTGACCTCACCCACCCTCCCTCATCCTTGGCGCTTGACTCCATCCTCACCCGTGATGCTTGACCCCACCCTCACCCGTGATGCTTGACCCCACCTACCCTCACCCGTGATGCTTGACCCCACCTACCCTCATCCATGATGCTTGACCCCACCCACCATCATCCACCCTCATCTGTGATGCTTCACCCCACCAGCCCTTGTTCGTGATGCCTGAACCCACCTGCCTGCCCTCATCCATTATGTTTGATCCCAACCGCCCGTCCATGTTTGACCCCGCCCGCACTTGTCCGTGATGCTTGACAACACCCACCCTCCCTCGTCCATGATGCTTGACCCCACCCGCCCTCGTCCATGATGCTTGACCCCACCCGCCCTCGTCCATGATGCTTGACCCCACCCACCCATCCTCGTCCATGATGCTTGACCCCACCCACCCTCATTCGCGATGCTTTACCCCACCCTCATTTGCGATGCTTGACCCCACCCACTCTCACTCGTGATGCTTGACCCTGCCTGCCCACCCTCGCTCGTGATGCCTGACCCTGCCTGCCAGCCCTCACTCACGATGCTTGACCCCACCGACCCTCACTCGTGATGCTTGTCCTCACCCGGCCGCCCTCGCTCATGATGCTTGACCCCACCCGCCCGCCCTCATTCGTGATGCTTGCTCCCACCCGCCCTCGCCCGTGATGCTTGCTCCCACCCGGCCGCCCTCACCCGTCCTCGCCCGTGATGCTTGCTCCCACCCGCCCGCCCTCGCCCGTGATGCTAGCTCCCACCCGCCCGCCCTCGCCCATGATGCTTGCGCCCACCCGCCCTCCCTCGCCCGTGATGCTTGCTCCCACCCGCCCTCGCCCGTGATGCTTGCTCCCGCCCGCCCTCGCCGCCAGTGATGCTTGCTCCCACCCACCCGCCCTTGCCCGTGATGCTTGCTCCCACCCACCCGCCCTTGCCCGTGATGCTTGCTCCCACCCGCCCGCCCTCGTCCATGATGCTTGCGCCCACCCGCCCTCCCTCGCCCGTGATGCTTGCTCCCACCCGCCCTCCCTCGCCCGTCCTCGCCCGTGATGCTTGCTCCCACCCGCCCGCCCTCGCCGCCAGTGATGCTTGCTCCCACCCGCCCGCCCTCGCCGCCAGTGATGCTTGCTCCCACCCGCCCGCGCCGCCAGTGATGCTTGCTCCCGCCCGCCCTCGCCGCCAGTGATGCTTGCTCCCACCCGCCCGCCCTCGCCGCCAGTGATGCTTGCTCCCACCCGCCCGCCCTCGCCGCCAGTGATGCTTGCTCCCACCTGCCCGCCCTCGCCCGTGATGCTTGCTCCCACCCGCCCGCCCTCGCCCGTGATGCTTGCTCCCACCCGCCCGCCCTCGCCCGTGATGCTTGCTCCCACCCGCCCGCCCTCGCCCGTGATGCTTGCTCCCACCCGCCCGCCCTCGCCCGTGATGCTTGCTCCCACCCGCCCGCCCTCGCCCGTGATGCTTGCTCCCACCCGCCCGCCCGCCCTCGCCCGTGATGCTTGCTCCCACCCACCCGCCCGTGACGCTTTCTCCCACCTGCCCTCGCCCGTGACGCTTTCTCCCACCTGCCCTCGCCCGTGACGCTTGCTCCCACCCGCCTGCCCTCGCCCGTGACGCTTGCTCTCACCCGCCCGCCTTCGCCCGTGACGCTTGCTCCCACCCGCCCACCCTCGCCTGTGACGCTTGCTCCCACCCGCCCACCCTCGCCTGTGACGCTTGCTCCCACCCGCCCACCCTCGCCTGTGACGCTTGCTCCCTCCCGCCCGCCCTCGCCCGTGACGCTTGCTCCCTCCCCGCCCGCCCTCGCCCGTGACGCTTGCTCCCACCCGCCCGCCCTCTCCGTGACGCTTGCTCCCACCCGCCCGCCCTCTCCGTGACGGTTGCTCCCACCCGCCCGCCCTCTCCGTGACGGTTGCTCCCACCCGCCCGCCCTCTCCGTGACGGTTGCTCCCACCCGCCCGCCCTCTCCGTGACGGTTGCTCCCACCCGCCCGCCCTCTCTGTGACGCTTGCTCCCACCCGCCCTCTCCGTGACGCTTGCCCCCGCCTGCCCTCTCCGTGACGCCTGCCCCCGCCCGCCCTCTCCGTGACGCCTGCCCCCACCCGCCCCCCTCTCCGTGACGCCCTGCCCCCACCCGCCCCCTCTCCGTGACGCCTGCCCCACCCGCCCCCCTCTCCGTGACGCCTGCCCCCACCCGCCCCCTCTCCGTGACGCCTGCCCCCACCCGCCCCCTCTCCGTGACGCCTGCCACCACCCGCCCCCTCTCCGTGACGCCTGCCCCCACCCGCCCGCCCTCTCCGTGACGCCTGCCCCCACCCGCCCGCCCTCTCCGTGACGCCTGCCCCCACCCGCCCGCCCTCTCCGTGACGCCTGCCCCCACCCGCCCGCCCTCTCCGTGACGCCTGCCCCCACCCGCCCGCCCTCTCCGTGACGATTGCCCCCACCCGCCCGCCCTCTCCGTGACGAGTGCCCCCACCCGCCCGCCCTCTCTGTGACGATTGCCCCCACCCGCCCGCCCTCTCCGTGACGATTGCCCCCACCCGCCCGCCCTCTCCGTGACGCTTGCCCCCACCCGCCCGCCCTCACCGTGACGCTTGCCCCCACCCGCCCGCCCTCACCGTGACGCTTGCCCCCACCCGCCCGCCCTCACCGTGACGCTTGCCCCCACCCGCCCGCCCTCACCGTGACGCTTGCCCCCACCCGCCCGCCCTCACCGTGACGCTTGCCCCCGTCCGCCCTCACCGTGACGCTTGCCCCCACCCACCCGCCCTCACCGTGACGCTTGCCCCCACCCGCACGCCCTCACCGTAACGATTGCCCCCGCCCGCCCTCTCCGTGACGATTGCCCCCACCCGCCCGCCCTCTCCGTGACGCTTGCCCCCACCCGCCCGCCCTCTCCGTGACGCTTGCCCCCACCCGCCCGCCCTCTCCGTGACGCTTGCCCCCACCCGCCCGCCCTCACCGTGACGCTTGCCCCCACCCGCCCGCCCTCACCGTGACGCTTGCCCCCACCCGCCCGCCCTCACCGTGACGCTTGCCCCCGTCCGCCCTCACCGTGGCGCTTGCCCCCACCCGCCCGCCCTCTCCGTGACGATTGCCCCCACCCGCCCGCCCTCTCCGTGACGATTGCCCCCACCCGCCCGCCCTCTCCGTGACGATTGCCCCCACCCGCCCGCCCTCTCCGTGATGCTTGCCCCCACCCGCCCGCCCTCTCCGTGACGCATTGCCCCCGCCCACCCTCTCCGTGACGATTGCCCCGCCCACCCTCTCCGTGACGATTGCCTCCACCCGCCCGCCCTCTCCGTGACGCTTGCCCACACCCGCCAGCCCTCTCCGTGACGCTTTATCCCACCCGCCCGCCCTCTGCGTGACGCTTTACCCCACCCGTCCGCCCTCTCCGTGACGCTTTACCCCACCCGCCCGCCCTCTCCGTGACGCTTTACCCCACCCGCCCAACCTCTCCGTCACTCTTTACCCCACCCGCCCTCTCCGTGACGCTTTACCCCACCCGCCCGCCCTCTCCGTGACGCTTTACCCCGCCCGCCCTCTCTGTGACGCTTTACCTCTGCCCTCTCCGTGACGCTTTACCCCACTTTTCCGCCCTCACCCTTGATGCTTGCCCCCACCCGCCCGCCCTCACCCTTGATGCTTGCCCCCACCCGCCCGCCCTCACCCTTGATGCTTGCCCCCACCCGCCCGCCCTCACCCTTGATGCTTGCCCCCACCCGCCCGCCCTCACCCTTGATGCTTGCCCCCACCCGCCCGCCCTCACCCTTGATGCTTGCCCCACCCGCCCGCCCTCACCCTTGATGCTTGCCCCACCCGCCCGCCCTCACCCTTGATGCTTGCCCCACCCGCCCGCACCCTTGATGCTTGCCCCACCCTCACCCTTGATGCTTGCCCCACCCGCCCCTCACCCTTGATGCTTGCCCCCATTGATGCTTGCCCCCTACCTGCCCGCCCACCCACACCCTTGAAAAAAAAAGTGCTATTTTTGAGCCAGTGCTAGTGGTGTCAAAATGTTTTTTATCCACACCCTCCGTAGCTCTTTTTGCTCCCTACACTCCCTAGATGTTGCAACATGTCCCATCAGCAATAAAAAAGAAAGCACTATGATACAGCCCGTGCTGGCCACATCATAGCTTTTTTTTTAAACTGTCAGTAATGCTGCTTATCAGCTGGGCTGCTGTACAACAAGGCTACCAGATGCTGACAAAGCCAATAGCTCAAGACCCATTGGTTTAGCAAATGCTTGTTTCTTTTTTTTTCAGCACTTATTGGGATGCATGTTTTCTTGCTATTTCCATCATGTGCTGCTTCTTTCCTCAAATCCCTAACCTGTGCTCTCAGTGTTGCTCCCTACTTCCTCCTAGCTTGTCTGTTGCTTCCCCTGGCCCTCCTGGCCAGGTTCTTTTGTAAAATCTATATTTTTTTTGTCTTTTTGGAAGGCCTGAGAGGTCCAATTTGCTACCAGGCAGCTACTTTCCCATTGACGGGTTTTTATGAGTATTATTTTAATTTACCTCTTCAAGCACGGTAAATGAAAAGTTTTTTTAAATCCTCCTCGCCATGACACACATGTGCACATGCAGGCATATATGTTACAACACTGAAGTGTGTTTTTGTGTTTTTTTTTTTGCTAATGCTGCTCGTAACGGCAAGCAAGTTTTTTTTTCTTTTTGCCGATGCAGAACAGCATTGGCAAAAACATTGCCAAGCCAAAAAATCGGATAACTCCAATAAAAAGACAGAACTCTTGGCTTTGTCAATGCTTGCTTTAGTAGATTGCGGTCCGTTTGAAGCACAAACATACATTTTTTTGATGGCGATAAATCGTTTAAATTGAGTTCTCCTCTCAAACCTTGGCCTTTGCTCGCTCTTATGATAGATACTATCGCCTGTCTTGAGCTCTCTCATTTATTCTATCTTTGGTACTGCTCCAGTCCTAGTATTTGGAAACAGTCTGTAGTAATTACATCATTGAATAAGGCCACCTTAGATCCTGCAAACCTGAAGAACTACAGGCACATTTCCTTGCTTCCAATTGTGGCAAAGGCTGCAGAAAATATTATTAATAAGCAAGTCTCATCGGTTCCAATAATATTCTGGAACTTGATCCGGCAGGCTTCAGAGCTCATCCCACTGCTGAGACCGCGTTGATCTAAGTTATGGATCAACCTGGATGGTTCAAAAGGGAGGGAGTGATCGACGCCCTTAATTTGTTAGATCTAACTGCTGCCTTTGAAACAGTATATCTTCTTGTATTGTCCAAGCAGCTTCCTTCAGGAGGTGGGTATTTCTGGCAAGACTAATGTCTGGAGTGTCAATTCTTTCGGTACATGTCAGGCAGTTACCCTCAGGGACCTAAGGGAGGGACTGGCCGTAGCGGGCACCTGAGTTTTCCCGGTGCTGCAATATTGGCACCCTGTAACAAAAGCAGCAGCAGTGCTTCTCACTAGTCCCCCCCCCACCCCGCTCGCCCAGGCCAGAGTTGGTTTCTGTTCCCAGCCTGGCCCTGGTTACCCTTCTGCATCATCTCTGGATTTCCTCAGGGTTCACCCTTGAGCCTTATTTTATTTAACATCTGTGTGGCTCCCCTTATCGAATTGATTTGCTCATTCCGTCTGGAGGTGATGTCCTATGCCAACAATACCCAGATTATACTAAGACTGGACAGTCAGGTTCAGGTCTTTTATGACTGTGGTCGCTGGCTGGCTGCGTAAAAAAAATTTACGCTGAACTCTGATAAGACAGAGGTCTTAATCATGAAAGGTTCCCATTCTGTGCTCTACGATTGGTCAAATTATTGGCAGCCCCCAGAGCTGGAGAATTGCCCTACTCTTTTTTTGAAAAGGTACACAACCCTGGCTTCGTTTTCGACAAAAGTTGGGCTGTTCGCTCAAATTACCAAACTATCCTGCGCCTGTTTCCTTCACTTGGAAGTTCTCCGGAAGATCCTCCCTCTGCGTCGTTTAGAAGCCCCCGCTTTCCAGTTTTGAGGGTTCTTATACACTTCCGCCTCAATTATGGTAATGCCTTGTACTTGTCGCTACCTGATTGTCGACTGTGTAAATTGCAAAGTATTCAGAGTTTGGTAGTGAAACTCCTCATAAACTCACTCCATGGATGCCAAGGCCAGGCCATCTTAAACAACATAGGTTGTCTATTGAAAAATGTGTTCAGTTCCAGTGCTTGTGTATTTGACCTAAGGCAGTACATGGCAGCTGTCCTGCCTGCCTGTGGGACAGAGACAATCACTGTCCTGTCGTCTTCCCAGATGTGCCGTTGGTGGCCCTGGCTCCTGCTCTGCTACGGCCTTGAGTAGCCTTTCTTTTGAACCTACAAATGGACAGATCTGTTGTGTATATTAAGCGTAGGGAGCACACAAGCACGTACATTGATTTTTTTCTTCTTTTGCTATTGATAAGTACTTTAAACAAGTATAAATTATTATTCTGAATTTCACCGGCACAACTGTAACTAGAGTCATGGAAAGGAATCGTGCTTTCTACATCACTAAAAGTTACAATTCATAATAAGCCGCATGGGTTCTGTACATTACCAGGCTCCTCTAGGTGAAATGCAAGGAGGGTCAGACATGCTGCCTACCCCGCCATTCAATAAGCCAAAGGTAAGTTCTTCCACTGCACCATCCAATAACTTGAGGGCCAGGTTAGTCATTCAAATATCAGTCAGCATCTCTAGTAACTGAGGACCAGCTCTGCTGTCCAAGATACCATAGATAATCTGAGAGCCAGCTCTACTGCCTAAGGCCACGTATGACAGCGCAAGGACCAGCTACACTATCTAAGGCACCACCTAGCACCTTAGGGTCAGCTCTACTGTTTAAGGCACCATAAGATACCCGAAAGCCAGCTCCACGGTCTAAATCCCCATGTAGTAACCCAATTACTGTGTCCGGCGCCACCCAGAAAACCAGTGCCGTCTCGGCTGTATAAGGTAACATGTAATAAACCGACGGGTCACTTCTCCTAAGCATTATTCATTTACTAAATGGTCATCTCTGCTGTCTAAGGTACCATCCAGGAACTGGAGAGCCGGCATTGCTGCATAAAGCAACGGCCAGTGACCCAAGGACGGACAAGGCGTAAGGCGCCAGTCAGTGGCCTGTGGGACCTCCCCGCAGTTTTTCGTGTCATATTAAAATCCGGAGGACATCTCTGATAAAGCACTGTTCAATAATCTCAGAAGCAGCTTAGCCGTCTAAGTAACCATTCACGAACTAGAGGTCCAGGTCTGCAGTCCGAGAGCCATCCCTGCCATCTAAGGCACAATCTGATTACCCAAGGGCTACATTTGATAGGATCCTGTTCAGTAGCCCAGGATCCCACTCTTCGGTCTAAGATACCATATACCAACCCTTTGCTATGCAAGTCACCATCCAGTAACCCATGAACTACCCCGGAATCAACAAATCTCTACTCCTCAAACGCCAGACCGTCCAGAACGCCGCAGCCAGACACGTACTCCACGTCTCATGACAAGACCACATCACACAGCACCTACGAGACCTCCACTGGCTCCCTGTCGAAAAAAGAGTGACTTTCATGCTGCTCACACATGCCTACAAAGCCCTCCACAACACCGGACCCCAATACCTCAACGAAAGAATCTCCTTCTATGCCCCCAAGAGGGACCTCTGCTCTGCCGACCTTGCCCTTGCTGAAATCCCACTTATCCGCAGAACCAGAACGAGAGGAAGATCCTTCTCCTACATCGCGGCCAGACCTGGAACAAACTCCCCCTCAGCATCAGGCGAACCCCCACACTTCAAGCATTCAGGAAGAACCTCAAGACCTGGCTCTTCGGATGAGCCGGAGCTGCTCGAAATCCCTCCCTCTCCCAGCGCCTTGAGACCCTCACGGGTGAGTAGTGCGCTTTACAAACCCCTGATTGATTGATGAACTAACCCTCCTGTCTAAAGCACCATATCAAAATCTGAGAGTGACAATCCTTCCCACCACTGGGCACCTACCTCTGCTGACTAAAAAGCGCCTACAAGAAAGCGCACAACCCGATATGCAAGTGTCTAAGCATGAACATGAAACTAGTGAAAAAGCGTGGGCAGCAGCATGAGCATGCATACAGCACGCTACAAACTAGAATACACTGCACACCGCATACCACATGCACAGGTCACTGTGAATAAATGACACAGAAACAACATATTTCTACGGTTGCACACACCTGATAGAACAAGTACTCTGCTTTCACCTTCGGATGGGACACTAAGGACTGACTTTTTCTGTGTACAGCAAGCAGGGTCACCACAACTATATCCAGCAAATGCACACTCCATAAGGTGCACACCACTGGCGGAAACCTCCAGCTAAGTCCAACGGTGGGGGACAGAGAGCCTTTAGGAAATGAGGCAGGATATGAAATAGGCTACTTGACTTCCAACTTGACATGCTGTCCCAGGTCTACCGTCCCAGATGCATCAGCTTGGTGGGAAAGATTTCTTATAGGTCAAGCAGCTTACAAGCCAATGCGTGGTAACTGATAGCGGTGTCTATTTACAACCTGTAGCGCCACACAAGGCCTCCTGGTGGAGTGTGAACTTTTCGGGGAGATGTGTTGTTCCACCACTAAATTAAGAAGGTATTGCATCAAAAAAAGCTTTGTTCAGCAAAACAGTCAATATTTGGATACTTAAATATTGACCTCTCGGATAGGTGTTGTACCCTTAAGACTGGAGCACTTGAAGGTTTTGAAAGCACCAGCTTCACCAAAAGACCCACCACGCTACGCTGCATGTTAAAATGTACTGTGGCCCCAGTGTACTGCTTCCAATCAGAGGCTGCTCCCTGTAGAGACCCATCTAAGGCCTGAATGTGAAAGCAAGATGAAAATGCCACAAGAGCACGCCTGGAAATGGAAAGATGACACACTTTTTTATCCAATGAAAAAGCAGGCTTGCCAGGGACACAAAATCTGATTTTGCAGAACTTGAAAGGTATTTTTCAAAGCAAAGCAATAACAGTAAAAAATAGTAATGCTATGGAAATATTTAGAACAAACTGAGAGAAAAAATGAGACACTTAGCAAGCAGTTGCACTTCCTAAATCTGTTCCGCCAGCACCTCTGAGTCGGAAATAGGATTTGTTGGGATTGATGAAGGCGAAAAACTATTTCGAACTTTAATCTTTATGAGTACTGAAACAATCTTTATCTGATCTGACAAACTTTCAGTGATGAAAACGAATGAGAAATAAGTATTTGCGGTCTTCAGTTAAACAGTAAGTATTTATGGTATTTACGGTGGTGGAATGTATGCTTACAAGCTCTAGAATACGAAATAAAAAAAGCATAGCTGGAAAACTCATTATCAACCTCTACACAAAAAAAAAATGATGCCTTACCTATGAAAGTTTGAAATCTACGTCCAAAATATACCCAACTTAAACATCATTTACGGCCAACAAATTTGAAAAGACACGTAGTAAAACGTGGGTATCACAAAAGTAGTTTTACAAGAGTTGCAACCTAGCAGTCAAACTGTTTAACCCAGTAGTGGGAGTTTGTAGTGGCTACTTTCAGCAAAATTACCTTTAGTAGCCAACGTACAAAATACCCTAAAATTGCATTTTTCAATTGTGTAGCGCAGATAGGGCTTTAGGTGAAATTAGCTTGGGAAGTTCATGGTATCTGGAAGGAAAGTGCTGTAAGGAGTTTATGGACCAATGCATCAGTGTGATAATTTTATAGATGTGATGCAGTGTAGAAATCATGAAGTGTACGTATGACCACGAGAAATGTGATGTTTATGTTTCATGTTTTCAAATAAACTGCGGCTGTTATGCACCAGCTAAGACTCTGTCTATGAGGGAATGATGCACGAGTAAGGCTGTGGGCGGAGAGGAGTCACTCGCACGTCTGGGAGGGGTTACGGCTTTAGGTGAAATTATCTTGGGAAGTTCATGGTGTCTACAACCTCACAGTAACATTTCTGCACCAAATTCAGTGTCTCTCTCATTTTAGTTTTATTTCTAGCAAGCACCCACCGCTCCATTACTTCCACTTCGTGGCCTGCCCGATACGTAATTTGTACAGATAATTGAAGGTGGTGGGCACAGCACGCCTTTTTGGAGAGCAGGGCTTATCTTTCAGACTTTGATGCAAAGCAAGAGTGAGACAGTCAGAAATATGAGGGAAGAAGAGAACGATATGAAAACAGTGACAAAGGGAGAAAGTGGGTTGAAAAATTAACCTGCAAGAGTAAGATAAAGAGACTGGAACTGTAGGGTGATGGACGATAGATGTTTGAGGTGGAATCAAGATAAGGCAATCTTGGTATTTGGTAACCCCAGCATTTGGGTGTGCCTGTGAACAATTCCGAAGAAAAACTTTGGGCCCTTGCACTATTTTTTTTTAAAGTCCTATTGTGGTGAGGAACTCAAATACATTATATGTCCATTCAATATTTTAAATGTACATTTCTCTTGAAGTACACACAAGTATAAGATGTATTAATTACTGAGTTCCAAATGCTTCAGGGCCTGATTACGAGTTTGGCGGTGTGGGAGTGGGGCGGTACGCCACCGCCCCGTTCCCACAACGCCAAACCCGAACACCACCAGATTACGAGTGAAATTGTGGTCTGGCGGGTGGGCGGCGTGGCGGTCCCGCGGTGGTGTAGTAAAAAGGCTCAAATGTGAGCCTTAATGCTGCACTGCGGCGGGACCGCCACAGCGCGTTCCAGCACGGCATGGAATTGAGGGTGCATGTTGTGCCCCCCCTGCATGCACCAACATGTATGGGGCAAGTGGAGTCCTGTAGGGTGCCCTTTGTTTCCTGACCGCCAGCAGTTTCATGGACTAAGAACCTCCATGAGACCACTGGCAGTCAGGAAACTCGTAATAAACCTGGCGGTACTGCAGCAGCACCGCCAGCAGGGGCGGCTCCTCTGTAATGGCGGAGGAGCATCGCCCGACTCGTCAGAGAAAAATATCATGATAATGAAACAATATCATTTTATTTTTCTTTGACTGATTCTGACATGCGTGCAGGACGGGGCAGGGCCGGGCCATGACAGGCAGGTGGTGGCACTTAGAAGTGCACATGTATGTTGGCCGGCTGTCCTAAGCCGACCAAACATACATGCACACTTCTATTTCTCCAACCCACCTGTGTTCACAGCCAGCTTGGGGAAATGCCCCAGGCTCACAGGCAGTGTCTGAGCGGCAGGGCAGGTCGCTCAGACCAATCCTGGCGCTGCTCTCTGAGCAGCCTCTGCCTTTTCAGAGATTGCTGGGAGAGCTCTGAGGCCGCCGCGATCGTCGGCGTCGGAGGCTGCGGGGAAAAGGTACGTTTAAAAAAGTTATTATTTTTCCTTCCCTGCCCTCCCACCTTTGTGTTGTGGCGGCCGCCACTGACCGCCAGCATATGGTGAGCCCCTGACTGCTGCGCTACCGCCAGGGAACGTGGTTCCCGAACGGTGGTCCAATGGCGATCCACGCGCCAAAGTTGTAATACAGCGGTCGGACAGCTGGTGCGGCAGTGGCCGGACTGCCACCGCCGTGCCACTGTGAGCTTGGTGGTCCACAGACCGCGAATCTCATAATCAGGCCCTATGTGTTTTCAAAAAATAGAATTGTTGTTCTCTTTCTTAAACAACATGCGTTTCACAGTAAATACAAATTGTTTTTAGACATCAATTAATGAAACAATAAAAAAACTCTCTGTTCTATATTGTCATTTAAAAGTTCCGCAAAGGTTCTATCCTTGTAATCATTTGCAAATCTAATGAAAATATCAACTGTAATTAGTGGGTATGAGTTACGCAGGCTGATCTCATACTGGAAATATATATTTGGGGGATTATAAGACACATAACAAATAATTTATTATAATTCTTTTATGCTTTGTTTCCTACTCTTAATATTGCTTATTGAATTGTTTATACAAATATAGCAACTCCAAGTTGGTTAGCTTTTTAATGTTGCAAACTAGATCAGTGGCAAATACCTTATTACATTATTATACATGATCAGATGATTCTCAATTATTTGTATTTATATTATTTAGTCACTCCCATTTGTTAATGAAAGTCAGAAATTCTACCCATGTTTCTTAAAAGCTTCCTTTATTCAATTTGTTGTTGATACTAGTCCTGCAATTGTTAAAAAGTTTCTCTTTGCATCCTCTTATGGCGATTAAAGAGCTGCGTTTAATCTACATAATATCATTTTCATATGTCGTATTTATATTTTAAAGTGCTTCTCCATATATTTATCATTATTATTATGAGGTACATGGAAGATTACAATTGAAGTCGGTCTACTCATAAATATAACTTTTCTTATTATTAAAAGTAATGAGTTTTCACGGCAATATACCGAGTCAGACCACGATATGGCCCAAAAAACCCCAAGAGCGCAGTAATTAGTCAATATGCCAAGAGAGAGTAAAATATGGTAACCTAAAAACTTAAGACCAAGTCATAAAACTCACCAGGCATGTGACATGCTCCTTCTTGTAATTAGCCTGTCGTGCAGCCATTTTGAAGCATAGTTTATACGTGAACGAACCTAAGCCGTTCCTGAGCGGGAAGAAAAACGTTGGGCCCCTTCATTATGTATTTATGTATGTACATATGTATTTTATTTTTACAAATTAAGCACTTGGCTACCTCTGTACTCTGCCCACCAAGTTCCAATAAGCTTTTTATTTGTACTACCACAGCAGTGCCCAGTAGTATGAATTTTGATGATTCCGCACTGTGGGGCTGCTAGTGGCCTCATTCAGTTGCCCAGTGGCTTTTACTGATCTCTTCTGGGATGCCACCAGTGGCTTCTTCCTGCCTATTTTGCCATTGCTCCTGCCAACCTACTTCCCAACAAGACAGGCGATGACTATGCCAATGCAGCAAGAGAGTAAGTGTGTATGGATTGGACTTTGGCAAATCGCTGAATATGGTATTTTTGGTATGCACCGTTTACTACAAGAAAACTATTTGTGTACAAAAGTTAGATGTTCAATTATAAGTACATTACAGGCTTTAGGAGTTAAAAGCAGGATATTTGGATCTGGAATCACAAAAGTCTGTGGCTCTTTGACCATTTTCTAACTAGGAGGATTGTTAAGTGGAATTGATTTTAAAAAGTATTACATCTTAAACGTTGGTATAATCGTCGAATGAATAGAAACTGCACTTTGTAAGCAAAAATCTTGCACTGCACATGAACGTTAGTCCGCACATCTCTGGCGTAATATATACGTAAAAGATGCATAAGGTTGCTTTAGGCCTCTCTTGACAGTGTAGCTGTAGGCAAAACACATTGTTACCAATTCATTAAAATATACATAGTTAAAAATGAAATTCTATTGGCGTTAGAGGATGGTGCCTTCCAAAAATGGAGAGAGGCAGGGTATAGAAAGTTGGAAACATGAACCAGGCAGATAAGGTCAACTCCTTATTTCACCGTAAAAAAGAATTTCACCCACTGAACGCTATTCTCGAAAATGTCACCAGCGCTGGTTTCAGGGCAGTGCGGGCGGTGCGACTGGTGCCAGGGCACTGGGCGCCAAGCTCAGGAGGGCAAAATAAGCTTGTACTTGTTGCATCGCACTAAAGGCTGCACTGTGAGTGCATTTGCCCTTTTTTTATTTCCACAATCTTGTTGTGCAAAAAAAAAAAAAAAAAGACGTCCAATAGCTGGACGCTGTCGGGCTGGGAGGTCAGTCCTGGTGCGGGCCTAGTTGTGCTCAGGAATCTGATTGACTATATTGGGAGAGGACCAGCACTGGTAGCTGAGGTCAGGTCATTGTCATATTTGTGGAAGCCCACTAGCCCAGGGGTTTGCAGTGCATAAATAGAAGTTTGGGAACTGTGATCCTGCGTGCAATGGGGTCTGGTCAGTGAGTATGGGGTCAAGGTCAAAGACCTAGTGAAAAAAAAATCAGTAACGATTTTGGTCATCTACCTTCAGGTTACTGCATATAAAATAACACGTGCAACTTAATGAACAGTAAATACAAGGTAAACTAATTTGGGGCAAATACTAATTTGCGTTATGAAACTTCAGTTGCTTAATGCAATCACTGTCTGTGTTTAATCAGCAAATCACAGAACTGAATAAAAGGAAGTTTAGGTGTCATTTGAGAAACTAACTGTGCATAGCTGTGCTTCTCATTAGGTTAAGAAGCTACAATTGTAAGGTTAACCATATTCTTTTCTGCTTGATTTATTGCATCAAAACGTATAATAAAAAGGTTGTTGATAAAATATGCATAAAGTGGGCTTTAGCCCCACCTACACTCCCTCACCTCATGCTATTGGCTGTTTGATGCCTCATCCACCTTCTGTGGTGTGCTTATCTTGAAATGCACGAGGGACTATTTTTCACCCGAATAATACACTCAATAGTATACATTCTTTATCTCTTACATCTATTTTAGGCAGAAAGCTTTATTTGCATTTTTGTACTGCTATCAGCTTTTTTAAACGTTTTATCATGACTCGAATGCGAGCCTTCACTACAACCACCACCATCACTACCACCATCATTACCATCACAATTACCACCACCATTAAACATCAACACCACCATTTTCACCAACACAACTTCATTTTTGCAACACAGGGTTTGCATGCTTTAATAAATGAAAACCAGACCTACTAGCATTGCCAATGCTCATTCTAAGCTTGTTGCCTGTTTGAATAGTACTGAATCATTTTACAATCAGCTAATATCAAAATGGACCGCGTGTTAAGTCTTGGATAATTCTATTACAATGGCTGAAGTCCAAAAGTTAAGCTGATTATCCAAATACATCAGATATTCACCATTAGAGGCTAAGATTGATTGTGAAGATGGTTGTCCCTTCTGTAGCTCTCCAATGGGAAAAGAATGCTCATTTCTGTGAGATTTTTCCATTGGTTTTTCTGTTGAGTTTCTCTACTCTGTGTTTTATATCCGGGCCTAAGCCACCTGTCCTTGCAGAAATGCAATGCTGCTTTGAGTACATTTTCTGGAAACTGTAATTGCTTTTCCCCAAGTAGGTTCTAGAAAGAGCCACATGAAGAGGGATTTTGAAGTTGTAGTCAAGCCACCAAAGGCAAGAAAGCGACCTCTAAACTAGCCAGATAATTCAATCAGTATACGCTGAGGACTTGAAAAGGCTATCGATTTGACCAAGGAGATCAAGTATCACTATCACAAGACATTGATCTTAAAAGATGATAGATAGATTATCTTGAACATGAAAAGGAACCGACGTCTGCGATGTCTGTAACCAACTAAAACAGGCAATAATTGCAAAGAAAGGGGGATGAAATGCATGGGATGGACATGTCACATGCTTAAAAATAGATAGAAGCCAAATAAAAAGCTTCCAGGAGCAAACTCTGTAAAAGATCCGACCATTCATACAAGAGACTATGAAATTAAAACACATAATGCTAGACTATAGTAACTCAAAACAGCCATGTTTTTTGCTGCTCATTCTAATTCTACTCCCCAGATGTGCCCATTTCCAAAATGAGACCAGAATTAAAAAAAATTAAAGATGTGCAAAATCAAAAATACACTGTACTACACTATATTTCCCCTTAAAACCCAGAAAAGATACTAAGTGTGGTCTAAACAATATTTCCCCCCCCCCCGGGCCGAAATCAGCCTGGGGAGGGAAATAGATACAAAGGCCAGGCCCCAGGGGATGGGGTCCCTGGGGCAGATATCGGCCTTGGGAGGGAGCCGTATGGCTCCCCTTTCATTTTATTTTAATTTTAAAATAAAAAATGGGTGAGGCCCCGGGGAATGGGGTCCCCGGGGCCCAAAAGGGTCAAGGGAAGGGGGCCACACAGCCCCTTTCCTAAAATAACCCCCCAAAAAAACGAAGCTGTCAACTCGCTGGAGGCCCGCCCCCTTTCTCCTCTACCTCCTCTACCCTGCAAACGCGCATACTGGTGTGCTCTTGGTTGGGGATGAAGGCCCCTTCACTCCTGAGGGTCCTTAGGAGTCAACTAGCCCACCTATTACCTCCAGTAATCCCCACACAGTGGGATTGCTGAGAGGTGGTCAGAGGCCACGCCCATTTTTCTACCACTCTGCAAACGCGCCTCTCGTCGATGAGGGCCTCCGGACCAATGTTCCCTCTAATTTTTTTCCTCTATGTGCGGCAGTGTAAGGTCTCTGTGCGCTGCAACCAAAGCTATGTGCGCCAGGAACCAGACCGCGCATGTGCGCTGCAATTAACATGAATACTCCAGCCCTGCCAAGTAGCACGCATTAGGCGTGTTCCGCAACACCGCACTAAAATGCATTAATCACGCATTTTTAGCACCTTGACAATGCCTGTGTAATAGGAGTCAGTGATCCTGAGTGTTTGGGCTGAATTTACAGCAGTGCGGCAAGTGTTGGGCATACGGTGCTATAGGTGGGACACTGGAGAATGGAACAAGGAGCTTCCTGCTTGCGTCATTGTTTCAAGTAAGCATTTCACGTGCTGTCCGATTACTCAGCTCTGATGTGAGGCCGAGCGTGGGAAGCGCTGTACTGCGCATGTCTGCCATGGAGAGGGTTCCTGGTGAACGCTGCACGCACTCACAGGTAAAGGCATGTGACTTGCGCACGAGCCCCAAGTAGCCCTGTCTGGCGTCAGGCACTGACAGGTGTGCGTTGGCGCATGCGCCCCACGGATCCCAGGTCCAACGTGAGAAGAGGGGAGGGCGCGGCTCGCGCCCACAGGCCGTGCACCGGCAGCAGCTCAGGTGTGAACAGGTAACTTCGGAAAGCAGGCTTCCACCTGTTAGGGGCCAATGTAAGGGCTCCTGCATGCACAGGAACAATGAGGGGAAGGCAGGTTTGTAAAGAAAGGTTCAACTTTAAATACAACAATATGTGCATCCACAGGAATGCTGAGGGGGATATGCAGATTTGTAAAGTGTTGTACTTTAAATACAACAATATGTGCATGCAGAGGAACGTCTGAATGTCGGGGTTCGTCTATGCACAGTATAATGCCATAGCAGACCTGGGAAGGGGATACACAGCAGAACTGAAGCATTGCATGTGCGCAGCTTGTTTGTTGCTGTGTGTCTTCTTTATGCTGAAGGCCCAGAGCTGCCCTGCTCAGCGATGCTGCATGTGACTCCTCACTATGGCCGAGGCCGTTAGCAACACCGGAGTGTGGCAGTGCGACAATAGGAATTTATAGGATTAAAGCAGAGGAGCTGAGGGTGAGGCCTGATGTCTCATGCTCCCACCCACAGATCCCAGAGAAGGCGCTTTCAGCCTGCCACTCCACTGCACTTGTGTGGTGTGTGTGTCCGTCAGTCTCAGTGCTGTATGTCCTCCCCAACCCCTTTTGGCCGGGCATTCTTCGGTGCCTTGTCTCGCCAGTGTGCATAGTCACAGGTGACGCCGAGATCCTCACGAGGAGGTAGGCCGGGGCACCAATGTAAAGAGTGAAATAACACCCACAGCTGGCGCTGAGCCCGTCCCAGCCCTGTGTGCTGGTGTCACTGCACCTGCTGCACCTCTGGTAGCTCCGCCCCCGACATAAATACAGTAAATGTTCCCATTTCCGGGACACATATGCACCGCCTGCACTTCAAGGAGCTATCCTTCTCTGGCAGATAAGACCAGCCTCTCTCTGATACCTCTCTGTCCAGAGCTGACAGGGACTCCGAGTTATCACAGAGTTGTTCTTCTCTGATGAAGGAGGGGGCTGCACAGGACAAGCAGGGCACACACTGCACAAAAGATCCTCACAGGACCCGGGCGGGATCTGTGTGCCAATTCCACTTGCTGGTGAACGGGAGCCCTCCCGAACCCCACAGACAATTGCTGCTCCCGGGATGTGCTGTGTGCATGCAAAATATTGGACACTGCGCGCTCGGGGTGAATTCAGTGCGTGGGCGTGCGCGCACGTTAAAGGGAACAGTGGTTGCAATACAACGAAAGGTTTTATAATTGTCTTCAGGGGTGCAGTGCAAAAGCCTGCTTGAAGAGATCTTCAGATTTCTTGAATTTCAGAAATTTGTATTTTCTACAGCGGGATAATGAATCATGTTCCAAATGAACATGGGATGATCCACAACCAAACACATGTAACAGTTGTTTGCCAAAAATGACACACCCTTTTTCACCTTTTTAAACTTATTTGTCTGTTTCTATTATAGTAGCCTTCTTACTGGTTGCGTGGGCTTACCCTCACAGTTCATAAAAAAAAGCAGAGCATTCACTGTCAGTTCAATAATCTTCTCTAGTGCATAAATAATACTTAAAAGAACATGCTTGTCTAACATTCCAAGAAGTTTAACCTGGAAGATGCTATGTTCCAAAGAGCTAGGTTTTATTCACTGCGATATATCCAAGATGTCAAAGCGTACAGTTTCATTTGTCTGAAGGTTCCAAGTACTAAAAAAAAAACTGTTTCTGTTTAAAAAGAAAAAAAAAAAAGAAAGAAAAAAAAATCGTTCATGGTTCAGTCGAGCACATTTTTCATTTATCAATAGTTTTTGTAATTGTAGGCTGTCCGAATATTCTCCTGTGAGCGTTACTATTGTCTTCAAAATATCAGGTGCTCTCGTCTTCCTAGTGTAATCGTCTTACTTCTGATCCCTCTTTTAAATTAGATTATTTTGAAGAATTAATCACATTTTTTTTAATAGGGCTGTATTTTTACCTAAATGAGCAGAAACTG
Source organism: Calotriton arnoldi (assembly GCA_963921515.1). Lineage (NCBI taxonomy): Eukaryota > Metazoa > Chordata > Amphibia > Caudata > Salamandridae > Calotriton > Calotriton arnoldi. The sequence goes on along the minus strand of CAWUFW010000224.1, from coordinate 4,561,130 downwards.
ACCAGAAGCTATTACTGAGAAGCGCTGCTTAGCGTGGTGAATGCACCTATTTTTTCTCTCCATGGCGATCTTTTGCTGAACAAGGATAGTTTGGTCCAACTTTCATAAATAAAATGCTCTGCGTCATCGTGGCAACCTAGTCTTGTGAAAGTTAAACCATGCGCAGGAATTGTAACCGGTTTTCACCGGGGTTGGAATAATTATTCCCCGCAGCTGTGCTCTATTAATAAAAGAAATGCAGAGTCTCCAACACGACGTGGGCTTTCAGAGTCTGAAAGCACACGTCCTGCTTTAGATTTGCTGCATTCCTTTTCTTAATAGTGCGTAGCTGCGGGGCTGATTGAGGGCCTTTGAGATAGTATTCATGTTAATTGCAGCGCATGACGGCGCTGCGATTAACACGAATACTTTCACAAAGGCCTCAATCAGCCCCGCAGTTACGCACTATTAAGGAAAGAAATTGAGCAAGTGCCAATTCCACTTGCTGGTGAACGGGAGACCTCCCGAACCCCACAGACACTTGCCGCTCCCGGGATGTGCTGTGTGCGAAAATATTGGACACTGCGCGCTCGGGGTGACTTCAGTGTGCGGGCGCGCGCGCACGTTAAAGGGAACAGTGCTCAGGACTAATGTGGACTTCAACCCCCAAGCAGCAGTGCGCCAGGCGGCGTGTTTGCAGAGTGGTGGAGAAAGGGGGCATGGCCTCTGACCACCTCTCAGGAATCCAGCTGTGTGGGGATTACTGGAGGTAATAGGTGGGCTAGTTGGCTCCTAAGGACCCTCAGGAGTGAAGGGGACTTCCTCTCCCAAGTAGTAGTGTGCCAGGAGGCGTGTTTGCAGAGTGGTGGAGAAAGGTGGCATGGCCTGCTATCAGAACTCAGCAGTCCTGCTGTGTTGGACTTACTGAAGGTGACAGGAAGGGTAGTTGGCCCACAAGGACGGCCTTGGGGCCAACTACCCCTCCTGTTACCTCCAGTAAGTCCCACACAGTGGGATTGCTAAGAGCTCTTCGGAGGCCACGCCCCTTTTCTCCACCATTCTGCAAACGTGCCTCCTGGCACACTACTGGTTGGGGGATGAAGTTCACTTTACTCCTGAGGGACCTTAGGGGCCAAGAAGCCCTCCTGGTACCTCCTGTAAGTAGTGGAATTCCTGAGAGCTGGTTGGAGGCCCATCTCCTTTTCTCCACCACTCTGCAAACGTGACTGCTAGTTAAAAAACCTTAGAAATTCACAGAAAAAAACAAAGGTTACAGAGACGTTATAGTTGGGAATTAGCATTTAAAAAACCTTAGAAATTCACAGAAAAAAACACTGGTTTCAGGGACGTTATAGTTAGGAATTAGCATTTAAAAAACCTTAGAAATTCACGGAAAAAAACACAGGTTACAGGAATGTTATAGTTAGGCTGACATTTCACTCGTACAAAACCAGAGAAATTCAGCCGTTCTAGTTAGCTGAGCTAACTATAACTCACGCCCCCGCAATGCTCTGCTGATGATGTCACATATTACATCACTCATGACATGGTCAGTGACATCACTCATGACATCACTGATGACAGCATCCACATAATCTCTGATGCACCTACTCACACCCCAATATAATCTTTCATACACCCACTCCAAATTTCAGACTACCATTCTCGAAACCCTAGACACATCAATACCAGTACGTACATACCCACTCACTGATTCATAGGTCTACACACACATCCACTCACTCACCCATATAGCCACTCATACACCCAGTCACTCACCAATACAGCCACTGATATATCCACTCATAAACCCATACAGACACTCACACACCGCCACTCACCCAGAGTCAATCACACTGCCATTTACTCAGCTATACAGTTATACATACACCACCTCACTTATTCATACAGATACTAACACATACTTACTCTCTTATACAATCACTGACACAAGCACAAACTCATCATTACAGCCACTCACAATCACTCACTCTCACATACAGTCACTTATATACTCAAGCACTCACATATACTGCCTTTCACAAATGATGTTACTCACCCATATACCACTGAGACATCCATTCACTCATGACATAGCCATACGCACACTCTCACCCATACAGCCCCTTGCAGATGCGCTCATGAACCCATACACCCACTGAATCACCCACTTACATATCCATGCAGGGAGTCACACACCCCCCCCACTCACCCACACAGACACTCAGGCACCCATACAGGTACTTAGACAACCAATCAATAACCCATATAGACACTGATGTAGCTACTCACCAACCCATGCAGCCACTTACACACTAACTGATAGACTGATACAGATATTCACACAGATTAGTGAGTCACCCATACATTCACTGAGACACGTATAATCACTCACTTATACAGTCAGTCACACACCCACTGAATCATCCATACAGACACTCATACACCCTTTCATTCTTCAATACACCTTGGCATATATATATATATATATCATTCGTAAACTTTTTAGAAACACTCACAGTCACTGGATGATGTTGTGAGTGATGTCATCAGTGATGTCACTGACCATGTCATGAGTGATGTAATATGTGATGCCATCAGCAGTGCATTGTGGGGGCCCGAGTTATAGTTAGCTCAGCTAACTATAACGACTGAATTTCTCTGGTTTTGTATGAGTGAAATGTCATCCTAACTATAACGTTCCTGTAACCTTTGTTTTTTTCCGTGAAAATATATATATATATATATAATGATGGGTAAAGTTATGTCTGCTTAATTGAAACCCTCTATAAATACCCATAAGTACACTGAAGCGGCAATATTTACATACTTTGCTGTCCCCATTTGTCTTGTGGAAATTTTTGTGTGATTTCAAATAACTGTAACTAATTTATATGCACATGCCAATTATTGTACTTAGTAGAAGCAGGCATAATCCTCTATATATGTACCTAGAATGTACATAGAAGCAGAAATTCTGACATGGTCTGATATACACATGTATCTTGTGGTGTAATATATATGTTCCCCTTATATAGATGTATCTACTTATAACAGGAGGCATAGTTTAAAGTCCAATGATGTGTACTTGTATAACAACAGCTCTTTGCCACGCTGGGAGAAGTATAGTTTGGCATGTCTGAGTATACTGTTGTGATATATTCTTCAGTTAGGAGTATAGTCGTCATGTGGTGAAGAGCCAGCTCTTGACTAGTCTTCTGAAGTAGAGATGGTTGTCTGTGGATCTTATGTTTGTGGATAGGGAATTCCATAGTTTGGCTGCTTGAACAGAGAAAGATGTTTCACCAATGGGTTTTTTCTTGTTTGTAGTAATTATAAGGCGGGGAGCCATTCTTGACCATAGGTTCTTTTGCTGTAGGTATTTGTAGATTTCTTTTTCCTCATGAAGAGTGGTCCTTTGCCATGTATTCCTTAATGTGTGACATAAAGCAGCTTGAAGAAGGATCTTCTTGCTACAGGTAACCAGAGTAGTGCCCTCAAAGCAGGGGCGATGTGTGCTTGTGGCTTTACATGTAGGAGGAGTCTAGCAGCAGCTTTCTGAATTCTTTGTTGTCTTCTCATAGTTGACAAAGTTGAGCCATGATACAGACCATTAGTGAAGTCCAGTTTTCATTGGACAAGAGAGCTTGTAGTTTAAACCTTGTGTGGGAATCTTAGGTGCAGGAAGGTGCGTCACAGTGTCATCGTTGTGTGAGAGCCTGATTTGGCTACCTTATCCACTTGCGGATTCATTGATCGTTTGGTGTCCATGGTAATTCCAGGGTTTTTTAGGTCCATAGATATTTTTGGAGGAGGCCATAGATCATCAGGCGCAGAGAGGGTTGTAGGTTTTCCAGTTGCCACGGGTTAGTATATCAGTTTTGGAGGCATTCAATTTGAGGTGGTTCCATGGCATCCATTGGTCAACAGGCCGGAGGCAATCGAAGAGTTTTGATGTTTTAATGTCCTTTGGGCTTTCAATTTCAGAAGTATCTACATATCATCTGCGTAGTTATAGCAGGTAGTTGATCAGATTTGGTAATGAGTTCATGCAGATATTGAAAAGCATGGGTGAGATAATTGAGCCTTAATGAACTCCTGCTTTAATGTTATATTGTTTGGAAGAGAATGGGGGTATGTAAAATATTTGTTCTGTTGTATAGGTAGGATGTGATTCAAGTGAGAGCTGTACCCTCTATTCTAGCTTCCTTAAGCCTTTGGATAAGTGTATAATGATCCACTGTGTCAAAGGCCACTGAAAGGCCCAAAAGAAGAAGGGCAGCAAATCCACCCTAATCCACTGTGTTTTTATGCTCATCCCAGATAGCGATTCAGTGCCTTTTCCCGGATGGAGTACAGTTTTGAAGTCGGAAAGTATGGAATTGTCCTCAATGAATTGTGACATCTGGGTAAAAGCTGTTCTTTCTGCAAGTTTGCCCAGGAATGGTCTGTTTGCTATGGGTCTGTAGTTGTCGGGGTCTTGATTGTCCAGGTTAGGTTTTTTTCAGAAGGGGGTGTATGTATGTCTTTTTAAGATCTTCTGGGAAAACTTCTGTCGCTAAGGAGTTGTTGACAAGTGTTTTTACTGAGATGGCCGCTTAAGTTGACAGTAGGATGTTCTCTGAAGATTTGAGGTGGACAAGGTGAGAGGGGCAGCCAGATGGCTTGCTTGCTTTGACAAGATCCCGAAATTCAGTTGGTGATATTTCTCTGAAGGTGCATAGTTGCTGTGTTTGCCTTTGGTTGGAGGGTATTGTTGGAAATGTTGTTTTTCATTGATAAGTAGATATCCAAAAATGTTGCTTAGATGTGTAATGGTTAGCCAGTTTGTCACAATTATCTTGAGAAATGGGATTGGTAACTTTTGTGCATTTTGGCTTATGGAATTAGAAATTACTATTCCAGTTTCTGTTTAAACTGGACAACACATGCAATTGTTATTTACAGCACTTAGGGGCTGCAAAAACAGTGGTAACCAAAAATGTGTTACTGTTGTATGATTTGACACGGCAGGCTTGCAAGTTCATCAACCTACCTAACTGCACTGAAGGAAGGAGCCCACTGTGGGTAATCGACAGAGCCTTTGAGCAGTCCTTGTATTGTCGTGACAACATATTTGCCCAGGTGTATACCTGCTCCTTATCTGTACCCCCTATTCTGGTGCTGTTACCAGGGGTTTTGTAGCCCAATTGTGAAGGCTTTGTTGTGCAGTAATTGGATATGCTGTACCACCTAGTGTGACCCACACAAATTCAATGTGTTAATTATGTACAACACCTGTGCACAACAGTGAGGAGGACAAACATGTTGGAAGCAACAAGGGGATCCCAGTAACATCTGACTACCAAAAAAAGGAGTGTCTTAGTGTGTGCCGATGATTGTTTGACCAATTATGAAGTGTTTTACAGACAGCTGGATAAAGAACATCTTCCAGCTCAACCTACCAATCTTGGTGCATTTGGAGCTTCAGAAACTAGGGCTTAGCACCTATTGTAAGCCAATAAATGCCATCCCAGCTCCACTAAAGCCACAGAGGGGAAAACCCAACTGAACACTAGTTTAATATTTGTCCATACAGGGTGTTATGGTATTAAATGGCAGCTTAGCGGCCTGTCCCTTGGGTGAGGGACAATACACAGATCCCGTGCAAGTTGAAACGTGAAAGAGGAACTATATAACACTTGACAGGTGCAAAAAAGGCACCTTTATAGAAATGCGTCCTTTAATACATACATATTTATAAAGCTCTTCTCAGTAGAATAGTTCAACTTTATTCTAGATCAAATCTGGCTTGACATTTCTGTACTCCGAGAGCAGCCTGTGCCACAAACAGCCCCCAAAGGTTAAAGCAATATGAGCAGTAAGGATTAGACATAAGAAAGTAAGTCAACTGTTAACAAAAAACAAATGAAGATCAACAAGGTGTCATTAAATTATCAACAAAGCATTCACTCTGTCACCTCTATCACCACCGCAACATTTCCTGATGCCTGGAAACACGCTGAAGTCAGACCACTACTCAAAAAACTCTCCGCCGAGCCCAGCAAACTCAAAAACTACTGGCCACTTTCCCTGCTCCCATTCCCAGCGAAGGTACTGGAAAAGATCATCAACAATCAACTCATGACACACCTGGAGCAGAACCAGCTACTCGATGCCTCCCAATCTGGCTTTCGCAGCAATCATAGAACCGCAACTGCCCTGATCGCAGCAACCAACCACATCCGAACCCTCCTCGACCAAGGAGAAACAGCAGCTTTGATCCACCTCGACCTCTCGGCAGTCTTCGATGCCATATCCCACCACACGCTGATCGAAAGACTCCCCCACATCTGCATTCAAGGAGACACGTTCAGATGGATGACCTCCTTCCTCACCGGAAGAACCCAGAGGGTTCACCTCCCACCTTTCACCTCTGAACCCAAGGAGATCACTTGCGATGTCCCCCAGGACTCATCCCTCATCCCCACTCTCTTCAATACATATATGTCTCCACTGGCCAACATCATCAGATCTCACGGTCTCAATATAATTTTCTACGCAGACGACACCCAACTCATACTCTCACTCACCGATGACCCCACCATCACCAGAACCAACTTCCACAGATGCACATCAAACGTCGCTGAGTGGATGAAGAAGAACTGCCTGCAGCTGAACAAAGACAAGACAGAATCACTGATCTTTGCCAACAGCAGCAACACATGGAACCATCAGATTTAGGACCCGCCCCACTCTCTCCAATCACACCAGAAACCTCGGAATCATTATTGACATCAAGTTCACCATGAAATCACAGATCAACGCTGTCTCCTCCACCTGCTTCCTCACTCTGTGCATGCTACGTAAGATCTTCAAGTGGCTACCCCTACACACGAGACACACTGTGACACAAGCCCACATCACCAGCTGACTGAACTATGGCAACACCCTCTACGTAGGAATCGCTGCACACCTCCTACAGAGACTTCAGACCATACAGAATGCCGCAGCCAGACTCATCCTCTGCGTTCCCCGACGAACCCACATCACACCCCACCTCAGGCAACTCCATTGGCTTCCTGTACAGAAGAGATGCCAATTCAAGCTGCTGACCCATGCACAAAAGGCTCTACAAAACCAAGGACCCACCTACATAAACTTCCACCAACCGTCGAGAAGACTACGCTCCGGCTTCCTTTCACTTGCCCACACACCCCGTATCTACCGAAGAAGAAGTGGAGGACGTGCCTTCTCCCACATCGCAATAAAGACCTGGAACAGCCTCCCCACGCACCTCTGGACCATCACCTCACTTATGGAATTCCGAATGGCCCTCAAGACCTGGCTGTTCGAATAAGCCAAAACAACAATTGATGGACAGAATGCAGAACAATGTCATACAGTCACCCCAGTACAGAGATCTGGGCCTAAACCCATGGTTTTTTTGCTCACCATGCCATTCCAGTTTGAACCCAGCCATATGCAAATCAGTCTTGACCCTGTGCCCAATGGGAACAGTCCAGCCCGAACTGCCAGGCCAGGTCCACCCTGGACTGGAAACAAGCATCCTAGGACCGGGTTCACGGTTTCACCCCTCATCAGCCAGGATAGCTTGACTCCAGTGGCATGGAGAGCACGGGACCCACGTCTGGGCATACCCGTCCCACTCGGGGTGACAAATGCAAAAACAACAATTGATGGACAGAATGCAGAACAATGTCATACATTCACCCCAGTACAGAGATCTGGGCCTAAATCCATAGTTTTATTGCTCACCATGCCATTCCAGTTTGAACCCAGTCATATGCAAATCAGTCTTGACCCTGTGCCCAATGGGAACAGTCCAGCCCGAACTGCCAGGCTAGGTCCTCCCTGGACTGGAAACCAGCATCCTAGGACCGGTTTCGGGGTTTCACCCCTCAACAGCCAGGATAGCTTGTGTTTGCTTTGTTCGAATAAGCCTCCAGGACCTGATAGCACCTGGATAGATAGGATAGGAGAGAGCTGAGATGAAGCTGAGGAGGAAGGAACAAAGGCTGCGCCCCCGGGGAATGGTTGAAATGTGAGAAAAACCAAAGCGGAGCCTAAAAAAAAAACATTTCAGCTCCGACAATACCGGGACAGTGGAGCAGGCAAAGATTGCTTCAGCAGTAGAAAGATGGGGATGCAGGAAGCGTCGACAGGTGAGGAGGAAGTGCGCACTGAAAAAGGGAATGCGGGCTGCCTGTGTGAGGAAATACAGCCGTGAGCGCGAGGGAGCAGGGAACAACAGTAACAGTAGAGCAGCCACAATCATAACAATATACTGGAAGGTTAACAAGCCAACAGTATTAAAATAGCATTAAGCTGTAAAAGGAAATGTAATGCATGACTGAAAGGTACTTATCTTGACTACGAGCAGCAAGAAAAGAGGGCTGTTCGCAGTCAAGTTAGAGGGTTATACACGTTATGGTGATCCTATTGGCTGTGATGCTCACTGTGTTTCGTTTCCCCATTGGCTAGCGTTTCTAAGCCTCATGGGATTTGTAGTGTTTTAGACTCTTGACTGCGGCTATCTAATAAAGAAAGATTAGAGAAGCATAATACTCGTCTCAGTGTCTTTAATAAAATTAAGACTTTCCTTCATAAATTACTAGGAAAATTTATATAAATCTTCACCCAGATCGAATGTGCAATTGAGCACAAATGGCATGGAGTTAAAATTGTGTCACCATCATGTGGCTGAAAACTCACAGGAGATTTTATAGTCCTTTGTTAGATGTTACTCTGATAAACGCCTTTTAAAACGAATTAACTAGAACCCTCGTTATTGTTCCATAAACCTCAAACACCAAAAGGACATTTTAAAAAGTCTTATTTTGAAACTGAATTTTACAAAAAAAAGCTTTTGTTCAGTGTTTCTGTACATTCAAATGTTTGTCAAATAACTTTAATGTGAGCGCCTGTCCAGCTAAATGACACGGAAAGGACAGAGCCAACAGGACAACAATGCATGTTTGTTTTTCATTAAAGCGATTTTGTCCCAACTTTGAGACCTTCTGGGGTGCATTAACACATGTGCACCCCTACGCAGTATCCATGCACGTTAATTAAGCATTTGTTTTTTTTTGCCACAGGCCATATATGTTTGGCCATAGACCATAACTGGATTGAGTTGTTAATTACGTTTGGAAGATCTCACAGCAATCTAAACAACATGGTCTGGCCAAGGGTGCACCAACCTTCTGTAAGTGAAAAATATACGGTTTCAGGGTTGGACATTTTGAGAGTTTAAAGTAGCAAAAGTTTCCTTTTGAGGAACTAAACTTTTAAGCAGAACTAAGGACCAAGGATTTCCTGTTCCTCACCATAGGATGTGAAAAAATGCAGATGTAGGCTAGGAAGTCAGACCATGCACCGGAGACTAGTGTACCGAAAAGGCAATGTTGCACTTGGATGCTGTTCATCTCCAGTAGGCTGGCCAGGCAGCTGCAGGCGTCAGTAAACAAGGAGACAGTGCTTGCATGCTTTGCATGGCACTTCATGGCTCTACCATTGATCCTGCGCTCACCAGACTTGAACTGAAAAGGCCATATACTTTTGTACTAGATGGAAATCAATGAAGGACCTTGAATATTGATCTCTACCACTATGGATGGAATGTAATTAATTGTGCTTGTATATCACGTGCATTTTTTGCATTGTTGTATTTATTAAGAAACAAAATAAGACTTAAGGCAGTGAAAGTCAAGGGCTATTGGGGTCCAGCAGTTGCCCTTAATCCTCATGCATTTGGATCTGGTTTTTGTTGCTCTAGGCAATGGGAGACCCCTTACCCATTGTTTTATACGTATACCAAAATGCTTCTGAGCAACAAGTAAAAATATTGAGTGTAAGGAGTTAATTCCAATATGCAGGTAGTAAAGTTTGATATCACTGCTTTCCAGATCTTGGTTTGTGCTTTCCACAAATCTTTTAATGGATGTGTATATTCATAAAGCAGCCAGGAAAACATAGGTCAGCCAACACGTGTTTCGCTCTTGGCCTGCAAGCCGGGGCTTTTTCAAGGCTGTTATATTCCAAACGCATACATTATTATACATCAACCAATAACACAAGTCATTAAGACCACCATTAGTTACCATCCAATGTCCCACATGTGGGGTAAAGCATATAATGCAAGTAATAGGAAGGCAAAAAACACCATATCAGGAATTGCACAAGTAACCGGTATTATGATAAATCATAAACGTGTTCATAATATGCCAGATATGGCCAATTACAACAAAAGATAAAGTAAAACAACGTAAAATAAAACAGAATGAAATTGCCTCCGGTGCCATAGATTTAGGAACAACGATACCATAATCAAGACGAAATTACCATGAAAAAAAGCCAATGCCACCACCAGGGTAAGGTATTTGTTGCCCCAAGGGAGTGCAACCAGCATGTGTGAGATACAAGTGAAAGAATTGAAAGAATGACACAAAGCACCAAAATGCAATGTAGAGTACCAGGTTCAAAGCATGACATCGAATTCATGCATGCAAGAATCAAGGAGGTCACCCCACACGTGAAACATGTGAGTATTCCGTAAAAAATACAGTACATGCCATATATCAATTATCAAAACCAAAGGGGATGATGGACGGAGTGTTGAATATTGCAAGCACTCACCCCCAGTCAACTGATCTGGGTTTAATCCATCATCATTCTTTAGCTCACTCCGCCACCCCAGTTCAGACATGGCCATATGCAAATCAGTCTGACCCTGTGCCTCATGGGAACAGTCCAGCCCGAACTGCCAAGCCATGTCTTCCCTGGACCGGAGACAAGCATCCTGGGACCGGTTTCTGGCTTACAGCCGTCATCACCAGCAAGAGAACCATATTGGAGGATCCACATGAATGTATATTCGGTGTCAATCAGTAAAAATATACGTACACAAAGATGTCATCGTAATCGAAGTTTTCAATTTTTGAAAGACAGCCAATAGATAGAACAGAAACCAAGGGGCATGTTAGTTCCTAAGTCGAGGTATTAATAAGTTACGTGACATCTGCATTCTGAGCTCCATTATTATGCATGCTTACCGTTAGTTTAAAAGAATTAAAGCTTGTCTGAGTCATTAATCGGTTGTCAGGCTATGTTCATGTGGCTATATTAGCGTTGAGCTGGAACAGATTAAACAACAAGTGATTCGGCATGTAGTGAGCACTCTGTACAAAAGTGGATAACTCCACTTATTCATGCTACATGGTAATCAGGGACCGAAGTGATTCCTACCTCTTAGTGTGCGTGCTAGATCGTCTATCCCTATTCAGCTCCGTCCGCGTCATATGAGTAAAAACTAGAAAGGAGTGAAAAGAACTTGTGTTACTAAAACTTGTGGGGGCGGGGGACCAAGTCTTGCTCATTATCGTGACTTGCACGTTAGTAATTAAGGAGCAGCAGGGTCTAAGGGTCCGCTTACCTAATCGGTGTCTGTCATAAGTTCAATCAGTCGGCTGCCAGCACTGAGTACAGGGCTGCAGTGTTTTTATCGTCCCGTCCTCAGTATCGCAGAGTAGGCGGGGGGACGTGTCCTTCCGGTTTCGAGTTGGATTCAGAATATGACGGTAAAACTGGCCGCCATCTTTTAGTGGGTTTGAAATTGATCGTACCTCGTAGCAAGGTTATGACTATTTGGGTACTGGATAGAGTTTTTAAGATAGTAGAGAGCTTCATTTACATTAATATAGAGATTCATATAAATTTCATTATCTTATTTTAAAATAAGCCAGTGTGTCTGATAGATCTTAGGCGACAATATTACCCCCATTGATAGGGTCAACATGACTTTTATTGTACATGTTCATTAATTTAGAATAAGCTCATTAACCTCATGTGCATGCGATTATATGGGGAAAGCTAGTCTATTATCACGAGTTATGATTGTTGGGTGTAAAGGTGAACAAAGTCACCTTGGTAGCCATCTTAGAGTGTCCTTATGTGATGTGTCTATTCAGTATTTTTGGACACCTAGTGGAATTGTCGCAACAGGCTCGAGTGGTACACTTCATGTCTGAAAAAAGACCCCATGTGATTGGGACCAGGTACCTACTATTAGTTAGTATCAGCTATTACATGGCTAAGCAGTTATGGCTCTATTTTCCATAGACCCTATTTAATGAATGCTGAGAATATAGTAGCTGCGGAATAAGTAGCCTAAACCCAACTGGTACATACATTAAATCTGGACTGCTTTATGAATATACACATTCATTAAAAGATTTGTGGAAAGCACAAACCAAAATAAGACTTAAGAAAGCGATGTTACATGTCGTTAGTCAGTGTGTTATCTGCCTTCCGATCATCACCGTCTCCTCTGCATGCTTCCTCACTCTGCGCATGCTACATAAGATTTTCAAGTGGCTACCCCTACACACGAGAAGCATGTGACACAAGCCCTCATCACCAGTCGACTGGACTACAGCAATTCCCTCTGCGTAGGAATCGTCGCACACCTTCTACAGAGACTTTAGACCCTACAGAACGCCGCAGCCAGACTCATCCTCGGCCTTCCCTCAACGAAACACATCAGACCCCACCTCAAGAAACTCCACTGGCTCCCCATACAGAAGAGATGCCAATTCAAGCTGCTGACCTACGCACACAAGGCTCTACACAACCAAGGACCCGCCTACATTAGCCACCGCCTGAACTTCCACTAAGCATCGAGAAGACTACGCTCCACCTCCCTTTCACTTGCCCATACTCTCCGCATCTACTGAAGCAAAAGTGGAGGGTGCTCCTTTTCCCACATCATAGCAAAGACCTTGAACAGCCCCCCCCCCCCCAAGCACATCCGGACTATCACCTTCCTTCCCGAATTCCGAATGGCCCTCAAGATCTGGCTGTTCAAATAAGCCTCCGGGGCCTTCAAGATTAGCCGTGCTCTATAAATCCTGACTAATTGTTTCCAATTTTTTGCCATGATGGAAATTTTTACACCATGCATTTAGAGGTCACTTCACATAATTGTTACATGTAATGCTCAGTGCTTACTGATGTCTTTCCATTGTTGATCACCTTCAGTTGCACCACTGGAGGTATCTATTCTTCTACAGCAAATCAAGTAAGAGGGTGCCAGTGATAAACTGGCACCCATCTGTGCCACCACAGTTAGAAGAAACAAGGGCAAGGCCAGACTGGGAACCGAAAGCGGCCTTGGCAAAAATGTGCAGGGCACTGAGAGCAAATGTAAGTCGGCGTTAAAGTGGCACAAGCAGCGTGTGCTGTCGTGAGCCAATGACAGGCCACCACTGGTCTGATCAGAGGGAAGCTGGGCCCACATTTGTGAGGTCTGTGATCATGCGGAGGCCTCCCGATGCTGAGGCTTGGATTCATGAAAGTGATCCTTGGCGGTGCTAAGACTGGACCACCTTTAAGAAAAGACTGCTTTCATTTTTAAAGTTTGAACTCTTTCCAGTTTTTATCATTTCCAGGGCTTTCTGCTGCCCTTCAAATATTGATTGAAAGACTTTTTAAAAAGCCATAGAAACACCAGTGCGTGCAGATGTTTTCCTTGCGGTAAAACTCTGTAATAAACGGGTCTTGTCCAGGATTTTGGGTCATGAGGTTTAGCTCAAACTCTCGTCAGACGAGTGTCAATTCTCTCAAATAATTTTCTTTATCTCGGATTTTATATAGTCAGAGAATAAGATGTCTGCTGATTCAGGGAGGAGGAAAAGCTGAAATAATAGCTGGAGGCTCAAAATCTAGTACTACACTGAGTAACAAGTTGGCACTAAAGCTCAGAGGATGTGGTGGAGCGCTAATAATGTTTCTGCTTCACATAACTCTTTGCGTAAATAAATGAGGAATAATGGGAGGTCCAACATTACTGCTTGTTTTTGTGTCTTGTTTCCGCTAGTCTGGATATTTCAGAGGTGTGAGGCAGCATTATCACAGTAATTCTTCATTTCCCCTCGCAGAAGGGCAGAATTGAAATAAACTCTGCGAAACCATACCTCAGAGAGTAAAGGTTGGCGAGCATTGGACTCTAGTGTGTGAGCAACTTCTCGCGGCTGATGACTGGCACTTTAGACGGGCATGTGTCGGGTATGCAGAGCACAGCATGGAAGAAGTGCTAACTATGTGGTGTTGGCCAACATTTAGGTAAAAATGACTCTGGGTGAATAAAAACAATATCATTTGGTTCCTAGCAGTCAAATGGATACAAGCAAACCTGTGTTTATCGGTGGCGCGGGTGTCCAACATTAGTCCGCAATGGCCAGAGCTATGTCAAATCTGCAGAAAAATCACTGTCTACACAAACAAGTTCCATTAGATGTATTGTTTATAAATGTGTTTTTTCTGTTGTTATTATCTGACATGGAACTGGCCCTCGAGGAAACACGTTGGACGCCGCTGATCTATATTAGTAACATTTTCTGAGCACACTGGTATAGATGGCCATCTCAAATGTCTGCTTATAGATTGTATATGCAGTAACAACCCTGAGCATAAGCAACTAGCCATAACATGGACCAGTCACCAGACACCACCCTTGTTCCTTGGAGCTCAGCTGGCTTAAAGTGATCAGTGTGATCATGAATGTTGTAGGTGCTGCGACTTCCCATGAGGAGCAGGGTCAAGACTGATTTGCATATGGCTGAGTCTTAACTGGGGTGGCATGATGAGCAAAAGAACGATGGATCTAATCCGGATCTCTTGCCTGGGGGTGAATGTTTGATTTGCTCCGCATTCCGTCCATCATTTGTGGGTCTTTTGCTTTCTCGCCGTAAGTGCGCCGGGTATGCCCAGACGTGGGTCCCGGGCTCACTGTGCCACTAGATTCAAGCTAGCCTGGCAGATGAGGGGTAATACCCCGAAACCGGTCCCAGGATGCTTGTTTCTGGTCCAGGGAGGACCTGGCTTGGCAGTTTGGCTGGCCTGTTCTCATGAGGAGCAGGGTCAAGATTGATTTGCATATGGCTGGGTCTAAACTGGGGTGGCATGGTGAGCAAAAAAAGATGGATTTAACCCAGAGCTCTTGCTTGACTGGGGGTGAATGTTTGATTTGCTCCGCATTTCATCCATCATTTGTGTGTCTTTTGAATGACTGTTGTAAGGCACACCGACCGCCAAGGAGCTGCAACATGTGCTGTGAAGAGAGTAATATTCAGGCAGCACCATATCCAACAAGAGGTGCTGTTCTTTTTCTGTCTGGGGTCTACAAAAACGATGATAGGTTGTTCAAATAGCAGATCATTCTCAATAAATATTTACTCTCTCACACTTTTCACTTATTAATCTTTACAGGTTAAGCCATGTTATGAGTAACATGAAAATGAATTTTGGGTGCGTTTATGTTTTTATCTTTGTCCACCATGTCCTGGCCCGTTTGTTTCGTCCTATGCTTTATACGCCTCATGGCGCTTAGCACTTTATGTCTCATGTCTGCCTTTCCCATTCTCTATACTCTGCATCATGTTCCCCGCCTCCTCTCTTCCCGCCTCCTGTTTCCTCTATCCTCATTCTGTGTCCTCTCTCTCCTTCCTGTTCACGGCGTGCCTTTTCTGTTACTGTCCTGCCTTCTCCTCTATCCTGTCTAGCCCCTTCTTTTACTGCATGCCTCCTCTAACACTTTTTATCTATCTGCCCCTCCTTTACTCTGTGTACACCCTCCTGTACCCTATTTGCCCACTCCTTTTCCCTGCCTATCCTCTTCTGTTCACTGCTGGCCCCTCCTTTTCTTGCCTCTCACACTTCCATCTCATCCAGTCTCTGCCTGCTCATTCTCCGTCTACATTTCTTCTTTGCCTGCCTCACTCCTGCTACCTGTTTCCCTCTGGTTAACCGTCTGCACCACCCGTCCCCCAACTATTCCTCTCCAGTTCTCTCTTTAATTATCTCTCCAGCCTTTCTTGTCCCTCATCTGACCGTCCACCTGTTTCATATCTGGCCCAGTCCTCTTCCGGTCTGGCCCCCTCCTGTTCCGCATGTGGTTTGTTTCCTACTGCCCATTTGACCTATTTCCTGTTGCATATCTAGCCCTCATCTTGTTCCTTTCTCTGGCTTGTCTATTGTTCTCTGGTCCAGCCTGCCTCTTATCCCCACCACCCTTCTATTCTTCTTGTTTGGCCCCTCCTGTTCCCCTTCTGACCCCTACTATTGCTGCGTTGCCCCTTCCCTTTCCTGCCCCTCCCTTTCCCCATCTGTCCCCTCCCATCCTCCTTTTCCCCACCTGTCCTCTTTTGTTTAGTCTGCTCAATCCACTGTTCCCAACTGTCCCCATTCCATGTCAGCCCGGTTCTCAATGTGCCTGTTTCCTATCTGCAGCCCATGTTCCATGCCTGTTCCCCCACCGCCCCCACTCTCCTGACTAGCCGCCTCTCAGATCTCCCGTGTGGTTCCCTCTCTCCTACATCTAGCTTCCCCCACCCCCCTCACTGTGTGTTTCCCAACTGCCTGCCCACTTTGTTTTTCTATTCGCCCCTCTTCTGTTCCCTGTCGGACCCTGCTCCTGTTCCTCGTATATTCTGCCTTTTGTACCTACCTCTGTCTCGCCTGCCTCTTGTTCCCCTTGTGGCCGGCTTCTTGTTTCCTGTCTGGCTCATCTCATGTTCCCCTTCTGGTCCGCCTCTTCCACGTCTTCCCTGTCTGGCCAGCCTCTTGCCTTTCTTGTCTTCTGGCCTCCATCTTGTTCTCCTTCTGGTCTCCGTCTTGTTCCCCTTCGGGCCTGCCTTTTGAACCCTGTCGGCCCTGCCTCTTCCCTTTCTGGCCTACCTCTTGTTCCTTGCCTGGCATGCCTCTTGTTCCCTTTCTGGCCCTCCTTCTGTTACCTTCTGGCGAGCCTCTTGCATGGACGTCAATTCCCGGAAATGCTAGGTAGGGGTAGCGGAAGTGTCATCACACGCCCTTTGACCGCCACTTTCACTCACACACACTTACATATATACACAAATTCACACATATACACTCTCTCTCTCTCATAAACACACTATCACTCGCAAGCACGCCCACAACATACATATAAAAGCATTTTTCACTTACCTCAGCTGCCATGAAAGGGCATATTCCAGCTTATTGTATTCCATTTTATTACACTAGTAGTGAATAATTTATTTTATTTATTCACTATTAGTGTAATTAAAAAATTGACAGAAAAAAAGAGAGTGGAGCCCAAACTTCCCCTGTGTTCCTGGCACTGAATTTTCCACCTCTGAGGCCAAGGGTCGCAAAGGCTTTGCTAGAGGTAGCAAAGGGCAAGCCAGGGGTTGCAGCTGCGACCCCTGGCGACCCCTAAAGGACGTCCATGGTCTCTTGACACTTCCTTTGTTTTGCCACATGCTGTCCCCCGCCTTATCCCTCCTATGTCACTCATTATCTACAATTCCCGCTCACTCCTTTTGTGGCCATGTTTAGCTTTATGCTCCTGTCCCTTTGGTCCCGTGTAGGCAGGCGCATACTAGTTGTGTTTGGCAGTTTCTGTAGAGGATGCTTTTAGTTCATAGTCTGTCTGCTTGCCTGGTGATTCTGAGGTGAAATCACCTGATAACGGGTTTCAAGGTTGTGTCCAGGGGCATAGGTTGGTCACTGAGATTGGGGGGGGTGAGCTTGAAATTTTCCAACAGTCACACTGGCATTTCATTTTACATTATATAAGAAGCAGTCCATGAAGGGGGCTTAAGGGGCAGTGGCAAGTGAGAGAAGTTCGGATTGTTAGAGGTACTTAAAATACAATATTTGTAAAATAATTAAAAATTTTAAGACCTTTAAAACAGAGACGAGAGCGAGAGTGTGTGTGTTGTAAAAATTCCCAGGTGAATTCCGACACACATACCTGCCTAAAAGCACCTGCAGCCCTATTTTTACTTGAGTACATTTATTAGAGGGTGTAACACCCCAAACTCCCCCCTCTTCCCGGAAGCTACGCCCCTGGTTGTGTCCAGTACAGATCAGCACGGAGAATCCACTTTTTCCACCGTACATTACGCACCGAGCGTCCCATATTTTGACTCCTCCATCATGGCGGCTGCGCGTGACGCAGAGCTCCCGTTCTTCGGCGCCTCCAGCGGGGCGAATTACAACATACTTAGGCAGTAATTTGCAGAGTTACAGCGGCATTAGCTCCCGGCCTCGGTTGATGTGATGCCGATACCTGCTTTCCAAGCGAGGAAGCATCTAATTACACACAAATTAGCAAATTAGCAACTCAAAGAATAATTTCCCTTTATGAGTCTGTGAATTCAAACTGCTGTAAATCCAGAACTGAGGCGTGAAATGAGGTGATCGTGCAGTCTCGGAAAGTTTTTACTTTTTCACGTCCCCTCTTTTCCCAGATGCCACACACAAAAAGCGTCCAATTCTAAAGTTTTGTTCAAACGTCTTCTCATTTTGGGAGCCTAAAAATCCACATTTCTTTCTATTTGTCATTATGGACTTTCAGAGCCACGCTTCGTCCCTCTGAGACATCCAGCAAACACCCTTCCATTATCGGATTCAGATCTACACCTCCTTCCTTCGAATCACTATGATCTCCCAAAGCCATACGTACTTTTTCTGAGCCCTATGGAATCCAAATCCATGCCTCCATTCTCTAGGTCACTAACATCTTCCTCTTTACTTTCAGGGACTTCCAGACACGTTTTCAAGACCAACTATTTCTCCTGCCTACGTAGCCCACCTTGCATGGCCGCCATTTCCCTCCTGCCCATAGTCACAAGGGCGGGGGTGTGTTGTCACCATTATTTGCCCATGGGGTCCCTCCCAATTCATGTCATCTTGACCTCTGCCCTTATCCTGGCAAACTGGTCCGTTTCCCTGCAGCCCAACCCAACAACTCCTCTGGTATCATCACTTGACACTTGTCCAGCACAAACTTTCTCCGATGGCCCAGCCTTCACAGTCACCAGGACCCAGGGAGCGGATCTAACATGACTCACAACTGTAGATGGTTAACTAAGCTTCTGAAGACATACAGCTTTAGCTAACATTCCGGGTATGTATATATTTCCGTTAATCTGGACACACCACATTAGAAAAAGACCAGAGGGCTAAGTCAGAAGTTCTTTCATTTAGAAAGCCACCACAGAAAGCCTAATTTGCATTTTTGACATTTGGACGTGTCTGAGGACAGCCAACATCCCTTGGCGCCATGGTCATGTGCTGCAGAATAAAGCAGGCAGGTGGTAATTGGAGTCTCCAGGCACTTCGGATGGAGCAAATCTGCAGATTGAAGGAATTCCTAGGAATGAAGACAACAGATAAAATCAGACTCCAGTGACCTGGTTGGAGAGAAAAGGATGCTACTCTAGGACAAGAAATTGAGGTCGGGGAATCGTGAGTCTAACTCTGGCCCAGACCAGGAGAGAAAGGTGCCAAAACATCCATACACGTATACCCCATTTCCAACTAAGCATTTGGCCGTACACCACGCATGTGTCCAACACAGCGCAGATACGCCGTACAAGTGGGTATCACCGTGCTCACAATAGCACTCCTTTTCTGGCAACATCTAAAGAACACTTGCGGTAGTACCCTGCTAACCCATCCAACACAGCTCAGATATTTCATATAATTGGGGATCAAGGGCTTACAACAGCACACAGAATATTAAAAACACACACAACTGAGCACATGTCCTTAAGCTGCACCTGGGAATGCAGAGCCACGTAGATACACCTCGTACTTTGCTGTGAACAGTATATTCTGTTAGATAACAGACAACATCCGCAGAACACATTCAGCAGCACAATCAGCACACATGCAACACAGCACAGCTGTGCCATATACTTGGTTATCACTAGTCTCACAACAGTACCAACTATCAGAACAATCACAACCTCCAACAGAACACAACGTATATACATCAAATGCAGGACGGATGCGCCATACATTTGGAGCTCATCAAGCACAGGGCAATACACCACTCTCATAAAACAATACAGCTCTTCAAGAGACCACATAATATATCAAGACCCACACCACAGCCCTAAGCAGGACTGATTTAAAGGGGTAAGGTAAACCTTTCAACTCACTATACTATGAGCTATCTCACGCCAAGTGATGCACATAAAATTACTTCAGACTGCACAGACCTGCATTGGTAAAGAACTCCAGCCACGTAAACCAAACAGGACTACAACCAAACACATGCTCAAAACATGAACTGCGCCACTTTTCTGATCATACTCCTTCTTAGACAGAAAACAGACTCCAGTATATATATATATATATACATACACACATACACATACACACACACACTTACTTCATAGCAGTCCCTCCCTTCCCTCTGTTATCTTCTCTAGTATTGTTGACTTATCCTGTTTTTCTTTCTCCCAATCATTGCCTGGCTTCTCTCTTGCTCTCACCTTTACCCCCTCACTCTGTCCCTCCAACATTACCCCTGCTTCTCTGTCTCTCCTGACACTCTCTCACCCTCTCCAGCCGCTAGCCATGTCCCTTGTCCGGTGCTTATACCAGCCGCGGCCCATGCAGGTAAGAGCGGTGGGGCCGGGTGGGTGGGGAATTCAACAGACGACCACTGGGGGAAATTAAATAAATAATTACCTGGTTTGGTGTCCAACGATTGGTCCTTGGCCATTACCGCAGTGTCAGATTTTTACACTACCAGTCTGTATTTAGGGGCAATTAGTTTGGGCCCCTTCTAGCCCATTCCACACAAAGACCACAGGATATCCTTGTTGTATCAGTACAGCACACAACCCTCAATTCCCTTCAGAGAACTTCTATGTCAACATAAAAAACACAGTATTATATGCAATAGTTTAGTCATTGATGCTATTGGTTCTTCACAAGATTTTTGAATTTGTGTTTACTGATGTCTGGAAAACATGGTTTTTAGAATGATCCACGAAATGGGCACATCATTTAGAAAACCTGTCAATGTGTCACACTGCGAACTAATGGGAATATTTCTGACTTGTCTGCATGGCGATCCTGGGATTCTGAATCTTAGTTCACAGATTGGCTCATTTTGGCATGATCATAATGTGTGAAGCAATTATTGTCCTTCATTAAAAAAAAAAATAGTTAGTTTGCGTTAAGTGCCGCAAATCACTCATCAAGAAAAATCTTGAGCGAGTCCCTGGAAAAACTAAAAAAAAATCAAAAATCCAGGAATAGTTTGGCATGCTTTAGATTCGACATCTGACCTTCTTTGTTCTTGAAATATCCAAAATAGCTTACTTCCTGTACACCAGTTTGTATTTTGCTTGGCTTTAGCTTTCGACGTTTCTTAATAATAGTCCACTACAGCACTGAGGTTTGCCCTATATTCTACCAACTCTTTTCATAGACAAGTAGATTGAGGTAGATTGGGGTAGAGTGGAGTGGGGTAGATTGAAGTAGACTGGGGTAGATTGGAGTGTGGTAGGTTAGAGTGGGGTATATTGGGGCAGAGTGGGGTAGATTGGAGTTGGGTAAATTGGTGTGGGATAGATAGGGGTAGAGTAGAGTGGGGTAAATTGGGGTAAAGTTGGGTAGATTGGGGAAGAGTGGGGTAGATTGGGGTGGGGGGGATTGGGGTAGATTGTAGTGGAGTGGGGCAGATAGGGGTATAATAAATTGGAGGAAGATTGGAGCGGGTGTTAATTGGGGTAGAGTGGGGAAGATTGGAGTGGGTGAGGTTGGGGTAGAGTAGTGTAGATTGGGGTGGGGTAGATTAGGATACAGTGGAGTGGTGTACAGTGGGGTAGAGTGAGTTAGATTGGGGTAGATTGAAGTGGTATAGACTGGGGTAGATTGGAGTGGGGTAGAGTGTAGTGCGGTAGACTGAAGTTGAGGGGGTAGATTGGAGTGTGGCAGGTTGGAGTGGGGTAGATTGGGGCAGAGTGGGGTAGATTGGAGTGGGGCAGATTGGAGAGGGGTAGAGTGGCGTGGGTAGACTGGTGTAGAGTTGGGTAGATTGGAGTGGAGTGGGGTAGAGTGGCATCGATTGGGGTAGATTTTAATGGAGTGGGGTAGATTGGGGTGGGGTGGAATGGGGTACAGTGGGGTAGCTTGGGTGGAGTAGTTGGGGTAGACTGGCAAAGAGTGGAGTGGGGTAGAGTGAGGTAGATTATGATAGAGCTGATTCGGGTAGATTGTAGTGGAGTGGGGTCGATTGTACTGGGGTAGATTTGGGTAGACTGGAGTGGGGTAGATTGGGGAACTGCTGAGTGGGGTAGAGTGGAGCGGGGTAGATTGGAGTCGAGTGGAATGTGTGGAGTGGGGTAGATGGGGTGGGGTAGATTGGGCAGAGTGGAGTAGGGTGGAGTGTGGTAGAGTGGGGTAGATTGGGGTAGCTTGGGTTGGGGTAGAGTGGAGTGGGTAGATTGGGGTGGAGTGGTAAGATTGGGGTAGTGTGGGGTTAGATTGGAGTTTGGTAGATTGGGGTAGATTGGAGTGGAGTAGATTGGAGTGAGGTAGATTTGGGTAGATTGTAGTGCACTGGTGTAGATTTGGGTAGAGCGGGGTGGAGTGTGGTAGATTGGGTTATAGTAGAGTAGATCGAAGTGGGGTAGATTGGGGTGGGGAAGACTGGGGTAGACTGGAGTGTGCTAGATTGGGGTAGAGTAGAGTGAGGTAGATTGGGGTAAAGTGGGGTAGATTGGGGTGGGGTGGATTGCGGTAGAGTAGAGGAGAGTGGCAAAGAAAGGGGTAGGGTGAGATGGGGTTGATTGGGGTGGAGTAGGGGAGATTGGAGTGGGGTAGATTGGCGAGATTAAAGTTAGGTAGATTTGGTTAGAGTGGGGTAGATTGGGGTAGGGTGGAGTGGGGTAGTGTTGGGTAGATTGGGGTGGGTTAGATTGGGGTGGAGTGAAGTGGGAGTAGAGTGTACTCAATTCGGGTAGATTGTATTGTAGTGGGATGGGGTAGATTGGGGTAGGGTGGAGTGGGGTAGAGTGGAGTAGTTGAGGTAGTTTGGTGTAGAGTGGAGTGCGGTATAGTGGGGTAGATTGTTGTGGAGTGGGGTAGATTGGGGTAGACTGGAGTGGGAGACTGGAGTGGGATAGATTGGGGTTTTGCTGAGTAGGGGAGGGCGGAGTGGGGTGGAATGGGGTAGAGTAGATTGGGGTGGGGTAGATTGGTTAGAGGGGTGGAGTGTGGTAGAGTGGGTTAGCTTGGGCTATAGTGGAATGGGGCAGAGTGGAGTGGGTAGACTGAGGGAGAGTGGGGTTAGATTTGAGTGGGATAGATTGGGGTAGATTACATGGAAATTGGGTAGATTGTAGTGGGGTAGATTACATAGCAGCAGAGGTCACCATGGAACATGCCAATGGGCCGTATTCTCGATCATTTTAACTGCATGAAATGACCAGGTCATAGAGACGCAGCTGGTCCTTCCATTGGGGTGCCTTCCAGCGACTCTGTTGTTTTTCAGCCAGTGCATTGCAGTCTCCATTTCGGAATTTATATAATGGGAACAGTGAAAGTACATGGGTAGCGTGTTTGCTGCTGCTGACTGAAAACAGCACTGCCTGAAGCCCACCCACAGTGGTGCATTAATGGCTCAACAATTGTAACAATGGAGGGCTGCGGCTGAAAAAACAAGCAACGTTGCCTCAGTATCCTGCAATTCTGGGCAAAATACTAAAGGTCCCAGCATAAAAAATATGAATGTGAACCGGTGTAATGTAACTAGTGCTCATGTAAAGAGCCCAACACTTTCTGTTCAGGTTGAGTTTGCGTTATATAAAAATGCAGAAAAGAAACTAGTACCTCAATTTACAGCTAGCGCAGCGAACGGACACTAATTAAGTTAAAATCTGTACTTTATCCATGCTCCACACAAACACAAGAAAGTCAAGCAGTGACGCCTCGCAACTTCTGCAGAATTAGAAGGCAGCAAAGAAAAGTGATAAAGATGCAGCCACGGCCCATCCATGTGGGCGAAGGGGCCACACCCCCTCACCATTTTCCAGAGAAGAAAAGTGTCCGTCAGGCTGAGCAAAGGTGAGCCTGACAGACACTCCTCTTGTTCAGGTCAGGCAGCCAGGAGCTAGACGTGCTAAATGCTCAGGCTCCTATCTGCCTGAGCTGAACTTTGCCAGGCTGAAGTTTTCACAGCCCTGTGGACGTGACCTACTCAGCCTGGCAAAAGTGCCTCGAGGCCTTTACCCTCATGACGCGTCACCGATTTCCCCGGACCTGGGCGCTTCAGTTTTAAGCCCTGAAGTGCCCAGGGCTGAGTGTCAATTAGTGACACCTCGTCACAGAGCGTGGTGGGGTCAACAAGTCTCAATAAACCCATTCCACTCTGTGACGAGTTGATGGACTACTGCCTTCCCTCATTGGCTGACCTGGAATAAGGCGCCAGTCCCAGCCTTTCTGGGACCTCTGAGGCTTTCCTCTCCTAGATCTGCAGTACAGGCACATTTTATGTTTCTGAATGTTTGGTGCCTGCATGTATGTATAAATGTGTGAATTTGTAGTGAGTGTTGGTAATGGGTGTCTGTCCGTACATGCGTGTTTGTGAAAGCATGTGTGTGAGTGAGTGTATATGTGTGCATGTGTGGCCTGCCCGCCCAACTCCCTGCCAAAATTACCAACTGGCACTGTAAGGATACCAACGAATGGTAAAAGTCCTTTTTTTGATACAATAGGTCGTTGCCAAGCGACAGGGCATGCTTGCTGCCTGCAGACTCGACCTAAAAAACAAAAAACAATGGTGCAATAACGCAAAGGCTGTTGGTGGTCACGTCATTCTGTAGATGCCTCTGCGTGTTATGACATATGCATGTGTCACCACACATACCAAAGCCTACAAAATGCAGCCGGTGGCATTTATTTTTTTTTTGATTGACCGACTTAAGATGACAGATGGCACTTAGATCAGTAAATAATAAAAAATAAAAAAATTGTGTAAAAACATTTTTGTTATAGCGGAGTGGCCAGAAGCAAATGGCAACTGGTGGTCCCTGCAAAAAATGCAACTTTAAAAGTTCTTTTATGTTCCATTTTTCTTTTTTTTTTTAATGGCCACAAAGGGCGGGGGAGCAAATGAGGATCAGGTGGGAGGAAGCAACTGGTTGGTTTAAAATTAAAATAAAGCCAAGGGGGAAGAAAAGGAAAAGCGCACATGAGGAAGAGAGCAACATAGAGTGCGGGGATAGAAGCACATAAGAGGGAGAGAGAGCGAGACAGAGAGAGACAGTAGCTCATGAGCGAGGGAGCAACACAGAACATGGGGGTCCAGTATTCAGCAGAGGGGATGCATATGAGGGAGACAGCTGGAAAACACATGCCCTTTCATGAAGTACATAACAAAAAATAAAAAAAGTTGTCCCCTAAAAGTGAGCAGTGGAAAATGCATGTCAGCCACTGAAAAGGATGGTAAAGATGTTAAAAGCTCCATTGGTAGATAAACATAAGGGGAAGTAAAGCCATTCAATAAGGAGCAAGAAAATGAGTGTGACATCAAAGCCAACAAGTGGAAGCAGCAGGCTGGCTCTAAGCCCACTGTAAGCTCTTGGCATAGCCCACAAAAAGTAATTCGTAACTAGAAGTAAGTGATGGCTAGAAATAATAGAGAAGTATATATGTTTGTGCAATTTTAGAGAGTGGCTATTTTATGTGCATGTAACTCAAGAGCTATTTTGTCATTAGCTAGTGTGGTCTGAATGTTTCACTACAGAGTCTTTCTCAAATGTATTTCTTTTGCTATTTTGGCATGTCATCTCCGACCAAAACAGCCTATCGCGTTTCTCTCTCTGAGCACTAGTAGGATTTGTTCATCGGTTTACATGCTGCTGAGTTTAATTTCCTGTTTGGACTATCTCCAAGCTCGCTCCACTTTCCTAAGCCTCGTTTTATTTCCTCTGACTACCTGTGGCTTTCGTTTTAGCATGTGGTCATTGGTTGTGTACCATGATATGAACAGTTGGGATGGTTTTGATGGGAGGTCAAAATGTTAAACATTTTTAAACAAATCCTGCAGCTCGATTTTATTATTGTATAGTATAAACACAGTTTGAGAATTCTCGTGTAGAAAGGAATAGTTGTGGCAGGCAGTTTTCAAACATAGTGTTGTATTTTCCACATTTTGGAAATACAGGATTCCACGCTTGGCTGGAAGCACATTGTAGGCAGCCACACTAAATGGACTATCAATCGCTGTTTGGTCCATATATCTTTCTACCACTTCATTTCAAAATGATCTTGGACTACGGATGTAGAAGCCCGCGAGCTCACTCAGTGGGTAAATTTGCCTATTCAGCAGAGTTTTGTACAGAGAGACTCAGACTTTCTGAAAAGGTACGCCAACACAATTTAAACCAGTTTTATGTATAAAGTATCAGAATTTCCATTGAGTAGCCTGAGCCGCTAATACTAGAATGTTGCGCCAATGCTTTTTGTGAAGAAATCTTGCACACCGTAGTCCATAATGTACCTCATTTTTCACAGTACCAAAACCACAGCTGTGAGTTTTGTTGACGCTTCTCTGCAAATCCCTCCAGGCTGGGCCTCTTGTGCGTTGTGTTACCCTGCATCTCACACCACCCTTGCCAACTCATTATACTGCGCACCTCCATAGCACATTGGGGTTCACCCTGTCATGCTAGCAAAGGTGAGGCAAGGAGGCTGAAGTGCCTTGTTTGCCACTGGCAGTGGGCAGAGCTAGCTGTTGGTTTCCAGGGATTCCGAGGTAGTCTTTCTCTGTTACACAGCAGGAAACGCCCAACAATGGCTTCCTCTGTTGCGCCTTCTCTTCCAGGCCTGGTTGTTCCCCCACACACTGCTTGTGGTACCTCTAACCCTCCTGACTCTGTCCTCTGGTGCCCATCGCAGTGACTCTGCTGCCCACCTCCTTCCTACCACACACTCCCTTCTTCAAGCCTTAACCCTCTTCTACAACACATCTCCTTCAGGTCGCCCCTTTCCTCATCTGGTTGTCCCTTGGCCGTAAATGCCCACAGTCCCCTGTGCCTCCTCGGTCTTCCTTCTCTTCTCATCCTTCTAAATACCCCATTCATACCCTGCTTGGTCCATCCATCCCTGCTGGGCCCGCCCTCCTCCTGCCCCAATCCCACTCTGCTGCCATGCCTCTCTCCTCCACTGCTTGCCCTCTCTCCACCCACACCTCTGGTTGTCCCTTCTCTGTTTCTCCTTTAGTAGCTACTTCCGCTTCTCTCGCTGCTCCCTCTTTTCATTTCTAGTTTGGGTTCCTCCTGCCTCTGGCTGCCCATCTCCCCACGGTACCCCCCACCCCGTCTCGTGTTTTTTTGGCATCTCTAGTTCTGCTCTCGTCTGGGACCCCCTCCCCTCCTCTGACTGTCCCATCGTCTGCTGTGACGGGTCCTCCTCTTTCCAGGGGTGCCCTCTCCTTTCCGTTGGGTCCCCCCTCTCATCCTCTGGCTCTCCTTCTCCGTTAGCTGCCTTACTCCTCCTCGTCTGGTTACCCCCTCTTCACCTCAGACTGCCCCTTCTCCACAGTTTTGTTCGTTCCTAGGGTGGCCTTCCCCCTCTTGCTGTATGTCATTGCTTCTCCCGTTGCATTTCCCAGTTCTTCCTGTTCCGATTTGAACCCCCGTTGAAGGCACGCAAAGAAACAAACTCCACTGTGGAAAAGAAAACAGTCGGAAAACACATTACTGATCGTGCAGCAACAAACCGGGGGAAAACCAGGGGCCGCAGCCCGCCTGGTAAAGCCATCCCTCCGAGGAAGCTGCCCAGCCACTTAAGGAACCGTTCACTGTGCAGCCCCCAGGCCCAGCCTTCGCTTCCGGGGCGGAATGTGGTGCAGACCCACGATACCCAGCACTGGGGTTCTTTACCGGTCATGACGAGAAGTTTACAGGCTGTGCTACAGGGTTGGATTGGGGCCACAATTTGGCTCGGGCCGCCCATTAAAAAGTGGCCCACATTGGCATATCGCAACCTTTCGCAATGCACTGCTTGGTTAGGATAATGGAGCTAAATGATGGCAAACATTTGCAGTAATAAAAGTATTTTTAAAGTTTATGGGGCCAGTACTTAAATAGGAAATTACAATTCCAATGATAAAAATATACTTTAGAAGCATATAATTATTAAAAATACTAGACACTCACTTTTAATTGTGTTTTTTATCCTTACGTTTTCCGTGGATGTTTAGATTAACATTCAGTGGGAAACCAGATATGGCACAGTCCTAAACTGCCTTTTACACCCACTCTGGGCTTTTATGATTTTCATGTTATTTTTTGCAGTACTTAAGAGAAGCCCTCCAATCAGTGCTTAATTTGAGCCAGTGGTTTCCGGAGCTCAGAACCAGCACTTTATTATCAACACCTGCACTTACGAAAGCCGGCCACACGGTGGCGCTGTCAGTCGCATTCAGAGATGAGCACAACAGCTGCTTATTAATTCAATACACAATAAAAATGACTAACACCTACCACCCAGGCCGTTTTTATAGCTATGGGGGCCGGGAATTGTCACACTTTTAAGTGTCCCACACTTTTAAGTGTGTGGTGATTAGTAGTGTGTTGGTGCTGTCATTGGCTGCTCGGGCAGGGTTAACGGCTGGTGCGAGCTGCAGTGGCCTCCTGACAAGTGCCATGGCACTTACGTTTTTTTACAAATTAAGCACTGGCTCCAATGCTCGGAGACTGGTGAAAGCTGCATCTGTTTTTTTGTTTTACTTACAGCTAGCATCACATGTTCATTCTGAGAAAGGGAATGATGCTAGTGTGTAAATGCAAATATAAACAAAAATAGTGTCACTTTTCTTACATGCAGTTTTATATAGCACAAACTGTGCCCAGAGGCATTGGAGCGCTTTACATGAGCACCAGATGATATTACAGAGGGTCATATTATTTTATTTACGTTCATGTAGATAAAGTGATTTGCCCAGAATCACAGGATGTCAAACTGACACTGGGACTTGAATCCGGTTTCCCAGTTCCACAGTCAACTAAGGCCACAACCTGTCCCTGTTGACTGCAGTAATTGGTATCTGGCAGACAAAGGAGAAGAAAAGAGATGATTTATCTCCGCCTCTTGCATGGAGTGGAGGAGGCCAGCCCCCCACCACCCATCCAGTCCTCTCCCCTGCTGCAGTCCCCTGCAAAGAAACTGCTAGTGGCTTCCCATCAGCAGCTCCTTGCGGCCTCTGTCCCACCTAGATGGAGCCAGAGGGCAGGCATAGCTCATGCTGTGACGGTCGGAGCAGCTCTTTGTCATTCTGCCTCTGACATTAGCTCGCTGTCCTGACTTCATGTGCATGGGGTCATGTTTGTTAAGCTGGTAACAACAGCCTTTCACGCTGTGCAACAGGGGTGGAGTCTTTAGTAGACGAAAAAACCGGCCCACCAACTGGCCTCAGCCAGAGGCCCATTGGCAGATAGCTGATTGCCCGCCTTGCCAATCTGAGGCTGCTGTGCTACCGTATGTCACAAGCCTGTGAATGTGCTTGTACCATCTTGAGTCTCTGGGAATGTTGCTGTCAGAAGTGAAGAGAAGAGAAAAGTCTTGGGCTTAATTAAGTCTAATCACAGGAGCCCTCATATTCTTAATAATATACCTTGTTTTTAGGTCTCGCCTAGCGTTGCTGCGCACATGCGCAGATCGTTCAGTGAGATTTATTGCTTACAAGGACTTTCAGAAGAGGGCTTTAAGCCCCGCCCCTCATTTCCATTGGCTGGCATCACCGTTTATGCTAAACGGTGGCCTGCCATTGGAAATGAGGGTTTTCTGTAGACGCCCTTTCGCCTGCGAGCCGGACTGGCTCGCCTGCTTTGCTGCTGTCGCAAAGCACTTTCTTATCTTTATGGGGCCATGTATTTCTAATTAGAAACACATGGCCCCATAAAGACAAGAGATCCCCATGCTCCGGCTGCAGCGGGTCCTCTTTCACTTTCGGGACCGCGCTTGTTGGTTGAGAGGTTCTATCCATGGGATTGAAAGTTTCGTGTTTTGCTGACTGGGTAGGCTGTTCTGCCGCTGGACGGCTGGCTTCTCTTGCTTTCTCTGTCTGTTCTTCTTCTGTTGGTAGGACGCGCGGCCTCTCTGCTGTTTCTAGTTGAGTTTTTTGTCACTCGAAGAATATCCATATGTTTAGTTCCCTCCATTAAAACATCCTTGAGTTTGGGTTCTCTGTTTCATATTGTTGATCTTTGTAAGGCGGATTACACTCATGGTGGCTGACCAAAAAATAGTTCCTTGGTTACATCTTAAGCATAATAAACTGCTGCACAGAAGAGCGACCACTCAGACTCGCCCCCTCCCCCCCCTCCCCCCTCTCCTACGTGAGCTCCCTCGGGAGACACTGCTCGCGCGGGACGCAGGCGGACGCGCTCGAATCTGTGACGCAGCAACGTGGAAGATGTATTTTCTTCTAAACACAGGGTCTTGCCCTGGCTTAGTTCCCTTTGTGTGTTCTTCAACTGGGCAGTCCTTCTTTACACACCCCTGCGTGGGGCTGTTTTTCTCTGCATACCCTTGCCTTTCCTCAGGCAGCTCCTCCTTGTTGCGCCCCATAGCATAGCTAGGTGCGCGCTCTACAAATACCTGGACATTCATCCGTTGGGCAAGTGCTGAGAAGCTGTCGCTGGCAGGTGCACCGCACCTCGGGGTGCCACAGGGCACAGCACACCCACCCCTAGCTTCTAGCGGGAGACATGCAAATCTAAAGGCGGGCTCACAAACTGTAAAACGAACGAGGCCCCAGGCGGTTCTTTTCCGGTCCGCGCAGCCTCCATATGGAATGTCCTTCTCCCAGACCTCTCCCTCTCCACTTGCTGCTCTGAGTCACTAGAAACGCAAACGCCTTCCAGTCATTCCTCTGACGCGGCCTTGCACCTGTCTCGGCAGTGCCTCGCATGCAATCCCTTCCCAGGCGCTACGGAATGCGGCCCTGATGTCTACAGTGCGTGTTTCTCTTAGGGGCCGCGAGCTGTCGTCTCTGCTCTCACCGCGCGCTCCCACCCGAGGCTTGCTCGGCTCTCAGAGTTTAGCGTTCTCATTTTAATGTTCGTTGTTTCTTTTTTGGGGGTTGGGGGGGGGGTAGTGCACACACCTGGAGTCCCTCAATACTGACAGGCACTACTGAAAGGAGCTCACGCTGCAGCGGCGCTAGAACACCGAATGGGTCTGCCGGAGGACACTCACACTACCGAGGTGCCAGAGCACGGTTGAGATCTCGAGCGCTTACAGGGAAGTGCTGGAGGGAGCGCACACTGCCCATGGGCTAGAGTGCTGCAGAAGAAAGCTTAGACTGCCAGGCGCAGGAATCCCGAGACTAGAGGGCACAGCTGGGGAAGCTCCCACTGCGGTCGCGCTAGAGACCTGAGCGGGCACTGCTGGAGCACGTTCGCACTCCCGAGGCGCTAGAGCGCTGACAGTGCACAAACTGCTCAAACTCTGGAGCAAACTGCGCAAACTCTGTAGCACTTAGGGGGTACTGATGAAGGACACACTCTCGGGGCGCGAGAGCACGGACAGGGCACAGCTGGGGAAGCTCCCACTGCGGTCCCGCTAGACACCAGAGCGAGCACTGCTGGCTGGAGCACACACGCACTCCAGAGGCGCTAGAGCGCTGACAGTGCGCAAACTGCTCAAACTCTGGAGCAAACTGCGCAAACTCTGGACCACTTAGGGGGTACTGATGAAGGACACACTCTCGGGGCACGAGAGCACGGACAGGGCACTGCTGGAGGTCGCTCACACTGCTGAGTTACTAGTGCACTGGCAGGCACTTCTGGGGATAGCTTACACTGCAGAGTCCCTAGTAGATTAACAGGACCATTCAGGAAGAAAACTATGTGGCTGAGTAGAGGTGGGCACGGTAGACAACGTAAGGGGAGAGCCGAGACAGAGCTGGCCAATGAGTATGGCTTTGTTCTAAGACCAAAACATGCGCCGAGCCAGCAGAAAATTGTCATACAGCGACAGGCCTGGTCAGAGGAGGTGCAACTGGGTCGAGTGCACAGGATAGCGGCAGACTGACCCATAGCTGGACGTGGACAAGCTGTGACAGCCTGGTGCCCTAATAGCAATGCTTAATTTGTAACATCATAAGTGCCGGTGTCCAAAGTTTTTCTTAAACGCCGGTGGCCGGCGTCGCAGAATGCTGGGGTTGCAGACTATCAACGCTGTTTTGTTGATCCCATCTTATGCCTCTTCCGTACACCACTCTACACTTCCTGCCCCTTTCTTTCACTCTTGCGGATTATTTTTAATTTTTGCGTTCTCCACTTGTCATTTTTGTCCCTCATTCTCTTTCTCCTTTTACACCCATTTCTGCCTTTCTCGCTCTTCTTCTGGGTCAAAGTCTGATGATTAAAATTAAGCGCTGGCCCCCAAAACCAACTGCTGGTGAGCCCCGCCTGGAGGCACCTGCTCAAATTAACCACTGCCTGATAGGCTGGTAGTTCAGGCAGTCCCACTGAAGCACATTTGAAATATGGCACACCTGCCGTACCAGCCATTCACACCAGCCTGTTGCAGTCTTGGCTCTCTTTCATTGCAAGTATTGTAAGTATATAATGAGTAGCACCAGTGACAATGTTATGAATAACAAGAATAGAAGATGTTTCAGTTCTGAAAATGTGACACTGAATTGTACAGTTCTGTAGGAGAGGCAGCTGAGGGGTTACTCATTTACTCCAGTTCTTCCTTCTCCGCCATCTTCCCGTGCATTCTATCTTCCTGTTGTATCCATAGCTTCCTGGAATGCTCCACTACATATTTCACACATCACCTCCCTCTTCTTCATCACTGTCTGTTCACTCGGACCTGTTGCAGACACTCACTTGTGTTCACCCCCGGCTTCACCATGCCCTCGCACACACATATTAAACAGATAGTGGACGAGGCAAGATGGCGGACACGTCCGTGTCCGAGTGAGGCAGGCGAAGAGTTCTCTCCACTTTTAATCCTCCCTACTCCCTCGGTTGCTGTTGAAGCTGTCGAAGTGAAGCCTCTTGCGAAACCGTGGCTTAAAGTACCTGGGAATGCTGTTATTATTGATACATTTGTATCAACAAGGTCTCCGGCGCGTTTGGGGCTTCGTGACTCACCGTGGAGATTGGCGGAGCAGGGCTGCTGCCGGCATCCGGTGTCGAGAGGAGAGAATCGCGGCTGAGCAGTCTTGGGATTTGCTGGAAGAACCGGGCTGGAGTAGGATGGGTCCCAAGAACGCCAGCGTTAATGTGAAGGTTACAAGGACTCGGGCTGCAGCTGCCGCTACAGCGGTTCCCCCTGGGCTTGTTGGGGGCTTTCCTGTGGAAGGGGCAGTTGGTGCAGCCATCAATGTTATTGGACCCCCCGGGTGCTGTGAAGGAGAATCCGATTTCCTCCCCGGGGGCTATTCGGATTATCGATCCTGCTGGGGACAACGTAAAGATTCCTGGGATCTTTAAAAAAAAAACGCCAGGTAAAGGTAAGACCCCTGCCACTGAGCAAGTGAGGGGCGCTACTGCTGTCCTGCAAGTGGATCAATCGCTTAACAAAGTGTGTGACACACCTGAAGTATTGAGAAACACTCTCGTGCCCTTGTCGAGTTTGAATGGTTCTTTGGTGTCAACTGAGCAGGAAGGGGGGCAAGAAAGGGGAGAAGATGCGGCGGCTAATCCGTGTGTGGCTGACCCATTAGAAATTGTGGCAGAGAATGCTGCCTCCCCCCAGTTGTCATTAGGGGGTTTAATTAATTCCCAGAGTGCCCCATCTTCAACAATGCCTAATAATATGAGTCTCGGTGAAATTCATCAGGGGTCTGCGATTTGTACCGAAATATCTAGCAGAGACGCGGTAATAGAGGCAGACTCCGGGGACTCAGGTGGAAATTTCTATTCTATGTCAGATGTGTCTAATACCTCAGAGTGGAGAGTGTTGAAGGTGACTGGGTAGATGACAGAAGTCTGACTAGCTCTGTTCCACCGGAGGAAGAGGAAAATACTTTGCTTACTTCTGGGGAAAGAAGTACTGTGCGAAAGGCAAAGGAAGCCAAGGACATTTCCAATTCATCATCTAGGGACGGATCCGGCAACGATGGGTCCCCTTTGCTCAATTATACTTCTTCACTACATCTTGGGGGGGGTGAGCAACAGTTGGGGGGGCTCTGCTGATGTACATGGAGGATCTGTCTGTCCTGGCGAATTGATAGAGAACGAGGTCACTCTAGCCACTATATATCAAGCTATAATGTCACACCGTGAGGAGACAAAAGCAGAAGGTTTGCGGATGCAGGGCGCAGTCCGCAAGCTTCAGAATACGGTCCGCCGTGTTGTTAAGACTTGTACGGAGATGTCGGCCAGGATTGGGGTAGCGGAGGGTAGAATCTCCCTAATCGAAGATGAGATGGTGCAGCAGAAAACAGATGTATCTTCCTTACAATCTCTTCGGGACGATATAAATTGGAAATTAATCGATCTAGAAAACAGATCAAGGAGGAACAATTTGCGAGTATTAGGTATTCCGGAAGGTACGGAAGGGAAAGATATTCGTCAATTCATCATCGATCTGTTTTCGGAAGCCTTTCCTGAACTGCATCAGTGGAAGTGGGAACTTGAGCTGCAGCGTGTTCATAGATTTCCTTTTCATATGCGGGGTGGTACTAGGGGGGCGGATGTTAAACCGAGAGCCATACTGATCTGTTTAAATAATTTTCTACTCCGTGAATCTTTGTACGATTTAGCTAGGCCAGACCGAAAGAGAAGGGGGAAGGGTTGCGAATTTTTTGTGCGCCCTGATTACTGTCAAGCCACAGTTCAGCAGAGGTGGCATCTGCGTCAACTGATTCCGTTGTTTCAAGCAAAAGGGGCACAGTCCTATTGACTAAATCCTTCAAAACTTAAAATTGTCTATAAGGAAAAAACACTATTCTTCACTTCTGAGATCGTTGCAAAGGACTTTCTGGGCACTATTTAGGGGGATGGTTGTAGTATAGGTAACTTAGGCAATTTAGACAGCTTTTTTTCTCTTTTTCTCTCTTTTCTTTTTTTTTTTTTTTGCCGGGGGGCTGGGGGGATCAGTGGAGGGCACTTAACCCTCTCTCTCCATCGTAATAGGGACCTTTCAGTCCCTCTGCCTCATTTGGGTGGGTGTAAGGGTGGGAGGGGAGGATTCCTGGGGTGATGAGGGTGGTGTGGGTGGTTGGGGAGGTGGGGCAAGGAATAGTAAAGATGGGTTTTTGTATTTGAGCGGTAGCAAGGGTTGTGAGAATATAGATGTCACAAATGTAGTATTTGCCTTAATATTATTAGGAAGTTTAATGGTAAAGGCGTGGCAAAGGGATTCAGCTATGCTAAAACGTTTTTTGTTTGAGGATGGGTACATTTTCTGTTTGCACTTGGAATATATGCGGCCTGAATGAGAGGAAAAAAAGAGGGATTATGGCCCAGATTCTCAGATCAATGAGGGTGGACCTGCTTTGTGTACAGGAGACTCATATCGCATGTAACAATAGGAGATGGTTAAAGGACTTGGGCTTGGAGCTCGTGGGCTGCACACGTCAAGGGTCAACAACGAGAGGGGTGGCAATTTTGAAAAGATTTGGGTGGGGGAAGTGTAAACAGGTAAAAGAAGATCTCTGTGGCCGTTGGGTGATCATTGAGTTATTGATAGAGGATCTTTCCATGACTATTTGTTAAATTTACGGTCCGAACTCAGATGACCCTGAAATGTTGAATGGGCTTAGCATTGAGCTAGTCGATTGGCCATCCCCCCTGATCTTATGTGGGGATTTTAATATCCATTTAGCAGGGAATGTTGATATATCAAGCAACTTTTTTTATGACGGGAAGAAAAATAAAGTGTTTGAAGCTACTAGGGGTCTTGTTAAAGAATTTGGGCTGGTAGATATATGGTGGCTCAAAGGAAGGGGTGCCCCAGGGAATACTTTTTACTCTGCACCTCATCGAAAGCACGTGCGGTTAGATTACTTTTTTGTTACTACAGACGTTGCTAGTAAAGCCAGGATTGATATCCAACCCAAAATAATTTCTGATCACAATCCTGTCTTGTTAGAATTAGAAACTAGTTACAGATCTCCCATAAGGGCCTGGACTTTTGAACGGAAGCTGCTGGTCGATTCTGTTTATTGTGAATATATGTGTAAATGGATAGTGGAATTTTTTAATAATAATCGTGGATCTGCCTCCGTCCATATGGTATGGGATGCTTTTAAGTCAGGTGTTCGGGGGGAGACGTTAAGCTATTCTGTGAATAAGCAACGTACACTGCGGGCGGAATTTTTGGTTGAAATGAATAAATTGCGTCTGCTAGAAAATGAGTTTACCGTGGCAGTTAGTAATGGCCAGGACTCTGAACAGATTTAAAGCGATTTGGCTATTTAAAAAATGAGGCTATATCAGAATTTTGCCACAAAGTTGGCAGGGCAAATCGCAGTATATAGCTCTGAGATATGTGAGGTGGGAGAAAACTCTGGCCGAATATTGGCTAAAAGACTACACCAAAAAGATGTTGCTAAGAGGGTTAATAATATTCAGGACGAGCAAGGGCAAATTTGGGAGAAGCCTGCTGAAGTGTTAGAGGTCTTTGGGAAGTTCTATAGCCAACTGTACACGGATGAGGATATTTTGGGAGTCGAAGATAAAGTA
Source organism: Calotriton arnoldi (assembly GCA_963921515.1). Lineage (NCBI taxonomy): Eukaryota > Metazoa > Chordata > Amphibia > Caudata > Salamandridae > Calotriton > Calotriton arnoldi. The sequence goes on along the minus strand of CAWUFW010000224.1, from coordinate 4,524,651 downwards.
GTGGAGTTTTGTGGCAATATTGAAATTTCTAAGTTGACACATGAGCAAAAGGATGAATTAGATCTCGATATCACTTGGGAGGAAGTGGAGATAGCAATTAAATCTTTGGCTGCAGGCAAGGCGGTGGGACCGGATGGCATTCCGCTTGAATTTTACAGAACTTTCCGGCATGTGCTGAAAGAGGAAATGCTGACAACCTTTGTGTCCGCACAAAAGGGGATAGTGCCACTGTCCTGGCGGAAATCTGTTATTGTGGTTTTTAAAAAAAAAGACAAACCTCCCTTATTGCCGACATCCTACAGACCCATCTCGCTAATTAACTCTGATAGCAAAGTCTATTCTAAAATATTAGCAGCACGCTTATCGGGTATCATTTCTATGTTGGTTTCAAAATTCCAACATGGGTTTATTCCTGGACGTGACACCGCAGACCATGTTAGGCGTTTAATATCATTTATGGATTGGGCTCAAGCAACCAATTCTACATTGGGGATAACCCTGTTGAATGCCGAGAAGGCATTCGACAGGGTTTCCTGGCCTTATATGTGGGAGGTTTTAAGGCTGAAGGGCTTTGGCCCTTTGATTCGGCAGGCGTTGAAATCATTATACCTGTTCCCAGTTGCCTGTATTCGAATAGCTGGCCAAGAGTCGGGCTTGTTTACAATTAGTCGTGGTACACGGCAAGGATGCCCGTGTTCACCTTTATTATTTGCTTTATATATCGATTTTTTCTTGGTTAAGTTAAATCAGGCTATCGACATTAAACCGGTTCAAGTGCGGCATATTGATTATAGAGCTCTGGCATACGCGGATGATATTGTCGTTGTTACTAGTGATATTGTCAATGCTATACCTGCAATTGACGGATTGGCATCTAAGTTTGGGGTCTTCTCGGGGTATAAACTAAATATCTCTAAAACGCAGTTTTTTTTTATCGGTGAGGAACCTCCTGTTAATATAACAACTGTCTCTGAAATCACATATTTAGGAATTAAAATTTCCTTACCAATTAGTAAGATCCCAGAGTTGAACATGAATCCTGTGCTTAGTAAAGTAAACTCAATGCTGGAGAGGATGGATCATTTACACTTATCTCTTTATGGTAGATCTAATGTCTTAAAAATGCTAGTTTTGCCGAAGTTTCTTTATATGTTTAGAACAATTCCATTGGAATTTCCAGTTTCGTGTTTTAAGAGGCTAGAGAGGATCAGCTCTAGATTCTTGTGGGGCTATAGACGTCAGAGAAGGGCGTATAAAAAGATGGTATTGCCGAAGAATCGTGGTGGCTGGGGTATGCCCAATTTTATTTTTTATTATTGGGCAGCGGTTTTGCAATTTATTAGTCTTTTGGTAGTGGGGGATCGGGTCAAGATTCTGTCATGCCACAGTCCATCAATTTATGAGTTTGGGTTGGGTGATGAGGCCAACGGTTGTCTGGTTAAAGTATTAGAACCCAGTTACTTTAAGAAAACCAAATTTAAAATCCTTAAAGCGGCATACTCTGTCTGGAGATCAGTTAAACGGCAACTTCGGGTTTCAAAGTTAAACGCATATACCCCATTTTCAGCTACTGGGTTACTCCCATTGATTTTTCGAGACCAAACGTCTAATAGATGGCGCTCAAAAGGAATTCAATGTTTGGGGGATTTGTGGGATGATGGTCAGATGGTATCATTTGCCGAGTTACAAACGAAATATGGCCTGGCCAAACATGAATTTTTTAAACATCTTCAAATCCGTAGCTATTTGAATTCGTTAGGCCCTGATGTGGAATTTCAATTTAGAAAGCTCCCTCTTATTGAAAGGATGAAAAACAAAAACATCAATCGGCCAATTTTATTCTCAATTGATTGATGTGCTTCCAGACGATGTTGTGGTATGTCAAGATAAGTGGGCAACGGAGCTCGGTCAAGAGGGAATTAATGTTATAAAATCTCTAAGCCTTGCGAACCAAGTTCTGATGTCTGGGAGGCTGCGTACTCAGCATTATATGGCCATATATGATTTGTACTATACCCCAAGAAAGATCTCTAAATGGGGGACATCTGCTGGGACTAGATGTAATAGATGTGGTTTATTTGCAGCAGATGCAGTCCATATTTTTTTTCCATGCCCTAAATTAGCTGAATTATTTCTGTCTATTGAACGATTTTTAGGTTTAATAATGAGGTCATCAGTGTGCATAACTGGGGAATTGGTTTTGATAGGATTTAATTCAGTTACTTCGGCTTATATAAGGTCTAAGGCATCAGGATCTTTTTTATTTATTTGTATGGCAGTGTTGCGTGCATGTATTACTAAGGACTGGATAAATCCTGATCCTCCGTCTTTCTCGAGCTGGCGGGCAAGATTACTTGCCATGTATAATCTAGAATCCGCTATATATAAGACTATGGGGAGAAGGAAGAGAGCAATGGGAGCTAAGATCTGGGCCGCTGTCACTGAATGGATTTAAATTCTAATAATGGACTGTCACTGCTTTTTTTGGCAGAAATTTCTGTATGTGCTATGTTTATATAATTTGGCTTTTGATATGTGGATACATATTGACTTGGTTGTGGATTCCTGCTTCCGCTACTTTATTTGTATTTCTATTCTGTCTGCTGACCTTATCCGTGATTGTAGAAGCTGATTTATATATTCCTTGCATAAAAAGGGGAAAAAAAACGAATACAATTTAAAAAAAAAAACAGATAGTGGACGACAAAGGCGTTTCCCACCGGAGTGAGGAGGACAAAGCGAATACCTTTGGTCAGTTCTACAGAGACCTGTATTCCGCAGATCTGATCGATACCCCAGCGCAAGAGCACTACTTGCGGTCCCTATCCCTACCCTCTCTCCTCACCTACATACATAGATTTTCTTTTTCTTTGGCCCAGTTCATATTTCCAGAGCCACGTGCCTCCTTCATACACTTTCTCAGGAAGTAGTTATTTCATTGGCACACAACTGAACATCGCTCTGCAGAGGCCAGTAATTGCATGAGCATGCAGGCTGCACCCCTTCGTGGCCCTGCGAGGTACTGTGAGGAACACGCTGTTTCTTCAGCCTCACTTAATGGTGCCCTGTCACGAACACCCACTCATAACCGGACATCATCTAGACTTCTAGAGGTTCAGTTTAGCGCATGCGCAGCATGAAAAATCTTCAGAAACACATCTGTAAAATGTCAACAATCTGAGTGACTGCAAGATGAAGTAAAACGTGAAATGGAAAGAGGGACTTCCCCGCTGACATGGATTGCCTTAAGAATCATGAATGTGTTGTTGAGAAATGTGGCTGCCCGCCGCCCCCAAAGGGGGCCCCCTAAAAGGGCGGCCCTTTAGTGCCATTGCGGCACAAGCCTACCCCTCGCTCTAGCAGCAGAGGGCTTCCGCCTGGAGCCCGCTGTTCAGGGGGTGTGGGCGTCACTTCCGGTAAGCCCAGGGGGAGGGAGGGTATGTATACCCCTCTGACCCTCCCAGCGGCCTCTTTCCGCCAGCCACGCCGTCTCGGGGGGTCGTTCAGTCCGATCGGTGTCGTGGTCTTGTTTGGTCGTCATCGATGCCAGGTTAGTGCCCCGCTGCCCCCTCGAGGCCTTGGCCCAGGGGCGGTCTAATCACTCCTCCGTCCCCCCACCCTCCCCCGACGGGTCGGCTTTGGGGTGTCTGGGCCGGGCAGTACCATGGGAGACTCCCTGCATTAACGAGGGCATGGGAGGGATGGCCGAGCTAGCCTAGTCGGCGCGAGTTGCGGGGCGGGAGTTTGAATCTGCAAGCTCTCTTCTGCTCTCCATCTTTCTGGCGTTGGGTGACAGAGTGCTGTTAATTTGTGTAATAGGCATACCTTGGGGGGGTGGCCGGGTCATCCGGCAGATCCACCGGGGACATGGCCGGGCTGGGGGAAAAGGCTAAGAGGGAAGTGGATAGCCCCCCCTACCCCTGCCTCATGTTGGGACGCCCATGCCACAGACCGCGTTCGGGTGATGGGTTCGTCGGGGCCTCCCTCCTGCCCCGGGCATCACGGAGCGCGCCCAGCGGTCCACGCCCATGCCCGCCCGCCGTGCGGACGGCCACCCTGTGCCACCGGGTGGGTCCGACACTAGTGGGAGGGAGGAGCTTACATCAGGCAAGGTGCCGGTGCACATACAGAGTGTTGGCCCCGTGGGTTACAGCGCGTGTGCTGCTCCCCTCACTGTATTCGCCGCTGGGTCACGCGGCCTTGCACTCATTTCCTGAACCATACAATCAACGTAGCTAGACATCTCCCCTTCCCCAATGTTGTATTTATGCCAATGAGGATGCCCGCCCCACTCTGATTGTCCCCCCGCGGGGTTGCCTGCACCGGCCGGCTCCCCGTGTCCTATTGTCGGCCCCTGCGCTGTTGGTGTGAATTTGCTCCCCGGGCTGGCCGTTGGGGGCGCGCTTGTCTGTGTTGTGCCCGGTGCCTTGCGGGGGAGGCTCTGCTCACGGGCAAAAGCGGGATGTAGCACAGTGGCGTGGCGCTCTCTTCGCGCAGAGGAGGTCCCGGGTGCAACCTCGGGATCGCCATGAGTGTCTGCCACATGAAGCCGGTTCTCTTTGGGCCGAAGGTGGTACAGGCATGGAAGGGGGCATCCCGGGACGCATTATAATAAAGCAGGTCCTCCACACTGGCGGGTGGCAGTGCCACGGCAATGAGCGTCATCTGGACGGGAAATTGCTAGGCGCCCCCTTCCACTACTTTGAACAGGCGAAAAGGCCTGCTTACCCTAGAGAGTGGGGTAGAACGAAGCAGGGTGCAAGTTACTGGTGATAACCAGGAGTTGTTGGCTGCACCTGGGCAACGGTACCGCTGCGGTCGCCATAAGCTTTGGCGCTGTTTCACTCGGTGGTGAAGTGCAAAGGCAGGAGGGGGGGTGTCCTTGCACATGGTACAGAATTATACACACATGCGGATCTATTAACGTGGTTTGTATGTTACAGGGGCGCTCTAGAGTGGACTGGGACAGGGGACTTTGACGGTCGCCACGGTGCAGGTGATGGAGCAGGGTAAATGAAAATGTTTTAACCTCCTAATATTTTTGTAAAATAATTAATAACCATGTTCGTTTAAGTAAATAACCAACAATGTATGTTACATGTTAAGGGTTAAAGGTAACACGCTATTCCGTGTGCAAAATAATCAACTTATAATTGTTTACGTGTCTAACATAACATAATATTTGCGTACTAATTAAATAATAAATGCATGATCCGTGCTTTTAAATAAAACGTGTAGTTGCAAAATAAAGCGATGGTAAGTAAGGGACAGCTTTATATGTTGCTTTTTGCTAGGTAATACCTAATTGGGGTACGTAGAAAGACGGGAGGGAAACGAAAGGGTTTATATTTCTTTGTTTTAACAATATTTTGTTTATCTTTAAAAATAGTGCGCTTAGGCCTGTCGAGACAGAAATATAAAATGGCCGCCAGATGCTAGAGTACGCATGAGCAGGAAACCATGTGATAAAGGAGAGAGGCTGTGGAAAGGGATGATCACGTGCTGGTGCTGAGAGGCTAAGATGGAAGTATGGCCAAGGCTATTGTGACCTTTCTGAGCAGATGTGTGCCAAGATGATCAGCAAGAAGCGTGAGAAGTCCAACTGAATCAATGGACGGAACTGTTGAATCTAAAAAGTAGCAGAAAAAGATACAAATTGGACTGATCGAAACGGATGAGCAATGACATAAACTGTGGGAAACGATGCAAACATGGACATTCCACAAGGAACTGGTTAAGACCAGGAAGTTTGATTAAAATGTATATGGGCCTGAGTTTTGACCAATGAGAGAGAATCACGCCATGAAGATGCAACATTTTTATTCTGTAAGCTAGAATTAGGGTATAAGAAGACCTACTCTTGGTGGGAGGGGTTAGATGCTGGAGAGTTGCTGGAGAGTTAGTTGCTGGAGAAGTTAGATGCTGTAGATGGGTGAAGTTGCGGTTGCTGTTGCTGACGAGCTGATGCTGCTGCTGCTATATTTATTTTCCAGTTGAGTATAAGATGCTGCTTTAGGAGAATTTTCCTGATAGATTTTTCATTTAGAACTATTAGAGTTTTTCCAAGACAGATAGATTGATCCTTTAGAGTTCTAATATGATAACCTTATTTTTCCGTCTAATAGATATGTATTGCAATTTCAATTTATTCTTATATTGATGATAAATATAATGATCTGAATAATAAGCTTAACCTCATTTCTTGCATCAAAACTTTATATAAATTTTATTATTCTTTAAACAAATGACTCAGTGATTCTTTAGCTCAATGATTAAAATGAAATGTTAAAGAGTTTATTGTGATTGAGCTGGTCTTAATCACCATCAACTGATTCCTACTAGTTGGTCCATCGACCAATGAGCGGAATACCTTAAAGCAAATGAGAAACATTATGTCATGTTAAAAGAGGTATCCCGTCCCCTTCCAGCGAATCGTTTTTCTCCTAGGTTATTGACGGAGGAAATCCAGGGAATAAATGAGTAAGTGAATGTATATGCAGTGTTATGGGCCCCACCGTCATATGGATATAGTGTGTGTGTTGAAGGAGTAATTGCACCTGGATGACCGAAGTATATAGGAGAATAATTTTTATTGTTAGCGCTGGATCACAGGTCATTAGGTGTGTGCACGGGAGGCCAGATGGCGGGCGCTGGGCACGTGCGTCCAGGGGCCCCGCCCAGGGTCAGCATTGTGTCGATAGTACAAGGCTGGGGCAGTATTAATGTCACACCCACCCCCAAATCACTACCCACTTCCTTTTTCGGAGCGAAGGTGGGACGGTGTGTTGTTGGTGCAAAAGGGGGCACCTTTTTGTGATAGTGGGTTCTCTTGGTCGACCGATCGGCTTTCCCGTGCCTTTGCCCCTAGGGAGGGCCCCCCCCCCCTTTTGGATGCGCGCCGCCTCCGGCTTAGAGCCTGGGAGTGCCGGTCCGCCGCGAGCGGGGCACGCGGATGGTCGTTGGGGGCAGGCGCCAGGGTACGTTTCTGTGGCCTTGTGTGGCTTTCGCTGATGAGCTTGGGGACACACCGCTGGGGTGCGCTGAGAGCGGGAGGCGGGCACTGGGGATCGTGCTCACTAGGGCAGTATTCCTTGCCGTTGAGTGTGCACTGTTGATTGTGGACGTTGTTCTTTATATGGCTGGCGGCTGTGCATAAGAAGGGCAGGAAGGTGTGACCAAGGAAGGAGGCTGCTAACGGAATGCCACGGCCTTGAGCAGTAGAGGTGCGTCCTGTAGGGGTGCGTATTGCGGCCAGAGCTGTGTAGCCGGGTTTCGGGTCCAGGGGACTGCCGGTGCATGTTTCGGGGCATGTGGCGCCAGGCCAAGCCCTCGCATAAGAGGTATTTTAGGGGGCTTCGGCACACGTGGCGCACTGTGCGGTGCCGAGCGGCATCAGGCCGGTGAGTGGCGCCAGGGCCTGTGCGGGGGTGACCCGGGCTGGCTTCAGCCCCCCCCCACCCCCATCACAATGCATAGCCACGTAAGGGTAATGATCTCATGCTGTGGAACTGCTTCCCACTTAACCGGGACAGTCAATTCAAGGTACAGGACCATCAATGGTGCGAGTTTGTGGCGTAAGTCGAGTGCTGCCGACCTCGAGCTGCGAAAGCAGATTCGAGCCTCACCTGGGCTCAGCATCCTGTGATGCAAAGGAGGAATGTGTCCTTCTCTAATGTAACTGGTGTCTCACCATTTGTTAATGGAAACATTTCCTACAGACTTATGCTCGTATCCACATTTGTGGCCTAACCAGCTCCTGCAACTAACAGGCATGGTCAAAGCCAATAGCATGGGCTTGTGTGGGAGTGTAGTGTTGCTTGAAGATATATCTGGATGCAATGACAGAAGCCGCGAACACCAGCCGGCGGCACACTGAGCTACGGGCATAATTTTGGCTTACATGTTGTAAGCCACGCCCAGAAGTCATCAATCATGCCCATTGTTTCACTAAGATTATACCAGTAGGGAACATGTTAGACCAATGCCATCCATCGGTCCGGCTACCACATAATGTCATGGTGCCTGAGTGGATCATGGCGCACTCCTCCCCTCACTGGAGGGAGGTGGGATGTTACGGGAGGACCAGGAAATAGGACAAATCCCAGACAGTAGTGGCATTGCAACCGGGACTTGTTATTAAAGTGCTCCAAGCGACTTCCGAGGGTAATGTGCTGGGTGGTCTGCCGGGTTAACATGAGTTCTGAACGCGCAGTCGCTAGGATAGCGGTAAAAATTGCATTTGCCTCTCAACCCAAAGGGCACTGAAATCAAGCACGGACATGACTAGCCCCCATCAGCGCTATGGGGGGAGCAATTTGAGCAGCAGGCTTGCTGGCGTAGACTTGCACATGGTGCTTCAAGGTGAAGTTGAGCATGTGAAGCCTGGCAATTTGTGCACGATGACCCAAAAAGTGTTCCCACAGTGGTGGGGCCCTCGGCCTATGGGGTCTTTGTTCCAGTGACACACTTGCCAATCTTTTGGGTTGACAGGTAGTATTGGGATACAATGATCGGGTTTTTGACCTCTAACATAGAAAGGCGAGCTGCTTGTCGTCAGGAGCGTGATGTGATTAGCTTCCATTGTCAAAGACAATAGTCCTGACTTACTGACGAGGCTGTGCCCATGTTACATCCAGGATGGTGTTCTGACGGGGGGCAAGGCAATCTTTAACAGGGGCTTATTATGGCTCGCTGTGAGCGGAATATACATTGCATGGGTATCTTAGGTGGGTTGATTTTCAGAGGGTGGGCAGTGTTGTCTACCGACCCCCGCACAGGTCATTGTCAATATTCTTACAATGAAGCCATAAGCGGTTGCTCATCTAATTATTCAGTAATAATGGAGCGCGGCATGCGTGGATATTCCTGTGCTAAAATACAAAAAACACTAGTCCCCTGTATAAAAGGCAGACATGAATCTAGTGGCTAGCGGGCCAGGGCACCCCCTGCAGGGGTACGTGCTTCACCCATGGTCACAGGTCACTCCCGGCAGGCTCACCTAGCTTCTCATCCTCCTGAGGTCGATCACCATTAAGTTGAGTATCAATAAACACATGTTATGGGGAGATACTTCCGTTCTCACCATACCAGGAGCTTCATAAAAGGTGTGCAGTCTTTCAACAGCCTGGGAAGATGTGGTTGGGGCACAAATGCCGACAATTACCAGTACAGTTGGCATTTTTATTTCAGATGGGGCAGGCATAGTGCTCATGTTGTACTCCATGTCCTCAGATCCAAATACATTGGCTAACCTTTTGGCACGCTGGGATACCTTAGCACTGTTGTTATGGGATACATATGCTGGGGGAGGGACGCCAGCATGGCGGCACGTCATCCGTCAGTGCAGATGACGGATGGGTTTGCAAGCTATAAGGACATGGTGATCCACCCATGTCTTGGTTTAGGCGAGGTGGCACACCGAGCGGCCTTGTAGGGCATGAGATAGCATAAATTCACTCCATGTCTACATGTGATTGGCTGGTGCAGCACTTGGCCATCAGTCTGTACCCTCGTACTGGGGATCATCCAGGTAAAGGGGCACATTAGGGCTTAGTCACCCCAGAATGATACGCACAAACTGGCACACGGTGCGTTAAGGTTTGTATCACACAGAACTGGGGGTGTCTCATTGGGCACACTCACTGCCTGTGCATTGTGCTTTGGCCGGTTTGTTTAATCTTTTCATAGGGAAGAGATATGTGGGGTACCTAATTGCTCACAGCCTGGCACATTAAGGTGGGCGCAAAGCGGGTTGTTACCCATTAAATGTTTTATAATAAATGCTTTGGGGCACTTGCAGCGGTGAGGGAGCTTCCTGAGGACTTGAGGGTTAGTAGCACTCCCCTCCCCCAGGCACACAGGGCTTTCAGCAGAATGGCCGCAGGCTCGAGCAGGTCAGAGGGGGATTTCTGCGCAGTGCTTGTAGAAGGTCATGTACCATTAAGGGCATGTTCTACGAAAGGGCAGGTTACTGCGAAGGTTGTTCCAAAGTTTTGGGGTCAAACTGGGTTGGAGCAGTAAAGTTAGAGTCAAAGCACAAACAGGCTACAATGTATTAAGGAACATTTGGCATTCCCAGTATTCAAGAAAGGGCAGGGATTGATACATATTGTCCCCTCCTGTTCCCACGGTCTTGTCTGCTCGCTGGTATACTAGCAGAAGTTCAGGAGGGCTAGACTTCACCTAGGGTGGAGACTGGCTTAATTCGAGGGGCAAATCCAAAGGTTTCACATTTACTAACGTGTGACATTTTCAGCTGCCGGTGCATAGTTTTATTCATATGCACAGTATTATTAATTTAAATATTAGATGTATTGACTAGTACGACCAGCGGATGTTCTCACACCAAGGCATTTGGCAGCGGTGAGTGTTGCTATGCTGTAAGGATATCAAGGTTAAATGACTGCCAGGCATCAGTAGCACTGAGCGGCTTACAGCCAGAAGCGGCATCCGATGCAAGGGGCAGCTGTTAGATTAGAGCCCTACTCAGAGGGACCGCCTTAAGTGCTTCGAGGTCTGTTGTCACCGCTTTTCAATGGAAGCCATTGTCTAGCGGGCTGCTCTGAGCAGGGCATTTGCAGGCGTAAGTAACAGTATCAGCTGCCAGTTCAAATGTGCAATTTTCACTAATTTACTCAGACAACTGGGACAGGAAGTAAGGCGGGCCGGATAACCCTTGCTTCTACCTGCATTGGCACATCTTGTCAGGAGTGACGGTCAAAGGGATGGCACTTAAGCCAAGTAATGTTAGCACCCATCCACACCAAGCCGATTGTGTAAGGTCACCCTTGGGCCGCGTTACACAGCCCAGTATTAGGCCCTTGTGGGTCAGTGCCATGAATTACTAAATTGAACTGAACAGGAGGCGTGACCGTGGGTTACACTAGCAGAAGTTTGGGGCAGAGCTAAACTCCACCCATGGTCATGGTGTAGTCTTAAGTAGTTGGAGTTGTCACTCTTATCTGACCAGGGGTTCGATGCTACACGAGGGCATCGCCGCGCTGCGGCCAGAGCACGGTCTTTGTGTTTCCCAGGGGGGCAGCAAGTGAAGGCAAGGCTCTTTCCAAACCTGCCACCAGAACACAAGGTAGTCAGGGCCAACCTGTCTGTTAGGTGACTTGGGTAGGCACCTGTGTAGTTGTCACTCCACGAAGGGGTGAGTTGTCTCCAATAGTGGGCACAATACATATATGTGTGTCTCTGGCCTTACAGCTGTGTCGAGCCTGTCTCAGTTAGAGGTACGCCCAGGTGGGAGTTGTGTACTTAAGGTTTGCATGACCAATGCGGTTTGTGGTATCTCCTAGCGGACCCACTGAAGGTGTACTGCAGCTAAACAGGGAACTGGGAAGCTTGGTTTCCGTCACTTTGGCAGGTTTAAAGCATCCAGGGTCGGAGATGGACAGTAGGTACTGTGCATCTGATCCAACGGCAGTTAGGCAAGTGGGGTGCGCTGCGCAAGTGTAATTGCACGAAAGGGTGAGGTGTCTCCAGTAGTGGGCGCAAGACATATATTGTTTCAAACCAGCTTTGATACCATTAAGGTGTCATCAGGGTAGCAAGCAAAGGGGTTTATGCATCCGTCTGGGCAACGGGGCGAAATAAGTGCACCCCAGAAGCAAGGGCAGGTGATATGATCCTGCAGTTAGGCGCAACGCCCTCCCGGTGAGTAATAGATGCCTCGCTGGGCGGTGACGCTGTCAGCCAACAGTGTGCTGCAGTCCCAAGGAATGGGGGCACAAGGTGTCGAGCACAAAAGGCTACCATGTAAAAGAACATTTGTCCCCGGTGGGGATGGACTTGTTTCTCCTGGATGTAAAGGAATGTTTGGAAAGGGCAGGTTGCAGGTAATAGGAGGTGCAGTGGTGGGGGGCCCTGGCTGCGATGGTGGCCGCCTCCAGGGCTGTGGCGGAGTTACAGGGCGATCTGGAAGCAGTCTGGTACAGTAAGGGTACCTCTGCGGCAGACGGGTACAGTAAGGGTACCTCTGCGCGGCACAATAGGGGTGCCAGAACCAAAGACCAGGATCCTCAGGGCAGGGTCCTGGAGAACCGCGACGGCGCCCCGTTAGTCATTCGGGCGGTTGGGGGCCTGACCAACCGGGGGTTTGCCCTGCTACGCTCCGCCCTGAAAGGGGCGTGAGTAGGATGGTAACAAGGGCCACGTGATCCAGTGGTGGATCAACAAAGGTGTAGCGCTGATCGGGCATACATCCCACAGTGCTGGCTCATCAGGTGGGCAGGGGCAGCATAGGTTGGACGGCTGCCTGCCCATGGATCGCCCGTAAGATAACTCACCTTATTGCATACTCTTGTATGGAATAAACCTGCGACAAGTTTTTCCCATAAACAAAGTGTCTTGTGGTTTATTTATGCACGTTCGCCTATAGGAAGGTGGGGGGATGTTGCCGGTATTGCGACTATGATCAGTGTTCTGGAGTTTACTGTTAATGACACAGACACAGGGCCCAGCACAACTGCTGCTGGCTCACCCCACTTATAAACTGGCGAGCAAGAGGGCACTGTGAGCTGTGGAGCGACAGACGAGGAGGAAGGCTGTCCCCCAGACCTGATACACGTCTCGTGGTGTAGCTGCCTGAAGCGCGCCCTCTGGGCGTCAGAATACCAAACATACATGGACACTCCTGGAAACCGGCTCCTCGCTTCCTCAAAGACTTTCTGAGATTGAATAAAGCTCTGAAAATTCCTTCTTTCCAACATGTCTTTAAAGTTCCTCAAGCCTGTCTGTTATAAGGCAGGGCTCTCTCGCGAGTATGTAGCGCTGACCATGCGATGATGCCACCTCGTGGCCCTCTCTAGGACAAGGCGCTTATATGGCTCCCAGCAGTGTCAGCGCTATATAAAACAAGCATTTGCAATCCAATAGGTCTCGCATTTACGCGAGTTTAAGCAATTGGCATTGTAAATGAGAATGCCATTTATTTATATTTTAAAAACAAAAATAAAAGGCATTGTTATTTGCAATGTCAATAGCTCAAACTCGCGTAAATGCGAGACCTATTGCATTGCAAATGCTTGTTTATGTAGCGCTCCATACCGCAGTTTTTTTGTTTCTAAGCGCCATAAGTACAGGTGTCACAGTTATTACCCAACAGAATGTACTCTATTTACTGACCTCAGAAGCTGAATCGGCACTGCCAGGATGCGAACTTGTAGCCATCATCCAGAGATTACTGCAAGGGGGTCTAGCTGGGATGCAGTGGAACACTGTAGGAGCAAATGGACATTGATATATACCAAAAAAGTGATCAATGGAATGCTTGAATTAATCTCAGCCACTGGTAATTACTCGGGCCACATCCCACACACCATGCCACCTCAGTTTGGACCAGCCATATGCAAATCATTCTTGACCTTGCTTCAATGGGAACAGTCCAGCCTGAACTGCCAGGCCAGGTCCTCCCTGAACCAGAACACAAGCAACCCAGGATCAGTTTCACTCTTATTTGGGCATATTAGTCATGTATAGTTTGTTTCCAGTGACACATTGTGCACGGGACGCACGTCTGGGGATAGAGCTGGGCGAGCTACTAAAAGCTCGAGCCTGAAGCCTGGCTCTGGCGCTGCTCAATGTCCTGTTGGAACCTCGAGCCCATAACAAGCCGAGCTTTCATGTGGCTTCTGCCTGCCTACCTTCCCATACCTTGAATGTGGTGTTAGGGCCAGAGCTGTCGACTTTGGACCTGAGGAACCTGGTTCAAGTCTTGGTGTCAGCTCAACATCCAATGAATCTGGGTAAATTACTTAATTTCCTATCAACAATGAATGGTGACCTTGTGTAATGTAACGAGTGCTTATGTAATGCTCTCTAATACCTTCGGGATGGGGGCGTGGCCAGCAATCAGGGCCGATCGGAAGTGAATCCGATCGTCTCCGTCCCAGGCCCCGTACAACAAGGCACATACAGGGTACCAACCGGCCTGATGACCCCAGCTAAAGCCTCGTACAAATGAATAGAGGTCCCGCAGTGCGGCGGGGACCCTCCGGCAGCCGCAGACGGCGGTAGAGGGAGCAGTGAAAAGAGCGGGCGGGTCTCACCACAGATCAACGCAAAATGGCGGCCGGGCGCCGCGGGAGCTTACGGCCGCTCGGGAGCTGAGGAAGCGCCGAAATCACGCCAGTACTGAGCCCGGAGGATCGTGAGGGGGGTGTATGCTAGGAGCACCCCCCAGGAGTAGTTTCCCAGCGGCGCCACAAGTCCGTTCCGCGGCCGGAGCATAAAGTCCACAACACTCGTGAGAAGGGGAGACCAATCCATAGCGGAGGTTCAGGGGACTACAGCCCGTCAGAGAAGTAAGAGGGGAACCCCCCCTTGTCTGAAACAGCGGCGGGGGGCTCCCGATCAGTCGCCTAACCCCCAGCCGGTCACTGCCTGACCTCAAAATGGCACCGTCTCCCTGCAACGCGATGCCAATCGGCTGCACGATGCCACATTCTCCCAGCCCGAGCCTACGGTGAGCCCCAGCAGCAGCGGGCGTGGTTTCCTCACCGGGGGTCCCAAAGCCAGAGACACAGTAAGCAGAAATCCTCACTGCAAAGGTCCCTGCGGGTTAGAAGCGACTCCCAAGGGACGGAAGAGACACTGGCCCTGGTGAGCACGTGGGAACGGAAGAGTTGTGCAGCAGGCGTTCAGACGCGGCTTATAGGAGTCCCCAGCAGCGGGGAAGGCCCCAGGCGGCCGTTCCTTCAACCCCCATATGCCGCCCAAAAAAGTTGTGGCCAACAAAGTCTCCAACTACTTTGCCCAGACGGGCTCAACTCCAGCCAAGGAGGGAGACAAACAGCAGGGTGACAACATGGCGCTCACCCGCGAAGATTTTTTAGCATCCCTTCGGGACTTTAAGAAGGAATTAAGAGAAGACATCAAGGCAGACATGGAGGCCTCCTTTGAATCCTTTAGAGCAGAGGTGAGAGGGAACATGGTGGCCCTTCAAGCGGCCGTGGACTCGGTGGGAACGCGCACATTAGACGTGGAGGCGAAATGCCAGGACCTGGAAGATCGCCTGAGGCCACTGGAGGAAGGCACGACGGAACTACGCGAACAGCTAAAGGCCTCTGCCCTCAAGTGTGAAGATTTGGAGAATCGCTGTAGGTGAGATAACATAAGGATCAGGGGTCTGGAAGAAGGTTGCGAGGGCACTGACCTGGAGGCGTTCCTGGTGGGCCTCTTCTCCACAGTCATCAGTGAGGGAGGGCCAGAGGTGAGACTCGAGCGGGCCAATCGAGTAGGACCAAAGCTATCTGGCTCCAACAAAAGGCTGCGAGACGCCCTTGCGAAGTTCAGCTCCTTCAAAACTAAGGAGCTGGTGCTTCAAAGAGCGAGAGGAACCGAGAAAGTCTCCTTCCAAAACGCCACTTGTTCGCTCTTCCAAGATGTAGCGCAAGCCACCCTGGCAAGGCGGCAGCTGTTCCGCCCGATCACCGAAGCCTTGCGAGAGAGACACATAAAGTATCGCTGGACCTACCCTTTCGGCATTGTCTTCCACATAGACAACAAGCAAGTCCACTGTACAGAGCTGGAGGAAGCTGCGGAACTCTTGGGAATTAGACCTCCCCCCTCAACCAGTGAAGCCTCACCGAAGAGCAGTGACGGGGCTCTGGCCAAAGACCGAAGAGGCGCAGGTCCGTGGAGAACGGCTGGTCGGGGGAACAAGAAAACGCCGGACTGAGGTGGGGTGAGTCTGTCTTCTCGGGAAGCAGCCCGGGTGGGCCGATCACCTAAGTCTAGCCCGGCTCTGATGGCAAGGTAACGGGGGTCAAGGGCGTGGGTATGAAGCGACGTCACTCCTTCACAGACTCTCCGTGATCCGAGACTCTGGGACTGCGGCAAGCCGCACATCCTGGGATATTGAGATGAAGTAAGGGAGGGGTTGTTAGTTATAAACACACAGACGTTAGAGTTAGTACCCTTGCAACAAGCTAGGAGGGGTTTCTGGGAGCGGAAATGGGCTCGCTCCTAGAGTTGAATGTAAGGAGGTCCTCCTCTGGGATGGAGGTCCCCACAATTCACAGTTTTAGTTCTTTGTTATTCTGTTTGTTGTGTAACATGGTGCTTTTTAAATCTATTCAGGTGGGGGTGGAGGGGCGAGAATACTCAAGCGAGCCGCATGGAGGAGGGGAGGGACATATCCAGTACGATGGCAGTTAATTGTCTTTCTTGGAATGTAAGGGGGCTTAACTCCCCCAATAAAAGACACTCCTTATGGAAGTTCCTGTTGGACAACCAGATTCTGATAGCCGCATTACAGGAAACACACCTGAAGAAATGTGATGAGACTAGGCTGAAACACAAGCGATGCCCTCAGATCTTCCGATCATCGGCCACCACGAAGCAGAATGGGGTTGCTCTCCTCTTCCATGCCTCGCTCCCCTTTAACCACCAAGCTACTAAATCAGACACCTCAGGGCGTTTCCTTATGGTACGCGGGGAACTCAGAGGGAGAGCGTGCACCATAGCTACCGTCTATGCACCTAACACGGGGCAGTTGGACTATCTGGATTCCTTTCTTACCGCTTTGGAGGGGTTTGCAGCGGGAGATATTCTACTGTTGGGGGACTTTAATTTGATATGGGATCCTACACTGGACATGACCCACCCCCAGCGGGCTGCGGGAGGGACATTCAGCAAAGGTCTCAAAGCGACGCTTCAGCGTTTGGGCCTACTAGACACCTGGAGGGAAACTCACCCCACAGTGAGGGACTATTCCTTTTTTTCCCATTCCCACAGGACTTACTCCAGAATAGACCATGCTTTCCTCAGTCAGGCTCTCCTCTATGCAGTCGCTGATACAGGATTCCATCCGATATGCCTTTCAGACCATGCCCCTCTGGAGATAATACTCAACTGGCCGGTGCCTCGCCCAAAACACAGAAGATGGTATTTCCCCAACATTCTCAGCAGGGATAGACTTTTCAGGGACGACATACGCTTGACAATTAAGGAGTATTTTCAGAATAATGACCCAGCCCTCACCTCCTTTGCCAACAACTGGGACGCCTTTAAGGCGGCTATAAGGGGCAAATGTATAGAGTTGGCCACCACCCTTAGAAACCAGCAAAAGGGTTACTGCTAGAAAAGGAATTACAACTGGCGGAAAAAAGCCACCAAGAGTCCCTATCGTGTCAGACACTCCGTAAAGTCACCTCACTGAAGGGTAAATTAAAAGCCATATACACGAATAGGGCGAAGCACACAATATTGCGGCTGCAAGCGAGAGGATACGACAGCGGGAATAAGATAAGTACACTATTAGCTCGTCAATTAAGGGCAAAACAAGAAAAGGAATATATTAAACAGATAGTGGACGACAAAGACGTTTCCCACCGGAGTGAGGAGGACAAAGCGAATACCTTTGGTCAGTTCTACAGAGACCTGTATTCCGCAGATCTGATCGATACCCCAGCGCAAGAGCACTACTTGCGGTCCCTATCCCTACCCTAGGTCTCGACCCACTCAAACGAGGAACTGAGCAGGCCCATCATGAGGGAGGAGATCCAAAAAGCGATAGCTGCCCTGAAACTGCAGAAGGCGCCGGGCCCTGATGGGCTTAATGCCCACTTCTATCGTACCTTCGCGCCTGAACTGACACCTCATCTGGTGCTCTTGTTTAACGAAATAGCGAGTGCCCAGAGGGTAACAGAAACTATGGGGGAAGCGCGGATTACAGTCATTCCCAAACCGGGAAAAGATTCTAAAACATGCGCCTCATATAGGCCGATAGCCCTCCTGAATCTAGATGCCAAATTGTACTCTAAAATTTTGGCCACCCGTCTAGAAAACCTCCTCCCAGCACTGATCGATCCGGATCAATCGGGATTTATTAAGGGTCAGCAGACCCATGATAATCTTCGTAGAATTGTGCACATAATTGAAAAAGTACAGAAGAAACACATCCCCGCGGCCCTCCTCTCGCTGGACACGGAGAAGGCCTTTGATCGGGTCGATTGGGCCTTTCTGGCTCGAACTCTGAAATGCTTCGGGTTCAACGACACGTTCATTGACATGTTTCTGGCAAATTATCACTCCCCCACTTCGAGAGTCCTCGTCAATGGGGCGACATCTGACGCCTTCACACTGGCGCGGGGGACAAGGCAGGGATGCCCTCTGTCCCCCATGCTGTTTGCTCTCAGCATCGAACCCCTAGCAGTAAGGATGAGGGTGAACCAGAACATCACGGGGGTAACCTTCGGCACGGACGCCCACAAGATCTCCCTCTTCGCGGACGATGTGCTCCTCCCCATCACAAACCCGCAGACCTTGCTACCGGCAATCCTAGAGGAACTTCAAATCTTTGAACGAGTGTCAGGTTTTAAGGTGAATAGCGCAAAGTCTTTTTTGCTCAACCTCACCCTACCGGTAGAGGAGTGGGATCGGATACAAGCGACTTCCCCCTTCTGTTGCACAAACAAGGACATTGCATACCTAGGGGTAAAGCTCACTCCAAAAATCGCGGGGCTCTATAAAGCCAATTTCCCACCGTTGCTGAGACAAATTAAGGCAGACCTGAACCGGTGGAAATCAACCTACACCTCTTGGATAGGTAGAATTAATGCGGTGAAAATGAACATCCTCCCTAGACTCCTATATTTATTTCAAGGCCTCCCGATACCAGTGGACAGGGATCTTTTCACTGCTCTAAAAAAGGCGGTCACGGGTTTCATTTGGCAGGGGCAAAGAGCCCGACTCTCGCACAGGGTCCTGATCAGGCCGCGTTCAGAGGGAGGCCTGGCGCTCCCAGACTTCAGAAGCTATTACCGAGCTGCCCAATTGCCGGTCATCACGGAGTGGTCCCTCAGGGAGTCCGAAAAGCACTGGCTCCACATGGATCGCCAGATAACGGGTAGGACCATATGGGACCTCTTGTGGTTAAAGAAACAACATAGGTCACCAAATGTGTACATCAGTACCCCCACGGCCACTACCCTACAAGTATGGGACCTGCTCACTAAAACGCTCTCCCTGACGACCTTCCCCTCGCCCTACACCCCCATCCATTTCAACCCCGATTTTCCCCCGGCAATGAAGGAGGGACCATTCTCACAGTGGAAAGAGGGGGGCTGCCTAATGATCTCCCACTTATATAGGAAAGGGGAATTCATGCCTTTTGCGGAATGTGCAAAAGAGTTCCATTTAACGCCCTCTGAGGGATTTCATTACACGCAACTCAAACACTGGGTGCAGCAACCACAAGAGCGGATGGCCGCTACCAGGGAATTGCTCCCAAAAGAGAAGTTTGCGCAGTCAGTGGCCTCCTCCAAGGGCACCATTTCCTTCCTTTACTCCCTCATTCGGTCACTAACTCCACAGGAGCACCCGAGATACAGAGCTTTCTGGGCAACCACTCTTTCGAGTCCGGTGGAGGAGAAGCAATGGAGCCGTTTATATAAGGACATAAATAAACATAACCGATCTGTCTCTCCGTGAGGCTCACTACAAAATAATGTACGATTGGTACTTACACCCCCAGAAACTACAGAAGATATTACCTAACACATCGGACAGATGCTGGCGAGGCTGCGGCTTATTGGGTGACTTCAGACATATTTGGTGGGACTGCCCCTCAATCAAGCCATATTGGAAAGAAATCCTGTCACAGATTAAATTGATTTTAGGCTACCCCATCCCGGAGACCATTGAACACACCCTACTGGGGCTTAGAAGCGCGATACTGCAAAGGCAAACAAATAGTGATCGAGCCATCATGTGGCTATGTCTTTGGGCCGCCAAGTTGATGGTGGCAGTGGCCTGGAAAAAGGCGGAGGCCCCATCCATAACGCAGTGGCACTCGAGACTCTGGCGAGCTTTAGCGCTGGAGCGCCTATCAGACATCACAGAGGACAATAGGAAGGGTTTTGACTATAAATGGGCTCCGTTGGTGAAATATCTGTCAGAGGGTCTTCCCTTATTTGCATGCAGCCCCAGACTAAGGTCCCTCCACCTCTTCCACATCTAACCAAGTAGAGAATCCCCCAAGGTTCTTCTAGCGGGAAAACTGTCCAACCCCGCCCGCCCAGCCACCTTACAAAGAGCGTCACTTTGGCATCATCCCACCATGATACACAGGTTAATCTCTTTCTATGATTTTGTTTTTTCTCTCTATACACTACGGTTCTCGATTTTTGTCACACCTTAGTATTTTTTGTTAGTTCTTCTTTCGCCTCTAGGGTTTCACACGAGGCCTGATTTGAGGCACACAGTTTGTACAGAACACATCCGTCTATTAGCTCTGAGTCCCTACAACAGGGTAATGACACCGCGGGAATGCATTGAGAAAACGGAAAGGTTAAGTTGGGACGTCCATGTACAGGTACTTATGGGGTCGAGTCCTCGTTAACAAGCTGTGTTTACCTGGAAGCAATCTGTAACACTTGACCTGTATGCAAAATTTGATGTATCTGTTATGTTGTTTCTCTATGCTTGAACTGCTTTAAAACCTCAATAAAAAGATTTTGAAACAATACCTTCGGGATGAGTTTGTCTACATAAAAACCGTCGAAAGGTGCACAAGGAGGTTAAAACAAAGACTTAATATAAATAATGGTACTCTAAAATAATCTGGACCAGTACTGGGTTTACAGAACAATTGTCTTGCCTCTTAGTTCACTAAAGGTTCATGTTTAAAAGGCTTACTTTTAATAAAGTACTTTTCAGTGCAGTGCTATAATGTGGCGTATTAATGTCAAAGCCTTCACATGCTAAAGAAATAAACTTTTTGAATTTTGAAGAGACTTTATCACATTTTACGTGCTGTTTGGTCTATGATTTACATAGCAAACATTTTTTGGTCTCGGCTTGTGCACTGGCTCAAAGTTCAGAGCCAGACCCCTGGCTCAGCTCTCCCTGTTAATGTGTTGGATCTTCCTCCTTTATCTGGGCATACCCGTCCCACTTAGGGCATCACACTGAAGTATATAAAAAGGTGATGGATGGAATGCTTGAATTAATCTCAGTCACTGGTAATTACTCGGGGCCACGTCCCAGTCCATTGTTATTTTTCACACCATGCCACCTCAGTTTGGACAAAACCATGTATAAATCAGCCCTGACCCTGCTCCAATGGGAACATTGCAGCCTGAACTGCCAAGCCAGGTCCTTGCTGAACATGAATTCAAGCAACCCTAGGCTGGTTTTGCCCTTGTTAGGGCTCAGCAGGGGGGGTATACCTTGGTTCCAGTGACACAGTGAGCACAGCACCCACATCAGGCCATACCCGTCCCACTTAGGGCGTCAAACTGAAGTATACAAAAAAGTGATGGATGAAATGCTTGAATTAATCTGGCCACTGGTAAGTACTCTGGTATGCATCCCAGTCCATCATCCATACACCCAAGTGACGAGCCTCAATCAGGATGAAATCAGTGTTGGGTTGCATGTCTTCCGGTTCAGGGAGTTCAGGCTGGATTGTTCCTATTGGAGCAGTGTCTAGACTGAGTTGCATATGGCTTGGTCCAAACTGAGGTGGCATGGTGGGCAAAAGAACGATGGGCTGGAATGCTACCCTGAGCGATTACCTGAGGTTAGACTTATTGCTCAAATTCTTCCCTTCACCTTTGTGTGTTTGGAATTAGACAGTGATACAGGAAGTGTCAACAAGCAACCAGTAAGAAGGATAGGTGGGCCTTCCCATATCTCTTAAGTTAGGATCTGAGGGCCGGAAGAGCTCTCTGTTTGCAAAGGTGAAGAAGGGGTTTCTCAAAGAGGCCAAGGTGAGTTTTTGTTTCAAATGGCTTGAAATCTTATTTCCTTGTCTTTGAGCCAGACAATGTTTTGTCTTCTTGTTTGGCAGAAGACGTCAGAGGTGCTAGGTTTTTCTGCCAGCAATGTGTGTTGGTCATTAAAGATTTGTAAGTGGTGCAAAAGGTCTTGCGGATGACGTGATCCCGAATTTGTAACCCTTCTACATCCTTTTAAGTGGCAGTGATGTGGTCACATTTATTTAGCCCAGTGATGGACGAGCTGTGCCGTGTAGGACGTCGTTCATGGGGGCTGAGGGCACTAAGCCAAGTAGGGCTTGTTCCATCCAGGCTGAAGAGAAATAGGTCTTGAACTGTGACATTGGAGTTACAGCTGATATCACAATGTCTTTGGTCTTCTGCATTTCTCCGCTTCTTTCGACATGCGTACTATATCTTACTGGTGAACCACCTTGGTTTGGTGGCAAAAGTTGAGGGACCTTCGGGGGGCTAAAGTTCACTTCCTTCTTAGGGGAAGAAGAAAGTAAAGATGGACAGTTGTATACTAAACCTGTGACATACGTTCCTTGCATTTTATATATTCATATGCCATACTTTTGGGCCATATTTCTGGAATGGCACCAGACTATGGTTAAGAATCAAATCAAGTGGAGCAATAGCATTATAAAAGCCTTACAACCTGCAAGCAGGTGATTGAATCCTAAATGTCTGGAAGATGATGAAGCCGACTCCAAGGGGCCAGAAGTGAGATTATTATTTTTAATACTGCTGCTAAACTCAATAAAATTGTAGCATCTGTCCCCCATCCCATGCCATTTTGACTATACAGCAACATTTTTGCTACAGTGAAAAGTATTCAGGTTCTCAATAGCAGCCTCTTCACGGTGTGAAGTATTTTATTTTTTATTTTACGGAGTTTTATATAGCGCGAACTTGGCCCGAATCGGGTATCAGAGCGCTTTACATAGCACCAGTTGCGTTACATGAGGACACATTCATTTTTTTGTTAGGCACGGGGAGATTAAGTGATTTGCCCAGAATCACAGGATGTTCAGTGTCATTGCCGAGACTCGAACCCAGCTCCCCAGATTCGAGGTCGACAGCCCTAGCCTTAGGCCAACTCCTCTCCCCAAGTACCACGTGTGTCGTGTAATATTCAATAACACAAGTATATTCGTATCCTCAGTGGTTAATTTGTGAAAAAATAAGTGCCGGGGCTCTCATCAGGAGGCAACTTCCACCAGACCGTTGCTCCTATTAGCGCCGCCTGTAACAGAACTAACCAAAACCCTACAAGTGGGGAGAGGATGTGGCATGAGGGACATTGCTGCCGACTTTTGAGCTGGGGAACCAGGCTCGAGTCTCGACGTAGGCTCAACTACTGGCAAATCACTTAATCTCCCCGGCCTATGAAAAATGAATGTGTCTTTAATTGGTGCTCATCAAAAGCGCACCTTTGGGTCGAGTTCGAGCTATAAGCACCGGTGTTGACGATTAAGTGCCCGTGCTGAGCAACAGAAACCACCGGCTCAAATTATGCACTGCGTATCCTGGAATACAAAGAGCAGCGCTGCGTGCAGCACAGCATGCAGTGCAGCGTGCAGCACAGCTTGCTTCTCCCCCTTCTTCTCGCACATGCCTCCCAAAGCTCTACAATCTAGAACGTTGAGAGGCCAAAATGAAGCGTGGCTAATACAGCAGATATGCAGGACATATGTAATTTACTTAAAAATACAATACAAACACAACACACAGGCCCACAGGTTATGAAAAACATCTTGTTTCACCGAAAATATTCGAAAAAAGACATCAACTGAGTTCCATCTAGATGGTATGATGTTCTAATTAGGGATGTTGTAAAGACTTTGTTGGTCTTTACCTGGGGATGACCGGGCCCAGGATTGCAAAGAACACCGAATGCAGGGGCACGTTTGACTGGCAATTAGAGGGAATGGGAACATTTTCACAGCTAACCGTGGCTTCAGGTGGAAACAAGAAGTTAAGTACTTAAGTAAGAACTTTAGGTGCCTGTGAATTATTCATAAAAGCCAGCACGGCTCAGCCCCTAAATATCTCCAGGACAAAATCATTGCTCCATGCTTCCAATGGTCTACAAAGCCTCCATAATCTTCGTATCTGGCACATCTGGTTGCAAATATACCACAACTTCAAGTGCTGTTTAAAAATATGGGAGAGAAACTCATCAGCATTAATATTTCTCCATTTGATAACTGGGCCACTAGATCTCGACACCATAATGTCTTCTAGAGCTGCTGAATATTTGGACTCATAAGCAACTAGTCATAACTTTACAGAAAGGGGATTGTGATCGCTGAGACAATTTGGAATGACTTCAGAATCAGAAGAACCAGTGGCGGCTGGCATCTACTGAGGGTTGGAAGGCGGGCAAACAAAAGAAAAAAAAATGCACTTACCGATCCTGACGACAGTGACGACGTCCTCCTCACCTTCGTCTGCTGCAGGCCCTAGCAAATTCCCTCGACCAGGGCCGTTTCTAGGTGTTTTGCCGCCCTAGGCGAGAATTGAAAAATGCCGCCCCCTCCCTTTTACTACCATCACTCTCTCCCCCAGTCATCCAGGGTACAAGAATTAATGCATTAGATATAAAAGAACTTGCATTCAACATTAAACAAAAAACACATCAATTAAGTCATATGGAGACTAAGCGATTTGCTCCGAATCACAGGCTGCTGAGCCGACGCTGAGACTCGGCCTGTTTCCCAGTTCTAAAGTCAGCAGCTCTGGCGGTTTCCCCACAATCTCTTAGAAATGAAAGTCAGTGATTATCACGTGAGAGCATGTTTGTTTTACTTCTGGGACCTTTAGTTTAGGTTGTGTGTCTTACGGATTCACATTGGGAAACAATATATTTTTGGCATATCTAACAATTGTGGAGTTTCCTTTGACAAACGTTTTGATTGAGTTTGTCACTCGCGCAAACACCACGTGCACTGGTGGAGCCAAAAGTAAGTAGAGCGGCAACACCAGCAGCATGTGCGTAGCCCTGACATCCCTTAATGCTGCCTGTAGAGTCAGCTCACGCATAGGCCTGGGGCCCCCCAACTGCCAAAAGTAAGTGACTGGTTTTTAATCCTAGTTGCTTATGCTGCTATATAATGTTTTATAAAGGTTTACTTTTAGCGCTGCGGCGGGCAGGGTGATAAATGTGCTCAACAGTTATCAGCGCAGTTAGTGGCTGGCTTCAATAGCTCATTTTGGTCGGCTCAGCATTAACTAATGTTTTTCGTCGAGTGAGGCTGAGCTCACATTTGCACCAGTTTTAAAGTCTTCTTAGTTTATCATTGCTCAAATGGGTGTAATTACTGATATGTATATGTTTCCCCTGCTTCATTGCTTGAGTTTTGCTCGCAAAAAAGTTACACTTATAGTCGTTGAAATGTCACCCATAATTACACTTTAATTATGAAAATGTCACACATAGCAATTTGAAACCTTGGCAGCTATGTAGCCGGTGCATTCTATTCAAGGAACGCTTATTGTGACTGGCAATGGCATTGGTACAGCGCGTACCTGACCAGGCCTTAAATAATTAGCCCCCTATATTTTTTTACATGATTTGAACTACCCTGCCTGCCGCTGCCAGCCGACCCGGTTCCCATCCCGGCCTCCCCCGGACCCCGGTACCTGATAGGCCTGCAGGCGGGCCGCAGCGCCGCGGTAACTCTCTCTCTGCTCTGCCTCTGCCTGCCTCTTTTTGCCGGCCGCGCGCGCATAGGCACAGCCCCGCGGCCGCCTTGGCGCGCCGCGGCCGAACGTGACCTCGCGTCACGTCACCCTGGTCATCATGATGATGTCGACGACGGTCTAATTTGAAGGCGAGCCGGCGCCGCGCCCGCGCTACACCTACACTACCTGGTAGTGGTAGATTCATTCAATAATAATAATAGAACGAAGTTAGGACAGAGAAGAGAGTAAAGAAGAACTCTCATGTTTTTAACTTTTGCCACGGCACGCCGCACGGCCGCCGGCCGCCCTCCACCTTTTGCCGCCCTAGGCAGCCGCCTAGTCCGGCCTAGTGGTAGAAACTGCCCTGCCCTCGACCAATCCAGGACTGCTCATGTGCTGTTAACCAGCATGTGAGCAGTGCCCTGATTGGTGGGAGCGGCCTCTGTCGCCGTTCCCGAGGGTACTGGATGCCTGCAATTGCTCTCAACCTAGCTGTCTTAAGACAGCTGGGTTGAGAGGTTTAAAGTGCGCATGTGTGGCTGGCCGTCTCAAGACGGCCGGCCAAAGACAAATACACACTTTAAACAAGTGCAAAAGGCGGCCCTCTGCCCACCACTCCTCCCTGCTCACTGAACACGCCCCGCCCAGTCCTGATGCTCAGTTCAGAGCGGGACGATTAAAAAATAAATGGTAATGAATTACCATTTTATTTTTTATCTCTGGGGCTTTGGGGGGCACATACGTGGGGCAGTGCTCCTCCACTCCAATAGATTAGCCGCCCCTGAGAAGAACCCCCAACTAGACTTTTCAGAAATTAGGATAAAGTCTATAATGCTAAATTTCTCCTGCCCCCAAAACATAGGCACACTGGATGATTTCTTTGGCCTAAGACTGAATTCATGGGCAAAGACAAGATTACGTTTCATAGCAAAGTCGTTCACAGTGCTTCGCCAAAATAATCATGAGCAAAATGCAACATATATCCTTCAACATTCATGATTGCACACACCTGTTTGTCTGGGAGTTTGCATAAGCAAGCATTAAAATCCCCCACCTGCAATATTGAAATATCTTTGTTTTTACTTGCTAAGAAGTTAACGAAATCTTCATCCGAAGTACAGATAAAATCAGCACTTGAACTGAACAGGTTGTTATACATATTAATCAGGACCACTTCAATGGCCCCTGGTAAAACTAGCCACAACATCTGATATGGCGGACAGGATATCCGTCACCATTGTGACGGAGTAACCCGTCTGATGAAGCCTGCCTTGAGGGGGATGAAAAAGCAGGTGAGGAAAATGTGGAATCCCCGCCAACATGAAATCTATATGTAACCCACGCCTCCAGGAGGCAAATATAATTAATATTCAGCCAATTAGGGTTATCCAGCTTAGTAGCTGTCCCAGCTACATTCCATGAAGCCAAAATTCCTCATTTTGTAGTTTGAATCAACAAGCACCATTATTATTTTAGCTCCTTGTGCTCCATTTTTAAGTCTGGCTTGACAGTGCAGTTGTGGGCAGATGTAATGTGATTAAGGCTCCCAATTTTCAGTTTTTACTGAATTTTACAGATAAATACAGACCGAAAATAATGTGTTTTCTTTCTGTATTTATTTTTAAAAGCAGAAGAATACAGAAAATTGGGCATCTTTAGTGACTCTCCATGCTGTTATTCATGACTTCCAGGCCAACAACTGAGCAGATTCACAGCATAGGGAGTTTAAAAAAAAAAAACTAGTTGAAATGTCCTTAAATCAATACATATCTCATCAAATATTTTTTGTGCAATGCTATCATTTTCATATAGGTGTATTGTTTTTATTTGGCTATTTAATTTGTTTAAACCCAACATGCATTAAAGTAGGACTGCATATTTAACAGTTAAAAAAATGTGGATATATACAAGTTACAAGTTAATTTATTTTCACAAAACACAAATTAATTGGATAAATACCAATAAGATGGCCCAAAAATAAATATAGATAAATACAGAAATGTAAAAAAAAATACCATCAAACTGGGAGCCCTAAATGTGATGAACCTTAAAAAGAGCTTTCAGCTTTCAAGAGTACTACACAGAGGGGCTTTGGCTCCGCCCACAAGTTCTTAGCCAGGAGTACATGTTTTTATTTGGCAGAAGTTTTGTGCTTTCACAAAAAAGTGATTCTTCTCCACACAGCCTTTGTTTATTTATCCAGTTGCCTGAGCCAGCAGCAGTATTGCTGCCGGAGCTTGAACTTTCAGAGGCACACAGATCCAACGGTAACTCTGTTAAAGTATCTTAGGGGTATTTTATGGTGTTTTTTTTCTTTGGCAGCAGCATAGATGGTCTGTCCTGAGAAATGTACTGCAGTCCCACCACCCTCACCTTCCATCATTAACTTTTGACTTCAGACTTAGTTTGGTTGTTTGACAAGAATTTATGGTATGCCCAGAGATACACTAATCCACATGGGGTTTTAGGTCTGACATGATAATGCAAATGTCCCCTTACCTTATGTGATCAACAAAACAGAGCTTTCAGAGTATTGCTAAGAGAGACTTTTAGGTTCCTTCCACATGTTGGTTCCCCTGAGTACAGGATTTGTTTGGTCCCTGTTTGTGTGCTTCTGCTAAAAAGACTGCTTGTATTGCAGTTTTTGGCTTGTGGCAAAGCCTATACTTGATGCAGCATGACTGACTTGGTTATGGTGCAAGGCAATGATCATGGCTGTAGGCCTGATCTGTTTATTGTGAAATGTTGTGTTAAAGGCACTACTCCTGATGCATTTTTTGTGACAAGCATATGTTAAAGTTAACAGGTGTTTAAATTTGGGGTTCTGTTACTCTATGTAAAAGCATACAGATAGGTATTTTGTTTGGTGGAATGTCACAGATCACCTTAGTAAGCAATGGTTTCGGTGTTGGTTACGACATGTGACAAACAGTGGATTTAGAAGGTTTGCTCTGTGAGAAATTCAGTTCCTTCTTACGAGAGTTAGTATTTTGCTTAGACAACTGTAATTTTGTATACTTCTCTAATTTTATGACTGCGTATCTGATGGTTTCCTTGTGGACATGTCTACATTCAGAACTGTAGGCCATAGATGATTATGGTGACAGGTATAGGCCTGACTGGTGTGCTTGGAAACATTATGTCCAATGCCATAGGTCTGGGCTGCTTATTATGAAAGGTTATAACAAAGGCAATTGGTCTAGCCTATTAATTGTGAAAGGTATTTGTTAAAGCCATTGAGCCTTTAACGGTTGGCTTCTTAGCACGTAATGTTACATGCTATAGACAGGTATTTTGTTACATGTAATTTCACAAATTGCCACAGTAGGCAAGAGTTTTGGTGTTGGCACCCACTCTGAAAAGCCCTGGGAGTTTTCACTGTGCTGATTCTTGTTAGCCCTGTTGAGAGAGGTTGTATATTGCTTAGCAAGCTGTATTTTCTACATATTTGAAATGTTAAACTGTGTGCTCGACGGTTGCCAGTTTATGTTCCCACCGGGGTTGGTTAAGGAGGTAAGCCAATGGTAAATGGGAAATGCTACATTAATTCATTGTTTTGTTGTAATATTTTGTAGGGAGTCTGTATCATATATACATATAAACGTCTCTCTCTCTCCCCTTTCTTGACAAGTGACTTTGTGAGTCATGCTAGATTTCATAGGTTTGATCTGTTTATTATGAAACGTTATCACAAAGACAGTTGGCTTGACCTACTTATTGTGAAAAGCATGTGTTAAAGACAATAGGCTTTTAAGGATGAATTATTATTACACTGTGTTTAAGCCTGTAGGCTGGTATTCTGTTACATGGAATTTCACCGATTACTATAGTAGGCAAAGGTGTTGGTGTTGATGATCCACCCGAACAAGCTGTTGGGATAAAAGATATACATTACAATATTTCTTGTTAGGCTCTCTCAGGAGATATAGTATTTTGCTTTGCCAACTGTAGTTTTGTAAGCATTCATACTTTTATCACTGTATGCCGGATGATTGCCTTGTAGAAAGTGTACGCTCAGTACAGTAGGCCTGAGTTTGTTATGGTGATAAGCCAATGGAAATAGCTATAGGCTTGATTGGTGTGCATGGAAATGCTATCCCAGGTGATTATTATGAAAAGGGATTACAAAGGAAGTAGGCCAGGCTTATTTATTCTGAAAAGCGTATGGTAAAGAGGCCTCTAAGCATGGATTGTTATAGCATTCTGTTACAGGCCGTAGAAAGGAATTTGGTTACATGTCATCTCACAGATTACCATAGTATGTAAGGGTTTGGTGTTGGTCACCCACACTGAAAACCCTACAAACATTAGGAGAATTCCACTTCCGTTTTAGATGAAGCACACTGCGCGTTTTGGTAGCATTTCCACAGGGGGGCACTTGGTTCTCCTCATTACCTTGTTGCCCTTGTGACAACATTTCTCAACACTCTACCATTCACTTCATGTTTTTTTGCAATTTTTATAATATACCCAGATTTCAATTGCTGTGTCCAATTCTGCGTGCTAACTAGTATACATCCCATAAGCTAGGTCTGCAATATCTACAGCGGTTAGAAACGCAGTCCATTTGCCTACATGCAGTTATCAGTTACATTCGCTAAGCACTAAGAATTAGAAACCAACTTGCTATTTAGGGCTTTTTGAATTTAAACCAATGTTATGGCGACAATTTTTAACTTTTAAATTTTAATCATATAGGTTTTATATCTGGGTTTACTTATGTGTTTTAAAAACTGTAGCATGAATTGACCATATTTCTGTTTTTTTTCTTTGAATGTCATAAAACTGATGTGCTGATCTATCATTCATTATATCTTCGTATTCTGGCATGTTTTACTATTGCTGTGTTGATCTTTTTATGGCAATTGCCAAATAAACGTTTTTGACTGACTGACTGACAATGTGACAATTCTTTTTAGGCCCTATTTGGTGAGCTATCCCTTGTTTTGCCAACTGTAATTTTGAAGATATTTGTAATTTTATAAATGTATGCCTGATGCTTGCCAGTTTATGTGCACTCAGTAGTCCTGTGTTGTGTGTGTATCTATCTATATATATATATATATATGTCCATCCATTTCTTAATCCTTTTGTATGAGGTTGCTTTTATTTCATGTGGGTTTTTCCAAATAGAGACAGCCAGTATCTATTATATACAAGCACAGGCAGACAACACGTATTTCCTCCTTTGGACTTTTTCAAGGCTGGACGTCCCATAGTCAGGACATAATCCACGACTAGAAATAGAAGTACAGCTGAAATCTTGTCATGAATCTTAGTCTTAAAAACAAGTAATGCAAGTAGATATGTGTATATATATATATATATATATATAAGTCAAGCCCTGGATAAAGGCTAGAGGCCTTATCGGTTCAGTGGGAAAAGTTATGTTGGATTCCTTAGATATCATTTGTTTATATTGAAAAGGTATGTCAGAATCCTTAGGTGGGATCTCTTTATATTGAAAAATGGTGACAAACCACGTAGACCTTACTTACTGTGAAAAGCATGTTGTAAAGGCAATAGGCTTTTAAGGGTGAATTGTTTTACAATCGCTTGTAGGAAGGTATTTCCTTACATGAAATCTCACAGATTACCATGGTAGACAAGAGTTTTGATATTTGCGACCCACCCAAACAAACTATGGGGATAGTCGATTTACACTATTGTAATCCTTATTAGGCTATATTAGTAGGGATTTTATATTGTTTTAACAACTTATTTTGTACGTATTTGTAAATTTATTATGGCATACCTGATGTTGCCTTCTGAGAAGGATTATGACCTACACAGTAAATCTGAGTTGGTTATGGAGATAAACCAATGTTAAATGTTATGGGCCCTCTTGTTTATAATGAAAAGTTACAATTAAAGCAGTAGGCCTGACCTATTGATTGTGAAAAACATACATTGAAGCCAATAGGCATTTAAGGGTAGAGTGGTATTACTCTGTATTAAACCCTATAGATAGGTGTTTTGCTCCATGAAATTGCAGATTACCATAGAGGGCAGTGGTTTTGGTGCTAGTATTCCTCTCTGACAAACAATGGATATAGAAGATTTTCACTGTCAGAATCCTTGTTAGGCCCTCTCAGGAGCGATAGTATTTTGCTTTGCTATCGTATACTGTGTAACTTTATGCCTTGTATGCCCGATGGTTGCTTAAATTCCGTACAGGAGGTCTTAGTCGAGTATGCTGGCAAGCCAATGATAACAGTTAGAGGCTTGATGACATTGGAAACAGTCTGCATGGCTCAATGATGAATAGTTGGTGGGTGAGGAGTGGGTGGGTGAATTAATTCAAGTATGGATTATAATGAACAAAGACTTTTAGCTACAAGGGGTAAATGGTCTCACTGCATGCACTGACCAATGGTGGATTCTATAGTTTTCATTTTAGCTTCTGCATAAAATCATCACCCTCCTAAAACACTTCTACCACAAATCCTTACGAAACCTGCATAGCCGGGAATGTATTTAATACAGTGCTCTGGTCTAGCACCTCAAAGAATTCAACACAAAGCATTAAGATTTGATCTAAAATGGGAGAGAGAATGAGATAACTACGTAGTGCCTGTATTGCACAAAACCTTTGCATCAATCCTGGATTCCACTTGACCACATTGTTTCATCCTAAGCAATTACTTTTCCCACAGTGCCCCTTTTTTTCATACATCATCGCATGCGCACTTTCAGTACATCTGTTCGGGGTGTGCTGCACAAAAGCAAAACCCTATAATGTTACTCCATGTGAAGTAACATCCTAAGCCACATATAGAGGAAAAAAGGCAGCTTTCATTTTTGTTCACTAATAGCAACGTTTTCATGGCAGTGGTGGTGGAGGCATGAATGTTTCTAAGTTCATAATTATAATCTGTCACTTCCAACAATTGCCACTCAATTTAACGGTATGATTTAGTATACTAAACTGAAATGCGTTGCAAGATCACATCCCCAGAAACAAAGCCAGCCTCCACCAGCGGTGAAACCCACCCCACCCTGCCAGCCCTCCAGAAAAACACCTGGTGCCTGTTTGCGTTAGTCCAGGCCTGCTTCATAGAATCTCTTCATAGATGTCTGACAGGATCTTGTAATAGAAATACATTACATATTACATGCATCCTATTCATATATCTAAAAATATATATCCATACAGCTACATGGTGGGCCATTGGGTCAGCTCTGTTCTGCCTTTAGACTGCCTGAGTGTCAATTAAACTCTTCTTACTGCATGGGGCTGTTTTTTAGATCGCATCAGTCATTGGCCCCTTTGCCCTATGAATGACGGTATTTTCTGATCACATGTGTACATCCACCTGAAAATGAGTGCTCTTCCATGTCAGGGCTGGTTGGCTAGTCCTTTCCTTTCAATGTTCGCCTCTTATAGTTCCCCCTTTCATTTCTTTGCTTCTCTTCTTTGTATTTAATATATCATAAGAGGATGGTACAGCTCTCCAGGCAGTGCTAAGGACCCACTTGCTTGCTGCTCATTTCATCTGCAGTGTGTCACATCCTACGTGATCATTTCCTCTAAACAAAAATACCATAATGGAATGGTGTTGTCCATAGTGTGTGATTGTTTTACCGTTCCAATATGGCCAGCACATTGGTACAAAATGTGGCAGCCAAGCTAGAACAAAAATAGACTATTTACAATACCTTTGCAAGACGGACACTCACTGTTATGTTTAGTATCGTTAATGCAAGTATATACTTTTTTCTTCTTTTAATCTATCTTGTAGATACATTTGATATTTTTTTTATTTTTTTTTATTTGGAGAAAGTATGCAAAGTACAAAAATATACATTCATGAGTAGTTTTAAAAACCGATATAGCTAAAATATAATTACGCAAGAAGGTTGTTTTTCAACATTTCATAGATATTTACGATACAAATAAGATAAAATCTCTAATCAATTATTTTCTGTCTCAGAAGACACGATCTAAAACCATGGTTCGGCCTGACTCCTTACATGATGGATTGCTTTGTAATCCATTTCTTCATAGGAGCCCAAATTGCCCTACCTCTCCTGCTTGCATCACGGCCTTTACATTTATATAATGATTTCTCAAGGTGCTATATAGCTAGCAAGCGACCTAACCAAGCCTGAAATAGAGGAGGGTCCACATCTTTCCAATGTGTGGCAATGAGAAGCCGGGTCACAGCTACTGAGATAAAAACAAACTTATTCTTTCGGTAGTCACATTGTGTCTTCTCATCGCATCCTAACAGCATTAGTGTTGGGGTTATATTAATTGTAGTATCAATTGCTGCTGACAGAAATTCCTCTATTTGTTTTATAAGGGGACCCAATTTCTCGCAGCCATAAAACATATGAATTATATCTGCTGGCCCTTGATCGCATCGGGGACATTTATCGTCCCCTCTTTTTCCCCACCGATGTAGTTTTGCGGGAGTAAAGTAGAGATCATATATCGTGTAATAATGTTGGGCTTTCAAGTTGGCTGCGAGGAATGTCCCCTTGGCTAAAGCTAGTGAATTATACAAATCAATGTCGGGGTCTCCTATTCTGGTAGCCCATTTAGTTTCTACTACCTCGAGATCGTCAGGAAGTGTATCTATCAAAATTTTATATATGTTTTTAATTTTTATCTGGGGCTGAAACATAGTCTCTATTAAGAGATTCTTATTCACGGAGAATCCCTCTTCATTAATTTGATTTAAAAAAACTAGTAAGCTATTTATATTTAAAATATGTTCCGACCGCTATACCATATCTTTGCTGTAGCTCGGAGAACGACAGCCTCTGTTCAATTAGATAAAGATCTCGCACCTTCAAGATTCCCTTTTCCTCCCATTGCCTACCCAGTTTATCGTAAATTGATATGGGAAAAAGAGGAGATCGCCACAGTGGCGTATATCTGTTATATTTTGATATTTTCGTGAGCCCTACCATTCTTTTCCATATTTTCCAGATTGCTATTACCACCTTGAATCTAGATTTTTTGTAGTAACTGGCCTCTATCTATCGGAGAAGTACTCCCTGTGCGACTGTTCCTATGGCTAACTCGTATATCGAGGGGAGGTCCCCATTTACATCATGTTGTCTGTCGCCAGTGCCTGATGAGATCACAAAAGCCATTTGCTGTAAGAAAGTTGCGTAGTAATAAAATCTAAGATTGGGAGCGGACCATCCACCTCGATCTTGTGGTAGTGTTAAAAATTTGAGGGATCGTCGAATTTTTGAATACTTCCAAACGAAATTACTGAATATACTATCCAGTTTCTTTAAGAATAAATCTTCGATTTCTAAAGGGATAGACCTGAACATATATAGGACCTTTGGGAGCATGACCATCTTGAGTATATTATATTGTCCTATAAGTGATAGGTGAAGTCTATCTAAACAGCGTAGATCCGTACTAATCTTATTAATCATAGGTAGCATATTTATTTTCCAAATGGATTCTACGGTGCTGCTAATCTTAATACCGAGATAAATTACCTCATTTAATCTTTGAGGGTCATTGGAGGGAGTTTTAGAGTCACATAAAATCTGGGTTTTCCCTGTGTTCAGTAGATAGCCGGATTTACGTCCAAACTCACTGGCTAATTTCTGAATCTGGGAAATTGCGTTTTCTGGGTCCGTGGTTACCACTGCCAGATCATCGGCATAGGCCATTATCTTTGTGTCATACCCATTGCAGATGACTGGTGCAATTATCTGATCTTGGAGGATTTGCTCTATAAAAATATCGATATAGAGGGCAAATAATATAGGAGAACAGGGACAGCCCTGTCTTGTCCCTCTTGCAATGTCAATGGAGTTTGATGCTTGACCCATTATGCTTAGTCTCGCGTATGGTCTGTAATACATTGCCTGTATAGCTGTCATAAGACCAGGCCCAAACCCTCTCTGTACCATAGTCGCCCAGAGATACTGCCATGAAACGCAATCAAATGCCTTCTCGGCGTCTAGGAGGATCATAGCCATCTTCTCACCGGTTGTCTCAGTTATATCAAACAGGGCTGTAGCACGTCTGATATGGTCTGTAGTGCCTCTTGTTGGTATAAAGCCATGTTGCCATGGTGAGACTAGATGAGCTATGATCCCCCCTAGCCGGGTCGCAAGGATTTTTGAGTACAGTTTAGTATCAGCGTTCATGAGGGATATGGGTCTGTATGATGCAGGATTGTCAGCGGGTTTCCCTTTTTTTTTTTTTTAAAAGATCACGATATCTGCTCCTTGCCAAGACACAGGAGGGATCCCACTATATTGTATTCCCTAAAAGCAGCGGGGCTATTTCCTCTTGAATTGCTTTATATAATTCCAATGGAATTCTATCAGGACCTGCCGCTTTTCCTGCTGCCATGGATTTCAAGGCTAATAATACCTCTTCCATCGTGATTTCTTTATCAATCTCTTGTTGCATTTCTTCGCTGAGCCTGCGCTGACTTCCTAGAACTAACTCAGTTTCGTTAGAAAGCATAGGATCGAGGCTATCCTGTTGATACAAACTTGATAAAATTTCTCAAAGGTCTTAATAACGTCTTTTATTTCTGTATGGAGTATACCATCTTGATCTTTGATTTCAGTTATGTTATTTCTGACTACTCTTTGTTTAGTCCGCAGGGCAAGTATCTTACCTACGGTTTCCCCATACTCATATCTCTCACTTTTGTGTGCCTGAAAAGTGGCTGCCCCCTTCTTGCTGTAATAACTATTTATTTCGGCTTTTGTGATCATTATTTTCTGTCGCAATAGTAATTCTTCACTCTCTTGTTTTTGTCTAATTGCACTAGTGTGTTATTTTTCTAATTCTCCCAGTTCTGTTATCAAAATATTAATTTCATTCTTCTCTTGTTTAATGGCCCTCCCAACGAAGCTGATTGTTTCTCCCCGGAGGCCTGCTTTAAAGCTATCCCAAACTACACCGCGCGAAGAGCTATATCGGTTCATCTCATAATATTCTGTGACCCATTGTTTAATGTGTTTGAGATACTGGTCATTAGATAATAAAGATCTATCAAACGTCCACTTAACCTGCGGGCGGTCTTCGGTTCGAAATACTAAATCCATGACTAAGGGATTGTGGTCAGATAGTAGTTTGGGTAGTTTCTTTATTCCTGCGGTCGTGATCAGAGAGGATGAAACCAAAAAGTAATCTAGCTGACACATTTCTTATGGGGGTTTGAAAAATATGTGTAGCCAGGGTCGGTAGAATGTTTTACCCCCCACACATCCTTCAAGTCATAGCTAGTCCACAGGGCCGAAAGGGCCTGATGAATATGGGATTTCCTCCCCTGATATTTCTGGGTTCTACCACGGCCAGTGTCTTAGTGAATGTTCAGATCCCCGCAGATTATTAATGGACCTGGCCATGATGATAATTCGATTTCTAGATCATTAAAAATTTGTGGATCATCCTCGTTTGATCCAGTATATTGTACAAATGGTCAATCCCATGGGCAATTGTGCAATAGCCCATCTCCCCACTTGTCTTCCAAGACCCTCTTAGCTGGACCAATATAGTTTCTTACGTGAATCGTAACCCCCTAATAGTTGATGTTTGTGTGGAGCAAGCTACAAGATTATATCCCCTTATGGCTAAAATATCTCGTTTCCCCAGGGAACGGGCGTTTCTTGTTGGCATATTATATCGACTTTTAAGGCTCTTAATATTTCAGCGACTCTAATACGCTTTAATTTATCATTAAGACCTCCAACATTAACTGAGCAGATGGTGATTTTACCCATTTGATTTATTTGATTTCCTCTGCTTTAATTGCTCTTGCTTGCTTATGTTTGCTATCTCATAACTATTGTTTATACCCTCTCCAATTTTTTCTTTTTGCTCTCCCTCCACCCTGTGTTCCACCCCCCTGACCCCCTGGACACGAGATGACGCAGGGAGAGAGGCAAGATGGCGACTGCGTGAGCCGGTCGTTTTGCTGCTCCCTGATCGTGGATTAACCTTGAAGCATTAAAGCGGCAGCAATGGACAGTATTACGAAGCGGAAAATGTATGCTTGCCGGTAGATACAACTGATCAAAGGAAGGGAAGACGCGAATAAAACAAGCGGAGTTAAAACAAAGGACAGGAGCTGAATGGAAGCGGGCGTTCGCATACCTGAAGCTCTGCCCCGGTCCCAGCCAGTGTGGGCTGCGCTGTGCCGTGCGGAGCTCACGAAGGCGTTGCTTAGTTTCCTGGCCGCATTGACGTCCAGCGGCGAAGAGAGGAAACGCTGCTCGGATTTCTGCCGGGCGTATTCTGGGGATACTATGGCTCCAAAAGTCCCGGTGGCCACCGGAGCAAAAGGGAAAACGCGGTCGGGCGCGGCCGTGGGTGCAGGCTCATCTCCCAAAATGACAGCATCCCTGGACCCCCACCCGAGACCTGGTGGGGGAAAAAAACAAACCGCAGGGAATGCGCTATCCAGGACAGAGAAGCCGGAGGATAGGAAAAACAGAACCGGAGCTCCGCTCCAACTGCCCACGATGAACCCTCTGTTCTAGACCTGCTGAGAGTGGTGCCAGGAGTAAAGCACCCACAACGGCAAGAAGGCGAAACAGGTGAGCAGCACCAGGGGGGAAGTGATACAGATGGCGCTGTGATCGGGGAGGCAGACAGTACAGCTCATGATGCTCCACATGAGATCCTTTCCTTGACTGCAGATACACCTAAAATCAATCAGAATAGTCAGGTGCCCCCCGTTTTTCTTACTCCCCCCTGCCTGCAACCTGAGACAAGAGATAATATTGATGGATGTATTTCAGAGGGGCCTGGGGCTCAAGCAGTAGGTATAATACCGGGGGCTACCACGCTCGATTCCCATCTCGGAGGTGCTTTAGCCACAAATCATGCTACTTACTCGAACCACAGCGAGCAGGATATAGACTGTTTCTTCTCGCTTTCAGACGGGGTCTGGTCAGCATCGGGTTCAGGGTCTGACTCGCTTGGGGACTCTAGTGAGGAGATCTCGGACAGTGACAAAAGAGACACAATGGCCATAATGCGTAAGGCAGTGAGAAGAACAAGTCACCCCAGTCTACAAAAAAAAAGTCTAAGATGGGATCACTCTGGAGCAGATTTACTCAGCACCTGTACAACATCACCTTCTAAAGGCGACAGTACACTCTCCCCAGTACTTCCAACTTTAGATACCGTCCTCCAATGCATACTTTCCCATCGTGAGGAAACGCGCCAAGATAGCAAACGTGCACAGATAGCTATGCGGAAGATTCAAAGGGCTGTTAGAAAAATTGCAAAGTCGTGCACTATCATCAACGAACGCCTCACAACCCTTGAAAGGCGAACAGAAACCTTGGAGAACGACCTAGCGGTCACACGCACAAGCACTACTGCTCATGACGCCCAACTAACTGACATACAGTGGAAGTTAGAAGACCATGAAAATCGGCAACGCCAAAATAACTTACGGGTACTAGGTGTACCGGAGGGAAAGGAAGGGTCTGATACCCGGGCATATGTTGCTGATATGTTATCTAAGCGATACAAAGGGGATGATGGACGGAGCGTTTGAGCCAATCAAACACTCACCCCCAGTCAACTGATCTGGGTTTAATCCATCATCATTCTTTAGCTCACTCCACCACCCCAGTTCAGACATGGCCATATGCAAATCAGTCTGACCCTGTGCCTCATGGGAACAGTCCAGCCCGAACTGCCAAGCCATGTCTTCCCTGGACCGGAAACAAGCATCCTGGGACCGGTTTCTGGCATTTCAGCCGTCATCAGCCAGGCTTGCTTGAATCCAGTGGCAAAGTGAGCAAGGGACCCACGTCTGGGCATACCCCGCCAACTTAGAGGCGAACAAGCGATACAAAAGGGGATGATGGACGGAGCGTTTGAGCCAATCAAACACTCACCCCCAGTCAACTGATCTGGGTTTAATCCATCATCATTCTTTAGCTCACTCCACCACCCCAGTTCAGACATGGCCATATGCAAATCAGTCTGACCCTGTGCCTCATGGGAACAGTCCAGCCCGAACTGCCAAGCCATGTCTTCCCTGGACCGGAAACAAGCATCCTGGGACCGGTTTCTGGCATTTCAGCCGTCATCAGCCAGGCTTGCTTGAATCCAGTGGCAAAGTGAGCAAGGGACCCACGTCTGGGCATACCCCCGCCAACTTAGGGCGAACAAGCGATACAAAGGGGATGATGGACGGAGCGTTTGAGCCAATCAAACACTCACCCCCAGTCAACTGATCTGGGTTTAATCCATCATCATTCTTTAGCTCACTCCACCACCCCAGTTCAGACATGGCCATATGCAAATCAGTCTGACCCTGTGCCTCATGGGAACAGTCCAGCCCGAACTGCCAAGCCATGTCTTCCCTGGACCGGAAACAAGCATCCTGGGACCGGTTTCTGGCATTTCAGCCGTCATCAGCCAGGCTTGCTTGAATCCAGTGGCAAAGTGAGCAAGGGACCCACGTCTGGGCATACCCCCGCCAACTTAGAGGCGAACAAAGCGATACAAAGGGGATGATGGACGGAGCGTTTGAGCCAATCAAACACTCACCCCCAGTCAGCTGATCTGGGTTTAATCCATCATCATTCTTTAGCTCACTCCACCACCCCAGTTCAGACATGGCCATATGCAAATCAGTCTGACCCTGTGCCTCATGGGAACAGTCCAGCCCGAACTGCCAAGCCATGTCTTCCCTGGACCGGAAACAAGCATCCTGGGACCGGTTTCTGGCATTCCAGCCGTCATCAGCCAGGCTTGCTTGAATCCAGTGGCAAAGTGAGCAAGGGACCCACGTCTGGGCATACCCCCGCCAACTTAGGGCGAACAAAGCGATACAAAAGGGGA
Source organism: Calotriton arnoldi (assembly GCA_963921515.1). NCBI lineage: Eukaryota > Metazoa > Chordata > Amphibia > Caudata > Salamandridae > Calotriton > Calotriton arnoldi. Next base: position 4,484,427 of record CAWUFW010000224.1, on the reverse strand, counting down.
TGATGGACGGAACGTTTGAGCCAATCAAACACTCACCCCCAGTCAACTGATCTGGGTTTAATCCATCATCATTCTTTAGCTCACTCCACCACCCCAGTTCAGACATGGCCATATGCAAATCAGTCTGACCCTGTGCCTCATGGGAACAGTCCAGCCCGAACTGCCAAGCCATGTCTTCCCTGGACCGGAAACAAGCATCCTGGGACCGGTTTCTGGCATTCCAGCCGTCATCAGCCAGGCTTGCTTGAATCCAGTGGCAAAGTGAGCAAGGGACCCACGTCTGGGCATACCCCGCCAACTTAGGGCGAACAAAGCGATACAAAGGGGATGATGGACGGAGCGTTTGAGCCAATCAAACACTCACCCCCAGTCAACTGATCTGGGTTTAATCCATCATCATTCTTTAGCTCACTCCACCACCCCAGTTCAGACATGGCCATATGCAAATCAGTCTGACCCTGTGCCTCATGGGAACAGTCCAGCCCGAACTGCCAAGCCATGTCTTCCCTGGACCGGAAACAAGCATCCTGGGACCGGTTTCTGGCATTTCAGCCGTCATCAGCCAGGCTTGCTTGAATCCAGTGGCAAAGTGAGCAAGGGACCCACGTCTGGGCATACCCCCGCCAACTTAGGGCGAACAAAGCGATACAAAAGGGGATGATGGACGGAACGTTTGAGCCAATCATGAACTGGGGTGGTGGAGTGAGCTAAAGAATGATGATGGATTAAACCCAGATCAGTTGACTGGGGGTGAGTGTTTGATTGGCTCAAGCGTTCGTCCATCATCCCCTTTGTATACGCTTTGTTCGCCCTAAGTTGGCGGGGTATGCCCAGACGTGGGTCCCTTGCTCACTTTGCCACTGGATTCAAGCAAGCCTGGCTGATGACGGCTGGAATGCCAGAAACCGGTCCTAGGATGCTTGTTTCCGGTCCAGGGAAGACATGGCTTGGCAGTTCGGGCTGGACTGTTCCCATGAGGCACAGGGTCAGACTGATTTGCATATGGCCATGTCTGAACTGGAGTGGTGGAGTGAGCTAAAGAATGATGATGGATTAAACCCAGATCAGTTGACTGGGGTGAGTGTTTGATTGGCTCAAGCGTTCCGTCCATCATCCCCTTTGTATCGCTTTGTTCGCCCTAAGTTGGCGGGGTATGCCCAGGCGTGGGTCCCTTGCTCACTTTGCCACTGGATTCAAGCAAGCCTGGCTGATGGCGGCTGGAATGCCAGAAGCCGGTCCTAGGATGCTTGTTTCCGGTCCAGGGAAGACATGGCTTGGCAGTTCGGCTGGACTGTTCCCATGAGGCACAGGGTCAGACTGATTTGCATATGGCCATGTCTGAACTGAGGTGGTGGAGTGAGCTAAAGAATGATGATGGATTAAACCAGATCAGTTGACTGGGGGTGAGTGTTTGATTGGCTCAAGCGTTCGTCCATCATCCCCTTTGTATCGCTTTGTTCGCCCTAAGTTGGCGGGGTATGCCCAGACGTGGGTCCCTTGCTCACTTTGCCACTGGATTCAAGCAAGCCTGGCTGATGGCGGCTGGAATGCCAGAAACCGGTCCTAGGATGCTTGTTTCCGGTCCAGGAAGACATGGCTTGGCAGTTCGGGCTGGACTGTTCCCATGAGGCACAGGGTCAGACTGATTTGCATATGGCCATGTCTGAACTGGGGTGGTGAGTGAGCTAAAGAATGATGATGGATTAAACCCAGATCAGTTGACTGGGGGTGAGTGTTTGATTGGCTCAAGCGTTCCGTCCATCATCCCCTTTGTATCGCTTTGTTCGCCTAAGTTGGCGGGGTATGCCCAGACGTGGGTCCCTTGCTCACTTTGCCACTGGATTCAAGCAAGCCTGGCTGATGACGGCTGGAATGCCAGAAACCGGTCCTAGGATGCTTGTTTCCGGTCCAGGGAAGACATGGCTTGGCAGTTCGGGCTGGACTGTTCCCATGAGGCACAGGGTCAGACTGATTTGCATATGGCCATGTCTGAACTGGGGTGGTGGAAGTGAGCTAAAGAATGATGATGGATTAAACCCAGATCAGTTGACTGGGGTGAGTGTTTGATTGGCTCAAGCGTTCAGTCCATCATCCCCTTTGTATCGCTCTGTTACGCCCTAAGTTGGCGGGAGTATGCCCAGGCGTGGGTCCCTTGCTCACTTTGCCACTGGATTCAAGCAAGCCTGGCTGATGACGGCTGGAATGCCAGAAGCCGGTCCTAGGATGCTTGTTTCCGGTCCAGGAAGACATGGCTTGGCAGTTCGGGCTGGACTGTTCCCATGAGGCACAGGGTCAGACTGATTTGCATATGGCCATGTCTGAACTGGGGTGGTGGAGTGAGCTAAAGAATGATGATGGATTAAACCCAGATCAGTTGACTGGGGGTGAGTGTTTGATTGGCTCAAGCGTTCGTCCATCATCCCCTTTTGTATCGCTTTGTTACGCCCCTAAGTTGGCGGGGTATGCCCAGGCGTGGGTCCCTTGCTCACTTTGCCACTGGATTCAAGCAAGCCTGGCTGATGACGGCTGGAATGCCAGAAACCGGTCCTAGGATGCTTGTTTCCGGTCCAGGAAGACATGGCTTGGCAGTTCGGGCTGGACTGTTCCCATGAGGCACAGGGTCAGACTGATTTGCATATGGCCATGTCTGAACTGGGGTGGTGGAGTGAGCTAAAGAATGATGATGGATTAAACCCAGATCAGTTGACTGGGGGTGAGTGTTTGATTGGCTCAAGCGTTCCGTCCATCATCCCCTTTTGTATCGCTTTGTTCGCCTAAGTTGGCGAGGGTATGCCCAGACGTGGGTCCCTTGCTCACTTTGCCACTGGATTCAAGCAAGCCTGGCTGATGAGCGGCTGGAATGCCAGAACCGGTCCTAGGATGCTTGTTTCCGGTCCAGGGAAGACATGGCTTGGCAGTTCGGGCTGGACTGTTCCCATGAGGCACAGGGTCAGACTGATTTGCATATGGCCATGTCTGAACTGGGGTGGTGGAGTGAGCTAAAGAATGATGATGGATTAAACCCAGATCAGTTGACTGGGGGTGAGTGTTTGATTGGCTCAAGCGTTCCGTCCATCATCCCCTTTTGTATCGCTTTGTTCGCCCTAAGTTGGCGGGGGTATGCCCAGACGTGGGTCCCTTGCTCACTTTGCCACTGGATTCAAGCAAGCCTGGCTGATGACGGCTGGAATGCCAGAAACCGGTCCTAGGATGCTTGTTTCCGGTCCAGGGAAGACATGGCTTGGCAGTTCGGGCTGGACTGTTCCCATGAGGCACAGGGTCAGACTGATTTGCATATGGCCATGTCTGAACTGGGGTGAGTGGAGTGAGCTAAAGAATGATGATGGATTAAACCCAGATCAGTTGACTGGGGGTGAGTGTTTGATTGGCTCAAGCGTTCCGTCCATCATCCCCTTTTATGCTCGCTTTGTTCGCCCTAAGTTGGCGGGGTATGCCCAGGCGTGGGTCCCTTGCTCACTTTGCCACTGGATTCAAGCAAGCCTGGCTGATGACGGCTGGAATGCCAGAAACCGGTCCTAGGATGCTTGTTTCCGGTCCAGGGAAGACATGGCTTGGCAGTTCGGGCTGGACTGTTCCCATGAGGCACAGGGTCAGACTGATTTGCATATGGCCATGTCTGAACTGGGGTGGTGGAGTGAGCTAAAGAATGATGATGGATTAAACCCAGATCAGTTGACTGGGGGTGAGTGTTTGATTGGCTCAAGCGTTCCGTCCATCATCCCCTTTTGTGCTCGCTTTGTTCGCCTCTAAGTTGGCGGGGGTATGCCCAGACGTGGGTCCCTTGCTCACTTTGCCACTGGATTCAAGCAAGCCTGGCTGATGACGGCTGGAATGCCAGAAACCGGTCCTAGGATGCTTGTTTCCGGTCCAGGGAAGACATGGCTTGGCAGTTCGGGCTGGACTGTTCCCATGAGGCACAGGGTCAGACTGATTTGCATATGGCCATGTGTGAACTGGGGTGGTGGAGTGAGCTAAAGAATGATGATGGATTAAACCCAGATCAGTTGACTGGGGGTGAGTGTTTGATTGGCTCAAGCGTTCCGTCCATCATCCCCTTTGTATCGCTTTGTTCGCCCTAAGTTGGCGGGGTATGCCCAGGCGTGGGTCCCTTGCTCACTTTGCCACTGGATTCAAGCAAGCCTGGCTGATGACGGCTGGAATGCCAGAAACCGGTCCTAGGATGCTTGTTTCCGGTCCAGGGAAGACATGGCTTGGCAGTTCGGGCTGGACTGTTCCCATGAGGCACAGGGTCAGACTGATTTGCATATGGCCATGTCTGAACTGGGGTGGTGGAGTGAGCTAAAGAATGATGATGGATTAAACCCAGATCAGTTGACTGGGGGTGAGTGTTTGATTGGCTCAAGCGTTCCGTCCATCATCCCCTTTTAGTATCGCTTTGTTCGCCCTAAGTTGGCGGGGTATGCCCAGGCGTGGGTCCCTTGCTCACTTTGCCACTGGATTCAAGCAAGCCTGGCTGATGACGGCTGGAATGCCAGAAACCGGTCCTAGGATGCTTGTTTCGGTCCAGGGAAGACATGGCTTGGCAGTTCGGGCTGGACTGTTCCCATGAGGCACAGGGGTCAGACTGATTTGCATATGGCCATGTCTGAACTGGGGTGGTGGAGTGAGCTAAAGAATGATGATGGATTAAACCCAGATCAGTTGACTGGGGGTGAGTGTTTGATTGGCTCAAGCGTTCCGTCCATCATCCCTTTTGTATCGCTTTGTTCGCCCTAAGTTGGCGGGGTATGCCCAGACGTGGGTCCCTTGCTCACTTTGCCACTGGATTCAAGCAAGCCTGGCTGATGACGGCTGGAATGCCAGAAACCGGTCCTAGGATGCTTGTTTCCGGTCCAGGGAAGACATGGCTTGGCAGTTCGGGCTGGACTGTTCCCATGAGGCACTGAGGGTCAGACTGATTTGCATATGGCCATGTCTGAACTGGGGTGGTGGAGTGAGCTAAAGAATGATGATGGATTAAACCCAGATCAGTTGACTGGGGGTGAGTGTTTGATTGGCTCAAACGTTCCGTCCATCATCCCCTTTGTATCGCTTTGTTCGCCCTAAGTTGGCGGGGTATGCCCAGACGTGGGTCCCTTGCTCACTTTGCCACTGGATTCAAGCAAGCCTGGCTGATGATCGGCTGGAATGCCAGAAACCGGTCCTAGGATGCTTGTTTCCGGTCCAGGGAAGACATGGCTTGGCAGTTCGGGCTGGACTGTTCCCATGAGGCACAGGGTCAGACTGATTTGCATATGGCCATGTCTGAACTGGGGTGGTGGAGTGAGCTAAAGAATGATGATGGATTAAACCCAGATCAGTTGACTGGGGGTGAGTGTTTGATTGGCTCAAACGTTCCGTCCATCATCCCCTTTTGTATCGATATGTTATCTAAAGCATTTCCGGATTTAGATGGCTGGAATTGGGCTCTAGAAGTACAAAGAGCCCATCGGGTTCCATTCAATATCAAACAGCCTGTAAGACCGGACACGAAGCCCCACGCCATACTTGTTTATTTTGGCAATTTTTTATTGCGACAAGCAATATACGATAAGGCTAAGCCAACAACGAAGCGCAGCGGTGGGGACTATTTTTTCTTTGTCCACCCAGATTTCTGCCATTACACGGTGGAGAGACGATGGCGCCTTCGCCAGATGATCAAGCCAGTGCAAGATCGGGGGGGGCAAGCATACTTGCTGCACCCAGCTCGCCTAAAGGTGATCAAGGGAGATCATACTCGATTCTTCACCTCCGAGATCAAAGTTAAAGAATATTTGGAGGACTGGGACCTTAAATCTTAGACTGATTAACTTTATATCCGAGTGTTTTCCTATTCTTTTTTTTTTTATTGATTTTGGGGTTTTTTCTTCTCTTTTATCTCAACTCATTACTCTATCTTATCTTCTCTAAAAAGGGGAAAAGAGAGAAAGGAGAAAGGGAGGGAAGAGAGAGGAAGGGGAAAGGGGGAGAGGGAAAGGAGGGAGTAAAGAAAAAGTGAGGGAAGGGAAAAAAAAGGGAAGGGAAATAGAATAGAAAAAAAAATTAAGAAAAAAAAAAAAAAAGAGCTTCTTTCATGTCCTAGCTGCCAGGAAACAAAATATACGGATCAGGGGGGCAGCAACCATCACAACAGACTAAGCTAGTCTGGATGCCTTTCTACAGGGGATGGGGTGGGGGAGGGGTTCAAGGGCACGGGGGGCTCTGGAGGGTGGAAAGGAAGGGGAGATACATTTGATTTTGAGTGTGTTTGATTGTGATTGTGTCAGAGGGTGAATGCAGGAATGAGTCAGTGGCTAGACGAAAGGATGCATTTGTGCAAAGATGAGTGGCAGAGTGCTATATGATGACATACCCATCAATGATACAAAATACTTTTTCAGTCATAAGCCAGACCTATTGGCATTGCCAATACTTGTTGATCTAATGGGTATCAATATAAATTACAACCTAGTGCAAAATTGGCATCTATTCCTTGTGAGGAGGGAGCCAGTAGATGTGGACTCGGCAAGCCACATTGCAACATATTTTATTATTATTGGATGAGGCAAATTCAGCTTGATAGCATTAATCTGTCGAACATTTATAAAGCATTACTATGATAGTGGAATCCTCAATGGTTCAATTTGACCTTGCAAGTATTTTGGAAAAATGGACTGCTTACACCCATTTCATAGTTTGCTGAACTTGCTCCAACCACCCCAAAAAGAAGGCCAGGCATACTCTTTAAAATGTATAATACATTTCCAATATATTTCCATCACTACTCCTATTTGCTGGATTCACTCAAGCAGACCATCCAGCAGCTGGAAAACCCACATCAGCAAATCAAGTAAAATGGTCAAATTAATATTTAATTTTTATTTCTACAAATATTTTCCCCCTAAAAAGCCCTTAACATAGATCACCATTAAATATGATGGTGTGTCATTCTCATCTTTGGAAGGCACACTCTTCTGCCCATCTCTAAAGTAAAGATATGGTGGCCCCTGCATTTGCAGCCCGCGGCAGACGAATTGAAGAGCAGGGGGTGGTTGCGGCCCCACTCTGGCATTGAAAGTAATGGCCATTATCCAATCTTAACATGGCTACAATTGCAAACATTTCACAAGTTGATATGTCAGCTGCATCCCAAAACCACTTGCACGTCTGCCTAATTTATATTAATAATTCGGTCATATGATCCAAGCCCCACCAATAGTTAATTGAGCCAGGATCCCATGCCGCTGAATGCCTTTGCCTCTGACCGTCCTTTGCTTGTGCGCCTGCCTGTCCTTGCCTGGGTTCCTATGCCCTACTGCCTGGGTTCCAGTTCACTTTCCCCTCAGCTTCAGACTGTCTTTCCCTGCACTCCTGTTTGCCTAACCCTGCAGTTCTGTGCAACTTTTCCTGTGCTCCTGTATGCCTTTCTCGTGTACTCCACCTGCTCGTTCGCTCTACACCTGTGTACCTTCCTTTCTGCTCCTATCCGCCCTTACCCTCTGCTCTTATCTGCTTTCCTGCCCTCTACCCCCGTTTTCCTGCATGACTTCCCCTTAGCTCCTGACTGCCTACTGTCCACTATCAAACTTCTGAGCCTAAATTGTCGTTCATTAGACAAACATCATTTAGATGTCTATGACTTGCTTCAGGCAGATCTTCCGGATGTCCTTTTTTTGACTGAGACATGGTTAACTGAGACCACAGTGGTAGAACCTGGCCTGGCTCTCCCCAGGGATACAGTATTCTGACACTAAACCGAGGTTCCAGGGGGGCGGCTTAGCAGTAATATTTAAGTCCGATCTCATATGTTCCTTGGTAAAGGAGTCTGTGGAGGGGTGTGAATGCGGTCTTTTTCGGATCTCGCCTCACGCCAACTATACTATGACCGGGCTCTTAATTTACCGCCCTCCTGGTCCTTCTAGGGAGTTTAGAGACGCTCTCATCGAAGTCCTAAGTCCCCTAGCGATGAAAGCTGCCAACTTCAGTGTCATTGGTGATCTTAACTTACACTTGGATAATTCCAAGGACATAGAAATTACCAACTTCCTGGCTGATTTGGAGGCGTGCCAGTTGACCCAACGGGTCCAGGGACCCACGCATTCTGCAGGCCATTTATTAGACCCTGTCTTTTCTAACCTGTCCTTCCTTACGGTCCATACACCATCACCGGTATGCTGGTCGGATCACTTTCTAGTGTCTATGATACTGGCAGGTGTTGAGCCAGTTAAGAGGGCTTCTGAAAGGCTCTGCTTTAGGCGTCCATGGCATAAACTCGATGTCACCTATTTTCATGAGCTTCTTTCTACCACCATGCCTAACAACATGTCATCGGACCCTGTGCTGGCTGATGGTGCTTTTTCGGCCTGGATCTCCCATGCTCTGGACGCCCTGGTTCCTGCCAGGTGGTCCAAGTGTCGTGGCACTAAATCTAGCGCATGGTATAACGGCAGGTTGGCATTCCTACGTAAAGGCTGTAAAAAGTTGGAACGTGCCTGGAGAAGAGACTATGATCCAATGTTAAAGGGTCACTTCCAGTTAGCAATTAAGAAATATCACAGGGCAATTTACTCTGAGCGGGCAGCATATTACTCTAACGTGATTAGAAACAGCAGTAACCCTTCTAAAAGCATCTACTCCATAGTAAAAGATCTCAAAACCGCTGCAGATATACCTACACCTTCTGTAGTATCGGATGCCCAGTGCGAGACCCTTGCTTCCTTTTTTGTGAAGAAGGTAGAAACAATTTATAGATCCTTCCCTCAACAAGAGGTTCTTAAGGGGACTGTGCCCGTACCCTCTTGCAGTCATCTGCTGGTTGCTTTCCCCCCTATCTCTCAAGAGGAGCTGGCGCTGCTCTGCCATAAGATTAAATCTGGCTCTCCTGCCGACCCTCTTAAGCCAGATCAATTCCTGAAATCGCTATCTGTGTTTTTACCATCTTTGAGCCATCTGATCAATCAGTCACTGCTTACATCGACGGTCCCTGGTGCTTGAAGCAAGCCAGGGTGGTTCCCCTGCTGAAAAAGCCCCAGCTCGACACTACTAAACCAGAGAACTTCCGACCCATCTCTCTCTTACCCTGGGTTTCCAAGATTTTGGAATCCTATATCAATTCCATACTCACAGGCTATCTGGAGGAGAACAACTTACTGGACCCCTCCCAGAATGGCTTTCGGCCGGGTCACAGTACGGAATCGGCCCTCTTGGCTGTGACCGAGCATCTGAGGAGGGCCTTAGACGAGGGTCGTACATCGGCACTGATCTTGTTAGATCTCAGTGCCGCATTCTACACCGTCTCCCACCAGATCCTGTTGCAGAGGTTGGGGGAGGTGGGGATCGGGGGCTCTGCTCTTGAGCGGTTTGTTTCCTTTAGCTGATAGGACCTTTCAGGTTGCAGTTCCCCCTTTTGCTTCCAAGACACATACCCTCAAATACGGGTACCGCAAGGCTCAGCTTTGAGCCCAACGCTGTTTAACGTTTATGTGCACCCTTTAGCAGCAGTGGCAAAAGTAGAGGGCTCACAGCAGTGTCTTACGCGGATGATACGCAGTTGGTAGTTGCTCTCTCTGAAGACTCAGGACAGGGCTCATGTAAGTTTCAGAGGGATCTAGAGTTTATATATGAGTGGATGACTGCCAACTGTCTTCAGTTAAATGCCAACAAGTCCGAGGTCCTGCTGGTTGGGAGAAACACTGAGTTGTGGAGCGAGCATTGGTGGCCTGCCAAGCTGGGCGATGCACCTGCTCCCAAACAGGTGGTAAAAAATCTGGGTGTGTGGGTAGATGCCGCCCTTAGCTTTCAGACTCAAACAAAGAAAGTAGCAGGAACCTGTTTTGGCATCTTACGAGGGCTCAAACCAGTGCTGAGGTTTTTGACCCGGCCATGAGGCAGGTAATTATCCAAGCATCTATTCTGTCAAGACTGGACTACGCCAACTCACTCTACCTGGGAGTTAATAAAGTGGAGATCACAAGACTGCAAAGGGTTCAGAATGCTGCCGCCAGAGCCTTGTTAGGTCTGCCCAGGACATGCCCTACTTCCAATGCTATCCGTCGGCTACATTGGTTGCCTGTAGCAAAGCGCATCGAGTTCAAGACTCTGTGCATGTCTTTTAAAATTTTGAATTCTTCCTCCCCAGACATTTTGGCTAATCTGCTTACAACTTACATCCCCTCCCGCCAACTTCGGTCTATGGGCCAGCATCTGGCGGTGGTCCCACGGGTGAGGAGGGTGCGTGCTGGTGGACGTTCTTTTGGTGTATTGGTGGCCAGACTTTGGAACGCGCTCCCCACCGTCATTCGTAGCATGGAAAACTATATGGCATTTCGCAGGGCCATTAAAACGTATCTCTTTCCATCATAGACTGTTGTGTGTTGTTTTTCTGACCTGCTGTTTTTTGTTCAGCGCTGGGACGCCCCTTTGCTGGGGCAGCTGATGGCTTTATAAAACCACATAACATACTGTTGAGCTCGTGACTGCATTTTCCATTTTCAATTTGTGTTGGTGGTTCTCCCAGCACTCATTTTTGGGGACCACTACTTATTATTTCACCATCAGACTTTGTAAAAGAGCAAGAAAGAGACATGCAGACGAGTGAGAAAGATGAAGGAAGAGTAAGATTAGAAAACAGTGGCAAAGGGAGGAAGCAGGGATGAAACAGAATCAGCAATTGTGAGAAAAAGAGACCCGAAGTGTCTGGTAGTAGGAAAAAAGGCAAGAGGTGAAATCAAAAGAAGGAAGCTTTGGTATTCGATAACCCTGACATTTGACAACACAGGCAGTGGGCCACTAAGTTCAACTTTGAGCCTCTCCACTTTTTAGGCCTGGTGTTAGCTAATTCCTTTTGAATTTACTAAAGTTATATCCATAATGTATAGGGGTTTTCAGCTGTTGTTCTGTTATTGTGTCATTCACATTTTTCTTCAGCCCACAACAGCATATAGCATAGGGTAGTAGGTCAGCCCACTTCAGTCATTGGCTAACTTCACAGTGAGTACTGTCATTCCGCCCTTTCACAAGGAGCACATCCACGCACAAAGTAGTTCCCTTAACAAATACTATTTGTTTTATGAGACCAAAATATATTTTTTCCTTTGGACAATATATATTTTTCTAGGCTGATGAGGGCCCAGCAGCTTCCCCAACAATCAAAGTTTGCCAAAAGCAAAAATCTGGCACTAGAGTAAGGGCTTCGACACGTGCTTTTTTTTATTTTTATTTAAAGCAAAGTAAGAAATTAAGCACTGCGCCTATCCATGAAGACCGCCTGCTTTTCTCTGAGCTCCAGTCCGCCTCTCATCTGTGCTTGGTCTCCACAACACTGAAGCAGGCTTGTGTGGCTTGACGTGCGGTGACACTTTTATCAGCAGTGTCATTGCGCTCCAAGTCGCTGCTGTCAACTTTGGATACAGGCCGGATGGGGGCATATGTGCAGTAAGTGCTTTGCGTGTTGGATATATGAATTAAGCTGGCATTCATTCTCCGGGGAGGCTGAGGGAGAAGTAGAGGCATAAGGCCAGGCGCAGGGATGTCGAGATTTATGCTCCCTCGTGCAGCTTCGTACATCATGATGCTGCTGTAGGTCTTCTAAGCAAACTCATAGAGGCTGCCGGGAAACTCCCTAGTCACAGGGCGAGAGGGAAAGGCTTCCCAAATGTGGATTAGGTCCCCTTCATGTTATTTATTTCAAAATAGCTCAATTAGACCTTCCCAGAATTTAGCGCGTGAAGAATTTGCTGCTATGTTGGTGAAGTCCAGCCATGCCCTGGTATTTAAAGTAACTTGAGCGAAAAATATTTACTGGCACGCATTTCCTTCCCTGCTGTGTTTTTTTGTTATTCTCCTACTCCCGTGTTGTCATTAGGTAATGCTTTTCTTTTGGTTTTTATGTGCTGCACGTCATTACATGGCTTTGCGTGTCTTCAGGGAATCCTTGGTGTTGGACACGTAGCAGTCTTTAATATCTTCCTTCGTGACATAAATTTGGCCTCTGCCTGCTCAGGAAGTAATAGGACGGGCAGAGATAAACTTCACATGTTTGTTCCCAGGGAAATAGTGCCAATATCGTCAACACACCCAACCCGCAAAGACACAGCAATACCATAATAAAGAACACACAAGACTCATTGGTTGTTGGAGAAAACATTGCTGCAGGTTTAGTCTGCATAAGAAATATGCCAACATGGTGGGTCAACTTACGGGCGATCCAAGAGCAGGTAGCCCCTATGCTGCTTGCCCACCTGATGAGCCAAATTGCACTGTGGCATAACCAATCGGTGCAAACCATTTTGGGGGATTACCCCTTACATCCTGTGGACCACCAGTCCACCCATTTACTCACGCCCCTTGAGGGCGGAGCGTATCCAGGCAAGCCCCCGGTTGCTCAGGTTTACAACCGCCCGAAGGACTAACGGGCGCCATCGTTTCTCCAGGGTCCTGCCGTAAGGACTTCCTGGGGCTATTTGGCATTTTCACCCTTCTTCTGGTCCTGAAGAGGGTACCCCTATGTACCATTCAGCCTCTGGATCGCCCTGTAACTCCGCCTGCAACACAAAATAACAAGTTATTGGCCTTCATACCCTAGCCACCCATCCAGCCGACACGCCGGGTAAGCGGTAGGGAGGGAGACGGCGTGGAACCTCGGCGCGAAAGGATCGCCGGATGGGCGGGGGAGGTAAATATACCCGGCCCCCGCCCCACTCAGCGCGCCAGAAATGACGATAGGAAGTTCTGGACCCCGGAGGTCCAGACACTAGCCCGTCAGGTTTGTGCCTAATGTGGCACTAAGGTGGCCACCCTCCTATGGGGGCCCCCTGCGTGGGCCGCGGGCAGCCTCATAGTGCCAATATCGGCAACACACCCAACCCGCAAACACAGCAATACCATAATAAAGAACACACAAGACACATTGGTTGTTGGAGAAAAAATTGCTGCAGGTTTATTTTGCATAAGAAATATGCCAACATGGTGGGTCAATTTACGGGCGATCCAAGGGCAGGCAGCCCCTATGCTGCTTGCCCGCCTGATGAGCCAAATTGCACTGTGGCATAACCAATCGGTGCAAACCATTTTGGGGGATTACCCCTTACATCCTGTGGACCACCAGTCCACCCATTTACTCACGCCCCTTGAGGGGGCGGAGCGTATCCAGGCAAGCCCCCGGTCGCTCAGGTTTACAACCTCCCGAAGGACTAAAGGGGCGCCGTCGTTCCTCCAGGGTCCTGCCGTAAGGACTTCCTGGGGCTATTTGGCATTTGCATCCTTCTTCTGGTCCTGAAGAGGGTACCCCTATGTACCATTCAGCCTCTGGATCGCCCTGTAACTCCGCCACAGCTCTGGGTGTGGCACCCGTCATACCCAGGGCCCCCCACCAAGGCAGGCATTCTTACTTGCACCCTGCTGATTCTAGGGCATCACCCAGGTCCAACAAAACAGGTCCATGCCCATACTAGACAAATGGACCCCCCTTCCACATCAAAACATCCTGTGGTCTTGGCATGGAAGAGCAGAGTCTGATAATGCCAGGAACCCTTCTGTTCCGTGAATTTTGCTCCTGGCGCTGTTTTACCCTCCTGCGAGAAATTTCAACGGCCTCTCCAGACCCGGACAATTCCCATTTACCTCTGACATGGTTACCAGTCCTTTTAGCTGGACAATTCACATCTACCTCTGCAGGTGTTCCCCGGCCATATCGGGGAAACCTTGCGATGTAGCACTAAAGAGACCATGCCTAATTCACCGAGCCCTTAAGATTTTATATGATTTTGAATTAGCGATGAACCAAGCCCTCATGCTTGGTGTGCTTGCGCATGGCTTATTTACCCTTCCGTAGGCAAATTCGATGGCCTACACTTAACTTGGGAACTACTGTCTCGGTCTTAACCACAGCTTTATTTACCCCGAAGGGCATGCTCACTGGCCACCTGCTCTCTACTTTAACCATTTTCCAGGAAGAAATCCCTATGGTGCCCTTTGCGCCAATAAGGGCCTTCTTGTTAGGAGTTGTTGCGTCATGTGTTTACCCATTACCGTCCAGTCCCTGGTCTAAGGCTCTGCTGGTAAACATGGTGGAGTTCTCTCCAAGGCCTTCAGTATAATTGTTAACAGTTATTAATTGTGGCCGCACAATACCCTTCTCTCTACCCGCTGGCCTCCGTTGTATTGGAGTACATCGGCGGCCAGAGATATTACCATAGAAATGAAAACTACTGCTCTCCTCTTGACCAGGCTTCTGCGTGGTATGCTCTCTGTGTTCACTGTGTACCGTTATGTGCAGTTCCATATGGGGGGGGGGGGGGGGTTGACCAAGCCCTTGGTTACCGCCCTTGCTTGGCAAGTCCACATTTGGAGGTTCACTGATGACCATGTGCGGCACCAAGAGAAATACGGACCCCCTGGGGAGAGTCATGGGGCGGGGACAGGGGGAGTCTAGTGACAGATGCTGTGACGCCATGCTGGAGTCCCCACCCGAATAGTTGCCCACAACCCTGCACACACAGGGGGAGTCTTGTGACAGATACTGTGACGCCCTGCTGGAGTCCCCACCCGAATAGTTGCCCACAACCCTGCACACAATTTTATAGGTTCTACGCAAGATTGCACTTAGTTTGCTCAGAAGTTGAGGTGCACACATATTAACACCTGGTGCTCCAGCGCACCTCAGCCCTGAAGCCCTAAGCCCTTGTTTTACCCCCGTACTTGCTTATTCCCACACCTTGGGGGCTCACACTGATAACTGTGTACTGCACCAGCAGTGGAAGTTTACCTGCTCCTTCAAATTTGAATTTTCCTGGATAATGGAATGCCAAGTATTCTTATTACATTGTAGCCTTTTTATGCTTTTACCCCTTGTTCCCCCATCTTTGGGACAGCAGCACCCTAGTCAGCTGACCCTTCCACATACAGCCTAGCTACTAAGGCTAGCAGGGTAGAGGCTTTTTGCTTGACTGGAGCAGCCTGTAACCTGCCCTCAGTTCCAGGCTGCAATACTTTGCTGAGTTTGACTAGACATTAGCAACGTTGTACTTAGTTTGCTCAGAAGTCGTACTGCACACATTCACACATGGTGCTCCAACGCACATCACCCCTGAAGACTAAGCCCTTGTTTTACCCCCGTACTTGCTTATTCCCAAACTTTAGGGGTTCGCACTGATAATCGTGTACTGCACCAGCAGTGAAAGTTTACCTGCTCCTTCCCAATTTTTTGTTGTTGTTGTTGAATAATGGACATGCCAAGTATTATTAATACATTGTAGCCTTTTTATGCTTTTACCCCTTGTTTAGCCGAGTGCCAGAAAGGTTAGTCAATGCTGTGGATTTGAGGACACGGAGTAACATACGAGCAATTTTACCTGCACCTTCTAAACATGACTGCAAATGTGCACTGGTAATAGTCAGCATTGGTGTTCCAAACCCATATATTTTTTTTTTCTCCCCCCAACACTCTTGGAGTATCAGCACCTATTTTGGCATGACAAACTAACGCAACCCACCTGGCTGACTGGTGGGTCTAGCGTATGTAGCCGATAACCCAGCCTTTGCTAGAGGTATACCAGTGTGTCAAACAGGGCCAATGCTTTTGCCTGTGAGACCCTGGAGTAAATCATACGCACAAATTGCATGCCCTTTATTTTTCCATTGCCTGCAAGTCCATCACCGTCTGAAGGTGATCTACAGCTGCTGAGTCACCCTTCTGCTGTCCCCACCCTGGCGTGAGTGGCCCCATGCAAAACTTCTGTTAAAGTATCCCAGGAAGCAGACAAGTGGATGGTAAGAACGGTAGGACAGTCTGAACAGGACCGAATCCCAGTCTAACTGCGGACTTTGAATGGATGTTGTGTTGCCGTACAGGTGCACCCCCCTAGTGTGGATTTCCCAGAAACCAGGTTGGAAGTATTGCTGGGATGCCGGGGAGGAAATGTAGGTAGCATTACTACACTGTCAGCCAGCGTCCTCTAACAAGTGTATCCCACACCTTGATGACCCTGCCCCCCTTTTACGGGCACCACTCCTAAACCACCTATCTGGACCAGCTATGGGACAGGCAGTCTCATAGCAATAAGTGACGCATCCAGTGGAACCCACTGGTATGCAGAGGGACATTACTGTTAACTGGCCACTAAGTTTGCACCTCACCCAAATTATTGATACAACTGTATTAAACCAATGTTGTGTCATAGTCCAGTACCGTTGGGGAATTGTCTTTTTGTGCCTCACCAAGTCAGTCAGTCCCTTCCTCATTTATCCAGATAAAATTTTGCAGTAATTGCATACTATCTGGGATGAAAGGTTGATAGACGCAACAGGGATTGATCCTGTGACCATGAGGTTGAAACCACCACTATACCCAGCAGGTGAATCAGTCCAGGCTTTCTTTGCCATGACCCCTCCTATGCCCTTTGAAATCACCATAAAACCTGCAAGTGGCCATGTGGCAGGCACCCAAGCGGGACCTGGCAGTCCTCTTTAACCTTCCTATCCTTGCAGCATAGCAGCACTCACTGCTGCAGATGTCTTGTTGCTCGAGCGTCCAATACTCGCCCCTATTGGACTCGCACCTACTGTAAAGTGACACATTTTGGACTTGTCCGTCAGATTAAGTTTATCGCCTTAGATCAATTTGAGTGACCAGTGCAAGTGAATATCACAGAACCAAGTGTGGACAATAAGTGACACCAATTGAACAGACAGAAGCTTACTGTGGGTGGGTTGTCCAAATGTAGCTTGGATGTGGTGGAATTACCCACCCCACGTGCATCAATTACTGTACAGCTCCGCTCCCACTCCCCAGGATGTGAATGGTAGCAATATGAGTGGTCCAAATGACATCCATGTCAAATCTAAGATTCACAGATTATGTTCCAAATGCAGTCCCCCCATGGAGGGTCTTGCAAGGAACCCTATGCCTCTCTGAGTGAAACCTAGCTACTTTGCGCTCAGTGCACATACATGTCATTAAGACAGACCCTAGCAACAACTTGGCGCACTGCTGCTACGGGAGGATACAATCTGTTGCCCCCGGCACTAGGTGGCCACTTGTTAACATTTGGATGGCCACAACTGTTTATATAGCTATTTTTACAATTGCATCTGATGGGGGGGACATCTAGAATGACTTTGTCCTGCAACTATGTGGAATCACAAAACTGTCAGCATAACTCGACCATGTTCCTAACTAGGGACAAAATCGAGCATCATGCCCCCAGGCGTGCACGGATTGCCTGCAGGGGGTTTCGTGTACATACATAAAAAGACGTAACTAAAATAGCATTAAAGTTGGGTATAGCCTAGGTGATTGTTCCCTTCAAGTCCTGTATGGGGCCTACTTCACACTTAAAGAAATGCCTACTCTCTTGAAGGAGAATGATGCACAATTGAACTGGTGGCTATTAGCGTTACTCACGCCTGCATATACTATGCTCAGAATAGGGAACACTTGCTCTATAATCCCCTGGATTCTTGCCTGGCATTCCTTCATGCCCAGATATACAAAGCGATAAGGCTCTACTTGGCCATAATGACCCGAAAGACACCCCAATCCCGCAGAGACAAGATGAGGTATGTTAACCTGCCCCCAACTCTGCGGAAACAACAACATGTGCGAGCTTGCGACAAACCTCTGGAAAAGCTTGCCAACCAGCAAACCATCTCTCGAACCCGGGGGTCATGCAGCCACTCCTAGGCCTGAATATTAACCAGGTTAAGATTATGAATGGTATCGAAGGACCCATCTCTCGGCGCATGCTTGCAACACTTTCAACTGCATCACCCTAGTCAGTAAAACCAATGCAGGGTAGCATGCGAAGCATGAGCCCACGCCGAAATTTCCGGCCTGTGCGAGCAGACCACGCATTCATTGCTCCCCAATCCGTCTAAACTGTCGATAATAACCCTAGGCTGTTGTGCGGCTCGCCCCACCCAGCTTAAACCCGCTGGACATGACACAGTTGCAATTCAACGGATAATTAGTCAAAGACATGTCAGCGGTAGGCCAATCCTCCCTTCAGATTTAAACAAGGTATTGATTAACAAGCATGCTCATCTATTGCAGGAGTCGTCCCCATTTGACTGGCACAAGGTGTACCTTAAGGGGTAATTATCTTGCACCGTTATCCAATGTGCCACCTGCACACTTAAAAGCACTTATTAAAGCCACCCGCTGTGCTACTGGTTCTGGCCCAAAACCAGACGCCCCCTTGGCATTGGATTAAAAATGTAAGCTGACGTATGAGCTAGGTATTGCGTGCCACATAGTCCTGCCTCTTCTGCTATTGTACCTGTCAATTAATTTATCCCGTAACATTGGACCTACAGCCAGCCAGGACCACTGATCCTGCCACTGGTTGGCAGTTGCGCAAGGCAAACGAGCAACACTTTGGCTAACTCGCAAGAATATTGACAATGCTTCCGTTCTGAAGTGATGAGACTGTGCAAGCTCTATCCTGAGTTTCTTTGAAATACATCAGTCTCAAAAAACCCTACCACATTACAACTTACTAATAGTGTTACTCCAGAGCTCGCATGCTGCACAAGCTATCAGCGCGCTTCACTTGAGCACCAGTTGCGATACAGACTGACCCATTCATTTGTCATGCACGGGGGGATTGAGTGATTTGCCCAGAATCACAGGCTGTTGGGCGTTCCTGCTGCGACTCGAACCTGGTTCCCCAGCAAGGCACTGACCCAGCCCAACCCTGCTTGGCTTCCGCCCAGCCAGTGCATGTGCTTACCAGCCCAGAATCGCCGTCCGGATGGGCGCCCTATTATAGCCCACCAAAACAGGCTGCTCCCGTCACCCCACCCTAGCTGGCACCAGGCGCCACTGCCACTGCTCCGCCGATGCTGCCCGACTGCCTCACTATGGTAACAGGCAGAAGGAAACAAGCTGCAATGCGACCAGCCCGCTGCAGTTGTGAATAGGATTAATGCAAGCTACCACAAGACGTAGCAGGAATACAATCTAGTAATCAACAATATAATTAATAAGGACCAACCAGGCTAACTACGAAGTAATGCCCCCAGCAGGCGTACTGTTCAATTAGCATTGTGAGTGGTCCTATAACAAATTTAGCCAAATGTGTACATTTGTGAAAGAGGCTGCGATGCATGTTTCATGCCTTGGGCTACTCAAACACACTTACGCACAGTAAACTGTACTAACATCAACACTGTGGGACCCTGTAGTTAATTAAACTTGCCAACCAGACACAGGGATATGATAGGGTTTTGTGATCATATTGTGCATAAAGCCAGCTTAAATCTGCCCAGGGAATAGGCAGCTGACGCAGCCAATCATATTATTGTGAATTCAAGTAACTGAACATGTCGCAACAACAGTTTCATTTAATTTTAGTCCACCTGTATGAACGATGGAGGAATGAGGCCTTCGCCGCCCTGCAGCCCAGCATTTAAGATTGAAATAACTAGTTAGCGCATGGATATTGCAACAGTCACCCCGGAAAACTACCCTTTCTTAACCTGGAGACAGCCACAACTTCACAACCAATGCATCTAGAGACCTTGTCACAAAAGTTTAGGTGTCTGATGAAAAGGGGCACCACCTGTGTATGTTGACTCGTATATTCTAAATCAACCTGGACTACCCCTAGCAGTCACACCTGACGTGAATGGTACATGTGATGTCCTATTGACCCGTGGCTTTATCCCTATTCCATGTACTCTGCTGTAACGGAGCGCTTCTGTACATTCGGATGATACATGCTCCTCAAGAGGATGCTTGGGATGCCAAGGATCTGTATCTGATGGCTCAGTCACACTAACCAGACAAACACAAAGCATTGAGTCCCCATCTCAAGTGTCACTGCTCCTGCAGCAGCCAGAACAGGAAGCAACTGTGTGTGGCAACCTCCATAGTTTCCTCACTATGTTGAACCCACATGCACTGTCTACATTCAGAACACCCAGAATGATGTCAGAAGGGCGGGCGGCCCAACAGCAGCCAGCAGCGCCGGAAGCGGAGCCCACGAAATCCCCACAGCAAAAGGCCTCAACCCGGCAACCAGAGCAGGCAGCACACAAGGACCAACCAGCAATGGACCGGCGCACCGCGCCCTCCCCACATGTGGCAGTAAGTGCTCAGCTCGTCACCCAAACGCGACAAGTGCACAGAGCAGAGAATTGCAAAATGTACTCCATTGAGAGCACCCACACGCGTCATCCCAACGTGATCAAGACATGGCGGCGGCTCCATAGGACTTAGCACATACATCAAACAACGAAAATGCAAGAAAAACGGCAATGCACCAAACCATCGCCAATTGGTCCCCACGCGCCGCCCACCCCGGTCGCCAAGCTGAGGCCCTCCGCTGCAGGGATCCTCAACTCCCTTGCACCGCCGACAGCCGCCGAGCCGCCTGCCCCTCCAACATCACCCCAGGTGCTGTCGGAGAGAGCTCCGTTCGGACAGGCTCTCCAGTTTCGCCCCTCGCAACTACCGGGAGTGGCTCAGTGTCATGAGCCGTCTGGCACCAGTGAAAGCGCTGCAGGCGCTCGTGCATGAACCCATGCAGGGCTGGAAAATAACTGCCTATTTATATGGCCTTTTTTACTTGATGGTTGTTTATAGACCTGATGGATGGAGGGCTGAACAGCAAGCGCTGAACTCGCTGAGCTACCTTTACAGCGAGACTACTGGCTCACAGGGTAATCTGAGGCTGCCCGCGGCCTCCTACAACATGCAGCTCTCCTGTCCCTCGCAAGCCGGGAAAAAACAGGCGGCACTCCGGCGGCCGCAGCCGCCGGCCCCACCATCTGCACACAACGGAACTGGGAACCCAGGCCGCCTCAAACCCCAGACCGCCAACACTAACAAGGCTGGTCGGCCTAGACAAAGGCCCCACCCGGCCCCTCCCTCCCGGCCCGCACTCACCTCGACTCCCGTGAACACGATCACGCGAGCCTGGACAATGTAACCATCCACACGTCTAGACGGCGTGGAACCTCGGCGCGAAAGGATCGCCGGATGGGCGGGGGAGGTAAATATACCCGGCCCCCGCCGGAAATGACTATAGGAAGTTCCGGACTCCGGAGGTCCAGACACTAGCCCGTCGGGTTTGTGCCTAATGTGGCACTAAGGTGGCCGCCCTCCTATGGGGGCCCCCTGTGTGGGCCGCGGGCAGCCTCAGAGACCTGGCTTCTCCTCGCCTCCATAATATGGGAACTGCTTAGAGGAGAGAGCGTGCGTGGACGCCCCCAGAACTCTTCATTATTTATTCTCCTTATCTGCACAATCAGCGACTACCAGACGTAAATCTTCATTTGAGAACCGAACCGGAGCTAATTTTAAACTAACTATAGGTCTGTGTTGAAAAGCTCTAAGTATCAATGTTTGTAACAGTACAAAAATATACCGACGGTAGATTTGAAAATAACCTTTTTTGAGGGGGGTGGTTCTATAGCACGAACTCGAACCGAAGGTATCAGAGTGCTTTACATGAGCACCAGTTGCGTTACAGACGGACACATTCATTAGGTCGAGCCTAGCACAGCACGCAGCGCTGCTCTAGGAGATGACCTTTTGGAATCGGGCTGCACTTTTTAAACACTCGTGCTTGTGGTGGCATCCACCTTGTGGGAGCGAGCAGCGGCGCGCAGGGGCCATCTGTTTCCAATTAGCATGGCCGCGCGCGTTTGTTGACATTTCTCTACTCTCGCTCCCCTGCCTGTGAATCCATGAGGCATTGCATCCCCTGCCACTCCCCCTTGTGCCTGGTGCTCCTGTCCCTTCCCTCACCCCTCTTGCCAAGTTACTTGCCTGGTGCAAACCCTCTGAGCTGGATTCCGGAGTGTGCAGCTGCTCACACTCTTACAATAAACATGATAAAACAGACATATTTACTCGCTTTGATGTCCTCCTTCGAGCCCCGAGACACCGTAATTCTGCCTGATAGGATGTGGTCGTAAACCCCTCCTCCCATGTTACTTGTTTCACAGAGCCTGCCTCCCCGGGGCTGTGTGCAGATGCGTGTCGGGCACAGCTCCGGTTCGGGCTGGTTTCACCTTTGGATGTAGACAGTCAATATTGTTCACTCATTAGCGCTGTGAAATGCTACAAAGTGGTATCGAGCGCAATAAAATAAATATATTTTTAAGGTATCACTGTGAAGGAGAGTTTGGAAAGTAACAATTGCCTCACCTCTGCTTAATGGAAAAAATAATTTGGACGTGCAGCACCGGAAAAGGCTTGCAAGAACATTATTATAAACTTCTCGAGGGTGGTGGCTTCTCGACTACCAAGTTGTCATGTTCCTGCTCTTATCGCGCTTCGGCTCAGGCCAGGGTTGGTGCAGGGAAGAGTCCCGGCAGACGGCACCGCACAAATGAAAACATGCGGAGCTTGTTGCCTTACACTGTGGAAATGAATGTGTGCGTCTGAGTGAGTGAGAAAGACGTTTGACCTCCGTTTCTAAAAGACGCGCTGAAAGGCATACTGAGTTCTGGTTTGGCTGATGATGAAACGTTCAAAATAGATGCAATTTGCAACCCATGGCTGGAAACGAAAAAACAAGCGCCCATTGGTATTATTTATGCGGAGACTGGCTATCTAAGGGTTTTCTTTCTGTATGTACCTTCAAGTAATAAAGGTCTAGACTGTGCCCTTACTTTTTCCCTTCTTTCCTTCCTTTCCATCTTCTTTCCTTTCTAGCTTCCACCTTTCGTTTCTTCCAGTCTCTTTTCTGCACTCTTTACTTTCTTTCTTCACACATTGCTTTCTATCTTACACAATTCCATCCAAAGTTTTTTCCTTGTTATTTTTTCTTTCTATATTCCTTCCAGTCTTTTTTCCTCTTTCTTCCTTACATGGAGACTATGGACATATAGGGATTAGAATGCTATTTTTTAATCAGTTGGGTCTGCATTTACATCTTGCTATTGGCCCTCTGCTCCACGGCAGAAGCGGGCTAATAGTTCTTAAAGCACCTTAACGCCATGAATTTTGAATTTCTAGGCGCAGGCGGCTAGAGAACCTGGGAGGTGGGGGGAGTCCGGGTCTGCTGTAGATGCGCCATGAAACCGTATGATGAACGTGCGCTCTACAAATTCTTTTAACATAGCATAACGGATGTCATGGATGGATCAGCATTAAAAGGGTACATCCTTTTATTGGTCGTGCACAGTCAGCTCACTGGACAGTGCAGTTCAGTGATGAGAAACAAGGCCATTGCTGGTTTTCTGTGAAGAGTTTCTGCATATAAAATATTGCCAGGGAACAATGTTCAGTTTTTATTGAAGGCCCATCAGGTTAAAACAGGTTAGCATTTTCTTTAATAGCCCAGCTTTAAACAAAGTTAATGCTGATCGCTTCTCGACCCCCTATTAAAAAGTATTGTAACGGTTGCAAGCTTTAATATTAATATTATTATTTCCAGCACTCTTCCCGCATACCTCAATATACTATACAATAGTTATGTCTTAATAAAGATATAATAATATTCAACATAACAAATCTGGCAGGAATTGGAAGCTGTACTACAAAAATATTTTTTTTATATCACACTGTTTTATTCCACAGCTTTAAACTGGACTATTTTTTTTAAATACACCTAAGTGTTGGATTTTATATTGTACCACCAGATCTGTGGATATTAACGAATGTCGTTTTAATATGTTTTATTTATACTTTGTGATGAATTGTGTTTAGTGGCTGTTGGCACAATTATTCCATGTGTGAAAGGTGATTTTGTTTACAGTAAAGCTGAAAGCACTTCACAATGAATCTTAATCCGAACTTTGAGAGGCAGGGGGTATGTATAGTCGCTTCTCTCAGGCAGTGCATAATTATGCGACATTTGTCTGCAGTGGTAACTGGACTCTGCTTCAGCAGGGCTATACTGTGACAACTTCCAGCATTTCAAATCCCCTTGACCTGCAGTACAGTGTTCTGTGCATTTATGATCCCAGTACCGCGGTACGGTTTTATTTGTCTATTGAATTGCTGCTGGTAACCATTGCGCATGTAACTGCTGTTCACTTGCTAGGTTTCATTTTGTTTTCCTGTCCTTTACTTGATCACTCACTCCCTCCCTTCCTGAACATGTGAATAAGTGCAGCACCACTTCAGCACCAGCACAGCACCAGCTCTGCATTAGTGCACCAGCGCAACACCAGCACAGCACCACCTCAACATCAGCACAGCACCACCTCTGCATCAGTGCACCACCACCAGCGCAGCTCCTCCTCCCCACTAGCGCAGCCCCACCTCAGCAGCAAACTCAGCATCAATGCAGTACCACTTCAGCATCAGCGCAGCACCACCTGAGCACCTGCGCAGCACCACCACCTCAGCATGACTCAGAATCAATCAGCACCAGCACAGCATCACTCCGCGCAACCACAGCATCAATCAGCACCAGAGCAGCATCTCTTCAGCATCACTCAACACCACCACAGCGCCACCTCACAATCAGCACAGCATCACTTTGCATCAGTGCACCATCACCAGTACAGCACCAATTCAGGACCAGCACTCCCCCACCATTGCATCAGCACAGCACCACCTCAGCAGCAACTCGGCACCAGTGTACCATCACCTCAGCACAAGTGCAGCACCACCTCAGTATCACTCAGCACCACCTGAGCACCACCTCCACAAAACCACACCACCACCTCAGCATCAGTGCAGCGCCACTTCAGCACAGCACCACCTCAGCAGCACCACCTCAACATCAGCACCATCTCAGCATCAGCACAGCACCAGTGCAGCACCAAGTGAGCACCAGTGCAGCACCACCTCAACATCAGCACAGCACCATTTCAGCCTCAGCACAGCACCACCTCCGCATCAGTGCACCACCACCAGCACAGCCCCACCTCAGCACCAGCACAACCCCACCTCAGCAGCAATTCAGCACCAACAGAGCACCACTTCAGCATCAGCGCAGCACCACCTCAGATTTCAGTGCAGCATCACCTCTGCACATTACCAACTTAGCGTCACTCAGCACCACCTGAGCACCAGTTCAGCACTACCTGAGAACCAGAGCAGAACCACCACCTCAGCATGACTCAGCACCACCTCAGCATAACTCAGCACCACCTCAGCATCACCTGAATACCACAACAGCACCACGTCCGCATCAGCACAGCATCATCTCAGCATCAGCACACCACCTCCTCATCAGTGCACCAACACCAGTGCAGCACCACCTCAAAATCAGCGCAGCACCATCTCAGCATCAGCACAGCACCATCTCAGCATCAGCACAGCACCATCTCAGCAGCACCATCTCAGCATCAGCACAGCACCACCTCTGCATCAGTGCACCACCTCCAGCACAGCCTCATCTCAGCACCAGCGCAGCCCCACCTTTGCACCAGCGCATCCCCACCTCAGCAGGAATTCAGCTCCAATGCACCACCACTTCAACATCAGCTCAGCACCACCTCAGCATCAGTGCAGCATCACCTCAGCACAGCACCAACTCAGCATGACACAGCACCTCCTGAGCACCAGCTCATCACCACCTGAGCACCAGTGCAGCACCACCACCACAGCACCACCTCAGTATCAATCAGCACCACCTGAGTATCACTCAGCACCACCTCAATATCACTCAGCATCACCCGAGCATCACCTCCACACCAGCACACCACCACCTCAGCATCACTCAGCACCACCTGAGTATCATTCAGCATCATCTCTGCACCAGCACACCAACACCTCAGCATCACTCACCACCATCTCAGTCTGCCCTCTTCCCGCTGCTCGTGTTGTAATTCAGGTACTATTTTCCAACCTCCACCCTCCCGTTGTTTATGTCCCCCCTAACAAAAAAAAGCTATATCAAACAAGCTTTCGAACAGGCAGGAATTAGTTGCCACTATTGCAAGGACACAAAAACGAGAGGACATTTTTTATGTTAATTCTTTTTTTTAATAGGGTCATTCAGTTGTATATAATGTCTTCTTGGTTATATATATGGTAACAAAAATGCTTATAACACTTTTTTATTATAACTTTTCAACATGCTGCACAGCAGCCACAATGCTCTACAACATAGCTTAAAGACATCGGCAAAGCCATCAGCTCTGGCTAAACACGTATAATGTCCCAAAGGCGAGACCTATTGGCTATGCCAATGCTTGTTTTTGTTAGGCAGGGGGAGATTAAGTTATTTGCCTTGAATCACAAGATGTCGAGCGTCTCTGCCGAGACTGGAACCCGGTTCCCCAGCTCCGAGGTCAACCGCTCTAGCCGTTTGGCCACATCCCCTACTTTAACCTTGTAAAGGGTTTCATATTTCAAAGCACCTCTCAAGGGCTGTGCATGGTAGGTACACTGTGAGCACTGGACAAAAGGTGCAGATAATGAAGTGTATGTACTGATGGCTGTGTTTTCAACTGAAGCTCATCATCCCCATATGCTTATATGCTTAAATGCGAACCAGAGCTAGGGTCGGAGGAGGAGGGGGGTGGTAGAGGGTGATTGTAGGCTAGAGGATCAAGGGTGAAAGGGGAGAGGGAGAATAATGCTTGCAGAAACTAACCCAAACAGCAGAGGGAAGTGAATAAAAGGCTTGCAGAGGTAGCCAGAGGGAAGATAATGGAATTCTCATGCAGACTGAACAGCAAAAGGTCTGGACCTGGGCATTCACTTACTCACAAATCAAGTGTATAAACGTATTCAAAAGGGAACGGCAAGTGTGACAATGAGGAGGTTTGCTATTGTCCTAAGTGTCGAGCAGCACTGCTTTCACACTGGCCGCTTCCGTACACATTGGTTTGCAAGTCTGCCTTCCTGCTCATTTCTGAGTGAGGAGTGCTGGGTTAGAGGTATTAAGTGGATTCGCTGGATAATCAGTGTTATTGAGGGACAGGACAACCAGATATGGGACAAAAAAGTGCCGCGAAAAACACAATTGTATACCACAACATTTCTACTTTGGTGCCGCAAAATGTGCCCATCAAAGCCGCAATATCCTGGGGGTCTGCTCAATGCATCTTACAGCACGGTTGCCCAAACAAGTTATTTAAAAGTAGGGGGTGTGCAAAGTTACGAAGCAGACATGCAACATCACACATATGTGGTGTGTGAAGCATGTGTGTATATATATATATATATATTTTTTTTTTTTGTTGTTTAGTATTATTTTTTAGGAAAAGAGAGACAGCTTCAGCAGCCCTATGCTGTGTCAGAAACCTGTTCCCACTGCCGTGAAGGGCAGCATGTGGACGTCCTGTTTGGGAATTATCTCAAATAAGAGCTATAGCAGTGGCAGTGCGTCCATTGGGGGCGCTGGGGCGTTGCCCCACTAATGCCACGGCCCCATTCAAATTCTTCGTTCTACTTCTCCGACGCTAATTCCAATCAGGACTCCTGATTGGAATTAGCGTCGGAGAAGTAGAACGAGGGATGCTGAAGGGGGTGGGAGGGGGTGGGGGCGGGGCTGCGGCAGCACTCAGGGAGTTGAGTGACAGCAGCGAGACAGTCACAGCAATAGTGCGCATGTTCGATTTTGGGCTGGTCATTTTTACGATCAGCCCGAACATGCGCACTAGCCTTCCCCTTAAGAGACCGAGGATTGCTTCATGCCGCAGCCCCCGGTCTCCTAATGTGCAGGGAGTATCCCTGCCCTCAACCAATCCTGGTGCTGCCGGAGCAGCGTCAGCAGAGGGGTTGGCAGTGACGTCGCGGCTGTTCCTGTTTGTTGAAGAGCGCGGGACCCCGTCCCAGGAGCAGTCGAGCAGAGGTGGCGCGGACCGGTAAGTTTTCTTTTATTATATTTTAATTTTAAACTTCCCCGGCCCCCCCCCGCGAGTATTGCGAGCCGCGACTTTTAAATCTTTCTGTCAGGGGAACCTATGCGAGAGGAATTCCGTATTTATCCCCGATTATTTGTGCGTGCGAGCCAGCACATGTTACCAGCAGAGTAAGCAAACTTAACTTTGTCGTAGTGAATGTGTGATATGGGTGACTTTGGGGCAATCAGATTTGTACCTGTTAAAAGTGTGTAAGCTCTAATTAATGTAGTCTCTCACTTCTAGGTTAGGATAGCTCGGTCCAGTGTCTTGAACTCACCTGCTAGTGCTAGGTACCCCCTTCTTTCTTTTTCACTGGTACCATTTTACCTCTGCTCTGGGCCTTGAGGGTTTTGAAAAGTGACAGATACAGAACTTTACTCCTCTGGGGTTGGATTACCCGTGGACTTGACACAAGTGATATATTTTCACCTCGGCTTATATGTCTCAGTTACTTGGCAGACGGAAACATAACCTTGCCCTGCTTGGGCTAATGTGTGCAAACGATTAACGTAGAGATACCAGTCCTTTGTCTATAGGAGGTGGGTTGTGGAGACTGGCACGGAGATTGCAGAAAAGCAGTCATCTCCATAACTGTATTGCACACGTGTTTGACAGAGGAACACACAACTCTCATCCACTGAGTACGCGTACAAGTGATTTGCACAGGTATACCGAGCCACATGGTATTGGTGCAGCAAGGGCATGTGTAGACAAAATGAAGCGCAGAACTTTAGTCAGTCCTTTGTGTTTTAGCCAATATTTAGTTTCCGGTCAAGGACTTGTAGTCTTGCTTTTATCTCCATGAGTAGCAGTTTAAAAATCCCGTCATGCGAATCAGACATGCAACATCACAATTATTTTGCTAAAAACGTAACTACATATGTGGTGTGTGAAGCATGTGTGTATATATATATATATATATTTTTTTGTTGTTTAGTATTATTTTTTAGGAAAAGAGAGACAGCTTCAGCAGCCCTATGCTGTGTCAGAAACCTGTTCCCACTGCCGTGAAGGGCAGCATGTGGACGTCCTGTTTGGGAATTATCTCAAATAAGAGCTATAGCAGTGGCAGTGCGTCCATTGGGGGCGCTGGGGCGTTGCCCCACTAATGCCACGGCCCCATTCAAATTCTTCGTTCTACTTCTCGACGCTAATTCCAATCAGGACTCCTGATTGGAATTAGCGTCAGAAGTAGAACGAGGATGCTGAAGGGGTGGGAGGGGGTGGGGGCGGGGCTGCGGCAGCACTCAGGGAGTTGAGTGACAGCAGCGAGACAGTCACAGCAATAGTGCGCATGTTCGATTTTGGGCTGGTCATTTTTCCGATCAGCCCGAACATGCGCACTAGCCTTCCCCTTAAGAGACCGAGGATTGCTTCATGCCGCAGCCCCCGGTCTCCTAATGTGCAGGGAGTATCCCTGCCCTCAACCAATCCTGGTGCTGCTGGAGCAGCGTCAGCAGAGGGGTTGGCAGTGACGTCGCGGCTGTTCCTGTTTGTTGAAGAGCGCGGGACCCCGTCCCAGGAGCAGTCGAGCAGAGGTGGCGCGGACCGGTAAGTTTTCTTTTATTATATTTTAATTTTAAACTTCCCCGGCCTCCCCCCCCCCGCGAGTATTGCGAGCCGCGACTTTTAAATCTTTCTGTCAGGGGAACCTATGCGAGAGGAATTCCGTATTTATCCCCGATTATTTGTGCGTGCGAGCCAGCACATGTTACCAGCAGAGTAAGCAAACTTAACTTTGTCGTAGTGAATGTGTGATACGGGTGACTTTGGGGCAATCAGATTTGTACCTGTTAAAAGTGTGTAAGCTCTAATTAATGTAGTCTCTCACTTCTAGGTTAGGATAGCTCGGTCCAGTGTCTTGAACTCACCTGCTAGTGCTAGGTACCCCCTTCTTTCTTTTTCACTGGTACCATTTTACCTCTGCTCTGGGCCTTGAGGGTTTTGAAAAGTGACAGATACAGAACTTTACTCCTCTGGGGTTGGATTACCCGTGGACTTGACACAAGTGATATATTTTCACCTCGGCTTATATGCCTCAGTTACTTGGCAGACGGAAACATAACCTTTCCCTGCTTGGGCTAATGTGTGCAAACGATTAACGTAGAGATACCAGTCCTTTGTCTATAGGAGGTGGGTTGTGGAGACTGGCACGGGGATTGCAGAAAAGCAGTCATCTCCATAACTGTATTGCACACGTGTTTGACAGAGGAACACACAACTCTCATCCACTGAGTACGCGTACAAGTGATTTGCACAGGTATACCGAGCCACATGGTATTGGTGCAGCAAGGGCATGTGTAGACAAAATGAAGCGCAGAACTTTAGTCAGTCCTTTGTGTTTTAGCCAATATTTAGTTTCCGGTCAAGGACTTGTAGTCTTGCTTTTATCTCCATGAGTAGCAGTTTAAAAATCCCGTCATGCGAATCAGACATGCAACATCACAATTATTTTGCTAAAAACGTAACTACATATGTGGTGTGTGAAGCATGTGTGTATATATATATATATATATATTTTTTGTTGTTTAGTATTATTTTTTAGGAAAAGAGAGACAGCTTCAGCAGCCCTATGCTGTGTCAGAAACCTGTTCCCACTGCCGTGAAGGGCAGCATGTGGACGTCCTGTTTGGGAATTATCTCAAATAAGAGCTATAGCAGTGGCAGTGCGTCCATTGGGGGCGCTGGGGCGTTGCCCCACTAATGCCACGGCCCCATTCAAATTCTTCGTTCTACTTCTCCGACGCTAATTCCAATCAGGACTCCTGATTGGAATTAGCGTCAGAAGTAGAACGAGGGATGCTGAAGGGGGTGGGAGGGGGTGGGGCGGGGCTGCGGCAGCACTCAGGGAGTTGAGTGACAGCAGCGAGACAGTCACAGCAATAGTGCGCATGTTCGATTTTGGGCTGGTCATTTTTCCGATCAGCCCGAACATGCGCACTAGCCTTCCCTTAAGAGACCGAGGATTGCTTCATGCCGCAGCCCCGGTCTCCTAATGTGCAGGAGTATCCCTGCCCTCAACCAATCCTGGTGCTGCTGGAGCAGCGTCAGCAGAGGGGTTGGCAGTGACGTCGCGGCTGTTCCTGTTTGTTGAAGAGCGCGGGACCCCGTCCCAGGAGCAGTCGAGCAGAGGTGGCGCGGACCGGTAAGTTTTCTTTTATTATATTTTAATTTTAAACTTCCCGGCCTCCCCCCGCGAGTATTGCGAGCCGCGACTTTTAAATCTTTCTGTCAGGGGAACCTATGCGAGAGGAATTCCGTATTTATCCCCGATTATTTGTGCGTGCGAGCCAGCACATGTTACCAGCAGAGTAAGCAAACTTAACTTTGTCGTAGTGAATGTGTGATACGGGTGACTTTGGGGCAATCAGATTTGTACCTGTTAAAAGTGTGTAAGCTCTAATTAATGTAGTCTCTCACTTCTAGGTTAGGATAGCTCGGTCCAGTGTCTTGAACTCACCTGCTAGTGCTAGGTACCCCCTTCTTTCTTTTTCACTGGTACCATTTTACCTCTGCTCTGGGCCTTGAGGGTTTTGAAAAGTGACAGATACAGAACTTTACTCCTCTGGGGTTGGATTACCCGTGGACTTGACACAAGTGATATATTTTCACCTCGGCTTATATGCCTCAGTTACTTGGCAGACGGAAACATAACCTTTCCCTGCTTGGGCTAATGTGTGCAAACGATTAACGTAGAGATACCAGTCCTTTGTCTATAGGAGGTGGGTTGTGGAGACTGGCACGGGGATTGCAGAAAAGCAGTCATCTCCATAACTGTATTGCACACGTGTTTGACAGAGGAACACACAACTCTCATCCACTGAGTACGCGTACAAGTGATTTGCACAGGTATACCGAGCCACATGGTATTGGTGCAGCAAGGGCATGTGTAGACAAAATGAAGCGCAGAACTTTAGTCAGTCCTTTGTGTTTTAGCCAATATTTAGTTTCCGGTCAAGGACTTGTAGTCTTGCTTTTATCTCCATGAGTAGCAGTTTAAAAATCCCGTCATGCAAAGCCCTCGCTGTTAAACAACTAGGTTTGCCTGCAGGAAGCCACTCCAGTTTTCTGAAAATTGAGGTGCGTTGGCTAAGAGTGACCCCCCTAAGCTGGAAAAAAGGAGGTGCGGCAGCAGGGGTGCAGGGGCTCGAGAACCCCGCTTACCCTTTACAGAGTGCACAGTTTTCAGCGTGACTTGTTAAAAGAAAACAACACAAAGAAGGTGACGTGCTACTTTATTTTTACCCCCCCGCGCGACCCCCGATTGTTGGAGTACAGTTTTACAGTGTTTAATATCAAACGGATTCAGTTGCTCCAATAGGGTGTGCTTAACATTGTTCATGCATGAGTTCAGTTAAGCAAAAAGAACACCTGCACTTCCAACAATTGTCTTACGCTATCTGTGCGAGCACCGTACAATGAATGAATGAATGAATGAATGGTCGTTGTAGGACACTCGTCTTACCTCTTTCTGATGCATGCGGCTCATGCGCCCTGGTATTTGCTGAAGAGGTGGGCGTGGGCGCCGTTTTGCACTTTTGTGGTTAAGATGATGGCTCTGCTTTCACGCGCGAGTTTTGTTGGAAGGTGGCGGGGAGCTCTGGTATGCTGTGTAAGACACGACCACATCTGTCGTTTGTTCTGTCAATGGTTGCAGAATTGTGGGGGCAGTGACTGGCGGTTGACAGGCCAGTGTGATCGGCTACAAATATCCCGAGTAAGGTTCATTGGCTCCAGACATGCATGTGGTGAAATACTTGCTGCGGGCATGTTTGAAAGGTCAGTGGGTGCAGACAAGCCAAGGGAGTAACTCACTGGATGCAGATAGGGAAAGAGGGGGTGGGGGTGTACTGGCTCCAGACACATGTGGGGATGATTTCTGGGTACAGGGCTGCATGTTGGGGGTCACTGGCTGAAACCAGGCTGCAGCTGATGTGGAGTACCTGGGCTGTTATATATATTGAAAGGCCAGAGGCTGAAAACACGCAGCACTTCCGGGATAGTGTCACACTCTCAAATTTGCTTGAAAATGCACCATTTGCCTACTCTTTTTTCAAAATTTTCTCAGGGGGAGAACCCCCCGAGCCCCCCGTAGGTGGTTCAGGCTTGCTCGCTACGCTCGCTCACCACAGTGAAGTACGACAATTGTTTTACAGCTCACCAGTTTCAAATGTCACCAGCCGCCACTGAGCTATAGCCCACACACGCCCCAATCCACCCTCGTCACCGCGTTCCTTCTGTCATTGCAGGAGCGTCCCCTGCTTTAGCAGCTACAGCGGGTGGGGGGATGTCAGTGAAAGGGTGGATGGAAGAATGAGTGAAAAGATAGATGTAAGGATGGATGGGTGAAACAATAGACAGACAAGTGAAAGGGAGGGTAAATGGCTGGATGAATGAAAGGGTGGATGCATGAGTGAAAACTTGGATGGAAGGATGACGAGAGAAAGGATGGATGGCTGAGTGAAAGGATGGATGGATGAAAGGATGGATGGATGGACAGACGTGTAAATGCAAGGATGGATGAGTGAAAGGGTAAATGGATGAGTGGAAGAGTGGATGGATCAGTGGATGGATGGATGGTTGGAAGGGTGGATGGATGCATGAAAGACGGATGGCTGAGTGAAAGGATGGATGGACGAATGAGTGGAAGCATGGATGAGTGAAAGCGAGGATGGCTGGATGAATGGATGGATGGATAGATGGGTGAAAGGTTGGATGGACGCATGAGAGGGAATGGATGGATGGATGAGTGAAAGGGTCACAGGATTGATGTACGAGTGGAGGGATGAGTTGAAGGGTGGATGGATGGAAGGGTGGAAGGATGTGTGAAAGGATGGATCGCTGAGTGAAAGGGTGCTTGGATGGATGAGTGAACGAGAGGATGGATCAAGTGAAAGGGTGGATCAATGAGCTGATTGATGGATGGAAGACTGAAAGTATGGATGAGTGAAATGATGGATGGATGGATAGTTTTGATGGATAGTTTTAGAGAT
Organism: Calotriton arnoldi; assembly: GCA_963921515.1. Lineage (NCBI taxonomy): Eukaryota > Metazoa > Chordata > Amphibia > Caudata > Salamandridae > Calotriton > Calotriton arnoldi. The sequence continues at coordinate 4,450,675 of CAWUFW010000224.1, read as the reverse complement.
GGGTGGGCGGACGGATGGACAGGCGAAAAAGTGAAAGACTGAATGATGGACGAAAGAATGAATGGATGACAGCATCTAAAGGTGAAATTGTGGATATCAGTGGAGGGATGAAAGGATAGATGCTTGGATGGAAAAGACAATAGAGGTCTTCTGGGGAGGATTGCGATGACTTACTTGGCTTGCTTGGTGGCGTAAGAGCTTTAATTCAAAGTGGGAGTATTTTAATTTTCTGGCTATTCACTTGATTGTAGCCCAGACTGTCACAGGGGAAGGGAGGGGGCATTATGCCCTAGGTCTCTTGTTTTTCAGGTCCCCACTCTCCGACTTGTATTTATAGATTTTCAAGCAAGCAAGTCTGACATCTTTATTATTAAGGGGGCAGCTTGTGGGCCAGACTACTAGATGGTGTCAGATGCCAGGTTTCTCTTTCCCTTAAGTACATGTTTTTAATACTTTGAGACAGTTGGCCAAACTCTAGGAACCATCCAGAGAACCCCACATTAAGTTTCAGACCTAGGCCTCATAACTGCTGACAAGCCTGTTGTAGCCCATCAATCGCCCTTTTCCACTCCCACCACATATCACCCAGTGAGTCCAGAAGCCTCAACACCCCATTGCTTTTCAAATCCCTTGCAATTTCTGCAGTCTAGCGGGAGCCACTCCCAGCTGCACGACGCCCTGCCCTTAAAGGGGAGGGGCAATCATCAGCCGCTAAATGGTGAAGCTGTGCGCTACAAGGGTTTACCTTCACCAACTTCTAGTCAAAAGGCACTCGGTATTCTGTGAAGGAGCTCATGAAAGTAATACTAGGGTCTTCTGCAGTACCCGTGATCATTCTGTCCCTTTGGCAGGAAATACATATATGTGTCTGCCAGAAAACAACGCGTTTAGGTTTAGCATAAGTGTAAGAATTGTATTTAGGTTACACTGAGGGTTATAATTAAGGCTCTCACTTTTGTGTTTTTTATGATTTTTACACACAGATACAGCCAGAAAACCATCTTACTGTATGTGTTTATTTTAAATGTGGAAATACAATGAAACTAGGCATCTTTTGGGTGATTCTAAATGCTATCAGTCCTGGCTGCCAGACCAAAGCCTGTGCAGCTTTACAGGTAAGCGGGTTAAAAATAGGGACCAGGTGCCCTGATGAAGGTGAAACAGCTGCACGTGTGCTCAAGTTTGTACTAGAATGCTCATGTTTTCACATAACTGTATTTGTGTACTTAACATGGTATGTATAATGCTAAAACCCACCAGGACTCCAAGAATGAGAGCACATAGAGCACTTAAATGAAAAAAGAAAAATACTAGTTGCAGCTTAATTTTTTCACAAAACACAAAATAAATAAGAATAAACACAGATAAACTGAGCAAAAAATATATTAATAAATACAGAAGGAAACATCAGAAAAATAAGAGCCATAAAACCAGGAACCCTCTTTATAATAAAGAGATGTTAAAGAGTGATGTCTAGTGGGTAGCATAAAGGGTGGACTTAAGATTCGTTTTTTGGAGTAAGTCATATATTTCTGGACTTGGCCCAGGCACTAGCACAAAGGGATATACCAATGCACTGAAGACTGACTTTCAGTTACTCCTCCCACTTAGCATAAATGGAAGAGGTCAGTGGAGTTGTGGGCTAGGAGTGAACGCATAGCCCTATCTGGAGAGGGAAGTAGAGGCCTGAGGTGTAAACCAATAGCCCACTTGTAAGATGAGGTCTTGGCAGTCTTTGAAAGCCTGGATGGACCAGAAGAAGCACAAATTTAGAACTAATGGGACAGATTTCAGAAAAAGTGGAGTAATCTGTAATTCGTTATGGGAAGCATAGAATGTCAGCCTCTGCTTTAGAGCTTTATAACATAAGTTTGACTACTCCGCTCGATATAAAAGTGAATCACTTATGTCCCAGCAAGAAATTCCCCACAGTTGGACATATGAGGTAGTGTCGTTATAGACGCTCACATATGACCGATATACATTGTTTTAGTTCACCTGCATTATCTGGCTTTTGACCGCTACTGCTTTGAGTAATAGATACATGGAAATGTCCTGCACATCGAAATTCACAAATGAGAAATGTGGCATAAATATGTTATTATTTGTAAAATGTGAGACCATTTGATTGGGAAGTTTTTGCGAGATAGTTAATAAACAGGTTTTTAAAAAAAGTTTCCTTTTTTCAACAGTAACAGTATTGTCAAGGGTTAGCGTAAACTACGGACAAGGTAGATTTGGGCTAGAGCAGGTGTAAATATGATTGAGCAAAAACAGTTTTTATTGCAGATGAATTTATAGTAGCAGGTTGATTGTGGCAGACAAAGTAATGTTCATTACAAATAACTGTGCGGTTTGTTGTCAACATCCTCTGTAATGGTTTCTCTATAATGGCCTTCTCTGCAGTGATTTAGATCCAGGTCTCCCCGCACCGGCAGATTGCACTTATAGCTAATTACACGCCTTCAAAACAACATCACAAAGCCCAAATTCACATGATTACACGCTCAGTTACACACACGGGATACCTGCTTGCATTTTTTTTTAAATCTAGCCTCGTGTTAGCATGGCAGTCATGCCAAAAGGCAACTGTCGCACACACAGAGTCTAGAGCATGGGTACTCTCAAACATTTGCCCAGGGGCCACAAAGTACGGGCTGTGGTGTGACCGAGGGCCGCACTGATGCCATCAGGGTGGCAGTAGGGGTTCTGTGTGGGTCAGAGATTGTGTAAGGAGGTCTAAAAAAAAATGTTAAATAAACGGGCAAGTATTTCTTTGCAGGTTAATAAATGCTTGCCCGTTTATTTAACATTTTTTTCTGGATATTAGTGCTCAGCAACTAAACAGCAGCTCGTGCTACTGTTCACCAGGGGGGCCGCATGTAAAGGTCAAGAGGGCCGCAAGCCCACCAGTTTCACTGGTCTAGAGAGTAGTAACACAACTTCAAGCAAACTTGCATGCCTATACCCTACTACCCCACACTTCACTACACACTTCACTACACACAGTCACTTTGATGAACAGGGTACTCCAAAATACACTGAGGCTGTTAAACAAGACGTCTTCAGACTCACGGTAAGAGAGCTACAAAAACAGAAATTTTTAAAAATATTCAGACTAACACAGGTCAGTGCACTACACTCAACAAAACTTTACATCTACTCAAAAGCTCAGACTAACACATTCAACGTTGTTCCCACTTCCCTCACAAATGCACAGCGCTGTACATTAAGACTAACACAAATGCAGGCCTTTACTTTTTCACCCAGGCTTCATCCGGAATGTTGACTGATAATTTAATAAACGATAACCAAGTGAAATCGGTGTGTTTTTTGTCACATTATATTAGATTTATCTACAGTTAGTATTTGGTGAGGACGAGATGATGGTCATATATATAGTAACCTGTAAAACCAAAGCATCTTAAGAGGGTATACTTTGTTTTGCACATCACTGTACACATATGTAGATAATGTTGCCAAGCCAAATGCCATTTTCCTTTGTACTATGGCTGATCCCAGAGGTTGACCTTGTGCAAAAAACCTATATTCCTATATCAACATAATGATATGTTCCTAAATTCTTTGAAAATATTTGTATTCTGTAAAGGCTAAATATTACTTTATAAATTTTCATTTTCACTGGAGATATATTACTGACACTGGTTTATTGATACGTTTTAGTATCTTGCAGCTGCTGCAGTGCAGAAGGATAATGCAGTGCTCAAGCCTTTTGTCTTTCTGACATGTGAAGTTAGCTAAACATTCACGTTTTGAAGGCAGCACCAACTGATAACCCCTGTGTGTGGTTGTGGCATAAGTTGGAAAGGATAAGTGGACATGATTGACAAAATCATATTTGGAAATTATTCCAAACTATTTTCTTTTCCTGGATTCTTTTGAATTTTGCTGTGTTTAGATATTGCTTATTTAGTGGGGGAGATGCGAGAAATTGTTGAAACTTGCTGCCTGTGGTTTTACATCAAAAGTGTTATGGGTTTTTCCATAGCTTTAGAAATTGAGAGAAAATAGCACGATTGGTAAACTGGCAAGGAAATAGCTTCTGCATTTTAGTTTCCTGTTTTCCTGTAAATTGTACAATGTAATATTTTAAATTGTAAATGATCTTACATTTTCATATATAGTCTGTATAATTTGGTATCCTATTTGTTTTATATGCCTGTGGCTCAAATTAATGTGATTATGATTACAATGTTAGTCTGTTTAAAAATAAAAACGATGCACTTTTCTGAAACTAGTACACTTTGGCTTGTTTCCAGAGAAAGCCAGTGAAACTGGGGTTTCTTTTGCTGAGAACTGCAGGACATCATTTTACCTATCAACAACAGGTACGTCTTGTCCGTCAGATGAGGTTATCACAGCAAAGTGTTAAAACAATGCAAATCTATCCAGAAAGTAGGCACAGCGGAAAGGTGGGGTTCCTGGATGAGCTCTAGAAAGGCAAAGTCAGTTTAAGGAAGGGGCTTGTTCATCCTTCACTAAAAAGGCCCTTTCATTCTGTTAACATAGAAGTTTTGCAAGAGAAGAGAGAGTGATTATTTGGAAAGTTTCTAGTAGTCGTCTTGCTTGACAGTCTCTAGCTAGTGATAACTCCCTTACCATGGCTAATCTTTCAAGCCTTGACTATGATGTGAAAGAGTAGCAAAAAGAGAAGGGCTGGTAATTTACTATTAGTTACTTCATTGGTTAAATTTTACACCTATCACAAGGTTGGATTGACCTATAAATGTGCCAGGCTGTGCCGTCTACCTTCTCGAAGCAGTGATTCATTGGCCATGAAAAGCTGACCCACATAGGGGTGTAGCTTCGGCGGGTGTTATTAGTGTATGACCCCTCCCAAATAAATGTACTCTAGGCTTGGCGGTTGGGTCTGTCGCCACTGAGTCGGGCCTGCTAGGTCTTTGTTGGTTTTTCTCATAGTTCTGATTTCACTGAAGCGCTTTAACTCATTCATTTATTTTAACCAGGAACTTATATATAGTGACCAGTTTACCACAAAAGTAGTAAATCTACACCCAGAGAAGGATCTGTTGAATAGGTGGATATTTAATACTTTTTGGAACTCACAAAAATGGGCTGTATTAGGCTTGGAAAGCTGTGCCAGTCTCAGGTATCCAGGCATACTACTGGAAATCGTACTCCCAAAAGTTGATGGGACGAATGCTTGCATATAATTTAAACGAAGGCCATTGCTCCGGTTAGCATTCCAAACCATTGTTTTTTACCTACTATGCCACTCTAGACAGAGGGCTTATCAAGGGTTTGGTGTGTGGAGTAACGGCAGACAGGGTGACCGAGAACTTTACGTCAGCATCTGCCTTTATTCTGCCCACAAAATTTAGACATGTTTGCGGGCCCCAGATATCTGTATAAATTGTCAGGAACCACTGTCATGGAGGTTCTTGTCAATGTAGAAGTAGTCTGTCAAACATGACAGCTGGCCATCAAACTATTCTAGAGTTTTTTTATTTTTCAAAAACAAATTCATAAAGCGGAAGTTTGTTTTTGAAGAATAAAGAACTAATGTGTGGGGGTATTTTTTTCTTTTTTTCTACTGTTTTACTGCAAGAATATATCTGGTGGTAACTGACAGTTGGAAAAAGAAAAACATCGGACCATCCATGTTATATTGGGAGGACAGTCAGATGGCTTACCTCCAATAGTTGCTACTTTCTCAGGCCGTCATAGGGCGTTTTACACTGAACGAGTACATTTTAATCTGTTGGCATAAAACTTGCGATCTGCCCGACTTAAAAGCAGGATGATGGACCTTGAGGTTGGCAGGAAGGGTATGTTTCTGTTGCAACACAGTGCCATATCTGCGAAACTCTAAATCGGCCCCAGTGGCCCACCTAATGCAAATCAGTACTGACCCTGCTCCTTATAGGAACAGTCAATCCCGAATCTTGGCCATCTCATTAATTTCCCCTGTGGTCCACTGCTTTTTCAGTTGAAAAATTTGAGTTTCCACAACCTTAATCTCACTAAGCTACGCCCTTAGACCCGCAGTCTTTGACAAGATGGCGGCGCATCAAGGCTGAGACAGCCTCGGACCTTGCCCCTCGAGTTAATGGGAAGCTTTGCTTTCTTAAAGAGACCTGCATTCTACTGTGCCACCAGGGCTCTGTTTTGGAGCCAGATGCAGACCAACCGACCCAGACTTGTTTAGCAGCTGAAAGCCTGAGAAGTACACTGCACAGATAATGAGGGCATATGAGCTCCTATGACATTAGGTGCCCAATATACAGGCACTACAGTTAGGCTTTATGGCATTGACACATAAATTGTGGCAAACCCATTTGTGTGCTGTGTGGAGCTTGTCATCCGATGGCAATGAGTCATGGTAGATTCAAGATCCAGTGAGCGGCATGCCAAGAGCGCCCAGCACCACTGCCAGCAAAGGGACAGCAGATCCCTGGACTGTGTCCTAACACTCGATGCAATCAAGCCTCCCTGAGCTCCATCCTCACAAATGAAGTTTCAAGCAAGACCTCGTCGCACCACAATCCAACAACCTCTCATCATCATTAGCCTGCACGAGGCACCTTCATTTGCAGAAGCATTTCATTGAGTTCTTTCACACTTAAACACCGCCCACCACTCTGACTGGATGTTCCCAGTGGAAGGCTTCTTGCTCCAACCAACGAACGAAGTCTAAAGGTTTATTTTTTAGCTGGCCCCAACCTGTCAGTTAGGTCGACCCTATCTCTTCTTGTTAGAGTCTTACTGGGGTCCACAGAAGCATCAGAGGTCTTATGCTTGGACTTTTTTAGGTAGTTGATATAGCACAAACCTAGATTCAAGGAGAAACGTGTTTTACCATGAACCTTTTCTACTGAAGCAAGAGCATCTCAAACTCGAACTGCTGTATGTAGTGTTGTGAGCGTGGGTCCCAGTCGTAACTAGAATCTGGAGGTGATGGGGCATTTGGTGGGAATGTAAAATAGGGAAGAACTAGAAAACACACTGCTCTGTGGTTTTAACAAATTAAATTGAGATTACGCATTTTAACACTAAATTATACTACCATATGAAGCCATAGTGAGATAACCTGATTTTTCAGAATTGTATGATTTTTCGTTCAAGTACCAAAGGGATTGAACCCAGGTCTCTGATTTTCAAGATAGGTAGTCTGGCTATTAGACCACAGGTCCTCTTTAGGTAGAACTTTTATTCACTAAACACTTTCATGGGCCCCATAGACTTTACCTCTAATAGGTTATTAAACAGAAAATGTTTATGGACTATTCTTAACATTGTGTTCCAATTTTACTTTTCTAACGTTTTAGGATGTCATAGTCATTTAATCTTTTTTTATTTATAAAAACACTTCTTTGGACATTTTTAGGCCTGGGAGTAAATACACCTGCGTAATTGGAGTAATTTCAGTAATTCCACATTACTCTTTGACACAAAATTGCTAATAGCTACTCGATTGAGCCTGTTTGCTTAATTAAGAGTAATGTGGGGGGGGATTTATGTTCGTGTTGTATTGCATTTTGTGCTATTTCTTAGCGCAAAATGCATTCTCCCTTTCATTTTAGACACAATGGTGCATTTTGTGCTATGAAACTAGTGCTAAATGGCAGGAGCAAAATGAGGGAAATGACTACTCCAAGAGCATATTTAGCAAGCGGCAGCTCACACTACTATTCATGTTCTGTTGCCTTTAGAGTTATTTCTTATTGCAAAATGCATCCTTGTGACCATTTTGGACAGGAGGGGCAGTTTTGCTCTACGAAATATGATTATACTACACGAAATTACACGAGTTACGCCCACCCCTATACATTATGGGCCCGATGTGGAAGTCGGACGGAGAGCGTCCGAACAGCGGTTGGAGGCTCTCAGCCCGATATCCTGAGGTTTTCCTCCGATCGCCATATTTTGATTACAGCGGTCGGAAGGAAAACCGCAAAGGGATTCCGCTCCTCATCCAACGGGCTCTGTGAGCCCATCGGAAGAGGAGCGGAATAGTAATCCCCTTCAAAGACGGCTGAGCCAGGCTCGGCTCCGCCGCCAGGATTACGATGTCAGTTTCCGACAGCAAATCCATGTTGGCTTTTCCGACATGGATTGGTTGTCGGAACCTGACTTTGGGGGCCCCTAGCAGAGCTACCTTGGCCCTCTGCATATGGGCCTGGGGGGCACCTATAGTGCCCCCCTCCACATCCCTGCACCGTGTGGCAGGCACTGTGAGGTGACTGCCACACGGTGCAGGGATGTTTACCAACTTCCATTTTTTCAATGGGGGCTTGTGCTGCGGGGTTTTCAGCCCGCCACACAAGCTCCTATTGGAAAATAGACGTTTCCAACCACACTATGTGCGGTCACATGCAAATTAGGGTGTCGGAACCGCCGACCTCTGGTCGGGCTATTCCTTCCCCGCAAAACAACATCGTAATGAGGGCCTAAGTGCTTTTAGTGAACCACAATTGTTCTTACTGATTTCGAACACCCTCGGAATATCTCTGGCGTGGGAAACATATATTACAACGCAGGCATTACATCGTAGTGCCTTTACAACACAGTCAGTACCACAACTGCGACGTTACCATGTGTTCCATTACAACGCAAGTCATTACAACGACTTGCTTTAGGGAATGCGGTGGTGGACTAGTGTTGGATTTTAAGTTCAACACCTTCCCTACTGATACACTTACTGGAGTTGGAATAGTAATTTAAACTATTCCAAAGTCAAGCGCTTCCCTAAAGCAAGTCATTGTAATGACTTGCGTTGTAATGGAACTCATGGTAACGACACAGTCGTGGTATTTACTGCGTTGTTAAGCCATGTATAGTTTTTGCATGCGTGGGAACAGATGCTATTCCTCTGGCGTAGCTAGGCCTTTGACCTTGAACTTCTGTACTATTTGTGAACTGAAAAGCACTTTGAAGTGTTGGCTGCTAGACAGGGGAAATCGGTGGGGCATCGCGGGGGAGGGGACAATTAAAAAAAATAAAAGCTTACCTGCAGCTTGACATCCGCTGCCTCTCAGCCTCTTCAGAAGATGCTCACACAGGCTTCAGGAGTCCCCTGCACCAATCCAGATGCTACTCTCATGCTGGTATTACCCAGCATAAGGGAAGCACAGGGATTGGGAGCATGTGCTCCTGAGTCCTTCTGATATCTCCAAGCAATAGCCTGGAGATATCCAAGTGTGCCTGACGGTTTGTCCGTTCTAAGACAGCCGGCCAAACCTACATGCGCACTGGCAGTGCCCTGAGCCCACCACTCTTCCTGCTCCTGGTGGCCCCGCCCTCAAGATTTGGCGGCGGCTCTGGAGTAAAATAAAATGATAATAAAGCAGTTTTATTAACTGCTTTATCATCATTTTATTTTACATGCGTCTGCTGGTTCCAGCAGTGGGGTGACGCGCCTCCGCCATAACGGAGGAGATTCCCCTGGTACTTTGGGGAGGTTTTTTTATTTGAACCTGTTTGCAGATGCAGTAGGAGCCCAGTAAAAAACACTCGCCTCTCTCTCACCCCGTCCTGCCACTCGGTTGCCTCCGTACTTACTGGCTCGCATAAATACACGTGCCCATGCACTACACACACTGGTAGTATATTGCTAAAAGTGTCACGCTGACACATGCCCACACTATCGCACTAACAAATGCACAGCCTTGCACTCTGTGTACTGAGGAGGCCCCCTCTCCACTGTCGAGCAAGCCTCTGTTCTGCGGTCACTATGCACTTCATGTCATATCTCTTCTTGGACCCCTGTGTCTTCCAGGGATGTCTGTTTGCTCGCAGGCGTCAGCATGCCCCTGGGGCCCTGCTTGTGCACAGGCTTCTGTTTGTTCCCAGGCCCAGTGTCCCTTCCTGGCCCCTGTGCGCTTCCAGGCTCATATGTAGTGAGGCCATTAACGTGAGGCCATTAGTGTGTTACCTGGTCTACGTGTGCTGTCTGGTATATTCCTAAGCATACGTGTTCGTATGTGTGATCTGCCGGCTCGTGTGTGCTTTGTGCCCTTGAGTGTGCCTTAGAGTCCACGTGCGCCAGACAGCTGGTATTTTTCTGAAATGTTTCTGGGGCCCTGTATACAGCTGCGTCACTGCGCACGTGCACCGGGCCTCTATGCTCCCTGGGCTTTGGTCTCCCGGGGCCCCTCGTGCTTCCGGGCCCACGTATGCTCCCGAGTCCTGTGTGCTGTGCTCACGGGCAGGCCCCTGCACCCTTGAGGGCGATTGTGCACTCTCGGGCCTCCCCGCCCTTACCGCCTCTCCGCCAGGCCTCAAGGCGCCGCCGGGCCTCCCACTCGCCTTATTGTAGGGCAACGGCGCGGTGGCAGCGACCGTGCGGACGGACAGTAAAGATAAGTTATGGGCAGAAGGACAGGCAGCGCTATCACATCATGGAAATGCTAATGACTTCGTGCTGCCTTTCTTTATGGCGGGTGTAATACAGACTTCAATCATAAAAAACAATCTCCTTGCATTTTAATGGCCTCCATCATGCTCCCGCGTGTCCGCGGCGCCGGGCCATCCATCACTCCCGGCGCTGGCAATGAATATCCTGCCAGGCTCCGCCACTCGCTGCAAATTGATTGGTTTTTGGTCGTCGTCGTACGCGCGGATTTTGGGCGGGCCTGAGAGTCTCGGCCTTGTTTTTAAGAGGCTCGTCTCTGGAGCCCCCGGTGCGTGCCGCACACACCGTCCTCTTCGCTGTGACCTTTCGGTGTGCACGAGCCTGCAGTGGCCGAACTGTCGAGGCCTCGTCAGGAGGTAACCTCGTGATGGCGTCATCACAAAGTCACTACACTGTGGCACAGCATAGGTTCAGAGTATCTTGGTCACCAAGTAGCCCATCTGCCCCCACCCCTCTGGCAGTCTAGAATACTGATTTTAGGAAAGGCACATGGACGCTGTTGGCTTTGATGAGGAAATGAATGCCGTGCCCCCATACCTGTGAGGGGGCTGCATTTGATGGGTCTAGGTGAATCCGACACTTTTTAGGTGGGCATATTTGATACAATCATCTTAATTTGATACAATCTTTACAATTTTGATACAATCATCTTAATTGAGTGAGCTTTGTCTTCAAAACCCAATCTTGCACCTTTGTACAGTGCCTTACTTCGCCAAAGCAGGGTTGGGGAACCACTGAGCACTGATCACTCAGCCCTGATGCCACTGCACCTGCTGCACAAATAAAAGCTTATGCTCGCTTCACCCTGTCATAGAGTTGTACTGTGTGATATAGTTATGAATGACTTGACAAGAATTGAACACAATGTTATATCACTTTTTATAGATATAATAAATCACATTTGCCTTATTCTAAGCACCTGAAAGCAATTGTTACTATTAACTAGTTTAGTAATACTCATTTTATTGGCCATTGAAGGATGAAAGGCTGAGTTGGCCATGCCGGGATTATAAGGTGTGACCTGTGGCCAAAAGGTAAGCCAGCAGCTAGCACATAACTTACTGAACCATCTTGAGAATGTGCCACAATTTGCTGATCACAAGTATCTAGTGATCTTGATCCCAGGCCTAGGGTGTAAGTTGGTTACATACTGTGAAATAGAATATATTGTAGTGAAGTTTGAGACGGTGATGTGAAGTTAAGTGGACAGATGTGATGTGGAGTGGTGTGTAGAGTTGCAAAGCGAGGTGTGGTGTTGTATGGGGTGGTATTGCGTGAAAGTAGTGTCAGGTGCTGTGCTGTGATGTACAGTGAGGACTGTGTGATAAGGTGTGATGTGTTGAGGTGTGGTAGAGTGATGTACCTGTGAATACAATTTGATGAAGTGCTGGGCTGGGAGATGCAGTGTGGTATGCTGTTTGTGTGGTGTGGCGGGTGGTCTGGCTTGTTCAGGGGTGGATTGATGTTTGTGATAGCTGTGGTGCAATATGCCATGGTGAGGTGTGGTGGTCGGCAGCATGACGTTGTGTGATGCAGAGTTGCATTAAGTGTGTGTGGTGCTATAGAATGTGAATCAATGCAATCTGGCGTGATAGAGATCAGAAATGATCCGAGTCCTATCGCGGTGTATCTCTTTGCCTCCACCTCTCATTCTGGCCATGCAGCCAGATGACATAGCAGGCTGGCTATAAATGGGGGGGGGGGGGGGTGTAAGCCAAAGAACCCTCCTAGGCCTTGGCAAGTTACTATAAGCAAACAATAAGAAAACGGCCCACAAGGGATAAATTGTGTCTGTTATTCCATCAGCAATTGAATATTGTTTACTATTGGAAATCGCAAATGCTTCACTTACTAAATTCTAGAAATTGTATAAAAAAACTGCTCCAAATAGCTGCAAATCTGGTTTATTCATATTTTATTTTCTCTTATTACAAATTGGTGTCTATTTTCACCACATTCTATCAGTGGCGGGCGCCACAAATAAAAAGTGGTGGGCGGATGGAGGGAGGCCGGGGGGAGCGTGGGAGGGGGAACGGGGGGGGGGGACGACGACGGGGAGTTTAATAATCCTTTTTTTTAAAAGGAAGACTTACCTGAAGCTGCTGGCTCCCTCCCGCCTGTGTGTTCTTCTTCCTGGTCCCAGCAAACATTAGGACAGCATCACAGACTCCCTGTGCAATCCCCACGATGCTGTCATGCTATGAGAGCAGCGCGGGGATTGGCCTGAGCGAGCTGGATTGACGCTCTGCTCAGGACAGGGAGTCTGTGCTGTTTCTCCAACCCGACTGTTCAAACAGCTGGGTTGGAGAAACCTAAGTGCCCATGTGTGTTTGGCCGGCCAAACACACATGCTCACTTAGAAATGCACAAACCAGTCCTCCTCCCCCCTCCCATGGCCCCGCGCCTCCCCTCCCTACGTACGCTGGCTCAGCCAGCAGGTGAAAAATACAACAATGATAGAATATCGTTTTATTTTTCACCTGCTGGCTCTGAGCCAGTGGGGCGACGCTTCTCCGCCATTGCGGAGGAACTGCCCCTGCATTCTATAGTACAATGAATCTTACAAAATGAATACAACCATTGTACACTTTTTCCTCATATGTTTTTTCCATCAAAAGTTGACGGCCCACATCTTTTTTTCCCCAAGGTAATAGGGCAGATGCTCTTGTGTCCTTCTAAGACAAACAGTACCAACAGGGGCTACCAGGAATAGTCACCGTAGCTTATTTTACCCTTTGCTCAGGCGCCAGGATGAGAACGAGGATTGTAACCCCGTCAGATGATGTAGGGCAAGAGTGGAGGAAGTGCAGAGAGAGTGAGGGAATCTATGAATGTTTGATGGGGCCATTCCGGAGAGAGTTGGAACTGCGTGATGCATAGTTTCACCTAGAGTATTCTCTCCATGTAAAATAGCACATTTGGTAACGAGGGCCACATAGGCAAATATCTGGCAGTCATTGCTCATTGAGTACTTACAGAAAGTTCTGGTTGTTACAGAAAAGTGGCACTCCAAGAAGTTGTCACCAGGGGCAGGTTTGACTATAATCAACAGTATAATTTATGTAAGGGGGAGAAGCACACCATAAGGAAGAAATTTGAAATTTAAAGTTTGAATATCCATATGTTGGAATCCTGAATTCGACTTTTAACTCTGTGAAATACTGAAATACACATAGCTTACATTATCAGAAATTAGAGAAGAATGTGATCAAAGCAATTACCCTGACCATAGTGCTAATGATGTTAGGGCTAGACATGGAATCCTGAGTCTAATAGTAGCCTGAAGCCACTATTAGAACATTGGAATGTTGAGCGCTCCATTGAAGACAATGAGTCCCCGGGCTTCTAATGGCTGGTAGAAGCCCAGAGCATCAACATTCCAATGTTTATTCACAGCTGTTGCTGTGAACAAAGGCCTCATGGAGCCTGAGGGGATTTTAACCCCCTCAGGCTCCGTGAGGCCTTTGTTTTATAAATTAGAACATTCTGCCCTCTAGGGACGGAATGTTCTAATAGCCTTAGAACCCTCCGTAGCTGGCTCTACTGGCCATTAAAGGCCCGCTCCCTTGTTGTTTAATGCTGGAGCGGGCCTTTATTGGCCGGAATAGCCCGCTACTGCGGGCTCTAAGGCTATATTATGCACGTCGTATAATTATGTGCCGTTTGTGGCAAATATGAAGCAGAAGCACACAGGGACAACACAAAGAACCAGAACGTGAGTGGCTCCTTGTGTTCTTTGTGTCACTTTTTTTGCTCCAAATGCCTCCTCAGGTTCAGAATGGACAAAAAGATCAACTCTGCACTAAAACACAGCACCAGGGCTTTAAGTGGGCCGGGTCTCGCCGGTGCTGAGCACCGGCAAAAGGGGGCCTCGAAACAGGTCTCTATCGGGCTCTGTTTTGTGCCCTGGCACAGGCGGTCCGTTTTTTTCCGGACTGCAGCGACAGCAGGCACATCGATGTGTGCGTGCTCACACTGCTCACTTCTCACGAGTGGAGAAGTTACGGCATTACGTCATGCCAGGTGAGCGTTGTAGGGGAAGGGAAATCCTTTAAAGAGAGTCATTTTCTCTCTGGATTTCCCTTCTCTTTTGAAACTCCGGAGCAGCAACATCGTTGTGGTGTCACCAGGGCTTTAAGTGAAGCTTTTTCAATATTATATACAAGCCATAGTTGCTGCCTATTTATCTTATGCAACTAACAACCATTGACAAAGCCAATAGTCCTGATTTGTTGTAAGTATGATGTTACTTGTTGTGTCATATTTGTGGATGCTTAAGTGTTTTTAAACCACGCCCTTAATTACGTCGGCCACGCCCCTTTGAGAGACCCCCCAGTTTTTTTTATCCCACTTAAAGCCCTGCACAGCACCGAATGCCGGTTTTACATTTTGCATAATTTCTCATTATTTTTCTGAAATTTAGCATAATTACGCTAAAAAAAATTTACACAAAATTCGCACACCTCTAAACTTGGTAAGCTTTACGGCTGAATTCAAGATGAAATCCAGTCTAGGCAGAGGAGATCTTTGGAGGCGCTGAAGCTAGGGCTTTATAACATAGGGAGTCTTACATGGAGAGCCCTAGCCGGGGGGAGCTACCATCTGCTGTTTTACAAAAACTTCACCTCTAAAATAAATGGGGCATCAGAATGAGCGGGGGTTTTTAGGGGTCCGATCCTGTGTTTATTGCATATGCCAGTCCTGTAGGAATAGCGTACATTGCCGGTGAATGCAGCTCTGTTGAGGACAAGCTATTTCTGTTCTCTCAACCACTGTTCCATGTCCGTCCTAAATAAACTTCGGGAAAAATTACCAATTTTGCCAACAAGAGCGCTTTGCCCAAAAGTCTTCAATGTTTTAATCTTTTCGCCACCACCTGTTATCCCTTCACCCCCTAATTGCTATGTTCCATAATGTGACCAACTTATTGCAATGTTTTTTTAAGAGCAACAACAGTGCCTTGAAGTTGTTTTGTTTTTGTGTCTGTCCTGCTTGGCTAGGTCTGAGACTTGACAGGTCCTTTCTCCATAAGGAAATTAGCTCGTGCCTTTATTAGGGGAAACCTGCCCCTAACTCGTGCCTTCCTGGGTGTTCGCTTGAAGACTCGAACCCCCCCTCCCCCTCCCCCCGTCACTGTCTGCGTGGCGGAAGTGCTCAAGATCCGTGGTGGTTGGCAAACTTCATTTAGGGGTCACCGGTGACTGCAGCTGCAACCCCAACGTCATCCTCCTCGCGCACCCCACGCGCTCGAGACTCTCTGCTTTTCCATGACCTGGCCCCGGGAGCTCGAGATAAGCCCAGGGAGAGGAGCGCCCGTTTGGCAGGCAGAGCACGTGCTCCGGCAGAGCTTTACAAAACAATATGCAGGCGTTTAAATTTTAATGCAAGTTAGCTGTTTATTGTTATGTTAATTCCGCCCTGATTTAGTGGCGGCGAAGTCTCCTTGGGCAGCCCTCGGTCTGCATGTTCGGAGCGGTTATATTTCCAATTGAAGATGATGAGAGCCCGTTTCTGTGCCTACTGATAAAAAAAAAGAAATCACTAAATTATGAGCCGGGAGAGGAAGAAACCCCTTATTAATCACGGATCTGAGCTGTTGCCATATTAGGAGCGCCGTAAATCACCAGGGCAGCCGCTGTGTTTGCAGGCGGTGTTAGTCCTGTCCTATTAGGGGGTAAATCAGTATGCTGGTAGCCCTGGTGCAATGCCCCCATCTGGCAATTGGGGTCTGAAAACTTGTCAAAGGCAGCAGCCACCTGGAGGCGGGCCTAGCTAGCATCCCCAGCACGTGACGTTGAATGGCGCGTGCACAGACCATGCACAAGCTACGATCCAGGGCCAACTTCTAGGAGGAGCTCTGAGCAGCCTTGGTCTTCAAAAACTTCCCAAGAAGCAGAGGGCAAAACTGCAACATAACAGGTCGAACTGGGTGGGATCTATTGGGAACGACGTTCCTATTTGCTTTTTTAATTTCATCAAAACAGTTCCCACACTGTTTGTTAAAAAGCACAACCGCCCCTGAGTTCCCTCGAGCTGACAGGGAGCCAGGGGGTCTCCTGTACTGTGAAGTGAGGGAAGGGACAGGCTGCTTAAGAAGACACAAGGCATCTCTCCAGGGTGTCTGCTGCCTGAGAAATGTAACTCTGGCCAATTGTTTAATCAGCAAATCTAAAGGCTGTTCAGGAGCCAGTACGCTCTTAACTCAATATAATCATTTGAAGCTTCATGATGACAAAGATTTATTATCTTTGAAAGTTACTATAAGGGTGTTACCAGTTCTAGAATATGTCCTTTTAATGGAACCCTACAAAAAGGTTTGCATTAGGTATAACCTGATTGTACGTTACTGAACATATAACTTTTGAAAGTACTGCAAGTACTTAAACAGCAAAACGTTTTGCAGATTTTGCAGCAGCATCTTTAATTCTATTACAGGACCGGAGGCTTCAGATTATGCTTCTCTTTTCTTTACTGTCAACACAGCAGCCAATGAAAAAACGTTTTCATAACATAAATAAACTACATTTCCCATGGTGCTCTTCCACCAATCATGGTCCATCAGACCCTATAAGAGTCACCATCACTGTCCCATGAGCCTCTTTCTTTGCTGCTCACGGCAGAGATAAGTGCTATTTCGACTTTCTAAACATTGTGCTTTGATAAGTATATATAGTCAGCTGTTTCCTTAAGCGCATGCTTGTAGGAACGGACTAGGCTTATGCGCATATTTGGGTTGCAATGTATTGCATGGCTTGATCAGTGTTCCTTGGTTACTGTAATAACGCGCGGGCTCGCACGTGTGTTTTTTCGCTGCTGTGGGCGGTTGTTCCGTTTTCTATAGCTCCCGCTGGGTGAGCGGATACTTCACCAAGGTAGGCGGTGTAGTTTGAATAAAGATATATGCATGTATTAAAGCGCAAACTCAGCGCTTACTGTTGGCTGCCTCCCCTCGTCCGGCCCGACATTCTCAGCTGAGCCTAACGTCGCCCGACGTGCGTAGCCCAATTGGGCTATATTTGGGCTACGCACGTCGTGAGCTTCCCCTCGCTCGCTCCGAGGCATAATTTGCCCGGTTTTCCACTGCGAGCATCACGGAGAGTGGACGCCTGACCGGCCGAAACAACAGTCAGCCCTGGGAGTGCGCACACGCTCTGAAAATCAGTGCAATTCGGCTCTTTACGCCCTGACTGGGCTGGAACAATTAATGAACACAGCTTTGCTGAGGAGCTAAGTAGTTTTATATTCTTCCTACCTTGTGTGCACGTGGGTTGGCTCCCCCTGACTCCTCCTATACCTACCTTGCCGTAACTTTATATTCCTTGGGCAAGTGTGGGACAAGTGGATCCATAATGGAAGAGTGGGTGAGATATGAGGAGGATGAACCCTACTATGACAGACAGCAGGAGACTGTCCTAGAAGATAATATTGTTGACGCCCTGGATACATCGGTCCAGCAGTCTGTCAACAGGGCAATTGAAAGCACGGTTCCTAACACTGTGCAACAAGCCTTGGCAGCGGCGCTGAAACCCATTACCAAACAGTTTGAAAGCTTTGCAAAGCGTCACGGATTCCAAAACCGTCTTGAAACACCCACAGATACACCTACAGATAAGAGTATGTTGAAGTCGGGGTCATGGCCCCATGCTGGAGCATTAGCCAACCTGCCACAGGCGAATGCGGTGGATCACGGCTATTCCACACCACCAGCCACTGAAGGTGCAAAAGCAAAGCGCAAACAAAAGGTCTATATAGATACCAACACTACTGACACTGACACAGACAATACTGACGAAGAGGCACCTCCTAAAAAGAAGTCTTGGAAAGCAGTCATTTTAGTATCCGATATGACTCCTTCTAACATCAACACCCCTTTCACCTTTAACCCGACCGACATAGTTCATCCTCGGTCGTCCAATTGGGTTCCAGCCCCTGAAGTGGCGGACTATTTACATGATAATCTTAGGAAGGGCTTTGATAAGGAGGTGCGCAATAGGTTGTGCTCAGAGTGCCCTCGACTGGATATCCCAGATAAGGTGGCAGAGACTCCCGATATAGATGTTAGTCTCTTGACATTTCTTAAAAAGTTCGCAAAGGACCCTAAAAAGGGTATTGATCGAGCCTGGCGGGGCTGCCAGGACAAGCTCCTCGACGTAGCAGGACCCCTGGCCAAGATACTTGAGATGGCCCTGATGGCAAAGGAATCAGCCAACCCCATAGATCCGGACATCCTGGCGTGCTGGACACAGAGAGCAATTTGCCTCCTGGGGAACGCAAACTGCGCCATCTCTACGGAGAGGCGCAAATCACTCTTAATGAGGATGGACACTAAGCTAACGGAATTAGCCTCAGCTGAACCGGGCCCCCTTGCCGAGGGCAACCTCTTTGGTGAAAGATTTGTGAAGGATGTGTCAAAGTACGTAGGTACTTTTACTTCACTAGACAAGGCCCAGTCAGGTATTAAACGTGTGTTTCAAGCTGGCCTTTTTAACAGGGCCGGACGAGGCAGAGGACGCTCGTCAGGCCGCCAATACTATCAAGGTCCTCCCAGAGGAGACTATGGACGAGGTAGAGGCGACTGGGACTCTACCAGGGGTGGAACCTTTTACCCGACAAGACAAAGGTTCAACAAACGCCGCTTCCACAGAAGTGGTCACAGAGCAGGATTTCAGGCTCAAAACTCTACAGGTAAGAGTAGCAGAATTTACTCACCTACCGTTGGGGTGTCGTACACAGTTCTTCATGCACAATTGGGGGGAGTTGTCACAGGATGCATGGATTTTACAGACTATTCAAGGTTTTCACTTAGAGTTTTACCAGACACCTTTCCAGGACAAATATCCGAGACAACTCAGTTTTTCCCAACAAGAATGTGTTTTTATAGATGCAGAAATAGAAGAATTGCTGCAGAAGCACGCGATTGCCTATTGCGACAACAGGGTTTGCGGTTTCTGCAGCAACTTCTTCCTGGTGCAGAAGAAGGGTGGTGGTCACAGGTTGGTGTTAAACCTGAGAGAATTCAACCATTTCATGGTTTACAAACATTTCAAGACAGATCTATTAAAAAAGGGGGATTGGATGGTCCGGCTGGACCTGAAGGACGCCTATCTTGCCATTCCTTTCTATCCCCCTCATCAGCGCTTCCACCAGTTTCAATGGAAGAACCGATGGTTGGAATATTTGGCCCTTCCTTACGGGCTTTCCTCGGCACCATGGTGTTTCACCAAGGTAATGAAGCCGGTGATAGCCTATCTCAGAGCACAGGGAGTACGCATGATAGTGTACTTAGATGATATACTTATCATGGCTCAGACTCAAGCAACGGCCAATCTTCATTTGCGGATGACAATGTCCCTTCTGCAAAACTTGGGTTTTGTAATCAACAAACCCAAATCAGCCTTATGTCCCTCCCAGACGATAGACTTCCTAAGCTTTCTCATAGATTCACAGGCAGCTCAGCTGCGCCTTCCCAAGTCGAAATTACGAGATCTCAAGAAAGAGATCATCTCAGTGTTATCCAAACAGATGGTATCTCTTCGGACAATTGCCAGGATAGTGGGATTATTAGCATCCTCGATACAAGCGATTTTTCCGGGCCCTCTGCACTACCGGGCCTTTCAGAGATTAAAGATACAACATCTACGCAAGGGTCTGTCATATACGGATCTAGTTCCCCTAACGCAAGAAGTGAGGGAAGAGATGCAATGGTGGTTAGGCCACGTAGAGGCGTGGAATGGCAGAGCCATTTTTGGTTCTCAACCAGAAGTAGTTATAGAGTCAGACGCCAGCCGTTGAGGCTGGGGAGCGCGTTGCGGAGATATCTCCACAGGAGGTCGATGGTCACTTCAAGAACTATCACTCCACATCAATTGCCTGGAGTTGTTAGCAGGGTCGTTCGCAATACAAACTCTCTGCCCCAAGCAAGTGTCTTGTTGCATCCTTCTCAGGATGGACAATATCTCGGCAGTGAGATATATCAACAAGTTGGGAGGTACGAGGTCGTCCCTGCTAGTGGAGATAGCGAAGGATTTTTGGCACTATTGCCTGCAACAACAGATATCAGTGATTGCGGAATACATTCCGGGACAGTCGAACACTGTCGCGGATTGGAATTCCAGATATGTGAAGGATTACAGCGACTGGCAACTCCAGCCGCAACTGTTCCAATGGTTACAGACAGTGTGGGGTCCTTGCAAGATAGATCTCTTTGCCTCCAGACTGAATCGACAACTACAGACATTTTTCAGCTGGAGACCAGATCCATTGGCGAGAGCGACGGACGCTTTCTCCCAGGATTGGGCAGGGAATCTGAATTATGCCTTTCCCCCGTTCATCCTAATCTCCAGAGTGACGACCCAGATAGCCCGTCAACAGGCGGAGGTGATTTTGGTGACGCCACTGTGGAGGTCGCCGCCCTGGTTCCCGATCTTGTTGGAGATGAGTTGCGACCTCCCCAGGATGCTCCCTTGGTCTCAGACGATGCTCCAGGGCCCTCACGGAGAACTGCATCCGATGGTAACGTCTGGGCAGTTGTCCCTGATGGCATGGAGGCTTTCCGGTAACAATGGGAAATGCCAGGAATTTCGAACACGGCTTCCAAATTCATTAGACAAGCCTGGGCCCCTTCCACATGAAAGAGATATTCCTCAGCTTGGAAATGCTGGGTATGTTGGTGCGTGGAACGGCACGTGGATCCCGTGGGGGCAGAGTTATCCCATATTGTAAACTTCCTGTCCGACAAAGCCTCAGAAGGCTTAGCATATCGTTCGGTCAACAATTTCAGATCGGCTATATCCGCAGGCCATACACAGGTAGACGGAAAACCGGTAGGTATGCACCCAGTGGTGTGTAAGTTGCTTAAAGGCATTAGGGTGGCTAATCCCCCAAGACCAAAATATTCATGTTTATGGGATGTATCGCTGGTCATAAACCTTTTTGATACATGGCCAAGTAATGATCGGTTATCCAGGAAGCAACTATCAGCTAAATTAGCGATGCTTTTGTGTTTATCTGCCTGAAGACGTTCTTCTGACGTGAAAGCTCTGGACATTACAGGTAGAGTATTTACTCCGGAGGGAGTTTCTTTTACCATTTCTGGCAGGACAAAAACGATGTCAAGTAGTATTGAGTATAATGCTTTTCCTAGCAATGATAAGTTGTGCGTTGTACAGTGCCTTAAAGTATATGAAGAGTGTACACGGTCCTTGAGACCAGAGGGTTCAAAACAGTTATTGATCGCCTTGCAAAAACCATATAAGCCTGTGTCTGGGGCGACAATAGCCAGATGGTTGAAGTCTGTTATGAAAGAAGCTGGGGTTGATACCCATGTGTTTGGAGCACATTCTGTGCGGGGCGCTATGGCGTCCAAAACTTTTATGTTTGGTTCAATTATATACAACTACTGTGGTGTTTGATAAGTGTTAAACAAGCATAATCTGAAGCCTCCGGTCCTGTAACAGAATAAAAAATTTGCTAGCATTCGCACCAATAATATTCAATTCTATTAAGGACACGGAGGCGAGGATTATCCCACCCGGTTGTACTCAATGTTTGCTTACAATATGTACCCACCGTATATAATTGTATTCTTTTCATCAGAGATTACGGGTTATCTGTTTAATTTATTCCAGGTTCAGACAAGAAGGCAGAATAATCGCTCTTCAGGTTGAAGAAGTTGGACGAAGTCCCAGTTATCGGTTTATATCTTCCACGTTGGAGGATTCTTGGTGGATTCGAATTAACGTTCGCACTTGGACTATGGACTCGAGCAAAGAAAGAGGCTCATGGGACAGTGATGGTTACTCTTATAGGGTCAGATGGACCATGATTGGTGGAAGAGCACCATGGGAAATGTAGTTTATTTGTTATGAAAACGTTTTTTCATTGGCTGCTGTGTTGACAGTAAAGAAAAGAGAAGCATAATCCTCGCCTCCGTGTCCTTAATGGAATTGAAAATTCTTGGCGCGAATGCTAGCACATTTTTTATTCTCTATCTTGTAGCCTGTTTTATTTTTTTTGAACTGTGGCAGCCTATTTTACACTGTGTGCAATACATTTTAAAAATAATGACTTAAATATTGACAGTAGTTTCTGTCTCAAGTTGGGACCTCATAGCACTATAAATCCACGTCACTCTTCCCCAGTGCACTAACCAGTCTTCAAAACAGTGGCCCTCTGGTTACACCCACAAACATCTGAAGTGATTGCATGAATCAACCGAGCTTTCTTACCAGAACAATGCATTTCACACACATTAGTTAAACTTGTATTCATTTATTTTTTTCATTTATGGTGCATGCTTTATATTTTAAATGAAGTTACCCGTAGGTGAAGGACCTACAAAAAATAATTATAGAATATTTTTAGCTTTTTAGTCACATCTGCGACCCCACCCCCAGGCTCACTGCCCCCCATTATACTAAGGATCATAGTTCCCATACTTTTTACGCACTTCCATGACTGACCATAGATCTATTGCACATTATATGAAATTGCATGTACAGAACCTACAGATGATCTACAATGTAGATAAATGGTGTAGACACATTGACGTGCTTCTGGCATCAGTGTTTTTGAATGAAAATTTTTATTTTTTGATCACTTTAGCATTACTTATACACACTGTCACAAACCACTTTCCTTTGTCCGCAGAATATTCATTTTAAAATGGTTATCATTTTTTAATTATTTTAATATTATTTCTTCACATTTTCACAAACCTTTACATGTACACAGAATATTCATTTCTGAATAGTCAAGTAAAAAAATCTTTTTCCCCATTACCAAAGTGACACCCGTTGAGTGTTATGTGTGACAATAACACTGCTATTCACAGTACTGATTAGCTTCAGACAAACTTTGAATATTTTAAAGAAAAACTTTTTTTTAAAAGGGATTTTTTCATAGAGGATTTATGAAATAAGGATAGTTGCTAAGTGGATGTGTCTATCATATGTACCAAAAGAATGTTGTTTTCTTAAAAAACTATTGCATGGTAATCTTTTCCCACTCTAATGTGTGCAATAGGATGCTTGATCTAAGAGCATTACAGTCCTGATGAAAACCTCGTACTTCTTTTCCACATCCTGGTTGTCGAAATGCACAGCTTTGAACATAACAGAGGAGTGTTTTATAGACTTGGTTAAAAGCAATCTGCAATGACCTCTAAATAATGGATTAAGCACAATACTTGTGGATAATATCACCCTCAGTGGGGACTAAGACTGCTTTATATTATAGGTTTAACAAACAAGGGATCATAAAAACCTATCATGAATTATCCTTATTTCAGAATTTTTCTGAAAAAAAAGCACCTTATTATCTACACAAAAAAGTTTTTCCTTTAAATATTCAAAGTTTGTCTAATGGTAATCAATACTGTGAATATCATTTTTATTGTCACACATAACACTCAATGGGCGTCACTTTGATGATGGGACAAAGGGTTTTTTGTAAAATGACCACTATGAAATGAATATTCTATGTAAATAAAGAGAAGGTTTGTGAATGTGTGTATATGTAATGCTAAAAGAATTAAAAAGAAATCATTAATGCTCATACGAGGCACATCCAAGCATCTATTTAAGTAAAAAAGTGCCTTGATTGATGGTCTTCTGGGAAATTTTAGTTTTTTCTTGTGGTTGTTGTACTGCCCCCATCCCCAATGGTACTTAAAGTGCAATCCCCCTTTTTACAGTTCAAAATGTGCCAACATTTTTCCTGGTGGCAGAGACAAAGGCAACAGCCACTCTGGAGGTGGGGCATTCGTCTCTAGTATATAGCATGAATCATGCATACGTATATCTGATACGTGCTGAGATCCACTTGCAAATCTGCAAAGTCTGATGGCTCAGCAGAATGATGCATCTCCGCCAGGAATTTGTGCTTGAGCAAATGGTCACAGGTTAGAATCCTGGCAGACCACTTACTATATCATGGTCTTGAAGTTGCTAAATAGAGCAGTGACGTAACAAAGGTGCTATAGGTCTGGGTACAAGCATGGCAAATGGGCTCCCTTACTGCTGAACAGTTAAATAGAGCAGCAAGAAATGAGTTTCAGTGCTCCCCATAAGGCTTCTGTGCCCCAGTGCCACTGCACCTGCTGCACCATTGTTATCTATGCCCCCTGAAACTGAGTACCGCTGAGTTTGGTAACAATAAGCATGTCATTTAGCACTAAAGGATCCTATTGGGGGGGGGGGCTCATGCGCTTTACAAATAACCCAGGCAGTGTTCAAAAGCTTGCAAAGAAGAAAAAGCTCCTTGAAACTACACGAGGCCAGCCTTCTGACTTCTTGGCACCTTCAAATACGAATTTGAGGATTCCAGTATGCAGGAAGGATTCCCTTGATTAGAAAGGAGTTTTCTCCAAGTGACAGTGTAAGCTCTTGGTGCAGACATTGTTGAATGATAATAACTTCTATCCTAAATAAACTGAATTATACCTATCAGTACAAGGTCTTAAAGTAAGGACAGTTGCTCATAAGGTTGGTGCTGTAACTGACAATTCTGTAGGAAAGATCTTGTGGTGAAAGTGTAAGCTGGTGCTTCTTATGATAACTGTGACCTTTCTCTTTAAAAATCATATCTATCATCCAGTCCTCCCATTTGCCTCACGGGGAATGGTGCAGAGAGTCATTCTTGGTCAGTAGCCGAGGCAGCACAAGTTCACGTAGGCTGTTCAATCTATCCTAATATTGCTTAAGAGGGAGAAAGAGAAGATATTCTCAAGGTAATCTCATTAACAGAAGATCATTTCTCGCCTACTCCCCGGTGTCCCCTTCCTAGTCCGTTCCCCCATACCTTGCTAGGTGCAACAATCTTATCTCTTACTTGTGGGTTGATCAGGGTGCGGGCAGTGGGGCATAACATTCATCTTTCTCATAAGTATCCTCAGGCTTGGCACGTGTGTATGCTGGGCGGGTGTAGAGACATACTCCTCTGAACTTCAGAGGACCCAAGCTGTACCGCCAAAGAGGACGTCAGCGATATATGCAGAGTTTGGGTGTTGCATGGTTTGAGGCCCTGCAGCCGCAGTGCTTTCGATATGCAAAACATGCAAGTGAAGTCAAGACAAACTAAAAGTCCCAGACTGCAAGGAGACTCTCAAGACTTGCAACAGTGCTGGTCATCTTAGATCCATAGTGTGGAAATAAAATCTATAATTATGCCCCTTCGCTGCCCTCTGCGCGATCTAATTATGCCCCTTTGCGCGATCCCCTTTGCGCGATTAATAATTGCCCACATTAAAAGCCGACACCATTTTGTTTTAATTCACCCTTTGGTGTCCCAAGACCCCGAGCACGAGCACGACACCCCTGCACCTGGTTTTCCTCATTTTCACCATCTGTCTCTGTGGTTTCTGCCAAGTCCGGGAAACCAGTACATGAGTTCCTGCTCCCCCGCAGAGATGGTTCATGTTTCTGACATGAAGCACGAGCACAAACCCCCAAATGAGGAAGCCTTCCCCTTCCAACTGTCAGACTATTTCACATCGCAAGTCCCCTCACGAAGCCTAAGACACGCCCCATTTCTTCACACACTGCTCCTCTTGCTGAATCTTTGTTCCTCTATCTGCCACGACCTGTTTGTTCCTCTATTTTGCCTCGTGACCAAGACTGTATAAATATTCTGCTGTTGAAAATAAAGACCCCCACTTAAAGAGAGGGACTTGAGAGATTGCTCCTGTGCCCGCTTGGTGCTGGAAGCGCTCCCTTTAACTCGAGTTATTGGTCTTCTCCTCCTTCATTTGAGCACCACGGACTCCTCGCTTTGCATTGACAAGAAATTATGATTTATTAAGCATAGAAATTCAGAAATGAGGTAATAAGTAAATTTAATTTACCACAGTAATTGGCGCCCGAACAGGGACCTTCCCTTCCCCCACGCGCCGGCGATATTGGACCCGGTACTGTCCCCTCCTGACCGTTGACGGACTTCAAAAGTGCACAACGCGGGAATTCCCGCTAACTCCCTCGAGGCGAAGAGGGGGACCGACTGCGGTCCAGCATCCACACGAGGCGGTGAGGAAATAAGCGGAACGTCCTGAACCAAAGCCCAACCTGCGAAGCAGACGAGTCCGAGGTTCTACAAATCCCACCTTGAAACTGCGCGCCGTGTTTCCCAAAATCTTCAAGAGGCCTTCCAGTTACTTTTCGGTGAGTACTGCTGAAAAGTATAAAAGCGAACCCACAGCTTTTGTGGGGGCGGTAAAGATACGCGTTTTTTTGGTTTCTCACCTATCTTTGGTGAGGACTACTAAAACTAGTATAAAAGACGGACTCACTACCTTGTGGGCACGGTAAAGATACTTGTTTTTTGTGGGTTTCTCACTTATTTTGTGAGGACTACTAAACTAGTATAAAAGACGGACTCACCTCTTTCGTGGGTAACAGTAAAGATATTTGTTCTGTTTATGTTTTTCTCACTTCTAAAATCTTTGAAAGTCTTGCCATCATGCCTATTTTCTCAAAAATACGTAAGATGGCAACCAAAAGGAGTATTCTTGAGAAGGAAATTCCCCTTCCTCCTCGGGATACTCCAGGACACTTCATGTATGCAAAACATGGTGTCGGTGCACTTATTTATTGTGATCTATGGGTAGAATATACTAAAGACCTAGAACTCAGATATAGATGGCCTGAAAATGGTAGTTTTGATACGGAGTGTATTATGAAATTAGAGGAACAGTTATGGAAGAAAAGAGAGTCCGCCAGTCACAGAGTGACTCAGTAGAATTATGAAGAAAAGAAGCCCATAGGAGGCAACAGAAGGAATTGCATAAAGTTGAAAAGGGTAAGAGAATGTCAGAGCAGGCCAAGAAAGAACAGTTACAAGAAATAGGGAAAGAAGTAGTTAGTGAAAGGAATAAAAGGGAACAATCAGCCATTTCTACTGGTTTTTATCCTGTATTGCCATCTGCACCTGAAAACCTTAACATTGCATCAGCACAGCCTACAGCCCCACCACCAGAGGATACTTTTACTAATTTTCTCTTAGATACTCCACCACCCTATGAAGTTCCAGTCATTCAACACCCTCTGCCTCCGCCACCCCTTTCACAACATAACGCACCACCTCTCACTCCAGAAGGGGGTGCCGTAGGTCCAGACCCAGGTAAAACAATTCCCGACTGCCCCTATGACCCGACTCCGAGCAACACAGGGGAGGCGGGCCGAATAAGTAAAATACTTCATGACTCCTGGGAAGAAATAAGACATCTACCAGCAATTGACACGTTTCTTCAAGCGGCCTCTGAGTTTCTTCGTACTGGAGAGAACTCACGAGCCATTAACGCTATGACTACAAGAAGATCACACCCTGTAAAAATGCACATGTATAGGTTCCTCCTTTGCTGTTTCATAAAACACATACAAGCAGAGGAAAGAAATGTACCAGTTTCACTTTTTGACTTATTAGATTCCGCATCCGACCACACTAGTCTAGAACTTATAAATGATGCACTAGACAGGTTCACCCGTAATGTGACCCGTATTCTGCAAAACTTGCAAACAAATGAAGAGAATAAGAAACTTGAGGAGGAAATTACTGAACCTACTGAAAAAGTCCTACCCGTTCGTTCTTCCGCCCCTAATTCACCGAACACCCCCGCCTACATTCCTCCAAGGTCACTCTGAACGGTCATCTCCAGATGAGTTATTTGAAAAATACATCCAATGCATTAGACTACTGGTTAGACCAGGAACCTCCGCTTACACCGGAGGAGGAGGAAATAGCCAGAACTGCGACCCTATGGGTCTCTCAATATAAGATATATGACAATGATCTCATAGCCCAGCTTTTTCTAGCATTACCACGCTCACATCAAAGATTAGCAAGTCTCTACATGGTACAACATCTCATCACACTCAATGACACTCATTTTAAACATGATCCAAGACTCGAAGATTTTCTGTCTGACTGCGCTGATAACATGTTCCTCCACAATAGTTCAGTTTTTCTTAACACATTTATAGATTTTAGACAGAAATACCAGAAAGTGACTGGATATAGATCTCCCCATAATACGTGTGGATCAACTAATAGACTTCCTCAAACACGCCAGTTCCCCATGAGAGAGGTCCACCCCAGAGCTGACACGAATGGCGCGCTACAACGCGTCTTCATTTATGTACCCTTGACAAAACTTGAGTTACTAAGGATGAAAGAGATGGTTCCCTCCCACTCAAAGGATCCTGCTGGATTCTTTAAGGAATTAGGAGATGTATTAATGATGGGAACATATACTCTTTCTGATATCACAGCAATTCTGAAATTATTGTTGCCATCAGGTATATATGACAAACTAAGAGAAAAAGATTGGGAAGTAGCAGGTGAACACATTAAATGGACTGAACTTCACAATGACGAAAATACTAGAGTAGCAGGTCAAGGTATAGGAGACAAACTAAAAGCACTTCCTGGCACTATTTTAAAGGTGCTACCACAGTTACTAACAGTGAAAAAGGAGGACTGGGATGCCATTTCCTCCTGCAAACAGAAACATGGTGAAGACATAGGAGATTATTACACTAGACTTGAAAAGTGTTTTGCGGTAAATAGCGGCCTTACGCCAACAAGTGAAGCTTACCCGCATCTGTTTGTTTCCAAATTAGTAGATAACGCCTTGCCAGCCATTAAGGACAGAGTACTAAAAGTAGAAAGTACCTGGCAAGCACATACACCTCCACAGGTGTTACAAATGCTACAATATCACCAGAATCGCATTAGGGATGAAGAAGAAAATGATAAGAAACGCATGAAAGACACAAAGATGAAAGCATTAGTAGCCCAAACTGCACCCCAGCGTCAACAGACACCAAGTAGCCAGACAAATATAAAAAGCACTTGTAATTATTGCAAAAGATGGGACACTTCGTTAAAGATTGCCCTGTCTTAAAGCACAATTTGGCTACTGGTAAGACCCAGCCACGCCCATATCAGCCAAAACAGAATGATTCCCTAGACAGTTCAACACCTTCAGTTCCACTGACAACACAAATGGCCCAAATGAATATTATAGACAGCGCCTACACTGAATATTACCCAGATTTCTCATGATGTTGCCCAGAGAGAGAAGATGACAAACTGCCCCTAATCCCCATTCCAGTAGATCAGACAGGTCCATTTATAGAGGTCCGACTTCTTGGGGAGGATAGGAAGTTTCTACTAGACACTGGGGCCAGTAAAACAACAATAAGCCATCAAGAGGTCCCAGAGGCTCCTCTCTCGGGTTCAAAAAGTATTTCTCTGGGTTTCTCGGGACAACCTGTGACAAACGTCACGTCAAAGCCACTGCCCTTGCAGGTTGGTCCCCTCATGACAACTACAGATCTTATATTGACAAAATCATGTCCAGAAAACTTGCTTGGTATAAAAACATTGAAAGAATTAGGAGCTGTCATTGTTTGCTCACCTACAGATGTCAGACTATTTCTGCGAGATTTCAAGGGCCACTACACAAGTAGAGAATTAGATGAGCGTTTGAAAGATTTGCCACACACCCTGTGGGCCACTGATTCCACCACAGTAGGATGTATGGAAATAACACCTCACAAGGTTACACTGAAAGAGGGAGCCCAACTACCACGCATAAGGCAATACAAAATTCCACCTCAGGCTGAACAAGCATTAATGTTAATTATTCAGGACCTAATACAGTCAGGTGTGATTAAGAAACAACTTCTAACATTTGCAATTCCCCTGTTTTACCAGTTCATAAAAAGTGGAACCAGGAACACCACCTGTCTACAGACTAGTGGTGGATTTGAGAGAGCTCAATAAATGTGTCGTTCCACAACACCCTGTGGTTCCAGACATTTCCACCCTACTCACAGCCATAGATGCGGAAGCAACGCATTTTTCAGTGATTGACTTGAAAACGCATTCTTTAGCATACCTATTCACCCAGACAGTCAATACCTTTTGGCTTCTCCTTACAAGGACGTAAGTTTCCAATTCACAAGAGCTCCTCAAGGTTTCACAGAGAGTCCAAGCGTATATAGCCAAGCATTAAAAAGACAACTAGATACTGTTCAAATGCCCACGGATACAGCCATACTACAATATGTTGATGATATCCTCATTACGGCCAGATCTGACGCAGCATGTGCTGAAGCATCACTACTAGTACTAGAATTCCTAGCTGCAAATGGCCATAAAGTTTCCCTGGTAAGCTCCAATTTTGTTTACAGCAAGTGGCATACTTAGGGCACTTGCTGTCAAGGAGGGTAGGCAGCTTACACAGGAACGCATCCAACTCATACAACAAATACCACAACCAACAACACAGAAACAAGTTCGAGCCTTTGTTGGTCTCACCTCATATTGTAGACAGTGGATCCCACAATTTGCACTCATTTCCAAACCGTTAGTGCAGCTGACAACACTCGAAGCTGGCGCTACTCCACAATTACCCTGGACAGATGAACACACGCAAGCCTTTCAGTCTCTTAAAAGCTATGTGTCAAGCCCCAGTGCTGGCAACACCTAATTACACCAAAGATTTTACATTATTTGTAACAGAAAACTCAGGTACAGCACTATCAGTTCTGACCCATCTTCAAGCAGACAAACATAAACCATGTGGTTATTTTTCAAGCACATTAGATCCAGTAGCACAAGCATTGCCTGCATGTCTAAAATCAGTAGCAGCTACTGCACAAGCTATTAGACAAAGCGATTCTATTGTATTGGGACATCATCTGATAGTTCAGGTCCCACACGCTGTAGAACTTCTGTTAAACAGAACACAAACACAGCATCTGACAATAGCCAGACTCACCGGATATGAGATGACACTTTTTCAGCCACACATTGAGATTAGACGCTGCAACATTTTAAACCCAGCAACACTGTTGCCACTGACCTCTCCTACTGAAGAAATTCACGATTGTATTGACATAATTGATTTAGTGACCAAACCAAGACCAGATTTACAAGATACTTCCCTTGCTAAGGCAGAAATGACACTCTTTGTTGATGGTTCATGTATGAGACTCCCCACAGGAGAATTAGCAGCAGCCTATGCCGTCACAAATGGTACAGACACTTTAGAAGCACACAAGATAGAGATACTGTCGGCACAGGCAGCAGAACTCATAGCCCTAACACGAGCATGTCACTTAGCAAAAGGAAAGTCAGTTAACATCTACACTGATTCACAATATGCCTTTGGAGTTGTACACAACTTCGGTACATTATGGAAAGAGAGAGGATTTCTCACATCACATGGGTTCAGAATACAGCATGCTACACTCATCACTGCCCTCTTAGAGGCCAGTCAGTTACCAGAGAAAATCGCAGTGCTAAAATGTAAAGCGCACACAAAAGGAACAGATGAAATATCAAAGGAAATGATTCTGCAGACAGTGCAGCCAAGTTAGCAGCAAACACAGAATTAAGTATACCACACCGCCAATATACAATACGAGACCCTTTTCTGACATCCAGGATGTCCAAAGTCACGCCACACCACAGGAACTGCTAGAATGGAAGGAAAAAGGAGGGGTCCTTACAGATCAAGGCTGGATGACACCTGAAAGAGCAGTATGGTTTCTACCGGATGCCATGGTACAAGTTATGGTAAACACCATACATGGACCAGCACATCTGGGAGAAAAAGCAATGTTAGACAGCATACAGAATATATGGCACAACAAACATTTGAGAGCTGCAGCCAAACAAAAAGTTAAAACGTGCATGATTTGTAATCAGTTCAACCCAGGAAAAGGCACAAAGGTGGAACAGGAGGATTCCAACCCCCTGACCATCCATTTGAAGTTCTCCAGATGGACTATATCCAGATGGAGAGATGTAGAGGTCACAAGTATGTGCTAGTTGTAGTGTGTGCTCTGACCAGATGGACAGAAGCCTTTCCCGTCCCAGATTACACTGCAACGACAACTGCTAAACAATTAGTTAGAGAGTTTTTCCGAGGTATGGGTTGCCCCGTGTCATCTACTCAGATAACGGCCAACCTTTTTCCTCTGAACTCATGAAGCAAGTGTCTCTTCTGTTAGGGTACACTTAGAAGTTTCACTGTGTAAGACATCCTCATGCAGCAGGTCTAGTAGAAAGGCACAACCAAACTTTGAAGACAAAATTGGCCAAGATATGCACTGACAAAGGCATGGACTGGATGGTAGCCTTACGGTTGCCCTCTTTCTACATGCGTATGGTAGCCCATTCCAGAACTGGCTTATCTCCATATGAAGTGGTCTTTGGCAGACCACCAAATATGTGAGGGTACGCCAAGGCCTAAAAGAATAACTGATGTTGACAGTACTATGCTGACTGACTACCTGGCTTCCTTGATGTCTGCACTCCAATCTTGTCGTTCTCAGGTTGCTGCCACCTTCCCTGACAAAACCAACCCGGAAGAACACGCCATCCGACCCGGGGACTGGGTCCTCGTGAGGAACTTCGACCGGACCAGTCCCCTCCAGCCCAGGTGGAAGAAGCCAAGACTCGTACTACTAACAACACGGACAGCAGTGAAGGTCGAGGGCAGGAAGAGGCTGGCTCCACGCAAGCCACTGCCGGAAACATTTTGGACAAAAAGACACTGTTGCTGATGGCCCTGCCAATCCCACTGACATTGTGACTGAACAATCTTTATTGCCTTTGGAACTAACCCCACAACAGGATTACAAATCAAAGTTAAGGTCTGCCATTCGGACTCTGGCTAATTAAGTCCATTGGGCGTCGGTCCAGTGGTGAAGCGGTTGGAGCATGGGAATGGATTTTAACACCTTGACTATGTGGGAGAAAAAAAAAAAAATGAACTCTAGAAAAAGACATAATGGTCCTATTATATGTTTGAC
Organism: Calotriton arnoldi; assembly: GCA_963921515.1. Taxonomy (NCBI): domain Eukaryota; kingdom Metazoa; phylum Chordata; class Amphibia; order Caudata; family Salamandridae; genus Calotriton; species Calotriton arnoldi. Next base: position 4,417,459 of record CAWUFW010000224.1, on the reverse strand, counting down.
AGTATTATTTTTCCTCATGGCAGTTATGACGTGTCTTGGTTGGATTCTCCACACTGTTTTTCCCCCAACACAACACACCTCTCATACACCCAACAGCACTCAGGAACACACCTATCACGACCTACCCCTCATGAACAAGCCCATAGACTAGCCTTGCGAAACAATACCTTCATACAGATGCTACACCACACTCAGCAAGCCAGTAATAGCACCAATTGTTGGATATGTGGCCGCATCCCACCTCATCAGAAAAAGGGAGGGATGCCTCTTTTTTCTTTCCCATTCTCTTATAATGGAACTTGTGAAGCCTGGTTCGCCCTAATAACAGCTGACGCTACTACCCCCACCTCCTGCCCTGACGGAAATAATTCATGCAAGAATGGGTGGCCTTGGGGGATTTAAACAAGGTACTCAATACTGCCTGTTACCCTAATAAGGAGGGAGATCCTCAGGCGACCGGTACAGTCCTAGAAAGTGAAGAATACAAGCAAGGGAACATGACCATGTCCTACAAGATGTTAAATACCAAACCTAAAAAGAATGCTGGTTCCCCTTCCATCTCGGTCTCACCAGTAAAAGGACACCTGTGCATCCAGAAAAATGGCTCTGTTCCATTAGGACACAGTGACTGTCATACCACTATAAGTTTTGAAGACAGAGGAAAGTCCTCATTTCTAGCATCTCGCCATACTTATTTCATCTGTGGCCAAACGGCCTATGTGCAGCTGCCCTTGAACTGGGGGGAACTTGCTATATAGCATTCCTGTTACCCCCTGTCTTTGTGGCCCCATCCACTTACCACAGAGACCTCCTAGTGCCCCATGTCAGACATAAAAGAACGATCGATACCTCCTTGGTTGACCAAACGGAAACCTCATGGGAACAGTATACAGATTTTAACAAAGGGTTCTTCTTCTTTGTTGGCCCTGTACAGAACAGCAAGCTTATACGCAGGTTGACAAGGACCTTAGAGGCTGTAGTAAACCAGACGGCGTCTGCCCTGGGGAGCTTAACCCAGGAGCAGTCTGCCATACGATTGGTTACTCTCCAAAATCGCCTTGTCCTTGACATCATCTTGGCTGACAGAGGCGGAGCCTGTAAAATATAGGCTCTAGCTGCTGTATATTTATTCCTGATAATTCCCCATCTGTATACACGGCCATAACAAAATTACACAAGATAGCCGTAAGTTTACATCAAGAACCTGGCACTTGGACGTGGTCTGACTGGTTCTGGAAGATAATATCGTCCTGGGGATGGCAACTGCTGTCAGCAGCAGGCATAATATTCCTGATAATAACTGGATGCTGCCTTTGCATCCAATGTGGTCCTGCCCTATGCGGTCTATGCGCTGCAAAATGCATTCCTAAACCACTTGTCCAGCAGAGAGAAAGGGAAAGAATCATGTTACAAGAATGTATAAATGATCTCATGCAAATTGAGATATAATGTAGGTACACTCTGGGGCAAGGAGGGAATGTGGAAATAAAATCTATAATTATGCCCCTTCGCTGCCCTCTGCGCGATCTAATTATGCCCCTTTGCGCATCCCCTTTGCGCGATTAATAATTGCCTACATTAAAAGCTGACACCATTTTGTTTTTAATTCACCCTTTGGTGTCCCAAGACCCCGAGCACGAGCACGACACCCCTGCACCTGGTTTTCCTCATTTTCACCATCTGTCTCTGTGGTTTCTGCCAAGTCCGGGAAACCAGTACATGAGTTCCTGCTCCCCCGCAGAGATGGTTCATGTTTCTGACATGAAGCACGAGCACAAACCCCAAATGAGGAAGCCTTCCCCTTCCAACTGTCAGACTATTTCACATCGCAAGTCCCCTCACGAAGCCTAAGACACGCCCCATTTCTTCACACTCTGCTCCTCTTGCTGAATCTTTGTTCCTCTATCTGCCACGACCTGTTTGTTCCTCTATTTTGCCTCGTGACCAAGACTGTATAAATATTCTGCTGTTGAAAATAAAGACCCCCACTTAAAGAGAGGGACTTGAGAGATTGCTCCTGTGCCCGCTTGGTGCTGGAAGCGCTCCCTTTAACTCGAGTTATTGGTCTTCTCCTCCTTCATTTGAGCACCACGGACTCCTCGCTTTGCATTGACAAGAAATTATGATTTATTAAGCATAGAAATTCAGAAATGAGGTAATAAGTAAATTTAATTTACCACAATAGGGCAAATGTTCCTCGAGTTTCAAGGGTTCTATGGTGGGCAATCAAGATACTTAGGGCCTGACTACGAGTTCGGCGGTCCATCGGACCGCCGAACTCATGGTGGCGGTTCCTGGACCGCCAGACTGGTGATGCGCCCACCGTATTACAAATACGGTGGTGGGACCGAGACAGGACTGCCACAACTGCCGGGGATCGTGGATCCCGCTGGTGGTCAGAGGCCCAAATATGGTTGGCAGGCGCTGCAGCACCGCTGAGCATATTAGGAGTTTCCTGACCGCCTCGCTTTCAATGGCAGTGAGCCTGCCATTAAAAGTATGGCGGTGAGGAAACTTAGGGGGCCCTACAGGGCCCCCTGTTGCCTCAAGGCCACGAGATGCATGCAGGGGTGGCACATGACGCATCTCTGTCTACACAACATTGTATTATAGAGAATCTTTTAATACTGCACTGTCACTGTCATCACTGTAGGAATTAAGATTCCTTTATTTGTATTTTATGTCTTGATATATATATATTGTTCTATAATGTTAATGTTTGTGATTGTCTTGTCTGAATATGTGATGTAGTTAATGTATAATTGTTTTTGTTCTCAGTGTAACAAAATGGCTCATTTGTGATCTTTTATACATGTGGAGCTCACAAACTGTATATTTATTTATTATTGTTAAATATCACTACTGTATATGATTTTTCAAAAAAAAAATGAAAACTCAAAAATAAGAATATGTTTATATTAAAAGGTCAATAAATTATTGTTACTAGTATTTTTCCCTGGTTTCTTCTCCAAATTGAAGTTACGTTTCAGGGACCCTCTCTGTGTATTTGAGTGCCCCCTGTCTGCAGGCACCCCTTTCCTACACGGCATGGACTCTGTAGTCCATGCCATGCAGGAACGAGCTTTGGCGTTCCTCCTGCGGTGCCTTTTTAAAAGGCACCACCATGGGAACACCAAAGGACCGCCCGCCAGACAAGGAGAAAACTCCTAATCTGGCGGGCATTCTGACTATGGGTTTGGCGATCCTGCGGCAGTGCGCTGGCGTGGATTTCCGCTCCAGTGCCACCAAATTCGTAATCAGGCCCTTAGTTGCTTCAGGCAGAACCTTGTTGCCAGGAGATTGGAACTCCTCGCACTTTCATTTGGAGTCAACAAAGACTTACTGGCTACACAGAAGTATTCTGGATAAGATTTGAGTGGGGAAGTTGAGTGTATAATGTCAGGCGTGAAATCACAACACTAATGTGTATTCCTTATGTTACAGTTGAAGCACCAGGTTTATTGGAAATCATCCAAACCACAGCCTTGATTTACAGTTTACGGAAAGTAGTTCTCCATATAGGAATGTGTATTATAGTTCAGGTTATTTTGCTCTTTAGTTACAAATGTTTATCTTTCAGCTCTAGGAAGTTACAGAATTTGTATCAGTCTTAGCGAGTGAATTATACATAGATTGCTATAAAGCATGTCACAGTAGAAGTCCTGAATTCGAAGAAATGGCAAAACAACAAGAGTTATTTCTTGCGGTAGATATGCGTCAGCAGTGCAGTCTGAACCCTGCAATAAGAACAGCCAGAGTAAAGATACCCAGTGTCTCTGTTTCTCTCTCTTTCTTGTGCCATTCCCCTATGCCCATGTCTACTCCTGACTGGCATACATATTCTCTGCATGGTGGTCACTGGGTTCTAGGAAGTGTGAACCTTAGCATTGCTTCTGTTGGATCCGGAGTATATGTGGAGTTCTGAAGCAGTGGTGTATATCCAGGCAGAGGTAGAATTATTATTATTATTTTTGGATGAATCAAAGGAAATTTAGATTTTGGTTGTGTATAATATCACTTTTCCTTTATTGCCAAAAATGGTGAAGAATCAGCACACGTTTTATCTTTGAATATATACAATGGGCTTTATCAAGGTGTCATATGAAAATGATATGATTTTAAAGGAGAACAAATTATGCATCATCTATTTCGTAACTTAAAACTGAAGTAGAACCCAGATGGGAAAATAGTTTATTTTAGTTACATGAATTGGCAATAAACATGACTTAATTTGTAGAGAAAACTCCATGATCTTAATGATATAATTAGCCATGCAAGAAAGATGTTTGTTTATTTACCAAACTAGTAAATTTGGTCTCTACATATTAATATTAGGTCAAAGTATTTTTAGCTCCATGTCAAAAGAACATCTACAAATATATACATGACAGGACTGTCGTCCAAATTCAGTCAAGTGGTAACCCTTGAAAGAATTGATGAAGAGGAGGACAGACTGGCTGCATTTATCCATCTACCGTTGGTCATCCATTCAAGCGGTGTGAGCCTCGTGTGAGACGTGCAATAGCATGACTGGTATTAAGGTAAGCAGGCTGCCATTTTATGTTACGCCAGTGGCGGAGCGTCTCCAGACCTGGCCTGGTTCTGTGACTGGTTGAGCACTGTATTGTAATGGTTATCTCTAACCCTTTCTTGGGTATAGTAACTGAAAGAAAAGAGAGTGACTTGAAGGAGAGTAAACTGGATGTTTAAACCCTCCTCCCCACTGTCCATCATTTGGGTCATGTTAAAGCTATACATATGTGTTGATGCCTAGCTGTCAAATTATGTGCAGGAAGGGCCAACTGTCAGACATCCTAGTGCAGAGGATTTTTAACTTTTTAACACCCCTGCTTCCTAGTATGTCTGCAGATCAAAGATTGTGGCCAAAACAAAAAGGGTGCACAATGTTATTTCAAAGGTACCCAAAACAATGGGGCTGCTGGTATCCCCATTTGTGCCTGCCCAAAGACGTAAATACTGGATGGACGCCCATGACAGCGTGTCAGGGTTCACTCTACCGGTTCGTAGGCCCATGGCTGTGTTTTTGAGCTCTAGAGCTAGGATCTTTGATTGCCATCTTCCCTCCAGGCAGGGAAGAAACCTGGAAAGTCCTGCCTCCTGCTAGAAGTGCCTCATTGCAACCGAGAAGGCGTTCAGGAGGTCTTCTGGCACAAGAGAGCTGCCTAGATTAGGAACCCCCACATTTTGCAAGATGAAGAAAAGGAGCTGTGCAGCAAAGACTGAACTGAGGACAACTTTGAGTATCACATGTGGCGTTAGGGAAAGAACAGCCCCCCTTTGTCCCTGCCCCCCTCCTCGCACCACGGGGATCTCAGATCCTGGCTCATCCCCCCCTCTGTCCTCCATATATATCTGCAGGGTAGTCCGGGGTGAGGAGCTGTTGCTCTTGCAGCCACATCATAAACATTGCCTTTGCTGCAGCATGTTTACCCAAGTGAAAGCGCTGCAAACTGTTGCACTACGCAAGTAACTCTGCCAGAACTCATTCACTACAGAGGACACAGGGAGCTCAGTGCACAGGCACTATAGTCCACCAAGAGACTTCTGCTTATTTGAACATCGAGCCCTGCTTCATGGTTTCCTACATCTGACGAGTCACCAGCATTGCTGGGGCCCTTCAGTCCAATTTTTTACACAAGTGTTTAGCAGCCTGTCTGTGTTTACCTGCTGTCCGAAATAGCCAGCAACCGCCTCTCTGAAGAACCCCTGGTGGGACGAGGGTCCCAGGGGCTACGCTGCTTCTTTCCGCCATACCTGCATTCCACTGACACTCTGGGGAGGATTGGGGAGGACTGCTACTCCCAGAGTGCACCGCTCCACACAGCAGCTTCCGCGAGTGAGGGGGAGGCGTGCCCAACGCGCTTATAGCGCAGCCTCTCCCACCGCGGCGCAGGACGCGCGCGGGACGCAGCCCGGACCAAGGGCGGGCCCGTCTGTGCCCGTCAAAGACCAGAGGAGACTGGGCTGGGCCACCCCCCTTTCACTGGAGTCTTGCTGAACTCTTTGAGGTGAGCCTATCTAATCTTGCCTTATTCCTCAACTAAACTTGCCCAACGTGAATATGGGTAAACAAGCGGGCCAGTCGGCACTAAGGCCCGCCACGACAAATATTGACAGCATGCTGGAAAGAGCTGTCAGTATCGTGACTAACGAGATAGAATTGACCGAGAGGCGCCTCTCTCTCGGCCCGGGGGTACCTCCTCTTCTTTCACCCCCCACTGTGGCAGGCGCCAACTTGAATGCTAGTGCACCAGATGGTCCTAACACCAACTGTGCGGTTTCCAATGACGGTATTATACCTTATGCTCATACACCAGATGTTATCTCATTGGATATTTCGACGAGCTCTGAGGCAATCACCGGGGCGAAACGCAAAAGGAAGCCTGCTAAAGTTACAAGTGCCAAGAGGAAGCAGCCTATTCGCCCTTGCTCCTCTCGCACAGCCCTGAGCTCATGGATACGTGCCTCTCCGAAACCCGTGACAGTTGTCGCCCATGTGCATACTCCAGCTATTGATTCTTGCAGTTCTCATCGGAACCCAGACTGAGACTGGTTCGTTTTCTTCTGAGAGTCACGGCTATAGTGAAGCCATTATTGAGTTACATTGTGGATACCGTCTTTGAGCGTGTTAAAGGCGCACTTGACAGTCATTTCGCCACTCTGAGGGAACACTTGCCTATGCCTCAGCTTTGAGTCTCTAATACGATTTCCTCTGCTCTAGCTTACCCCAATGTGCCTACCACATCTGGAAGGTCACATACATCCGCACCACCTGACAATGTGTCAACCTACACCTCAAATACTTTGACCGGTGCGCTTAATTCGAACTTAGCGATTAATTCATGTGACATGTGTAACAAAATTAAGATGTGTTTTGTATCTGAGGGTAATGGTGCAGAAAATAGCATCCCTGATAATGGAAGTGTAAACTGCCCACTTGTTAAGAACGTGTTGCGCCTTCCGATCACTGCTAGTATCCCTACTGTGGCTCGAACTAATACTCATGCTGCTGGTAGTATTTCATGGGAGGGTGGCACTGACATCACATGCTCGTCAGACCCTATGGGTAGCAGGGAGGTGTTAAATTTACCACCGGCGGCTTGCCCTTATGTTGTGGTCTTGGCAGGTGTGCCCCCCTAAGGCCAAATCAGACTGAATCATGGGAGCAATTACGACCACGAGAGTTCAGGATTGGCTATCTAAACATAAAGGGTTTAGGGCGTCATTTATTGACAATATTATTATGGTACGGAGAGTTGGTTGGGTGGGGCAGTCTTCAAAATGCATCAAGGGGGACTGCATAGTTATTAACTTTCGCAGACCGTCAGTGGCTAAATCAATATTATTGTCACAGGAGGCCCAGTCTAATTTAACTACCAGTATCTGGGCTTTGCCATTGGGGTATTTTTATAAACCTTCCCTGGGGGCACCACTCCCTGACGCGCCTCTCACTGCCCGCCCCCTCTCTCAACACAACAGATTTTTGCCCCTATCGGGTCTGGATAGTCAGGATTGACTGTCTCCTCCCCTTTAACACCAGTATCAGCAGAGCTAGCCCTCTTTTAATTGTATCCCCATCTTGCGTAACCTGACATCCCAACCGTACTCAATGTAGAACCCACTCTTAAAAATACTGAGTTGGAATGTTGCAGGTCTCGCGTCTAAAATGAATCTGCCAGACTGGTTGGAGTTAGTTCATAAACAGGACATTGTAATGTTTCAGGAGACTTGGGCTACCCGGGAGCTATTTTTGGAGGGGTTTGAATGTTTTAACATCGTACCTCCCACCCCGGACTCCGGACTACCGGCAGGAGGCCTTTCAATTTGGATTAATATCACGGCAGGGGGTCGTGCTAAGGCCCTCGCCACTAATAACGATAAATTTCAGGTCATAACCTATAAACGGGGGATCTCGTTTTACTTGATTAATTTTTATAACAATGATTTTAAGAACGTCCCTAACATGAATTTTATTGACTTGTTTAATTTCATTTCTAACTTACAGACAACTAATCGTGTCGTTAAACCTATGGGAATCTGTTTAGGGGTGATTTTTAATGTTAGTTATCGAGGGTATTTATTCTGCCATCCATCCTACGAATATGGCACCATTATGTAATAGGGGGCCCAATTATTAGACCTCTTAAGTACCAATAACTTCTCTGATGTGATCGAGCTTGCTGCAGTCTCTACAAGAGCCTGCCATATAGAACCTACCTATAGAGGCAGGGGCTTGTCCTCTACCATCGATTATATTTTTATTACTACCCCTTTAGAGAATTGTGTGCTAAAAGCTGAGGTTGTCTCTACACATATATGGGGATCACAACCCTATTAACCTAACTCTGAGTCTCGCATCCCGACCGACCTACGATAAAGAGTGTGGCGCAAGGGATTTGTCCCCCTCTACTGACAACCCCAGATTGGTCTGGCGTGGTATAGACAACAAAGCCATATTTGGCAGGATGGTAAGAACTCACCTCGACTTAATCGGCTACTTGTTTGTCGTTTAAGGTACATAACCCTGAGTGTAGTTGACGCTTTCACGCAGCTCTGTGCGGGTGTCAAAACTTTGCTGTCTAGGCCTATTAAGAAAATTTATCCGGACCCAGGTTGGTTTAACGCTGACTGTTCTGCAGCTAATAGAGCTCTCCGAAGGGCGCTTGTTAATAAACCTAGAGACAGCTCCCTTATTAAATCACTTAGACTACGCTATAAACTAGCTATAGCAACTAGAAAGGAGGAAATCACAAGAGAGCACTGGGACAATCTTGCTTGGGCTACCTCGCTAAAAAATGGCAAGGATTTTTGGTTAGCCGTTAAAGGCATGAGGTCCTTGGGACATTCTATGTCCACAATTAGCTGCAATATTTCTAGTGAGTCCTGGGAAGCTACACTTTAGGAAGATCTATTTTGCCCCAGTATCACTTACTGCTACTAACTGAGTATGCAATGACCACTAGGGTCCTGATTGACTTATCGGAAGTAGAGGAGGCTATCGATCAGAGCCTGGGATGCAAAGCCCCTGGCCCTGGATGGTTTGCCCCCATCGACCTTATTAAAAGTCCACCCAGATTTTTGAGGCGCCCTTACTGTTGAATGTTTTTAATAATTTAACAAATTCCACCACACCCAATACTTGGTCCTCCAGTATTATCGTGCCGATTTTTAAAAAGGGGGACCGTTCCAACCCAAGTTGTTACAGGCCGATCTCCCTGATTGATAATACGTTGAAAATTCTGGGGAGGGTCCTGTATAACAAGATCAGGTCATGGGCCGAGGAAGCTCAGATCCTACACCCTTGTCAGTTGGGGTTCAGGAGCAATATTGGCACTGTTGAACAGTGCCTTAACCTCAACTTGATTATCGGTAAATACAATGTTGCTAAGAAAACACCTATATATCTAGCATTTATGGATCTCACCTCGGCCTTCGACTTTGTCAACAGGTCACGGCTGTGGACTACTCTTTTAAATTATGGCCTGGACGAATCCCTCGTATATCTTTTTAGCTCATTTGCACAAAGATCTACACGCCCTGAGTACGTATTAGCAGGGATGGTAGAGGTTTCCAAAGTCATTGAGGTTGGCAGAGGGGTCAGGCAGGGCTGTGTCCTGGCCCCCTTCTTATTTATTCTGTATATCAATGACCTGAATAAGTCTTTGGTAACACTTACCCATGATGTTCCCTGCATCAACGGTAACAAACTTCCTGCCCTGTTATACGCCGACGATGCGCTGCTGATGGGCCGCACACCAAAAGCTCTCCGCATTCTGGTGCGGGGCTTTGTAGACTTTATGGCTGCCCTGGATTTATGTACTAATTTAAAAAAATCTTTTTTAATGGCGTGTGGGTCGAAGAAGTATTTTAATACATCAATTGTTTTAAATTCAAATAGTTTACAAAGCACTCGCACTTTCCCATATCTTGGGCTGGTATTTGCTTCAAATGGATTGTGAGCTGACCATGTGGCTCACTGTAGGAGAAAGTTTACAAATTCTACCAATATGATACTGGTTGCAAAGCCAAGGAATACAGAGGTTGTATCTGCCACTGTTAAAATATTTAAACTCCAATGTATACCAATTGCCACTTATGGTGCAGAAGTTTGGGGCCATACTAATAGCGGCAGCATCCAGGATGAAGAGGAATAGATTTTGCCGTAAAATCCTGGGTGCACCCATTTCCTCTTCTAAATATGCCAGTCATTGTGAACTGAATTTGCCATATATTGAAGATTACATCAAGGCTCGCCCAGCATTATTTTGGCTGAGAGTTTGGAGAAACCCCGCGCCCAACTTACCAGGGAGATGATATCAGATTGTTTAAAAATGTGATAAGGGGATGGAAATACCTTGGCTGGCCGCTGTATACAAAAGTTTAATCAGTGTGAATCATGAATATTTATTTTTAAACCCTTCAGACCTTGGTACTATTAGTAAAAATCGCTTCAGACGGCCCTTTATGCATCCTATAGGAATGCTAGATTTGACAAAGAGTGTAAGAAAACATCCGTCGCTAGATACATGCACATTGAGAACATCTCATGCGCACCCTCTAGTTATTTATTAAAACCCATTGGTCGCTGGGAAAGGGTCTACTTTTCCGGTTGAGTACTGATACTATGAAATTCATGCTTTCATTCCCTGCAGGGTATATTTCCAACCTCGATCATTTGCCTTGTCCATGCAATAGCCAACATAAACAATCTATGCTGCACTTTTTATTTTTTTGTAGTTACTATTCAACACTTACTAAAAGGTTTTTGATTCCATATTTTAAGGCTTTACCTGAGATTGACTACAAGGCAGCTTATGGGAAGGTCATTGCTTTGAAAGACGATGAGCTAACCTTTCGAGCTGGTTCCTTTCTGGCATGGCGGTGCGCACTCGTAATTCTATGTGCCCCTGCTGAATCATATCATTTTATTCCGCTCTTTTTAACTCTTTAAGCTATATGTATTTGCTGGTATATAAATATTTTAATGAATTTTGCTTTCTTTGTACCATTTTTGTGTATTGTACTACTGGAGGACCAATTTTAATTGGATATTTTAATTGCCCCTTTGTTGTTGGAATTCTCATTACATATGTTGTTTTCTGTCTGTACTTTTATGGATATGTATCTGTATCCGAATAAAGATGATATTGATTGATTGACAAGTGTTTATTGTTTTTGATTTACACATACAGGTCAATACCATAAAACACTGGCACCAACTACAGCAGTAAAGCGAAGCCCTGCAATGTAAGTCCTCATTACTATTATATTGTCAGTGATGCTCACAGTGTAGTATTTTATATTACCCATATCAGGCATCTAGGTTTCTGGAAGTCCAAGGGCCACAAACTCTCTGGTGTTTGTTCGCACTCACTCTCCATTTGTAAATGTCTACCTCTGCGGTATTACAATGGTCCATCCCACAGGCCCAGACTGCTGATGCCCTCCTATATCTAGTGGTATCTCGCTTGGCCATAAGGAATCCAGTACGCTTTCGGTCCAATGTGGGAATGGAGTTTGGCAGAGAGGCTTAAGAAGATCAGCTAGGTCCATGCAAGTGAGGCATCGCTACCAGCCTTGTGGCTGCCTACGCAGGGTGGCTGTTCCTCTCACAAACTCACGAAGGAGTTACCCTGATATAGAGAAAAGGGGCAGGGTATATAGCAAAGAAATAGAAAGGGGACCCTTTTCACTGGATTCAGAGAAAATTAGTTTTGCAAACCGGCAAAAACTACAATTAGATAGTGGTAATATGGGAATGGCGTTTCTAAGCTAAGAGGCAGTGCATAAACAGTTCAAACCACTTCAAAATTGCAACAATAAGTGATATGTTGCCATTTTGAAGTGGTTTGAACTGTTTATGCACTGCCTCTTAGCTTAGAAACGCCATTCCCATATTACCACTATCTAATTGTAGTTTTTGCCGGTTTGCAAAACTAATTTTCTCTCTGAATCCAGTGAAAAGGGTCCCCTTTGCGTTTCTTTGGCTGTTCCTCTCAACCACTACAGCTCAGCATGTTGTGTGCTGGGAGGCCACACGCGCATGCGCCTAGGACAAAGCTAGCAGCCGAGATACCAAAAGCCCGCAGATGGCAGCATTTGCGGAAGATCTGCTCCTGCAAGCAAGTACTGTGAGCATTGCTTTTGGGACACACCTTTGCTAGGAAGAGCTGCATGGTCCAGAACCTATTAGTAGTGGTGGACTCAGGTTGTACGGTTCACCAGGACTGGGGAACATGCACCATGATCCCCCTTTCGACTGTGTCCAAGTTGCAGAACTTGTATAAACCCGCTTTAACATCTGTACTGTTTCCCTTGTGTAGCACTGAGCTGTGTGTGGAGAAAAAAAAGCGCTTCAACACCCCATCGGGGTAACAAGCGCTATATAAATGCGTTAGACTTGGCATCTTTTGGCGTGTTTCCCCTGAGTTTTTGCTTTCTGACCTCCCGTTTTTGACTCTGTTTTTGCTGGCGTAGTGTTTCTGCGCACTTTTCTCACTGCTGATAAGTGGTAAAGTGCAAGTGCTCCTGTGGTAAATTGTGTTATGGATTGGTGTTTCCATGATTGGCCTGTTTGATTTATGTGTCAGTCCCTAGTAAAGTGCACTGCATGTGCCAGGGCCTGTAAATCAGATGCTGTTGGTGGGCTGCAGCACTGGGTTGTGCCACCCACACAAACAGCCCGTAAAAGGTAACTCTGGCCTGCCATTGCAGAGCCTGTGTGCAGTCTGGTACTGCCATGTCGACTTGGCAAGTGTACCCACTTGCCAGGCCCTAATTTTCCCTTTTCTTACATGTCAGTCACCCCTCAGGTAGGCCCAAGGTACCCCTGTGGGCAGGGTGCAGTGTATGTGAAAGGAAGGACGTGCCCTGGTGTGTGTGGCATGTCCTGATAGTGAATTACTGCCCATTTCGTTTTTCACTATTGCAAGGCTACCTGTTCCCCATAGGGCAGAATGGGGAGTTTGTTTAGAACATCTTATAAACATAACTGGCCCGGGGAATTAGGTAGGAAAATAGAGTTTAGTATGCCTGAACTCAGAATCTAAAGATGCATCTTTTAGTGAAGGTGATTTTTACATTCTGTGTTTGAAAATACGACTTTTAGAAAGTAGGTATTTTCTTGCTCAGTCATCCCGTGTGCCTATGCTGGAATGTGGATTGCCTGTCTGGGTTTTGGATGACAGAAGGCTGGGGAGCAGGAGTGGCTCCAGATAGTCTAGGTGGGTCAGGAAAGGGCTGAATAAACCTGGGCTGCAATTGGGGAAGGGGGAGGAGATTTCCTTGCACCTCAAAGGGCCTGGTCTGCCTCTGACCATGCCGTCTCCACCTCTTGCCGGTAAGTCACACCAGAGAGGGCAGAACTGGTTCTGGCTGGGCACAGACTCTCTCTGCCTAAGAGATCAAAGGATTTTGGGATATAAATATTGGGGCCCAGACCCCTGACTTTTAGAACTCTTTTGGACCAAGAAGACTGCCAAGAAGAAGAGCTGGAGAAGCTGTGAGGAGGAACTACCACTTTGCTGTGTGCTTTGCTGTGTTGGCCTGCAGTGGCTGCTTCTGTCTTGGGCAGTGAAAGGACTGGACTGGACTTTCTGCAATCTACTTTTGTGAGTTTCTCCAAGGGCTTGAGGTAGAGCTTGCCCCCTGTTCAAGAAGTCTCAGGAACAGCAAAGACTTCAAGTTCTTCTGCCCTCAGCACTGGGGACTGTGTATTTTGTGCTACAACAGAAGAAAAAGCAACCCGACACCGCTGCCGACTCCGTGTCCTGAAGGCACCGCAGAGGGCACCGCCGCACCGCGACCCTGGTCTCACCGATGACGCCGCCACCGAGCCGCTGCTCGCACCGCGACCTGTGGGCACCGCACTCCGCACCGCCTTGCTTCAAGACGACGCCTTGGTATCCCCGACGACGCCGCTCCACGCCGAAATCTACGCCGCTGCTTGCACCGTGGTTCGAGGGCACCGTTCGTAAAGTTACACGACGCACCGCCCTCATCCCGCACCGCAGCCTTGGCCTACCGGCGCCATCGACTCCAGTTCGTCAGCCGACAGCGCTTCAGCAACGACGACGCCGCTGCTTGCACCACGACCTGCCAGCACCGCGACGAGCACCGCATTCACTTTGCACCGCGACCCTGGTCTCGCCAACAACACCATCTGAAGCCGCCACTGAGCCGCTGCTCGCACCGCGACCTGAGGGCACCGCACGCCGCACCGCTGCACTTCGCACCGCAGCACCCGACGCCTGCCGACGCCAGTGCTCCTGATTTCAACAGAGAGGAGTGCGATCTGCAACGCGTATGACTTCGAGGCCCGACGACTCCTGCACCGACCTCCGGAACCGACGCCTGCGGACGCCGTGCTTTCGGAAGCTCAACAAGAGGTCACCGACCCCCTGCATCTCTAAAAGGTACTGTTTGCGGGTCTTCCCGACACCGTAGCTGGCCCGCGATGCCGCGGTCAGCCAGAACTGTTTGGATTTGTTTGTTCACGACGCCGTGAGATACCGGACGGAGCTATCGACATCAAGGAACTGTTTTTCAAGCATATTTTGATAACTGAAGATTTTTAAGTACTGTATTGTGGATTTTTATCGTTTTTGGTCTTGTCTTAAGTATATAAAAATATTGGATATTTTTCTAAACTGGTGTGGTGTCCTTTTGTAGTGCGTACACTGTATTACTGTTGGTTATGTGCAAATGCTTTACACACTGCCTCTAAGATAAGCCTGACTGCTCGTGCCAAGCTACCAAGGGGGTGAGCAGGGGTTATTTTAGGAATGTAACTCCCTTATTCTGACTAGAGTGGTGGTTTCTGCCTGGCTTTGGCACAAGCCCTAGCCTACCAAAAATCCCATTTCTAACATTGGTTGTCAGCGGTGAGGATAGGACTTGCGTTTGCACTTGACTTACAGTGATTGGTGTGCACTACTACCATATCGCAGACCATTACGTGCCACATACTGGTTCTTTTCTTTTTGGCCTACTTTTGATCTTGCCAGTTTGAACTTGCTACTTCATCATGCCTGAATCAAGAGCATCAACTATTGCATCCCTGGAAATTGCCTTTGAGGAGGATAGGTTGGAATCCTGCAATGTTAGGGAATTGAAATCAATTTGCAAAAACCTAAAAGTCCAAGTCAGGGGCCTCACGAGGAAGGAGGAGCTACAAAAGGCGCTGAGGTACTGGGTAGCAGCCAGACATGCCAGCGAGCAGTCTGGTGATCTCAGTGGAGAGGCGGAGGAGCCTATTCCTAGGGTGGATGTGCTTTTGGGAGGGGGGGAACCCTCCAGGCCAGGCAGCAGTGGCCTGTCCCCAGGAGAGCTGGAGGACAGGCGGGAAGCAAGGAGAGTGACAGTAGAACTGGAAAAGCTTAAGTTAGCCATGGAGGAGAAAAGGATGATGTTAGAGCATGAGTTCAGGATAAAGGATCTGGATCAGAGGAGTAGAGCCAGCTCAGATGGTGGCAGCAACCCGTCAAGACAGGCAGACAGGATTGTGCACATCCCTAAGAATGTAGGCAAAGAATTCAAGAAGGGGGATGACATACAAAGGTGGTTTCAGGGTTACGAGGCAGCGATACACATGAATGGTGTCCCTGAGGAGAATTGGGGAGCAGGATTGTGGCCTCTTTTCCCAGAAGAAGCAAGGGATACTTTAATAGCTTTGGGTAAGGGGTATCACCTCACCTATCCAGACATGAAGGACGCCCTTCTCACTAAGTATGGTCTCACTCCTGAAAAGTACAGGGATCAGTTCAGGTCCAGTAAGAAGTCCGATGCCAACACTTGGTTGGAATGTGTAGATATGTTTTGCAGGTCACTGGATGGCTGGGTGAAGGGCAGTAATGTAACAGATTTTCAGGGGCTCTACAATTTGATTGCATGGGAGCACTTGTCTAGTCTATGTTTTGCAGATCTGCGCCAGCACCTAGTTGATAGTAAGCTGACTGACCCCAGGAAGCTTGCTATGGAGGCGGACCGCTGGGTGAGTACCAGGGTCCACAGGAAAGCGTATGGGGGAGACTCAGCCAAAGTTGGGCAGGGTCCCCAGCAGAAAAGTGGGGGGGACAAGGGTAAAACACAGGAGTTCTCTAAAGGGCCCCAAACTAACACCCAGGGTAAAGATTCCCATCCCCCAGGAGATAAGAAACAAGGGGTCCCGTCAGGAAAGCCTGCCGAGACCGACCCCCGCAAGTGTTTTGCATGTGACCAGGTGGGTCACATGAAGGGGGACCCCAAGTGCCCTAAGGGGGCACAGCCACCCACCGGTGGGCAGTCCAAGGTGGGCTAGTGTAGCGCTTGTGGAGGAGGAGTACCCACAGGAGGGTGGGGACCCCGCAGAAATGACCCTCGTCTCACTAGGGGACAGTGAGATGGTCCCAGGAAACCCGGTGCCCCCTAACACAAAGAAATACAGCACCTGGGTGACAGTCAATGGAAAAAGGGTAGAGGCTCTCAGAGATACTGGAGCCAGTGTGACCTCAGTCCGGTGTCACCTGGTCTCTGAGAAGCAGGTAGTCCCAGGGGCATTCCACCAAGTCATTGCGGTGGACAATTGAGAGCGCCAGGGTCTGGTGGCGCAGGTTCCCTTCGAGTGGGGGTCTCAGGTCCCTTGAGGGTGGTTGTGAGCCCTTCCATGCCTGTAGATTGTCTGCTAGGTAACGACCTGGAGCAGTCCTTATGGAAGGATGTTGAGCTCAGGTCTCACTTGGAGATGCTTGGGTTGCCAGAGTGGGCATGCGTGTCCACTCGGTCAATGGCGGCCAGAGAGGGTGATCAAGAGGACTTGGAGCCTGAAACAGTGGCCCAAGTCCCTGCCAAGAGAAAGGGCAAGGCGCGGGAAACCGGCCCCTGAAGTTCCCACGGACCGGGAGGAGGCGGACCTTGAGGGGGACGCCCTGGTGCCTACAGGGAAGCAGGTAGCTGAACTGGGGGACATCTCTGAGCTGACCCATTGGCAGCATGAAGGGGGTCCCACCAGGGAGGAATTCTGCAAGGAGCAGAAGGAGTGCCCTTCTCTGGAGGGTCTGCGGCGGCAGGCAGCAGACCAGGTGGCTGGTGATCAGTCCGGATCACATTGGATCTACTGGGAGAATGATCTCCTGTACAGTGAGCCTATGGTCGCTGAGCCTGGGTCAGCCAGTGTGCTGGTGGTACCCCAGCGCTTCAGGACCTTCCTGCTGGGTCTGGCTCATGACGTGCCTTTGGCAGGACATTTGGGGCAGGACAAGACCTTTGACAGGATTGTCACCCACTTCTTCTGGCCCCAAATGTGAAGGCAGTCAGATGGACATTGCAGGTCTTGCCAAACTAGCCAGGCAAGTGGTAAGAGTGGGAGGAAGGTCGAAGCTCCTCTCTAACCTTTTCCAGTGGTTGGAACGCCCTTCGAAAGAGTAGGGATGGACATTGTGGGGCCACTGGATCCCAAGACAGCCATGGGCAACAGGTACATCCTGGTCTTGGTGAACCATGCCACCCGGTACCCGGAGGCAATCCCTCTCAGGACAATGACGGCGCCAGTGGTGGGCCGGGCGTTAATGGGGATCTTTTCCCGAGTGGGGTTCCCGAGAGGTGGTTTCTGACAGGGGACCAATTTCATATCCAAGTATATGACATCCCTGTGGAAGGAGTGTGGTGTAACCTACAAGTTCACCACTCCTTACCACCCACAAGGTAACGGTCTGGTGGAGAGATTCAACCAGACCTTGAAGGGCATGATTAAGGGTCTAATAGAACACATGAGGCATAAGTGGGACGTCCTCTTGCCGTGCCTTCTCTTTGCATACAGGGAGGTACCACAGAAGTCTCTTGGGTTCAGTCCCTTTTAGCTTCTGTATGGTCACCCTGTGAGAGGACCTCTGAGTTTGGGGAAGGAAGGCTGGGAGGCAGCTCCCAGGAAAACTCCCCAGGATGTGTTTAGTTACATGCTGGCCGTCAGAAACCAAACTGCCCGCTTCAGGAAACTCGCGCAGGCGAACCTAGAAGCCAGCCAGGAAGAAATGAGGAAGTGGTATGACAGAATGCCACTCTGGTCGAATTTCAACCTGGGCAAAAGTGTGGGTCATGGCCCCAGTGGAACCTTGTGCCTTGCAGGACAAGTGGACTGGGCCATTTGAGGTGGTGGAGCGCAAAGAGATGTCACCTACCTGGTGGATTTGGGGCTCCAAGGAACCCTTTGAGGGTCCTCCCGTGAACCGCCTCAAGCCCCACTTCGAGAGGTCGAGTGAGCCTGCTCTTGGCGACAGATGATGGGGTGGAAGAGGAGAGTGAACCTCTCCCTGATTTCCTGTCTACCAAGGAGCGCGATGGGTCAGTGGAAGGTGTGATCCTCTCCCCTACACCGACTCCAGAGCAGCAGAGCGACTGTCACCAGTTGTTGGGACAGTTTGCCCCACTGTTCTCCCTGACCCCAGGTGTTACTCACTGGTGTACCCATGACGTGGGCACCGGTGACAGCCCTCCTGTGAAGCACAAGATTTACAGGTTGACTGACCGGGTCAAGGCCAGCATTAAAGAGGAGGTCTCTAAAATGTTGGCGTTAGGGGTGATCGAGCCTTCCAGCAGTCCTTGGGCCAGCCCAGTGGTCTTGGTCCCAAAGGCTGCTGCACCAGTGCCACTCCAGAACTGCGGTTTTGTGTGGACTACCGTGGGCTCAATGCCGTCACCAGGACTGACACACACCCCATCCCCTGAGCTGATGAGCTCATTGATCGGTTGGGAGCTGCCAAGTTCCTCAGCACGTTTGATTTAACGTCTGGGTACTGGCAGATTGCCTTAACCGATGGGGCCAAGGAGAGGTCAGCATTTTCAACCCCAGAAGGACATTACCAGTTCCGGGTGATGCCCTTTGGGTTGAAGAATGCCCCTGCCACTTTTCAGAGGTTGGTTAACCAGGTGTTGGCTGGGCTGGAGGATTTTAGTGCCGCCTACCTGGATGACATCGCAGTGTTCAGTTCCATCTGGGAAGAACACTTGCAGCACCTCGGTGAAGTGTTGAAGGCGCTGCAGAGGGCAGGCCTCACGATCAAGGCCAGTAAGTGCCAGATCGGGCAGGGTTCGGTGGTGTACTTGGGACACCAAGTAGGAAGCGGCCAGGTGGCGCCCCCTACAACCCAAGATTGACACCATTCTGGCTTGGGAGCCCCCAAGACCCAGACAGAGGTGAGGGCCTTCTTAGGACTCACCGGGTACTACAGGAGGTTTGTTAAGGGGTATGGCACCATTGTTGCCCCTTAACAGAGCTGACTTCAGGAAGCAGCCCAAGAAGGTGATCTGGACTGAGTCCTGCCAGAAGGCTTTGATGCCCTGAAGGCCGCAATGTGCACGGCACCCGTGCTCAAGGCCCCCGACTTCTCCAAGGAATTCATCGTGCAGACTGACGCTTCAGAGCATGAAGTGGGAGTGGTGCTCTCACAACTGAACGAAGAGGGCCTAGACCAGCCTCTAGTCTTCCTTAGCCGGAGACTACTCCCCAGGGAACAGAGGTGGAGTGCCATAGAAAGGGAAGCTTTCGCTGTGGTCTGGGCACTGCAGAAGCTGAGACCATACCTGTTTGGGACTCACTTCCGGGTTCAGACAGACCACAGGCCCCTCAGATGGTTGATGCAAATGAGGGGTGAGAATCCAAAACTGCTGAGGTGGTCCATCTCCCTACAGGGAATGGACTTTACGATGGAACACCGTCCTGGCACAAGAACACGCCAATGCAGATGGTCTGTCCAGGTTCTTCCAGCTTTAGTGAAGAGAACTCCCAGGAGGGTGGGTAGTTCTCCCTACTTTCAGCTGGAGGGGACATGTGTTAGACTTGGCATCTTTTGGCGTGTTTCCCTGAGTTTTTGCTTTCTGACCTCCCGGTTTTGACTCTGTTTTTGCTGGCGTAGTGTTTCTGCGCACTTTTCTCACTGCTGATCAGTGGTAAAGTGCAAGTGCTCCTGTGGTAAATTGTGTTATGGATTGGTGTTTCCATGACTGGCCTGTTTGATTTATGTGTCAGTCCCTAGTAAAGTGCACTGCGTGTGCCAGGGCCTGTAAATCAAATGCTGTTGGTGGGCTGCAGCACTGGGTTGTGCCACCCACACAAACAGCCCGTAAAAGGTAACGCTGGCCTGCCATTGCAGAGCCTGTGTGCAGTCTGGTACTGCCATGTCGACTTGGCAAGTGCACCCACTTGCCAGGCCCTAACCTTCCCTTTTCTTACATGTCAGTCACCCCTCAGGTAGGCCCAAAGGTACCCCTGTGGGCAGGGTGCAGTGTATGTGAAAGGAAGGACATGCCCTGTGTGTGTGGCATGTCCTGATAGTGAATTACTGCCCATTTCGTTTTTCAGTATTGCAAGGCTACCTGTTCCCCATAGGACAGAATGGGGAGTTTGTTTATAACACCTTATAAACATAACTGGCCTGGGGATTTAGGTAGGAAAATAGAGTTTAGTATGCCTGAACTCAGAATCTAAAGATGCATCTTTTAGTGAAGGTGATTTTTACATTCTGTGTTTGAAAATACCACTTTTAGAAAGTAGGTATTTTCTTGCTCAGTCATCCCGTGTGCCTCTACTGGAATGTGGATTGCCTGTCTGGGTTTTGGATGACAGAAGGCTGGGGAGCAGGAGTGGCTCCAGATAGTCTAGGTGGGTCAGGAAAGGGCTGAATAGACCTGGGCTGCAATTGGGGAAGGGGGAGGAGATTTCCTTGCACCTCAAAGAGCCTGGTCTGCCTCTGACCATGCCGTCTCCACCTCCTGCCAGGAAGTCACACCAGAGAGGGCAGAACTGGGTCTGGCTGGGCACAGACACTCTCTGCCTAAGAGATCAAAGGATTTTGGGATATAAATATTGGGGCCCAGAGCCCTGACTTTTAGAACTCTTTTGGACCAAGAAGACTGCCAAGAAGAAGAGCTCGAGAAGCTGTGAGGAGGAACTACCACTTTGCTGTGTGCTTTGCTGTGTTGGCCTGCAGTGGCTGCTTCTGTCTTGGGCAGTGAAAGGACTGGACTGGACTTTCTGCAATCTACTTTTGTGAGTTTCTCCTAGGGCTTGAGGTAGAGCTTGCCCCCTGTTCAAGAAGTCTCAGGAACAGCAAAGACTTCAAGTTCTTCTGCCCTCAGCACTGGGGACTGTGTGTTTTGTGCTACAACAGAAGAAAAAGCAACCCGACGCCGCTGCTGACTCCGTGTCCTGAAGGCACCGCAGAGGGCACCGCCGCAACGCCGCAACGCGACCCTGGTCTCACCGATGATGCCTGCTGACGCCGCCACCGAGCCGCTGCTCGCACCGCGACCTGTGGACATTGTACTCCGCACCGCCTCGCTTCACGACGACGCCTTGGTATCCCCGACGCCGCCGCTTCACGCCGAAATCTACGCCGCTGCTTGCACCGTGATTCGAGGGCACCGCTCGTAAAGTTACACGACGCACCGCCCTCATCCCGCACCGCAGCCTTGGCCTACCGACGCCGGCGCCATCGACTCCAGTTCGTCAGCCGACAGCGCTTCAGCAACGACGACGCAGCTGCTTGCACCACGACCTGCCAGCACCGCGACGAGCACCGCATTCACTTCGCACCGCGACCCTGGTCTCACCAACTACGCCATCTGACGCTGCCACCGAGCCGCTGCTCGCACCGCGACCAAAGGGCACCGCACGCCGCACCGCTGCACTTCGCACCGCAGCACCCGACGCCTCCCGATGCCAGCGCTCCTGACTTCAACAGAAAAGAGTTCGATCTGCAACGCGTGTGACTTCGAGGGCCCCGACGATTCCTGCACCGACCTCCGGAACCGACGCCCTGCATTGCTAAAAGGTACTGTTTGCGGGTCTTCCCGACACCGTAGCTGGCCCGCGACGCCACTGTCAGCCAGAACTGTTTGGATTTGTTTGTTCACTACGCCGTGTTAGCCCCGGACGGAGCTATCGACATCAAGGAACTGTTTTTCAAGCATATTTTGATAACTGAAGATTTTTAAGTACTGTATTGTGGATTTTTATCGTTTTTGGTCTTGTCTTAAGTATATAAAAATATTGGATATTTTCTAAACTGGTGTGGTGTCCTTTTGTAGTGCGTACACTGTATTACTGTTGGTTATGTGCAAATGCTTTACACACTGCCTCTAAGATAAGCCTGACTGCTCGTGCCAAAGCTACCAAGGGGTGAGCAGGGGTTATTTTAGGAGTGTAACTCCCTTATCCTGACTAGAGTGGTGGTTTCTGCCTGGCTTTGGCACAAGCCCTAGCCTACCAAAAATCCCATTTCTAAGAAAATGCAAACCTTTTTCCCTCTTCTATCCCTCCGCTATCCTTCTCAATCCAAATAACTGACTAATATCCACCACTCAAATTACTTTCATATTTCACTATACTAATTCACCACTAATCTTTTATGGGTTTCCGGAGTAGCGTGCTACTCGCCAAAAACCGCTTCAACGCCTCGTCAGGGGTAGTAAGCACTATATAAATGCAATTACAATACAATAAAGGTATTTTTCTTTTGATAAAACAAGCACTGGCTGTATATTGATTTATTACATGTTATTGTGGTCCATTGAATTTTGAGTACCGAGTCCACAGCAAGGCCATTAATTAGCCCTGGACTGCTCTGCTTCGTTATCCTGAGAGTCAAGCGCTAAAGGGGTGTACTTGTTGTTCAGTATTGGGATCATTCGTACAGAGGCTCCCAGGCATCAGAGTTAAAACCTCCCATTAGCACAACTGACTCCTAAACCTGTTTGCCCTGGGACCCCTGAAGCAATTGCCACAAATACCTTTCTCCTTCATGTACAACGGAAGCTAGATAATCCACTAGCTTTCAGTGGTGCTGAATATCATATTACAGACGTTTCCAAGATTTCCAAATATATTAGATACTGCCAGCAGACGCGAATTCTTATGTAAAGATTCACATACAAAGATATCAGTATAAACACACCTTCCTACCCAATTTACCAATATAGGTTTCAGCAGTATATCTCCAGTTGTTCATTAAAAAGGTGCGAGAAGAGGAAGCAATGCTCTGTTTGTGTTTACAAGCATTGCTTATTGTTGATTTGTTTCGGGTGCTTGTACCATTTTACCTACATACTGGTTAAAGGGAGCATTGGTTACTTAAGTTTAATACATAAAATTATGAATCCAAATAGATCCATATGTTATGAGGTATTGATCCGATTCCCAGTGTAGATTTTATCTAGATGAACAGTGTTACGGAACATTTCCAGTCATCGGCTGCTTTTATTTTCAGTTTCTCCCTGACCACTTTTTATAGACTTTGATCAGTGGGTTAAGCCACATTTCCTGCACACTGGTAGTCTCTGATGCAACAAAAACCTATGTAACCCAGAGTACCTGCGTCCATAGCATTTGCATCAATTCCCCATCATACAAGGTTCTACAGCACAAGGCCAGAGGATTTAGTCTAGCTTTACCAGTAGCCCAAATTCTGTTAGGAATTAGAATCTGCGGATCCCCATAGGGGTGCATCATCTTTATTAACAATGTATTTCTTGTGGCTGGCTTGTCTCTTCTAAAATTCTTCTGTTGTCACTGCATTCTTAGAACCTGGGTGGTGAAGTAATCAGTATCTTTCAAAAGGATCCAGTTGATTTTGGTTCCTGCTATGGCAGGCGGTTGTGTCCTTCTGAGATTTATGGTACATAATGCAAGGTTGGTGTTGGCCCGTTCCTCTTACAAGTATCCTCATACATCACAGGCACTCTACTTTTCTCAAACCCCACAGACCAGCCTACACTGTATATGCTCGCTTGCAAACAGATACTGCCTTTCCTCTATACCTTTTTACTGATGTATTGGTATATTTTGACTATACCACGAGGAGCCATTGTCAACTCACTTTGTACAACCATCCTGGTCCATTTCATTTTAGCAGAATATTATCCTTACTCCCCAAGATTGTCCAATTGACATTATTTACAAACTAATCGCATAAAGTAGAAACGTTTATTGTATCCTCTGTTTTGCACTGGCTTCCTTGAATACTTTTTTGTTATGGTTTGCAGTTCGGATTTTCAAAGCAAATGCTTGGCTAAAGGGGATAAAGACACTTGTGAGAAGGGATAAGGGACTTCTCCATGTTCATGCCATCAAGACAGCAGCATGTTAATTACTAGAATCGCCATACCTCTGTCACCTAGTTTGGGGTGTCGGCCTTCACTACTGAGAGGCCCTATTCAATACAGGTAATCAAGAACAGAGAGAACAGAAAATAGGGTGAAGGCCAACATATGTCACTGGTAAATGACTTACTTAGCAGTGAAGGATTTGGCATGTTTGCCCTAAGTTCCACGTTCAATGTCTGTGTGTTTATCCGCGACCCGACCGCGGCCAGCGCCAGGAACCCTGGACCTCCCACTACCCATCGCTACGACACCACCACCCTCCTCGCACTCTACCCTGGAAGACTTAGAGAATGCCAACAGGCCTCGCCGAACACGACCCACGGCCAGTTCTCCTGCCTCCACTGCCGCCAGACGCTCACCGCCACCCCGGCCTCCAACACCGCCGACGCCAGCACCGGCGACACCCTAAAATGCATCCTCCTCAACGTATGCTCTGTACACAAACATGCCATGGAAATCTGGAACCTACTCGACTTTCTCTCGCCCGACATCGCCTTCTTCACAGAGACCTGGACCAACGCATCCTCCGCCCCCGACATCAGCACCGCCATCCCAGACGGATACAAGATCCAGAGGAAAGACCGCCCCAACCACCCAGGAGGGGCCTCGCCATCGCCCACAAGAGCACCCTCCGCCTCACCACCTCCAACGAAACCTTCCCTCCGCCGAACACCTGCACTTCCAGATCCAGACCACCCCAAAGCCACACTCCGAGGAACCCTCATCTACTGACCTCCCGGCCCCCGAACACCCTTCGCCACCACCATCACCGACTTCATCGCACCCAACGCCATCGCCTCAACAAACTACATACTCATTGGAGACCTGAACTTCCACCTCGACAACCCCAGCGACCCCAACTCCACTATCCTTCGTGACAACCTCGCCAGCATCGGACTTAAACAACTCGTCAACACACCGACCCACAGAGCAGGACACACCCTCGATCCCATCTTCGCGGCAGGAAACAGCGTCCAATTCAGCCACACAACGCAGCCGCCATGGACCGACCACCACTGCGTACACTTCGCCGTCAACAAACCCAAGGCACCCAAACCAACCCCACGCCCACCTCGAAGGAACTGGAGCAAGGTTACAGACGAGCAACTTAACTCCACCCTCACCCGAGACAACCACACCTGGGCACCCGACGCAAACAACGCAGCCAGAGAACTCCACACCTGGATCTCCAACTGCGCAGACGAGCTCGCCCCGCTACGCAACCCCGACAGACAACGCCCCAGGAAAGCCGCCTGGTTCACCACCGCTCTCCAAGAAGCCAGACGCACCTGCAGACGCCTGGAGAAGAACTGGAGAAACACCAAGACAACCGAAAACCACACCACCTACAAGGACGCCATGACGGACTACCACAACCAGATCAGAGCCACCAAGAGGAACTTCATCCACAACAAAATCCTGGCCAACTCCACCAACTCCAAGGAACTTTTCAGTGTCATTCAAGAATTCACCAACCCACGCAGCGAAGCCACAGACATCACCCCATCCCAAGACCTCTGCGACAAGCTTGGAACCTATTTCCACCTCAAGATCAAAA
The DNA here is from genome assembly GCA_963921515.1 of Calotriton arnoldi. Taxonomy (NCBI): domain Eukaryota; kingdom Metazoa; phylum Chordata; class Amphibia; order Caudata; family Salamandridae; genus Calotriton; species Calotriton arnoldi. Next base: position 4,391,748 of record CAWUFW010000224.1, on the reverse strand, counting down.
ACCTCTACGACAACTTCATGGACCATCCACCAGGCGCCACAGACGGCCCCCCGCCCCCCAGAAACACCAGCCAGCCCACCATCTCCAACTGGACACCGATCACGGCCGAAGACACCACCTCGACCATGAAAAGCATCCACTCGGGGGGCCCCCGCCGACCCCTGCCCCCCTCACATCTACCACAGACCCGTCGCCGCCATCGCACCCGAACTACAACGCACCATCAACACCACCTTCAAAACAGGCACCTTCCCAGATGACTGGAAGCGCGCAGAAGTCAGACCCCTGCTCAAGAAGCCCACAGCTGACCCCACCGACCTCAAGAACTATCGGCCCATCTCGCTCCTCCCCTTCGCAGCCAAAGTTGCAGAGAAAACAGTCAACAGGAAACTGACATGATTAATTGAAGAGAACGCCGTCCTCGACCCGTCCCAATCCGGATTCCGAAGCAACCACAGCACAGAGACCGCCCTACTCTCCGCCACAGACGACATCCGCACCCTCCTGGACCAAGGCCACTCCACAGCCCTCATCCTACTCGACCTATCAGCGGCCTTCGACACCGTCTCCCACCGCACACTAGTCACCAGACTACACAACGCAGGCATACAAGGAACAGCCCTGGACTGGATCCGATCATTCCTCACCGGAAGAAGCCAAAGGATCAGACTCCCACCCTTCCTCTCCGACCCCACGAAAATCACCTGTGGAGTCCCACTGGGTTCATCACTGAGCCCCACCCTCTTCAACATCTACATGGCCCCCCTCGCAGCCATCGTCCGACAACACGTCCTCAACATCGTAACCTACGCCAACGACACCCAGCTCATCCTCTCCCTCACCAAAGACCCCACCACTGCCAAACTCAACTTCCAGAAAGGAATGCAAGACGTCACAGTCTGGATGACCAACAGCTGCCTGAAGCTCAACGCCGAGAAGACAGAAGTCTTCGTCCTCTGTACCACCCCTTCTGCATGGGACAGCACCTGGCGGCCGACCGCCCTCGGAAGCCCACCTATCCCTTCAGACCACGCCAAGAACCTCGGCATCGTACTCGAATCATCACTCACCATGAACCGACAGGTCAACGCCGTCACCTCCAGCTGCATCCTCCGCAAGACCTTCAAGTGGATCCCCCCGGAGTCAAGGAAGACAGTCACCCACGCAGTCATCACCAGCAGACTGGACTATGGAAACGCACTCTACGCCGGCATCAACAAGCCCCTACGCCGCAAACTCCAGACAATACAGAACACCGCCGCCAGACTCGTCCTCGGCATCCCCCGAAACAAGCACATCAGCCAACACCTACGAAGTCTCCACTGGCTCCCCGTGGAGAAAAGAGTCCCTTTCAAAATCCTCACTCACGCCTACAAATGCCTACACAACAACGGACCCAAATACCTCAACGACCGAATCAACTTCCACGTACCCAAAAGAAACCTCCTATCTTCCAACCTCGCACTGGCCGAAACCCCGCGCATCCACAGAGCCAGAGCAGGCGGAAGATCCTTCTCTCACATTGCAGCCAAGACCTGGAACGAGTTACCGGCAGACATCAGACGCGCCCCCTCCCTGAACACCTTCAGGAAGACCCTCAAGACCTGACTCTTCGGCTAAACAGATCTGCGGACCCCCCCCCCCTCAGCGCCTTGAGACCCTCACGGGAGAGTAGCGCGCTTACAATTCCCCTGATTGATTGAATGTCTGTGTGTTTATCAACTTGTAGAGCCGCTGTGGCTTGTATTATTTTTTGGTTAATTCTCACTGTTAAAATGAGACTCCTTCTGGCCTTTAAATGTGGTTTTAAGGTCCACGAAAATCAGAAACAGCGGCCCTTTCTACAATCTCACCTACTTCATAAAGATTAAATATATACAAAATGTACCCTGTATTGTACCCTTACCCTTGAGATAAACAATTTGTAAATGGGCTCAAATCTGTTCCTCAATGAACCCTTTATATAAAGGCTTTCTATAAACTAATTTGTGGATACATCCCTTACTCCATCTTAAAATGCTAGGTTGATTTCAGCTCATTGCCAGGTCTTTGGAATGGCACTAATTCCAAGACGGCATTGAACACTTTCCTGAAGTTGCAGGATCAGACATAAATAGATTAGTACCTTACCCGGGACGGGCTCTTCAGCACTGTGTTCGCTGTTGCATCATCTCTAGGAGATAGGTTTACTATGTAGGGAGGGAGGAAGGTTTTTTGCAATATGAACCTACAGTACTAAGCTCACAACTCTGCACCCCTTTCCGAGAAGATCTGGCTGTTGTTTTCAATAGCCTTTCTCAGGGATTCCACATTTTCATCTGCTCCTCCTTCTAATACCTGCTTGTCCTGCTTCCTGAGATCAGAAGAACAAACACTCCTGGTTTAGGTTTTGAATTCCCCTTAAAATGCAAGAATGTGCATATCAAAGAATTCACCTTATATGCCTTGCTCAACATCTGAAAGGGTTTATTGACAATGCATAAAAATTAATAGTCTGAATCACAGAATAGGTTTATTTGCAAAGTTTTATATAGCGCTGGCTAGACCCGGAGGTATCAGAGCGCTTTACATGAGGATCAGCGAGTTACAGGTTACAAAGTTACATCAATTACAGGAGCCAAGTATAGACATAAGGAGAAAAACATGATATTACACAATAATGAAAGTTATTAGCGCGTAGCATAGCCAAGACACACGTCTTGTGGGGAGTGAAAGGTAGGGGGGGAAAGGTAAACAGGGGTAAGGAATGCAGATAGGAAACACAACGGGGAGACGAGGAAAACAATGTCCGATGTCCAGCTGGGTAGGTGACGGCCGAGGGATGAACGAGAGCCGAACTCCTCTATTTCTGCATAGGACAGCTCCACAGGGCATCGGCCATGGTTGCTCGGGCACCGTGGTAAATACAGACAGTTTTGGTTTCCGCCCAGGGGGCATCGTCATAGATCCAACGAAATCACCGGTCACGGTGTTATTGGGAAGCGCAGTCAGCCTCATCCTCCAGCTCGCCCCCAGGTCAAGAGTGCTGAGAGGAGAGGTGGAAGGGAACAGTTTCAAAGTCTGCCGATCCTCCCCATTCCCAGCGGCAGTAGTGAGTGTTAGGCATCTGTGTATGATCCCAGTGGTAGGGGGACCATGGGCGCCTCAGGGGCCAATAGTGATGCCGCTCCCGGAAAATGCTAGGCCGCCGTTAAAGCCTAGGTTGACATGGGGTTCCCCCTGTAATGATCTACGGATCACATGGTAAGGTTTCACACACAGAAAAAGAGCAGGTGTCCAACTGGGCTCATGGGAACGGAAGAACAAACTTCCCTGGTAACAAACTAAACAGCATTCGCTAAGCAAGCGATTTACGATATTCCATGCGCGGAGAACCAAAACTCAATATGGCTCAACATCAGTCAGGGACTTCCTGTGACCAATGTGAGCATGAGCATAAAAACAAGGCTGAAGGAGGTTACAGTTACACTAACACGTTAATATGTGTCTAACATTTTTCACATGGATATTCATAATCCTTAGGGAATTGTGTTTACTGCCTGCTCCTAAAAAATGTTTTTGTCCACATTCACAAAGGGGAATTTCTATTTGCAAATGGGTTACCATCTCCTTTCGAGGTGGTGGTAAAATATTAATGTTTTACAACCGGATTTCAGTCTCAAAAATTTCATACGTACCATAAGGAATCAGTATTTGGAAGGGATGCCCTAAACATACCCCTTCCAAATACCGATTCGTTATGGTTTCCTAAACCCATTAAATGTTCGGAAAACCTTTTACGAATCATTAAATGGGCCCACTACAGTTGAAAAAGGGTTTGAATATACGCAGACCCTCTGATTTCCCGAATCAGAGGGTTTGCAAACGCAAAAAACCTTTGAACATAAGGCCCTTTGTTCTTTATCAAGTCTAGGCCATAAGTCATTATTAAGGGCTAAATAAAATAAACTGTAGATATAGGCATTTGCACAGTTTTCTTCATCTTTAGTGGGAGGGGTGGGAGCTGATCCAGGTTGGTGGAGAGTTCATTTGATATGGTTCTCCACCGCCCAGGACCTCACAGCTCTCCCACGCCCCAATCCCTTCCCACCCGTCTACGTGAGGTGGGCGGGTGGTAGCTTCAGCAGTCCTGCATTACAGCTGCCTTCCTGCTCAGAGTCTCTGGAGAATGCAGAAGTGGGAGCTGAACAGTGGGGTGCTGGTGCCTCTCATGGTATGTGCGATGTGCCTCCATCGCTGCGTGTGGAACACCTGCGCCCTCTATGCAGGCAGTATATCCATCGCTTTTTCTCACCACGGCGGGGAGAATGAAATACAGCTGGAACTGCTTGCTCTGCACATCTGGAGAGGCCGACCCAGCGAGGGGGAGGGGGGTGCAGGCAGGATGCCTTCCCATTTCATGTGTATGATCGTATTCTCTGCTGCACTGTATATGTGTACTTGTTTCTCGGTCTTGTTTCTATAGCCTCTCTCTACAGCTATCCTATTCTCCCTCCCTAAGCCTTCTCAGCCCCTCCTCTCTCTTGACAATCTGTGCTCCTCCTTGTTCATTTTCCCCTCATCTATGCATTTCTCTCCTTTATTTCTAACCGTCTCTATTGACCTAAGCATCTTTCCTCATCACTTTTCCCTCCAATCACTCCGAAGCTCTTTCGCTGTGCAATTCCTTCACCGTTCCTCATCCACTTATTCACCCACTGTCTTCTTCCCTCTTACCTCGCCTTTCCCTCCTCATCTCACTCTTCCCTGCTCAAAAAATACTGAAACATCTGATTCTCCTTTTCCCTTGTTTCCTTGAAAGAAGATCACCAGCAAAATGATGTAGACAACCTTTCATCCTGAATATTCCTCTATGGTCTATCATTTGACTTGTGGAAAGGATTTATTTGGATTTTCCATCCAAGCGCTATTATTTGGGGGATATACTTCTCGCACGGTGTGAACTAGAACCTTGGAGTAAGAACGTTCCTCAACATGGCCAATTTCAAGGCCCTCCCATACGTTTAGTCAACAACTACAAAGGACAACTAACCCACCAGGGAATTACGGATATAATCGATCGGGTCTTACCTAAATCCAAACAGAGTAAATCAACCACTATCAAAGTCTAGGCTTCACCACGGTTGCCCTGAAGGCTCCTTGCTATTAGGGTTCTGTGTGCTCGGAGATATTTTTGTAGCTGCCTGGCTCATTTGGTGGCTCGTTAGACCAAATCAAGGCTTGAAATTCCTGGAATGTACTCTGTCAACTGGCTCCATACCATATCGTAATTGTTGTAGGGTTGAAAGTCCAGGTGCTGTTTCCATGCATCATATTTCTCTTCATTTCATCATAATGACAGACCTGATATGCTATTCTGTGCAGTTAGCATATGAGTTCTAGATTCTACAGAGCTGCTGGGGTCCAATCACAATAGAACTCCTTCAACCTGGGTGACTGCTGTCCCCGGATGTATGACACAATCACGCATGCTTTTACAACGCATGCCATTACAACGTGGGCAATACAACGAATGCGTTTTCACCACACGTTCCATTACAGCGCAAGTCGTTACAACGACTTGTATTAAGGAAGCGCTGGACTTTGGAATAGTATATATTACTATTCCAACTCTAGTCTGTGCAACAGTAGGGAAGGTGTTGGATTTAAAATCCAACAACACGTTCCCTACTGCAAGTCGTTGTAACGACTTGCATGGTAATGGAACGCCTGGTAACAAAGTGTTGTTTGTATTGCTCACGTTGTAATGGTAGTGGGTAGTTCTGTTTGCGTAATAAAGGATGTTTCCCGCTGTCCCTGTGAGCACGCCAGGACTCGACTAACCATGCATAACTGCTGATCTATAGTCAGGACTAGCATGGGTACAGGTTTCCTATCAGCAGCCTAAGATGGGGAGACTACTGTATGAGTCTCCTTGACTTCCCGTGTGAGCGATAGGTCTTTATGAGCAGCACACAAAGTAGGGTACCCCATTGTGGGGGCCCTTGAATGTATGTAGTTTGCATGTAGCTCCAGGACTGTAGGGTGCATCATAAGGATAGTGGTAACCACAAAGTGTGTTCTTCCTGTAGGTCCCTTTGAACGGCTACCTCTCCTCTTCTACCTTTCCTGAATTAGCTATTGTAAGCTAAGAGTTGTCTGTTTTGGATTCACGTCCACTTCAATGGAGCAGGAGCATTTACTTGTGTCCCCGTCCCCTGGATCAAAGCAGTTCCAGCAGGTCATCATGTGTCCTGGAGGAGAGAACGCAAGGACAAATGACTATGGCCAACAGAACAATTGTGGTGGAATACATTTGCCAAGGAGATGGGCTGCTTGCTCATCCCCTGCATCCTGTGTCCAGCTCTGGTGAAGAAAGCGGATCTCAGAAACACCCTCAGTTGTTTGGAGGCTATCTCGGTCTGATACTTAAATCCAGTGGAGATTATCGGGTGCCTCCCATCACCAAGGACACCAGAGTGAATGCACAGCTTTTGGAAAGCCAATTTCTACTGAGCTAAACACCACTGCAGCGGAAGGCACTTGTTACTGACTGGATTTTCCCCAAACGTTTGAGTGCAACTTTGAACTTGAGTGGTGAGCTGCCCTTGGCCCAACTGCTTTGTTTTTAAATATAGGCTGGCCCTGGGAGCCAGGTATTGAAGATCGCCTTTCTACTGAATTAACTTGTAGACCAATACACAGTAAAGGACTGGACGAGGGACAAGATGTTTGTCTATAGCCACTGGAGAAGGGGACCATACTCCAGGACTGAGGAACAAAGCCTTGCTGAGGAAAACGTTGACTGCCATTTGAGCCGACTTGGCTAAACTGCTCTGACTCACTCCCATCGGACAACAGTCTGACCGAATAGGAACTTAATGAGATCAAAGCAGTGCAACCCATACCCAGCCTGACACAACGAAGAACTATTTGTCAGTTATGCCACATCATAGCCTGCATGATGACTGCCACCACTAAACGTAGTGTTTGCTGCTGAGAAGGGGGGAGTTCAAGAAGCCTTGTGGCGCAGACCGCTGATGATCGCAGGTCGTACGAGGCACTCACTCTTCCCAGGACATGCAGCTGTACTGCCTTCGGTACACAAAAGCTTGTCATATGCAGGCCATCCTAGCTTGTTCTGCTATAACCCTGGTGCACATGAAAGTGTTGATTGCATCAAAAAGCTCACCTTTTGATTTTACTGGTTAGCCCCTGCAACCAGTGGCATAACTTAAAATGATGGGGCCCCCTGCAGAATATGAGGAGGGGCCCTTGAGTCTCCTATATCTCATTGATACCCATTGCCTTAAGGCAGACTTGGGTCCCCCTGAAGGGTCGGTTGCCCCTGAAGGTTTGGGGGCCCCTGCAGGCTGCAGGGGATTGTGTTACCCCGCTGCACACAACTAAGCTGGATCTTTCACTGTGTTCAGTCAGAGGGGCACGCGGGCCTTCCTCTTCCCCTGGATTCACTTATTTCACTAGAGAGTAAGATATAGCATCTCTGCAGGTCGCGTTGACACTGTCCTCCGCCTCGGTACTTCCTCTTTCTCTCGCACCGGAGCCCCCAGAGTGCAGACAGTTCTGAAAATGCCACGTTAGGCCCGAGAGAAGCGTTTCTTGTGTCGAGAACAGTGGCGGTCTGAGTTTTTCGTCCGCGTTTACGAGCTTCTTACCACGGGCCTGCGCTGCGGGTTTCACGGACTGCAGCAGAGCGTGGGGGAACCTGATCCCGGCACTGGCGCTCGTCCCGAAGTCCGCCCGAGGGGGAGGCGATGACAGATGCACCGCGCGCCATTTCCGGCCTGGCCTCCTAATGCCGAGCTGGCTTGGTCAGAGCCGCCTATCGTCCTATGCTGGTTACCAGCACTCAGCACCACTTCTATGTAACTTTTAACCAACTTAGTCGCTGCCTGTTCGCGAACGCTATTTCAACTCAGATTCACTGCTCTGGAGATTTGAAACATTTTAGATTTTTCAATTTAATTTACAATAAAATAACAGCAACACATCATTGAATTATCCTCTTAGCTTGCAGTCTGCGGTGTTCTATGCAACATCTCCTGCCAACTGAAGACGTCGGTAGGAGGGCTGTCTGTCCAATGGAAGGACTTCTTAAAAACTCTACAGCTCCTAAAAGTTGCTCTGCACATAGCCTAACAAAAAAAATGAATGTGTGCTTGTGTAATGTAACTGGTGCTCATGTAAAGCTGTCCAATACCTTCGGGTCAAGTTCATGCTATATTAAATTGCAACAAAAAAATAGCCACTGATTGGAGCTTGAAGGTTCACCTTCTCAAAGGTATGATATTTAACCTTCCATGCGTGAACCTGACCTCTGAAAGTGTAAGTACACGTCCGTAGTTCCAATGGCCTCAGTTTTGTAGGCTAGGGATCTGTGGAGAAGCTGGATGAATAAGTAATAAATGGTTAAAGGAGCTCCAGTGGCCATCACACACAGCAAAGAGCAAGCAGTGTGGATCAGGGCTCAAACCTACCAGTGCCCAAGTTAAGCAAATAGTTTCACCTTCATGCATGGATGGGTGAGCCAAAGAGCCTGGCAAGACCTGAGGTACAACATCCTCGCATACAGGGTAGTCGACTGGCAACAAAACACAAGACCCCACCTGGGACATCTCTGGAATTTTGGGTCCCTGGGTGTACGAGCAACAAGTGGTGCACTCTACTTCCAGTATAATGATTAAATAAGTCTCCACACTGCTGCTTCATGGCAAGGAAATTATCTTGTGGGAGTACAAAGACTTGCATTCAGTAGCTAGATTTATACAGCATTTATACAATATAGAGGGTGTCAAATCTGTCACCATATCCCAGTCACTGGATTGAGTCAATTCAGACATAGGTGACCATGACGGAAGCTAGATACAAAAGTGCTGTAGAGAAATACTATACCCGAATTATTTTGGAAGGTGGGTAGACGCTATGAGGCTTATACCACTGAATCCCAGGCAAAGGACTTTGAGGCCTCACCTTAAAGGGTGCAGGAAGAGTAAACTGTTGCCTTGTTGTGAAGCTGACACTCAGCACTGTTGGCCTGCCTCTATTACAGTGATGAGCCAATCACAAAAGGTATAGATCTGATTAGTTAACTGGGAAAAGTAATTTCTTATACCATAGGTCTGATCTATCTCTTATGAAAAGCTCTGACATAGGCAGTAGATCGGATTTATTTATTATGAAATACACCTGTTAAAGCCAATATATCTTTAAGGGTGGGTTGCTATTGCACCCTGTTAAAGCCTCCAGTCGTATTTTGTTACATGAAATTTCACAGATTCGTTTTTAGGCTAAACCTTGTGTTTATTACCATTTGGACAAACCTTAGAGGTACACGATTTGCACTGTAATAATTCTTTCTAGAATCTCTTCAGAAGATCTAGCAGGCTTAGTTGTCTGCCAGGATCTTGTAATAAAAACCATGTATACCACTGCCAAATATATTAGTGGTATATATACCACTTCAGTCATTGACTCTCTTGCCCTGTGAATGACATTTGTCCGACCACGTGTGCACAGCCACCTGAAAATGAGTCATTTCAGTGCCAAGGCTGGTGGGCCAGTCCTTTAGTTTTCCATGTTCTAGTTACAGGTCCCTTGGCATTTCTTTCCTTTTCTCTGTTTATTTTCATGATTAAAGCCTGCTACACCTCCAAAACCAGTTCAAACTCACTGCTTGCTTGCGGCTCACTCCATCTGCAGTGTATACTGCAACATGTACAACCACTGCATCGATCTAAACCGCCTGACCACCATGGAAGAATATTGTCCATAAGGCTTCATTGTTTTTAGCATTGCAAAATGGCAAACATGTTGGTTCTAAATGTGGCAGTCAGATGCAACTATAAAACAATTCAGTATGTACAGTACCATTGCAAGACGACCATCTGCTGCTTTGTTTAATTTTGTTATTGCAAGCATATGGCGGCCATTTTTAGTATATAGCATGTTTTCTTTTTTCCTTTTTCTGTTTTTATTCTTTAATTTCTTGCCTATGTTGCTGAGTTTGTGCATGCATTTTATTGTGGTTGTATAAATGGGTGAATGCAAGAGTGACTCCGTGATGAATCGATCCATGAGTGTGAGGATGAGTAACTGAATACATGTATGATGACTTATTTATTCTGTGCCTAAACCCATTAATGACTAAAGAGGCACTTTCATATATAAGCCAGACATATTGACATTGCCAATGCTTGTTTTCAACCTTCAAGTGGTAACTAGTCGATTTTCCTAGTTGCACATCTCATCACTCAGTTGCGCACACCAGGAAGAATAATTAGAGGGAACATTGGGCAAGAGAGCATGTCTAGAGAAACATCAAGTCTGGATTTAAAATGTAATGCAGTGTTTGGGGTTGGCTGTACTAATATTACTTTATCACTTCCCAAAAGAGCCCCTTTTAGCAACCTTAGAATAACAAAAGATTGGAAAAAACAATAATGTTCTAAACCTATTCCTTGCAGTTTGCATCCAGCTCCTTGATGCCAGTTCATAGCTCACTGAAAGATTGCAACTTACGAGCTGTGAGTAAGAAAAACATTTCTGTGTCAGAGCAGTAACCCACTGAGTGAGCTACATAAAATATAAATCTGTGATCTACATCTTATACAATGTGCTTTGCAGCTGGCATATTAAACTTCCGTGCTACTTTATGAGTAAAAACAGAGACTAGACATAACACACATCTCTCCAGTAAGTGCATAAACCACCAGCATTATCTTGCTATTATTATTATCCCCTGAAAATTGCTAGCACACAGGTATCTCTGCAGCAGGTGCCTTAACCCTTTTAAGATATTCTTAAATGCATCCTCTTTGCGACTATAACACAGAACAGATTTATTGTCACATTTGTTCTTGTTGACAATTTCTTTGGAGCCGAGTTAAAAAAAAAATGTATACCTTGACTGTCAGACTCGCTTTTCAGGACTTCTCCTGACTCCACTCTCTTTCCACTGCCACACCTGACCCCCCAATTAATGTATGGGTTCCAGAGTACATTTTTTCCCACCTCGAGCACTATGCACAAGTTATGTGCTCTCTCTTTGGCTGGGAAAATATGGGTGATTGAGCCCATGCTACTTCTTCATTTTCACCAGCAGGTGGCACTGGCTGGCCAGCTGGTAGTTCTCAAACCTGGACATGTAAGAGAGGGCAGGGGAAGAAATGTGGTTCATATTTATCCTGTTGTTTATGGTTCTTGATTGTCTTAAGATTGCACCAGTGGGCATGCATTTGCTATTTTTGAGCCGATGTACATGCCACACGTCCTAATCGAAAGCTTGTTAGGTCCACACGGGTCCATAGTCAATTGACAACATCGGAAAAGTGCACGTTTCCGTCGTGCCTGGGCTAAGGAGGGCACGGGACAGGAGTGGCAAATGTCGCAAAGTGCATGCCATTCCAAGTTGATCATTTAATTGTGCCAGGACCGTGTTTTAGTGTTCAAAGGAGTGTGGTGGGTGGCGACTGGCAAGCTACACACGCCTTTGCAGGCCCCGCCTTGTTGCTGGGGATACGATAATTTTGCTCCAGTATTCGTAGGCAATACTGATTAGAGTTTCAGTTTCGCTTTTGGAGAGGCGGGGGATTGATACAGTGTGGAAAGTGCAGATGGACTCCTGTCAGCTCGTGTGCCTTACCTCAGTGCTGCACCCAGGGTTGGGGAGCTGTTGTCTCTGGAGCAGCCCTTCCATGTTTCAGAAGTCCACGCATGATGAGCTGCTCCAGTCCAGCTTTCTTTCTTTGAATACTGGCCCTGGTAGTCTTGTTCATAACATTTGAAAACATGACTACAAGTCACAGAATTCAAAGTAAAAAAAGCCTGGACTGGTGCAGCACACACACATGGATCTTGCAAACTTGGCAGGTATGCTGGAGTTGCCATTTTATTGGGGGACTGTGAATTTAAGAAAGAACAAGAATATGCTCTGAATACTTACTGGTGGTCTTCTTTACTCTAAGTTCTACTTGTCTTCATCCCAGTCATTACGTGTAAGGTAAATTCTACCTTAGAGACAGGAAACATCAGGAGTGCTATAAATGGAAACCCTGCAAGGGTGACCAACTTTCCAGCAACTACCTATAGACTCAGGACTTGGTCCAGTGAGTACATTTTAGCCATGGAACTAGGATACTTGACAACTTAGCTCAGCTTTATCACTTCACCTAAATATGCTAGAAATAAACATTGTATTCTAAAGCCAGGCAGGGCCCACAGCGCAGTGGCATTTCCCTGGAAATGGCAGTCTCTTGGCCTTGCCATCTGAATCACTGCCATCGCAGCTACGGTCTAGTGTTCTAATTGAAAACGTTGAACCTGGAGACAACGGGAAGTGCCCTATCCTGCTTTTAATGCAAGCAGTCCAGTTTAGCACTGGAATGGATATTCACAAAAGAAAGGGGATTCTAGGATGTCATTCATTACCTTGATGACTTCCTCATCATGGTGCTGGCCGGTTCTACTGAATGCGGTCGAGCCATTGGCGCGTTTATAGAGTTATTACTGGAGTTGGTTTGGCAGGCAGCAATCTTTATTTTGCAAGGACATTCACACCAGACTAGGAGCATGGGCATCCAGTTCACCTAACAGTCTAGGGCTTCGGACTATACCCCTGGTTTCACAGCATTGTGCAGTCTGGTGTTGCGGTGGTAGAACCGTGGCAACTGTCCGATGGTCCAGAGATTTGGGACCACTCCACAGAGATGCCATTGGTTTCACTTGTGTGTTCCAGATAGAAAGAAGGGAATGCTAGACACAAGTGTGGTGCCATTCACTAGAGAATGAATGAGTGCAAATAAAGTATATATTGATTTTCTTTCAACAGATTGTCATTGATAGATAAGGCTACAACAGAAGATGCTATCAATCCGTATTGTAATGTGTGATTTTAGTTATCATTGTGTAACTTTTATAGTTGGAGTGTTTTCTTGAATGTTATGTTTAGGATGTGTTGTTGGGATAGACATGACCTTTCTGTACCCACAGTAAACTCCAAAACAGGTATCTTGTCTGTAGGAAAGTAGGATCTGCTTCTTATGGTTACCCCCACTTTTTGCTTGATATGATGCTGTTTTTTACTAGTCTGACAGGGATCCTGCTAATCAGGACCCCAGTCTATTTGCTTTCTCCCTAAACTGTTGTCTTCAGTACCTAGGTACATCCCCGATTGGATACTGGGGTACCCTTGTCAGTCCCTAGTATATGGTACCCATGTACCCAGGGCATAGGTACCCCAGAGGTCTCCCATGGGCTGAAGCATGCATTATGTCACCAATGAGAGACCATTCAAAATGGAACTACAGGCCTGCCATTGCAGCCTGTGTAAGTTGGTATCAAACATGTTGGAATCATACCCCCACACCGTAAACGGTGTGGGAGGTATGATTCCAAGCACCGGGAGAGCCCTCACTTAGGCTCTCAGTGTTCCTGGTACCAGCCTTCTAGTCCCAGACAGCACAAAATGGTTGCTGCCGACCAGAGACACGATTCTACCCTCCTGCTGCTGAGCCAAGCTCGAGCAGGGGAAGGCAGAACAATAGGCATCCTGTCACAGGGAGGTGTGAACACCTCCCAGACAGGATTTAGTGTATTAGGGATGGGTGGGTGCGCTTGTCAGCGCCTGAAAGTCTGCATGAGGGGCACATTTGGTGTCCCTGTACATAGTCCAGTTCAAACCAGTCCTGGGAGCTGTTGGCTCAGCTCTGGTGTGCAACTGGACAAAGGACATGGGATTACCTCCCCCGTCCAGACCCTCCCCTGGGAGGGTCCCCTGAATCTTCCCAACCCTTTCCTTAGGCTACTTAAGGGCTACCTGGGTGTAGGTCCCTATATTCATCATGGGATAAGATTCAGAACTGAAATCACTGCACTTCTACCGTCTGGGCACTCTGGACTTCGCTGGACTTCGTTTGGGCCTGGCTTCATCTCCCTTCTAGTCTGCTGCATTGTCTGTGCCTGTGCATAATACAGGAACCTTCCAAGGTCTGTGAAGCATCAAGGACAACCGAAGTAATCTCCCTTGGAGTGAAGAAGTCTCTCCCCTGCATTCGCAGGCACTGCAACGAAGACAACCAGTCTGCAGATCCCGAGCCCGCCGAACTCCTTGGGCTCTGCAACACAGGTGGTGGTTTTCCTCAACTCCCGAGGCTTGCTGTACCCTCTCACCAGGTTTGAGGCCTGTAGTCCTTGTGGGGGTTGCAATACGCGAACCCCTGGGTACAGCGTCCCTTTGCAGTTGCAAAGGCTTGTTGACATCTTTGCAATACGATCTTCGGGCTCCAAGTAGCCCCAACCTCGAGCACCTCCAATGACCAGAATCTTCAGCCACACTGCATTGTGTGCATCGTGGCCTGCATCTTTTGGTGAGTTGCTTAAGGTCCTCTCGCGACTCCAGTGCCTCCGGCCTGTGGGTCCACTTGAGGGTCACATTTGTTTTCCTTGGGCTCCCCTGATTGCTCGGGGTCTGCCCTGACTCCCCTGCATGTGGTGAGTCTCCTGGACCTTGCTGGTCCCAACCGTGCACCTTCTTGACTTCCTGCGTGGGTTGCATTTGCCAAGGCTTGTTGGTGCTCCCGCCAGACACTGACTCCGCAGCGCTCGACATCCTTCGTGGGACAGCTCGTATCCAGGTCCTGGTCATCCTCAGCGTCGCCTGGTCCTCGCAGCTGCAGAGTCAAGGTCACTGTCATCTTTCCTGAAGCTCCCGACATCGGAGGGCATCGTCTTCCAAGTCTCCTGGTCACCCCTGAGTGGCATAGAATCTGTCCCCTCTGCTCTCATGTACTCCTCGTCAAGAATCCACGTTTGTATTCCTCCGGACACTTTTTCTTCTTCCAGCAGCGGCACTTTTCCTGAAGTCCTCCATTGGGTTCGACAGTGGTTTCCGACGACACTTCACACCTATGCACCCGCCTCCCATGGGATAGGTAACTTGGGTCCCACGTCTTCCACGAAGTTTCTTCAGGGTCCACTGGGAAGGGTCCCTAATCTTTAAAATTCCAACTGCGACTTGCACATAGACTTGTACGGAGCACGCAGTCGTGTTCACACACTGCACACACTCTCCGTGGGGTCCCTATCTACTTACCTTGGGTGGTTCTGTGGGTCCCCAGCAATTCTAAGTTCTCTTGACATTGTCCTGACTCGAGTTGTGGTTCTTATACCCCTTTCTTAGTATATGGTTTGGTCCCCCCCTGGGGCCCACTGTGTATTAGTGCTATTTACTGTGATTTCTTCGCTTAAGTATTGTGTGCTTTGTGTCTATCTCTGTGTTGGAGATATTGGAACGTACTAGAGAGTATTATATAATAAATACATATTTTTATAAATACTTGGTGTGGTTCTTTTCACTTAATCCATACTATAAGATTGCATTCTGATAAAACAAGCTGCTTTACACTCCTTCAAGACTAAGCCTGAAGGCTGCTCTCCACAGCTACCACTTGGATAGCTTTCTAAGGTTGTCTGAGACCTCTTAAATCACCATAAGGGTTGTCTGGACTGGTGCAAGGTGCCCACTTACATTAGAGGACATCATATACCAGGCCAGCTTCTCACATTGGTGTGCAGCGGTTGGGATTCAAGCCTGCATTGTTTTACAAGATAAATCTTTGTATTGATTAACTGAAAAACCACTAGTACTTGGCACATATAAATACAAGCTTAGAATAGTAAGTTCTACTGAACTTGGGGTTGGGTAAGTCAAGGGTCTAGCACACCCTTTCTCCAACCTAAGAGAGTTTAGCTCCCACTAGGTTAGATAGGTGCAACACCACACCTCACTTAGTATGTCTACTAAAGGAGATGCCAGTGGCTCTCTGCCTAATAGATACAGTGAACTTACGTTCCAAGAACTGAAAGCACTGTGTGCATCTAGAAAGCTGAAGACAGGGAGAAGTGACAACACTCAGCGCCTGGTAGAGGTGTTACTGTTGGATGACCTGAGGAAAGCCTCTGGGTCAGATGAACAGGACAGAGTGGGTGGGGCAGGGAATGAAGATAGGGCAGGAGGGGAACCCCTCTTTGACCTAGAATCAAACCCTGACCAGGTGGAGTCTGATGGCTCCCACCTGGACAATTCAGACCTCCCAGAGGAGAACACAGAGGGACAAGAGGATGTCCTCTTTGATCCTCATGGGAAGGTGCAGAGTAGACCAAGGAGGTCTAAATCCAACTCTGCAGACTCCAATACTTCTAGACAGTCAGTAGGGACCTCCATTTCTAGTAAAGGAGGGAACTCTTTGGATAGGGAGTACCAAATGCTTGAACTTGAGAAAGCTAAGCTTAGGCTTAGGAAAGAGCAGTTGGCCCTTGACAAAGAGTCCCAAGAAGTCCAGAAAGCAAGGAAGAAATTGGGACTAGAGTCCCATGGTGGCAGCAACAGTGTCCCTAGAAGTAAGGAACATTCCTTTGACAATAGGAACCTGAGCAAGATTGTCCCTCCCTACCATATTGGGGATGACATCCATAAATGGATAACTGCTTTAGAGAGGGCCTGTAAAGTGCAGAGGGTCCCTCATGAGCAGTGGGCAGATATCTTGTGGCTCTCCTTTGCTGACAAAGGTAGAGATAAGCTCCTCACTGTTAGAGAAGAGGATGCTGACAATCACTCAGTTTTGAAGAGTGCTCTCATTGATGGGTTTGGCTTAACCACTGAACAATACAGGATTAAGTTCAGAGACACCCAGAAGAGACAGAATCAGGACTGGGTAGACTTTGTGGATAGTGCTATTAAGGCTCTGGAAGGTTGGTTGCTTGGCAGCAAAGTTTGATTTTGATGGATTGTACAATTTTATTATGAGGGAGCAGACCCTTAATAATTGCCAAAATCAGCTATTGCATCAGTACCTGGTGGACTCAGATCTGACTTCTCCCCAAGAATTGGGAAAGAAGGCAGATAAGTGGGTCAGGACCAGGGTGAAGCAGAAAAACCAGAACAATAGTGGTGACCAGAAGAGCCAAGATTCTTCAAAAGCGCAAGATAAGGGTGGGGACAAGGGTAAAGACAAAGAGTCTTCATCAGGGCCCCAAAAACCTGCACCTGGGGGCAGTCACAATCCAACAAGGGAAAAGGCAAAAAGAAACCTGGGTGCTATCTCTGTAAACAGAAGACCCATTGGACAAGAGATGCTGATTGTCCAAAGGCCAAGGAAACTACTCCTACCACCACTGTCCCTAAGGCAACTGCTCCCCCTAGCACAAGTACAAGTGGTGGTACAGGGAACAAGGGATTAGTGGGGTTAACCTTGGGATCTAAGGTGGGTTCTGGCTTAGTCAGAACTCCAGCTCAGGCTGTTTTAGTCTGTGATGGTGGCATGGATATTGCCACCTTACTTGTCAGTCCCAGTAACCTGGGCAAGTACAGACAGCAGCCTTTGATCAATGGAACAGAGGCAATGGCCTACAGGGACACTGGGGCCAGTGTCACCATGGTGACAGAGAAACATGTGTCTCCTGGACAGATCAGACTTGGTGAAATGTACCAAGTGACCAATGCAAACAATGTCAGGACTGACCATTCCTTGGCAGTTATTAATTTCGGCTGGGAGGGGTAACTGGCCCTAAGAAGGTTGTGGTAAGTTCAGACCTACCAGTAGATTGTTTGTTGGGCAATGATTTGGAGCTGTCAGCTTGGGCTGATGTAGAATTTAAGACTCATGAAGCAATGTTGGGCATCTCTGCAGATGTGTTTGTTGTGATTAGGTCACAAGCCAAACTGACATCCACTGAACAGGCCCTGGTTCCTGGAACAATGGACCAGGTGCCTTCCAAGAGAAGGAGCAGGAGGGGTCAGGCTGTGTCTTCCCCCCCAAACTCAGAGTGAGGATCAGTCTCTTGAGGGAGATGATCTCAGTCCCTGTGAAGGAACTGTCCCAGATGAGCTTGAGCCTGATCAGGTTGAGTTCTTGGGGATAGGGGGCCCTTCCAGGGCAGACTTGAGTTTGGAGCAGCAAACCTGCCCCTCTCTTGAACCCCTCAGACAGCAAGCTGCTGCTGAGGCTGCTGGGAATGTCAGTGGGTCCCACAGGAACTACTGGGATGAGGGACTCCTTTATTCAGAGGGTAGAGTCCCCAAGCCTGGTGCTGGTTATACCTCTTAGGTTTAGGGGCTTCCTACTCACCCTAGCACATGACATTTCCCTAGCAGGACACCTAGGCCAAAGTAAGACTTGGGACAGGCTTGTCCCTCACTTTCACCAGCCTCACATATCTGAAGACACCAAGGAGTTTTGTCGCTCCTGTGCCACTTGCCAAGCCAGTGGTAAGGCAGATGGCACCACAAAGGCCTCCCTGATGCCACATCCAGTGGTGGGGGTTCCCTTTGAGACGGTTGGGATTGACATAATTGGTCCCATGAACCCTCCTACAGCCTCTGGGCACAGTTGTATCCTAGTGGTGGTGGACCATGCCACTAGGTACCCAGAAGCCATCCCCCTTAGGACCACTACAGCTCCCGTGGTGGCAAGGGCCCTCTTGGGAATTTTTTCCAGGGTGGGCTTCCCTAAGGAGGTTTTAACTGACAGAGGTACAAACTTCATGTCAAGTTATATCACTGCAATGTGGAAGGAGTGTGGTGTAAATTACACATTCACCACCCCCTACCATCCTCAATGCAATGGGTTAGTTGAGAGATTCAACGAAACCCTCAAGGGTATGATCATAGGCCTCCCAGAAAAGCTTAGGCGAAAATTGGATGTTCTTCTGCCCTGCCTTCTCTTTGCCTACAGAGAGGTCCCTCAGAAGGGGGTTGGCTACAGCCCTTTTGAACTTCTGTTTGGGCATCCAGTTAGGGGTCCCTTGTGTTTGGTGAAGGAGGGATGGGAGTTACCTCTTAAACCTCCCAAACAAGACATAGTGGACTATGTACTTGGTCTCCGCTCCAGGATGGCTGAGTACATGAAGAAGGTAAATAAAAACCTGGAGGCCAGTCAAGAATTGCAAAAAGCTTGGCATGACCAAAAGGCTGTCCTGGCTGTTTATCAGCCAGAAAGTATGGGTGTTGGAGCCTGTGGCCCCAGCAGCTCTCCAAGATAAATGGAGTGGACCCCACGCTATCCTTGAGCAAAAAGGTGAGGTCACCTATCTGGTGGACCTTGGCACTCCCAGGAGACCCCACAGGGTGCTCCATGTGAACAGGCTCAAACCTTTTGTAGACAGGGCTGACATGGGCTTGCTCATGGCAACTGATGGGGTACAGGAGGAAGAGAGTGACCCTCTCCCTGATCTCCTCTCACAAAACCCTGATGATGGGTCAGTTGATGGTGTAGCCTTGGCAGGCAGCCTCACTGACCAACAGCAGATTGATTGCAGGAAGGTCCTCAATCAATATAGACATATGTTCTCTTTGACACCCAGTCAAACCACCTGGTGTGCCCATGAAGAGGACACAGGTGAGAGTCTACCTGTCAAGAATAAAATCTACAGGCAGCCTGACCATGTCAGAGATTGCATCAGGACAGAGGCCCAAAAGATGCTGGAGTTGGGAGCAATTGAGCCCTCAGATAGCCCTTGGGCTAGTCCAGTGGTCTTGGTACCAAAACCTCACACCCAGGGTGGTAAGAGAGAGATGAGATTTTGTGTTGACTATAGGGGACTCAGTGCAGTCACTAGGATTGATGCTCATCCAATTCCTACTTTCGAGACTGAGCCGTACTGGTGCAGACGGTCTTTCTTTCCCGCGTCGTGCTGCACACTGCAACTTACAAAGAAATATCAGTAAGTGACATTTCCATATCGAGTCTGGGATTTAAAGGTATCGCCCCAAAGAAGTTAGTTTCCATCCCTGGAAGTGGTGCCACGATCTTTATTTGAGCGGAATGGTAGAATAGAATATTTTAAAGCTGGTCAGTTGCATTTCAGGCATGGTCTGATCCCTGTCCTGGTGATAGTTGGATTGATAAGAGGTTTCCTTTTGCCCCAGTCCTGATGAGGCCCAAGACATATGGGCTGAAACGTGTCAACTTCACAATTTGGAGAAGCCCTGTTCAAATTTAAATGAATTGAAAAGAAATTATTTGCACATTCCAATTCAGATAGAGGGTTAAAATGTTCCCTCAGTTGTGTGTTATATTTAGGGCTATCTTCTTTCTTTTTTACGGATTGCCATTGATAATCATTGGGTGGATTTTTCTGCATCCGTAATATCAAATAGGGTAACGAGGAATGATGTTCATGTATAGATATATGTATTGTTGTTTTTGTATATATATAATTTGTGTATATATATAACTGTTTTGTATTGTCCTATTCTAAATATATATAACTACATCGTGGTGCTGGTTTGTAAACTAGAATAAGTAATTGGACATTAATTACAGTCCTTGTGAAGGATTAATCTAATTTTCCTTCTAGAAATAATTTCGCTTTCTATCCATTCCGCCGCATTATTGTTGTTTTTCAGCATCCAATTCCTAGGGCAGCCTCAGCCAAGTTCTTGAGCACATTTGACCTAAATGCTGGCTATTGGCAAATCAGACTGAGAATGCTCTCTAACCTTCTGTCTTCCACAGTGTTTCTTCAGGGTCCACTGGGAAGGGTCCCTAATCTTTAAAATTCCAACCGCGACTTGCACATAGACTTGTACGGAGCACGCGGTCGTGTTCACACACTGCACACTCTCTCCGTGGGGTCCTTATCTACTCACCTTGGGTGGTTCTGTGGGTCCCCAGCAATTCTACGTCCTCTCGACATTGTGCTGACTCGAGTCGTGGTTCTTATACCACTTTTCTTAGTATATGGTTTGGTCCCCCCCCCGGGCCCACTGTGCATTAGTGCTATTTACTGTGATTTCTTTGCTTAAGTGTTGTGTGCTTTGTGTCTATCTCCGTGTAGGAGATACTGTAACGTACTACATAGTTTTATATAATAAATACATCTTTTTTATAAATACTTTGTGTGGTTCTCTTTCATTTAATCTATACTATAAGATTACATTCTGGTAAAACAAGCTGCTTTACACTCCTTCAAGACTAAGCCTGAAGGCTGCTCTCCACAGCTACCACTCGGATAGCTTTCTACGGTTGCCTAAGACCTCTTAAATCACCATAAGGGTTGTCTGGACTGGTGCAAGGTGCCCGCTTACATTAGTGGACATCATATACCAGGCCAGCTTCTCACATTGTCATTAGCTCGTTTTGTAGGGGGGACGGGATCCAGGCTGGGGGTCTTCAGGGTCTAATCCCCTGACATAGCAAATCCTTCCATTAACGCAGCAGTGTAGATTTGAAATTGGCTGAGGTCCCCTTATCTGTGACGGTCTAAATAGGAGCTTTTTCTTTAAGGATGGACCTAGATGTGCACATCACAGCAGTCGAGGTATGTGAACGTTGGGGTAACACCCGCTCAGGATCAGGTAAAGTGGCAGTTTCACTCACCATTGGATTTAAGCTAGTTTTTTTTTTTTTAGTTTAAATGTTTTTATTAGCAGTTTCCAAAACAGAAAACATACCATCAACCATATCAGTAGTATGCAATAGACTCTGTCATACAACCGTTTCATTAATGGAACAAAAATATAATGCGTACAAAGAAACTCGTACAGTCGTAACCCTGTTGGGGCAAGTAAAACCGTGCATTGCAATGGAAAGCATTGTGTATGTAAAACAAAAACCTGAAACACCCCCCCCTAGACCCCGTCCGATATCCCTCCACCCCTGATCGACCCCTTCTTGTCTCCCCACTCTAAGAATCCCCTTCATACAGTGGAAGCATGTGTCAGTTCCGTCCATAGGTCGGAGAGTCGCAACACCCTCAGGTACTTGGGCTGCGTGATTTCATTAAATTCTGCTAAAAGCAATTTCAGAAATGGTCTCCACAGTTTCTGAAACGAGGCAGCCGAACCACTCAATGTGGCAGATATGCGTTCCATCCCGATAATAAGCCATATGCGGTGGAGCCACCCCACATAAGTGGGGGAAGTAGCCGCCCCCCAGTGCATCAAAATATTCTGTAGAGCTGCCCCCAATGCTAACCCCATCTGTCGCCCTTTCCTGCTCTTCAGGGGAAATGTAACGGGATTAGGGAGGCCTAGGTCCACATACACCGGGAGCCGCGGGATTTCGGTGTCAAACAAGTCGTCTATCTCGTCCAGAATTTGAGACCAATAGGCGGACAGCATGGGGCAATCCCACAGTATTTAAGCTAGTTTTAAGAAAAAATCCTCCAAGCTGCCAGAGACCACAGAAGGGGCAAGGAGTCCCCAATTCTGTGTCCAGCTCTGGAGCCTCCTTATCTGCAGGAGAGATGCACTCATGAGCTGCACAGAATCCATCACTCAACCGTCAAAGTACCTCCAGTTGGCTGTCCTCGGATCCACTACCTATTCAACCTCAATCTCAAAAATCCATTGCTCTAGCACAAACATGCGCACATAATGACTATCACAAACACTTAAACTTAACCGTCTCACTGACAATCAGCAGAGGCCTGTGCAGGTTAGAGCGGTTGGGCCGGGGAGGGGGGAGGGGGAGAGGGGATTTAACAGACGACGAGGAAAATTTATTATTTAATTAATTTTCTCTTGTGGTCATCTGTTGAATCCCCCCCAACCCGGCCCACCGCTCTTACCTGCACGTGCTGCTTCTGCTGACAATTACCAGCCAAGCTAACCATACACCTATATCTCAGATGCAAACACCAGTTAAACTGGGTTATCATAAACTTCTCAATCAATTTGATCAACCTTCAGCAGCCACATGGCCACAGTGCGCTCCTTCCAGCAGTTTTCACGCCTTCTTGTTCACATACTGTGACAAAGAGTGATGTAATTGATCGTGTCACCCCTCAGTGGCCTTGCTGATCCATTAGGAGGCTACCAAGTATTGAACTAGCACACACAGGCCTAGTCATCCAAGAGCAGGGCTACTGGAATTATGCGATTCTGCAGCTGCGGCATTTTCAGAGTAACAATGGATTTGCCACATCTCATATAATACATCATCGTCTGCATAATTTGCAGATTTTAACCCAAAGAATTGTGTCTAGCTAAAACGGATCAAAAGTTACTAAAAATGCTCCCACGTGTTGCAGTGCAGTGGCAGGCCTTTTTAGGTCTCGCGCCTAGCGTTGCACTGCGCAGCTGTGCTCGCGCAGCGCGAGACATTTAGTAGGTGAAAAACGGGGATTCAGCACTGACCTAGGGAATCGCACACGCTCGTGCGTGTGCGATTCCTTTTGTGCTACCCCATTGGCTTTGCGTGCGTCTTTGTCTAAAACACAGCACGCAATTGGCCAAAGGGGTCGCATTGCTCCGCCCATGGCCTGTCGGTGTCTATTACGCGCACCGATGCCATGTGGTTTCAATTATCGTGCCCAGACACGGGCGCGCACCACTTGCGGGCGTGTTTTTTTTTTTTTTTAACAATAGCGATCGCTTTCGCGATCGCTTTCACTGCCGCTTGTCTAGTTTTCATTTCAAGGAGGCAGTTTCAGCCGCATGTGCTTTTTACACTGCTGCCTTGTTTCCAGATAGTATCTGAAATAAGTTTCGCAGCTGCTTTTAAAAGTATTGAAGTATTATGCATTGCACTATGTTCACTATGTTCACACAGTATAAAAATGTCTGCCCCATCTTTAGGCCGCTCCTCGGACTTCTGTGAGGCAGAACTCCTGTGTTTTCTGCTGACTGTCTTTGGCGTGGATGTACGGAGGAATGTTTGATTACAGTGTAACAGGTTTGGTGGCGAACTCCAAATAAATGTACACCACGCACGCAAAATGTTCCTTTGGGCATTCAGTTCAGCTACTTGTAGCGGTGGAGGGCTCTGCTCTTCGATGTACTTCCTGACGGACTGCTAAGTTTGAAGTGCCTGTCGGGCACAGGTTGCTCTTGTGAAACTTTCTTAGATTTTTCTCTGAGGAACAGTGCGATGCCAACAATGAGAATAGCACTGATGATCCCAATGGGCCTAGTGCCGATGCCAACAATGAGGATAGCACTGATGATCGGAATGGGACTAGTGCCGATGCCAACAATGAGAATAGCACTGATGATACCAATGGGACTAGTACCGATGCCAACAATGAGAATAGCACTGATGATACCAATGGGACTAGTGCCGATGCCAACAATGAGAATAGCACTGATGATACCAATGGGACTAGTGCCGATGCCAACAATGAGAATAGCACTGATAACAATGGGACTAGTGCCCATGACAACAATGAGAATAGCACTGATGATACCAATGGGACTAGTACCGATGCCAACAATGAGAATAGCACTGATGATACCAATGGGACTAGTGCCGATGCCAACAATGAGAATAGCACTGATGATAACAATTGGACTAGTGCCGATGCCAACAATGAGAATAGCACTGATAACAATGGGACTAGTACCGATGCCAACAATGAGAATAGCACTGATAACCATAGGACTAGTGCCCATGACAACAATGAGAATAGCACTGATGATACCAATGGGACTAGTGCCGATGCCAACAATGAGAATAGCACTGATAACCATGGGAATAGTGCTGATGCCAACAATGAGAATAGTGCTGATGATAACAATGGGACTAGCGCCCATGACAACAATGAGAATAGCACTGATGATACCAATGGGACTAGTGCCGATGCCAACAATGAGAATAGCACTGATGATACCAATGGGACTAGTGCCGATGCCAACAATGAGAATAGCACTGATAACAATGGGATTAGTGCCGATGCAAACAATGACAATAGCACTGATGATAACAATGGAACTAGTGCCGATGCCAACAATGAGAATAGCACTGATGATAAAAATGGGACTAGTGCTGATGCCAACAATGAGAATAGCACTGATAACAATGGGGCTAGTGCTGATGCCAACAATGAGAATAGCACTGATGATAACAATGGGACTAGTGCCCATGCCAACAATGAGAATAGTACTGATAACCATGGGACTAGTGCCGATGCCAACAATGAGAATAGCACTGATGATACCAATGGGACTAGTGCTCCTGACAACAATGAGAATAGCACTGATAACAATGGGACTAGTGCCGATGCCAACAATGAGAATATCACTGATCACAATGGGACTAGTGCCGATGCCAACAATGAGAATAGCACTGATGATAACAATGGGACTAGTGCCGATGACAACAATGAGAATAGCACTGATGATAACAATGGGACTAGTGCCCATGACAACAATGAGAATAGCACTGATAACCATGGGACTAGTGCCCATGACAACAATGAGAATAGCGCTGATGATAACAATGGGACTAGTGCTCCTGACAATGAGGATAGCACTGATGATAACAATGGGACTAGTGCCGATGCCAACAATGAGAATAGCACTGATGATAACAATGGGACTAGTGCCGATGCCAACAATGAGAATAGCACTGATGATAACAATGGGACTAGTGCCGATGCCAACACTGAGAATAGCACTGATGATAACAATGGGACTAGTGCTGATGCCAACAATGAAAATAGCACTGATGATAACAATGGGACTATTGCTCATGACCGCAATGAGAATAGCACTGAAACCATGGGACTAGTGCCCATGACAACAATGAGAATAGCACTGATGATAACAGTGGGACTAGTGCCGATGCCAACAATGAGAATAGCACTGATGATAACAATGGGACTAGTGCCGATGCCAACAATGAGAATAGCACTGATAACCATTGGACTAGTGCCGATGACAACAATGAGAATAGCTGATGATACCAATGGGACTAGTGCCGATGCCAACAATGAGAATAGCACTGATGACACCAATGGGACTAGTGCCCATGACAACAATGAGAATAGCACTGATGATACCAATGGGACTAGTGCCCATGACAACAATGAGAATAGCGCTGATGATACCAATGGGACTAGTGCCGATGCCAACAATGAGAATAGCGCTGATGATACCAATGGGACTAGTGCCGATGCCAACAATGAGAATAGCACTGATAACCATGGGACTAGTGCCCATGACAACAATGAGAATAGCTGATGATACCAAAGGGACTAGTGCCGATGCCAACAATGAGAATCGCACTGATGATACCAATGGGACTAGTGCCGATGCCAACAATGAGAATAGCACTGATGATACCAATGGGACTAGTGCCGATGCAAACAATGAGAATAGCACTGATGATAACAATGGAACTAGTGCCGATGCCAACAATGAGAATAGCACTGATGATAACAATGGAACTAGTGCCGATGCCAACAATGAGAATAGCACTGATAACCATTGGACTAGTGCCCATGACAACAATGAGAATAGCTGATGATACCAATGGGACTAGTGCCAATGCCAACAATGAGAATAGCACTGATGATACCAATGGGACTAGTGCCCATGACAACAATGAGAATAGCTGATGATACCAATGGGACTAGTGCCGATGCCAACAATGAGAATAGCACTGATGATACCAATGGGACTAGTGCCCATGACAACAATGAGAATAGCTGATGATACCAATGGGACTAGTGCCCATGACAACAATGAGAATAGCGCTGATGATAACAATGGGACTAGTGCTCCTGACAATGAGGATAGCACTGATGATAACAATGGGACTAGTGCCGATGCCAACAATGAGAATAGCACTGATGATAACAATGGGACTAGTGCCGATGCCAACAATGAGAATAGCACTGATGATAACAATGGGACTAGTGCCGATGCCAACACTGAGAATAGCACTGATGATAACAATGGGACTAGTGCCGATGCCAACAATGAAAATAGCACTGATGATAACAATGGGACTATTGCTCATGACCGCAATGAGAATAGCACTGAAACCATGGGACTAGTGCCCATGACAACAATGAGAATAGCACTGATGATAACAGTGGGACTAGTGCCGATGCCAACAATGAGAATAGCACTGATGATAACAATGGGACTAGTGCCGATGCCAACAATGAGAATAGCACTGATAACCATTGGACTAGTGCCGATGACAACAATGAGAATAGCTGATGATACCAATGGGACTAGTGCCGATGCCAACAATGAGAATAGCACTGATGACACCAATGGGACTAGTGCCCATGACAACAATGAGAATAGCACTGATTATACCAATGGGACTAGTGCCCATGACAACAATGAGAATAGCGCTGATGATACCAATGGGACTAGTGCCGATGCCAACAATGAGAATAGCGCTGATGATACCAATGGGACTAGTGCCGATGCCAACAATGAGAATAGCACTGATGATACCAATGGGACTAGTGCCGATGCAAACAATGAGAATAGCACTGATGATAACAATGGAACTAGTGCCGATGCCAACAATGAGAATAGCACTGATGATAACAATGGAACTAGTGCCGATGCCAACAATGAGAATAGCACTGATAACCATTGGACTAGTGCCCATGACAACAATGAGAATAGCTGATGATACCAATGGGACTAGTGCCAATGCCAACAATGAGAATAGCACTGATGATACCAATGGGACTAGTGCCCATGACAACAATGAGAATAGCTGATGATACCAATGGGACTAGTGCCGATGCCAACAATGAGAATAGCACTGATGATACCAATGGGACTAGTGCCCATGACAACAATGAGAATAGCTGATGATACCAATGGGACTAGTGCCAATGCCAACAATGAGAATAGCACTGATGATACCAATGGAACTAGTGCCGATGCCAACAATGAGAATAGCACTGATAACCATTGGACTAATGCCCATGACAACAATGAGAATAGCTGATGATACCAATGGGACTAATGCCCATGACAACAATGAGAATAGCACTGATGATACCAATGGGACTAGTGCCCATGACAACAATGAGAATAGCACTGATGATACCAATGGGACTAGTGCCCATGACAACAATGAGAATAGCGCTGATGATACCAATGGGACTAGTGCCGATGCCAACAATGAGAATAGCACTGATGATACCAATGGGACTAGTGCCGATGCCAACAATGAGAATAGCACTGATATCCATGGGACTAGTGCCCATGACAACAATGAGAATAGCGCTGATGATACCAATGGGACTAGTGCCCATGACAACAATGAGAATAGCACTGATGATACCAATGGGACTAGTGCCGATGCAAACAATGAGAATAGCACTGATGATAACAATGGAACTAGTGCCGATGCCAACAATGAGAATAGCACTGATGATACCAATGGGACTAGTGCCCATGACAACAATGAGAATAGCACTGATGATACCAATGGGACTAGTGCCGATGCAAACAATGAGAATAGCACTGATGATAACAATGGAACTAGTGCCGATGCCAACAATGAGAATAGCACTGATAACCATTGGACTAGTGCCCGTGACAACAATGAGAATAGATGATGATACCAATGGGACTAGTGCCGATGCCAACAATGAGAATAGCACTGATGATACCAATGGGACTAGTGCCCATGCCAACAATGAGAATAGCACTGATGATACCAATGGGACTAGTGCCCATGCCAACAATGAGAATAGTACTGATAACCATGGGACTAGTGCCCATGACAACAATGAGAATAGTGCTGATGATACCAATGGGACTAGTGCCGATGCCAACAATGAGAATAGCACTGATAACAATGGGACTAGTGCCGATGCCAACAATGAGAATAGCACTGATGATAACAATGGGACTAGTGCCCATGACAATAATGAGAATAGCTGATGATACCAATGGGACTAGTGCCAATGCCAACAATGAGAATAGCACTGATGATACCAATGGAACTAGTGCCCATGCCAACAATGAGAATAGCACTGATGATACCAATGGGACTAGTGCCCATGCCAACAATGAGAATAGTACTGATAACCATGGGACTAGTGCCCATGACAACAATGAGAATAGCACTGATGATAACAATGGGACTAGTGCCGATGCCAACAATGAGAATAGCACTGATAACAATGGGACTAGTGCCGATGCCAATAATGAGAATAGCACTGATGATAACAATGGGACTAGTGCCGATGACAACAATGAGATTAGCACTGATAACAATGGGACTAGTGCCGATGCCAACAATGAGAATAGCACTGATAACAATGGGACTAGTGCCCATGCCAACAATGAGAATAGCACTGATGATAACAATGGGACTAGTGCCGATGACAACAATGAGAATAGCACTGATGATAACAATGGTACTAGTGCCCATGACAACAATGAGAATAGCACTGATAACCATGGGACTAGTGCCCATGACAACAATGAGAATAGCGCTGATGATAACAATGGGACTAGTGCTCCTGACAACAATGAGGATAGCACTGATGATAACAATGGGACTAGTGCCGATGCCAACAATGAGAATAGCACTGATGATAACAATGGGACAAGTGCTGATGCCAACAATGAGAATAGCACTGATGATAACAATGGGACTAGTGCCGATGCCAACAATGAGAATAGCACTGATGATAACAATGGGACTAGTGCCGATGCCAACACTGAGAATAGCACTGATGATAACAATGGGACTAGTGCCGATGCCAACAATGAAAATAGCACTGATGATAACAATGGGACTATTGCTCATGACCGCAATGAGAATAGCACTGAAACCATGGGACTAGTGCCCATGACAACAATGAGGATAGCACTGATGATAACAATGGGACTAGTGCCGATGCCAACAATGAGAATAGCACTGATGATAACAATGGGACAAGTGCTGATGCCAACAATGAGAATAGCACTGATGATAACAATGGGACTAGTGCCGATGCCAATGAGAATAGCACTGATGATAACAATGGGACTAGTGCCGATGCCAACACTGAGAATAGCACTGATGTTAACAATGGGACTAGTGCCGATGCCAACAATGAAAATAACACTGATGATAACAATGGGACTATTGCTCATGACCGCAATGAGAATAGCACTGAAACCATGGGACTAGTGCCCATGACAACAATGAGAATAGCACTGATGATAACAGTGGGACTAGTGCTGATGCCAACAATGAGAATAGCACTGATGATAACAATGGGACTAGTGCCGATGCCAACAATGAGAATAGCACTGATAACCATTGGACTAGTGCCGATGACAACAATGAGAATAGCTGATGATACCAATGGGACTAGTGCCGATGACAACAATGAGAATAGCGCTGATGATACCAATGGGACTAGTGCCGATGCCAACAATGAGAATAGCACTGATGATACCAATGGGACTAGTGCCGATGCCAACAATGAGAATAGCACTGATAACCATGGGACTAGTGCCCATGACAACAATGAGAATAGCTGATGATACCAATGGGACTAGTGCCGATGCCAACAATGAGAATAGCACTGATGATACCAATGGGACTAGTGCCGATGCAAACAATGAGAATAGCACTGATGATAACAATGGAACTAGTGCCGATGCCAACAATGAGAATAGCACTGATGATAACAATGGAACTAGTGCCGATGCCAACAATGAGAATAGCACTGATAACCATTGGACTAGTGCCCATGACAACAATGAGAATAGCTGATGATACCAATGGGACTAGTGCCAATGCCAACAATGAGAATAGCACTGATGATACCAATGGAACTAGTGCCGATGCCAACAATGAGAATAGCACTGATAACCATTGGACTAATGCCCATGACAACAATGAGAATAGCTGATGATACCAATGGGACTAGTGCCCATGACAACAATGAGAATAGCACTGATGATACCAATGGGACTAGTGCCCATGACAACAATGAGAATAGCGCTGATGATACCAATGGGACTAGTGCCGATGCCAACAATGAGAATAGCACTGATGATAACAATGGGACTAGTGCCGATGCAACAATGAGAATAGCACTGATGATAACAATGGGAATAGTGCCGATGCCAACAATGAGAATAGCACTGATGGAGAATAGCACTGATGATACCAATGGGACTAGTGCTGATGCCAACAATGAGAATAGCACTGATAACCATGGGACTAATGCCCATGACAACAATGAGAATAGTGCTGATGATAACAATGGGACTAGTGCCCATGACAACAATGAGAATAGCACTGATGATACCAATGGGACTAGTGCCGATGCCAACAATGAGAATAGCACTGATGATACCAATGGGACTAGTGCCGATGCCAACAATGAGAATAGCACTGATAACAATGGGATTAGTGTTGATGCAAACAATGACAATAGCACTGATGATAACAATGGAACTAGTGCCGATGCCAACAATGAGAATAGCACTGATGATAACAATGTGACTAGTGCCGATGCCAACAATGAGAATAGCACTGATAACAATGGGACTAGTGCTGATGCCAACAATGAGAATAGCACTGATGATAACAATGGGACTAGTGCTCCTGACAACAATGAGAATAGCACTGATTATAACAATGGGACTAGTGCCGATGCCAACAATGAGAATAGCACTGATAACAATGGGACTAGTGCCGATGCCAACAATGAGAATAGCACTGATGATAACAATGGGACTAGTGCCCATGCCAACAATGAGAATAGCACTGATGATACCAATGGGACTAGTGCCCATGCCAACAATGA
Source organism: Calotriton arnoldi (assembly GCA_963921515.1). Lineage (NCBI taxonomy): Eukaryota > Metazoa > Chordata > Amphibia > Caudata > Salamandridae > Calotriton > Calotriton arnoldi. The sequence goes on along the minus strand of CAWUFW010000224.1, from coordinate 4,360,233 downwards.
GAATAGTACTGATAACTATGGGACTAGTGCCCATGACAACAATGAGAATAGCGCTGATGATACCAATGGGACTAGTGCTCCTGACAACAATGAGAATAGCACTGATGATAACAATGGGACTAGTGCCGATGCCAACAATGAGAATAGCACTGATAACAATAGGACTAGTGCCGATGCCAACAATGAGAATAGCACTGATGATAACAATGGACTAGTGCTGATGACAACAATGAGAATAGCACTGATGATAACAATGGGACTAGTGCCCATGACAACAATGAGAATAGCACTGATAACCATGGGACTAGTGCCCATGACAACAATGAGAATAGCGCTGATGATAACAATGGGACTAGTGCTCCTGACAACAATGAGGATAGCACTGATGATAACAATGGGACTAGTGCCGATGCCAACAATGAGAATAGCACTGATAACAATGGGACAAGTGCTGATGCCAACAATGAGAATAGCACTGATGATAACAAAGGGACTAGTGCCGATGCCAACAATGAGAATAGCACTGATGATAACAATGGGACTAGTGCTGATGCCAACACTGAGAATAGCACTGATGATAACAATGGGACTAGTGCCGATGCCAACAATGAAAATAGCACTGATGATAACAATGGGACTATTGCTCATGACAACAATGAGGATAGCACTGATGATAACAATGGGACTAGTGCCGATGCCAATGAGAATAGCACTGATGATAACAATGGGACTAGTGCCGATGCCAACACTGAGAATAGCACTGATGATAACAATGGGACTAGTGCCGATGCCAACAATGAAAATAGCACTGATGATAACAATGGGACTATTGCTCATGACCGCAATGAGAATAGCACTGAAACCATGGGACTAGTGCCCATGACAACAATGAGAATAGCACTGATGATAACAGTGGGACTAGTGCCGATGCCAACAATGAGAATAGCACTGATGATAACAATGGGACTAGTGCCGATGCCAACAATGAGAATAGCACTGATAACCATTGGACTAGTGCCGATGACAACAATGAGAATAGCTGATGATACCAATGGGACTAGTGCCGATGACAACAATGAGAATAGCGCTGATGATACCAATGGGACTAGTGCCGATGCCAACAATGAGAATAGCACTGATGATACCAATGGGACTAGTGCCGATGCCAACAATGAGAATAGCACTGATAACCATGGGACTAGTGCCCATGACAACAATGAGAATAGCTGATCATACCAATGGGACTAGTGCCGATGCCAACAATGAGAATATCACTGATGATACCAATGGGACTAGTGCCGTTGCAAACAATGAGAATAGCACTGATGATAACAATGGAACTAGTGCCGATGCCAACAATGAGAATAGCACTGATGATAACAATGGAACTAGTGCCGATGCCAACAATGAGAATAGCACTGATAACCATTGGACTAGTGCCCATGACAACAATGAGAATAGCTGATGATACCAATGGGACTAGTGCCAATGCCAACAATGAGAATAGCACTGATGATACCAATGGAACTAGTGCCGATGCCAACAATGAGAATAGCACTGATAACCATTGGACTAATGCCCATGACAACAATGAGAATAGCTGATGATACCAATGGGACTAGTGCCCATGACAACAATGAGAATAGCACTGATGATACCAATGGGACTAGTGCCCATGACAACAATGAGAATAGCGCTGATGATACCAATGGGACTAGTGCCCATGACAACAATGAGAATAGCGCTGATGATACCAATGGGACTAGTGACGATGCCAACAATGAGAATAGCACTGATGATAACAATGGGACTAGTGCCGATGCAACAATGAGAATAGCACTGATGATAACAATGGGAATAGTGCCGATGCCAACAATGAGAATAGCACTGATGGAGAATAGCACTGATGATACCAATGGGACTAGTGCTGATGCCAACAATGAGAATAGCACTGATAACCATGGGACTAGTGCCCATGACAACAATGAGAATAGTGCTGATGATAACAATGGGACTAGTGCCCATGACAACACTGAGAATAGCACTGATGATAACAATGGGACTAGTGCCGATGCCAACAATGAAAATAGCACTGATGATAACAATGGGACTATTGCTCATGACCGCAATGAGAATAGCACTGAAACCATGGGACTAGTGCCCATGACAACAATGAGGATAGCACTGATGATATCAATGGAACTAGTGCCGATGCCAACAATGAGAATAGCACTGATGATAACAATTTAACTAGTGCCGATGCCAACAATGAGAATAGCACTGATAACCATGGGACTAGTGCCCATGACAACAATGAGAATAGTGCTGATGATAACAATGGGACTAGTGCCCATGACAACACTGAGAATAGCACTGATGATAACAATGGGACTAGTGCCGATGCCAACAATGAAAATAGCACTGATGATAACAATGGGACTATTGCTAATGACCGCAATGAGAATAGCACTGAAACCATGGGACTAGTGCCCATGACAACAATGAGGATAGCACTGATGATAACAATGGAACTAGTGCTGATGCCAACAATGAGAATAGCACTGATGATAACAAAGGGACTAGTGCCGATGCCAACAATGAGAATAGCACTGATGATAACAATGGGACTAGTGCTGATGCCAACACTGAGAATAGCACTGATGATAACAATGGGACTAGTGCCGATGCCAACAATGAAAATAGCACTGATGATAACAATGGGACTATTGCTCATGACCGCAATGAGAATAGCACTGAAACCATGGGACTAGTGCCCATGACAACAATGAGGATAGCACTGATGATAACAATGGGACTAGTGCCGATGCCAATGAGAATAGCACTGATGATAACAATGGGACTAGTGCCGATGCCAACACTGAGAATAGCACTGATGATAACAATGGGACTAGTGCCGATGCCAACAATGAAAATAGCACTGATGATAACAATGGGACTATTGCTCATGACCGCAATGAGAATAGCACTGAAACCATGGGACTAGTGCCCATGACAACAATGAGAATAGCACTGATGATAACAGTGGGACTAGTGCCGATGCCAACAATGAGAATAGCACTGATGATAACAATGGGACTAGTGCTGATGCCAACAATGAGAATAGCACTGATAACCATTGGACTAGTGCCGATGACAACAATGAGAATAGCTGATGATACCAATGGGACTAGTGCCGATGACAACAATGAGAATAGCGCTGATGATACCAATGGGACTAGTGCCGATGCCAACAATGAGAATAGCACTGATGATACCAATGGGACTAGTGCCGATGCCAACAATGAGAATAGCACTGATAACCATGGGACTAGTGCCCATGACAACAATGAGAATAGCTGATGATACCAATGGGACTAGTGCCGATGCCAACAATGAGAATATCACTGATGATACCAATGGGACTAGTGCCGTTGCAAACAATGAGAATAGCACTGATGATAACAATGGAACTAGTGCCGATGCCAACAATGAGAATAGCACTGATGATAACAATGGAACTAGTGCCGATGCCAACAATGAGAATAGCACTGATAACCATTGGACTAGTGCCCATGACAACAATGAGAATAGCTGATGATACCAATGGGACTAGTGCCAATGCCAACAATGAGAATAGCACTGATGATACCAATGGAACTAGTGCCGATGCCAACAATGAGAATAGCACTGATAACCATTGGACTAATGCCCATGACAACAATGAGAATAGCTGATGATACCAATGGGACTAGTGCCCATGACAACAATGAGAATAGCACTGATGATACCAATGGGACTAGTGCCCATGACAACAATGAGAATAGCACTGATGATACCAATGGGACTAGTGCCCATGACAACAATGAGAATAGCGCTGATGATACCAATGGGACTAGTGCCGATGCCAACAATGAGAATAGCACTGATGATAACAATGGGACTAGTGCCGATGCAACAATGAGAATAGCACTGATGATAACAATGGGAATAGTGCCGATGCCAACAATGAGAATAGCACTGATGGAGAATAGCACTGATGATACCAATGGGACTAGTGCTGATGCCAACAATGAGAATAGCACTGATAACCATGGGACTAGTGCCCATGACAACAATGAGAATAGTGCTGATGATAACAATGGGACTAGTGCCCATGACAACACTGAGAATAGCACTGATGATAACAATGGGACTAGTGCCGATGCCAACAATGAAAATAGCACTGATGATAACAATGGGACTATTGCTCATGACCGCAATGAGAATAGCACTGAAACCATGGGACTAGTGCCCATGACAACAATGAGGATAGCACTGATGATAACAATGGAACTAGTGCCGATGCCAACAATGAGAATAGCACTGATGATAACAATTTAACTAGTGCCGATGCCAACAATGAGAATAGCACTGATAACCATGGGACTAGTGCCCATGACAACAATGAGAATAGTGCTGATGATAACAATGGGACTAGTGCCCATGACAACACTGAGAATAGCACTGATGATAACAATGGGACTAGTGCCGATGCCAACAATGAAAATAGCACTGATGATAACAATGGGACTATTGCTCATGACCGCAATGAGAATAGCACTGAAACCATGGGACTAGTGCCCATGACAACAATGAGGATAGCACTGATGATAACAATGGAACTAGTGCCGATGCCAACAATGAGAATAGCGCTGATGATACCAATGGGACTAGTGCCGATGCCAACAATGAGAATAGCACTGATAACCATGGGACTAGTGCCCATGACAACAATGAGAATAGCTGATGATACCAATGGGACTAGTGCCGATGCCAACAATGAGAATCGCACTGATGATACCAATGGGACTAGTGCCGATGCCAACAATGAGAATAGCACTGATGATACCAATGGGACTAGTGCCGATGCAAACAATGAGAATAGCACTGATGATAACAATGGAACTAGTGCCGATGCCAACAATGAGAATAGCACTGATGATAACAATGGAACTAGTGCCGATGCCAACAATGAGAATAGCACTGATAACCATTGGACTAGTGCCCATGACAACAATGAGAATAGCTGATGATACCAATGGGACTAGTGCCAATGCCAACAATGAGAATAGCACTGATGATACCAATGGGACTAGTGCCCATGACAACAATGAGAATAGCTGATGATACCAATGGGACTAGTGCCGATGCCAACAATGAGAATAGCACTGATGATACCAATGGGACTAGTGCCCATGACAACAATGAGAATAGCTGATGATACCAATGGGACTAGTGCCAATGCCAACAATGAGAATAGCACTGATGATACCAATGGAACTAGTGCTGATGCCAACAATGAGAATAGCACTGATAACCATTGGACTAATGCCCATGACAACAATGAGAATAGCTGATGATACCAATGGGACTAGTGCCCATGACAACAATGAGAATAGCACTGATGATACCAATGGGACTAGTGCCCATGACAACAATGAGAATAGCACTGATGATACCAATGGGACTAGTGCCCATGACAACAATGAGAATAGCGCTGATGATACCAATGGGACTAGTGCCGATGCCAACAATGAGAATAGCACTGATGATACCAATGGGACTAGTGCCGATGCCAACAATGAGAATAGCACTGATATCCATGGGACTAGTGCCCATGACAACAATGAGAATAGCGCTGATGATACCAATGGGACTAGTGCCCATGACAACAATGAGAATAGCACTGATGATACCAATGGGACTAGTGCCGATGCAAACAATGAGAATAGCACTGATGATAACAATGGAACTAGTGCCGATGCCAACAATGAGAATAGCACTGATGATAACAATGGAACTAGTGCCGATGCCAACAATGAGAATAGCACTGATAACCATTGGACTAGTGCCCATGACAACAATGAGAATAGCTGATGATACCAATGGGACTAGTGCCAATGCCAACAATGAGAATAGCACTGATGATACCAATGGGACTAGTGCCCATGACAACAATGAGAATAGCTGATGATACCAATGGGACTAGTGCCGATGCCAACAATGAGAATAGCACTGATGATACCAATGGGACTAGTGCCCATGACAACAATGAGAATAGCTGATGATACCAATGGGACTAGTGCCAATGCCAACAATGAGAATAGCACTGATGATACCAATGGAACTAGTGCTGATGCCAACAATGAGAATAGCACTGATAACCATTGGACTAATGCCCATGACAACAATGAGAATAGCTGATGATACCAATGGGACTAGTGCCCATGACAACAATGAGAATAGCACTGATGATACCAATGGGACTAGTGCCCATGACAACAATGAGAATAGCACTGATGATACCAATGGGACTAGTGCCCATGACAACAATGAGAATAGCGCTGATGATACCAATGGGACTAGTGCCGATGCCAACAATGAGAATAGCACTGATGATACCAATGGGACTAGTGCCGATGCCAACAATGAGAATAGCACTGATATCCATGGGACTAGTGCCCATGACAACAATGAGAATAGCGCTGATGATACCAATGGGACTAGTGCCCATGACAACAATGAGAATAGCACTGATGATACCAATGGGACTAGTGCCGATGCAAACAATGAAAATAGCACTGATGATAACAATGGGACTATTGCTCATGACCGCAATGAGAATAGCACTGAAACCATGGGACTAGTGCCCATGACAACAATGAGGATAGCACTGATGATAACAATGGGACTAGTGCCGATGCCAATGAGAATAGCACTGATGATAACAATGGGACTAGTGCCGATGCCAACACTGAGAATAGCACTGATGATAACAATGGGACTAGTGCCGATGCCAACAATGAAAATAGCACTGATGATAACAATGGGACTATTGCTCATGACCGCAATGAGAATAGCACTGAAACCATGGGACTAGTGCCCATGACAACAATGAGAATAGCACTGATGATAACAGTGGGACTAGTGCCGATGCCAACAATGAGAATAGCACTGATGATAACAATGGGACTAGTGCTGATGCCAACAATGAGAATAGCACTGATAACCATTGGACTAGTGCCGATGACAACAATGAGAATAGCTGATGATACCAATGGGACTAGTGCCGATGACAACAATGAGAATAGCGCTGATGATACCAATGGGACTAGTGCCGATGCCAACAATGAGAATAGCACTGATGATACCAATGGGACTAGTGCCGATGCCAACAATGAGAATAGCACTGATAACCATGGGACTAGTGCCCATGACAACAATGAGAATAGCTGATGATACCAATGGGACTAGTGCCGATGCCAACAATGAGAATATCACTGATGATACCAATGGGACTAGTGCCGTTGCAAACAATGAGAATAGCACTGATGATAACAATGGAACTAGTGCCGATGCCAACAATGAGAATAGCACTGATGATAACAATGGAACTAGTGCCGATGCCAACAATGAGAATAGCACTGATAACCATTGGACTAGTGCCCATGACAACAATGAGAATAGCTGATGATACCAATGGGACTAGTGCCAATGCCAACAATGAGAATAGCACTGATGATACCAATGGAACTAGTGCCGATGCCAACAATGAGAATAGCACTGATAACCATTGGACTAATGCCCATGACAACAATGAGAATAGCTGATGATACCAATGGGACTAGTGCCCATGACAACAATGAGAATAGCACTGATGATACCAATGGGACTAGTGCCCATGACAACAATGAGAATAGCACTGATGATACCAATGGGACTAGTGCCCATGACAACAATGAGAATAGCGCTGATGATACCAATGGGACTAGTGCCGATGCCAACAATGAGAATAGCACTGATGATAACAATGGGACTAGTGCCGATGCAACAATGAGAATAGCACTGATGATAACAATGGGAATAGTGCCGATGCCAACAATGAGAATAGCACTGATGGAGAATAGCACTGATGATACCAATGGGACTAGTGCTGATGCCAACAATGAGAATAGCACTGATAACCATGGGACTAGTGCCCATGACAACAATGAGAATAGTGCTGATGATAACAATGGGACTAGTGCCCATGACAACACTGAGAATAGCACTGATGATAACAATGGGACTAGTGCCGATGCCAACAATGAAAATAGCACTGATGATAACAATGGGACTATTGCTCATGACCGCAATGAGAATAGCACTGAAACCATGGGACTAGTGCCCATGACAACAATGAGGATAGCACTGATGATAACAATGGAACTAGTGCCGATGCCAACAATGAGAATAGCACTGATGATAACAATTTAACTAGTGCCGATGCCAACAATGAGAATAGCACTGATAACCATGGGACTAGTGCCCATGACAACAATGAGAATAGTGCTGATGATAACAATGGGACTAGTGCCCATGACAACACTGAGAATAGCACTGATGATAACAATGGGACTAGTGCCGATGCCAACAATGAAAATAGCACTGATGATAACAATGGGACTATTGCTCATGACCGCAATGAGAATAGCACTGAAACCATGGGACTAGTGCCCATGACAACAATGAGGATAGCACTGATGATAACAATGGAACTAGTGCCGATGCCAACAATGAGAATAGCGCTGATGATACCAATGGGACTAGTGCCGATGCCAACAATGAGAATAGCACTGATAACCATGGGACTAGTGCCCATGACAACAATGAGAATAGCTGATGATACCAATGGGACTAGTGCCGATGCCAACAATGAGAATCGCACTGATGATACCAATGGGACTAGTGCCGATGCCAACAATGAGAATAGCACTGATGATACCAATGGGACTAGTGCCGATGCAAACAATGAGAATAGCACTGATGATAACAATGGAACTAGTGCCGATGCCAACAATGAGAATAGCACTGATGATAACAATGGAACTAGTGCCGATGCCAACAATGAGAATAGCACTGATAACCATTGGACTAGTGCCCATGACAACAATGAGAATAGCTGATGATACCAATGGGACTAGTGCCAATGCCAACAATGAGAATAGCACTGATGATACCAATGGGACTAGTGCCCATGACAACAATGAGAATAGCTGATGATACCAATGGGACTAGTGCCGATGCCAACAATGAGAATAGCACTGATGATACCAATGGGACTAGTGCCCATGACAACAATGAGAATAGCTGATGATACCAATGGGACTAGTGCCAATGCCAACAATGAGAATAGCACTGATGATACCAATGGAACTAGTGCTGATGCCAACAATGAGAATAGCACTGATAACCATTGGACTAATGCCCATGACAACAATGAGAATAGCTGATGATACCAATGGGACTAGTGCCCATGACAACAATGAGAATAGCACTGATGATACCAATGGGACTAGTGCCCATGACAACAATGAGAATAGCACTGATGATACCAATGGGACTAGTGCCCATGACAACAATGAGAATAGCGCTGATGATACCAATGGGACTAGTGCCGATGCCAACAATGAGAATAGCACTGATGATACCAATGGGACTAGTGCCGATGCCAACAATGAGAATAGCACTGATATCCATGGGACTAGTGCCCATGACAACAATGAGAATAGCGCTGATGATACCAATGGGACTAGTGCCCATGACAACAATGAGAATAGCACTGATGATACCAATGGGACTAGTGCCGATGCAAACAATGAGAATAGCACTGATGATAACAATGGAACTAGTGCCGATGCCAACAATGAGAATAGCACTGATGATACCAATGGGACTAGTGCCCATGACAACAATGAGAATAGCACTGATGATACCAATGGGACTAGTGCCGATGCAAACAATGAGAATAGCACTGATAACAATGGAACTAGTGCCGATGCCAACAATGAGAATAGCACTGATAACCATTGGACTAGTGCCCGTGACAACAATGAGAATAGATGATGATACCAATGGGACTAGTGCCGATGCCAACAATGAGAATAGCACTGATGATACCAATGGGACTAGTGCCCATGCCAACAATGAGAATAGCACTGATGATACCAATGGGACTAGTGCCCATGCCAACAATGAGAATAGTACTGATAACCATGGGACTAGTGCCCATGACAACAATGAGAATAGTGCTGATGATACCAATGGGACTAGTGCCGATGCCAACAATGAGAATAGCACTGATGATAACAATGGGACTAGTGCCGATGCCAACAATGAGAATAGCACTGATGATAACAATGGGACTAGTGCCCATGACAATAATGAGAATAGCTGATGATACCAATGGGACTAGTGCCAATGCCAACAATGAGAATAGCACTGATGATACCAATGGAACTAGTGCCCATGCCAACAATGAGAATAGCACTGATGATACCAATGGGACTAGTGCCCATGCCAACAATGAGAATAGTACTGATAACCATGGGACTAGTGCCCATGACAACAATGAGAATAGCACTGATGATAACAATGGGACTAGTGCCGATGCCAACAATGAGAATAGCACTGATAACAATGGGACTAGTGCCGATGCCAATAATGAGAATAGCACTGATGATAACAATGGGACTAGTGCCGATGACAACAATGAGAATAGCACTGATGATAACAATGGGACTAGTGCCGATGCCAACAATGAGAATAGCACTGATAACAATGGGACTAGTGCCGATGCCAACAATGAGAATAGCACTGATGATAACAATGGGACTAGTGCCGATGCCAACAATGAGAATAGCACTGATGATAACAATGGGACTAGTGCCCATGACAACAATGAGAATAGCACTGATAACCATGGGACTAGTGCCCATGACAACAATGAGAATAGCGCTGATGATAACAATGGGACTAGTGCTCCTGACAACAATGAGGATAGCACTGATGATAACAATGGGACTAGTGCCGATGCCAACAATGAGAATAGCACTGATGATAACAATGGGACAAGTGCTGATGCCAACAATGAGAATAGCACTGATGATAACAATGGGACTAGTGCCGATGCCAACAATGAGAATAGCACTGATGATAACAATGGGACTAGTGCCGATGCCAACACTGAGAATAGCACTGATGATAACAATGGGACTAGTGCCGATGCCAACAATGAAAATAGCACTGATGATAACAATGGGACTATTGCTCATGACCGCAATGAGAATAGCACTGAAACCATGGGACTAGTGCCCATGACAACAATGAGGATAGCACTGATGATAACAATGGGACTAGTGCCGATGCCAACAATGAGAATAGCACTGATGATAACAATGGGACAAGTGCTGATGCCAACAATGAGAATAGCACTGATGATAACAATGGGACTAGTGCCGATGCCAATGAGAATAGCACTGATGATAACAATGGGACTAGTGCCGATGCCAACACTGAGAATAGCACTGATGTTAACAATGGGACTAGTGCCGATGCCAACAATGAAAATAACACTGATGATAACAATGGGACTATTGCTCATGACCGCAATGAGAATAGCACTGAAACCATGGGACTAGTGCCCATGACAACAATGAGAATAGCACTGATGATAACAGTGGGACTAGTGCCGATGCCAACAATGAGAATAGCACTGATGATAACAATGGGACTAGTGCCGATGCCAACAATGAGAATAGCACTGATAACCATTGGACTAGTGCCGATGACAACAATGAGAATAGCTGATGATACCAATGGGACTAGTGCCGATGACAACAATGAGAATAGCGCTGATGATACCAATGGGACTAGTGCCGATGCCAACAATGAGAATAGCACTGATGATACCAATGGGACTAGTGCCGATGCCAACAATGAGAATAGCACTGATAACCATGGGACTAGTGCCCATGACAACAATGAGAATAGCTGATGATACCAATGGGACTAGTGCCGATGCCAACAATGAGAATAGCACTGATGATACCAATGGGACTAGTGCCGATGCAAACAATGAGAATAGCACTGATGATAACAATGGAACTAGTGCCCATGCCAACAATGAGAATAGCACTGATGATAACAATGGAACTAGTGCCGATGCCAACAATGAGAATAGCACTGATAACCATTGGACTAGTGCCCATGACAACAATGAGAATAGCTGATGATACCAATGGGACTAGTGCCAATGCCAACAATGAGAATAGCACTGATGATACCAATGGAACTAGTGCCGATGCCAACAATGAGAATAACACTGATAACCATTGGACTAATGCCCATGACAACAATGAGAATAGCTGATGATACCAATGGGACTAGTGCCCATGACAACAATGAGAATAGCACTGATGATACCAATGGGACTAGTGCCCATGACAACAATGAGAATAGCGCTGATGATACCAATGGGACTAGTGCCGATGCCAACAATGAGAATAGCACTGATGATAACAATGGGACTAGTGCCGATGCAACAATGAGAATAGCACTGATGATAACAATGGGAATAGTGCCGATGCCAACAATGAGAATAGCACTGATGGAGAATAGCACTGATGATACCAATGGGACTAGTGCTGATGCCAACAATGAGAATAGCACTGATAACCATGGGACTAATGCCCATGACAACAATGAGAATAGTGCTGATGATAACAATGGGACTAGTGCCCATGACAACAATGAGAATAGCACTGATGATACCAATGGGACTAGTGCCGATGCCAACAATGAGAATAGCACTGATGATACCAATGGGACTAGTGCCGATGCCAACAATGAGAATAGCACTGATAACAATGGGATTAGTGTTGATGCAAACAATGACAATAGCACTGATGATAACAATGGAACTAGTGCCGATGCCAACAATGAGAATAGCACTGATGATAACAATGTGACTAGTGCCGATGCCAACAATGAGAATAGCACTGATAACAATGGGACTAGTGCTGATGCCAACAATGAGAATAGCACTGATGATAACAATGGGACTAGTGCTCCTGACAACAATGAGAATAGCACTGATTATAACAATGGGACTAGTGCCGATGCCAACAATGAGAATAGCACTGATAACAATGGGACTAGTGCCGATGCCAACAATGAGAATAGCACTGATGATAACAATGGGACTAGTGCCCATGCCAACAATGAGAATAGCACTTCTGATACCAATGGGACTAGTGCCCATGCCAACAATGAGAATAGTACTGATAACCATGGGACTAGTGCCCATGACAACAATGAGAATAGCGCTGATGATACCAATGGGACTAGTGCTCCTGACAACAATGAGAATAGCACTGATGATAACAATGGGACTAGTGCCGATGCCAACAATGAGAATAGCACTGATAACAATGGGACTAGTGCCGATGCCAACAATGAGAATAGCACTGATGATAACAATGGGACTAGTGCCCATGACAACAATGAGAATAGCACTGATAACCATGGGACTAGTGCCCATGACAACAATGAGAATAGCGCTGATGATAACAATGGGACTAGTGCTCCTGACAACAATGAGGATAGCACTGATGATAACAATGGGACTAGTGCCGATGCCAACAATGAGAATAGCACTGATAACAATGGGACAAGTGCTGATGCCAACAATGAGAATAGCACTGATGATAACAAAGGGACTAGTGCCGATGCCAACAATGAGAATAGCACTGATGATAACAATGGGACTAGTGCTGATGCCAACACTGAGAATAGCACTGATGATAACAATGGGACTAGTGCCGATGCCAACAATGAAAATAGCACTGATGATAACAATGGGACTATTGCTCATGACCGCAATGAGAATAGCACTGAAACCATGGGACTAGTGCCCATGACAACAATGAGGATAGCACTGATGATAACAATGGGACTAGTGCCGATGCCAACAATGAGAATAGCACTGATGATAACAATGGGACTAGTGCCGATGCCAACAATGAGAATAGCACTGATAACCATTGGACTAGTGCCGATGACAACAATGAGAATAGCTGATGATACCAATGGGACTAGTGCCGATGACAACAATGAGAATAGCGCTGATGATACCAATGGGACTAGTGCCGATGCCAACAATGAGAATAGCACTGATGATACCAATGGGACTAGTGCCGATGCCAACAATGAGAATAGCACTGATAACCATGGGACTAGTGCCCATGACAACAATGAGAATAGCTGATGATACCAATGGGACTAGTGCCGATGCCAACAATGAGAATAGCACTGATGATACCAATGGGACTAGTGCCGTTGCAAACAATGAGAATAGCACTGATAATAACAATGGAACTAGTGCCGATGCCAACAATGAGAATAGCACTGATGATAACAATGGAACTAGTGCCGATGCCAACAATGAGAATAGCACTGATAACCATTGGACTAGTGCCCATGACAACAATGAGAATAGCTGATGATACCAATGGGACTAGTGCCAATGCCAACAATGAGAATAGCACTGATGATACCAATGGAACTAGTGCCGATGCCAACAATGAGAATAGCACTGATAACCATTGGACTAATGCCCATGACAACAATGAGAATAGCTGATGATACCAATGGGACTAGTGCCCATGACAACAATGAGAATAGCACTGATGATACCAATGGGACTAGTGCCCATGACAACAATGAGAATAGCACTGATGATACCAATGGGACTAGTGCCCATGACAACAATGAGAATAGCGCTGATGATACCAATGGGACTAGTGCCGATGCCAACAATGAGAATAGCACTGATGATAACAATGGGACTAGTGCCGATGCAACAATGAGAATAGCACTGATGATAACAATGGGAATAGTGCCGATGCCAACAATGAGAATAGCACTGATGGAGAATAGCACTGATGATACCAATGGGACTAGTGCTGATGCCAACAATGAGAATAGCACTGATAACCATGGGACTAGTGCCCATGACAACAATGAGAATAGTGCTGATGATAACAATGGGACTAGTGCCCGTGACAACACTGAGAATAGCACTGATGATAACAATGGGACTAGTGCCGATGCCAACAATGAAAATAGCACTGATGATAACAATGGGACTATTGCTCATGACCGCAATGAGAATAGCACTGAAACCATGGGACTAGTGCCCATGACAACAATGAGGATAGCACTGATGATAACAATGGAACTAGTGCCGATGCCAACAATGAGAATAGCACTGATGATAACAATTTAACTAGTGCCGATGCCAACAATGAGAATAGCACTGATAACCATGGGACTAGTGCCCATGACAACAATGAGAATAGTGCTGATGATAACAATGGGACTAGTGCCCATGACAACACTGAGAATAGCACTGATGATAACAATGGGACTAGTGCCGATGCCAACAATGAAAATAGCACTGATGATAACAATGGGACTATTGCTCATGACCGCAATGAGAATAGCACTGAAACCATGGGACTAGTGCCCATGACAACAATGAGGATAGCACTGATGATAACAATGGAACTAGTGCCGATGCCAACAATGAGAATAGCACTGATGATAACAATTTAACTAGTGCCGATGCCAACAATGAGAATAGCACTGATAACCATTGGACTAGTGCCCATGACAACAATGAGAATAGCTGATGATACCAATGGAACTAGTGCCGATGCCAACAATGAGAATAGCACTGATGATACCAATGGGACTAGTGCCCATGACAACAATGAGAATAGCGCTGATGATACCAATGGGACTAGTGCCGATGCCAACAATGAGAATAGCACTGATGATAACAATGGGACTAGTGCCGATGCAACAATGAGAATAGCACTGATGATAACAATGGGAATAGTGCCGATGCCAACAATGAGAATAGCACTGATGGAGAATAGCACTGATGATACCAATGGGACTAGTGCTGATGCCAACAATGAGAATAGCACTGATAACCATGGGACTAGTGCCCATGACAACAATGAGAATAGTGCTGATGATAACAATGGGACTAGTGCCCATGACAACAATGAGAATAGCACTGATGATACCAATGGGACTAGTGCCGATGCCAACAATGAGAATAGCACTGATGATACCAATGGTATTAGTGCCGATGCCAACAATGAGAATAGCACTGATAACAATGGGATTAAGGCCGATGCAAACAATGACAATAGCACTGATGATAACAATGGAACTAGTGCCGATGCCAACAATGAGAATAGCACTGATGATAACAATGTGACTAGTGCCGATGCCAACAATGAGAATAGCACTGATAACAATGGGACTAGTGCTGATGCCAACAATGAGAATAGCACTGATGATAACAATGGGACTAGTGCTCCTGACATCAATGAGAATAGCACTGATGATAACAATGGGACTAGTGCCGATGCCAACAATGAGAATAGCACTGATAACAATGGGACTAGTGCCGATGCCAACAATGAGAATAGCACTGATGATAACAATGGGACTAGTGCCAATGACAACAATGAGAATAGCACTGATGATAACAATGGGACTAGTGCCCATGACAACAATGAGAATAGCACTGATAACCATGGGACTAGTGCCCACGACAACAATGAGAATAGCGCTGATGATAACAATGGGACTAGTGCTCCTGACAACAATGAGGATAGCACTGATGATAACAATGGGACTAGTGCCGATGCCAACAATGAGAATAGCACTGATGATAACAATGGGACAAGTGCTGATGCCAACAATGAGAATAGCACTGATGATAACAATGAGAATAGCACTGATGATAACAATGGGACTAGTGCCGATGCCAACACTGAGAATAGCACTGATGATAACAATGGGACTAGTGCCGATGCCAACAATGAAAATAGCACTGATGATAACAATGGGACTATTGCTCATGACCGCAATGAGAATAGCACTGAAACCATGGGACTAGTGCCCATGACAACAATGAGAATAGCACTGATGATAACAGTGGGACTAGTGCCGATGCCAACAATGAGAATAGCACTGATGATAACAATGGGACTAGTGCCGATGCCAACAATGAGAATAGCGCTGATGATACCAATGGGACTAGTGCCGATGCCAACAATGAGAATAGCACTGATAACCATGGGACTAGTGCCCATGACAACAATGAGAATAGCTGATGATACCAATGGGACTAGTGCCGATGCCAACAATGAGAATCGCATGATGATACCAATGGGACTAGTGCCGATGCCAACAATGAGAATAGCACTGATGATACCAATGGGACTAGTGCCGATGCAAACAATGAGAATAGCACTGATGATAACAATGGAACTAGTGCCGATGCCAACAATGAGAATAGCACTGATGATAACAATGGAACTAGTGCCGATGCCAACAATGAGAATAGCACTGATAACCATTGGACTAGTGCCCATGACAACAATGAGAATAGCTGATGATACCAATGGGACTAGTGCCAATGCCAACAATGAGAATAGCACTGATGATACCAATGGGACTAGTGCCCATGACAACAATGAGAATAGCTGATGATACCAATGGGACTAGTGCCGATGCCAACAATGAGAATAGCACTGATGATACCAATGGGACTAGTGCCCATGACAACAATGAGAATAGCTGATGATACCAATGGGACTAGTGCCAATGCCAACAATGAGAATAGCACTGATGATACCAATGGAACTAGTGCCGATGCCAACAATGAGAATAGCACTGATAACCATTGGACTAATGCCCATGACAACAATGAGAATAGCTGATGATACCAATGGGACTAGTGCCCATGACAACAAAGAGAATAGCACTGATGATACCAATGGGACTTGTGCCCATGACAACAATGAGAATAGCACTGATGATACCAATGGGACTAGTGCCCATGACAACAATGAGAATAGCGCTGATGATACCAATGGGACTAGTGCCGATGCCAACAATGAGAATAGCACTGATGATACCAATGGGACTAGTGCCGATGCCAACAATGAGAATAGCACTGATATCCATGGGACTAGTGCCCATGACAACAATGAGAATAGCGCTGATGATACCAATGCGACTAGTGCCCATGACAACAATGAGAATAGCACTGATGAAACCAATGGGACTAGTGCCGATGCAAACAATGAGAATAGCACTGATGATAACAATGGAACTAGTGCTGATGCCAACAATGAGAATAGCACTGATGATACCAATGGGACTAGTGCCCATGACAACAATGAGAATAGCACTGATGATACCAATGGGACTAGTGCCGATGCAAACAATGAGAATAGCACTGATGATAACAATGGAACTAGTGCCGATGCCAACAATGAGAATAGCACTGATAACCATTGGACTAGTGCCCGTGACAACAATGAGAATAGATGATGATACCAATGGGACTAGTGCCGATGCCAACAATGAGAATAGCACTGATGATACCAATGGGACTAGTGCCAATGCCAACAATGAAAATAGTACTGATAACCATGGGACTAGTGCCCATGACAACAATGAGAATAGCGCTGATGATACCAATGGGACTAGTGCTCCTGACAACAATGAGAATAGCACTGATGATAACAATGGGACTAGTGCCGATGCCAACAATGAGAATAGCACTGATAACAATGGGACTAGTGCCGATGCCAACAATGAGAATAGCACTGATGATAACAATGGGACTAGTGCCAATGACAACAATGAGAATAGCACTGATGATAACAATGGGACTAGTGCCCATGACAACAATGAGAATAGCACTGATAACCATGGGACTAGTGCCCATGACAACAATGAGAATAGCGCTGATGATAACAATGGGACTAGTGCTCCTGACAACAATGAGGATAGCACTGATGATAACAATGGGACTAGTGCCGATGCCAACAATGAGAATAGCACTGATGATAACAATGGGACAAGTGCTGATGCCAACAATGAGAATAGCACTGATGATAACAATGGGACTAGTGCCGATGCCAACAATGAGAATAGCACTGATGATAACAATGGGACTAGTGCCGATGCCAACACTGAGAATAGCACTGATGATAACAATGGGACTAGTGCCGATGCCAACAATGAAAATAGCACTGATGATAACAATGGGACTATTGCTCATGACCGCAATGAGAATAGCACTGAAACCATGGGACTAGTGCCCATGACAACAATGAGAATAGCACTGATGATAACAGTGGGACTAGTGCCGATGCCAACAATGAGAATAGCACTGATGATAACAATGGGACTAGTGCCGATGCCAACAATGAGAATAGCACTGATAACCATGGGACTAGTGCCGATGATAACAATGAGAATAGCTGATGATACCAATGGGACTAGTGCCGATGCCAACAATGAGAATAGCACTGATGATACCAATGGGACTAGTGCTGATGCAAACAATGAGAATAGCACTGATGATAACAATGGAACTAGTGCCGATGCCAACAATGAGAATAGCACTGATGATAACAATGGAACTAGTGCCGATGCCAACAATGAGAATAGCACTGATAACCATTGGACTAGTGCCCATGACAACAATGAGAATAGCTGATGATACCAATGGGACTAGTGCCTATGCCAACAATGAGAATAGCACTGATGATACCAATGGAACTAGTGCCGATGCCAACAATGAGAATAGCACTGATAACCATTGGACTAATGCCCATGACAACAATGAGAATAGCTGATGATACCAATGGGACTAGTGCCCATGACAACAATGAGAATAGCACTGATGATACCAATGGGACTAGTGCCCATGACAACAATGAGAATAGCACTGATGATACCAATGGGACTAGTGCCCATGACAACAATGAGAATAGCGCTGATGATACCAATGGGACTAGTGCCGATGCCAACAATGAGAATAGCACTGATGATACCAATGGGACTAGTGCTGATGCCAACAATGAGAATAGCACTGATAACCATGGGACTAGTGCCCATGACAACAATGAGAATAGTGCTGATGATAACAATGGGACTAGTGCCCATGACAACAATGAGAATAGCACTGATGATACCAATGGGACTAGTGCCGATGCCAACAATGAGAATAGCACTGATGATACCAATGGGACTAGTGCCGATGCCAACAATGAGAATAGCACTGATAACAATGGGATTAGTGCCGATGCAAACAATGACAATAGCACTGATGATAACAATGGAACTAGTGCCGATGCCAACAATGAGAATAGCACTGATGATAACAATGTGACTAGTGCCGATGCCAACAATGAGAATAGCACTGATAACAATGGGACTAGTGCTGATGCCAACAATGAGAATAGCACTGATGATAACAATGGGACTAGTGCTCCTGACAACAATGAGAATAGCACTGATGATAACAATGGGACTAGTGCCGATGCCAACAATGAGAATAGCACTGATAACAATGGGACTAGTGCCGATGCCAACAATGAGAATAGCACTGATGATAACAATGGGACTAGTGCCCATGCCAACAATGAGAATAGCACTGATGATACCAATGGGACTAGTGCCCATGCCAACAATGAGAATAGTACTGATAACCATGGGACTAGTGCCCATGACAACAATGAGAATAGCGCTGATGATACCAATGGGACTAGTGCTCCTGACAACAATGAGAATAGCACTGATGATAACAATGGGACTAGTGCCGATGCCAACAATGAGAATAGCACTGATAACAATGGGACTAGTGCCGATGCCAACAATGAGAATAGCACTGATGATAACAATGGGACTAGTGCCGATGACAACAATGAGAATAGCACTGATGATAACAATGGGACTAGTGCCCATGACAACAATGAGAATAGCACTGATAACCATGGGACTAGTGCCCATGACAACAATGAGAATAGCGCTGATGATAACAATGGGACTAATGCTCCTGACAACAATGAGGATAGCACTGATGATAACAATGGGACTAGTGCCGATGCCAACAATGAGAATAGCACTGATGATAACAATGGGACAAGTGCTGATGCCAACAATGAGAATAGCACTGATGATAACAATGGGACTAGTGCCGATGCCAACAATGAGAATAGCACTGATGATACCAATGGGACTAGTGCCGATGCCAACAATGAGAATAGCACTGATAACAATGGGATTAGTGCCGATGCAAACAATGACAATAGCACTGATGATAACAATGGAACTAGTGCCGATGCCAACAATGAGAATAGCACTGATGATAACAATGTGACTAGTGCTGATGCCAACAATGAGAATAGCTCTGATGATAACAATGGGACTAGTGCCGATGCCAACACTGAGAATAGCACTGATGATAACAATGGGACTAGTGCCGATGCCAACAATGAAAATAGCACTGATGATAACAATGGGACTATTGCTCATGACCGCAATGAGAATAGCACTGAAACCATGGGACTAGTGCCCATGACAACAATGAGGATAGCACTGATGATAACAATGGGACGAGTGCCGATGCCAACAATGAGAATAGCACTGATGATAACAATGGGACAAGTGCTGATGCCAACAATGAGAATAGCACTGATGATAACAATGGGACTAGTGCCGATGCCAATGAGAATAGCACTGATGATAACAATGGGACTAGTGCCGATGCCAACACTGAGAATAGCACTGATGATAACAATGGGACTAGTGCCGATGCCAACAATGAGAATAGCACTGATGATAACAATGGAACTAGTGCCCATGACAACAATGAGAATAGCACTGATAACCATTGGACTAGTGCCCATGACAACAATGAGAATAGCTGATGATACCAATGGGACTAGTGCCAATGCCAACAATGAGAATAGCACTGATGATACCAATGGAACTAGTGCCGATGCCAACAATGAGAATAGCACTGATAACCATTGGACTAATGCCCATGACAACAATGAGAATAGCTGATGATACCAATGGGACTAGTGCCCATGACAACAATGAGATTAGCACTGATGATACCAATGGGACTAGTGCCCATGACAACAATGAGAATAGCACTGATGATACCAATGGGACTAGTGCCTATGACAACAATGAGAATAGCGCTGATGATACCAATGGGACTAGTGCCGATGCCAACAATGAGAATAGCACTGATGATAACAATGGGACTAGTGCCGATGCAACAATGAGAATAGCACTGATGATAACAATGGGAATAGTGCTGATGCCAACAATGAGAATAGCACTGATGGAGAATAGCACTGATGATACCAATGGGACTAGTGCTGATGCCAACAATGAGAATAGCACTGATAACCATGGGACTAGTGCCCATGACAACAATGAGAATAGTGCTGATGATAACAATGGGACTAGTGCCCATGACAACAATGAGAATAGCACTGATGATACCAATGGGACTAGTGCCGATGCCAACAATGAGAATAGCAGTGATGATACCAATGGGACTAGTGCCGATGCCAACAATGAGAATAGCACTGATAACAATGGGATTAGTGCCGATGCAAACAATGACAATAGCACTGATGATAACAATGGAACTAGTGCCGATGCCAACAATGAGAATAGCACTGATGATAACAATGGGACTAGTGCCCATGACAACAATGAGAATAGCACTGATAACCATGGGACTAGTGCCCATGACAACAATGAGAATAGCGCTGATGATAACAATGGGACTAGTGCTCCTGACAACAATGAGGATAGCACTGATGATAACAATGGGACTAGTGCCGATGTCAACAATGAGAATAGCACTGATGATAACAATGGGACAAGTTCTGATGCCAACAATGAGAATAGCACTGATGATAACAATGGGACTAGTGCCGATGCCAACACTGAGAATAGCACTGATGATAACAATGGGACTAGTACCGATGCCAACAATGAAAATAGCACTGATGATAACAATGGGACTATTGCTCATGACCGCAATGAGAATAGCACTGAAACCATGGGACTAGTGCCCATGACAACAATGAGAATAGCACTGATGATAACAGTGGGACTAGTGCCGATGCCAACAATGAGAATAGCACTGATGATAACAATGGGACTAGTGCCGATGCCAACAATGAGAATAGCACTGATAACCATTGGACTAGTGCCGATGACAACAATGAGAATAGCTGATGATACCAATGGGACTAGTGCCGATGCCAACAATGAGAATAGCACTGATGATACCAATGGGACTAGTGCCGATGCCAACAATGAGAATAGTACTGATGATACCAATGGGACTAGTGCCCATGACAACAATGAGAATAGCGCTGATGATACCAATGGGACTAGTGCCGATGCCAACAATGAGAATAGCACTGATGATACCAATGGGACTAGTGCCGATGCCAACAATGAGAATAGCACTGATAACCATGGGACTAGTGCCCATGACAACAATGAGAATAGCTGATGATACCAATGGGACTAGTGCCGATGCCAACAATGAGAATAGCACTGATGATACCAATGGGACTAGTGCCGAGCCAACAATGAGAATAGCACTGATGATACCAATGGGACTAGTGCCGATGCAAACAATGAGAATAGCACTGATGATAACAATGGAACTAGTGCCGATGCCAACAATGAGAATAGCACTGATGATAACAATGGAACTAGTGCCGATGCCAACAATGAGAATAGCACTGATAACCATTGGACTAGTGCCCATGACAACAATGATAATAGCTGATGATACCAATGGGACTAGTGCCAATGCCAACAATGAGAATAGCACTGATGATACCAATGGAACTAGTGCTGATGCCAACAATGAGAATAGCACTGATAACCATTGGACTAATGCCCATGACAACAATGAGAATAGCTGATGATACCAATGGGACTAGTGCCGATGACAACAATGAGAATAGCACTGATGATAACAATGGGACTAGTGCCGATGCAACAATGAGAATAGCACTGATGATAACAATGGGAATAGTGCCGATGCCAACAATGAGAATAGCACTGATGGAGAATAGCACTGATGATACCAATGGGACTAGTGCTGATGCCAACAATGAGAATAGCACTGATAACCATGGGACTAGTGCCCATGACAACAATGAGAATAGTGCTGATGATAACAATGGGACTAGTGCCCATGACAACAATGAGAATAGCACTGATGATACCAATGGGACTAGTGCCGATGCCAACAATGAGAATAGCACTGATGATACCAATGGTATTAGTGCCGATGCCAACAATGAGAATAGCACTGATAACAATGGGATTAAGGCCGATGCAAACAATGACAATAGCACTGATGATAACAATGGAACTAGTGCCGATGCCAACAATGAGAATAGCACTGATGATAACAATGTGACTAGTGCCGATGCCAACAATGAGAATAGCACTGATAACAATGGGACTAGTGCTGATGCCAACAATGAGAATAGCACTGATGATAACAATGGGACTAGTGCTCCTGACATCAATGAGAATAGCACTGATGATAACAATGGGACTAGTGCCGATGCCAACAATGAGAATAGCACTGATAACAATGGGACTAGTGCCGATGCCAACAATGAGAATAGCACTGATGATAACAATGGGACTAGTGCCAATGACAACAATGAGAATAGCACTGATGATAACAATGGGACTAGTGCCCATGACAACAATGAGAATAGCACTGATAACCATGGGACTAGTGCCCATGACAACAATGAGAATAGCGCTGATGATAACAATGGGACTAATGCTCCTGACAACAATGAGGATAGCACTGATGATAACAATGGGACTAGTGCCGATGCCAACAATGAGAATAGCACTGATGATAACAATGGGACAAGTGCTGATGCCAACAATGAGAATAGCACTGATGATAACAATGGGACTAGTGCCGATGCCAACAATGAGAATAGCACTGATGATACCAATGGGACTAGTGCCGATGCCAACAATGAGAATAGCACTGATAACAATGGGATTAGTGCCGATGCAAACAATGACAATAGCACTGATGATAACAATGGAACTAGTGCCGATGCCAACAATGAGAATAGCACTGATGATAACAATGTGACTAGTGCTGATGCCAACAATGAGAATAGCTCTGATGATAACAATGGGACTAGTGCCGATGCCAACACTGAGAATAGCACTGATGATAACAATGGGACTAGTGCCGATGCCAACAATGAAAATAGCACTGATGATAACAATGGGACTATTGCTCATGACCGCAATGAGAATAGCACTGAAACCATGGGACTAGTGCCCATGACAACAATGAGGATAGCACTGATGATAACAATGGGACGAGTGCCGATGCCAACAATGAGAATAGCACTGATGATAACAATGGGACAAGTGCTGATGCCAACAATGAGAATAGCACTGATGATAACAATGGGACTAGTGCCGATGCCAATGAGAATAGCACTGATGATAACAATGGGACTAGTGCCGATGCCAACACTGAGAATAGCACTGATGATAACAATGGGACTAGTGCCGATGCCAACAATGAGAATAGCACTGATGATAACAATGGAACTAGTGCCCATGACAACAATGAGAATAGCACTGATAACCATTGGACTAGTGCCCATGACAACAATGAGAATAGCTGATGATACCAATGGGACTAGTGCCAATGCCAACAATGAGAATAGCACTGATGATACCAATGGAACTAGTGCCGATGCCAACAATGAGAATAGCACTGATAACCATTGGACTAATGCCCATGACAACAATGAGAATAGCTGATGATACCAATGGGACTAGTGCCCATGACAACAATGAGATTAGCACTGATGATACCAATGGGACTAGTGCCCATGACAACAATGAGAATAGCACTGATGATACCAATGGGACTAGTGCCTATGACAACAATGAGAATAGCGCTGATGATACCAATGGGACTAGTGCCGATGCCAACAATGAGAATAGCACTGATGATAACAATGGGACTAGTGCCGATGCAACAATGAGAATAGCACTGATGATAACAATGGGAATAGTGCTGATGCCAACAATGAGAATAGCACTGATGGAGAATAGCACTGATGATACCAATGGGACTAGTGCTGATGCCAACAATGAGAATAGCACTGATAACCATGGGACTAGTGCCCATGACAACAATGAGAATAGTGCTGATGATAACAATGGGACTAGTGCCCATGACAACAATGAGAATAGCACTGATGATACCAATGGGACTAGTGCCGATGCCAACAATGAGAATAGCAGTGATGATACCAATGGGACTAGTGCCGATGCCAACAATGAGAATAGCACTGATAACAATGGGATTAGTGCCGATGCAAACAATGACAATAGCACTGATGATAACAATGGAACTAGTGCCGATGCCAACAATGAGAATAGCACTGATGATAACAATGGGACTAGTGCCCATGACAACAATGAGAATAGCACTGATAACCATGGGACTAGTGCCCATGACAACAATGAGAATAGCGCTGATGATAACAATGGGACTAGTGCTCCTGACAACAATGAGGATAGCACTGATGATAACAATGGGACTAGTGCCGATGTCAACAATGAGAATAGCACTGATGATAACAATGGGACAAGTTCTGATGCCAACAATGAGAATAGCACTGATGATAACAATGGGACTAGTGCCGATGCCAACACTGAGAATAGCACTGATGATAACAATGGGACTAGTACCGATGCCAACAATGAAAATAGCACTGATGATAACAATGGGACTATTGCTCATGACCGCAATGAGAATAGCACTGAAACCATGGGACTAGTGCCCATGACAACAATGAGAATAGCACTGATGATAACAGTGGGACTAGTGCCGATGCCAACAATGAGAATAGCACTGATGATAACAATGGGACTAGTGCCGATGCCAACAATGAGAATAGCACTGATAACCATTGGACTAGTGCCGATGACAACAATGAGAATAGCTGATGATACCAATGGGACTAGTGCCGATGCCAACAATGAGAATAGCACTGATGATACCAATGGGACTAGTGCCGATGCCAACAATGAGAATAGTACTGATGATACCAATGGGACTAGTGCCCATGACAACAATGAGAATAGCGCTGATGATACCAATGGGACTAGTGCCGATGCCAACAATGAGAATAGCACTGATGATACCAATGGGACTAGTGCCGATGCCAACAATGAGAATAGCACTGATAACCATGGGACTAGTGCCCATGACAACAATGAGAATAGCTGATGATACCAATGGGACTAGTGCCGATGCCAACAATGAGAATAGCACTGATGATACCAATGGGACTAGTGCCGAGCCAACAATGAGAATAGCACTGATGATACCAATGGGACTAGTGCCGATGCAAACAATGAGAATAGCACTGATGATAACAATGGAACTAGTGCCGATGCCAACAATGAGAATAGCACTGATGATAACAATGGAACTAGTGCCGATGCCAACAATGAGAATAGCACTGATAACCATTGGACTAGTGCCCATGACAACAATGATAATAGCTGATGATACCAATGGGACTAGTGCCAATGCCAACAATGAGAATAGCACTGATGATACCAATGGAACTAGTGCTGATGCCAACAATGAGAATAGCACTGATAACCATTGGACTAATGCCCATGACAACAATGAGAATAGCTGATGATACCAATGGGACTAGTGCCGATGACAACAATGAGAATAGCACTGATGATAACAATGGGACTAGTGCCGATGCAACAATGAGAATAGCACTGATGATAACAATGGGAATAGTGCCGATGCCAACAATGAGAATAGCACTGATGGAGAATAGCACTGATGATACCAATGGGACTAGTGCTGATGCCAACAATGAGAATAGCACTGATAACCATGGGACTAGTGCCCATGACAACAATGAGAATAGTGCTGATGATAACAATGGGACTAGTGCCCATGACAACAATGAGAATAGCACTGATGATACCAATGGGACTAGTGCCGATGCCAACAATGAGAATAGCACTGATGATACCAATGGTATTAGTGCCGATGCCAACAATGAGAATAGCACTGATAACAATGGGATTAAGGCCGATGCAAACAATGACAATAGCACTGATGATAACAATGGAACTAGTGCCGATGCCAACAATGAGAATAGCACTGATGATAACAATGTGACTAGTGCCGATGCCAACAATGAGAATAGCACTGATAATAATGGGACTAGTGCTGATGCCAACAATGAGAATAGCACTGATGATAACAATGGGACTAGTGCTCCTGACATCAATGAGAATAGCACTGATGATAACAATGGGACTAGTGCCGATGCCAACAATGAGAATAGCACTGATAACAATGGGACTAGTGCCGATGCCAACAATGAGAATAGCACTGATGATAACAATGGGACTAGTGCCAATGACAACAATGAGAATAGCACTGATGATAACAATGGGACTAGTGCCCATGACAACAATGAGAATAGCACTGATAACCATGGGACTAGTGCCCACGACAACAATGAGAATAGCGCTGATGATAACAATGGGACTAGTGCTCCTGACAACAATGAGGATAGCACTGATGATAACAATGGGACTAGTGCCGATGCCAACAATGAGAATAGCACTGATGATAACAATGGGACAAGTGCTGATGCCAACAATGAGAATAGCACTGATGATAACAATGAGAATAGCACTGATGATAACAATGGGACTAGTGCCGATGCCAACACTGAGAATAGCACTGATGATAACAATGGGACTAGTGCCGATGCCAACAATGAAAATAGCACTGATGATAACAATGGGACTATTGCTCATGACCGCAATGAGAATAGCACTGAAACCATGGGACTAGTGCCCATGACAACAATGAGAATAGCACTGATGATAACAGTGGGACTAGTGCCGATGCCAACAATGAGAATAGCACTGATGATAACAATGGGACTAGTGCCGATGCCAACAATGAGAATAGCGCTGATGATACCAATGGGACTAGTGCCGATGCCAACAATGAGAATAGCACTGATAACCATGGGACTAGTGCCCATGACAACAATGAGAATAGCTGATGATACCAATGGGACTAGTGCCGATGCCAACAATGAGAATCGCATGATGATACCAATGGGACTAGTGCCGATGCCAACAATGAGAATAGCACTGATGATACCAATGGGACTAGTGCCGATGCAAACAATGAGAATAGCACTGATGATAACAATGGAACTAGTGCCGATGCCAACAATGAGAATAGCACTGATGATAACAATGGAACTAGTGCCGATGCCAACAATGAGAATAGCACTGATAACCATTGGACTAGTGCCCATGACAACAATGAGAATAGCTGATGATACCAATGGGACTAGTGCCAATGCCAACAATGAGAATAGCACTGATGATACCAATGGGACTAGTGCCCATGACAACAATGAGAATAGCTGATGATACCAATGGGACTAGTGCCGATGCCAACAATGAGAATAGCACTGATGATACCAATGGGACTAGTGCCCATGACAACAATGAGAATAGCTGATGATACCAATGGGACTAGTGCCAATGCCAACAATGAGAATAGCACTGATGATACCAATGGAACTAGTGCCGATGCCAACAATGAGAATAGCACTGATAACCATTGGACTAATGCCCATGACAACAATGAGAATAGCTGATGATACCAATGGGACTAGTGCCCATGACAACAAAGAGAATAGCACTGATGATACCAATGGGACTAGTGCCCATGACAACAATGAGAATAGCACTGATGATACCAATGGGACTAGTGCCCATGACAACAATGAGAATAGCGCTGATGATACCAATGGGACTAGTGCCGATGCCAACAATGAGAATAGCACTGATGATACCAATGGGACTAGTGCCGATGCCAACAATGAGAATAGCACTGATATCCATGGGACTAGTGCCCATGACAACAATGAGAATAGCGCTGATGATACCAATGCGACTAGTGCCCATGACAACAATGAGAATAGCACTGATGAAACCAATGGGACTAGTGCCGATGCAAACAATGAGAATAGCACTGATGATAACAATGGAACTAGTGCTGATGCCAACAATGAGAATAGCACTGATGATACCAATGGGACTAGTGCCCATGACAACAATGAGAATAGCACTGATGATACCAATGGGACTAGTGCCGATGCAAACAATGAGAATAGCACTGATGATAACAATGGAACTAGTGCCGATGCCAACAATGAGAATAGCACTGATAACCATTGGACTAGTGCCCGTGACAACAATGAGAATAGATGATGATACCAATGGGACTAGTGCCGATGCCAACAATGAGAATAGCACTGATGATACCAATGGGACTAGTGCCAATGCCAACAATGAAAATAGTACTGATAACCATGGGACTAGTGCCCATGACAACAATGAGAATAGCGCT
Organism: Calotriton arnoldi; assembly: GCA_963921515.1. Taxonomy (NCBI): domain Eukaryota; kingdom Metazoa; phylum Chordata; class Amphibia; order Caudata; family Salamandridae; genus Calotriton; species Calotriton arnoldi. The sequence goes on along the minus strand of CAWUFW010000224.1, from coordinate 4,329,950 downwards.
GATGATACCAATGGGACTAGTGCTCCTGACAACAATGAGAATATCACTGATGATAACAATGGGACTAGTGCCGATGCCAACAATGAGAATAGCACTGATAACAATGGGACTAGTGCCGATGCCAACAATGAGAATAGCACTGATGATAACAATGGGACTAGTGCCAATGACAACAATGAGAATAGCACTGATGATAACAATGGGACTAGTGCCCATGACAACAATGAGAATAGCACTGATAACCATGGGACTAGTGCCCATGACAACAATGAGAATAGCGCTGATGATAACAATGGGACTAGTGCTCCTGACAACAATGAGGATAGCACTGATGATAACAATGGGACTAGTGCCGATGCCAACAATGAGAATAGCACTGATGATAACAATGGGACAAGTGCTGATGCCAACAATGAGAATAGCACTGATGATAACAATGGGACTAGTGCCGATGCCAACAATGAGAATAGCACTGATGATAACAATGGGACTAGTGCCGATGCCAACACTGAGAATAGCACTGATGATAACAATGGGACTAGTGCCGATGCCAACAATGAAAATAGCACTGATGATAACAATGGGACTATTGCTCATGACCGCAATGAGAATAGCACTGAAACCATGGGACTAGTGCCCATGACAACAATGAGAATAGCACTGATGATAACAGTGGGACTAGTGCCGATGCCAACAATGAGAATAGCACTGATGATAACAATGGGACTAGTGCCGATGCCAACAATGAGAATAGCACTGATAACCATGGGACTAGTGCCGATGATAACAATGAGAATAGCTGATGATACCAATGGGACTAGTGCCGATGCCAACAATGAGAATAGCACTGATGATACCAATGGGACTAGTGCCGATGCAAACAATGAGAATAGCACTGATGATAACAATGGAACTAGTGCCGATGCCAACAATGAGAATAGCACTGATGATAACAATGGAACTAGTGCCGATGCCAACAATGAGAATAGCACTGATAACCATTGGACTAGTGCCCATGACAACAATGAGAATAGCTGATGATACCAATGGGACTAGTGCCAATGCCAACAATGAGAATAGCACTGATGATACCAATGGAACTAGTGCCGATGCCAACAATGAGAATAGCACTGATAACCATTGGACTAATGCCCATGACAACAATGAGAATAGCTGATGATACCAATGGGACTAGTGCCCATGACAACAATGAGAATAGCACTGATGATACCAATGGGACTAGTGCCCATGACAACAATGAGAATAGCACTGATGATACCAATGGGACTAGTGCCCATGACAACAATGAGAATAGCGCTGATGATACCAATGGGACTAGTGCCGATGCCAACAATGAGAATAGCACTGATGATACCAATGGGACTAGTGCTGATGCCAACAATGAGAATAGCACTGATAACCATGGGACTAGTGCCCATGACAACAATGAGAATAGTGCTGATGATAACAATGGGACTAGTGCCCATGACAACAATGAGAATAGCACTGATGATACCAATGGGACTAGTGCCGATGCCAACAATGAGAATAGCACTGATGATACCAATGGGACTAGTGCCGATGCCAACAATGAGAATAGCACTGATAACAATGGGATTAGTGCCGATGCAAACAATGACAATAGCACTGATGATAACAATGGAACTAGTGCCGATGCCAACAATGAGAATAGCACTGATGATAACAATGTGACTAGTGCCGATGCCAACAATGAGAATAGCACTGATAACAATGGGACTAGTGCTGATGCCAACAATGAGAATAGCACTGATGATAACAATGGGACTAGTGCTCCTGACAACAATGAGAATAGCACTGATGATAACAATGGGACTAGTGCCGATGCCAACAATGAGAATAGCACTGATAACAATGGGACTAGTGCCGATGCCAACAATGAGAATAGCACTGATGATAACAATGGGACTAGTGCCCATGCCAACAATGAGAATAGCACTGATGATACCAATGGGACTAGTGCCCATGCCAACAATGAGAATAGTACTGATAACCATGGGACTAGTGCCCATGACAACAATGAGAATAGCGCTGATGATACCAATGGGACTAGTGCTCCTGACAACAATGAGAATAGCACTGATGATAACAATGGGACTAGTGCCGATGCCAACAATGAGAATAGCACTGATAACAATGGGACTAGTGCCGATGCCAACAATGAGAATAGCACTGATGATAACAATGGGACTAGTGCCGATGACAACAATGAGAATAGCACTGATGATAACAATGGGACTAGTGCCCATGACAACAATGAGAATAGCACTGATAACCATGGGACTAGTGCCCATGACAACAATGAGAATAGCGCTGATGATAACAATGGGACTAATGCTCCTGACAACAATGAGGATAGCACTGATGATAACAATGGGACTAGTGCCGATGCCAACAATGAGAATAGCACTGATGATAACAATGGGACAAGTGCTGATGCCAACAATGAGAATAGCACTGATGATAACAATGGGACTAGTGCCGATGCCAACAATGAGAATAGCACTGATGATACCAATGGGACTAGTGCAGATGCCAACAATGAGAATAGCACTGATAACAATGGGATTAGTGCCGATGCAAACAATGACAATAGCACTGATGATAACAATGGAACTAGTGCCGATGCCAACAATGAGAATAGCACTGATGATAACAATGTGACTAGTGCTGATGCCAACAATGAGAATAGCACTGATGATAACAATGGGACTAGTGCCGATGCCAACACTGAGAATAGCACTGATGATAACAATGGGACTAGTGCCGATGCCAACAATGAAAATAGCACTGATGATAACAATGGGACTATTGCTCATGACCGCAATGAGAATAGCACTGAAACCATGGGACTAGTGCCCATGACAACAATGAGGATAGCACTGATGATAACAATGGGACGAGTGCCGATGCCAACAATGAGAATAGCACTGATGATAACAATGGGACAAGTGCTGATGCCAACAATGAGAATAGCACTGATGATAACAATGGGACTAGTGCCGATGCCAATGAGAATAGCACTGATGATAACAATGGGACTAGTGCCGATGCCAACACTGAGAATAGCACTGATGATAACAATGGGACTAGTGCCGATGCCAACAATGAGAATAGCACTGATGATAACAATGGAACTAGTGCCCATGACAACAATGAGAATAGCACTGATAACCATTGGACTAGTGCCCATGACAACAATGAGAATAGCGCTGATGATACCAATGCGACTAGTGCCCATGACAACAATGAGAATAGCACTGATAACCATTGGACTAATGCCCATGACAACAATGAGAATAGCTGATGATACCAATGGGACTAGTGCCCATGACAACAATGAGATTAGCACTGATGATACCAATGGGACTAGTGCCAATGCCAACAATGAGAATAGCACTGATGATACCAATGGAACTAGTGCCGATGCCAACAATGAGAATAGCACTGATAACCATTGGACTAATGCCCATGACAACAATGAGAATAGCTGATGATACCAATGGGACTAGTGCCCATGACAACAATGAGATTAGCACTGATGATACCAATGGGACTAGTGCCCATGACAACAATGAGAATAGCACTGATGATACCAATGGGACTAGTGCCTATGACAACAATGAGAATAGCGCTGATGATACCAATGGGACTAGTGCCGATGCCAACAATGAGAATAGCACTGATGATAACAATGGGACTAGTGCCGATGCAACAATGAGAATAGCACTGATGATAACAATGGGAATAGTGCTGATGCCAACAATGAGAATAGCACTGATGGAGAATAGCACTGATGATACCAATGGGACTAGTGCTGATGCCAACAATGAGAATAGCACTGATAACCATGGGACTAGTGCCCATGACAACAATGAGAATAGTGCTGATGATAACAATGGGACTAGTGCCCATGACAACAATGAGAATAGCACTGATGATACCAATGGGACTAGTGCCGATGCCAACAATGAGAATAGCACTGATGATACCAATGGGACTAGTGCCGATGCCAACAATGAGAATAGCACTGATAACAATGGGATTAGTGCCGATGCCAACAATGACAATAGCACTGATGATAACAATGGAACTAGTGCCGATGCCAACAATGAGAATAGCACTGATGATAACAATGGGACTAGTGCCCATGACAACAATGAGAATAGCACTGATAACCATGGGACTAGTGCCCATGACAACAATGAGAATAGCGCTGATGATAACAATGGGACTAGTGCTCCTGACAACAATGAGGATAGCACTGATGATAACAATGGGACTAGTGCCGATGTCAACAATGAGAATAGCACTGATGATAACAATGGGACAAGTTCTGATGCCAACAATGAGAATAGCACTGATGATAACAATGGGACTAGTGCCGATGCCAACACTGAGAATAGCACTGATGATAACAATGGGACTAGTACCGATGCCAACAATGAAAATAGCACTGATGATAACAATGGGACTATTGCTCATGACCGCAATGAGAATAGCACTGAAACCATGGGACTAGTGCCCATGACAACAATGAGAATAGCACTGATGATAACAGTGGGACTAGTGCCGATGCCAACAATGAGAATAGCACTGATGATAACAATGGGACTAGTGCCGATGCCAACAATGAGAATAGCACTGATAACCATTGGACTAGTGCCGATGACAACAATGAGAATAGCTGATGATACCAATGGGACTAGTGCCGATGCCAACAATGAGAATAGCACTGATGATACCAATGGGACTAGTGCCGATGCCAACAATGAGAATAGTACTGATGATACCAATGGGACTAGTGCCCATGACAACAATGAGAATAGCGCTGATGATACCAATGGGACTAGTGCCGATGCCAACAATGAGAATAGCACTGATGATACCAATGGGACTAGTGCCGATGCCAACAATGAGAATAGCACTGATAACCATGGGACTAGTGCCCATGACAACAATGAGAATAGCTGATGATACCAATGGGACTAGTGCCGATGCCAACAATGAGAATAGCACTGATGATACCAATGGGACTAGTGCCGAGCCAACAATGAGAATAGCACTGATGATACCAATGGGACTAGTGCCGATGCAAACAATGAGAATAGCACTGATGATAACAATGGAACTAGTGCCGATGCCAACAATGAGAATAGCACTGATGATAACAATGGAACTAGTGCCGATGCCAACAATGAGAATAGCACTGATAACCATTGGACTAGTGCCCATGACAACAATGATAATAGCTGATGATACCAATGGGACTAGTGCCAATGCCAACAATGAGAATAGCACTGATGATACCAATGGAACTAGTGCTGATGCCAACAATGAGAATAGCACTGATAACCATTGGACTAATGCCCATGACAACAATGAGAATAGCTGATGATACCAATGGGACTAGTGCCCATGACAACAATGAGAATAGCACTGATGATACCAATGGGACTAGTGCCCATGACAACAATGAGAATAGCACTGATGATACCAATGGGACTAATGCCCATGACAACAATGAGAATAGCGCTGATGATACCAATGGGACTAGTGCTGATGCCAATAATGAGAATAGCACTGATGATACCAATGGGACTAGTGCCGATGCCAACAATGAGAATAGCACTGATATCCATGGGACTAGTGCCCATGACAACAATGAGAATAGCGCTGATGATACCAATGGGACTAGTGCCCATGACAACAATGAGAATAGCACTGATGATACCAATGGGACTAGTGCCGATGCAAACAATGAGAATAGCACTGATGATAACAATGGAACTAGTGCCGATGCCAACAATGAGAATAGCACTGATGATACCAATGGGAGTAGTGCCCATGACAACAATGAGAATAGCACTGATGATACCAATGGGACTAGTGCCGATGCAAACAATGAGAATAGCACTGATGATAACAATGGAACTAGTGCCGATACCAACAATGAGAATAGCACTGATAACCATTGGACTAGTGCCCATGACAACAATGAGAATAGATGATGATACCAATGGGACTAGTGCGGATGCCAACAATGAGAATAGCACTGATGATACCAATGGGACTAGTGCCGATGCCAACAATGAGAATAGCACTGATGATACCAATGGGACTAGTGCCCATGACAACAATGAGAATAGCGCTGATGATACCAAGGGGACTAGTGCTGATGCCAACAATGAGAATAGCACTGATGATACCAATGGGAGTAGTGCCGATGCCAACAATGAGAATAGCACTGTTAACCATGGGACTAGTGCCCATGACAACAATGAGAATAGCGCTGATGATACCAATGGGACTAGTGCCCATGACAACAATGAGAATAGCACTGATGATAACAAAGGGACTAGTGCCGATGCCAACAATGAGAATAGCACTGATGATAACAATGGGACTAGTGCCCATGACAACAATGAGAATAGCACTGATAACCATGGGACTAGTGCCCATGACAACAATGAGAATAGCGCTGATGATACCAATGGGACTAGTGCTCCTGACAACAATGAGAATAGCACTGATAACAATGGGACTAGTACCGATGCCAACAATGAGAATAGCACTGATGATAACAATGGGACTAGTGCCGATGCCAACAATGAGAATAGCACTGATGATAACAATGGGACTAGTGCCCATGACAACAATGAGAATAGCGCTGATGATACCAATGGGACTAGTGCCCATGACAACAATGAGAATAGCACTGATGATAACAAAGGGACTAGTGCCGATGCCAACAATGAGAATAGCACTGATGATAACAATGGGACTAGTGCCCATGACAACAATGAGAATAGCACTGATAACCATGGGACTAGTGCCCATGACAACAATGAGAATAGCGCTGATGATACCAATGGGACTAGTGCTCCTGACAACAATGAGAATAGCACTGATAACAATGGGACTAGTACCGATGCCAACAATGAGAATAGCACTGATGATAACAATGGGACTAGTGCCGATGCCAACAATGAGAATAGCACTGATGATAACAATGGGACTAGTGCCCATGACAACAATGAGAATAGCACTGATGATAACAATGGGACTAGTGCCCATGACAACAATGAGAATAGCACTGATAACCATGGAACTAGTGCCGATGCCAACAATGAGAATAGCACTGATGATAACAATGGGACTAGTGCCGATGCCAACAATGAGAATAGCACTGCAGATGCCAACAATGAGAATAGCACTGATGATAACAATGGGACTAGTGCCGATGCCAACAATGAGAATAGCACTGATGATAACAATGGGACTATTGCTCATGACAGCAATGAGAATAGCACTGATAACCATGGGACTAGTGCCCATAACAACAATGAGAATAGCACTGATGATACCAATGGAACTAGTGCCCATGACAACAATGAGAATAGCGCTGATGATACCAATGGGACTAGTGCCGATGCCAACAATGAGAATAGCATTGATGATAACAATGGGACTAGTGCCGATGCCAACAATGAGAATAGCACTGATGATAACAATGGGACTAGTGCCCATGACAACAATGAGAATAGCACTGATAACCATGGGACTAGTGCCCATGACAACAATGAGAATAACGCTGATGATACCAATGGGACTAGTGCTCCTGACAGCAATGAGAATAGCACTGATAACCATGGGACTAGTGTCCATGACAACAATGAGAATAGTACTGATGATAACAATGGGACTAGTGCCGATGCGAACAATGAGAATAGCACTGATGATAACAATGGAACTAGTGCGATGCCAAGAATGAGAATAGCACTGATGATAACAATGGGACTGGTGCCGATGCCAACAATGAGAATAGCACTGATGATAACAATGGGACTAGTGCCGATGCCAAGAATGAGAATAGCACTGATGATAACAATGGGACTAGTGCCCATGACAACAATGAGAATAGCACTGATAACCATGGGACTAGTGCCCATGACAACAATGAGAATAGCGCTGATGATACCAATGGGACTAGTGCTCCTGACAACAATGAGAATAGCACTGATGATAACAATGGGACTAGTGCCGATGCCAACAATGAGAATAGCACTGATGATAACAATGGGGCTCGTGCCGATGCGAACAATGAGAATAGCACTGATGATAACAATGGGACTAGTGCCGATGCCAACAATGAGAATAGCACTGCCGATGCCAACAATGAGAATAGCACTGATGATAACAATGGGACTAGTGCCGATGCCAACAATGAGAATAGCACTGATGATAACAATGGGACTATTGCTCATGACAGCAATGAGAATAGCACTGATAACCATGGGACTAGTGCCCATGACAACAATGAGAATAGCCCTGATAACCACGGGACTAGTGGTGATGATAACAATGAAAATAGCTCTCATGATAACAGTGGGACTAGTGCTAACGAGAACAGTGAGAATAGCGCTGATGACAACAATGAGACTAGTGCTGATGACAACACTAATGACAACAACGAAAATAGCGCTGATGATAACAATAAGACTAGTGCCGATGACAACAAGACTAGTGCCGATGACAACGAGACTAGTGCCGATGACAACAATAAGAATAGCGCTGATGATAACCGGACTAGTGCAGATGGCAAAACTGCATGATTAAGAGACTGTTACTCAGGGTCCGCACTGCTCATTCATAGGAGACACTGTCCTGGACTCACATGCCTCTCATCAGTGTGCACACTGGTCTTTAACCATATTCCTCCAACAGATTCTAGCACATTATTACAGGTTAATATGTTCCTTGTGAGGCCTCCTGACTCCTGCCATTGGGATTTAAGTTCTGCCACTATGTTGATTAAAATTCCAGTGCTGGAGCATTGTGCTTTTGGTAACACGAAGCCATCTCGTGCTTTACCTGTACTTGTTTGTTTTTGTGAGTAACGTTAAAGGAGCCAGTATGCGCTGTGGAAAGGGCTTTTCGGTAACAACAAGCATTTGCAATGCAATAGGTCTCGCATTTACGCGAGTTTGACCTATTGGCATTGTAAATGACAATGGCTTTTATTTATGTTTATAAAACCAAAACATAAATAAAAGGCAATGTCATTTACAATAAAAATAGCTCAAACTCTCGCAAATGCGAGACCTATTGCAAATGCTTGTTTCACACAGATGCTGGTCACCTTTCTGTTGCTGCTTGCCTTATTTAGGTGTTAAACTGATGTTAATGAGGTGAAACCGTTTCCCTACAGTGTTAATGTGGTCAACGACAAAATAGTGAAGTAACACTGGTATAAAATGTGCCGCATTAAGCTGCATAATTTAGCTGTTGCTGGCACACAATTTAGTTAATCAATAAGCCGAATTTGGTCATCCAATGTCACATAATTCCAGTGGCTCTGAACAACAGGCATCCGATCATTGGCAAAATGCTCCATAATTCAGCTCACTTCGGGAAACCTGCTACCCCGTCCTTAAACAACACTTGGGAGAAAATAAAGGAGACATATATGTGCCTAGGAAAATTACACATCTGAAAACATGCAACCAAGTTGGTAGGATGGGGGCTCCCAGTGTATTTCCTTGGATATTTATAAAAGGCTAGCATGTCCATCAACTTTATTTTTTTCTACACCAATGTATTAACACTTGTGGTCTTTCTAAAGATGATAATCAAAACCCCCCTTCTCTTGTGCCTCCTCTGACTATCCCTGTTATTGTCTACAAGCCACTGAAAGCTTGAGCCTTGTGCGTGCCTGAAGCTTGGCTCTTGCTCAGATCAAGGTCCTGTTGGAACCTCAAGCCCATAACGAGCTGAGCTTTCATGTGGCTTCAGCTTGCCTCTCTCCCTGGGCCCTGGATGTGGCGGTAGAGCTAGAGCTGCAGACTGTGGCCCTGGGGAACCAGATTCAAGTCTCGGTGTCGGCTCAACATCCAGTGATTCTGGGCACATTTCTTAATGTCTCGATCCTGTAAACCAGTGGTTCCCAAACTTTTTTGACCCGTGGCTCCCTTGACCTAATTGGCAGTTGGCCGTGGCTCCCCATCATTTTTTTTACCGGTGGGCGGGTGGGGGGGGGGGGATGCAAGCCCGACCTCAGGTTTACCAATCAGCCGGGTGTGGACTGTAACTATTTCCTGAGGATCATTCCAGTCATTCTCGCTAATCATTTTTTTCTGGTGTGGGAAAAAAATCTATGCCCATTCCACTTTAAAAGTCTGAACAGTGTTTATCAACAAAAAGAAAAATAGTTTGCGAGTTACATTTTTGGGTGCAAAGGGAACTCTGCACCTATATGAGGATAAACGCTAAAGCACACAAGTACAGAAAATACATTTATGTTTTCATGCACATGGTGCCAATGAAGATCATGTAAACAAACTGAAAAAATAGGTTCTGCTGGTGTAGAAACCCTAATAATGGACAGTACACATCCTTCAAACACATGCAACAAGAATTGTCAAAGCTGATAGATTTCGCTTATGCAAAATCATTCGTTGACAAATTTGCGCAGCTGTGCACTTGGCACTTTACCACTCTCTACTATTTTGAGGCTCTTCTATCCGGGTCATGAAACTGCCCTCCCAACAACATGCCTGGCGCGTGGGCAGGAGGGAGCCAAGTGTGTGCCAAAGCAGGGGCAGCTGCAGAAGATAAGGACAGCCAACACCAGCCTGGAGTCTGAGCACCAGCCACGGTCTCCATGGACATTGATTTACTTGCAAAGACCCATTGCTTCTTTAAGGAACGTTTTGGACCCACGGCAGACGCCAGCTCGCTGTGCTACTAATGCAAGGCTGTCCCCACATCCATTTGCTCGGCGACACATCTTTCCATCCAGGAATTAGTGTTGGGCACTGAATGCCCATGATCAAAAATCCCCAAAACATTTGCAAGAAAGTGCGCATCGAGGGCGCGGCACTACAAGCCCTTGCTTACCGATTTTCTTGTCAAGAGGGTCCCACGAGGCGAGGCACGGCGGGCAGCAACAACGCACCTCAAACGCTCCGAGCTGCGTATGGCACTAAGACGGAAACTACGCCTCTAAAAGCACGTACAACGCGTACGTACGCACGTAGGCGTATGGCGGCAGTGCTTGGGCCAAACCATTTTGCAGGTGGCATTTCTAACCCCGAGGTGGCATTTCAAACTCCCCCCCGCATTTTGCGCTGAAGCTGTAATTTCCCGCGGCGGTGCGGCGCCCCTGGCTTCTCATCACGGCGCACCGGGGTGCCGCGGCGCACAGTTTGGGAACCACTGCTGTAAACAATTAACGGTGACCTTGTTTAATGTAACTGGTGCTCATGTAAAGTAGCTCCAATACTTTTGGGTCTTGTTCGCTCTTTATAAAAACTGTAGAACATTGAGCAAAGCGGTATAAGCAAAGCCTTAACAATAAGGCACGATAAGGAAAGGGAAATAGATATCTATTTAGTGGCTGATATGTACAAAGTGAAACCAGAAAACCTGGATAAATCGCAGCTTCTCTGCATAAATTGTGTGATCTTAGGCAAATAATGTATTTGTACAAAAACCTATGTGTTTGATTTAATGGACTATAATGTTGCTGTATAATAATCTGGGCCAGTTACAGGGTTGACCTGACAATTGTCTTGCCTCTTGGTACACTAATGGTTCTTGTTTCAAAATTATCACTTTTAAGTTCAGTGCTGTAATGCGACCTATTAATGTCAAAGTTTCCACATGTTAAAGAAATACGCCTTTTTGAATTTTGAAGAGACTTTATCATATTTTAGGTGTAGTTTGATTTACATAACAAAATTTTCAGGGCTGGGCTAGTGCACAAGCTCCAAGATCTGAGCCAGACCCTTAGCTAGGCTCTGGCTAGGCTCTCCCTGTTAATTTGTTGGCTCGCCCACCTCTACATCAGAAGTCTTTATACGTTTTTGCGTGCCACATGAAAACTCATTTCAAAGCGCGTGCCAGCAAGGAGGAGCCGATGATGAACCAGACAGGCCGATAAACACACAGAAAAAGAGCGACATTTTATAGATCCGCTGGAACAGGTGTATTTTTAGCATCTTCCGAGCAGAGTATAAATTTAATTGTAGGAGTCCATTTTTTATGTAGCACTTAAATCCCGGTGGTAAAGCAAAGGATGTAAAATGGTAAACATTTAAACTTTAAGTGTTACCCGAACGTTATACATCTTTGTTTACGGTTGAACTGATTGGTGGGGATGTTTATTGAACGTTGTGTGGTGTGCCTGCCTATGAGCATGGTTAATTTGTACACCCGCTGCATACATGCCAACAGACCCCATTCAGTCTGGAGACTTTCGATTTTTGAAGCAAAAAATGGCTTTATTTTAGCTGTCTCCTACCTGAAATTGCCTCTGCTTCAATAGCACTCTAAGGAGAAAATGTAATCCCTTATTTTATTTTCAGAATCTCCCACTATCCTGTACTAAATTGTTGGCATGTATGCAGCTGCACCAGGGCTTTAAGTGGGCCATGTCCTGCCGTTGCTCAGCACAGGCGGTTTTAAAAAGCAAGTGCTGAGACGGGGTCCCTATCGGGCTCTCCATTTTTGCCCTCACCCTCGGGGTGGAAAGGGATGTCTTCAAGGAAGACAGGTTTTAAGCCGTGTGAGACTTGTTCCCACATGATGTTGGTTACCGATCCCCATCGCGTATGTCTTTGGTGTCTCGAGCACGACCACGATACGAAGTCGTGTTCGAACTGTCGAGCAGGGCCCCGAAGATCTTGAGGGATCGGGCGATGAAGTTTCTCATGGCCCGGCAGTCAACACCATCCAGCGAGACTCCGAGGAGGTCCCGGTACCGATCGAAGGAGAGGAGGTCGCAGGACTGCTCCCGGAGCCCAAAGTCCACTTCCTCCCATTCGAGGTCCTCGGGACACTCAGGGAAGAGGCATAAGAAGAAGAAGAAGTCCAAGCGGAATTCGTCTTCACCTCAACTGGAGTCCGTTGTAGAGAGAGATAAGCAGCACCGTCCTCTAGGCACGGATCTGGAGCCAGAGTTGACTTCGTGTCTCCCCCCCTTTTCCGGGAGCCGGAGAGACTCCCGCTCAAATAAAAGAGTTTTACGAGGCCATGCACCGCGTATTCGAGCGGAACTACCCCGCTGGTGAGTCTTCGGGCCCCGAAGGGTCAGAAGGGGCTCCGGCCACGACGTCGTTGGGGCCTCAGGGATCCGGTCCCGGATCCGGTTCGATGCCGGTCGTGCCATCGCGACCTTCCCCCGCATCGGATCTGAAACCTGTGCCCGTGACGTCACCGATGCCCGTCAATGGGGCAAGCCCCATCCTCATCCCTGATGACACGGAGCTGGAATGACGTTGATCGAAGCAGATTCTGACTTTGACAGAACCCAGAGGTTATATGTTGTCGCCTGAGCAGTTTGAAGATGTGCTAGGCTCAGGAGAGGATTGGAAGGGGTCTGGGGACCCTCTTGAAACCCAGGAAGTCTATGAGGAGAATTTGGACTGGTATGGGAAACTTGGGGAGGCCAGTGTATTGGATACTTCCCCAGTTACTGGCATGCTCTCTCCGCCAACAGTGGCTACGGAGGAGGGGGCATCCTATGCCATGGTGGTTAAGAGGGCAGCCGATGTCCTTGGACTGGAGCTGCCCTCGGTGCAGGTCAGAGCTAATCTCCTGACTGAGGTGCTTCAACCTGGGGCTTCCACTTCTGAACCCCTGTTGCTCTTTAATGAGGCACTTACAGATGTCCTTCTAGGGACATGGTCCAAACCTAGCACAGGGGCTCCTGTAAATAGGACGATTGCATGACGCCATCACCCAGCTCCGGGTGACCCAAAGTTCCTCAGCCAACACCCCACCCCAGAGAGTTTGGTGGTGCAGGCTTCTACGTCCCAAGGCGCATTCCCTTCCGCTCCTCCGGATAGGGAATCCAAGAGCCTGGATTCATTCGGGAAGAAGTTGTATTCTTCCTCCAGCCTGATATTGCGGTCAGTGAATACTGCATGCTTATTGGGCCGTTTCTCCAATTCCCTTTGGGATGCGGTTGCGCAAGTGCTGCCACAAGTCCCAGAGGAGGCCCGAGCTGTGCTCTCCCAAGCCGTCAAGGATGGGAGAGATGCAGCAAAATTCACCATACGGTGTGGCCTAGATACGACCAATTCGCTATGCAGATCGATTTCAACGGCGGTGGCCTTGAGGCGCCATGCCTGGCTTCGAACAACTGGCTTCTTGGGTGATGTCCAAGCCAATTTGACGGACATGCCCTTTGATCGAACTTGCCTTTTTGGGGAAAAGGCAGACTCGGCCCTGGTCAGGTTCAAGGACTCTCGAGCTACGGCCAGATCCTTGGGCCTCTCCTCCACCCCCCGTGGGCAGTCTTCCTTTTGCCCCTTTCGTGGCAACGGAAGGGGTTTCCAGCCGCGTCAGCCCTATCCCAGCCACCGTCCCGCACAGACTGCCCAAGCCCGTGCGAGCACGTGGATGCTGTGCATTCCGATCTCGGAATGGAGGCCAGAAGTCGTCGACCACACTGCCCTCAGCAGCCACAGCCTCCAAGCAATCCTAGGCTAATTCTGCAGGACCACACTACTCCAGTTGGTGGGAGAATTCGTCATCATCTCCCCCACTGGAGATCCATAACATCGGACAAGTGGGTCTTGCAGATAGTCCAGGAGAGCTATTCTCTACCTTTTCTTTCTTTTCCTCCTCCTATTCTGCCAAATCAGGAGCGGCTGACGGAGGATCATTTAAAGGTGCTCCAGGAGGAAGTTAGGGCTCTCTTGGCCAAGGGAGCTATAAAAGGGGTACCAGTTTCAGAAGTAGGCAGTGGCTGTTATTCCTGCTACTTTCTGATTCCGAAGAAGAACAAAGGGCTACGGCCCATTTTGGATCATCAGACCGTCAATCTCTTCCTCAAAAAGGAGAAATTCAAAATGCTCACTCTGGCTCAGGTCTTGTCTGCCCTAGACCAAGAAGACTGGATGGTAGCGTTGGACCTGCAGGACGTGTATTTTCACATACCCTTCCTGCCGGGCCACAGGCGTTACCTGCGGTTCAAGGTAGGCCATGAGCACTTTCAGTTTACCATGCTCCCCTTCGGCCTTACCAGTGCCCCTCAGATGTTCACAAAGGTGATGGTGGTGGTCGCAGCTCATCTGCGCAGGTTGGGGGTGTCAGTCTTCCCCTACCTCGACGACTGACTGTTGAAGGCGTTCTTGCCCCAGGCTGTCGTCTCCCACCTTCAGACTACAGTGAACCTCCTGCACTCTCTGGGGTTCTCTAAAAACGTGCTGCAATCACACCTGACTCCTTCTCAGATGCTTCCTTTTATCGGAGCTGTTCTGGACACATTGCAGTTTTGGGCTAATCCTCCCGAGCAGCGAGTCCAGGATATTCAGGCTATGATTCCGATATTTCAGCCTCTATTCCGGATTTCGGTGAGACTGACTTTGAGGCTGTTGGACCTCATAGCCTCCTGCATCCTGTTAGTAAGACACGCCAGGTGGCGTAAGCGGGCTCTGCAGTGGGACTTAAAGTTCCAATGGGCACAGCATTGGGGAAATCTCACCGACGTGGTTCAGATCTCTGAAGGAACTTCGAAAGATCTGCAGTGTTTGTTAACGAACCGCAATTGGGTCAACAGCAGACCTCTCTCCCTTCCCCAATGAGATCTCACAGTCATGACAGATGCGTCACTTCAGGGATGGGGCGGCCACCGGGAGAGGTGGAGATCAGGGGACACTGGTCTCCGGCGGAGACGGGGCTCCATATAAATTTGTTGGACCTCCAAGCGATTCGGCAGACATTGAAAGCATTTCTTCCCTCTGTCAAGGGGAAGTTGGTGCAAGTGTTCACAGACAACACTACTGCCATGTGGTACTGCAACAAACAGGGCGGGGTGGGGTCGTGGACCATTTGTCAAGAGGCCCTTCGTCTCTGGACATGGCTGGAACAAAAAGGCATAACCCAGTTGGTTCAACACCTGGCAGGTTCTCTGAACGTCAGGGCGGACGAACTCAGCCGTCGATGCCTAGCAGATCACGAGTGGCGTCTCTAGTCAGAGGTGGCACAAGGTCTCTTTCAACAGTGGGGAGAGCCTTGGTTAGAATTGTTCGCCTCCGAAGAAAATGCACAGTGTCAGCGATACTGCGAGCTGGAGTTTCCAAGGCGGCTATCGCTCGGCGAAGCTTTTCGTCGCGAGTGGAACTCAGGCCTGTTCTCCCATACCACTCCTGCCCAGCGTTCTGAAGAGGATCAGGAGCGACCGGGCCCCAAGTCATTTTTGTGGCTCCAGACTGGGCTAGGCGAGTCTGGTATCCAGAGCTTCTGAGAATAAGTATCGATCCTCCGATCAGGCTGCCCCTTTGGGAGGATCTTCTGTCGCAGCAGCAGGGGAGGGTTCTTCACCCGAACCTGTCAACTCTGCAGCTCCATCCGTGGAGATTGAGCGGCGACAGTTGATAGTTTTTGACCTTCCTCCCAAAGTCTGTAATGTTATTCTGGCGGCCAGGCGGCCCTCCACTAAGACAGTATACGCCTGCCGTTGGCAGAAATGTGTATTATACTGTACAGAAAGGTCTATTGACCCTCTTGCTTCTCCTTCTACTGTACTTTTATTCATTCTAACCCTTTCCCAGCAGGGCTCTGCCTTGGGAACTCTCAAGGGTTACGTCTCTATGTCTGCTTTTTTGCGGCTGCCAGACCAGCCCTCTCTCTTCAAATCTCCTATTGTAAATAGATTTCTAAAAGGGCTGGCTCACTTATTTTCACCCACACCCTTTGTTCTGCCACAGTGGGACCTTCATTTGGTCCTTATTTATCTGATGTGTGCTCCCTTTGAGCCTTTGCACATTTGTCCCCTCCAGCTGTTGACCATCAAAACAGCCTTCTTAGTGGCAATTACATCTACCCGGAGGGTGAGTGAGTTGCAGGCGTTATCTTGCTTGCCTCCTTATCTTATGTACTTTCCGGACAATGTGGTGCTTGACTGGGGGTGAATGTTTTGATTTGTTCTGCATTCCATCCATCAACTGTGCGTCTTTTGCTTTCTCGCACCAGGGCATCCTTTTTACCAAAAGTTGTGACCCTATTCCATCTGGGTCAGTCCATCACTTTGCCCACCTTCTTTGCTCCCCCGCATCCCTCTGAGAAAGAATGAGCGTCTCCACCAGCTGAACCCAAAAAGAGCGTTGTCGTTCTACCTTGATCGCACAAAAGAGTCCTGGGTGGATAACCAACTCTTTGTGGGGTACGTGGGAGCGAAGAAGGGAAGGGCAGTGCAGAAAAGGACCAACACTCGCTGGGTCGTTCTCTGCATCAAGATCTGTTATGCCTTGGCAAAGAAGCAGCCCCCTGAGGGATTAAGAGCCCATTCCACCAGGGGAAAGGCTGCGACTACGGCCTTGGCTCGGGGTGTCCCAGTCCAAGACATCTGTCAGGCAGCAACGTGGGCTTCTTTGCACACGTTCGCAAAACATTACTGCCTGGATGGTCATGTGCACAGGGAAGGGCATTTTGCCCATTCAGTGCTTCACGACTTCTTAGTTTAGGATGTGAGTCTTCAACCCACTGCCAGGAGATTATGGCTCGGGTATCTTATTCAAAGGTAAGGAATCTGCTGCTAGAAGTCTCTATCAGATGAACAAGTTACTTACCTTCGGTAACGCATTATCTGGTAGAGACTCTATCTAGCTGCAGATTCCTTACAGCCCCACCCATTCCTCCCCGCTTTGCGGACTAATAATGTAGGGCTATGGTTACTCCCCTTTCAGGGCCCTAGTTTTGCACACGACTACGTCAGTTACTTCGTGGCTCTGCACTTCTGGCTTGGAAAAAACTAAACTTGCTGATGTCCGCGCGCCTGGGTGGCACCTATATAGGCACCGCGCCGTCATAACCGACGCTGACGACGCCGATGACGTCACGCGGAGCCGAATGGAGCCACCCGACGTCGCACACATGGGGTATTGCTCAGCAAAATTTTCCGGATATAGCCTGACGAGTGGGAAATTAAAAAGGTAAGGAATCTGCACCTAAACCACGGCTTTTTAATAGAGTTTTATTTTAAGTACAGCAAAACACATATTCTATTAAGTGCTCCTAATATTTTTGGCAAATCAGGTAGAGAAACAGACAGATAAGACTGGGCCCAGATCACACAACTTCATCAAAGAGATCATTTAGATTTAGAACTTTTTCTTGTCTGCTTAATTCCAGATCCCCTGATCACCGGGATCCGCTAGAAAGAACGCTGCCAAAGCAATGACGCCCCCTTCTTGCACTATGTCCTTAGCTGCCTGTACCCACTCACGGTACAAGAGCACTGCTTCATTCTGCATCCTCATTGTAAAAAGTGCTTTGAAGCCATGCCTCGGAGGGCCAAGTGCTTTACAAAGTTTGCCACACTGCTATGCTGTCCATTTCTAAGCCCCAAACTGTCCCACAAATAATTCCATTGTTTTGAAACCTTACTGCTAAAATTGACTGTCAGATCTTCGTGCAATAAGCGCCACATCATTTTTCTGTATCTCACTGGATCTCACTGTTCCTCTACAACGACTTGCTACTTAGATTGCAATTTCAAAATCCATGAATTCTCCTAGATTGGACTCACATTCAAGGACTTCTTTCCAATTATGGTGAAAATTAAAGAACAAGAAGTTAGGTCTGAGAAACAATAGCAAGGTATAAGGGAACATGGTTCCAGAACCTGGAACCTGATTCCTGTGCACGAGGCAAAGCTTCTCATACGAATTTCCCACTTCACTGGTAGCCAATCCAATGCAAACTGTCTTCAATTGGCTGTGTAGGTCACTGCATTTGAGTGGGAGAATCTTTGCGCTTTACTCTTCACAATTCAGCGTTTTGCTAGTTGAACGTGGTCTCTGAAGAAGACAGGGTCGGACTGGGACAAAGGCTAGACCCAAGGACCAAAATAAAAGTTGCCCACGTTAGTGGACCAGATAGCTAAAAAAAAGGACCACATTTCGAAATCAAGCCGGTTTTGAACTTGTAAAGACACTCTGTATGAGTATTTTGTAAGATATGGGAGATAGCATGCATTTGTGTTTGCTGCAGGCAATGTTTGTTTTAATATCAGAAAAATCAACAGTTAAAACCAGCTCACCTGACCATAAAACAGGCCCACAAGCTGCTAAAAAACCGGCCCACTCACTGATCTGTGAGACGAGCCTATCGAACACTGCCTGACTGCCCTGTAGGCCAGTCCGACCCTTGATGAAGAGGCAGATGGTCAGACATGAGAGTTATGAGGAGAGACAGAGTCTGTTCCCAAGCTAGGTAAAGAGTGCCATAATAGAGCAGCTTCAAATGCAATTTATATTTTTAAAATTGCATCAAATGTGCCATCTTAGGTCTCTATAAAGAGAGCATGAGCTTTCTGATGCCAAGGATGTTTATTAATAACCTCATTAAGGGCCTGGTGTACCGTGACTCCATTTGAGAAAGCGGAAGCAAATTGCACACTCACTTTTTGCAAATGGAATCAGATATTTCAAACCTACATATGTACTATTAGTTGGGTTCACAAAATCACCATTCTCATTGGGTTGCAGAACAACCTGCCTAATTAACTTTCATTAGATGGGTAGCAATTTGTGAAACCCTGGTATTGGTTGCAAACACAGATGGTAGCCAATCACAGCAGATCCCCATCCCTTTGTTTGCATTCCCAAACGGGAAACCTTTTCTTTTACGCCACTCTAGTTCCTTAAAGGAACCAGTGAGATTTGGGGTTTTTTCCAACTCGTAAAATGGGTTTTGTATATAAAAAATAAGGAATTTGCGGTCACAAACCCAGTGAGTTTTGTGAATCGCATGGATTGTGATCGCAAGATCCTGTAGAACATCAGGCCATAGAAAGCAGGACTCTGCCTGCAACTGCTGCAGTCCTGAAGCATAATTCGGCCCTTCGGGTTTGACACTCACTATGTGGTATGTGCTTTCTTTGTTGGTGGGTGCATTGTTTAGCATGCAGGCTTTGGAGGAGGACACAATGGGCTCTTTAGATAAAGCTTGCACAACAGTATCCTGCAGTCCCTAGAAAACTAGCAAGAGATACGTTGTATATATTGGGATTTCTATCAAGTAGACAAAATAGCCTATAAGAACAGCCAGGGCTATCTAGATGTACCCCTTTCCCGGGGCACTCCAGCACTAAGAAGTCTAAATAGTTTCCAGCTCTCTTTACTCTCTCACTTTGACTATAGTTGAAAGTTGCTCTCATTTTTTCGGTGATAACATATCTTTGGGCCAAATAATTAATAAGACAGATATTTTCATTCCTTCTACAGTTGCGACAACATCTTGAATATATTTTACTTTGGAAATAATAGCCATGCACAGTTCAGCTCTTGCACAGATAAGCACATCTCTATGCTCCGCAAACAAAGGCTCTTATCTCTAAGACATGCCTATTGGCTTTGTCAATGCTTTCTGTTCTTTTGTTGTGAACAAAAGAGGGCAGATTACCCTAAATGTGATCTAACCGCAACATTAAAACGTAGAAATATTACTACATCTTTGCATGTTATTCCTCTCTCTGTACTATCTAGAGCTGCCTTCTGCTTCTCCCCTGCATGTTATTAACTTTTACACCCAGATCCTTCACGGATGTACACAGTCAAACCCCCTTCTACCTACTTTGAGCATGTCTTTTTATCGCTACACCCTAGGAGCATGGATTCCAATTACTGAGTGATCAAGAACCTGTATAGAGGGCACTATGCCAAGAAGGGGGCCAGGTGGCGATCTCGAGCCGCTGTCTCATCCCATAAACAAGTAGGAGTCGCTAATAGCGTATTATTTAAAATTGCAAACCGCACTGAATATTTTGCGATTTCTTACTCTTGAGACAGAAAATACAGAATCGCCAACTGCCTTTACCAAACAGGAAATCGCTATTTTGATGTACAAAGCGTTCACAAATAGAAAATTCATAAAAGCACAGCATTTTCACACACAAAATCCTACCAATGTAAAGCGGTGGAAACCCAGGTGCAAAGTATAAAAGGGAGCCCAAAATGCATTGCAACTGTTCACATTGGCTGCACTCTATGCTGTATTGAGGATAATGCAGATTCTTGTAGCTCAACAGAGGAGCAGGGAGAGACCGAGAGAGAGAGAGAATTTACAGACAGAGGGTGACTCTGTTTGACCCAACAGATGAGAAGGTTTATGCTAGGTACAGGTTTAGCGAAGAGATCATTCTTAGTTTAATTAATGACTTGGATGGCATACCAAGCAGGCCTACACAACACAGTGGTGCCACTCCTACCCATATTCAGGTGTTGTGTAGCTATCTTACACGTTTTAGAATTTGGTTGCTAACAATACTCTGTTGCAGTCACAGGAGGGATATTCCAAAGTGCCTTATGTAGGATTTTTAGAAAATTTCTTGATGCAATGTTGGCAAGAATTAATTGACACATTGCATTTCCAAGGACCCTTGCAGAGTTGGATTATGTTTTGCATAATCTAGCAATCCGTAAGAGACTCCCAAAAGACCCTGTAAGTGACGAATCTGATGAAGGTGATGTGGAAAAACCCCCTCGATTACTACCTTCAGGACCTGATGGTGCAAGAGCTACAGGGATGATGTCACAAACAACTACTTTTAAGGTGCACATCCCATACATATTCAAATAAAAAGAAAGCAAAGTGCATTGATTAGTAAACAAATGTTTTACGGTTTATTCACGAATTTATTTGAAGATCAAGAACATATTAATTGAGAGCATATTAATACAGAACTGGTATAATATTTGAGTTAAGGAAAAATGTTTTTACTTTACTACTAGATAACAGTGAAATTATATGCTTTATTATTTGTACGTTTGTCGTCCAGTAGTTGATCTTCCACTGGATCGCTGTGTGCCCCCTCCGTATCCTTCGCCACACTGGCTTATAGTGTACCTTGATTTCGCTGGCTCACCAACAAAAATACTGCTCACACTTGAGTCCTCCTCAGTTTCTCTAACCAACCTTGTTGCCCTAATTCCTGCATCAGCAGTTTGGATTTCCACTAAAGTTTTGTTATTTGGGCTAGGCTCCTTGCTACATCACTGCTTTGGTGTACTAATTGCACCTGCATCTTAGCATTTCTCCAACACATAGCTGAGTTGGCTGTAGCCAACCTTTCAAAAAACGCCCAAATGCTTGGAAGCATTATTCATGTATCTCTGTTGACACCTCTATGTTGCAGAGTCTTCAGACATGTGTGTGGCCATATAATTTATAGTCATCGTTAAGTCTTCAAAGTCTGCTGTAATGGTTGTGTTCATTTTATGAATGGTTCTATTTAATTTTGTACCTGTCTACTCCGTTCTGGGCAGCCCTTCTTAGAATTTTCAACATTGATTGTTCCAGTGCATGGAATTGTACTGGAGTAGAGGAACTTTTCTGGACTTCTCTAATTTTGGACCTTCTGCTAGGCCTTAAAGTCCTTGTTTCCAAAATAGGAAGGGATGGAATTGGTCGATGTTGAGTTACAGCACAGGAAGCTGTAGCTGGGCCTCCTAATGCTGGGGTGGTATTTTCCCTGTTGGAAGGATTTTCAGTGTCTGTAGGAATGGTTATCACTGTATCAGCAGGCCCAGCTTGTGTGTGGCAGGAGGAATCACCAACACCCTTTGTTTCTGGTGGTTTTATATGAATAGGTTGAGCTGTTGTAGGTAAAAAAAACATTGAAATATTATTTCATTTAACAAAAATGTTTTATAGTAATTAATATTTCAAACATAATGTATACATGCCATTACGGTAAAAAAATTCCAATTCTTTACTGTATGCCTTGTGTGAACGCACAAATCAGGTACATGTAATGAGAGACAGCAATCAAACACAGTCATGGAGGTATCTTTATTTAAGCTTAAGTTTGAGAGATACAAAGCAGTTGGTTTCCAAGTATGCTCTGCCAGTCGCAGGTGGCACAATCTTTTTATACTGTTTGAACATCATTGACATATATTGAAATAGCTGAGTCAGACATGCATGCACATAAAAGATTTTGTAAGTTAAGATTAAGCAAAACACTGACAGGAATCTTATCAAGGCATAAATACATTCTCACAGTGCTGAAGACAGGCAGGGTTTCAACATCTGCTCATTGTCGTCCTTTCTTATCTACCTCTTAGCCACCTGATCCTTCAGTTCTTGAAAACAAAGGGGAAGCTAATAAACATAAACAGTTCATGGAATGTTACCCTCCCCTGCCTAAGTGCAAAAGCCAGGGTTTGTACCGCTGCAGGGTTCATGAAATCACAGTGTCAATCCTAAATGAAGGACAGTTGCTCAATATCACATTTATGCTCCCACACTTGGTGTTATGCACATGGCTACATTACATATAATGCATTGTTTTAAACACTAAGAAAACCTAAATGGATTATTTTTACAAATTCTATTGTATTTTAATAAAATACTATTTTAAGCGCTTCTTTAGTAAAGAACTTTACTACCACATCTGGTCATCCTTTTCATTTATAAATGTTTTATAAATAATTTCAAATTTAGATTCGAGTACATTATAATGAGCTGACCTGGAGCATCAGATACAGGGGCTGATGTATCAATGTTAGATACTCCTTAAATGGCGTCAGGCTAGAAAGTGCTCTCACCTAATTCTTCCATAGGTATGGGTGCAAGCTCTGTCCTTGGTCCACCATCTGCACCTGCAGACTCCTGTCTTCTTGTTGCTACCTTCTCCGTGGTGTGGGAACGCTGGTCATACCTATGCTTCCTTGTTTCTTCCACCAACATTTTGTGACACCGAAGCATTAATCCTTTGCTGGATCCTGGGCCATATTTATTTTTTGGTTGTCTCAGGAACAGACATGGATGGCTTTCCAAATAGCTCATGTTCAGAGACACACTCCTCCACAAGTATTTCCAATTCTTGGTTGCTGAATGTGATTTTCCTCTTCCTGCCCACCTCCTTTGGTGACTTCTGGCTTGAACTGATGCAGAGAACTAGGAGAGAAGTTCTCTTTCCGCTGGGCAGCTTAAAGTAAATGTATTTCCTGAAAGCGGTGCGACACTTGCAATTTGCCAATCATACCAATTTGAAAACTGCGATTCGGTACTTAAAAACAGCACATATCACTATTTGCAAACAGGAAAGTTATGTAAATCACATTTAGCAATTCCAAATTTGTGATTCAGTATTTGCTGCAATTTATGACTCGCTAAATATGATTTTCGTACATCAAGCTCCATATCCTTTATCGCTGCCTGATTTTGACTAGAGTTTGGCTGGTTCAAAACATGGATGAGAATAGTCTCCGATTTCTATTTTCCACGCGAAGCCAGTAAAGATCTCCCCTTGCCCTGGTTATGATCTTGTTTAAGAAAGCCGGGGATCATGGGTACTGCAGCATTTCTAACCATTTTGATCTGACCTTGTGCACAACTAGAAGTTTTGTACACAGGAATTAACAGCAGTTTCAACTATAATTCAAAAGATAATTTGGTAACTTCAGGCTTTAAATACACTGGATACTGGTTCCCCAGTTTAGTTTCAGAGTCAAAAACGACTTCTGTGTTGTGTAGCAAACCACGACAAGGTTCCCATAGGTGATGGGATTTTGAAGCTTACAGGGTCGGCTTTCACTTTCACTCCAAAAAGAATGACTTCAGTTTTTAACATACTAAGCTGCAGGTGATCCAAAGTTATTCAGGCTCTACCCAGGCTCCAGAGCAGGGGTCGCCAACCTTGCTGTGATAAGAGCTACTCCTGTTCAGTGGAAAGCATTAAGAGCTGCTAATGTTAGTGTTCTACTAGTGACCACGTCAGACAAGATTACTTTAGTGGCCACCCCACACAAGATTATCAGCAGTGATCACCTCGGTGAATTATACAGGGTTGCCAGCTGTAATGTAAAAAGGATTGTTCAATTTAGAATGTCTGTACATGGGTAGTACGTTTCAGCCACAGCTGAAATGCCCTTGTCACCAAGGTGACATGATTTTTCACTCAAATATCCACTTTAAATATATTTTGGAAAACTGTTTTTCCTCTAAACATTCGTTTTTAGAGTTCTGAAAATACACACATTTTCATCTGGCATGCACTTTTTTCAGTTCTGAGATACATACATTAATTTATCCAAACAAAAGCTTCTAATTTAGTAGGCTGGGCTGCACACAAGAGGGCTACTTCCAGGTAGCTGGAGAGGTACTAGTTGCTCCTGAGCTACTCGTTGGAGAAGCCTGCTCTTGAGCCTCGATTGGCTTGAATGACCAAAGATCTTTAGATAATTCTACTATCTGCATAGGGTTGTAGCCTCTGTGGGACAGTGTCCAAAAGAGAGAAGAGTGGCCCGCTGGGCTTTAGAAATGACCTGGGGACGGTAGTGCCTATGGAGAGCCATGCAGGTGCTCTATCAGTTGGGAGGTAAAAGGCCCTACCATGACTTGTGCGCGCCTTGTTGGAAAATCTTTGAACCAAGTGATGGAATAACTTCCTACCGTACTCCACATGTTCATTTGCTCCCGGAGGAGGGCGTGGTCCAATGAGTCAAAGACAACTGATAGATCTAAAAGGAGCATGACAGCAATGGGTCACAGGCGACAATAAGTCATCCATGCTTCACGCAGTGTCATCTCCAGCGTGTGTGTCGGATCATAAAAAGTTCAGATGTAATAACTTTAGAAAAATTTGGACGACTACAATCTTTTCTAACAACTCCAATATTACGAGCAAATTAGTTATTGGCCTACAGATGACCGTATCTGAGGACCCTCTTTATTTTTAGAGGAGAGGGCCACTTTTCCTTTTTTACACTAATTGCTTCTCCTTTCGGTGATTTATTATTATTAATAGTTTAAATTGCAATTACGGCTTTGCGATGACATCACCAGTGGCGGCTCCTCCGCTACGGCGGAGGAGCGTCACCCCACTATTTTTCAGCAGTGAAAATGAAAAATAAAATGATAATAAAGGTTATTATCATTTTATTTCTCCTCGCTCACTTCCTGCAGCCGAGCCGAAGGCAGGGCCGTCCATTTTGACACAACACAGCTGCAGGAAGGAGGAGGAGTGGTGGCACTGCTTCAAGTGCGCATGACAGTTTGGCCGATGGTCTAAGGCCAGCCAAACAGTTATGCGCACTTGCTGTACAGCCGGGTGGAGAGCAAGCACAGGGTCATAGTCCCTTAGTGAGCGCTTAACTAGGGCACTCACACCAATCACGTTGATGTTCTCATGCTGGGTAATACCAGTATGAGACCAGCGTCTGGATTGGCGTAGGAGAGCCTGTGGCATGCCGAGAGTCGAGGAGCAGAGGCCAGAAGAGCACAAATGCTGCAGAAGGCAGGTAAGCATTTTTTAAATTCTTTTCCCCCCCCGCTGCCACCCTGCGCTGCCTACCACTTTAATGCCCCAGCAGCCGCTACTGGACATCACAATCCAAGAGTTTAAGTAATAAATGAGTACCTTGTAGTTTTCCTGTGAACAGCTCAAAAGACGTGACTCAAATGACACCTGATTTGGCTTTTTGGCACTTTACATGTATCTGAAATAAATATAAAGCGCCATGTGCACCGGCCGATCGTTCTTCTCATTAACGCCTTTTGGAGTACTTTATCTTCTATATTGTTTACTGCCTTCACTAATTGTGTGCCATCAGCAAGTTTTACAAGAGAGCCGCACTCTACCCCTGCACCATCATTTATAAATATGTAAAGGCAGCAGCACGACAATTTATATTTGTATAAATGGCGAGGCACTTCTGCATTACCTCTAGAAAGTCTGAATCAGCTAATTTTTTTATCATAAAATGAAGCAAATGTCTATTATATGCGGAGCAGAAATATACCAAGCGTTTTAGGCTTCCTCTCCACTCTGCCCCCTGTAGCCCAAAATGGCGCAGGCCACAGGACTGCACTATGTATCCAATTCTGCGATCTTTTCCGTATGGCAGACACTATGGGGCTTATTTACAAGCTCATGCCGCCGCCGGTGCCTAACTTTTTATTACGCACCAGAGGCACAATGGGCCTGCCCATTTTTACAAGGCCAGGTAAAGTCACCCTGCATGACTTTTCATTGCCTTGTAAATATAGGCCCCTTTCACGCATTACTGTGTGTGAACGGGGCGTTCCATGGGTGTTGCTGTGGGTGTTCCCACGCAACATCCATGGAACTGACGCATTCCCAGATTTACAACATTTTGAAAAACTAGGAATGCGTCAGAATCCTACGCCTCCCCAAGGGAGCCGTAGAAATGGTGTAACGAGGAGAAATACTTTTATGCAGGAAGGTGTCCCTTCCTGCACAAAAGCAATCATCCCCGCAGCTCAGGCACCCTTACAAAATGGCGCAAAGGTGCTTGCGCTGGCGCATGGCAGCCAATTATACGCCAGCGTAGAGGAAAATACAGGGATGTGTCGTATTGTTGTTAATACAACTCATCCCTGTGCTTTGAAAATTACGCAGCACAAGGCAGCTAAATGGCTTGCTGCACAGCGCTGTGTCATTTTCTTGTAGATGAGACCCTATGCTCCTATTACATGTGCCCTGCTAATCATGATCACGCACCAGTAATCTGCCCCAGAATTGGGATTGTGAGCTGTGTGCAGGCTTCGCACAGATGCAGCTCCCTTCCAGACAAACTTAGTTAAGCCTGTTGTGATTTGTGCATAGAAAAATAACAATATCACAAGGTTTGCTGCATGGAAAGGCAGAAAATATGCAGCATTACTACATTATCCCCTAATCCAGGAACTTGTAACGATTTGATAATAGCACACACAGGAAAAAACAAACCCTGCAGGATAGGTATTTCCTTTCCTTGTGTTTGCTAGGTATTTCCTTGTCCCATACATCCTTTTACGAGGGCACTGGGAATGAGACCCGTAGTATACACCTAGGGTCACTATACTGATGAAACACCTTGTGTTAGGCCTTGCCTGGTCTGCAGTGTTGTGGGAGAGCTAGATAGTTACAAAACGGAAACTCCGCAAGCTCCTTTGCAAACCACACATGCAACTACCAATCAGCAAAGGAGGGCTCCTGAGCCTCAATGTATGGTCTGTGTAGACCCGTGCATGGGTCTTTTATTTTTTATTTTTTACGTAGTTTTATATAGCGCGAACTTGACCCGAAGGTATCGGGTATCAGAGCGCTTTACATAGCACCAGTTGCGTTACATGAGGACACATAAAAAAAATTTGTTAGGCACGGGGAGATTAAGTGATTTGCCCAGAATCACAGGATGTTCAGCGTCATTGCCGAGACTCGAACCCGGTTCCCCAGATTCGAGGTCGACCACCCTAGCCGTTAGGCCAACTCCTCTGAGACTGCACTGCCTCTGAGGTCAGCAGGTTCTGTTTTGGGAATTCTACTCGTGTCACATGGGATTTGCTTCAAGCTGCCCACAAAATGAGCCAGTAATGCCTACCCCCTTTGTACGTATTTACATGTGATATTTACTTGGATGAATTGTCTTTACGTGAACTGGCCTGCCTCCTGTCATCCAATCACGCAGCAGCTAAAGGACTCCATAACGCATTGGTTGACCACATGCAATGGTCGAACGGCAAGGCCAAGTTGTAAAGGAAGTGGTTGCAGTGGGACACGGCAGTACACTATTCAGGATATCAAACCTATCCCAGATTTACTTTAAAAAGCTCTTTAACTAGATATAAGAAAAACAGAAGGCTGTCAAATATATATAAGGAAGAAAACCGGTTAAAGTAGAGTTAACAGTCTTTGAGATCTCAACTCAAATAGGCTGAAGGTGAAGAGAGACAAGTGAGAGCATGAGATGAAAGGGAAAGACGGCTGCCCTATGCCGTTAAGTCAAATATATATCTTTTTGGCATCAGAATGACGTTTGTTTTTATTCAGATTGCTCAGTTTGCTTAAATAAGGTATTTTGTAAGTGTGTAGAGTGCTCAGTTTGCTTAAATAAGGTACTTTGTAAGTGTGTTAACTCACCAGTTGCCATGGGGTCTTCAAGGCTGCAGTTTACCACAGTGCCTCTAGGTTTCCACATCCGTTGGTCCAGAAGTACAGCAGACACCCAGAGACATGGTACTGGAGTTCTGAACAACCGTCTTGGCGAAACCGCAAAGCTCCTCGACAAGCACAGAACACTCTGGGTGCTTGAGAGCTAGGGGTGCAGGAAGTGCTCTAAGGCCAAAGCTTTAAGAGGCTTGTTGTACAGACTTCTTGGTACTGGTGGAGATGGCTGTGTCTGCCCACACATGGCAGTTCAGACTTAAAGGCTTGCCAAATGTAAATGCTTTTTCCAAGGCTAGAGGTCTATGGGAAAGGGCAGTACATAGACGAAAAAAGGACAGCAAGAAACACTTGAAGGGGTGAAAAGGGAGAGACTTAGTGGGGACACCTTTACTGAACTAGGAGCCCTTAAGGACAAGCAGGCAGCTTCACTGGACACTCTTCCGCGCTATCAGGGGAAGCAAGAGAGCAGGACAGTGCAAAAGGAGATGAGATTCCTAGGCTGACAGATCCTGCTTTCTTCATCAGGAGAGAAGCTCTAGAGAAGCCCAGTGTTGAATTGGCCAGAACATCTCTGCTGAAACTTGGGCCTTCTAGTTTGCCAAGGTGAGTTTAAATAATGTCAGTGGCCAACCGTGATTTTTCGTATCCATTGCATAAGTGTATCTTACACAGAGTTAGAATTTTCCAATATGTAACCTCAGAAAGAGTACACTTCTATTGTCTATATCTAACTGAAGAGCTTTTTAAAGTAAATCTTGGACAAGTCTGATGTCCTTAATAGTGTTCTTCAGTGCCCCACTGCAACCAGTTCCTTTACAACTTAGCCTTGTTCGTCCATTGCCACAGGTCAGCCAAGGCGTTATGGAGTCCTTTAGCTGCTGTGTGATTGGATGACTGAAAGCAGGCAGGTCAGGTAAAGCTGCCCTCATCTAAAGGTAAAAGATATAGTGCTTTTTAATGTATATCTTCAGCTTAGAGAGTTTCGAGGAAACGTTCAGGCTTCCTATATGTATTGTATTTAAAGATTATCCAGTTTCAGAGGGGAAAACAATACGAAAACCAGTAAAAACAAAATGTTATAGGGATCGAGAAATTGTGCAATCTTATGACATTCCACTTCACTAACTTTTGTAAAGTGTTCTGGTGCAAGTATGATATACCAGAATGCAAGCAGACACCCTAAACGTGGCTCCCTTACCATGTACATCCCAAACAGCTGAGACTCAGCTCGAGGACCCACCTGATATGTGGCATACACGCATAGCGCCCCCCCTTGCAATCATCAGTTCAACCTTTTAGCGCACACACTCTACGTTGAACATCTAAACAGAAACCAACAGGAAGTCCCATTCAAAGAAAGAGCTGTAAGTCAGTAGTGATCACTAGAAGGAAGCAAAGAGGTGACCCATCTATGAGATATCCTGCCCATAGGACGGAATATAACGAGACCACTCACTAGAAGCAAACAAACAGTATATACTGCCCATAGAAACAACACTAAAAGCACAAAGCCGAGCCCTCAATACTGAGTAGAAGCAATCAATCGGAAATCAGTAGAAAGTCCCATTCAATCAATTGCACACCCCTGGAGGTTTTTGTTGCAGGAAGGAATATAAAGAGCTAATATTAAACAGCACTCACTTGAAGTAACCAACCAAAACGTTTATTTTCACGGAAGACCCATCCCAATGGCCACAAAAGGACAATCCCAAGTCCGCACCACCCACTAAGAGCAACCAACCAGGAAGCCAAACGGAGTGTATCCCCATGGAATGCACCTGAGCCTCCAGCTATTTTAACCATGTGAGCCCAGAGTACAGCTGCTTTGTACTGACTTGGTTGTTGAGTCTCCTTGTGCTCTGTCGTGTCATTTTTGCTGCGTTTCCTGATTTGCTTTTTTTTTTTTTTAAAAACAGATTTTATTTGTCAAGTTGCGCATGTATCGCAGGGCTCTGCATACCAGAGGCATCTGCATAATCAAGCCATACAAACATAAAAGCAGTCGACTTTTTCGAGTGAAATCAAAATAAAAGCATACAAACAATAAAAGACAATATAGAAAACCCCCAACTCCCTCCCACCCCCACCCCTCCCCCTTGGTCGCACAAGGTCCGCATAGTCCTGTCCACAGCCATATATATAAAAGAAAGAATATACCCCCCGGCCCCCTGCATAGCATCTCCACAGACCAAGTATGTACAAGCAAATTACCCCAATGAATGTACCTCTGCTACAGCTGGCGGATCCAACCACAAGCCCCGATAATCCGCCCACCGTTTCCAAATTTTGCAGTGCTTGCGTGGGCACCCCCTGGCAACAAAGATAGGTTGTTCCAGCCCCATGCAGAAGTCTAATCCATTCTTCCATGCGGCCACCGATGGGGCCCGCGGCGCCTTCCACGCCTTGGCGATGTCCCTTTTCGCCAGTGTGAGACCCAATTGCATGAGGTGTCGTTTGTAAACATTACCCCCTATCCCCTCCATAACATGAAGCAGGGCCAGCTGCGGTGTACGGGGGAGCTCCCACCCCAGGACCTCTGAGAGACAGGCAAATACTCCCCTCCAAAAGCGGTCTAGGGAAGGGCATTGCCAGACTGTATGAATGAATGTGCCCTCTTCTCGACCGCAGCGAAGACACTCCGGGGAAGCGATCAGCCCCGCCCGCCACAGGCCCGCCCGAGAAAAGTAGACCCTGTGTAGATACTTGAACTGGACGAGGCGGAGTCGCATCGCTATGGCTGCCCCCCACGGAGCCGCCAAGGCCTCGGTCCAGTCCTCCTCCTGCAGCGTGCCCACATCCCCTTCCCAGTCCTCCCGAAGCTTCTGAAGTGTGGGGGAGCAATGGGTAACCAGGGACTGATAAATCCGGCAAATTTTCCTGTCCTTCAGATCCCCCATAAAGACTTTCGCCTCCAACGGACTAAATTCAGGGAGAGACTCCAGACCCTCTAAACTAGGAGACAAGGCATGACGGAATTGAAGATAACTGTAAAACTGGGACTGTGGCATGAGGAATTCCTTCTGGAGGTCTTGGAAAGATTTGAGCGTGTGGCCCCTCATAACATCCCCCAGGACTGAGATACCGATAGCATCCCATCCCCGGAAACCCTGCAGGGCCGCCAACTGGGGTAGGCGCCCATTATTCCAGAGGGGAGTTTCCCGAGTCAGGGTATTCCACCATCCCATTCGTCGCAATGTCTGCCTCCAAATCAGGAATACCACCCGCGTGGCCGATGGCAGCGCGCCCCATAGCGGCGCCGAATAAAGAATAGCATGCAGCGAGTGGTGCCCCATAAGCTGCCGCTCGGCGCATAAGCCGGGTCTCCCCTATCGCCGTACCACCACTCATTGAGGACCAGCAGATGCGAGGCCTGGTAGTACGAGAGAATGTCCGAGGGCGCGAGCCCCCACAGTAGGTGGACCGGAAGCATGTTCGCAGAGCCACACGCACTTTTCCCCTCCCACAAAAACTGCCCAAGTGCAGCATTCACCAGTCGGAACCATCGGGGCGGGATCGGGTATGGGGATTCTGTAACTGATAGAGGAGCCGGGAGAGCGCCACCATCTTAAATATTGCCGATCTGCCATATAATGTCAGGGGCATACGGGACCAGGACTTGAGGTCCGCTCGGATCCGCTCCACACTGGGGCCAGGTTACGCTCCCAGGAGACTGCGGGCACGTCCGAAAGAAACACGCCCAGGTATTTCAGTCCCCCCACCACCAACTGAACCGAGGCAATCCACGTGCCCATCCTCGTCCAATCCCCCAGAGCCCATAATGTGGATTTGCGGGGGTTCATATAAAGCCCCGATGCCTCACCAAAGATCTGCATGATGCGCAGAATCCACGGCCCCGTCCTGTCAGCCGCTGTAAGGAAAAGAGAACATCATCCGCATATAATGCGATCCTGTCAGACAGGCCCGGAGCCCATTCAAAACCCCGAACCTGCGCATCAATGCGCACCCACGCAGCCAACGGCTCCATGGCTAGGGTGAACAAATACAGAGACAGGGGACATCCCTGCCGCGTGCCCCGCCCGATAGGAAAGGTGGATGAGGTCGCACCAGCCACCCGCACTGACGCCGTCAGATCCGTATATAGGAGTGTTAGATAGGAGAGAAAGCGCGGGCCAAGGTTGAGTCTTCGCAGCAATGCAAATAAGTACACCCAGCTCAGGGAGTCAAACGCCCTATCCATGTCAGCTAAGAGAAGCGCCGCTGGTTCCCCCAACTGCCGAATAGCCGCCACCGCCACGTGTGCTCGCCTAATGTTGTGTCTGGTCGCCCTTTGGGGCATGAACCCAGCCTGATCAGGATGTACCAGGGCAGAGATGTGGGGTAGTAGGCGATTGGCCAGCGCTTTGGCCAAGATTTTCGCTTCCACATTTAAAAGGGAAATGGGGCGATACGAGGCGTGTTGCTCCGGGGGCCGGCCAGGCTTATGGAACACCACCACCTCCGCATGCCTCCAGTCTGGGGGGAGCGAGCCCCTCTCCCGAGCCTCCTCCACTACTGCCCGATAGTGAGGGGCCAACTGCACAGAGTAGCGCCGGAAGAAGTCACTTGGGAACCCATTGGGTCCCGGCGCCTTCCGGGATTGAGCTCCCCAGGGCCGTACCCAGCTCCTCATCTGTCAGAGGCAGCTCCAACTGATCCCTCACCTCATCCGATACAGTTTTAGGTGGTAAATCAGCTATGAATTTATCTATGGTGGCAGCTGGCAGGCATTCCTTAGGTGTGTATAGATCCGCATAGTAAACGGCGAAGCTCTCCGCTATGGCCGGGGATCTGTAATCGGCTCTCCCGCCTGGCCCAGGATTCCCGGTAGGGCCTGGGAGTGGAAGGTGCCTTGACAAAGTCGGTGCAGCATCTTGCTGGACTTGTCCCCCCATTGGTAGACCCTGCTACGCGTCGCCAGCCAGGCTTGGCGGGCTTCGTCCATCAGAAGGGCAGCATAATTCTGTTGAGTCTGTAGCAATTGCCTCCTAAGCTGGCCCCCCCGTCTCCCGACACCGACGTTCGAGGACTTCTACATCCGCCTCAGCTCGGGTCAGTTCCTCTCTGCGCTTCCTACGCGCTGCCGCGCACCAGGAGATATCTACACCCCTCAGTGTAGGTTTCAGTGCCTCCCACAAGATCTCGGCACTAGAAACGGACCCCAGATTAGACGTCAAGTAGTGATCAATAGCTTCGCTGATGTGTGTCCCATAGTCATCATTCTGTAAATGCCATACAGAGAGCGCCACCGGAGCGGTTGCTTCCGCCTACCTATATGGAATTCAAGAGACACCGGGGAATGATCCGAAAGGCCTCGAGGCAAGATCTCCGCCGACACCACCCTACCAACTGCAGTCCGGGGAACAAAGAGGTAGTCAATTCTGGAAAAGGACTCATGGACCGCCGAGAGGTAGGTAAATTCCCGGCTATCACCGTGAAGGCGCCGCCACACATCAACCCAGTCAAGTCCCGTCACTAAGGAATGCAGTTTCGTGGGACGGTTACTCTCAGATCTACCCCCAGCCCTCCATCTATCCCTGGCCAGATCCATAACATCGTTCCAGTCCCCCCACCACGGACGGCACATCTGGCATATCAGCCCATAGGGTGAGGAGTCTCTCTACCAGATTCCATTGTAAGGGGGGAGGAGCATAGATACTACCCAACACCAGGGGTCTTCCCAATCTTGCCCCGGATAAACAAATAGCGCCCTTGTGTGTCCGTCCACTGTTGTACATGAGTATATGGGACCCTGCGGTGCACCAGTATCGCCACCCCGTGAACCCTCGTAAAGCCGGGTGAAATAACTGTTGGTACCCATACCGCTGTAAACAGAGGGCCTTCGTACCCATAAGATGTGTTTCCTGTAGCAAAGGATGTCGGCCCCAGCCCGTTTGGCGTGATGAAGTATGGCCTCCGTTTGATTTTGTCCAAGGCACCGCGCACATTCCAACTAAGAATGCGGAGGGTACCTGGGGTCACCTGTCCCCCACTAGGCACACTAGCCATTTGGGAGTGTATCCACTACTATAACAGGCATTAGGATGTGTCGGTGTATGCGTGGAGAACAGCGGACCCTCAGCGGAAGTGCGACCTGTGAACATAAACAACCCCACCCAACAAACCCCCACCCTATACCTCAAAAACACTGAAGCATCTGTCGCGGCGGGGCTGGTCCTCGATCCCCAACAGGGGACGGGGGCCGCCCGACCAATGGATCCCCAACTTACAGCCCATGACCTCTGGGCATGTCCCCGCCAGCACGAGCCGGACAGAGAAACCAGCCCACACCAGGGCTCCTCCGATGACCATTCATCAGTCTAGGACTCTGCAGCACTTTGCGGGCCCATTAATTAGTTTTCCAAAGTCTGTCGCCCAGAAGAGGGCCCCCGGGAGGAGGCGCCACAGGACAGGGAGCGCCGCCGGGACCGTGACCGTCTGTTGCCCTTCTGCTGCTGCCCCTGGGGCCTCTCTGGGACATCTCGCTCGATGAGGAGTCCGACTCTCTCCCAGGCGGTGTGTGTGCCCTCACCCGCACCGTTTCATCTGTCCATTTGAAGACCTCTTCCAGGGTGTCAAGAAGTGAGTGCGGAGCGATACACCACCGG
The DNA here is from genome assembly GCA_963921515.1 of Calotriton arnoldi. Lineage (NCBI taxonomy): Eukaryota > Metazoa > Chordata > Amphibia > Caudata > Salamandridae > Calotriton > Calotriton arnoldi. The sequence goes on along the minus strand of CAWUFW010000224.1, from coordinate 4,294,397 downwards.
AGCCGGACAGGGAACAGGAGGGCATAGGGAAGCTTGAGGTCCCTCATGCGGGCCTTCGCTGCCATGAACGATTGTCGCTGTTGCTGCACCTGCCGCGTGTAATCAGGGAAAATAAGAATGCGCACATTGTCATAGAGCAGGGTTCCTTGGCCGGGCCTGCTTCAGTATTGCGTCGCGATCAACATAATACAAGAGCTTCGCATAACTGGCCGCGGGCGAGCCCCGGTGGGGTTTCTGCATGAGCGCCCTATGGGCCCGCTCCACAACAAAGCAACGGGACATGGCCTCCGGGGAAGCCAGCTCTCCAGCCACTGCGTAAGAAAGCGTTCCATGTTGCCCTCCTCACAACCCTCTGGAAACCCAACAAAACGGAGATTATTGCGTCGGTCCCGTCCCTCCGCATCCTCCACTCGCAGCGCAAGCCCCTTTTGAGCAGATTCCATAGCAGCCACCTTCTGCTTAAGTGAAATAACATCGTCCTCCACTCCAGAGATACGGGTCTCAGCTTCGGTGATGCGTGACACCGCATTGCGCAAATCTTGCCGCAACAGCATGACGTCTGACCCAACTGCCCCAATTTTGGCGTCCAACATGTCCCTGGATTGGGTGATAGCAGCCATGAGTGCCGCATTATCCGGCAGAGCCCCCGATTGACCTCCGGAAGCCCCAGCCGCCGCTCCCGGACCAGTGAATTTATCTATGGGGCCCTGCTTGGCCGGGCCATTGCCACCCTTGTCCCTCGTCACGGCTGCCCTCCGGACTCCCCAGCAGGCCTGGAAAGAACCGGGGAGGGTGCAAGAGCGGAAATCACCCAACAGAGAGCTCCCGCGGTCTGACCCGACCGCCGAATAGGAGCCCGTGAGGAGCTGCCCCGGGACTAGGGCCAACGAGCCGCCCCAGGGGCCACACTGTGCTAGACCCCGGCAGAGGCCCTCAGCAGCGCTCACGTGGTCCGACCGACCGCCGACTCGGCGGTGCCCTGGGTCAGTATGAGGGCCCCCACACGCCCGTATTCCCCAGGTCCGCAACCTCCACGGGGCACTCTCTCCCACGCTGCACACCCCCCTTGGCGTGCACCGGAAGCCACCAGTCTCAGGGACCCAAATGGCGCCCACACGGTCCGACCGGCAAATATGAGCACTCCCAAGGCCCGGGAGGATTTAAAGGGGAGAGAGAAGGCTCGCTTCAACTGGGGCCCCCGGCGTGTCCGGAGGCCCCTCAACAGTCACTCTGGCTCCTCACTGCCCGCTCAGCCACCCCTCCCGCGGCCCGATAGTGCCGCTGATCTCCCACTGCAGTACAGACCGTGGGGGAGGGGAACATCAAGGAGATCAGGCCAGGCCGCACAAATCCACGGGCCGCCAACGCTGCCGGCCCCCACCGCTGCTGAGGCTATCACCGCCGGAGCAGTATGGGAGCGCACCCCAAGGGCCAGGAGACCTGCTCACGGACCGCAGCTCCCGCTCCCAGCGCCACACCTCACCTTCGCGGCCCGATCCAGCCGCCGAGCCTCCCAGCCAGACTCTGCCTCAGACCGCGACGCGGAGCGATGATCGACCCTCCGCCAGCTGTCTCTGCCCGTCCGACAATTCTGCTCCCACGCCGGTACGCGGCACCGAGGCCGCCCCCTTCACTCCGGCGACCTCCGGCAGTCTCGAACGCGACGTCCCGGCTCCACTGCCGGCAGCTAGGCCGCGCCCCTCAGGGCCCCGCACCGGCCGAGGTTCAATCGCTCCTCCACAAATCCCCGTTGGCGCCCCAAAACTACACAGGGTGACACTGCGGATATCCCGAAGCTGCAGAGTCGTCGTAGTGGTCACTCGAGCATCGGGGAGTCAGGATAATTAAAGGATGTATGGCGGGCTGGACGGAGCTCGCTCAGCACACGTCTGCCATGCTGGCTTGCCAAGCCACGCCCCCCTCCTGATTTGCTTTTTGATTCAGTTTTTTCTGTTATTTCCTGCCTTTGTGTTTTGTGTTAGTAATTGCTCCTAGTCTTGCCTGCACTCTTCCTCATCTGTCCAGTTACTTGTAACTCCTTGCCTTATGTTCTGTTTGTTCCAGTCCTGGTCCTGACCTTTATTCCAGTCCTGCTTTTCTGATGCCCAGTTCCTGTTTCTGTGTTCCTTTTACCTTACGTTCTGTGTATTCCAGCCCTGAACCAGACCTTGATTCCAGTCCTGCATTTCCCTGTGCCCGGTTTCTGTTTTGGTGTACCTTGTTCTGTTTCCTGTTGTCCTGTCTTTTGTTCATATTGTAATCTTGACTGTCATTGCTTTCAAGGGTGCCACTTAGATTCCAAGGCATGTACCTTTGGCACAGAGAAACCAACCAGCACTCTTTCTCCTCAGGAGCTTCTTGGTATCTCCCCAAACTCTGTAAGATTAATTTGATCCTTGTTTCACGTAAGATGCTTTTATCTCACAGTGATCTCTATGCAAGGGGCCTACAAACTATAATTTATGATACTTTGTCTATTGTCGTTTCCCTTGTACCCCTTTGTGGTTGTATTTGTTTTTCTTAAAAATTTCCATTTGCCGAATTTTCAGTTTCCTTCACAACCTCTTTCTACTTGTTCCAGTCCTCAGCTTCCATTTTCAGGTATTTACTTGTATATATTTACCATTCCTCCAGAAAGTTCTTCCCTTGCAGAGAGCACACACCCCCTGCTGCCCAGGCTTGTCCAAACTCATTCATGCATCCTGTTATCCAATGTTGTCCCGAACTCAGCCAGCTAGCCCCAGTGACAGCCAGTTGAGTATTACTCAATAGATGCAACCATTTAGGAAGCAACAGGAATTCCCATCTACAGGAAGTTCTTGCCACATGAATAACTATAAAGATTCAATCATAATCACTTACGAAAAGCCATAAGCAGGGAGTAACTTTCCACGTTTAGCCCCACCCAGGGAAAGGCCAAACTACATGGATGATTGTAAAGAGCAAAGCCTGCACTAAGGCAGAAGCAATGGGAAGTCCCACCCAGAGGAAAACACACCCTGAGGAAATCCCACCCACAGAAAATGCCACATAGAACCAATTCATTACAATTTACTCGTAGCAACCAGCCAGGAAACAACAAGAAGTGACGTCAAGGAAAGTGCTGTAAAGAGGTAACCTTGGGCTCTGCACCAAGGAACTAACCAGGAAGTAACTGATGACTATCAGGGGAGTGAAAAAGTAATCTATGTGACAGTAGGTGCTGTGTGCTCTGTAGTAGTTAGACTACCATTGCGTGTGCCATATATCGTTCTCTAGATGTCTCCCATTACCACTGCTAGTATAAAGCTTTATAGTTTCCCTGTTGTGGGTCGGTGCATCTGTTTATTCTCATCTCTATCCAACTGTGTTTGTAATGCAATATTGAAGTCTCCTTCCAATATAGTTGTGGCCTGTGGTAATTCTGTTAGGATTCTTCCCAGGCATTGTAGTGTGTCAGTTTGTAACCCTGGCGGGATGTAAACATTGATGAGTGCCATTGTCTCCCCTGTCCATTCTCCTAACACTGCAGTGTATCTTCCTCATGTCTCCATCCACACTGGTCACATGAAAGCCCATTGCCTTCTCAAGTGGTATTGCTACTCCCCTGGAGCCCGTGGTGTAACCGGTACGATCAACTACAGTGTATTTTTCCCAACCTAGTATAGCTCCGTTGATACCTTTCATGTGTGTTTCCTGTAGATACACTACGTCTGCCAAATACCTCACCAAAGCTTTAGTCACTAGGCCCCATTTAATCTCATTTAATCTTATTCCCCAGTCCTTCGACGTATCATGTTAGCAACTTAACAGTATGCACTGCCATTGTCAGTGTTTTCTACCCCAGCCCTCATGTTTGCCATCACCTTCAGTGTTGTGTGACCCCTTCTTATCCCCCGTATGTCTTAGTAACATTGTTACATCAAATGCACTCTACTCATTTACTACAAATAAATCCTAACCTCATTTCAGTGTCTCAACAACCACTACAAAACCCTACAAACCGCACCTATACACCCCTCTACGCCAACTACCACACAATGGTACCATCACTCTCACACAAAACACCACTCTGTCCTATACCACTAACAAATCTGCACATCACCAACACAACACAAAGCCACACTATACATAGCTTTAATTCATCCAGACACACACTATCTGTTCATACAAAACACCAGCTCTACCCTCTACTTACTCCTAGCAGACACCTTTCTCTCACCACCAAACCTATACTCAGCTCTCCCATCATTTCAACCTCCTCTTTTTACCAAAACCACACAACCAAACAATCCTTACACTCCACTCCACCACATATAATACCTCTTCTAGCTATCAAATCTAGCCTAAACACTCATAACTCTTGTCCATCCCCTCCCACACACCACATACACTGTTCCCAAAATACATCACCACTCCCTTTACCATAGAACTTCCACTCACTAACAATACTTTACATAAAAATCCTTCTCAGAAACCCACTACATCATCCTCTCCTCTCACTACTCCACAGAATCAAAACAACACACACACCATCACAACAAAATCTCTCACGCATGCTATTTCATAATACTTTCCATCACAAACTATAAACATACACCCACTCCCACCCTCCTGACTACACAAATAATACACATCCTAAACCACCTTTACTCCCCAGTTTTCTCTCTTCTCCCACACCTAACAAATTCACCAACACAACAACTCTCATTCAACCGCCTCTCATCCATTGCACACTTCAGAGCCTTACAACATGACCCACATGCCCACCACCCCTAACTCGTACACCTCCCAACGTAAACAGACGCAAACAAAATAAACATGCCACTCTTCACAACTTTGCATCTCCATGTCTATTACACAGCCAGGCTACCCTACAGAAACAACACAACTCACTCTCAACCACCATCACCTTCACACACAAACCCATCAAAATGCCTTCTAAGCCTGCTGGGTAAGGAATAGGATATAGAAAACACCACTATTGCTATCCTCATGCAGATAATACCAGCACTAATGACACACCTGCTACAAGTAAAAACAATACTGCTCACTCTTCTACAAAACAAAGTTTTCTAGACTCTCCCCTCCTATATCCCTCCTTGGATCACCCCAAGCCTCATTTTACTACTATGATCTCCCGAACAACCCTTTCTTAATTCTTCCCTTGTGTATCTCTCCTTAGACTCATCCGAAAACTAATTTTACTTTTTGATAAACAGATTTTATTGAGTTTTAATCAACAAACTTGGCACATAGGCATCCACAGCACAAGGTGAGTGTGACACAGGATAACAACTGTGACCAGTCAGAGCAGCAGTAGAGAAACCATACACTACAGATCGTAAGTATAATTAATGTGTGGTGCTGCAGCAGAACCCTAACACGTTGGACCCAGCCACTTCCCCCACACCCGCCCATGCTTTTGGAGGCAGCCCGTGGCTCAAAGACCACACCACACGCTCCTGTCAAGCACACCAGTCCACTCCCCGCCTCCATTGTACGAGAATCAGGGGAGTGGGCAATAACCACTTTGCAGCTATGTCACATTTCGCAATAAGGAGAATCGTGCCCAGAAATGCCCTCTCAGACCTGGCGCCACCCGTACCCTCAAACACCCCGAGGAGAATCATTAGGGGGGGAGAGAGGAACCTACCACCCCAAAACATCAGAGAGCTCTCGGGTCACCCCAGTCCAATACTGACGTATTGCCATACAAACCCACACCATATGATAAAAATCAGCTGGCCCGACCCCACAACGGGGGCAGGCGGACTCACGGCGCAGACCTGCACGACATAGATGGGTGGGAGAAAGATATGTGGAATATAAATAGTATGTTTGCACCAATCAGAGCCTCAAGGATATAGTAAGCTCACGAAGGGCCATCAGGGCGTCCTGCCAGTCCTCCTCCTCCAAAGGGCCCACCCAGCTCTCCCTGCGGGTTTTAAGGTGTTGCAGGGAACCAGGGTAGTTAATAACAAGGGTCCGATAGATCTGGGAGAGGCCTCCATGGTTTTTCACAAAAAGAGGCCCCGGGTCCGGAATGATAAGGAGGTCCAGAACGTGGATAAAGAGATAAAAGTGACGGGGCGGGGGATATCCCTTTTTAAGGACAGTTCCCCTCACACACCAAAGGTGTCATGCTTCATCATAGGGGTACCTCCTCCCGTGAGGAACCTAGTCCTCACGCGGGCTACAACCCCCTCTCTACGAGGGAGGAGCTCAGGGATGTTTTAGTTTGGGAGGTCGGGTGTACTAAGACCCTATGAGAGCTGCGTGTGATTGCAGAAAATGCAGTGCTATAATATAGGTGAATTAAAACTGGCTACGGGGTTAGCTCTGTTGCAACTTTAATAACGCTACCCGGTGTCAGGATTAAAAAGCAGAAAAAGTTTGTGAACAAAGGGGTCAAAATTCAAGACCGCTATGTACTTAAGAGACCAACATGTTTCAGCCTATCAGACCTAATATAGTGTCATGGCTTTCTTCAGGGTCGAAAGTGTAGCTACTGCAATACAAATAAGAATTATATATAAAAGTGTGATACATGAAAAACAAAAAAGTGTAATTGTCATACTGAACCAGAGAATCGTTCTTTGTTCAGTACGTTCGACATGTACCCTGTGTCAAAGACAGAAATGAAAAACATGTCATATATATACACAGACACATACATATACGTGCAAACATATTATCACTAAATCACACGTTGGGACCTCCATTAGTCATACATATAGAACAATTATTGATGCTTTTTTAGAGTGCCATAGTGCAAAACAGATTAATGCGTAACTCACCACTAGGGGTATCTGTAGTTTACTGCTTCTGTCCTGGCTACTTAGCCATATGGTACCAAAGCCACGACCTGAAGAGAATGGTACGTGGCAGTTAAAAACAGAAAAATCCCAGAAGGGCAGAGAAAGTTTGAGAGAAAAGAATGCTCAGCCGGAAATAATGTATAAAAGACGTACATAGTTTAGCTATACAGGGCAAATAGGTTATAGGAGCGAGCCATGCTGTCAGGGCGTGTGTGGCAATAACGTGGCAGTATGCGTTAAAAACATATATACATATAGAATGGCAAAGACAACCTCCGGACGAAAATCAGACATTCATGGTGGCTGGCAGGAGATAAACCATCGCAATTGGAATAACAATTAAAAACGTCAAAGACCTCTACAGGATAAATTAATCCACATGAGAGGTAAAAAATGGGTCAGCGCTGGTCAAGACGGATATGAAGGCTCGAAAACAAACAATTAGCTGCATGTCGGGTACCAAAAAAGGAAAGCACATGGCATGACCTTTAAAGGGCCAGGGTCTGTGAGGAGAGTTATGAGTACGAAGGATACTCAGACAGCGGCTGGAGTGGGGAAAGGGAAGGTCCACGATGAAGAGCACAGGAGTGCACAAAACTTACCGCCAGGTGTGCGGTCCTCCGCAATTGTGGCAGAGGTCCGGGAACAGGGAGCCCGCTTACCAACGTGGTGCGGTTTAAAAGGTGTCCAGAAAATTGACACCACCTGGAGGACTGCCGGCGTAACCGGATATCCGGCTGAAGCGATAGAAAACTGGGTAATGTAGTCCAGTAGACCGTCGCTAAGGAACCAGTGAGGCGCCTGTAAACAGAGCGGCAACACCGAACGTATGCCAGAAGGGAGACAGAATGCAACTGATGATGGAAGCGGAGGTGTCTGGAGATGTAGTCCATAAGACTCTCACTATGGAAACCAATCAGGCTCCTGTTAAAAGGAACAGCAGAGTGGGTATCTGCTAGTAAAACAAGCGGAAGGAAGGGAGAAAACAAATGGAATAAAAACTATAAACCACATGGGGATGTATATGGGTAGAAGTGGTCCTATTGCTCAAACCCAGCTAGGTGGCCGGGGTGCCTCGTAAGTGGTACCGAACTAACAGAGCCGGAAAATAATGTGACAAACAGGAAAAATAGTCCAATGGCCGCACACATAGAGTACTCAGGAAAAAAGTCAGAGTGATGGAACAAGGTGACTGCCAACCATGGGAAGAATACAGGGCAGGTGTCATCCTTGTGCTGATTGTAAGGAGGTATCATGTGGTATCAAAAAAGCCATGGTTATGCCAGTGCCAACCAGGGAATGTCATCATTAAGCCCAGAGGTCGCCGTGTCCAACCTATACACCCACCTTTGCTCCAACCTCAACAGTTTCATTGACAAACCTGGTGTGGTAGCATTAACGTTAGGTTTGTCAAGGACAGTCCAACTGAGTGTGTCTGCGCCGTGTTTCAAGTCAAAGACGTGTTTAGTAAGTTTAGTCATTTGTTTCGCGCACCTAATCGTGCTCTTATGTTCTAGGATGCGGGTACGCACCTTTCTGGTAGTCATCCCAACATATCTTAGTCCACACGGACATGTCATTGGGTAGATTACCCGTTCACTATTGCAATTAGTGTGGTGTTGTAATACCCATGGTCTAGCTGTTCCTATGTCAATGCTCTTTGTTTCCCTAGTGTGAGCGCAGGCGGCACAATTGCCGCATGGGTAGTGATCTTGGACGTTAGGTAGATTCCAAATGGTATTGATTCTTGGTGTATTAGCGAGTGGTGGTCTTGTATGGATCAAGGTGTCTTTAAGATTACGACCCCTTTTGTACGCAAAAAGGGGTTTATTAAGAGTCAAGAGTCCTTTACTCAGAATGTTCCAGTTATGTAGTACAGAATTTTTGATTACATTAGAGAGGGTACTGAAAGTATTAACACATACCAATTTGGATGTGTTTGCTTTTTCAGGTCGTGGTTCTAGTAGGGCTTCCCTATTGTTATTCAAAGCTCTTTTAGAGGATTTTTTCACCAAAGCGGCTGGATAATGCCTGTCCAACAGATTGTTTCTTAACCTAGAGGCATGGGCTTTGTACTTCTCTGTGTTGGAACAGTTGCGTCGGAGTCTTAAAAACTGCCCATAAGGCAGATTCTCACGCAATGTCTTGGGATGGTAACTTTCATATTGGAGCAGCGCATTACGAGCCATTGGCTTCTGATAGAGCTCAGTTTCAAGGGTTCCTCCTGATGGGTAAATCCAAAGGTCCAGGAAGGCAAGGCCTACCTTACTGTAGTCACAAGTGAATCGTAGATACTCGTTCTGTTCATTCAGCCAATTGTGGAAGAGTCGGATGGAGGTCTCGTCTCCTCTCCAAATGACGAGAATGTCATCTATGTATCTCTTCCATATGATTATCTGTGCGCTGAAAGGATTATCTCTACCAAGGGCAACACCTTCCTCGAACATATGCATGTAGAGGTTCGCTAGACTAGGCGCGAAGGTGCTGCCCATGGAAGTTCCTGAGATTTGGAGATACAATTGGGTTTCAAATTGGAAAAAGTTCTCTTTCATTGCCAGTTTTGCACAATCCATAATGAATGGGATAAGTGTAATGGTGTCTGGTGGAGATTGAGTCAATAGTTGGTCCACTTTTTCCAAAGTCTGGTCTTGAGGGATGCAGGTATATAGTGATTCTACATCAAATGAAACTAGGTAATCAGTGTTGGGATCAAATTCTATGTCTTCCAAAAGGCGCAGGACGTCTGTAGTGTCTTTCAGGTATGTTGGCATACTGCGCACAAGTGGTCTAAGGAAGAAATCAACAAACTGCGATAATGGTTCTAACACAGAACCAATTCCAGAAATGATCGGTCTGCCGGGGGGTGGTCGCTGTGGTTTGTGAAATTTAGGTAATATGTAGAAGTAAGGTACTGTGGGTGATTTAGTACACAGGAATTCAGCTTCTTTGTTGGTAATCCAGTTGTTTTCCAGTGCTTCTTTTGTCAATTTGGAAATAATACCTATGATCCGTTCCGTCGGGTCTTTCTCTAGACGCCGGTATGCGGTGTTGTTTGTGAGTTGGCGTAGGCACTCTGTTCTGTAAATCTCTGTATCCAGTATTACTGTAGCCCCGCCTTTATCGGCGCTCTTGATGGTGATGGTCTTGTCGGAGGAGAGTGACTGGAGAGCTTCTTTTTCTTTCCGTGAGATGTTATCAAAGGCCCTGGTTGATGAGGATAGTCCTAGGGCAAGGTCTTTGAGGACTGCTTTTTCAAAAGTAGCCACCTCAGTTGGAAGTGCTGCAATTGGTGGATTGAATGTCGATTTAGGGCGTAAGTTAGTATTCTGACTCTCTGTTTCGTTCATGCCTGTTTCTTTACCCGCAAAGAAAAAATGCAACCTTATTTTCCTAAAAAATTGATGCACTTCTTGTTGGATCAGAAATGGATCACCAAAGTTAGTGGGGACAAAGCCAAGGCCCCGGTTCAAGACGGCAGTCTCATCAGGGGTCAAACATCTCTTACTTAGGTTGACTATCAAACTGGTCCCTCGCTCGGGCCCGCCTGTTGGAAGCTCCTCGTCATGCTCCTCGTGTTCTGTTGGTCGATCGTGGAGCTCCAATGCACCTGTTGTTGGGACCGTCGGCGGCCTCTTGAGCGGCCACGGCCTTGCTCTAAAAAAGGCTGCCCGTAGCCTGTTGGTTGGTTTGGTTGGAAATTCATCAGGGGGCCTGGTTGGCCCTGTCCAAAAAAGGGGATGCCAGGATAGTTCCAAGGGTGAGGTGGCCACCATTGGTTATATTGGTTCCCTCCTCGTGGTCCCCGCCAGTTCCTGCGATTATTGTGTTGTGGTTTACGGTCGGTGTACCCCTGACTCGTATCCGAATCGATGGAGGTGTCTTCTCTGTCAGAGGATGAATAGTTAGAACCAAACCTACGGCCTGCTCTATGATATTCGGGTGGTTTATATGAAGCGTCAGTGTACGGATAGACCTTTTCCATGGTAAATTTGGCTAAATCCTTCTTGAATTTTGTGATTTTACTTGTCAACAGAGTCTCTTTGTATTCTTTGGTCGTTTTATTGGTCTCGTCCAAGTTCTTTTTAAAAACCGTTGCCCCAATGATGACCATGATCTCAGTTTCCAGTCCCTGTATCTGTACCAAGACCTTTTCCGCCTCCTTCTTGGCTGTACTAATAATTAGGATTAACCAGTCCCTCGTGCACCGCCATGCAATGAGGAACCAGTCTTTAAGGAAGGAGGGGTTGTCAAGGCCCAGACTACCATTAGGAGCTTGGCTTCTAAGGGGTTAAACTCTGGGAGGGAGTCCACCACCCTGACCTGGGCATGAAGGGCATGTCAGAGTTGGAGATATGGATAAAATTCGGTTTGTGCCAGGGCAAATGTCTGCTGCAGGTCCTTGAAAGAAAGTATGTGAGAACCGGACCACACATCCTCCAATCGTGAAATCCCTATGAGATCCCATGCCCGAAATCCACAGAGCGTCGCCACCTCCCCCAACCAAGCACTATGCCAAAGGGGAGTTTGAGTAAGTCTGGCCTCCCCATTGTACATGCCGAAGTGCTGCTCTCCAAGCGAGAAATACCACCCTGGTTACCAACGGCATGGAGTTCGGAATGGGGTGATCCATAATGCATGGCTTGCAGATCAGGAAACTCCAATAAGAAGAGTTCCAGATGGTAGGCAGGGTCAGACCATCCCCCGTTGAACCAGTCGTGAATGACCAGAAGTTGGGAGGATAAGTATTAAAGATAAAAATTGGGGGGGGCGCTAGAGGGCGCACGGCAAGATGGCCGCACTCTAGTGAGGCTCTGCCCGGCTGAGCAACGATCCGACCATTATCTGCCTGAACGACTCGCCATCTGGAGGCACTGGAGGGTGTATCCTGCGTGGGAAGCACTCCTGCTTCACCTGGTGTACTTTGTACTGCACAAGACGACCGCAGTCGCGGGGATTCCGCTGTAGTTGTCCACGGCCGAGCGTCCACAAAATGGCGGCACCCTCGAGGCCCTGGGGTAGACGGCCTTGACAGGTTCACTGCACCCTGCTGAGTCGACAGGGGCTCGCCTGATTCCTGCGGCTCCGCTGATACAGACGGCGGCTCGCCTGTGATCGTCGCTCCTGCGAGGGAGCTGCTCTGGGTCCCGTGCGGCAGAGAGGGTGCGGAGACAGACTGCGGCGTGTGAGCCTCGAGTGGCCGGGCTCTCCTGGGCGCATGGCAGCGGCGGCGGAGGACGGCGCCTGTGCCCCCAGCGCTGGTGGCGGTGAGTGGGGCGCGGCCTGGTTCGGGCCTGCTTCTGTGGAGGCGGGTGCGGGCCTGGTGCGGACCGCGGCCTGTGGGCCGTTGCTGGGTGCTGGGGTGCGCGGGTGACTGTGGGCTTCATCGCTTGGGCCTGGCTGCATGCTGACGCTCCCTGTGCCCTGTGGAGGCCATCCTACCTTGTACCCTGGCGGAGCTCCACTCGCTTGCACTACGCCGGATGTGACCTTGTGTGCCTGGGGCCGAACTGCCTATCGCCTGGGGCCCGGTCGGTGCTTGTGCGCCACACCACAGTGATCTACCTGCCTCTACCCCCTGCTGCATCTGCTCGTGCCCTGCTGTGAGAAGTGAGCTGTCTCTGCTTCCTTGGTTGGTTGGGCCGCTTGGTCTCTTCTGTGTGCGGCCTGCTGCCTAGTTGGGGGGCCCCTTGAGGACCTGCTGGACTGCCCTTTCTTTTGAGGCCTGCATTCGTCTTCACTCATACGCCCTCCTGGCATTGCACACAACAGAGCTGCGTGGTTACTACGTACTTTTGGATTCCCTGGAACTGCTTCAGCGTCTGCCGGGGTTACGATGTCCTGGCCTGGATCTTGTTAAGGCTTGCTGTTTGGGTTGACCTGTCTCTGCGCTATTTGGCTATACCTCCCTGCTTTAGCCCCGCTTCGCCGAGCTCCTTGGGGTCAGCGCTACTGGTGGCCTATGCTGTGTGCTCTTCTGGTTCTGGGGGGCTTCTGAGCATATCGCTGTGTGTGGTGCGGCCCTCACTCTCAGGTCTCGCCTGCGACGGGGTGCTGGTGTACTCGCCTCTGTCTGGGGGGGTGCCTTGGGCCAGCAGGACGGGTTGCGGCACGTCCCTACGCAATATTGGTCTTGGGCCTGAGGGGCTTCAACTCGGTGGTTCCCTCCTCATATATATTTTTTCCCGACGGTCTCATTCACCTTGCGGGCAATATGGGCAGGACTGATAAATAACAACCTCGCCTCACGTTTGAGGCACGCAAGCCCTCCAAGGCTTCGCAAAGGGCGGCCTCTGACTCTGAGGCGGATGCCCAAGACGGCGGGCCATCCACTATAGAGACAACGCTGTTGGCCATGCAACGTAGCCTCCAATCCATTGAGGGTACGATGGCAGCCGTGCACCAACGCCGTGATCACATGTCCTCCCAGCTCGAAAAACACAACACCCGCATGGGGGAAGTCGAGCAACGAGTGTCTGCAACTGAAGATGGCTTGAGCGATGTTGCAGGAAAAACGCTTAATATGGAAAAGGTTCTCTCCCTCATACAGGCCAAGAATGAGGACTTGGAAGCCCTCTCCAGACGAAACAACATTCGTATTACGGGGCTGCCAGAATCAACAAATGTGGGTAAAATGGAGACCTTCGTAGAAAACTTGATAAAAGATATTTTTGGCACAGAACTCCTATCCACCATGTTTATCATTGAGCGGGCCCAGCGCTCCATCGGAGCTAGACCTATCCCGGGAGCTCCACCCCGCCCTGTTATTGCGCGAGTGCTGAATTATAGGGACCGAGACACCATTTTGCGCATGGCCAGAGACAAGGGTACTATTGAACATCAAGGCAACACACACTCTTTTTTTCCAGACTTCACTGTGCAGGCGGCGCGAAGGGAGTTTGGGGCTGTCAAAAAGTTTTTACAATCAGAGGGTGTTCCCTATGCCATGCTTTATCCTGCACGTTTGAAAATAGGCCCGGATGGAGACTCAAATATTTTCACTAATCCCAAGGCAGCGTTGGAGCATGCAAAACACCTAAAGAGAGGGCGACGCGAATCCCAGACGACATCTGAGACTGAGGACCACTAGAGCCGGGGGGGGACGCAATGGTGCTTTACTACATCAAGTAGCCCGACTGGGCTGCCTTTCTTTTGGCTTTGCGCAATGTTGTGATTTATATGCATTCTATGTCTTCTTCCATTTACAGGTGGACATTGTTCAGGCTTTTTATGTATGCTAGCCTTTAGTGCCTTGTGTCATATTTGCTATGTTCTTGGATCAGGCACAGACGCTTGGTTTACTCAGCCACCTCCTACTTGTTAGGAGGCTAGTAGCACTCTGACGCCCCTAATGGGAGTACCCCACTTTCGCTTTGTTCTGGGTTTTTTTAGTTGGGGATGGGTTGCAGAGGGTTGGGATGGCTTTGGCGAGTTGGGTATGCTGAAGTGGGAGGGGGGCTGGGGGGTGAGGGGTGAGGAGGTGAGGGGGGGGCTATCCGGCACTTACAGTTTATGGGTGTGGTATACTTATTTTCTTATTTGTTTGAGTGGCCACATGTCTTCCTTTTCTCCAACTGCCAGGTTTGTCACACGGTTCTTAATCCTATGAGAAAAGAGAAAACAAAAAGAGAGAAAAATTGGACATGCCCAGACCGCCATCAAAATGGCCCAGTTGACAGTGTGAGAAGGCCAAATGGGGCCGTGAGCCCCGCCATAGGAATGTCTTCGCAATCTCATCCAACTCGCGAAACCACCTCAGTGGCAGCTGAAGCAGTAAGTTTTGGAAAATATAAAGAAATCGCTGTAGGATCATCATTTTATATAGTGCAATGCGCCCCATAACATTCAGAGGAAGGGTTTGCCATCTGGTTAGATCTGCCTTCACCCTCCGGAGTAAACGCTGAAGGTTAAGAACCCATGTAAGTTCCGCGTGCAGTGCGACCCAAACACCCAGGTATTCAAAACTAAGTCGGCGGAGAGGGATAGTTGTTTGCCAATCAAAGCAGTACCTGGAGGGCACCAAGGGAACCAGCACAGATTTGGAAGGGTTCATCCTTAGACCAGAGGCTCTTTCAAAGCTCTTGAGTAGTTGGAGACATCGCGGGTCGCTTTCGGCTGGGTTGGCAAGGTATAGTAGCACATCGTCTGCATACAAAGCAATGCGATCCTTGTGGCTGATACTCCAGGCCCATCTGCTATATTTTGGATCAGTACAGATAAGTTGGGCCAGTGCCTCCATAGCTAGAGCAAAGAGAAGGGGGGGCAGAGGGCAGCCCTGCCTTGTCCCCCGCTCTATGGAAAAAGGAGCTGAGAGGCCGCCTTTAACCCGTACCCGTGCCGTGGGGTTGGAGTAAAGAACCAGAACCATCTTCCGGAAGCACGGACTGAAGCCCGCCCGGGCCAGCACCAGTTGGAGGTAGCTCCAGTCCACCGTATGGAACGCCTTTTTGAAGTCAATAAGGAGTAAGGCTAGGTCATTGGGCAATCGGTGGCGGTGGGCCAGAGCCACATGAATGCGACGCAGACAGTGCCGCGTGCCCATGGAGGGCATAAAGCCGCACTGGTCCGGCTGTATCAATTTGTGCAACACTTGTTTTAACCTGTTTACCAATACCATGGCATAGGCCTTGATTTCATAATTAAGTAGAGAGATAGGGCGATAATTGGCACAAGATGTAGAAGGGGGCTGCATCTTTGGTATCACCACTATGGTGGCGGAGTCAAGTTCTCCCGGGAAAGATTCAGCCCAACAGACCTCTGTATAGAGTGACAAGAGGTAGGGGAGAAGGGCCTCCCGAAATGTGGTATAGTATTCCATGGGAAAGCCATCTGGGCCAGGGGTTTTACCAGAAGCCAGCCCAGACAGCGCACTCCCGATTGCCTCAGCGGTAAGGGGTTGGTCTAGTGGACTAGAGTCAATGGAAGAGAGACCTGGTAGAGAGATCGAGTCAAGGAAGGCACGAGATGCAGCTGTGCCATTGTCCTGTGGAGAGGAGTATAGCGTCTTGTAATACTAGACGATGGTTTGTGCAGTCTCGGGAAGGGATTGTCTGAAGCAGCCTGCGTCGTACCTAACCTCAGGGACAATCCTATTCGCTTGCTGATGGGAAGTCAACCAGTAGAGCATCTTTCCATTCTTGTATACCCAGCCATATATTTTAGCCATCACCAAAGGTGTTTGGCTACCTCAAGGGTGTGCAAGCGAATATCTTTCCAGATGAGAGCTAACTGCAGCGAGACTTCCTCCTGGGGGTTCAGTCCCAAGCTCTGCTCCAGGCAGAGAGTGCAGGCTTTTAAATGAGCAATGAGAGAGGAGCGCTCGCACTCTCAGGTTCTAATATAACATTTAGCATACCCACGTATTGTCGCTTTGCTGGCTGCCCAAAGGGTGCCATACCCATCGTTGTTGGAAAAGTCGGTCTGAAGCTACGTACCCAACGCCTGAACAAAAGAGTTATCCTGAAAGTACCATGCATTTGTACGCCACATAGGGCGCAGTCCAGACGGAGATTGTCCACGATGAAGGAGCAGAGGCGAGTGGTCTGAGATACCGCGCAATAATATTTGTACATGATTCACTAATTGACAATCTGGGGCAGGTAACAAAATTAGGTCTATGCAAGAGTGGGTGTGGTGGGCTGCATACATGTGGGTGAACTGGTGGAGCCCAGGATGCCAAAACCTCCAAGCGTCACAAAGCCCTAAAGCCTCTACCCAGTCTGTAAGGTGGCGGGCCCCGGTGCGTATTGAAACAGTAGGAGTGCCCGTACTATCTAGGGCAGGGTCTAAGACTGCCCCATATATTGTAAGTCCCTGAGGGAGGCGTGCCAGGAGTTTTGTGAGATCATTAAGGCACAGCGGTAGGGACGCGGGTGGAACATACACACTTATTAAAACAGTCATACGTCCCTCCCTTGTACCTTCTAAAGTGATAAAGCGTCCCTGCAGGTCACGTGTTACGTTGAAGATCACAATGGGAAAGGAGTGACGCAGAAGGATAGCCACCCCTCTCGCACCCCAGGCGTACCCCACATGGAAAACCCTGTCATATCCCTTACGGGCCAGGAAGGGACAGCGCTCACCTAGGAGATGAGCCTCCGGAAGCAGAAGGACATCTGGGAGGTGGTGGTGGGCAAACGTGAAGATTGCGGCTCGTTTCACCCAGTCTAACAGCCCATTAACATTCCATGACAAGATCTGGAAGGCCATGCGCTGGGGGTATTGAAAGCATGGTCCGTGGGGGGAGCCCTCAGAGCCCGACCCTCAAGGTCGAAAATTGCGACAGGTATGGTGTCTACTGAACAAGGTGAGTAGTCAAAGCCCCATGACTGTAGTCACAATTATTACGGTAGTATGTGCCAAAACCTAGAAGGGAGAGAAACAGGTGAGCAAGAAACAACATAATGCAGAACAACCCCACCCCCCAACTCCCACCCCTCGCCACACTTCTACCCTATAAGCATCTGTTGCCCAATAACAGTAGAACAAAACAAAAACCAATATGCGCCACATTACAAAGTCGTCAAGACAAAAGGGGGAGGACTCCATCATTGAAAACATTGGTAAGACAGCTGCCGCCATCCATGGATAGTCGAGGACCATCCGGGTCTCAGATATGTACTTGTGTATACATCCTCATCCCGGCCAACCGGGGATGTAGGAGGAGTAGTGCAGCTTGTGAGCAACCCGGCACCAATGCGATCAGAGGGTGGGGCTGCAGGAGAGATCAGAGTCCGTACATAGGGCAGGGGATCCACAGATTGTGACAGGACATGCTTTTCTGCACCCAGGTCCTCATTTTCCACTCTGAGGTGGGGCTCGCCACAGGTTGGTCAGCCAGTTTTAACTGTGTCTGTGGGGGACAGGGAGGCGAGATTGATCTGGCAGTTCCATGCCCTCTCTGGGAGCGAGTACGCCGCCCACAGGGCTCGGGCAGTGTTTGGGATGTCGCAGCAGCAGCATTCCTCCGGCGGTGTGAAGGAGAGGGCGGGGCTCATCCATGCAACAGCCTATCCTCCGTGAGCCACTGCCAAGCAGATTCAGGGTTGTCAAAAAAGTGAGATAATGGAGCCCCATTGCTCTCAATTTTTGCTTGACCTCCAAGTAGGATTGCCTCCGCTGTTGAATCTCCCGGGTATAATCAGGAAACAGGAGGACCTTAGCATCCCCGCAGGAATGGTCTGGGTGTGCTCGAGCTTCTTCAAGGATAGCATCCTTATCGCGGTAGTTCAAAAAGCAGGCGATAACGGGTCGGGGGAAGCCCCCGGAGGTGGTCTAGGAGCCAGGGCCTGCTGTGCCCTCTCAACAGCAAACCAGGAGGACAGACGTATGCTGGGCATCCAGGCTTTGAGCAAGGCCTCTAAGAAGTTTGCCATTTGTTGGGGTTCTGCCCCCACCGTGTTTTCAGAAACTCCAATTACGCAGATGTTGTTACGCCATGAGCTGTACTCTGCGTCTTCGGCGCACATATGAAGTTCCGACATGTGGTTCAGTAAAGCAGAGAGTAGGTTCTTAAGGGCGGCCACCTCGTTCTCAACCATGGATATTCGGAATTCTGCCTCCCTGATCAGGGCGGTGGCGTTACGGAGATCTTGACGCAGCAGTGCCACGTCCATCCTTACCTCACCAACCTTGGCCTCCACTGCTGCCTGTGATGTCTGGATCGCTGGTAGGATGAAGGCAAGCTCAGTAGGTGGGGCGGTGGATTTACCGACATCAGGTGGGCCCACTGGACCGTTGCTTGACTCTGTAGTATATTGATCCATACGCATTTGCAGCGAAGTGACGCAAGAGGATTTGTCCTTCCCCACAGCGGTGAAACAATGGAAGGTGACAGTGTTGGCAGTGCAGGGCTACCTTCTGGGCGCACACCAAAAAACTAAACGGGGCACTTCCAGGAGTTGAGAGCACGAAGGGCAGGTCCGGGGGCCAACACAGAAGCAGAAGGCCTCCAGCACCGCAGCCCTGGAAGGTCCGCAGGAGACAGTTACGACGGGCCCCACCTCTCCCAGCACAGCGCATCAAGCTCCGGGGGGGGGGACTCACCAATCCTGCAGGCAAGAGGCCGAAGGCCCAGACTCTGTATCCAGATAGCGCGCCCCGAGGTCCACCTCCCAACGTCGTGGGCACTCCACCTCAGGTCTGAGTCCTCAACAGAGGCCCAACCAGGTGGAGATTTGGCCGTATGTCTCCGCCGCCTCTCCCCGGAGGGCCAAACACTATTGGGGCTCGCCCTCCCGCCAGATAGACTTCGGATCACTTCAAGGAGGTCCGGGCCCAGGGACACTGCCCCCCCCTCCCCCCCGGGCCCAGTGAGCAGGAAGGACAATGGAGTCACTGGCCTCAGTCCACGGCCCTGGGCCGGGCCATCCTAGTCGTCAACCCGTTCCAGTTCACTGCCAGAAGGAGGAGGTGGAGGGGGAGCCGCAGAGAGTCTTAAGCCCGCGAACGGGCAAGGTCCCTGCTCTGGAGGCTGTGCACCGACTGCAGCGAATTCACCTTGACGGAGAAGCGGGCGCCTCCCTCCACAGAGCTGCCGCAGGCAAGCTCAGGCCTCGGGGCACCGCCCTCCGGGCCCAAGGAGCAGGCAGAACAAGGAAGAGCCATCACTGAGAGTCCTCGGGCCCCCCACCCAGACCGTCAGGCAGTCAGTTATGCCAGCCCCCAGGGGAAGAGGAGAGCGGCGGCAAGTCTCAGGACCAGGGGGGCGGGGGGAGGAGTCCCACCCTGCACCGACCATGCAGCAACTCACCTCGAGGGAGAGGCAGGCGAGCCCCAACCACAGAGCCGCTGCCCTGGATCCAGCATCCCCCCTCAACAGGCCTCATAGGTGGGCCCGCCCGGGCCGTCAGGCAGTCCAGTGTGTGGTGTTGTGGTGGCCGTGGCAGGTCTCAGGCCCGCGGAGGGGAGGGAGGGGATTCCTGCTCTGGAGGCCCTGCACCAACCGTGCAGCGACTCACCTCGACAGAGAGGTGGGCGAGCACCAATCACTGAGCCGCCGCCCTGGTCCCTCCCAACGGGCATCACAGGTGGCCCCACCCGGGCCGTCAGGCAGTCCGTTGTGCTGTGTTGGCCAGGGCTCCAAGGGGGAGAGGGGAGCTGTGGCGAGTCTTAGGCCTGCGGGGAGATGGGAATCCTGCCCCTGCACCGACCGTGCAGCGACTCACCTTGACGGAGAGGCGGGCGAGCCCCAACCTCAGAGCCGCCGCCCTGGATCCGGCGTCCCCTTCCCATCAGGCGTCACAGGTGGCCCCACCGCCGGGCAGACCCCGCCTTCCCTGGCAGTGCGTCTCATCAGCCAGGCGAAACGCGGGTCTCCTCCACCAGCGCCACAGGAGCACCCCGGAAACAGAGTGGGCTGCGTGTCACCCAGCAACTCCAGCTCCAGAGGTCAGGGCCCACTACCGGCCTCACTGCATCTCCGAGCACACCACCCACAATGGAGGCCCACCTCCGGCCTAGAGGTCGCTGAGTCACGGGCACTATCCTCCGCAGCCAGGGAGGAGCAGTAGATGGCGGCAAAAAGTCTAGATTACTGATGGATGGTAGGAGTCTTCTGAAAACTAATTTTAATACTAAGATCTCCCTGATCCATTTCTAGAGATTCTTCCCTCCCCATCTCTCCTTTACTCATCCCAAACCTCCTCCTGATAATATGATACCCCAATAAACACTTTCTAGACCAGAGGTCTTCAAACTGTGGGGCGCGCCCCCCTGGGGGGGGTCGTGGATGGGTTCCCAGGTCGGCGCAAAGGCCTCTGCAAGTACATGTAAATGAAGATGGCCTGGAAGTGCGGCAATGTTTATTTGCTGCATTTCCAGGCTGTCTTCATTTATGTGGGGCCGGAGGTCAGTGAGTGAGCTGCTGGGGGCTCGGCTGGGCAGTGTCTGGAGTCTTATCTCCAGCACCCCGAGTTTTTCACAGGTCTTTAAAGACCATTTGCATACCTTTGTAAACTGGTTACAGAGGCTTAGTTTTTTTTCTGTTTCCAGTACCTCCTGGGCCCCCACTCTGCCTATTCCTTACATTTGTATTTTACATTTACTGCTGTAGTGTGAAAATGCATTTCATGTAAAGGAATATAAAGTAGGGTTGACAATAGAAAAAATGCCAGCCATGTATGTTTAAAGAGCCTGCAAAGACCTTGTCTTGACACTAAATAGGGTTATAAATAAAAAAGTATTTATTCATATGTAATGTGACCTTTCTGTCTGTTCCCTTTAATTATCAGTCATGAATCATTCAGGCCGCCCTAGAACACAATTAAAAGTGCTTTCTATTTATATTTGCTGTTTGAAGTATGCACAGATAAGTGCTGAAAATAGGGCTTTAGGTGACTGTTTATTTTTGTACCGTCTGGGACATCAGAATAATGAGCTGACAATCCTAATCATAAAACTGGAAGTTTGTTGCAGGATCAGCACATTATTTATTTCCTTCACCCTCGATCCCCGTTTAATGCCATAATAGCAATAGTTTAACTTATATCTGAAACCCTCGCCGCCGTCAAAAACATGCTGATTTACTTCAAGTGTCTGGGAATGCACCCTGGATTCAGACAACTCACTCCTCATTCTCACCCTTCACTTTCACGCTCACCCTGCACTCGCAGTGCATAGTTATGGATTTCCCGCATTTGCCACATAATCCATCATCTGCTGCATAATTTGCAGTTTTTAAAAAAAAATTGTTTCTGGCTCAAACGGTTCAAAAGTTTCTGAAAATGCAGCAACACATGCTACCTCGCAGTAGAAGGCCCTTTCTAAAGGTTGACTGGTCACCTTTCTGTTGCTTAGTGCTATATGTGGGTGTTAATGTGGTACTATGAGGGGCAATAAAAGCCAGGACAGTGTTAACAAGTGTAAAAATAGCAAAATAATGCAGTAAAGCTATCACAAAATATGCAGCATTAAGCAGCATAATTCACCTTTCCTTGCTGCAGAATTTAGTCAACCATGCTGCATAATTTGGCCTTCTCCTGCCGCATAATTCCAATGGCCCTGTTTATAGTGCTATGAGGTCCCAGCCTGTGGCAGAAAGCAGTGTGAATATGCAAGTCATTATTTTAAAACAGTATTTACTTACTCTAAGCTAGGCTGCTGCAAAATGATGCAGTGATTGAGATAAAACAAGTTCTTACAAAATATACTTTTAGTAATAAGTAATCAAACTGTATCTAATGCAGACATTTTTGTAAGTGTCTCCACTATTCCAGATCTCAGCTGATAACACCCTTACATTACATCTCAAAAAGAATAGATCCTTGCCACCATGAAGCTTTAAGCAGAGCCACTGGAATTATTCAGCAGAAGAGGACAACATTATGTGGCAGGTTTGACTAAATTATGCAGCATGAAAAGGTAAATTATGCGGCACAATGCGCCACATTTTGTGGTAAGCATTACTTCATTATTTTGTCATTTTAACTCAAGGTAACGCTGTCGGGGGAAATATTTCACCTCATTAGTACCAGTTTAAAACCCAAATACAGCAGTAAGCAACTACAAGATTACCAGTCAATCTTTGCAAAGGGCCTTCCACTGCTCCGGAACACTTTGTCATGCTTTAAGTAACTTTTGTTCCGTTTGAGCTAGAATCAAGTTTTTTTTGTTGAAATCTGCAGATTATGTAGCAAATGCAGTAAACTGATAATTATGTGGAAAACGCTGCTGCTGCAGAAACTCATAATTCCAGTGGCCCTGGCTTTAAGTGACTCAATCAATTAATGGCTGGTAAGAAGGCTGGTTTCTTTTTTTAACTTTCTGCACTACCACCCCACCCATCGATTTCAGGCAGAGGCATCTCAATGTCAGTATTAACCATTCAGGGGCATCGTGAAAGCTGAGTCCGTGGGGTGGCAGGTAGAAGGCCAGTAGGGTTGCATTCAGATGCAGAGCCCTAATCCTCTCGATCCCTGGGGCCTCACAGTAATGGTCTAGGAGACAGAGGAAAGGAGCGAGATTCATAGATATTGTCAAAGAGAAGGCCCAGAATAGGGAGCACTGTATGCGGACTCATTTTTGTGTTTACAAATGGCCAGAGACAGCTTCTTCAGAGAGATACCCAAAAGAAGGGGACAAATTAAGTGGGTTTTTTTTTTTTAAAGGGACATTCATTAGTGAAGCTGGTACTGCTGCCAAGTGTGTAAGTGGCCACTGCTGGTTATTATTAAGGAAGCAGATGCAGCAGGACCGGGGCCCAGGGATTTGAGGGGCCCACTGCATCACAGTTATGAGTGTCTACCTTTAAAAAAGGGGCATCGGACCTTATTTTCCTTTCAATCATTAGGACCAAGGTGATGATCCGTCATGGTGGGGAACATGTAAAAGATGCAGAGGAGATAGCCTGCTACTCAGGACTGCAGTTATCATTAGCGCAGCAGGTATAGTTGCATTGGGGTCAAAGAGTGTGAGGGGCTCGCAACACCTCAATTATGGGGAGCAGTTTGTTTGGGATAATATCTGTTTTTGTTTGATGCATTTGCTGTTTTATAAGTCTCATATTTAGTGTGGTTCATAACCTATAGAAAAAGTATTCCACCTGGGGCAAGATGGCCGCCGAATGATCTCGGCGTGATCGGTGCCGGCTCTCACCTCTCCCGCGGCACCTAAAGATGTAGAGACTGATGGCATAATATGGGCTTGACTCACCTACTTCGTTTTGGCATACGAGCTTTCCCTCGAGGATATCTGCTGTTGCTGTTGCGGTTAAAAAGGCTTGGTCTGCTCACTTTACTGCATCAGAGGCTGTTTTGGCACGGACAGCAAGCTATGGCCCCCAAGCCAAGCAGAGTGGCCAAAGAGGCCAGAGATGCTACGAAGGATTCTCTATCAGACGCGGGACGAGGCTCAAACCAGGGGCGATGAGGGCCTCAAGCAAAGAAGGGTGATGACAGCGCCACGAGGCAGAGAGAGGCTGGCGTTGCGGGAGGCACTCGCCTCCGGGCTGCTGCGGCCACTGTGGAGGGTTCCTTGCGGCAGCCAACGGTAGCTGAGGCATTTAGATCGGTGGTGGCCTTGAACACTATCTCCGCCGCCTCGAGGGCCTCGGGGGCTCGAAAAAACTCCGGCTTCACGGAGGGTGGCATCGGCGATGATTTGGCAGCCAAAGTGGTGGATGATGTGGTCTCTGATGCAGCGCTCGGGGATGCAAGCCTGGATCTGAGTACTCCCTCATCTCAGTCGGCTGCCGGGTTAACCGCAAAATCTGGAGCGGAGCTGTGCAGCGCTGGGAGTCAGGAGACTGAGGAGAGTGCAGCCGAAAATGCAGAGAGTGGCAGGATCTCTGCGGTGGGTCCGCAATCACATCGTCTTTCAGGGGAGCTGGACGAGACCCTGAGTAGAGAGGAAAGTCTCATGGAAGCCGGGGGTGCTCCTCACAGCTTAATAGCAGCACAATTGTTGATGAGACAGTGGACATTGTGCCTGCATATAGCAAAGATGGAGCTCAGAACAGCAATGGCATTTTGGTTTGTCCCGATATTTCATCAGGTATCCCATCGGGGGGTCAGCTGGATATACGGCTCGATGCACAGCCTGCAACAGCTGATGATGTTGGGGATAAGGCTGGGGATGCTGGGGACAATGCTACTTGTGTCCAAATGGGTATTACTGGTCAGATCACGATGCCATCAGGGTCTAGCGTACCCCTTTTGTCCCCAGAAGGAGATAAGTTTTACTCTCTAAATGATGATTCCGATTCATCTGGGCTCAGCGAGCTTGATGCATCTGATGAGACGGTTTCGGGGGAGTCGTCCACTACCCAAAAAACTCATCGTAGTAGATCCTCCAACTCAAAGCGACAGGCAAGGGCTAAAGCTAGAAACTCGAAGTCAGGTTCTGCTACAGCCCGCAAACTCGAATGGGATTATTCTGCTACAACATTGACCACAAGTATGGCTTATGGGTCTAATCTAGTGGGTAGTGCTCAAGGCGGCTCTAATGGCCCTAATAACTCTGAATCTGCAGCTACCTCACCTACACTAGAGTTATTGTACGCTACTCTTAAGCAGATGCAGGGGGAGGCCAGGCAAGAGAGCCGAAGATCGCTCCAGGCCACTAAAAAACTGCAAGGCGCTATCCGCAAAGTTAATAAGCTGTGCACTGACATGACTGAACGGGTAACTCAGGTGGAAGAAAGAACTGTCGCCCTGGAGGTAGAAGTTGACAAGCTTCAGACATTTAAGGAATCACAGGCAAAACAGTCTGTGGATATTTGCTGGAAGCTTGAAGACTTCGAAAATAGGCAACGGCGAAATAATGTACGGCTACTCGGACTGGCAGAAAATGTGGAGGGAGAGAACATTATGGCTTTTGTCGTCTCTCTGCTGAAAGGCGCTTTCCCTGACCTTGCCCATTGGAATTGGGAGACGGAGATCCAGCGGGCTCACTGCTTCCCATTGTTTAGGAGGACTAATGCTAATAACCAGGGGGAGAGACCTAGAGCAATCTTGATCTATGTTGGGAATTTTCTATTAAGGCAGGCCATTATAGATCGGGCCAGACCAGATTCGAAACGATCTCATGAGGGTCACACTTTCTTCGCTCGGCCTGATTTCTGCCACACTACGGTCGAACGGAGGTGGAGACTCCGACAGCTGATAACGCCCTTTCAGGGGCTGGGTTGTGAGGCTTTTTTGCTATTTCCCGCCCGGCTTAAGGTTATCTCGACTGGGAGGGTGAGAATGTTTTTTTCTGAGATCAAAGCACAAGAATATTTCACTGAGCTTAAGGAAGCAAGGGGGAGGAACGGAATGGGCCGTATCACGCAGGGGGGCTCAACTGCTGATTAATTATTGATGCTGATGTTCATGTGGGCTGTTTATTTAGGCTCTCGGGGCTTGAAGTTCTGGAAGTATATATTTGCTTCGGGCCTAATATGCTTTTATTTGATCATCAGATTTGGCTTTTCGGTATTCGTTACTGATTTATGTAGGCATATGGGGGTGAGATCACATAGGTTCTGGGTGCCTGCGGGGGGGGGGTGGGAGGACTGGCATGGCTCGAGATGCGGGATCGGCTGCCATACATAGGTCATGCTTGACCTATCTGCCTGCAAGGGGTGTAGGGGGGTGTGGGGTTAGGTCTTCCTAACGGGGTAAGGGCACAGCACAGTATTGCACAGTACAACGCGTGAGGGAAGGCATGGAGATGTGTTCTGGGAATCAAAATGTGAGGAGAATGAGTGCAGTGAGATTAGGTTTTGATATACCAAATAGTGATAACACGAAAGGGATTCTGTTGGCCTTGTGTAGGAACTGGAAAAGCATAAGATGATGAGTCTTCGAATAGCTTCAGCTAACGTCTGCGGGCTAAATGATCAAGGCAAAAGGCAAAGGGCGGCCATTCTGTTTAAATCTTTACGAATTGATATATTATGTGTGCAAGAAACTCACATAGAAGGTGTCAGGGGTAGCATCTTGGAACAGCTAGGATATAAGCTCATGGTGAATACCAAACATGGTACCCGCACAAGAGGGGTAGCAATTCTTACCCGTAGGAGTGACATAACGGTTAAAAGAAAGTTAGCTGACAAATGGGGTCGCTGGGCAATAGCCGAATGTTTGGTGGGTGGTGAAGTATTTACAATTTGCTCGGTTTATGGATCGACTGGGGATGACCCTGAGCTTCTTGAATTTCTGGATGCCGAACTAGCAATATGGCCCATGCCGGTGATAGTTTGTGGGGATTTTAATATTAATGGGTTGGGGGTCCGCTGGGGCGCCTCTGGAGGTGGATATCATGGTAGGAAAAGAAGGGTCTCTGCAGCCCTCACGAACTTAATCAGGAATAATGGTCTCACTGATGCTTGGGCTCACCTGAAACCTGAAGACCCTGGCAGCACTTTTTTCTCTGCACCACATAAGGCTATCTCACGACTCGATTACTTTTTTGTGTCACACCATCTTATCTCCAAACTTAGAATAGAGAAATACCCTCGGGTACTTTCGGACCATAATCCATTAGTTTTGACAGTTATAATCCCTCGGGGTGTAAGACTAGAACGGAACTGGACTTTTGAACCGGGGCTCTTATATGATCCAGATTATGTGGCTCATATGAAGGGGTGGATCAAGGAATTCTGGGATTTTAATAGGGAGAGCACAGGTACAGGGATAGTTTGGGATGCTTTTAAAGCAGGGGTCAGAGGGGAAACAATGAGTTATAGTAAGCATCGGCAAAAAAAAGGGGCACAGCAGGAGGAAGAAATCAGAAAAAACTTGATTAAGATAGAAGAGGATCTGGCTACTCCTATTAATATGGGTAGACCAACTGAAGATATATTACTACAGTTGGCCGCAAGTAAGGCTGATGCTGGAGAGCGGATTGCTGTTAAAGCTGCAGAAACCTTTCTGGCAAAAAGAGAGCATTGCCATGAGTTTAATGAGCGGGTGGGACACACACTAGCGGTTAGATTAAGACAAAAGACCACTGCAGGTGTGATATCAGAAATTTTGGATGTTAATGGGAGTATAGTAGTTGATGCCTTAGGGATTCGGGAGGTCTTTCGGCAATATTATCAACGGCTTTACACTAATGAACTCTCAATGACGCCAAGCACAATCCAAGAGTATCTAGATAAGATACCCCTGCAGCGGATGGATGTAACAGATAAGGAGGCACTCGAGGCCGTTTTGACACAAGAGGAGATAATGGCTGCTCTGCAAAGCTTACCATCTAGTAAGGCTGCTGGTCCAGACCTGATTCCATTGGAGTTTTATAAAACTTTTGCAGATATAATAGGTCCTGATTTGACTGAGGTTATTAGGCAAGCTCAAAGGGGCGGATCTGCCCCGGAGTCTTGGGCAGGGGCGGATATCGTAATTTTTTTTAAAAAAGATAAGCCACCGAGGGAGCCAGACTCATATAGGCCAATCACCCTTTTAAATAGCGATGTTAAAAAAAATTCTAAGGCTATGGCAACAAGATTAAATGGTATTATGAGGAAAACAATTCATCCCTGTCAACACGGGTTTATAATCGGTCGGGGAACAACGCAGCATGTCCGCCGTGTAATAACACTCTTTGATGCAATAGAGATCTCGGGGGACCCTATGGCCGCTCTGCTTTTGGATGCTGAGAAGGCATTTGATAGGGTCTCCTGGGAGTTTCTGTGGGAGACTCTGAAATGGTTTGGTTTAGGAGATGGATTTATTAAAGCCATCCAGGGGTTGTATAGAGCTCCTACAGCTTGCTTAAGACTAAATGGGGGCTGTACTGCACCTTTCTTCATTGAGCGCGGAACAAGGCAGGGATGCCCATGCTCTCCCCTCCTATTCGCTATATACATAGATCCCTTAATACGACTGCTGGAGGTCAATAGCGGAATCGAGCCTTTTGTATGTCAGGGTCTGGAATCCAAAGTATTGGCTTATGCGGACGACGTTGCCGTCGTCACTGCAAATCCTGTAACTGCACTCACTGTGGTGGAGACGGTCGCACGGGACTTCGGTAGATTTTCAGGCTATGCACTAAACAAAGCGAAAACACAGATTATTAAGAACAGGCATGCTATTATCACTGACCCGCGAGTAACTGAATCAGCAGTCTATCTTGGTATCACCATCATGCCGGAGTTGGGGAGTTTGGTCGCAAGGAATATCGAACCGGTAATTAGGAAGGCGCGATCTGATTTTGATAGATTTAATAATCTACACGTCATTGGTGGGCCGCTGTAATGTGGTCAAGATGATGTTCTTGCCAAAAATACTTTATCTGTTTAGGGCAATACCGCTTGAATTTGAAAAACACTGGTTCGCAACACTGGAGAATATAGTTAATCGCTTTATATGGGCGCATGGGAAAACGAGGAGGGCCCTTAGGTTTATGTCACTCCCACGGGAAAGTGGGGGTTTTGCTGTTCCTGATTTTAAAATGTATTATTGGGCAGCGGCTCTCCAGTATATGAGTATATTATTTGGTGCATCCCCTGCCGAACCTGCGGAAGAAGTAGGGCTCCCTGATGTATACAAGCTATTGCTCGGGGATCAAGCTGTGAATTGTTTTATGAAATTTAGTGAGCCTAGTTATTACAAGAAGACGAAATTCAAGACACTATTGGCTGCCTTTAAAATCTGGGCGGCACTCAAAAAAAAGGTTGGTCTTGGGAGGATTAACTATTATACCCTGCTTTATAAAAACCCTACGTTTCCTGAAATATTTTCTGACGGGATTATGGCGGAGTGGGCAGAGCGGGGGGTTCGGAAGGTCGGGGATCTAATGCAGAGGGAAGGCTTTCGTCAGTTTTGTGATATCCAGATAGAATATGGGTTGGATAGGTGTAATTATTTCAAATTCTTGCAGCTACGAAGTTTTTTTAACAAGAAGGTGGGCGGGTCAAATGGGTTTAGTAAAATTAAAATCATTGATATTATTAGAGACAGCAGGCAGTGTGTCATCCGGCTAATATATGCTGAACTAGCTGCGCTTAAACAAGATGATTTGGTTAAGCATGCGGGGAAATGGATGGATCGGGTGGGGGTTAAACCAGAAAGGTTTCTTGACTCTTTAGAATTGGGTCAGACGGTTATGTGCTCGGCAGGGCTTCAAGCACAGCACTATAAGACTGTATTCGCACTTTATTATACCCCGGCAAGAATTGCACAGTGGGGTGGGCAAGTAGGA
Organism: Calotriton arnoldi; assembly: GCA_963921515.1. NCBI lineage: Eukaryota > Metazoa > Chordata > Amphibia > Caudata > Salamandridae > Calotriton > Calotriton arnoldi. The sequence goes on along the minus strand of CAWUFW010000224.1, from coordinate 4,264,977 downwards.
ATTAACTGCCCGCGGTGCGATGCACCCGAGGCTGATCTGGTACACATGTTCGCATCCTGCTCACGCCTTGAAAATGTATTGGGCTCCATCACGAAGTTCTTTGATTTGACACTAGGGCTGAAAGTTACGCTAACCCCTGCTTTGATACTTCTAGGTGTTAGCAATAATGAGGTGCAAGATCCATCCTATCAATTTCTCTTTCTGGCTATGGCCGTAATACGTATAAGTATTGCCTCTACGTGGCTCGACCCGATGCCTCCAACATTTCAGCAGTGGTTGGCGCGGCTACTCTCAATGTTCACTCTGGAAAGAGCTATATATGAGAGAAAGGGTAAAAAAGCGAGATTCTTGGGTCGACGCATCTGAGCTCCTTTAATGAGATGGAAGGCGTCACAGTAGGCTAGGGATCCCTGAACCATACCTCTGAGAAGTATTAGAAAATCTATTTGGTGTGATGGGGGGTTCGCAAATGCTGTAAACTCTGTTGTTTGTAACTTGAATTAACACAAGGTCGAGGTCTCCCTTAACTATATCTAGGAGCTGGTTTTGTTATTGCTTATTTTTGTTTTTGTTGGTATATCAGTTCAGGATGAATCAATGTTTAATTTTTTTTATTATTTTTTGATTGCCAAAACATTATGGTTGTAACCTCACGTTTGAATATGGTATATAAGTCTGTGCTGTTTATTAAATATAAAAACTTGAATAAAAACATTTAAAAAAAAAAAAGTATTCCTGAAATCATCTCATAAGCCCCGCTCCCTGCACGCAGCCATGTCCCTCCCTCTCCCCCAATCCTTGCCATAAAGTTTTGGAGGGGGGCTCGACCTCAAAACATTTTGCTTAGAGGGGGCTCAGAGTAAAAAAGTTTGAAGACCTCTGTTCCAGACTCTTCCCTCTTCTATCCCTTCACTATTCTTTTCAATCCAGCTAACAGACTCACATGTCCACCAACCAAATTATCTCATATTTCCCTATACTAATTCAACACTAATCCTTTTTGGGTTCCGGAGTAACGTGCTATTCGCTAAAAAGCACTTCGACACCTTAACAGTGGTAGTAGGCGCTTTATATATACAATTACAACCACCTACCCAACTCCCATCCCTCCCTACCTTATCATGCTGCGGTCTTTGAACTGACCGCCATCCCAATTCACGGTATGTCTGTCATCCAAGTGTTACGAATGTTACATTTACACATATTCCTCAGGTGGAGGGGCCTTGCCCCACAGGTCGAAGTCCCTCATCTGCTCCGCCTTGGTGGGGCCAGTCCTGTGGTGATCCCCATTTGCTGTCTCTCTGACATGTGTGTCCTCTGTCTTAAGCCCCTAGACAATTTAATCCACTGTCGTGGGTGTGACCACCAGTGGTGTCGTTTCTCATGTATCATCGCCTGGGATCCCTTCGATGTCACATGATTCATGTGGTTCTGTCGAGAGTTGGCCTTCCTTGTATCAAATTTTGTATTCACCCTTTTAAATGCCTGATGAATAAACATGCTAGTTTTGCACAAGGAAGAAAGCGACAAGACTTGTTATGTACATTACATAGTATAAATACTTGCCAAAGACTTGGCTTTAACTCTGGTTCTGGGCAGCGAGTGAAAAGTCAGGAGCTGCTGTTGCTTAGGCTATGGCCTCCTCCATTCTTCAAAGGGCTTGCCCTATTTAAATACACTTGTTTCCTTTAAAAGTTATGATTTGTACCTTTGATCAATGTTTTACCTGAGCAAAAAGTCAGTTTACTTTAGATACTGATCCGCCACTCTCCTGAAAGTATCCCTAACTCTTGGTCCCACGCTTAAATGATAAGTACTTGACTTAGATGGCACAATGATATTTCTGCAACTCATTGGGATAAATGTAAATTTCCATGGATAATGAGAGGAAGACTCGCACAAAGTGCCAAAATTCCCTTCCTCCTTTGATGTATTGTCTCAGTAATTCGGCGGCACATCTATACATATAGGTACTGGAAGGATACCTCTGCCTACAGGCAGCTGCACTTGGAGATGCTGGATAGACTTCTCCAGGGAACTGTGACTTCAGGACCTTGAGGTTTTATAGTCCATAGGACAACATCAAGCATTCATTAATGTGCTAAATGGAAGATTGAATTGTCTTGACTGCATTCTGACCCTACAATGGCACCCTACCTGTGATACTTTCTATGATTCCAAAGGCACTTAACCATGCATTCATTTTTTATGTGGTACTCTGAAACATAATGTTTGCTCTTGCCTTGGTAGGTGGAGAGAACATTATAAATATATTCTTTTTGTAATTCTTCCTTTGAAATACTGAACTGATCTTATCCTAAGTATTGTTATCTGTTATGAAAAGGAGTTTGGCATATGGTTCAGTCAGTATTAGATTAGGTAACCTGGTTTGCAGCGATCTGGCAATGTGGCCAGCTCAAATCTGTGGTGGGGGCTACTGACAGGGCTAGAATTTGAATTGGAGAACATCAGGGAAGACGTTTCTTTAAAACAATGTGGTGCAGAGTCTGGAGTTTTTATAGAATGGTGGCTGTTCTCAGATTGATTAAACCCAAGACACAGGCTAGCTATATTTACTTCAGGTATGCAGGTATTCAAACAATTAAATCAGGGTTCTTCTTTTTAAGGATGCTGGACCTTCACCCACCTAGGCGGCATGCTTCATCACAGGGCCCGCCCCTCATACTGGATAAGTTTGGTTTAGCCAGAGTGGGCTCCTAGGTAGGAGCTCTCTGCAGGAGATTTGGAGAATCCTCATTCTTTGGGTAGAAGTCTATTACTGATATTTGGACCTTTCTTTACTTAAAACCCCTTGTAGAATATAAATCAAGGGACTGCTGGGATCTCTGTGTATGGGATAAAAATACCTGGTGGCAGACCAAACTACTTTATTGCAGCCTCCCCGTGGCATGGTTAAAAAACTTAGTGGAACACCAGGAGTAGTTATTATCCCATGTTTTCATATTCTGGCCGACATGTTTCAGCCAATCTAAGAGCCCCATCTGAGGTCTGTGGATGTCCTCAAGACCCTTGGTTATTATACATCGACCACTACATTTCCTTGAAGATGTGTGTGTGTGGAGTGGTATCTAAGAGGGGTGTGTTTTTGAATAAAAAAATAAATCATAAATAGAGGGAGGATGTATCATAAATCATCTATAGTATTTTCTCCCCACTTCTCCTAAGTGGTTTAATCTTTCTTGTTAGGAGAAACACGTCACTGTCCTGATCCTACACATTAAGCACCTCACTACACTCCACAAATGCCTTAAAAAGCATTTGTTCTCCTAATCTACAACCCCCGCACCACAGCCCTACTACATTCTTTGGTCCTGTACCCCTCATCCCTGCTGGGCTCTGCCACATCTCAGGGTGGCACCAAACCACAACATACTACACCACATGATACCATCTAAAATGACGTTACTCTGTAACACACCACAACAAACTCAATGCAAAGTAGTTAATTGCCCTTTAAAATAAATCTTTTCTCTTTTTCTGCCTTTCTCTTATGGATACCACAATACATTACTGACATGACTTTGGGCCTTCTTTAGAGTTGGGTGGATGGCATACTCCATCGAAATATGACAGATTTCCCATCTTCTTATTACAAGTACCAGAGTCTACAATGCACTTGTAATATGACAGACCGGACATCCACCGCATTAGTGACAGAGTATCCCGTCCTCCAGACAACAAATAAGGCCCTTTGTCTTGCAAGTATACTTTGTTACTACTTTTGAGAAAATGTTTTGTTCCATAAGGAAGCTGTGCTTCTGCCCCATGTTGGCACAAGCCATTTTCTGACAATTTTCTCAATAAATTGTGGCATCTTGGACTAGGAACAATCACTGATGTCTATTATTTAATACCTGTGTGAAATGAGAGCAAGATGAGCAATTCAGATTTTGTATCCTAACTGATTTTTTATGGGCATTTACCATCACAGAGTTTCTGGGGAGCTTTCTTGAAAGTTAAGTCACAGTATAACCACCCTAAGATAAGTGCGGTCTTATTGCAATTACCACTGCTAATCTGCAAGTTCACAGTGAAGGTCAGAGGCACGTGCCCAATGATCAAGGTGGTGTCATCTGAATATTTTGCGGCGGAATATATGGAGAATGTGTGTTGATGTCTGGCTGGCTAACCATGAGCACCGCTTTGTGAACATGCAGGAACACAAATCAGGAAGGCAGACCTTAGTGTTGAGGAAAAGACATATTGGAAATAATTTTTAGTTCTCGCCTGGACAGCCCGTGTGCTGTTGCTTGCGACGATCTATTGTTTCTCAAAAAAAAAAAAACCTCTAAAAAGTGGCATTTAGCCCGCCCATTGCTTAGCACTGATTTTCTTCATTGTCAATCTTATTTTCTTCCTTTTTGGTTGGTGAGCGAGTGTCAGCGCATGTCAGCTTCACTTCATCTCCATGTGTTTGTTATCTTCCTGCAGCCCGGGCCAAGATTTTATTGATTTCCTGATTAATGTTCTTCCTTGCTGCTTGTGCTCGGTTGTGCAAATTTTTATATTTTTTTTGCTTTTGCTTGCAAGACACCTTGAAACCATACAGTTGAAGCTCGTGCTTCCTGGTATTTTCAAGAGCTCGATGCAAACAACTAGCATTAACAGAACTTTGTAGCATGTGACCAATTTCCGAAACATACATTTTGGCTGCCATTAACATTTATTGAAGATGAAGCTGTAAACCTACTCCCTTTATTTAAGAATGTTTCCATACTGTATGTGTTTTTCTGTATTAATGTTTACCGTTGTGTCAAATGTACTTATTTGTTGGTTACCACTTTTAGAATTCAGAGAATGTTTTAATCATCGTCAAATATGCGGGGTGTTCAAAAGGTTTGTTTTTCACCTTTACCTCTACCCATTTCTGAACCCTCAAGCCACCCTCATCTCCCTTTCCTTCTACCCACAATGAAACCTCAAATCACCCTCACCTCCCTTTACCTCTAATCACCCATATAACCCTCAAGTCACCTTCACCTCCCTTTACCTCTACCCACCCCTGAGCCCTCAAGTCACCCTTGCCTTTCTTTATCTCTACCCACCGAACCCTAAAATCACCCTTATCTTCTTTTAGCTCTACCCGCCCGTGAGCCCTCAAGTCATCCTCACCTACCTTTACCTCTACTCACCCCTCAACCCTAAAATCACCCTTTCCTCACTTTAACCCTACCCACCACAAACCCTAAATTCACCCTTACCTCCCTTTATCTGTGCCCACCTGAACCCTAAATTCAGCCTTGCCTCCTTTTACCTTTACCCTGCCCCAACCCTAAAATCACCCTCACCTCCTTTTACCTTTACCTACCCTCGAACCCTAAAATCACCTCTGATCCCCTTTACTTCTACCTACCCCGAACCCTCAAGATATCTTCACCTCCCTTTATCTCTACCCACCCCTGAACCCTCAATTCACCCTCACCTCCCTGTACCTCTACCTGTCCCTGAATGCTCAAGTCGCCTTCACCCCCTTTTACCTATACTCACCCCTGAACCCTCAAGATGCCCTCACCTCCCTTTATCTCTACCCACCCCTGAACCCTCAAGTCACCCTCACCCCCTTTACATCTACCCACCCAAACCCTAAAATCACCCTTATCTCTCTTTGCCTCTACCTACCCCTAGCCCTCATCATCCTCACCTACCTTTACCTCTACTCATCCCTCAACCCTAAATTACCCTTACCTCCCTTTACCTCTACCCACCTGAATCCTAAATTTACCCTTACCTCCCTTTACCTGTACCAACCTGAACCCTGAATTCAGCCTTACCTTTCTTTACCTCTACCCTCACCAACCCTAAGATCACCCTCACCTCCTTTTACCTTTGCCACCCTTGAATCCTAAAATCACCCCGTCTTCACTTACCTCTTCCTACCCCCAAGCCCTCAAGGTATCCTCACCTCGTTTACCTCTAACCACCCCTGAACTCCCAAGTCACCCTTGCATCCCTTCACCTCTTCCCACCCCTCACATCTCAATTCACCCTCACTTCCCTTTACCTCTACCCACCCCTGAGCCCTCAAGTCACCCTCACCTCCCTTTACCTCTACCAACATCTGGAGCCCTCAAGTCACCCTCTCCTCCCTTTACCTCCATCCACCCTTGTACTCTCTAGTCATTCTCGCTTCCCTTTACCTCTACCCACCCCAGAACCATAAAGTCACCATTACCTTCTTTTACCTCTATCCATCCATAAACCCTAAAATCATGTTAAAAAAAAATAACATAAAAACAATAATTTAAAAAAATGCTTACCTGTGCTGTAAAATACTGTGTGGTAAAAGTACCAATACTTACCTGTGTGGTAAAGACTGTGTCATAAAGGTCCAGTATGGTAAAAGCAGTTTCCCATCAGGCAGTACACATCTCTGCCCCTATCTTAAACACTCTTCTACCTTCACCCTAGCACCCCTAAATGTTTAGGGGTCACTGACTGTTGTTTTATCACTATGTTTGGTGGGCACCTTCGTCTCTTTGACAGTTTGCCCACTACCTCCCTTTCTATCCCCCAAACCCTATACTTTAGGTCTTGCCTGAGAAAGCACATGTGCTGTTGCTTGCAAGACATTTTGTTTACTTACAGGTAGCATAGAGCCCGCCCATTGCTTACCACTGATTGGCTTCATCGTCACTCTAATTTCCGTGCTTCTCTTTGGTCAGTGAGTGCCAGCTTCACTTCCTCTTCATGCGTTTGCCAGCCCCTACCGTGGAGCAGGCCCAAGTTCTGCTACCCTCGGCCAGTGTCCTTGCACTACTTGCCACTTTCAGAGGTACTTTTGTTTTCTCTTTAATTGCACCCCTTTCTTCTCTCTCCCCTCCCGCATTGTTGCTTGCCTTACCACCCCACTCTCCTCCTGCAATGTTGCTTGTCCATTCTGCCCCACCACTCCCCTATTGTTGCTCAGCTCCTCCCCCCACCCTCTCCCCTTTCGTTGCTTGCCCCTTCCCGTCCCGCCAGAAAAAAGCACCCAAAAGTCACTCCAGCAGGTTTCAAGATGCTACAAAGATGCAGACGGTGCTGCACTCCCTGCTCTGCATGACCTATTTGGTGCTGTCTTCCTGCAGGTCCAATGCAGCAAACTTCAGCTCGGACGTAAAATAATTGAGCGTTTTTTGGGGAATGCAGATTTTAATCCCATACTAAGAAAACATATCACTGTCCCTCACAGTCAGTTCTGGCTGCATCATAGCGCTTTTTTTTTCTAACTTTCAGCCATGGTGCTCAGCATCCACATTGCTGTACAACATGGCTAAAAGAAATTGACAATGTTAAAATGCGCTTTCATTGGCGAGATGGATTGGCTTTGCCAATGCTTGTTTACTTTGTTTTATGTACCGAGGGAAAAAACCTAAAGCTCTTCTAGTCCAGGTCGTGGTTGCTGCAGCTCAGAGAAGCACGGCGACTAAGAGTCATCGAAGGCCCTTTTCAAGGAAGGCTGGGCAAGATCATCAATCAGTTCATTCCACTCTAAACCTACAACATCTGAGCTCCCACGTCAGAGCTGCTGGTTAAGCAACAACTGAACTGAAATATATGAAACAACATGTCAGAGGCATAAGGTGATCTTCACCCCAAGTGATAGGACACAGTGCCAATGCAGATCTCCAATGGATGGGCACAAGAGGTTTCTGAGGACTTTGGGGGTTTGGTGGAATTCCCAACTCGCTAAATCAGCAGGAAGCTCCCGCCAAAAGGGATTGAGTATATTCAGCCCCAGCCCGAACCCAAACAGGATTTCACGCTTGCACGGCTGTGATACAATTTTTGAGAGACGTCAGCCTCAGGGGCGTAACGCTGGGGCTTCAGTGGTACCTCCATTCACCGCAAGGCCAATAAATATCTGTGAGATACGAGAGACTTAGGGGCTAGAACAGCCGACTTTGAAGCTAAGGAACAGGGTTCGAGTCTTGGTGGCAGGCTCAAACATCCTGTGATTCTGGGCAGTTTACCTAATTTCCCCCTGCCTAAAAATAAATGTGTCCATCTGCACAGTGCTGGTGACTGGAGCTTGGCTGCCTGTGGGGCTCTCAGTAGCTCCATTGTGAGGAGTACTGCCGGCTGGAGCTTGGCTGCCTATGGGACACTCAGTACCTCCATTGTGTGGGGTGCTGGTGACTAGAACTTGGCTGCCTGTGGGGCATGTCTGTACCTCCATTGTGTGCAGTGCTGGTGACTGGAGCTTGGCTGCCTGTGAAGCTGGTCAGTACCTCCATTGTGTGGGGTGCTGGTGGCTGGAGCTTCTCTGCCTGTGGGACACTCAGTCCCTCCATTGTGTGCAGTGCTGGTGACTGGAGCTTCTCTGCCTGTGGGACTCTCAGTCCCTCCATTGTGTGCAGTGCTGGTGACTGGAGCTTGACTGCCTGTGGGACACTCAGTACCTCCAATTGTGGGCTGCTGTTGGCTGCAACTTGGCTAAAGGATTTCTAAATCCTTCCCTCTTCTATCCCTCCACTATCCTTTTCAATCTGAATAACAGACTAACATATCCACCACTCAAATTACTTTCATATTTCACTATACTAATTCACCACGAATACTTTATGGGTTCCGGAGTAGCCTGCTACTCACGGAAAAAGCGCTTCAACACCCCATCAGGGGTAGCAAGCGCTATATAAATGCAAAGCTTTTTCCCTTTTCTATCCCTCCACTATCCTTCTCAATCCAAATAACTGACTAACATATCCACCACTCAAATACTTTCATATTTCACTATGCTAATTCACCACTAATCCTTTATGGGTTCCGGAGTAGCGTGCTACTCGCCGAAAAAGCACTTCAACACCCCATTAGGAGTAGCAAGGTCTATATAAATGCAAACCTTTTTCCCTCTTCTATCCTTCTCAATCCAAATAACTTAGTAATATATCCACCACTCAAATTACTTTCATATTTCACTATACTAATTCACCAATTATCCTTTATGGGTTCCGGAGTAGCGTGCTACTCACAAAAAAAGCGCTTTGACGCCTCATCAGGGTTAGTAAGCGCTATATAAATGCATACCTTTTTCCCACTTCTATCCCTCCACTAGCCTTCTCAGTCCAAATAACTGACTAACATATCCACCACTCAAATTGCTTTCATATTTCGCAATACTAATACACCATTAATCCTTTATGGGTTCCTGAGTAGCGTGCTACGCACCGAAAAAGCGCTTCGACGCCTCGTCTGGGGTAGTAAGCGCTATATAAATGCAATTACAATACAATTACAATACTATGCAACTGGTGCTCATGTAATGCGCTCCGATACCTTCGGTTCGAGTTTGCGCTACATAAAACTGCAACAACAAAAAAGTACTGCAGGGGGCCCATTATTTTGCTTTACGCCACTGGTCGGCCTTCACCCGGCGCAGCCTCTCTTACACTGTTACTGGCGTTACTGTGCTTGGAAACACTGGAGCTAATGCATCCCTCGGCGTGAAAATCTGCAACACGTCTTTAAGGAGTTACTTACAGCAGGAAGTCGTATTAGTAAATTGTGGGCCACTCTTCACTCTAACACAAAGAAGATACTTTGATTACACGGTTCAATGATGGATACATACTGTCTGGTTAGAAAAACAAGTGGAATTCAGTGCAGGACCTCAGTTACAGGAACATTGTTTCATTGGCAACGCCTGTCTCCTGCCAACTGAAAACCAAGACGGAATGACGTCAGATCGCACCTGCACTAGCTGGCTTCAGGCCGCTTCACCAGTCAGCTGTGTGTTATCTTCTCGCATAGCTCCCATAACCCTCCTCTATTCATTAAAGGGCCCTCATGCCAGTGGGCTCGTAAATCCCCTTTTTGGTCGCCTTTGGCAACCATGTCTACCTGCAAGAGGAAAGTGGGGAGGCGGGGACAGGTGAGCAGCTGCAGGGCCCGGCCCCCACCGCCCCCCAACAACCACATCTCATGACTCTCAGCGATAAGCGGAGAGGGGCTCTTTCATCTAGCGGGCTCGATCTCGAGGCGCCCGGGGACCCCATAATTTAGCGCGGTAAGAGTTAGCGGGACACTAATCCTATGCTTTATCGGGCAGGCGGCCGCGGCGTGAGGACGCGCGCGCGCGGGGAGCCATCTTTCAGCCAGGCGGCCTCACCTGACAACTCCATTAGGCCCAGGCGGCTGCGGGGCAGGAACGGCGGCCGAGGAAGAACGCGGCAGTAAAGCAGCCATATTTATTCACCGGCCCTCTCGGTTGGAAACCTTAGATCGGAGCCTGCCGTGCCCAGGGCACGTGTGAACTCCATTACATTTCTCTATCTTTCATTGCTCTCTTTTTTAACATCTTCATGATGCAGGCCGGCCTAGGCTGGCAGCGACCACCCCTGGTTTCTTTCCTGGGGCACTCCTGGGTTGCCATGCCAACGTGACTCCTTACCCTTCGGATCGGATGGCTCATTCAGTTATTTATGCCTACAGTTAGGCCTATGCGGCCCCCTTTCATCCTGTCGCTCTCTCTCTCTATCTGCATCTCCCTCCCCCCTTGCGCCCCCCTGCCCTTACCCATCTGTATTCTCTCTACCGCCCTTAAATTCATGTCCTCTTCTAATTCATATCCCTTCATGCCTCTTTGACTGCTTCTCTTTTTGTTTCGCATTGAACCACCTTTCCCTGTGTATAGAAGAATAATGCATCTTTCAGTAAGTGTTATGTCTTATTTTTTACTTTCGCCTAATTAAATATCGTTCTTTCCAATGCAAGTCATTTTGGAAATATAATTCTCCCTCTCTGGGCCCCCCTACACCTGCCTACCCCCTCAGTCTCTTTCTCTGCCTCTCTGTCTCCTCCACCACCCCACTCTCTTGATTTCCTTCCACCTTGTCAGGTCAGCAGTGTGAGCATAGGGCTCCTCGACATACGTCAGAGGACTGAATATATGCCAAGATAAATCATAGTTCCAGGAACAGACAGCTCAATGGAAGTCAAGAAGCTTTGGGAATCGAGCCTTAGGGCATTGATAGGGAAGCGAGTTGATTGTTTTGAGATTTCCATGGAACTAATGGGGGGATATGTCTGTCACTTGAGTTCCTTTATTTATTCAGTGTTTCAAGTCCCATTTAACAAATGGTTTGGTCTATAGGTATACTCTAATGAGTATACCTCTAACACTCCAGCTCCAGTTTTCAAAGGCTCAGATGTGGAATATCGGGTACGCGTATTATCCGGTTCCAGGCAAAAGAATCATTGAGCAGATGATTTTCAGCCCTCCCTTAAGGTTGAGGTCTACAGACACCCATCAAAATGACATAATGTTTCAGATTGAGTCAATACAGTCAAATGTAAAATTGGGGTCACGTAATGCTTATACCAAGGGACTTCAATGTACATTGTACAGTAACAAATGTTCACTGTCGAACATCTGATGACTCTGCCTTCAAGAGACAATAATTTGATTGAAATACTAAATTAAGTCAGCTCGCTCCTAATGGTAAGTGATTATCTCAGCCTCCGTGTAGATCTGCTGGTGGACATACACTCCTTTTTAGGTCTGGCCTACCAGAACAACGCACGTCTGCCCATTGCTTACAATTGGTTGGCTTTATTGTCACTCTCATTTGCTTGCTTTTATTCGTTCCCTTGTGTGGGATTTCCAACCTTTTCTTGTGTTTGTCCCTCCCTAGAGAATATCCTCATTACTTGTGTCCTTAAACTGCTTACTTCTCAGAAACTACTTTTTCCGTTTTGGTTAATCACTCCTTGAGAGTGCTTTTGTTTTCCAGCTGTCTTCCTTGTGTACTTCTCTTCAACTCCGCCATGCTCTGTGTTACTTTCTCTTGACCATATGCTTCTCCCCCTCCCCATTTCATAGTGTCATTGCCCTCATGTTCATCTCCCCTACCTTGCTTTCTCGTTTGGGTGCTTCTACCTTGAATGCTGCTTTCCCTCCCACACCCCACTACTCGTTGCTGCCCCATCCCACCCTCCCGCTCTCCATTGCTTCCCCCTCCCACCCTCCCACTCTCTATTGTTTCCCCCTCCTATCCTCCCGCTCTCCATTGCTTCCCCCTCTTCATTGCTCCCCTCCACCCTCCTGCTCCCTATTGCTGCCACTCCCACCCTCCTGATCTCTGATACTGCCAATTCTTACACTCCCTGTTGCTGCCACAGCTTTAAAAGTGATTTTGCGCTACTTGCATTTTTAATTTATTTATCAATCCATCTCGGGTTGGTAAGTAAATAAATGGCACCCATGTCATATTGTAGGCATGCATGCTTAATATGGCATGCGTGCACCTACAAGATAATGTAGCCATGTCATCAAACCTTTTTATTTATGCTTTTCGCAATGTGGCACAGAATATTGTTGAGGCTGTACAGCATTCAAAAGTGTACAAAAAAGTGATGGACGGAATGCCTGAGTTAATCTCAGCCACTGTTAATTACTCAATGCAGCATCCCAGTCCCTTGTTATTATAAGGACGAAACCGGTCCTGGGTTGCTTGTGATCCTTGTTACAGAGGACTTGGCCTGGCAGTTCGGCATGGACTATTCCCATTGGAGCAGGGTCAAGGCTGATTTGCACATGGCTGAGTCCAAACTGAGGAGGCACGGTGTGCAAAATAAGGATGGACTGGGATACGGCCCCAAGTAATTACCAGTGGCTGAGATTAATTCAAGCATTCCATCGACCTCTTTTTGTACACTTTTCTGTATACTTCAGGATGCTGTACAGCATGGTTAAAAGGCATTAGAGAAGATAGTAGGTGCCAAGGTCGAGAACGTTGCCAATGCTTGTTTTAATTCTGCAGCCTACAAGCAGTGATCTGACTTGTATACCTAAATTGATTGATCCTCAGTACTTAAACTACACAAGTAATAGGGATTTCGCATTTTCCTCCAACGCTTACAAATCTCATTCATGCATCAAGTATCAACTTGTTTTGAGCACCTGATTGGCCCAGTCTCTTTGTTACTTATTGAGCCAGTAAATATATCTGAGCATGGGAGTGTTGCATAGTAAGGGTTTACAAGTCATCTGTCTCTCCTGTCACTTGACTGTATGACTGTCTTTGGTCCTGTTTAGCACTTTGCTGCCTTTTGGCGCGGTTTGTGATACAGAAATACCCCATACATACAAAAGAACATTTGACATGGCATTCTCTAGGTCTCTAGGGTGAATCACTGCTGACATTGTTCTTTTCCAAGAAAACAGATTCTCCTTTCTGTAGGCATATCTCTTTTTAGATCTATACTTTGTGTCTCACTCCACGGCTCTGTTATTAAGTTCATCTGTGCCTCACCACAACAAAATAAGTTCTTGCAGAACTGATTAAAGAGACAATGGTTTATCAATATCAGAGGAAAATATTTGATTAGCAATACATTCCAGAAAGGCAAGTAAATATCCTAGTTTGGACCGAATCCATGGTGACCATTAGAAAACGTTCAGCGAAGTGCACATGCCAAAAAGTGTGCCACTGAGGGCATCTGCGTGAGAGTGAGTGCTCAGCAAAAGGGCATGTCCCACAAGCACCTGGTGAATGTTGCTATGAGGAAGTGTGTGGGGGTCTGACTCTGAAGAGCAATATGGGAATATGTGTTTGGGTCAGTAAGGATGCTATCCTGGACACTGGTCACACATGTCTGCTTGGTCAGGGCACCATAGGGTGCTTCAGCACTTTACCAGAAGATCCAGGTTGCAAAGAAAAAGCAGCGCATCACATGAAGCTGTCTAAATACGTAACTTTCTAAACTGTAATCTCTATATCACTTTAGGTAGCCAAAACACCTACACTGGCAGTCTTATCTGGCGAGTCATGTAAATAAATATCTTCACAGAAATGTGCTGTTTGGAAAATGGGGCTCTCCCGCTCTTGCTGCTGCAGCCTGCTATTCACAAAACCCAGAACGAGAAAATATGTTTTATTGTAGTAGTTGCAAGCATTCATAGGATAAAAAAAACTGGGCTCTGTACTTGTGTCCCCTATGTGTCCAGAACGTGTACCACGCCATGCATCAACCTTCCCTGCTTGTTGTGCCTAGATGGCATTTGTCTAACTGGAGCTGCCTGCTAGGCAACCTAGCTTGAAGGCCATGGAGGTGGATGTTCTGCCTGTCCATGGCACACTAGCAAAGACGACTGTTAAGGCCTAATTTTCTTCACCCTGTTGAGGACTCCTCTGTGAACTCGAATACCTTAGATTTCCCTGAAGCCTGAGTGTGAGAAGTTGGCCTGGTATATGCTGACCACTAATTAAAGTGGGCACCTTGTACCAGTCCAAACGACCCTTATGATGTCAAAGATAACCTTTAGAAAGCTATCCTAGTGGTAGCTGTGGAGAGCAGCCTTCAGGCTTAATCTTGAAGGAATGTAAAGCAGCTTGTTTTACCAGAACATCACCTCCTATATTGACTAAATGAAAGGAGAACCACACAGTAGTTATATAAAATATGTATTTATTAATATAACACACTCTACTATCCTCTACACGAGGATAGAACCCAAAGCACACAATACAAGATCAATAGAACAGTTGTAAGCAGCACAATACATAGTGGGCTCCAGGGGGAGACCAAACCATATACTAAAATAGTGGTATAACAGTCACGACTGAGATCAAGACAAGGTCTGGAACACGTAGAATCGTTGGGACCCCAAGGAACCACCCAAGGTGAGTAGATAGGGACCCCACGGAGGACGGGTGCAGTGTGTGAACACGACCGCGGGCTCCGTACAATTCTATGGGGAAGTCGCGGTTACACTTTTACAGTTTAAGGGCCCTTCTAGGAGGACTTTGAGCGAACCCTTTGGAACTTAAGAGTTTGAAGAGCCACCCCACCCATGGATACCGTAGTACCTGAGTTACCTATCCCAGGGGAGCCGGGTGCATAGGTCTGAAGTGGCGTCGGAAACTGCTGTCGTTCTCAATGGAGGGCTGTGAAGAAGTACTGCTGCCGTGAAGGTGAAAAGGGTCCGGTGGAATCCAAGCCTGGATTCGGGAAGGAGGGAACCTGAAAGCAGAGGGGACAGAGTCTGGGTCACTTCAGAGTGACCAGGGGCTCAGTAGACGAATGCCCATCGATGTCAGGTGCTTCTGGTGCGAAGAAGAGATGCTTGACTCTGCAGTCACGAGGACCCGGAGATGTCGAGGACGACCAGGAGCCGGAGGTGAGCTGTCCCATGAAGGATGTCGAGTGCTGAGGGGTCGGTGTCCGGCTGGAGCACCAACAAGCCTTGGCAAAAGCAACCCACGAAGGAAGGTCAAGCAGGTTACGGTGTGGACCAGCAAGGTCCAGGGGACTCACCAAGCAATGGAGAGTCAGGGCACGTCTGGAGCAACCAGGAAAGCCCAACAGGAATCAAAATGACCCTCAGAGAGACCCACAGGCCGAAGGACCAAGAGTCGTGAGGAGACCTCGGGCAAGATTGCAAAGTACCAGCCCACGGAGCACTCAGTGCGAGGAGGCCGGAGTTCTTTGGTGCAAATACTGCTCAGGGTCAGGACTACACGGAGTCTAATGCACAAGCTCGGGAATCGCCAACAAGCATATGCAATTGCAAATGGACGCGGTGCACAGAGGTTCGGGTTATGCAGTCCCCACGAGGGATACTGGCCTCAAACTTGCTGAGAGGGCAGATCGACCTCAGGGACCTTCGAAAACCCACCTTCTGTTTTGCTGAAATCTTCGGAGTCTGCAGGAGCTCAGGAGCAGCAGACCGGTCAGTTGCGTTACGGTGCCTGCAACAGCAGGGGAGTAACTCCTTCACTCCAAGGGAGATTCTTCAGTTGCCCTTAGTGCACCACAGGTCCTGCACGGAGCCTGTATGGAGCAAGGGCACAGACAAAGCTTTGGACGGAGAGGGAGATGAAGTCGGGCCCAGTCGAAGTCCAGCGAAGTCCAGAGTGTCCATACGGTCGAAGGTCAGTAGTTTCTTCTTGTAGAATCTTGTCCACGTCAAATCTAAAGTCTTACAGCCAGGTAAGCCCTTATGTACCCACGGAAGAGGGTTGGACAGATGTGGGGGACCCTCCTAGGGGAGGGTCAGGACAGAGGGGTGGTTACACCCATGTCCTTTGTTCAGTTTCGCACCAGAGCAGGAGCCAATGGCTCCCAGAACTGGTTTGAGCTGGACTCTGACACCAAATGTGCCCCGGGTGCAGACTTTCAGGCACTCTGAGTGCCCACACCCAGCCCCAATACACTAAACCCTGTCTGGGAGGTGGTCACACCTCCCTGTGACACGATGCCTATTGTGCTGCCTTCCTCTGCTCGAGCTTGGCTCAGCAGCAGGAGGGCAGAAGTGTGTCTCTGGTCGGCAGCATCCATTTTGTGCTGACCGGGTCGAGAAGGCTGGCACCGGATAGACCAGTGACCCCACAAAGCTCGCTTCAGAAGGGTGGAATCATACCTCCCACACCGGTTACCGAGGTTATAAAGCACCTCTACCTATATGTCCGGCTGAGTCACAGACAACCCGGGAGAATGGTCTCCGAAGGCTGCAAAGAGGCTCTGCTCATGCAGGGGCACCCTCTCACTAAAAACCCAGCACCCTGCCTTCAGGATTGATAAGGCCTGCTATAGGGGTGACTTATAAGTTTTAAGTGTAGTGACCTATAGATATAGTGAACCTATATCTAAAGTAAGTGGTGCAAGCACCAACTTACACAGGCTGCTGTAGCATACCTGGAGTTCCATTTTGCATGGCCTCTCATGGGTGGCATAATACATGCTTCAGCCCATGGGAGGCCTCTGGGGTACCTATGCCCTGGGTACATGGGTACCATATACTAGGGACTTATAATGGCACCCCAGTATCCAATCTGGAGTGTACCAAAGTATATGTGACAATTTAGAGGAGAAAGCAGATAGACTGGGGTCCTGTTTAACAGGATCCCAGTCAGACTAGTCCAAAACAGTGCAACATCAAGCAAAAAGTGGGGGCAACCATAAGAAGCAGATCCTACTTTCCTACACTGAGGACCTAGGGAAATACACAGCCTCCCAGTTCTACCTCTTCCAATTCCTGCTTCAATGGTGGGCCACAGAAAAAATGTATCTGTTAGGGAGGGGCTTGAATGAGAAGTCTAAATAAGGCATTGTGTAGAGGGTGGGCCGGTGGAAGCAGACTGTCTCCTCCATCCCGTGATGTGCTATGATTTTTAACCCTTTGCCACGCACATGTTCCTCTCGTGGTCACCCCTCACCCTCTCCTAGATTCAGGCCCCGTCCCTAACCCCCAAGTTCTGCTCTTTTTGCCAGCCCTCTTCCGTCTCATGCTGCTTACCAATGCGTTCCTGCCAGGAAGGTGCCAAAGTCTGGCTATCTACAAAGCACTACAGCTCCATCGGTGTGTTACTGACATTTTGGGGGCTGGCGGGAGGCAGTTTGAACTCAGGCAACATGAGGGCCAGGTCTTCTGGCCAGTCACCTTAAAGCTTTGAAAAAGGCATTGGCTAATCTCACCCATGAGCAAAGCACTCCTAGAATGAATGATTGTACTTAATATGTCTATTGTTCAATTTGATCAATTATTGATAACGGGCAGAAATTGAAAATCACATGAAATACTGCACGATATAAAAAGATAAAATCATTGCCAAAGAGAAGTCAAATTCCTTCTTGAATCACTTGCAAGGCTCTTCTTCACAAGATATAAAATTCAACATACCTGGATATGTAATAAATAATGTAAGACAAGTTATAACAATGTAATAATTGCACAAAAAGTGGTGGCTTCACATGCACAGTTTGGTTTGCTCACTCCTTTGAAAGATAGCAGCAAACTCGTTATCTTGCTGAACAAAAGCAGGAGGGAGATGGAAGAGAGATGGATCTTTTTAGGCTCGAATTCTGACTTCCCTCAAACGTGGCAGACGAATCATTCCTGGAAAAGTTTTCTGAATGGCCCGTGGGTATGTCCTCTTTCAAGGTTGCAAACTGAAGGCGGAATTCCCACAAAATGACAAATACAAAATAACAAGCGTTTAGGAGCAAACAACCGACCTCACCCCATGATGGAAAACTGTGGTCAAGCTGTGGCAAACAAAAACCACTGACCCAAAAGACCTCAAAGAAGTCAAAGCATCCACATTTTTAAATAAAGAATACGTTTTAAAGGATTGAAATGTGAGTTTCCTCACCGTGGGTTAAACAGGTAAGTCCTGTGGGCGTAGAACAATCCAAGACCTATTAAAATACAAGAAAAGCACTATTGCTATTACAAACGTTACTACAAAAGTGGACACTAAGAAACAAGACCCTGTCCTGGGAACAGGACGAGGTCAGCCTGGGAATTATCCAAGTTTGTTTTTAAAGATTCCTATGAGTGTTGAAGGGCCAGGGTTAACCGACTATATAATCAACAGGTGTGGAGAAGTAATTTATAAAATTCCAAATGGCGAGGAAAGATCTCAAAAAGAACTCGTCACACCTAAAGCTTATAGTGTATTCATCTCCCCTACTCAGCCCGATGGGAAAAAAATACACGAATCCAAAATCCTTAAATTCGCCCCTCCACGTACAATCCTATAATGCGTTTGTGGAGGACTGGACTGTGTCAAGAGTCACTCATTTGTTTTTTTAACTCCCTTATTTGAATCATTTTATTTTTGTGACTCCAGTTCGTTTTGCATATACTTGTACATGGACTTTTCCACATTTGGCATCTTAAATGTTCAATGGTTTTATTTTCATTTTTATTGCTGAATTAGTTTCATGTCCATTCATTAAACGTAAAGTTGTATACTCATACTTGATAAACCAAAGGCCAGGCAGCAGCCATTTTTTACTTAATAAACTAAATAAAACATATTGAATGTTCTTGTATCTGACTCCACCCTCAAACCATCTCCCACCAACTACACCCAAACTCTGGGGCGTTGCAAGCTGATTTTTGGTGGGTCGCAAAAGTCCAAGCAATAAATAAAGATGCTTCAAAATTTTGTGTTTATCTTGTCATGTGCAGTGCTTCAAAAACAGAAGTAAAATGTCAGGCAATGTCCTCCGACAAATTGCTGCTTATGTGTTTTTAACATGGAGATTGGTATTTACAAACTCCTCTCACTTTGTAGTCAGAGAAAGAGAAGTAAAGTAAATTATGACAATCTTGCTGTGGTACAGGGAGCGTGAAGGGAAAGGCTGTAGGGTGCCATTTTTTGTAACACACAATAAAATGTAAACACCTGTAAATGAGCGGTACATATTCTGCAGTGAGGAAAAGGAAATAATGAAATACATTGTTTTTGTAATTCTGAAGTGTGATTGAAAGGAAGATTGCATTAGGATCAAAACAAATCAAGACACCTTACTTAGTGATGCACAAATGATAAATAATTACTGAAACCCCATTGCCTCGCATTATCATATGTGTGCAGTAGAGTTTTATCAGTAAAACTGTATGTCTGTGCAAATTTAGTGATCATATCAATGAAAAATATGCTGCCTGTAAAAAACAGCGCACTACTGTATGAAGCGTTACATTAAAGAATCATCCGCCTCATGTCCATTAAAGCTAGGAGGGTTGCGAAGATTTGTCATTCTAAAAATTGGGTGTGGTTCTAAAGAGTTCGGGAAGTACTGAACTAGACTCTCACTGCTCAATCACCCATCCCAGGAGATTCGAGGATTCTTCTCATGCCCACCTTTCCTTTTCAGACCAAATATACAGGATAGTGAGAAGAGACCACATACAGTTTCAAATATGGTACTGCTAGGTAGTCCCTAAGAATTCATGATCTGAGTAAAAGCCTGGTGTACAAATGAATCATGTTTCCTTCTTGATCAGCAGAAAGCTTGGTGCTTAAAGAAAGACTCAAGGGATTGTGTCCTACCTATTTTTATACTTTCGAGAAAATGGGCTGACTCCTTCACATTGCAAACCTTTCCTTATGTTCATTCATCGGTATTGCTTCCTCGGGAAATGCCCTATTAAAGTTCGATTGATCATTTCCTTCACCAATTAATCAATGTGGAAGAGTAAGAAGGGTACATCAAAAAAAGTATTTTTTATGTTAAAGAGGGGAGCTCTTTCACCTGGTATCGTTTTGTGAGCCGTGGTTGACTTAATACCGAAGTGTTTATGGGTTTAAGAGGCAAAAGCAGCACTGCTGCATTTCCTTAGAACAAAAGTGAAGTATTCACCCCTCGATAAACAAGCACAGGTAAGTTAAGGTTAAAGCGAAACGGGTGCTTAGGAGCAGCGAGTCAGTCCCCACCCAGTGAGTGACTAATGCTAGTGAGCAAGCCATCTCAAATGGCAGCGACCTGTCACCACACACAGTGTGCCCAAGGGAGGCGTGAATGAGCTAGTTTAAATGAATCTCTCCCGTGTAGCAGCAGCGTGCCCTTTCTTTGTGCTTCCTAGGTTACCCGACTCTGCTTTGGCGACACCTGTTTGCATCCATTTGCCCCAGATCACGGACCTGGCTGTGATTACAGCATTCGGGAGCTGAGTGCCTGGCTCCAGGAGGCAGCTGGGTTTACATCTGCTGGGAAATGGTGGGTTGTCCTTTGTTTAGTTCTATGCCCTGGTCTCTCTTCCCCCACTGATCCCATCTCCTCTGTGCTGCTCTGCTGTGATGGTCACCCCGCTCCTCCCCTTCACTATGCTCTCCTCAGCACCACGTCCTCCTTTCCTCGGCTACATTCTTTTCGGGATCCTGCAGGGCCAAAGGAATGTGTTTTAAGAAGTGAAGATTTCAGGGTGAGCGCCATCATCTTTTCCAAGGAGTGATAGGATCCTGTCACATCAAGTTAATAGGCTTTTTTATGAAGTTGTGGAAAACTCAACGAACCAATTCGGTTCTAAATACAATGTTCCTCAAGACTTTCTTCTACTTAGCTGTATTTATTGAATATTCGGATATATTAGTGCTGCCCAAAGTCCATCCATTTTTAGGTCTCGCCTAGCGTTGCAGCGCATGCGCTGCTCGCTCGGCGAGACCTATAGTGAGAGAGTAGATTTGAGAAGGGGACTCGAAGCCCCGCCCCTCATTTTCATTGGCTGGCGTCACCGTTTATGCTAAACGGTGGCCTGCCATTGGAAATGAGGTTTTTTTGTTGACGCCCTTTCGCCTTTTCGTCCGGCCGATCCGGACAGGGTCGTCTGCTTTGCTGCTGTCGCAAAGCAATTTCTTATCTTTATGGGGGCCATCTGTTTTCACTCAGCCCCGTGTTTATTTTTGCATGGCGCTTTCACTTAAAGTGAAAGTAAAAGCGCGATGCAAATATAAACAAGCGGCTGAGTGAAAACAGATGGCGAGCGCTTGTTTTTATAGCATGGGAAACATTTTTCGTAATATGTTGGTGCCTCCAGCATAGTTCAAAGATTCGTCTGGATCGCACAACAGTTGCTTTGCTGACACAGCACCTGCAATGAATTTCGTATGCACTATGAAACCGGCAGAATTGCAAGTCAGTTCATTTGGAAAAAGTCAACATTAAAATGTGCTCCGTACACAGAACGGCCCAATATGCTGCCAGTTTATTTCGTTTGTTACGGTTACCAGTGTACTTTGATCATTTTGTGATTCTTAAGAGGCATTGGTAACCACGTGAATGTAGAAGAACGAAATGCCTAAGAATCGACACTTTTATTGGAGGATACTTTAAAATGAAGGGCTTCTGCTGCGTAAAATCACTCGTGCAGGACTGAAAATAAACCTGTTTTCGGCCCTGGAAACAAAAATGTAAATCCTTTGTTTACTCCAAGGGATAAACACAAGCAAATACTTTATAAAAAAATGTTCGGTGCCTGTGATTAACTGCATGCCTTGGTTTTCCTGTCTCCAGACTCTTCCAGCTGCGCTGCGAGCCCTACAAGGAAAAGCTGCGCGCCAGTGTCTGACGCAAAAGCTGAGGCTGCACGTGCAGCAGAACCGCGCCATTCTGGACCACCGCCAGTTTGACTACATCATACGGATGATGAACTGCACCTTACAGGTACTGTCCTCGTGCCCCACGCTCCCATTGGCGCTCTTAAAGGGACACACCCTTTGCTGATTGATTCACTTGCTGTGTATTCAATTTGTGTAGTTTCCATCATTTGCACATCCTGAAATCTATATGTTGCCAGCGACTACATTGCTTCTGCCAAACACATGTGTATGGTATTTGTATTCAAGTAGTTGGAAATGTTAAATCTTCATTCCTTCCTACTTGTGTTGGCAGCCAGTTTCCTTCCGACACACTCATTATAAAGGTATATACTGTTTCACAAACTACTTTACCAGGAAAAGTGGCCATCCAGTGTTCTCTGTCATGTAAATTATTAATAATCATCTCTTGACCTGTCTATAGTATTGTATGTATGGGCTAGCAATTGTCAAAACCATTCCTTGCAGTAGCCACTTTAGATCCCTCTGATAGCTGTTAGAGCATTACATTAGCAGGACACGTGACTAGAAAAGGGCACTTCTTTAACTAGGGATATAGGTTATGGAGAAATTTGACATCACACTAGAATATGTGTCTACCCTACTCATCCTCGCATTGCCTCTGGCGTAAGTTCTGTTTCATGCACTGTGACACATTAAACGTGTTCTGACCACACCTCTTCTAATTGCGTTTATAAATTGCATCATACCCCTGGCAAGGCATCGGCAGACTTTTAGTGCTAGGCCATGCTTGGTTAGAACTGGAAGAGTGTTGAATTGTATTGCAGGTCGGCTAAGTGGGTCTTGTTTTAGTGTCTATCAGAATTGACCAGATTGATGCTGTCATGCAGGTTTCAGTCGAAGAGCCTCAATGTGAGCTGGAGAGAAGATGAGCAGGGGATGAATACATGTACTTTACATTAATTCATAGTTGTCTGGTTGAAAGGTTGTAAGCAGGGTCTGTGTGGGAAGTGTTGTGCTGTCATGCATCTTGAGTAGTGGAATGCAGTCCATTCTTTGTAACTGTAAATGTATAGGTTTGTTAATGGGTAAAGTGGAACAGATGAGCGTGAGACAGCTGCACATGTGAACTTCCCGGCCTTCTGAGAAGGGGTAACGTTATAGTTCTTATTTGCATTTGTACTATCGAGGAACAAGCCCAGGAGTGCACTTATAAGCAGCCATGCTCAATGCACTTTGGAGTCTATCAAGAAAAAACAGAGGGCAACTCACAGGCATGCAGCAGATGCAGGCAGCAAGGGCAAATGATCTGAAGAGTCCACACAGGAGTGACAGAGAAGCATCCCACAACTGTGCATCGAAGTCAGGCTGCCCTGGCAGGTGATCTATATAGGCCACCCAGGGTGAGCAACAATTGTTCCAAAATCAACAGGTTGATTAGAGCATAAAGAACTACCGTTAGCTATACCACTCTTTTTTTGCCTTGATGTCGGCAATGTTATGCCACTCAAACAAAGTAATGTATAGAGGTATATCAAATATATGTAGTGGTCGTTTTGAATGCATTTGCATTGAGGAGGTTATGGTACACATGACATCTTCATTCCCTGTCCATCCATGTGGCTTGTGGCTGTATTTGATAATCTTCAGATAATTCAGAACTCCGAAAAAACCTGTGTTCCAATTCTGCTTGGATCATTCTCTGATGTTTGATATTGTAGACCATAACGCAACAATCAACCAGCAAACCTCTGTAGGAATAGCAGGACTGATCTCTAATGGTTTCCTTCCTTTCTGGGAAATTAAAAGCAAGGATTTGTTCTTCTGTCCCTACTGCTCCAACTATTGTCCGATCACTTGTGGTGTTTGGAAGGGATCCCCCCTCTCTCCTGTCTTACTCAACATCAGCGCCTTGCACCTTTGATCATTTTGGATTCACCTTTTCCACTCATGCTGATGACATTCAAATAATTCTGCACCCGGACTGGACTGTCTCTAACTCTGCTCACACTTTGGCGATTGTTTTGTGCCATCCATCGCTGAAACTGAAGCAACTTGTTTACTTTAAAGAGCAATGAGATGAAGGTTTTGCTGGTGGAGTATGATGAATTAGTGAAGAACTTCGGGATTCAGCTGTGTAGATGATGACCTTAGGCAGCTGCTCTGCCCACTTTTTGCAGAGTTTGTCAAAAATGTGAGGAAAACTATTTGATAAAGCTTTGTCTCCACAAATCAGCACAGTTGTGGTCTTGTTTGGGATAGTCTTGCCTTTCTGGCCTGCATATTCTTGTCTCAAATACGTTCACCTCTACCAGATTAAGATATGACAATGTACTAGATCTCAGCATTCGATCACTTCTGATGTGTAAACTCCAGAGAATACAAAACCGGCCTGATAGAGACCAAGGTATGTGGGAAGCTCCACTTGTTACCCATTTCTTTGCACATTTCTATTGAAGATTGTTTTTTCGCTCAGTACTTTTTTTAAGTCTCGGTTTTGGCAGCACATATGTCAATCAGACCTTTGGTTTGCAATATACATAGCGTGAGTTTTCGGGCAGTTTCTTTCAGCCATTGACATGAGACGACACAAGTCACATGTTTCTGCTGGCTATTGCCGCACATCACCCAGACAGCAAAATGATGCCGAAGACAGTACCTTAAATTAAACAAGCATTTGCAATGCAATAGGTCTCGCATTTACGTGAGTTTGAGCTATTGACATTGCAAATAACAATGCCTTTTATTTTTGTTTTCGTTTTAAAAACATAAATAAAAGGCATTGTCATTTACAATGTCAATAGCTTAAACTTGTGTAACTGCGAGACATATTGCATTGCAAATGCTTGTTAATACACTGAATCTGTGCCCTGCTGGTGGGCACGTCCTTTCTTCCTAAGTTTTATAAATATATCAGAGCCCCATCATGCAGAATGCTGGTTGTATGACATAACAACATATGCCTTTACCACGCATTGCCATAACAATGGAAGCCTTTACCACACATATAACTTTACCACACACAGTAAGTATTTATACGGTAAATGAAGCGCCTACATATATACATGTGTACATATCTATATATATTGGATATATACATATATATATATATTTATATATATTATTCACTAAAAACAACAGAGGTTATAAAGACGTTATAGTTAGGTTTAGATTTTGCACTCTCAAAACCATACAAATTCAGCAGTTATAGCTACAATTATTATTATATTCATGCATTGTAATGATGTATTTTGCTATGTGTATGGAATGTCTAGTGTTCCCTGGCAACCTGCTCCTCCATACTGAAAGTGTTTGGAATGTGGGAGTCGGAGCAGTTGCCAGAGTGAGCCACTTGTCTTAGATCAAGGGTCTTTTCACCCTACTCAATAAATCTTTATTTAATCAATACTGAGGGGGTCCTGTCTTCCAAAACTGGCAACGAGGATGGGATCAGTACCCTAGGACCCCAAGGACGTGTTGCAGAAGTCTGCTTCAAGATGTCGTCATATTTTTGGGTCGACCCTTGATCGCGAAGGTGGGCATAGCAGTTCGTCGGACTAGCAAGCGGCTAGAATGAAGGCTGCCTTGCGCAGGTAAACATGTGGAGTGGAGTTTGCATGGTACCTGTGATTTTTTTACTACAAGCGGCGTGAAAGCAGCATTTTACCTGTTTATCCAACTGTCGTTTACTCACGCGCCAAGTCTCGCACTCCTTATGGTGCTTGAGCTGGTCAGGTTGGATGACGTCTGGCGTGAGAGGGTTGGATGACGTCCGGCGTTGAACGTTGTGCCGCAATACGCTTAGTGAAGAGGGTGCTGCCATCTTAGGGGGACTAGCAACAAGACATTTTGTTACAAGGGCCTGTCCATCTCTGCGTGGTGCATGCTATCGCAACACGCATGTTTGAGAGCGTGCCGCCATCTTGGAGGGAGTACATACCGGGTGTCCTGCTACAATTGCTCACGACGGACTATTCCTTGCGCTTGACGTTGAGCGTACAGCCATCCGACCCAAAGGCTGTGCCGTGTGCTGAGTGTGTGCTACCCTCAGCGGTGATGCGCACACCTCATCGTGAAGATGGCAAGGCATTCTCACGGCGTGTCACTGAACAAACTGGGCATCGGCGACACGTACACCGTTTGCAAGTCAAGGCATTCTCACGGCGTGTTACTAAAGAAGTTGGGCATCGGTGACATGCATACTGTTTGCAGATCGAGGCATTGTCACAGCATGTCAACAAAGAAATTGAAGAAGTTGACCATTGGTGACGCGCACACCGTTTGCTGGTCGAGGGCATAGCTTGTCCCATATTTGGTTTGGAATTGTTCCGGTGGCACTTACACCTTTCAAGTTGTATGGAGCAAAGTGCTGAATCATATGGTATTTAATTTTATTTCTATTGTTATCTATCTGCATTAAGGCATTATGGCAACACAGTCTATTCCTGCACCACCTTTGTTTCTGCAGAATCCTGGCCAGCCATGCATGGGTTGGTAGGATTGGAGGGAGACTTTCGAGACATATTTAGAGGCCATTGGGGGTGATGTGTACATTGCGAAAAGGAAATTTGCCATCTTCAAACATAGTTTGGGCTTAGAAGGCAGGAATGTTTCGAAGACATTACCTACCATATAAGGAAATAATGTAGATGAAAATTCAGATGAGGATGGCGGGGATGGTGGTGATGGTGTTGAGGATGTGTATGAGGCAGCTTTGAAGGCTTTAGAAGAGAATTTTGGGAAGAAAGTAAGTGTAGTAGTGGAGAGGCACACATTTTTTCCTGTGCTCAATTACAAGGTGAGTCTATTGAACAGCACAAAGCGAATCTGAGGAGATTGGTGGTTACGTGCAAATTCAAAGACCTAAGAGATGAAATAATTAGAGACCAGATGATAAATAGGATGTATAACATTAAGGGTCAAGAAAAATTACTGGGTATGAAAGATCCCACGTTAGAGAAAACCATAGAAGTAGCAAGAAGAATGGAGAATACCTCTAGGTACGGGAAGGAGTAGGGAAGTGCTAGTTCAAGAAAGGATAGCCAGGAAGAAACAGCTCACAACGTAGACAGTATAAAAAGTGGTTAGGAAAAGTGACGAAGTGAGTAATAGTGAAAAAAAAAGAAACAAGAAGGGGTGAAAGTCAAAGTCAAGGCTTGTTTCAGGTGTGGTAGTTTGAGGCACACTGCTGAGGCAAACTATTGTCCTGCAGCTAAAAGCAGATGTTACAGGTGCAAAAAAGTAGGGCATTTTGCGAGGGTATGCAAGGTCAATGAATTGCCTAATTATAAGAAATCTGTAAATTTGGTAAAAGAAGCAACGCTGTCTGAGAAGGAAGACATTTCATGTGAGAGTGAAGAGGATGGGGTGGAGGTACTCATGATTGAAGCCACCCAAGTCTTTAGCTGTGATGGAAGCAGGATTAAGAATGACAGTTATCACCCTCCAAAGTGTGTGATCAAGATTAATGGGAAAGAGGTAACGGTCTGGGCAGATTCGTGTTCCCCTTTCACAATCATTGACAGAACCATTTGGGAGGGTTTAGGTTTTGAAGGGTTGAGTGCTACATATGTGACACCATGAAGGATATTGTGGGGACAAATTACCTGTTTTGGGTTATATCACGACAGAAATGTGCTTCCAGGACAGAAAGACTATAGGCAAGCTATATGTCGTGGAGAAAGGAAGGTCCGTACTTGGTTGGAAGGAACAGCGAGCATTGGATATCATTTTGGATCCGAATCATCCAGAGCAAGTTCTGCTGACGTCGTGTCCTAACACCAACGTTTGGGTTACCAAGTTTACTGAAATTG
Organism: Calotriton arnoldi; assembly: GCA_963921515.1. Taxonomy (NCBI): domain Eukaryota; kingdom Metazoa; phylum Chordata; class Amphibia; order Caudata; family Salamandridae; genus Calotriton; species Calotriton arnoldi. The sequence goes on along the minus strand of CAWUFW010000224.1, from coordinate 4,237,376 downwards.
TTAAGGACAGTTTAGGTTGTTTGAAGAAGTTCAGAAAGGATAATGCTAGTGAACTCTACGCAGGAACGACGGCTAAGCTCCTGAGACGGCTGCAACGCATCCAGAACGCCTCTGCACGTCTTATCCTCGACATCCCCCGACGCAGCCACATCACACCCCACCTGAGAGACCTGCACTGGCTCCCTGTCAACAAGAGGATAACCTTCAAGCTCCTCACCCACGCACACAAAGCACTCCACAACTCCGGACCAGCCTACCTCAACAGACGACTCAGCTTCTACACCCCCACCCGCCAGCTCCGCTCGACCAGCCTCGCCCTCGCCACAGTCCCCCGCATCCGGAAAACGACCGCCGGCGGCAGATCCTTCTCCCACCTCGCCGCCAAGACCTGGAACACCCTCCCCACCAACCTCCGACAGACCCAAGACCTACTGGCCTTCAGAAGACTCCTCAAGACCTGGCTCTTCGATCAGTAGCAGCACCACCCCCCTCTTCCCCCAGCGCCTTGAGACCCTCGCGGGTATGTAGTGCGCTTTATAAGTGACATGATTGATTGATTGATTGATTGAACTGGGCCACGTTGACTATGCCAATTGAACGTGGGGGCTTTGGGGTCCCTGATTTCTATCTATACTACTTGGTCGCCCAAGTTCACTTTACGTACTACTGGTATCATCCAGACGCCCGACTGCAATATCTTAAAGCTGACAGATCGTAGATACACCCCCATTCATTATCCACAGTATTACCCCAAGGACTCCCGCGATGCCCCTCAGAAATTCAAACAATCCCCACAACATGTTGGGCATGGACTAAGTTGCGGAAATACCTGCATTACACAACATTATACTCCCCACATATACCGTTAGCAGACAACCCGTCAATACCCCCCACTATGGAAACGCTCGCTAAGAGAACACTGCTTAAACATAGACTATTTAAAATCGGCGACCTGTGCTGCGAATCCAGACCATCCTCGACCCCTGAGTTGGCTGCGCATGGGGCTGCCACGCACATGGATAATTTCCTACTCCACAGAATCCGTAGCTCCTTTTTAAAGACTTTACCAGACAAGTCGTCTGAACCAGACGACTTCCAACCACTCACTCTTGTCATAACTTCGCCGGACAGCACTCACCTAGTTTCTCGCATTTATCATTCATCTCTCTCCCTTCGCCCCCCTGTAGTCACTAAAGCACGCACATTTTGAGAGCAGGATTTGGACATCATCATTACCGACGATATATGGCGTTACTGTTGTTCTCAGACACAATATGTCTCTTGTAATTACCGACATAAATTGTTACATTTTAAATATCTTCATAGAGTTTACGTTACTCCCAAACTGTTGTCCAAAATAAACCCAGCGGTGCCGAACGCTTGCAGGAGGTGTGGTGCTCCTGAGGCGGATTTTCCGCACTTGGCTTGGTACTGCACTCCTGTAAACGCATATTGGCAGGACATTTTCAGACACCTGTCCGCCATGGTGGAACACACCGTACCCCCAAACCATTGACGGCCCTCTTGGGATATGTAAAGCCACTCAAAAGAGCATTCGACGATTCTCTGCTATTGCTTTATTGATTGCCAAGCGACAGGTTTCATTACATTGGGGCAGCACACAAACTCCATCAGTGCAAACATGGCTTCGTGACCTCACCTACTGTGATACTATGAGTGACATATATGCCACACTTTTACCTGTCACTTCACGTCCATGTGATATCTGGCAACCTCTTAGAAACTATTTGCAAGCCCACTCCATAGATAATGAATGATACAGGAAATCCCACTTTTTGAAAATATGTACATGTCGACGGGCTTGGGGAATGGGGGTTCTGGACTCACTCCTACATTGAATAATGTGTAAGAGCTGTAACGATAATGATATTATGATTATAGATCGAGTCACTGCTGTACTATGAATATTATTAGGAACTCTTCGGTAATTTGCTCCTCTGTATTTGGTTCCCTTTTATCTTTTCTTAGTTTTTTTGTTCATGTTATGTAGAATGACATGGAATGTTGCCTATCTATCATAACAATGCTGGTGGCCTGGCAAATTGCGAGCCACCTGCTTCTCAATCACTGCTTGGTTGTAATATTTCTTGAAAAACACAATAAAAAGAGTTTAAGAAAAAAAAAAAGAAAGTATAATGCTGTGCCTAAGGTGCACAAAGTAAGAAATGTTCCGCTAATGTTGAGAGACAAGTTAAAAGAGGAATTACACAGGTTGTGCAGGGAGGGGGTAATTGAGCCTATAGAAGCGTCCGAGTGGTTGAGTCCAGTAGTCATAGCAAGGAAACCTAATGGGAATATCCGGATGTGCATTGATCTGAGGGATCTGAATGACAACATTTGGATCGATCGTCATCCTCTCCCTCACATCAGTGAGATGTTGGCGAGTGTGAAAGAGGGTACGTGTTTCACCACTCTAGATCTGTCCAGCGCATATCATCAGGTGTTATTGCATGAAGAGTCGAAACATCTGACCTCATTCATCACTCCTGAAGGAGCTTTTCAGTTTGTCTGAATGCCGTTTGGGCTGGCTTCGGCCTCTGTTGTGTTCCAAAGGGTCATGCAAAGTTTATTGATGGATCTGGAAAACGTCTTGGTGTTTCAAGATGACGTTTTAGTGTGGGGATGTGACAAGGGTCAACATGATGAATTATTGGAAAAAGTATTACAAAGGTTATTGGATGCTGCCCTTACGATTAGTCTCGAGAAATGCAAATTTGGTTTTAAGGAAGTAGAGTATTTAGGTCACACTCTAACCAGTAAGGGAATCAAACCCAAGCGTAGCTTAGTGGAGGCCATTAAGAATGCACCTTCCCCAAGAGACAAGGATCAATTGAGGTCGTTCCTTGGTCTCGAGGAGTATTACTCCCAAGTTTGTGCACCATTTTACAGATGAGGTACAAGAGTTGAGGAATCTCATGAATAAGGGTGTAAAGTTTGAATGGAATGACAATTGTCAACAGGCCTTTGATGACGTGAAGAAGAACATTGCGAGTGCGGTCACTTTGAAGTCATTTGACCCGGCTGATGAGACCATTATAGTAACTGACGCGAGCAATCATGGTCTAGGTGCCGTTCTCATGGAAGTTCACGAGGGCAAGGATAGGGTAGTAGCCTTTGCCTCTCGTATATTAAGAGGAGCTGAGCACACCTATTCCACGGTAGAGAAGGAAGCTTTGGCTTGTTGATGGGGAGTACAATATTTTCGTATTTATGTGTGGGGTAAAACGTTTCAATTACGCACTGATCACAAACCATTGGTAGATTTATTTTCTACGAAAGGTGCAGGTAAAGCCACTCCCAGAATTGAGAAATGTCTTTATCACCTTCAGGAGTACATCTTTGAGGTGAAGTATGTACCAGGTGCAAAAAATGTTAACTCCGATTGTTTGTCTAGGTTACCGTTGGAGTGGGGGCAGAGTGAAGAGGAAGACGAATGGATGGTGGCAGAGGTGAAGGATGTGTGCAGTGCCATTGGTGAGGAAGAGTGGAAATTGGCTGTAGCTGAGGATAATATATGTGTGAAGCTGGTGGAGGCGTTGCACCATAAACCAGGGTGGAAGTTGGACAAAGACTTGGAATCATTCAAATTGATCTGGTCCGAATTGGCGGTTATTGAGGGTGTTGTGAGGAGAGGTAGTCGGTTAGTGGTGCCCACTGCACTTAGGGAAAGGTTGTTGACTCTCATGCACGAAGGGCACGGTGGGATGTCGGCTATGAAAAGGAGACTCAGGGAAGATTTCTGTTGGCCAGGAATGGACAGCCAAATTGAGAGGTATGTGTGGGATTGTATCACCTGCGCATGCAGCGACAAATCACATACGACACAGGAGACGACTATAAGCCTCTCACCTTTGCCGAAACGCCCGTGGGACAAAATAGCCATTGACATTTGTGGGCCTTTTGATAATTTGAATGTGAGTGAGAAATATGCCATCGTCATGGTTGATAATTTTTCAAAGTGGCCTGAGGTTGCATTTGTAAGAGAGGTAAAGTCAAGTGTTGTGATTACTTTTTGTGAGGACTTCTTCCGGAGGGAGGGGTGTCCTGCGGAAATTGTAACAGACAATGGTCCCCAATTTGTGTCTGTGGAATTTGAGAAGTTTTTGATCAATTGGGGAATCAAGCATACTAAAACCCTTGGTGTACCATCCCAGGGGCAATGGTATGGTTGAACGGTTCAACAGAGTGTTGGTGAAGTGCATTCAACTGGCATGTGTGGGCAACATATGCTGGAAACGTCTAGTCAAAGACATGTTGTGGAATTACAGGACCACTCCCCATTCAGTGACCAAGGAGACACCTTTCAGTTTGCTCAAAGGGAGGGTGCAGTGCACTGTAGCTGTCCCGGCATGGATGAACAGAGCCAGATGACGGAGTGTGAATCTTAAGCTCCTGCAAGACAGAGTGAATGAGTATCAAAAGGCGTATAATCAGAAACACAACAGGAAAATCATAAAGCCTGGAAAACGGTTTGAGCTAGGCATGTTTGTGAGGGTGTTTCAAGGTGACAGAGTAAGAAAGGGTTTTTCAAGGTGGTCTTGTCTCAAGCAAGTGGTGGATGTAAGAGGAAACTGTGTGAAGTTGTCTGTTGGTAAATGGTGGAATACCAGAAAAGTAGACATGTGCAGTGCTACTGAACAAACCGAGTGGTTGAGGTCTCAAGGCTGTGTGGGTACTAGTGCATCTCTGAAATCTGAAGGAAACGCCCTCGCGAAGATGATCAGCAAGAAGCGTGAGAAGTCAAACTGAATAAATGGACGGAACTGTTGAATCTAAAAAGTAGCAGAAAAAGATACAAATTGGACTGATCGAAACGGATGAGCAATGTCATGAACTGTGGGAAACGATGCAAGCATGAACATTCCACAAGGAACTGGTTAAGACAAGGAAGTTTGATTAAAATGTATATGGGCCTGAGTGAACCAATAAGAGACAATCACGCCATGAAGATGCAACATTTTTATTCAGTAAGCTAGAATTAGGGTATAAGAAGACCTACTCTTGGTGGGAGGGGTTAGATGCTGGAGAGTTAGATGCTGTAGATGGGTGAAGTTGCGGTTGCTGATGCTGACGAGCTGATGCTGCTGCTGCTATTTTTAATTTCCAGTTGAGAATAAGATGCTGCTTTTGGAGAACCTTTTTATTCCTGATAGATTTTTCAGTTAGAACTATTAGATTTTTCCAAGACAGATAGATTGATCTTTTAGAGTTCTTGCTATGATAACCTTATTTTTCCGTCTAATAGATATGCATTGCAATTTCAATTTATTCTTATAATGATGATAAATGTAATGATCTGAATAATAAGCTTAAAACTTATTTCTTGCTTCGAAACTTTATATAAACTTTATTATTCTTTAAACAAATGACTCAGTGATTCTTTAGCTCAATGATTAAGGTAACTTGTTAAAGAGTTTATTGTGATTGAGCTGGTCTTAATCACCATCAACTGATTCCTACTAGTTGGTCCATCGACCAATGAGCGGAATACCTTAAAGCAAATGAGAAACATTATGTCATGTTAAGAGAGGTATCCCGTCTCCTTCCAGCGAATCGTTTTCTCCTAGGTTAAGAACGGAGGAAATCCAGGGAATAAATGAGTAAATGAATATATATGCGGTGTTATGGGCCCCACCGTCATATGGATATAGTTTGTGTGTTGGAGGAATAGTTGTACCTGGATGACCGAAGCATATAGGAGAATACTTTTTATTGTTAGCGCTGGATCAGATTTCTTGGTAGCAGAGGATGGTTACTATAGATTAGTTTGGTGATTATTGTTTATTGATTAGTGATTATTTATTATTGATAAATTCATGTCTAACACTTTATGTTGAGTCGCGTTATGTTATATGTAAGTTTTCACGCTTCTGGGAAGTAGGAAGTGGAACACGTGTGGCAAGAGAAGTCACATGGAATGGTGCATTGTCTGAGTTCATATTGGTGATAACACAGGTTGTGTTATGATAGGGACATTTTCCGTATAAAAGGTGTGTAAGTGAAATAGTGATCGGTTTTCTTGTGAAACTCTGGCCTTAATTCTCAGGAGCAGTATAGTCTCCACATGTGTTTTATCCCCAGAGAAACGGGTTTATTGCTTGCTTGAAAGAAGGGTAAGGTAGAGGGAAGTGCTACTTTATCGGCGAAACGGAAAATTCTGTGGTAGGGTAGAGGTAAGCGCTGCCTACTGGAAAATACAGAGTTCTTGTGTAAATGGACAAGCTATTTCTTTGGTTTAGCGAATCAGACAATGGAAATGTGTTTTAAATGTTGTAACTAACGAAGAATTGTTGAAAAAGAAATTGCCGATAAATTTTGTAAAGGAGGGGTCAAGAGCAGAAGTGACGTAGACAAAAGCCGCGCTGGGATTGGACAGTGCGCTGTAGACAGAATCCGCTCTGATTGGAGTGTTGGTGTGAGTCGCGCTAGGATTGGTCGAATAGCCTAGTGACGTGGAAGTTTGTGATTGGAGTGTTGGTGTGAGTCGCGCTAGTATTGGTTGGAATAACGCATAGAGAACAGTGTTGAATTGCGGATCGTTTGAGGAGAAAAGCGATTGTGAATCATGTCGTATTATGAGTATGGTAGAGAGAAAACGTCATGGATGTCGAAAGTTAAGAATTTCTTTAAGAAAGACAAAAAGGTAGTGACTAGAGAGGGACAAATAATTCCTCCGCCGAAATCACCAGCTTCGCACATGATGCTGAAATATGGATATCATACATGCATATGGTTAGAAAATTGGACAAAATATACCAAGAATGATGGAGCATTGGCTTTCCCTGAGAGTGGTTCATTTAATGTAGCTGTACTACGGAATTTGAGAGAAAAGATGGCAATGTTGGAACCTAGACCTAGACCGACACAGTTTGAAGCTTTAACTGAATGGGAAGATGAGATGTATTAACGAGAGCGATTCAGAGGATTAAAGAATCATGAGTTTGTGCCTGGAAGGTTATGGGGAGTAAATCATGAGGACAGAATAAAGCGTTGGAGATGTGCAAATATGACAGGAGGTTTGTTTCCAGCTTTTACAGTTGAGGAAGAAGCAAAGAGAAAGTGTACTGAGAAAAAGAAACATGTAGTTGTAGAAAAGTATGTGTATGGTGGTAGTGAAACGGATGACGAATTGCTGGAAGATATTTTAAACAGAAACCCACCTCCATACCAACAGACTTCTGCGGTGGTGACACCTAATGCACCGCCAATGGAAACTGGGAGGAATAAAAATCCCGAACGAAGAGATGAGACAAATAGGTCACAAGATCAATGAAAAACTTCACAAAACGAAGAAATAGAAAGTGACAATGCAACTGAATTAGCAAAAACCACAAGAGAATTGACTGAGAAAATAAGAGCATTGACAAAGAATATGGAAGCTGTAACTGTACCAGTAACAATAGGTCCAGTAATGCCAATTTTTGAGAATCAGAAAATTGATGAACGTTCTTTAGTGATTCCCATGAATTCACATTTGCAAAGAAAAAGAGAAGGGATGGAACTGAATAATGAAGGTGCACACCATTTGGCTAGTACCTATAGACCAAGCCCACCTACTAATTTAATGATAAATGAGAATGAGATTGGGAGAATACCTATGGTAACAGAGTCTGCATCAGGGACACCAGAAAGAAGTAACAATTGGATAGAATTAAATAGTACGCCTGTAGGTCCGACTCCAGATGAGTTAAATGAATGGATGAAAGCGCTAAAAACAAAAGAAACAGAAGTAAAACCATTAGATGTAATTAGGTTAAAAATAGACATTGAAGAATTGATTTTAGGAACAATTAGTACAGAAAAATTAAAAAATTATCAGGATGATGAGATTATGTTTTTGTGCAAAAGTCTTACATGGAGAGCTAGAAATTTACATGACAAATTGGAAGAAACAGCAAGTGAACCAGGAGTAGAATTTGTAAAAGTGAGAACGTTGCAGAAACCATACAGAGTAGATTTTTGTGAAAAAGATATAGAGAATTTGAACACATCAGGAAGACTGACCCAAATAAAAGAGTTAATTGTTTTACTGAGAAAATGGAGTGATGTGGATAGATGGAGAAATAGATGGACGAAAAAGAACGAGAAAACAACAGATAAAGCATCTTTGGCTTTTGCAGTGACAGATAAGGAACCAGTTGTAAGGGAGTACCCGATGAGAGAAACTCCAGGTGGTAGTTATGTGCATGTTCCATGGACCAGACAGGATATACTGTCATTTACAAATGATTTCCCGAAGTTGAGAGAAAAGCCAGTAGAATGGTATAAACAAGTGGAGAGATTTGTGAAAGTTTCAAAAGTGTTGTGGATAGACTTAGATGGATTGTTTGATATAGTAGTGCCAGCTGATTTGTGGACAGAATGTAAGATTACTATTGATTGGCCAACTGTAGAATATCCAAGGGATGCTAAAACAGGAGCGCCAGGACCAGAAGTGATGAGGAAGTATGACCAAGTAATTACTTTTTGAAGAATAAGATTCCACCTAAAGAAACAGATTGGGTAAAAATAGACAGAACAACGCAGGAAAGTAAAGAATCAGTGCATGCTTATTACGAAAGACTGTTGTTCGTTTTCAAACAGTATAGTGGTTATGAGACACTAAATGAGAAGGATATGAGTCATTTTGTATATAGATTTGTATATGGGTTGAAACCGGAGATAAGTGAAATGATTAAGCAGCATATGATTTGTTGGCAGAATAGCACAGTTGACGAGGTTTTGAGATATGCTAAGTATTGTAGTGATGATATTGAGAGTAGACAGCGTAAATTGAAAGAAAAAGCCATGTGGGCACAGGTGAAAGTTGCAGAGAAGCAAGAAGCTCAATTGAGTAATACCGGTAATGAAACAGGACAGGTTAGATCCCGACCTAATATAGGTAAAGGAAAAGGACAAATGAGCATAGATGAGGCGAAGAAAAAGTGGCCATGCCACAACTGCGGAAAGCTAGGGCATTGGAGAAACGAGTGTAAATTTCCTGCAAAACTTAATGTGGAAAATCAACCATTAAATTCACAGGTGCAGAGTGAGGTAGTTACTCAACAAAGTCAGGTGCCACAATCACCACTTCCCAAGAGTGTTAACCAACAGAAATACAGTGCAGAAACAGGATTCTACGGAGGAGAACAGGTAACACAGTTGCCGCGTGCAGCTGCAATTTCTCAATATTGGTTACGACAGGATGAGGATGAAAGGGATGAAAGTTTCTGACAGTGCCTAGGAGAGGGGGAAGAGTGCGTGCTTGGCGCAACTCTAGAGGTAGATCAGTCTGGTCCATTTGTGGATGGAGAAGTGAATGGTGCAAATGTAACATTCCTGGTGGACACTGGAGCTACCCGTTCTACTGTTAGGTCAGTGGAAATTCCAAACCTTCCTCTCTCAGGTGAACATATCCAAGTAGTTGGAGTTTCAAATCAGCAAATTAAGACGCCTCTTACTAAATTAGTGGAGGTAAGAATTGGTCCATTCAGTGAAATGCACCGATTTGTAGTATGCGATTGTAGTCCCGTGAACCTATTAGGCGCGATTTATTGTGCAAGATGAATTGCACTATCTATTGTACTCCAGATGGAATTGCATTTCAGACCCCAGATGAAGATGTGCTGTATAAAATGACAATGGTAAATTTAGAACCAGAAGTAAATGATTTGTTTCCTGTATTTGATGCAGAGAAAATCCCAATTGAATTGAAAAAGACAGTGAAAGAAGAAGTGTGGGACTTTACAGGAGAAGATGTAGGATTAATGAAAGAAGTAGATCCCGTTAAAATAACTGTAAAAGAGGGAATAAGTTACCCAAATACGCCCCAGTATAAATTGACACCAGAAATAATTGAAGGAATAACGCCAGTAATAAACAAAATGGTTGAACAAGGGATTCTAAAAGAAATCATGAGCAGTCCATGTAATTCGCCAATAATGGGACTGAAAAAGCCAAACGGAACATATAGAATTGTACAGGATTTGAGGAAGGTAAACAACATTGTAGTACCTTGTTGCCCAATAGTACCGAACCCTGCTGTGATTCTATACCAGATTCCACGTGAAGCAGAATGGTACACAGTAATTGATTTATGTCATGCATTCTTCTCTATTCCATTGCATCCAGTTAGCCAGCCATTATTTGCGTTTAGGTTTGGAGAGCGTATTTTGGCATGGTGCCGAATTCCTCAAGGGTACACAGAAAGTCCCTCAATCTTTAATCAGATTCTAAAGAAATCCTTGGAAGATTTAAAAATGCCAGAAAAATCAGTGATGGTTCAGTATATTGATGACCTACTGGTGGCATCAAAAACGAAGGAAGCATGTGTCAATGATACAATTGCTTTGCTGAATCATTTGGCAAAAAGAGGACATAAAGTGTCCCCATCAAAATTGCAGTTTTGTCAACAAGAAGTCCAGTATTTAGGGCATAAAATTGAGAAAGGAGTGCGAAAGGTAACGACTGCAAGAATAAAAATGATTCAAGGAATGAGAGCTCCAATGACGCAAAGAGAGGTAAGAATGTTTCTGGGAATGGTTGGATATTGTCGACAATGGATAAGCGGTTTCTCGCTGATTGCTAAACCGTTGCAAAAACTGACAAAGAAGGATGTTAAAGATCCTTTTGAAATGAATGATGAGGAAATGAAAGCATTCAGAGAGCTGAAAAAGAAATTGTGTGAAGCTCCAGCATTGGGAATGCCTGACTATGAGAAAGATTTTGAGTTGTATTGCAGTGAAAGAGATGGATGTGCATTTTCAGTCTTGGTACAGAGACATGGAACTATGAAAAGACCCATTGCATATTTTTCAGCTGTTTTAGACCCTGTAGCGAAAGCGTTGCCTGGATGTTTGAAAGCAGTTGCTGCTACTTGTGTGAGTTTGGAACAGAGTGAAGGCATAGTGATGGGATATCCACTGAGAGTATATGTTCCCCATTCTGTGGAAATTCTCTTGACAAGAACGAAAACCCAATACATGACACATAGTCGGCTGACTAGGTATGAAAAAGTAATTTTGAGCGCAGATAATGTGACCATTGACAGATGTATGAATGTGAATCCTTCGACATCATTGCCAGATGAAGAAAGTGTGATTGAAATGGATGAAGTAGATCACGATTGTCTGAATGTGCTTGAATATTGTACAAAACCGAGATCAGATATACGAGATGAGCCCTTAAAGGAATCAGATTATATTCTGTTTGTGGATGGCTCATGTTTGAGAACGAATGATGGAGTTCTAAGTGCAGCATATGCGGTTTGCACAGTAGCAACTGTAATGGAAGCATCTTGTCTGAAAGGAATACGGTCTGCCCAAGTCGCAGAACTAGTAGCTCTGATTCAAGCATGCAAGTTGGGAAGAAATGTACGGGTTACGATTGTGACAGATAGCCAGTACGGCTTTGGGGTGGTGCATGACTTCGGTCAGATTTGGTCACAAAGAGGTTTCTTGACGTCTGCAGGAACACCAATTAGAAATGGAGATTTTGTGAAAAAGTTGCTTGAGGCGATACAGCTGCCTAAACAGATTGCTGTTGTGAAGTGCAATGCACATAAAAATGGGGAAGACTACATAACTGTCGGTAATAAATATGCTGACGAGATTGCACAGTACTGTGTAAAGAATGTGGTTTCTTTGAACAAAAGTCGAGAAAGAGAGCATATTTCTTGTCCTTTGCTTTTTACTAACCCTGTTGAGACATGGGATGAGGTGAGACAGTTACAGGAAGCCGCAGATGATGAGGAAAAAGATACATGGATAAAAGCAGGATGTAGAAAACATGAAGAAAATGATGTTTGGGTTTACAGAGATGAAAGACCAGTTATGCCTGATAGCATGATTTCTGACATGGCACGGATGTACCATGGACAAGCCCATATTGGGAGAGATTCAATGATCAGACTTTTTAGACAAACATGGTATAATCCAAAATTCAGAGCCATAGCTGAGAGTCTTTGTCAGAGATGTTTTATTTGTCAACAGTTAAATCCAGGAAGGAAGACAGTAGTGAGTCTAGGAACAATAGGACGAGAAGGAGGTCCGTTCACTAGAATGCAAATGGATTTTATTGAAATGCCCCCTTGCAGCAGACTAAGGTATGTTCTAGTGGTCGTCTGTTTGTTTTCCCGTTGGGTGGAAGCATACCCAACCAGAAGGAATGATGGAATAACGGTAGCAAAACTTATGCTGCGAGAATTCATTGTGAGGTATGGTTTTCCAGTCACGATTGAAACAGATAGAGGATCACATTTCCAAAATGAATTAGTTAAACTGATTTGCGAAGCACTTAGTATAAAACAGAAACTGCATTGTGCATACAGACCAGAGGCTTCTGGAATAGTAGAGCAAGTGAATGGAACAATTAAAAACAGGTTAGGAAAAATGTGTCAAGCTACAGGACTCAAATGGCCAGATGCCTTGCCATTAGTTTTAATGACAATAAGAAGTATTCCGGAAAGGAAAACTGGACTCAGTCCCCATGAAATAATTATGGGACGAGCAATGAGACAAGCACAAGTACCTGACAACAAACTACTGACTATAACTGATGATCTAGTGCTGGATTATTGCAAAGGATTGGCTGATGTGGTGCGTTCTGTGTTTCATCAGGTTGGACCGGATGCGACCACTCTTGAAAGAAAACCAGCTCACGACTTGAATCCAGGAGATTGGGTCCGCATAAAAGTCCACAGGAGAAGAAACTGTTTGGTTCCTCGCTGGGACGAACCACGACAAGTGATCCTGGTGACAACCACTGCAGTCAAATGTGCAGGAGTGAAACACTGGGTGCATGCCAGTCACACCATCAGAGTTCCAGAACCTGAAGATCGACATGTGAGTCGACATCTGGAAATATTGGATAACAGTTCAGCATCAGAAGCAGAGGAAGAAACAAACAGGGTGCCAGAATCTGAAGATCGACCTGTAAGTCGACATCTGGAAGACACAACTACAAGTGCAACGACAGAAGAAGTAGAGGAAATAGCTGAAGTTCCAGAACTTGAAGATCGACCTGTAAGTCGACATCTGGAAATATCAGATACCAGTTCAGAATCTGATACAGATCATTCGGATTGTGAAGAAAATCTGAAAAGAAATTGGAAATTTGAAAGCATAAGAGAAGAAACTGAGCCAGAAGATAGTAACAGTGAGCAACCAAGTACAAGTTGTGGTAAAAATCCTTCGAAGATAATATTAATCGATGAAGAAGGGAGAGTTTCAAACAGAAAGTTAGAAAAATCGGAAGATCCCGAGGAGCAATAGGGACAGATAGTCAAACACAAGAACAGGGAAATTTAGAAGCAGATAGAGAGACTGACACAAATTCGGAAGAACCTCGAGGAGGGACAGAAATAGGTGAACGAAGGAAGATAAGAAAAGAACCACAAGTAGAGGAAGAAAATGAAATTATAAGTTTCAAAATAAGAGGCAATAACAAAAGAACTGAAACTGAGTCTGAAGAAAGTGGAGAAGAAAGAAACCAAAAACTAGAGTCAAGAAAAAGGAATTGGAAAACAGAAAGAGAGGAAAAAGGAAGTGAGGCAAAAAGGCCAAGAAAAGGAGACAATTGGCCCAACGAAGTAAGAAAATTAAGATACAGAATCATAAAGTTAGATGGAAAAAGTGCTGAACAAGTGAATGAAATAACAAGTCAGAAAGAGCAAGAAAAACAAGGTGGAAAACACTTGCAGAAAACGAAAAGAATAAAGAAGGTAAATGCGAAGTATAGATCACCTGAATGGTTGTATCTTGCTTTGACTGATACCAAAGAAGAAAAGAACACTCACGAGAACACAGAAACCTAATGGGTGAAGGTGAGGTGCAACAAACTTGAAAAAATTTAAACAATTTCTACCGGACTTGACAAAACACTGGATCTGACGAAATTCTACCGGATTTGACAAAGAAGGAATTCTGAAAAGAATTAAAAGAAAGTACCAAGCAAAGACAAAACATTGGAGCACAGAGTGGCTAATAAGTCATTTCTGAGGTGTAGTGACACAGTTTTCTGGAAAATAAATAAATAAGTTATAAAACAAAATAGAGGATACTAGAGATAGAAAATGTAAATGTGAGTTTTTAAGTAGATGGTGTAAGATGTGCTGCTTTTGTACAGGATTATTAATGACAGTATGGGTGGTTTTAGCAATCACCATTCCAATTAGTTTAGCTGTAGTGGAAAATTCTAATAACACTGAGAAAGGAAAAGGAGCTAACACTCAAGAACCAGTTATATTAAAAAGTAGTGCAGAATTACACAAGGACAAATCAATAACAGATTTTTCTAAAAATGTTTTTACTAAATTATTATATGAGTATGTAGAAACAATGGATGTAAGAGATTGTTATGTTTGTATGCAATTGCCTGCGTCTGTAGCAGAGGGTGTGACTTATCATCACCTTCCTTTGACGTATGGAATAACATGTAGTGTTTTAGCAAGTTTATTTTATAAAACAGGTAGATTAGAATATTATTACACTGATATAGATAAGATTTTTGCGAAAGTTTCTGTAGTTCCCGAGCTAAACAAAATAAAAGAGGGAAAAACGTTTGGTGAATATTTTTTAGAAGATAAGATTTTAACATTAGATAATATAATTAAATACAACCTTACCTGTGAGTTAAAGAGGGAAGAAAAAGTATTTTTAGAGATGGTTGAAGAGAGAAGAGTGAAATTTCAAAGAAAAGTGATAGAAGAGACAAAAACACCTCTTTGGGCATTTGAGGAAGACAATCATGACAAGAAAAAGACAAATGCAGCTATGACTCTGGATTGGCCCCAACAGGGAAGGTTGTGCATTAGAAGAAATAAGACAAGATATGACAATTATTTTGTGGGTTCCAGTATTTGCCATGACAATTATCAAATTTTAGGTGGATGGGGATTCAAAGGGGGAAAAGATCCAATATTTCCAGGGATCTATTATGTTTGCGGTAATAGGGCTTATTACAGGTTGCCGGACCATTGGTATGGGTCATGTAATTTAGGCCTGGTCTTTCCAAAAAAATTTCATATGGACAGAAAAGAAAAAGGAGCACACAGAATGATAAATACCTTTACACAAAGAAAAAGGGAAAGTTTTTCAGAAATAGTAGGAGATATTTTTGGAGCATTGATACCAGCAGTGGGAATATCTTTGAATGCATTTAGAATTCGGAAATTATCCACAGTGGTAGATCGTTTATCTACAGATACTGCTGGAGGGTTCTTGATGGTAAATACCGAGATGGTTGCCATGAGAGCTATGGTGATGCAAAATCGACTTGCCCTTGACATTCTTTTGGCAAAAGAGGGTGGAGTCTGTGGAATGCTGAAAGTCCAACATTGTTGCACTTACATTCCAGATAAAAGTGAAAATATACAAAAGTATATAACGAATATTACAAGTTTGCACAAAGAACTTGTTCCACTGGAGGTTGAAAGTGCATTGGGAAAATTTGGTAAAGGGTTTTCTTCAGTAATAAATTGGTTAACAAGAATGAGTGGATTAATAATAGGGAAAGTTATAATAATAGCAACCATGATAATAATAATAATTTTAGTGCTGAAGCTTGTAATTACCTGTATAAAGAGAAGAAGAAGACAGAATAAAATAGAAAAAGAAAACATGATAATCAAGGAGAGAGAGAGAGAAATGGGTGAAATAGAGTTAGAAGAAATAAAAGAGAACATGTACAAGAAAACGAAGAGACAAGTTGAAAGGGATACAGTTGTGTAAACTAACAAAAGCAAACGGATAAAAGATATATGCTGTCTGAGAAAATTGTATAACTTGGGTTTTGTGGTGATATTAAAAATCACCAAAGGGGGGAGTTGATGGAGCAGGGTAAATGAAATTTTTTTAACCTCCTAATAATTTTCGTAAAATAATTAATAAACATGTTCGTTTAAGTAAATAACCAACAATGTATGTTACATGTAAAGGGTTAAAGGTAACACGCTATTTTGTGTGCAAATTAATCAACTTATAATTGTTTACGTGTCTAACATAACACAATATTTGCGTACTAATAAAATAATGAACGCATGATTTGTGCTTTTTAAATAAGTTGCGGTTGCAAAATAAAGCGATGGTAAGTAAGGGACGGCTTTATATGTTGCTTTTTGCTAGGTAATACCTAATTGGGGTACGTAGAAAGACGGGAGGAAACGAAAGGGTTTATATTCTTTATTTTAACAATATTTTGTTTATCTTTGAAAATAGTGCGCTTAGGCCTGTTGAGCAGCGATATAAAATGGCCGCCGTAAACTAGAGTACGCATGTCCAAGAATCCGTGTGGTAGAGGAGAGAGGCTGTGGAAAAGGATGACCACGTGTTCGTGCTGAGAGCATAAGACGGAAGTATGGTCAAGGCTATTGTGACCTTTCTGAGCAGATGTGTGCCAAAGATGATCAGCAAGAAGCGTGAGAAGTCAAACTGAATAAATGGACTGAACTGTTGAATCTAAAAAGTAGCAGAAAAAGATACAAATTGGACTGATCGAAACGGATGAGCAATGTCATGAACTGTGGGAAACGATGCAAGCATGAACATTCCACAAGGAACTGGTTAAGACAAGGAAGTTTGATTAAAATGTATATGGGCCTGAGTGAACCAATGAGAGACCATCACGCCATGAAGATGCAACATTTTTATTCAGCAAGCTAGAATTAGGGTATAAGAAGACCTACTCTTGGTGGGAGGGGTTAGATGCTGGAGAGTGAGATGCTGGAGAGTTAGATGCTGTAGATGGGTGAAGTTGCGGTTGCTGATGCTGACGGGCTGATGCTGCTGCTGCTATTTTTATTTTCCAGTTGAGTATAAGATGCTGCTTTTGGAGAACCTTTTTATTCCTGATAGATTTTTCAGTTAGAACTATTAGATTTTTCCAAGACAGATAGATTGATCTTTTAGAGTTCTTGCTATGATAACCTTATTTTTCCGTCTAATAGATATGCATTGCAATTTCAATTTATTCTTATAATGATGATAAATGTAATGATCTGAATAATAAGCTTAAAACTTATTTCTTGCTTCGAAACTTTATATAAACTTTATTATTCTTTAAACAAATGACTCAGTGATTCTATAGCTCAATGATTAAGGTAACTTGTTAAAGAGTTTATTGTGATTGAGCTGGTCTTAATCACCATCAACTGATTCCTACTAGTTGGTCCATCGACCAATGAGCGGAATACCTTAAAGCAAATGAGAAACATTATGTCATGTTAAGAGAGGTATCCCGTCTCCTTCCAGCGAATCGTTTTCTCCTAGGTTAAGAACGGAGGAAATCCAGGGAATAAATGAGTAAATGAATATATATGCGGTGTTATGGGCCCCACCGTCATATGGATATAGTTTGTGTGTTGGAGGAATAGTTGTACCTGGATGACCGAAGCATATAGGAGAATAATTTTTATTGTTAGCGCTGGATCACATGCGCACAAGAGCGAAACCCAAGAAATTGGATGACTATTTGTGTACATAGGTGCCAATTTATCTTATGTGTGTTTTGTCTTCTCATGTTGTTTTTTTCCTTGGTGTTTGATTCGGAGATGTGTTATATTCTTGCATTGTAATGATGTATTTTGCTATGTGTATGGAATGTCTAGCGTTCCCTGGCAACCTGCTCCTCCATACTGAAAGTGTTCTGGAATGTGGGAGTAGGAGCAGCTGCCAGAGGGAGCCGCTTGTCTTAGATCAAGGGTCGTTTCACCCTACTCAATAAACCTTTATTTAATCAATACTGAGGGGGTCCTGTCTTCCAAAACTTATCTCAAGAAACTATAACTTGTGCACTAAGTAACTCTTATTTGGAGATATATCGGATCTGCAGATGTTTTGCATCCCTAGATATACGTACATCTTTTATCTTTAATAACTCCAAAACTACTGAACAGATTTACAGCAGATCAGGTAAAAGGACTCTTTCTGGACCACGAGCTAGCTTTGTGCCAAATGTGATGTAATTCCGCTCAGCGGTTCAGGCTGTAGTCATGTCTAAAATCCCTATGGGAAATTGCATGGGTAAAACACATGTTGGGACCCCCCTTTTTCTCGGCCCCCGCTTGATGAATCATCCTAAAACCATATATATATATTGAGGAAGGCTGCTGTGACAGCCGAAACGCGTCTCTCTGTTCTTGCCGGGTCGGAGGAGGCCCTAGGGAATAATAAATGCCTCAAAACCCAGCATTCTTCGTGTGCGTGCCTTCTTCCAGCTGGAGCAGGGGTTTGTTTGGATATATATATATATCTCCCTCCACACGCCTGCCTTTCAATAAAATGACAGTCTCCAGCACGCTCGAGTTCGCTGTTAGATACGGTTTACTGGCAATAGAAACAACGGTGACGCGTTTCAGCAGCCGTGGCTGCCTTTATCAAACCAATTGCTGTTGCAATCTTTTTTCATTTTATATCCATGTTCCCGGGCCTTCCACAGGCCTTAAAGTGACAGTGCCTAAACTTTTAAAGTGACATAGTGCAACAGCATTTAAAGTGACATGTGCATTTCGCCTCCTTATATTGTATCTATTCCAAATCATTCCGATGTAAACAACTTTGACACACGTATTGTTTTAAAATGAATATGTCACATAACAGGTGACAAAAAAAACTGGAATAGTCACACATAGATTTCTTAACTGGCTAGTGATGGTGCATACAATGTATCCCCATCATTACATGTTGCTAATCCCGGGAAAGTGCCCATTGAATCCCACTCTTAGCAGAACTAGTGTTCTTTAGTGGTTATACCCTCTCCAGTATGGTGCACCTGTTAATCATTTAAATATTTCTCACATATGTCATGTCAAATTTTAACTCACGGCACAAAATGCAAATAAATTCCAATGATCACATTTGTAAAAAAAACTTACAATTAATGTGTAACCCTGTGAAAGCATTTACCTATAATGTGTTCATCATGGTCTGGATTGTTCTGGGAAATAGAGTTATATCAATATCAAATACATAAAAACTACTTATATAAATTACTTATATAAATTATCTCTGGGGGCTATTTTCAGACAATTGTGGGACATCATTAATTCTAACTTTGACTATTAAGCAACCAAACTTCACTATCTTACAGATAAATATACAGGTCTTCCTCAGTATTGAGGCCCTGAGGCATTTTCGTGTTAAATATCAAGATATAGCTTGATTCTAATTGCCTCAGAAACCTCTCTCTGTTGCCTCCTCTGGGTCTTGCCAACACTTGATCCAACACAAAGTATTCTAAATTGCTGACATCACTATTGTGGACCTGCTCAAAGTGTCTAGCAACAGGGTACGATTGGTCCTTATGCTTAATAGCACGAATATGCTGCAGGATACGTTGGTGTGCTTTTAAGATGGTGCTTCCTATATAAAGCTTGTGACAGGTGCATCTCAATGCATAGATGGCATAGTCACTTCTGCAGGCCAGTGGTTTTAGGATCTGCCATTTTGTATCTGCAAATGGCAGAGATACCTCAGTTGTATTTACCCCAAACTTACATGCCTTGCATTTGTAACAACGCCGGAAACCTTTGCTTCCACTGAGCCAACCCTGTGGCTGTTTTGTTCCGGGAGTGTTATTTACCAAATCATTCCTCATAGATCTAGCCTTCCGGAAAGTTAATAAAGGCCTTTTCTGGATTCTAGGGCCCAATATGTGGTCACTACAGATCAAGTGCCAATGCTTTTGAAAAATGGCACGAATCTCTTGGTGTTGATTACTGTATCCTGTTATGAATTTTATGGGTTGCCCTGAGTCAGTCTGTTTTTGTGTGTGTTTTTCTTCTGTGAAAATGAGCTTTTCTCTGGGACTCTGATTGGCTCTGGCTCTTGCTGAATCCAACATTGTTTTGCTATACCCTCTTTTCAAGAACCCCTCTTAGTTCTATTTGTGCAGTTTTTAGTTGTTCTTCCTCACTGCAGTTTCTCCGCATCCGGAGATTCTCTGCAAAGGGTATGCTGTTCTTCAACTTCGCTGGGTGAAAACTACGGGCATGTAGCATCGTGTTTCCGGCCGTCTTTTTCCTAAATGTCTTAGTTTGCAGAGTCTCATCCACCACATAGATAGTCAGATCGAGGAACTCAACCTCTTTCTCACTTATGTATGAGGTAAAATTGAGGTTAAGCTCATTGTCATTCAATCTCTCCACAAAACTCATGGCAGAGACCTTGTCTCCCCGCCATATGACGAACAGATAGTCTATATCGCGCGACCATAGGATCACATTTTCAGACAGTTCAGTGGCAAATTTCTTCGCGAGCACCTGCTCCTCCCACCAGCCCATATGCAAATTCGCATAGCTGGGGGCGAAGCAGGTGCCCATAGCAGTGCCCCTCAACTGCTGATACAAATCAGATCCAAACATAAAGTTGTTATTGATTAAACACCACTTAAGAATATTCAACAGCATTTCTGTATGCTTGTATAATGTTATTGGCCGTGTGCTTAAGAAGTGTTCTACTGCCCTTAATCCGTCTTGATGTGAGATGCTAGTATAAAGGGATGTCACATCAAGTGGGACCATGATGTAATCCCTTTGCCATCTTACATTATAGATCTTCTTCAGAAAATCTCCAGTATCCCTAGTGTATGACTGTAGTTTTTTAACTGGGACCTGTAAGAAAGAGTCCAAATACTTGGAGGTGTTCTCAAAGAGGCTTCCTATGGCCGAAATGATAGGTTGGCCAGGGGGTGTGTCAATATTTTTGTGTACTTTTGGTATCAGGTAGAGAACAGGTATAACTGGATTCTCTACTTTTAGGAATTTGAATTCTGCCTGTGAAATAAGTCCCTTTGCTCTCCATTGATTTAAATCTGAGTTGCAATTGGTGGTTATCTCATGCAAGGTGTTTTTATCTATTTTTGTATAGCAAAGGTGGTCACTGAGTTGGCTTTGTGCCTCTGTCTGATACATGTCAAGGGGCCATAGTACTACATTGCCTCCCTTGTCAGCTTGTCTCACCACAATATCAGGCCGGGAATGTAGCTTTTTGACCAAACTCAAATAATTTATTTTGGATCGGTCTGATGTTTCCCCCACCTCAAAATGTGCATACAGTTTCTTTATGTCCTGAACTATCAGAGAATGTGTCAATAGAGTCCTTTGGGACCATGGGTAGGAAAATCGATTCGGGCTTAAATGGAGTAACTGGTTTCCCATACACATATACGTCTTGCTCTCTGGCCAAAATATCTGTAAGTTCAGTCGCATCATCCCTAGATAAACTGTCCAGGTCACGTAATAACACCAAATCAGAAACCTCCAAACTCTCCCCACCTCTTGGTACCTCTTGCTCAACCTATGGAGTTTTTTTACTGGTTGCAAAAAACTTTGCCAACCTTAACTTACGCACAAATTTAAAACAATTAATTCTTGTTTGGACGTAGTCCAGATTCTCAGAGACACAATAAGATAGTCCAGGTGACAGTATGTTAATTTCTCCTGTATTTAATACCAGGTCAGTTAGATTAATTACATTGCTGTCAGAATTGTCCAAAATCATTTGGTCTTCTTCTGCACCGCCTTGCTCGTTATTTGTCCATCCTGACCTCCTGTTCTTCCTCTGCCGCCTCCTCGATATGTTCTTTCTTGACTTGCTATTGGTCTGAGGTTTGTGTTACTGTCCCACCTTAAAAAACGAAGCTCGTCTTCCACTGTGGGTATCTTTCCCATCACTTGTCTCCCATCGTCATTGTCTGTGTCTACCTCCGAACTGAGCTCCGAGCTGGTCCCCTCTTTGCCAGGCTGTAGCTTAGCTTGCACACTCTGTGACAGCCTCTGTCACCTAATTCCTTCAAATCTTTTAGAGAAGGTAAAACCTAAAACCCGATATATATATCCAACGCTCCACAAGGAACTTCAAAGGGGCCCTTAGTGGGTTTCAGAGGTAAATTTATTCAAACCAGGCAGACGCGTTTCAGCTGCATTAGCCTTTCTCAATGCAGAGCCTTTCATCACAGGTTGAATTTAAATGTCTTTCTCTGACTACCATTGGTTGATACAATAGTGGCCATTAATAGTAGACTGTTCTTACTCCAGAGATTTTCTTTCTCAACATAGCGCCATCTTTACATGATTTCCACATGTCGTTAGTGCACATTCACTTATCGTGGTTATTGAATAACTTTAGTAGATCTTACTCCATAATGAAATACACCCCATGATATCACAGTATCCATGGCTTCAACATTGTATATTCATGGCCCATTAGCCTCAAGGGAGCAGGTATCCCTGTTATGGACTGTCCTCTGCATCCCTCATTCTGCCGCACTGCCATGTCAAGACTCTAACACCCGCAAGTGTAGGCTTTGAAACCTGTTACTTTCATTTGGTATTGACGACTAAGTGTTGGCCGGTGTATTTCTGCTTGCAAGGCTGCAGTGGTTCAGAAAGTTTTCAAGCAATGCTCCACCAAATGCCACTCATAACTTTCAAACTCACTCGAACGGGTGCTACCATCGTGCAAGTGGCATGCACGCATAAATTCCAAGCAACGTTCCACAAGGAACTTCAAAAGTGCACTCAGCGGGTTTCAGAGGTAAATTTATTCAAACCAGGCAGACGCGTTCCAGCTGCATTAGCCTTTCTCAATGTCGATTTGTACAGACAGTCTTTCATCACAGGTAGAATTTAAAAGACTTTCTCTGACTCCCATTGGTTGATACAATAGTGGCCATTAAGAGCGGCCTGTTCTTACTCCATAGATTTTCTTTCTCAACATAGCGCCATCTTTACCTGATTTCCACATGTCGTTAGAACACATTCACTTATCATGGGTATTGAATAACTTTAGTAGATCTTACTCCATAATGGAAATACACCCCACGATATCACGGCATCCATGTCTTCTACGTTGTACATTCATGGCCCATTAGCCTCAAGGGAGCAGGCATCCCTGTTATGGACTGTCCTCTGTATCACTCGTTCTGCCGCACTGCCATGTCAAGACTCTCACACCCGCAAGTGTAGGCTTTGTAACCTGCTACTTCCATTTGGTAATGATGACTAAGTGTCGGCCGGTGCATGTCTGCTTGCAATTATAGTTAGGCTCAGATTTCACTCGTACAAAACCAGTGATATTCAGCAGTTATAGTTACCTGAGCTAACTATAGCTTACACCCCTGTAATGCACTGCTTATGACCTCTCATATTACATCACTCATGACATGGTCAGTAACATCACTGATGACATCTCAAATGACATCACTGATGACATCATCCAGTGAGTGTATTTTGTAAAAGTTTCTGAGAGTTAAAGATATATACTAATCTACATCATATCACCCTCCTCCTCAAACCAGGAAAGCCCGCCTCATTCTGCTCTTCCTACCGGCCCATAGCCTTTCTCAACTGCAACGTGAAGCTGTTTGCTTCCATTTCAGTTGCCTGCCTTCGGCACGTGTGGCCCACCCCAATCGCGCCAACGCATTTGGGCTTTATTCGTAATAGGCAGGCTAATGACAATACCAGATTAGCGGTCGCCCTAATGGAGGTTGCAGAACGGCGACATCAACTGATGCCCCTTCTCTTGAAGCTGAAAAGGCGTTCGACAGAGTGGATTGGAGTTATCTTATTAAAGTACTTGACAAGATCCATTTAGGGCCCAAGATGAAAGCCTTCATTCTAACCAATTTTCAGAGACCCTCAGCCAGGCTTAAAGTCAATGGCTCCTTCTCCCAATCCAACCGGCTAATGAAAGGCACCCATCAGGGATGCTCTTTATTGCCTTTCATATTTTCTCTCATGATGGAACCATTTGTGGCTAGAGTCCAGGCCAACCACCGCATAATGAGCAAGAGAACAATGGATTTAACCCAGAGTTCTTGACTGGGGTGAATGTTTGATTTGTTCCGCATTCCGTCCATCAATTGTGTGTCTTTTGTTTTCTCGCCCTAAGTGCGCCGGGTATGCCCTGATGTGGGTCCCGGGCTCACTGTGCCGCTGGATTCAAGCTAGCCTGGCTGATGAGGGGTGATGCCCCGAAACCGGTCCCAGGATGTTTGTTTCTGATCCAGGGAGCACCTGGCTTGGCAGTTCGAGCTGGACTGTTCCCATGAGGAGCAGGGTCAAGACTGATTTGCATATGGCTGGGTCTAAACTGGGGTGGCATGGTGAGCAAAAGAACAATGGATTTAACCCAGATGTCTTGACTGGGGGTGAATGTTTGATTTATTCCGCATTCCATCCATCAATTGTGTATCTTTTGCTTTCTCGCCCTAAGGTCGCCGGGTATGCCCAGGCATGGGTTCCGGGCTCACTGCACCACTGGATTCAAGCTAACATGGCTGATGAGGGCTGATGCCCAGACACCGGTCCCATGATGTTTCTGGTCCAGGAGGGACCTGACTTGGAAGTTCGGGCTGGACTGTTCCTGTGAGGAGCAGGGTCAAGACTGACCTACCTATGGCTGGGTCTAAACTGGGGTGGCATGGTGAGCAAAAGAACAATGGATTTAACCCAGATGTCTTGACTGGGGGTGAATGTTTGATTTATTCCGCATTCCATCCATCAATTGTGTGTCTTTTGCTTTCTCACCCTAAGTGCACTGGGTATGCCCAGACATGGGTCCCGGGCTCACTGTGCCACTGGATTCAAGCTAGCCTGGCTGATGAGGGGTGATGCCCCGAACCGGTCTCAGGATGCTTGTTTCTGGTCCAGGGAGGACCTGGCTTGGCAGTTCAGGCTGGACTATTCCCATGAGGAGCAGGGTCAAGATTGATTAGCACATGGCTGGGTCTAAACTAGGGTGACATGGTGAGCAAAAGAAGGAAGGATTTAACCCAGATCTCTTGACTGGGGTGAATATTCAATTTGTTCCGCATTCCGTCCATCAATTGTGTGTCTTTTGCTTTCTAACCCCCACATATCTGGCATGGTCATTGATGGCGTAGTATATAAACTGGCCTTATTTGCCAACGATGTTTTGTGCTTTTTGATGAATCTTGCCATCACCATGCCAGCACTGATGGACAAGTTAAACACTTTCTCACAGGTGTCGGGCTTCAAAATTAACTTTGGCAATCCTCCAAATTGTCTAGATGCTGTTATCATGGAGGGAGGCTTCCAATGGAAAATGAAATCCATCACATACTTGGGGATTCAACTGCCTCTTCGAACAAAAGACCTATATTCTTTTAACACGCCTCCTCTTTTCACAACCCTCTTCAAAGATCTATATCGATGCTTAAAGTTTGAGATTTCGTGGCTGGGCAGACTTAATAGCCTGAAAATGAACATAGTGCCTCGCTTGCTATGTGTCCTCCATACTCTTCCGTTTTTGTCTGGGGAGACAAGTCTCCTTGTGTAGCACGTGTCACCCTAAGCAAACCTGTGACAGAGGTAGGCTTGGGCTTTCCTGATATTTCTTCATACATTTTGGCAGCTCAGCTCCGCCCCTCCCTGGACTGGAACCATGACCCTAACAAGAAACCCTGGGTTCAAGTGGAACAGGTCTTCTCTCCTTCCCCTCTGCAGGGGCTGTTGTGGCTTCCTCCGTCTTTTGATGCAACATCTCTCCCATTGTTACCTCTGACTTCCTTGCTTTTAACATATTGGATGGAAGTGCGACAGCGTAGGGCCTTCCCTACTTATCCCTATCGCCTGATTCCCTTGGCACGCAAATCCGATTTTCCCCCATGTGTGGCCCATCCTATCTCTTTTCATTGGACCGAGGGACGCTCTCCTACTCTGGGCAACTTTTATGATGACAGGGACCTGCGGTCTTGGAATGAGTGGATTACTACATTTACCTTGGTCCACCATGGATATTTCAGACTGAATCAGGACCTTCATTGGGCAGGTAGACCTCGCACACACCAGGCCCTCCAATGAGAAGATGCACCCATTGAATGTTTATATCTCCCAAGCGTGAACTGCGAAGGCATTTGTTTGCTCTACGGTTCCCCCCTGCAGCTGATGCCCCTAAAAAAACATGCATATGTATCCCACTGATAATGGGCATTGGCCATGGAGATCTCTGATAATACTTGGGTGGCTATATGGCAACATGCTGCTAAATCATTAATATGCATCTGCTATAAAGCAAATGCGTATAAATTGTTGACTCGGAGGTATCTCACAACGGTCTGCTAAGATGTTTGGGGGTTCGAATACATGCAGGAAGGGTTGTGGTGGGAGAGGCACCTTTTCACACACCTGGTGATCTTACCCGATCATTGAAGAATTCTGGGTTGAAAATCAAAACACATTGCAAATCATTACCGGCATTCACCTCCTACTGACACCACTCACGGTTCTCTTGGGAGACCCGAGGGCTGATAGGATTTTTCCCACGACTACCTCACAGGGCTGGCTCGTCTCCCATTTCCTTCTTGCAGCCTGTTTATGCATGGTGCAGACGTGAAAGCAACCATTACCCCCTTCATTGAATCTGTGGTGGGGAAAGGTTTGGTCCATAGAGGCCATGGAGAAACTGACTGCCATCCTTCAGGATTGTGTCACCAAGTTTGATGTCACATGGTGTCCCTTCACAACACACATTAAGCGTCTACAGAGGGCAGGAGGGTCTGCACATGACAATGTCCAAATCGCGGCATGCATCTGATATTTATATTATGTCTTCCTCCGCCTCTGAGAGTGATTCAACCTCAGTGTGACTTCTAATGTATTCCTTTTTTCTCTTTCCTTTCTTTTATTCAGTTTTGTTAGGGGGCGACATATCATCTTGATTTATTTTTCACTATTGGATATAGATTTTTGTCATTGGCGAACCTGTTTGTTTCTCTAAATTATCTTATCTTGATTGTGTATGTGTACGATGTGTCATGTTATCTTGTTCTTTGAAACAGCAAAATAAAATATATAAAAAGAAGTGGTGTTTCAGCTGCAACGCTGATCCCACTGACAAGGTAAAAATAAATGAGCAGGAGGTGAAAGTGATGTAAGATTATTGCTCCAGATTGACCATCTTTTCGATGCAGGTTTACAAAAGGCTTTATGTAAATAATGTCTCTCTCATGAAAATTAACATTTGCCCTGGGAACTATGGTGGTCACTTAATTTGTAAAAAAAACAACTAATGCAAGGCAGTACATTGCGCAGCCGTGTGTTATCGCTTGTCTGTGAGGGATTACATGGGTGGTTCATGGGTGTTCCTGTACATCCACTGTGTATTTTGTGTACAAATAATATACACAGTCTTCTTAAGGTAGGCGCACTTACTTTCCTGGGCTCAGCTCTCGAGTCCCACTTCCCTGTCAAAGGATTGTGGTTATTTCCCATTTATGTGAAGCGACATTCCAGCTAGGCCCTGCTAGTGAGTTCAAGTCTTGGAAAGAAGAAGTCTTAGAAAGTCAAAGTGCCTCCGCCCCATAGCGTGTCTGTCAGAGCAAGATCCCCCCCGAGGCCTGGCAGGCCAGTATTCAATCTTACCCACTTTTGCTTGAGTGGAGGTTTGGAGTGCCCTGGCACGCATCTGTGGCCCGGTGGTGAGCAGAAGTCTCAATGTTACAGTGGAGACGCTCCTCCTCCTACGCTGTAAGCCTCTCTGAATCAGGTGGCAGGTCTTGGGTCATCCTTGATTGTTGGGTAGTTGAATCGTTGCTCGTCCTCCGCGGGTAATGTCTTGCTTCTCCTTCACTGCACACAGCCCTCTCACTTCACCATGGCCCCCTCCTGGCATACAGGGTTCGTAACATCGCACACAGGGAAACAGCCCCTTCAGGTCACAGCATTGCACAGGGCAATGGCCCTCTACTCAATAGAGCAATGCACCAGGGTGACAGCCCTCCATCACCGCAGCACCCACCCGGCATATGAAGGTCATGGGCAGCAGAAAGGTTTTTTGCATTAACTTTGTGCAATTCAGCCACTAAATGGGCATCTCTTTATTTCTCCTATTTCACATCAAAGGGTAATGTTTTGTCTTAATTTCTTGGTGCATGAGGTTAGAGTGTGGCTGGGCGGCACAAGCCACATGAAAGTCGAGTGTCAAGTGCATCCTATATGTGGCTTAGATTCTTATTATACATGGTGCAACATTACAGCCTATTAAATCAAACACAAGAGATAGATTTGCCTAGGATCACACAATTTGTTCAAGTTGGGATCGATCACAGGTTTTCTGCTTCCACATTGTTTATTTCAGCCCTTAGAGGTACATCTCTTTATTTTTCCTGTTTTACTTCAAAGGTTAATGTTTTGTCTTTAATTCTTGGCACATGAGGTTGGAGTGTGGGTGGCAGCCAGATGCCGCAAATGCCTTTTTCACTTCAAATAAGGACTGCATTGCATAATACCGCTTGTCTTCCATTAGTATCTAAATCTGTCACACCACAACAAAAAATGATTTCCAAACATTTGAAATCATGTGCTTTATTTACCAGTTCCAATCACTAACTGTTGAACAGCTGTTTTCCTTGAAAAGAAGACAAGTATGCTTTTTTGTAGCTCTGGAAATTCAAGAGTGCTGGACATGGCTGTGCTAAATTTTGCCAAGTTGCTACCCTGCCGGAGTATGGGTGGTCTTGTTTTTTGCCTGTCTACCACCTACCTACTGCAGTGATGCTGCCAAGCTTGCAATGTACAATCACACAGGGTAGCTTTGTTGTTATGATGGTCTTAGGGCTGGGAAACTGATGTAATTCAGAATTATGCTAGTATGAAATGAAAGATCATGTGTTCTTACTTAGAGCTGGCTCCTGCAGGATGAGTTTACAGTGAATAGGCGAGCCCACAGGTCAGTGTTACAGTAAACAAGTAGCCCGTCTCCAGTGCACCTTGTTGGCAATGTAACATGTCTAGGATATGCCAAGTTCTTATTAGCGAGCATAGTCTGGTGTAGATTCTGATTACTGGCCATAGTTTGTGGTGTCTCTCGCTGTTCCTACATCTGCCCACTTGGGTAGTTTTTCTATGCAAACCAGCAATATTTCCTTCTGAAGACCAATATTTTCTTGAAATTACTAGTTGGGACTGGAATTGCATGTGCCTTTTTAGGTCTCGCCTAGGCAGCGCGCATGCGTTGCTCTAGGAGATGACCTTTAAAAATTGGTCAGCTCTTTTCAAGCACTCGTGCTTGTGCTGGCATCCACCTTGCGGGAGCGAGCAGCGGCGCGCACGCTAATTGAAAACAGATGGCTCGCGCGCCGCTGTTCGCTCCGCAAGGTGGATGCCAGCACAAGCACGAGTGCTTGAAAAGAGCTGTTTGCACTGCCTGCTCTTGTTTTTCCACTGCCTGTCTCGCCCTCGCTTTCCCTTCTTAACGTGTTTTATTTAAACTTGTCACAATTTCTTTTTGTTTCTTACTTGGGTTATTCCATTTTCGCTGACCCTTGTCAACGTGAATTTTTTTTAAAACTTGTTACCATTAGCTTAACGGGGCACGGATCCTAGCGCTCAGACCCGTGACACACGCAGAGCGCCTCACTTGTGAAGTTTCTTATTTTAGGGGGGCATGTCACTGGAAACCCAGGGTTGTTACTGACTGTTGCTCCTTGAGGCGTACACTTCCGTCAAATTAGCTGATTGCGGTTAGGGGGGATTCATGCACTATAGCAGCCTGAGAAATGGGACAACACGGTTTGTTATGTTGTTGACAATTGTGTAGCGCCCTTTCTGTTCAATATATCACTGCGCGTACTTTTCACCAGTTCTTGTAACACATGACTCCTCGGCTTGCCAGGTTTCTTAAAGTTTGACTTGTGCTGTGGTAAGACTATGCAGTTAGAGGCCGGGATTTCATGAGTGTGTGTGATGAGAGGGGGTTGAGGACCCAGATGTTTTGTGAGTTTAATCAGCACAGTTATACTTGCACGGTGTGACTTTGCGAGCACGCAGTAAAATAATATACGCAATTTCAGTCGCGTTTCTTGCTCCTTTTACGGCTGTGTTTTGTTGTTATTTTTACATTACTGACAATAGTGAAGGATCATACATGAAGCGCATTGACGTCCTTCAAACCACTACCCTACCCAGAAGCCCAAATTATTGCTTCTACTTCTACGCTGGTGAAAAGGGGTTGCGAGTTACAAATATGTCGGATTCCCATTTCTTTAGGAATTGTGGCCTTAAGAATCGGTAGGTGTGAGTTATCCGCTTTACAAAACTGTGATCTTGCGCAAATCCCATTTATCGCCGTGTCTCAGCTTTTTTTGACTGACAAAACGATGAACCTCTAAATCTTACTTTTTTAGACTCAAACTCTACTTTTTCTGAGTTTTATTTTGAGAGTTTGAGATCGGAACAGTTCTGCCAATGTATGGGGTGTCTTATTATTTATAGGCGGTACCCTGTGAGAGTGTTCAGCCTGCCGCATACTAAGGAACGAGAGGGACAGTGACTCTCTCGCTCTCACTGACTTACTCACTAACTCACTCACTCTCTCTCACTAACTAACTGACTGACTCTCTCACTCACTTACTGACTCTTTCACTATCACTAACTAACTCTCTCACTCTAACTGACTAACTCTCTCAATCTCACTGACTGGCTGACTCACTCACTCACTCTCTCTCACTAACTAACTAACTCTCTCACTGACTAACTGACAAACTCTCTCACAGACTCACTCACTAACTCTCACTCTCACTCACTGACTGACAGACTCTCACTCTCACTGACTGACTGGCTCTATCACTCTCAATGACTGACTGACTCTCACTGACTAACTAAATCAC
Source organism: Calotriton arnoldi (assembly GCA_963921515.1). Lineage (NCBI taxonomy): Eukaryota > Metazoa > Chordata > Amphibia > Caudata > Salamandridae > Calotriton > Calotriton arnoldi. The sequence goes on along the minus strand of CAWUFW010000224.1, from coordinate 4,206,749 downwards.
TATCTCACTCACTAACTGACTCACTGACTCTCTCACTCTCACTAACTGACTCACTGACTCCCTCACTCTCACTAACTAACTCACTCTCTCACTAACTGACTGACTCTCTCACTAACTGACTGACTAACTCTCTCACTGACTGACTGACTGACTCTCTCACTGACTAACTGACTCTCTCACTCTCTCTCACTAACTGACTGACTCTCTCACTCACTAACTCTCTCACTGACTGACTGACTCTCATTCTCTCTCACTGACTGACTGACTCTCTCACTCTCACTGACTGACTAACTGACCTTCACCCTCCTATTATTTATGCCACCCCCCCATAACAAAAAAACCCATAACAAGCAACCATTGGGACAGGTAGATAGAACTTAACAGCATTAAAAGGAAAAAAAAAAGAACACAATATTTATTGATAATACTTTTTTAATATGGTCGTTCAGTTGTACATAATGCTTTCTTGGTCATATATAAGGTAACAAAAAAGCTTCTAACACTTCTTTATTAGAACTTTTCAGCATGCTGCAAACTTCTGTACAGCACAGCTTAAACACTTAGGCAAAGTCAATATCTCTGGCTAAACACTTAGAAGGTCCCAAAGGCGAGACCTATTGGCTTTGCCAATGCTTGTTCTTCTAAGTTACCTTTGTCACCATTCCCTTCACATCTTTGGATGCTGGGTGGCTAACACTTATTTTAATGTGGAACTTATACATCTTACTTTGAAATTTATGGTCCATTCTTTGCGTGTGTATTCTGGTTGCACTTGGGAATGTGAGGGTGGTTTAGATATAGTCATGCCAACTATCAGAACATGAGATGTCTGCTGCTAAATGTGGAGGTGACATTTTGGGGGTCAGTGTCTAAGTTGTAAAAACATAAATGCAGAGCCCCAAACTTAATCTTAGGGTCATCTTGCTGAATGCCAAGGTTGTCATGACCTTTTTCTTTCACTACTCTACACTTGCTTATTCTTGCTGGGGTTTTTTTCATCCTCTTTTCTGCCTTCATTATTGTTTTCCTATCTCTCTTTCTCCTTTCTTCCCTTTCAGTCTTTCTGTCTTGCTTTGAGTCATAGTCTGTTGGTGTAAAATGAGCCCCAATGTCCCAAAATTAGTGCATGTGCCCACCAAAAACACCTTAAGTGGTAAGTAGGGCTAAGTAAGCATACTTTGCATAGGAGAGCGATCTCACCCCTAGAGAGCGCAGGCAGCTAAAGCAATCACATCTACATGGAAATGTGCCGCATATGGAATATTACGCCTGGGCCTACATTACAGAATGGGCGCACTGTCCATGTTTGCGCCATGGCACACCTAAAAGCAGGTGCGCCAGGTGCAAACATGGAACGTGCGCCCTATCAGGACGAATGTGCTTCCCTTAGGGCAGCCGCAAACTCGTGCTGCCCCCATGGCAGCGCATTCAAGAGAAATACAGAGCAGCTGTTTAAAAGCTGCTCCATGCTTCTCTGTGCAGGCAGCAACCCGCCTGCACTTTTAAAAGGGATTAGAGATCCGCCTGCAGGCGAGTGCAGTGAGTGACTGCACCCGTCTGCAAGGGGATGTCTGAGGGATTTATGGGACCCCCTTTCATCCCTTTAGAGGGCTGCATTTAGAAGGTGAACTGAAAGTGCGCCATCTTTTTGTGGTGCACTTTCAGTGCGACTTCTAAAGGCATGATTGACTCTGCTCCCAGATCAGTAATACGGCACGGGCACAGAGGCAAAGTGATCCCCTCATTCCCATGGGGCCACACCCCCAAGCAAATAAGGGAACACCCTGTAATGTTAGCGCTGGTGCTGTATGTGCGCCAGCGCTATCTGTATTATAAAAGGGGCACACAAGCATCTGCGGCCCCTTCTGTAATACCAAAGTGCCCCGCATAAAGCGAGCACAAATGCCCGTTGCGCCCCTGGGGTGCTTGTGTAATATGGCCCAGGTGGGGTAGGCTGGCGGCAGAGTTAGTTTGTTCAATCCTTTGGTAAAAGAAGCTTTACGCTGACAAACGGCAACATTGTTTTATGTGTAGCTTACAAAAGCGTGAGTCTTCTGCCTAAATTAGGAATGTTTGTTTGTATACTCAATGCTCTCTAGTGTACTCATGATAGACCAGCTAAACACCTGCGAGGTCTTAAGATCTAATTTCACTTCTTGTGATGTCACTTCCTGTGAGGCCAAGTGCAATGTAATGAACTGTGATGTCCTACGCCATGATGTCTTGCGCCATGATGGCACCTGCATAATGCCTAAGTTGGTTAGTCCCTCCAATTCTTTTTTAGGTCTCGCAGACCTAGCGTTGCAGCGCACATCCGCTGCTCGCTCTGCGAGGCATTTTGTAGTAGGGTATGTTTTAGAAGTGGGGTGGAAGCCCCTCCCCTATTTTTCATTGGCTGGCGTCATCATTTATGGTAAACGCTGGCTTCTGATTCAAAATGAGGATTCTTTGTTACCGCCCTGTCTCCTTTTAGGACCTCCCATCCGACTGGATCGTTTACTTGCGGCATTACACGGTCTCCTTCATTAGTCAGTAGGCACTATGTTTTTTCAGTCGCCTTTGGCAAGGGGGGCCACGTGTTTATTTTTGCATCGCGCTAAAGTGAAAGCGCGATGCAAATATAAACAAGCGGACCTCTTTCACTTTAGGGACCGCGCTTGTTTATTTAATTAAATTGCCGTTTATTTAATTAATTTGCAGCGCGGTCCGCTCACTTTAGCGTCCGCGCTTGGTTTATTTACTTGTTTTACATTATCTTGGGTACTGGTCTGGGAAACATTGAGATGATCGCTCACTGTGTTTCCCGAGATCATTTACCCACGTTCGTTATTTCAGCAAATGAAATGCACTTAGCGAGGTAGGAAGCGGAGCAGGTGATAGATTTGTGATTTAAACGAAGCCTGTTTATCCCCAAAGAAAGAAGTGCAAACACGGGGCTGTTTTGGTTTAGATGTGTGGACGGATAAGGGGTGAAGGCAGTATTACAGACGGTGCCCCACGACGGAGACAGCCCTTCCTCGAGGAGTAGACACACAAGAGGGACAGACGCCTTCCTGATGAACAGCCCATACCTAGCGTCGAGCTGTTTCTGTTCTCAAGAAGCCCAGCTCCCTCGGCCTCACTGGATGTCTCCAGAAGTCTGTGCTGTAGTGAACACAATGTAACCAACACACGATCTGCCAGGCTCGGTGTTTTTTTTTTTTATATGCAGCTGATTTTATATACACCAAACTTTGTCCGGTGGTCAATTTTCTTTTTTCTTTTTTTCACGGTGACGTGTTAGACCGCTGTCACGTGGACCAGTTCGGAAGAGTGCCCGTCAATGTTTTCAAATATATATTACACAAACTCTGCTATTGGGGTTAAGAATTGCGTCGCTTTTACCTCCTCTGAGAATTAAGTAAGCGTGAAGGATTAAAGCCAGATATTTAAATTAATTCTTTATATGTGAAATTTGTTTGCGGCTGAAGGATGCTGTTTTATTGCATGCTATAACTGCTGTGTTACTGTCGACAATGCAGCACCTCGGGGTTAGCTGCAGCAACAGCGCCTTGAGGACTGGTGTATGAATTGTGATCCACATGCACTCAGAGGCTTCAAACCAACTCCGCCGACACACTGATACATGTAACCTGTCTCATCAACACACTGAGTTCAAACCGACCCTTCTGACGTCCCTCGTGATTTTAAGCAAACTCTCTACAACACAGTTTTTTTATTTAACCTATCTTTTTTTTCCTCTCGGAGATTTGAAGACAATTTTGGTCCACGAGGACCCACGCCATGACATATCTTCCAGAGATACATGTGTGATCTTTACAGATACAATTAATTAAATTAGATCAGTTTATTAGCCCCAGTTTGATCCTGAATTGTGGGCCCAAAATGGCTGTGGGCCCAACTTTAGACACCTCTGATTCAAACCAAACCTTCTTTCACGTCGTGAAATTTTAAACCAAACCCACTGATGCCCAGTGAGGTTTAAAAAAACACGACCACACTGTGATGAATTCTATTTTAAGCCTTCCTGTCACAGTGCCATTAAAATCGGTACAACTTTCTAATTCCGATTATCACACCTTCCAGTATTTCCATGAACTTTTGTAAATAAAATCATTGTCATCCCATGAGGGCTTGAAGTAACCTCAGTAGCGCACTGTGAGATTCTAAATCAACCCTACCCAAATGTCGGTGAGATTTTAAAACAATTCTGCTGCCAACTAGAGATTTTAACCGAGTTCTATTTTAAAATGCATTTTTTTACTGTCCTCTTTTCAGGCCCCTCAGTTACGAAATTGTCCAAAAGAGGGGTTCCTCAAACAAGCCAGTGACTTCAACTGTAAAGGACACATCTTTTGAACCTATGGCCGAGGTGGGGTAGGGGGGGGTTCTGCGTTTTAGTGTGACTTTTAAGGAAACACCTCCCCCCCTGCCTTGCCCATAAAATACCCATTCACATTTTTAGGTCTCGCCTAGAGTGCAGCGCGCATGCGCTGATCTAGGAGAGGGCTCTTGAAATCACTTCAGACTTCCAAGAGCCTTCTCCGTGTGGGTGTGCCTCCTCTCACACATCCCATTGGCCTTTGCGTGTGGCTTTCAATAATTGAAAGTACGCAAATGGCCAAAGACGGGTGCATGTCCCGCCTCTCCTCAAAACTTTCACTCCCATGGCCTAGGGGGTCTCTGGAGCGCGCAGGGTGCCATCTGTTCTGGATCAGGTTTCACTTTCGCGTGCAGCGGCGGGCACGATGGCAGCTGCATTCCTTACAGTGCGCGCGCACCACTCGTGGGCTTGTTATTTCTTTAAGGGCGTGCTCCTTCTCTACAAACAGATGTCGAGGCGGGAGAAATCTCCAGCCTGAACGTGACTTCTCTGTAATTACCACTAGGGCACTATATGGCACGCATTGTGTCTTGCGGCACCATGTCCGTTGCTTGCTGCAGTCCAACGTTGTGACCCACATGGACTGACAAGAAGCTTGCAGCGCTAGCAGGCTGCACCATGCCTGCTCATTTGTTCTGGTGTTAAGCGCAGCTTTCACTGGCCCCTGTTTCCCTGGCTAGGGGGCCCGTCCCATCACATACAGTGCTGGACGGACTGCGCTGTGCACCGCTGCTTGAGCGCTTCGGTCCTGCACTATCATGGCTGGTTGGGACATTCTGACGGTTAAAGAGCCTGCCGTCATTTTCCAACTCTGCTCAACATGATGCACCGTGCTCCGCTGATTGGGAGTGCTCTATCTCATCAAAGGTACGAGGCGCACCACTCGCGGGCTTGTTATTTCTTTAAGGGCGTGCTCCTTCTCTACAAACAGATGTCGAGGCGGGAGAAATCTCCAGCCTGAACGTGACTTCTCTGTAATTACCATTAGGGCACTATATGGCACGCATTGTGTCTTGCGGCCCCATGTCCGTTGCTTGCTGCAGTCTAACGTTGTGACCCACATTGACTGACAAGAAGCTTGCAGCGCTAGCAGGCTGCACCATGCCTGCTCATTTGTTCTGGTGTTAAGCGCAGCTTTCACTGGCCCCAGTTTCCCTGGCTAGGGGGCCCGTCCCATCACATACAGTGCTGGATGGACTGCGCTGTGCACCGCTGGTTGAGCGCTTCGGTCCTGCACTATCATGGCTGGTTGGGACATTCTGACGGTTAAAGAGCCTGCCTTCGTTTTCCAACTCAGCTCAACATGATGCACCATGCCCCGCTGATTGGGAGTGCTCCATCTCATCAAAGGTACGCGGCACTATGCAAGCGCTATAATAGCTGAGAGATAATAATTCTGCAGGAAAACTTTTCGGAATGGAAATGCACACTGGCCGCTTTTGTCCTATTGGAACCCTCCTCATAGAGCACCATGGAGCATTAAATAAGGGTGCTAACATGCTGACTTTAACTGTGTGCCCACATGTGCATCGAGGTTAAGGGGCAGAACGTGTCTGCGCTAGCGGAGGAGCCGTTTCGGGACACCAGTCTGCCCGGGACTGGCTGTGCCTCCCCCGGGGCACTTACGAGATCACCTCATAAGAAACAATAGCTGTTCAGTGCTGCCAGGCACCTGCACTTCCTTTGCCTTTTTCAGCCCCTGCTCACTAGTTTGAATATGGCACTAATGTGCAAGAGAGATTAGTTGGTTAAGGCATATGTTTCAGACGCTTGTGCAGTCTGGTGGTCACAGGCCCGCTTCCAATCGGGGCTGAGTTTGCTTTACCTTATTCTGCGGCACATTAATAGCGCGATCCTGAGACATTTTCTTTTCTTCTTCCTCCGAGTTAATTCTTCCTCGTACTTAAGTTGTTTTCTTTCTTCTATGTTTTCATTTATTTCATGCTTACCTTCCATCTTTTCGTTCCATTTCCTTTCACACAGCGCAGACCGGTTCAGCTGAAGGGTCCAGTGGGACCGGGGGTGGTACGTTATTTCTCTGCTGCACATCATGCTCCCCTCACACTATATCCATTTACTTGCGGAGCACAGTGGGATTGTGACACGCCATGGGAAGGTTGTGTTGCGTCTGAAGGGCCATGAGGCTTCTAGCCAAATTATGGGCGCTAGTTTTCATGTATTTTCTACTGATTTCCCCTTTCCTATATATTAATTTATCTCCCTTTAGCACTTCCTCTGTCACCCTTTCTCTTCTTCTTTCTCTGCTCCTCCGTTTATCTCTTTCCACTCTTCCTCTCACCAATTCCCCTTGTCTCTTTGCTGCTCTTGTTTTTTTATCTCTGTATCTAGTCTTCTGCTGTCTCTCTTTCTCTCTCTAGCCATCACCCAGGCACTCATCCTCTATTTCTTTTCATCCCTCCTGTGGTCACTCTCTTCGTATCACGCACTATCTGTTCCCCTCTCTGTCCCACTGCTTCTCTCTCTCGCTTCCTCTATCTCTCGCTCAAGCACACACACACACACACAATATTTCTTTCCAAATATCTCTGGCTAAAAACTTATAAGGTCCCACAGGCGAGACCTATTGGCTATGCCAATGCTTGTTGAAGACAAGTGGCTCACAGAAAGACCAAAACATGTTGACCACTGATGGCTATTTTTTTTGTGAACGTTTATAATGAAAATATACCTGGAAAAGTGTTACTGAAAAATGTGCTAACTCATTTCTCGTTACACTTATATTTTTTATTGAAAGACATAAGGATGAAATGATTTTATGGTTGATTCTCACAACCTTTATTTAGCAGCAAAGTGCATCATGCACGAACACATGGCGGGGTGCTGCTCCTTTAAAGACCGAGATCGTGTTGTTTTTTTTTCTAGTGTCTTCGATGCCCCTGCTTTCACTACCGCGGTGTGTCTCCTCTCTCCCCCCCAGCTGTTTTAAAAACATTCTTGAGAAGGACTTTTTGGGATGTATGCTGTTTCTGTGTATGCTGACCCAAATTCTGTCAAGTTACCCAATCTGGTAGTAAGTGCATTTATTTTAAAACCTGTTGTAATTGATTTTAGTTTTCAGAATGTTTAGTTGTTTGGCATGTTTTTTCCCCGTCTGGCCTGTGTCACTTCCACCCTTTTAAATAACAAACACGTGCTGCTTCCTTCTTTTCTAAGTACACTGCAGGCTCATCTTGTTAGCGCTATATATAAATGCAATTACAATTACAGTGCACCACATCCAGCCACAACACTCAAAACAAATACACATGGGTAAAAGACATTGCCATTTACAACGCTAATAGCTCTAACTCTCGCAAATGCGAGACCTATTGCATTGCAAATGCTTGTTTAGGACTTGTGCCCTGCCAAGAGCACAGCAGGTAGTGCGTCAGAGAGAGGGGGGGGGGGGGAATGATTGACAGCCAGTGTTTGCATGTTTTGCTTGCTGTATGTGCGGCACCCACAGGTTTCAGCTCTGCCTTCCATACACATCAGCTGCCCGGGCAGCTGGGGAGCCGGCGGAAGAGCAGCATAAAAATGCAGATGCGGGCCCTGGCATGAAATAACGGCCCATATAAATCCGCCTCCGCCCGCCACAAGACGGATCGTCCGCATTGAAATTCCGCCGCAGTGGTAATTAAGGCCGCCGCCGCGCTCCGCAGCTAAATTACTCGCCTGTAATACCGGCGCTCCGGGTCCTGCGAGCCGGCTCCCAGGGCCGAGCAGGAGCCTTTTTATCACCCTCCTGGGTGTGCCTGCCGGAGAGTTTTCCTCCTCGGAGACCGTAAACCTGCCGCGCTGATTTATTCCGCCCTCCCGAAGCCGATTACATATAGGGGTTTCTGCGCTATCCTGCCATCCAGCTTTTTGGGGTCCGTTAGTGTGCTTTGAAAATAAAACTCAAATCCCGCTGTGACGCTGCTTACTGTAAAGATCCTTGCACCTGGAAGGCCCCTAACTAAACAGAAACGAGCACCAGCAGTAAATACTAAACGTTTGGTTATAGGACGGAGCCAGGTCGGTTTCTGACCTGGATTGACCCCCACCACCCCAGGGCGGTAATTACTTCTACTTACGGAGCCTGTAGCATAACATTTATTTTTGCAGGTTTATATAGCGCGAACTGGACCAGTGGCGTAGCTAGGCACTCTGCCGCCCGTGGCGGTCCCTGCCTTCCTGCCTTTTGCCGCCGCGCTGGGGGGGGGGTGGTGCTGGCGATGATTTTTGCGGCCGCCGCCGCCCCCGAGCTACGCCAGTGAACTGGACCCAAAGGTACGGGAGCGCTTTACTTGAGCGTCACGAGGCCGCGTTCTTTTCAGGCACGGGGAGATTGAGTGATTGCTCCAGAAGTTGTTGAGCCGGTTTAGAACCTGGACGCCTGAGTTTAAATTCTGGCTTCATGACTTGACAAAACTTTGTGATGCTGGGCAAATCCCCCCTGTCAAAACTCCAATCCCCTTGTTTACTGGAAAAAAATTGTGAGCGTCGATGAGGAAAATCACATGGCAGTATGTGTGATACAATTTGTAGTGACAGTCATCACCGAAAGCAAACAGGCGCCTATCATTTTATGAAGCATAACAATCTCTTGCTATCAATGAGTGAATTGCCCTTCACCCTCAAAATGCAGGTTTCACTCTGAGCAGACTGGTAATTTGGATGCAAGTCCTCTAGAAAGTACATTAATGCTAGATAAGCAGGGCATCTAGAATTATGTGACAAAACAGGACACAATTATGCAGCAGGGATAACAAAAATTACGTGGCAAGAAAATGGCAATTATGTGGCATACGGTGGCATATTCTGTGACAGTATTTGTTTGCTATTTTGTCATATTGAGTACACATTAACACTGCCAGGGCATTAGTACTCCTTTATTATCTGAATACACCAATCAGCAATTGAAAGGACTCCAGTTCACCTTTCCAAAGGGTCTGCCACCACCCGTGGTGCGTATTTAGTAACTCTTGCTTGGTTTGAGGTAGAAACAGACATTTTATTTACAGCAATCTGAAGATTAAGCAGCAGATGATGGATTATGTGGCAAGTGTGATACATCCATCAATATACACAATGCGCAGCAGGTGCAGAAGCAGCACACCGTGAACTCGGGGATTGTCCATAGGCCTGGCTGGGTGTCACTGGGCAATTAACCTATCCTCGGTTACCAGTTCAGCAGGGTGTAGTTTACCAGGGCTGGAGGCAGCAGCTCGGTCTAGTTCAATGGAGCCACATTTCATAAAACACACAGTCCGAGTCAAAAGCTGTTTTCTGCGTTGTTCATCTGAATCCTGGCCATTCGACAGGCACCTAGAAAAGAATCATATGCTCATTCTGACTTGGACTTTAATTTCGGAATCATTTGTTAGAAAAAAATCATCTTCGTTATATCCATCGTCGTCATCACCGTGCCCCCTAACGTCGCCACAGAGCAGGAACAGAAATGGAACAGAAGTCTAAGCTTATCTGTCGCGCACACACATCCAAAACAGTTTAAGGGTGCAAGCTTCCCTCACATAGCAGTATTTGTGTTGCAGCTCCCATGTAAGCTTCCTTTACACAAACGGCTGCAGTGCAGGCCCGCTCACCAGTAAACAGATACAACATGGTCCGCAGCCATGGAAGCTTCCCTAACACACAAAACAAGTTCAGCATGGTGTAATTCCAAAGAAAGGGAGACCACACTTCTGGAAGCAAGGAAACAAAAGATTTATTTAGTACAACAAAAAGATAATCTCTAGAGATGGAAGAGTGTCCGAGACCCACGGATTGCGTAGGTGTCAGGAGACTGTTCAAAATGTCCTTGGCATGCAGCATGTTTTATAGGATGTAGACACTCCCCTCGGGTGCAGGAGGATGACAGAAAGTCAGTTGGTATGCAGGAATTCAGGTGTGTGAAGCAGATTTTCAGGTGTTGGGCCAAAGGAAACTCCGAGGAATGCAGGAGTTCAGGAGTGCGCTGGACATATTCCTGTTTGGGGGCAGCTTTCATGCCTTGCAGCTGAGGAGGGTTTCGTGACCTGGCCAGGTGTTAGGCCGTTGGCAGGGACAGACCTGTTCTGTTGCCTATACAAGTTCCAGAGATAAATGCGTGGGTGCAGTAGAAACCGGCCCAGAGCACCAACACAGGGTCACGTAGGAGACAATCTTGTGAAAGGTCAAGAAAGCGTTTTGTGAGCAAGATGTAGGTCATACACGGCAATATTTAGAAATACAGTTATTACAGTCCCTCCTCTTGCCGTGTGCAACGTCATTAGTAAATGTCAATTTTACAGAGTTCTTCAAATGTCTGATGATATAGTATTTTGCTGTTTTCAGTCTGACTGGTCATAGGTGTGGATCTGCAGGTAGATGCACACAGAGAACAGAGTGCTGGGCCACAATGGACGCACAGGCAACAGAAGAAGATGGTACCCAAGGGGATCGTGAGGAGCGCCAGTATCTTCCATCCCCAGGTGATCAGAATGTTCCATAAGCCAGTTGTCCAGGTCCAAGGGGTCCCATTGTCTGGTTGTATTTCGGTGGCAATCCGGTGTAGTTTGGAGATTGCTTCATAGACGGAGGGCGATGAATCAGGAATATACACACAGCAGCTAGCCCCGATGATGCGACAGGCCCCTCCTCGATCTGCCAGGATGACGTCGAGCACCATGCGATTCTGAAGAGAAACCATCCGTGTAGCATCGATTTCGGCCGTGTGCTGGGTCAGTATTCCTGCAGTGATGTTGGCAGTAGCTTCCAGGACTCTGGTGAGTCGCCTGGTGTTGAGACTGTTGGACATGGGACCCCAAAAGGTAGAAGGCCCTTCAGGGCATCGCCGAGTGCTGGTTGCTGGTGTCGGTCTGGTCTATATCTGGTACCCGTCTCCTCTGTCTGTGGTACAAGTTGTTCCTGTTAAATGTGGGTGGCAGCAGGAATGCAATATAGCATGTGCCACTCCAGTCAGAAGGCAGCCAGGTGTAAGCTTTGTTTCCACATACAAAGTGCAGTCCTGATGGAAGGCTGAGGTATGGCGTGAAGTTGTTGTAGGTTATGGTAGTATTGCACAGACTGGCTCCTATAGGTATTGTTCCTTGACCTTGCAGACACAATGTACCAGGACGTGATGTAACTGAAATGGCAACTTCTTTCTCTTGAGTAGGAAAGAAAGTGTAACCCCAGGTGTCCTGCATAGGGGTGGACATAATAGCGTGCATTTGTGGCGGGTCAGAGGCATTGCAGAGAGTATTGTTTTTTTATGAAGAGTCCAAAGAAAGGGTTGGAATGTTGTAAGGTTGCCTTTGTCATAACATGATGGAAAAACGTTCGTCAGATTGTACATCAGAGCACAAGTGTAGGCCGGAGTGGCGGGAAACACCAAGAATGAGATAGTGTGCTGAACTGCATGAGGTAGGAGTCCACAAACATAACAGTCTGTCGCATTGGAAACCTGATTAAACTGGTGTAACATTTGAATAAAAGTATTATTATGAAACTCAAGTGTCTGTTGAGATGTGTGTCTGGCCACGGTACATGAGAATGTTCAGGTGGCGTTGGTGGAACTGTTGCTTGAGGGTAATACAGTATGTTTGGCGGGGACTATTTCTTCGAGCGATCCAGAACACTACGCTGAACAGGACAAAAATGGCAGTCAGGATAAACAGTACTATTGTCCGGGTACTACAAGTTCTCATTTTAGCTTTCTTCAGCCTTGGAGCTAGACTTGTTCTTTAGCTTAGCCTTGGACCGGAGGTAGTATCCGTCTGTTCCTTCGTCACAAAGTTCCAACTCAGTGTCCGACTCAAGGCGTGGTGATGCTGATTTTTCGTGCCTTAAGACTTCTTTCTGGGTTTGTAGTTGTTCTTTGGTGACGGGGTCCACTTTCCTGCAGTGGGACGCATGTACCCACGACTTTCTTCCCTCCACTCTGACGGCTGTCCTTGTGGCCAGGAGTACCTGCAGAGGCCCCTTCCAGCGTGGTTGTAGGGATTGGGTGCGGGCGAAGTTTTTCACCAGGACGAATTCGCCAGGGAGGATGTGATGGCCTGGACCCTGGGATCTGTCCTCAGTAGTGGCCCGCACCTGTTCATGGATTAAAGACAGGGTCTCAGTAAGTTCATACAAATAATCAGTCAATATTTCCTGTGGTAGGTGTGAAATGGACTTTGGAGAGGGTGCATTCCAGATATTCATGGGCCTGCCAAAAACTACCTCGTATGGGGTAAGATGGGATTTGGAATGTGGGACTGATCTAATAGATAGTAGTGCCAATGGAAGAGCATTGACCCAATTCAGTCCTGTTTCTGTTGTTATTTTGGCCAACTTTTCTTTAAGGATCCCATTGTACCTCTCCACCAGCCCTGCTGCCTGTGGGTGAAATGCTGCATGAAATTTTTGTTTGACCCCAAGCCCTCCCAGGATGTTCTTGACTGTCTGTCCGATGAAATGGGACCCCTGTCACTTTGCATTAATCTACAAAGGCCATATCTAGGGAAAAATTCTTTCAATAAGACTTTAGCTGTAGTGATGGCAGTGTTATCCTTTTGTGGGGTATGCCTCAACCCATTTGCTAAAGGCACAGACTACCACCAATGCATATTTGTAGTGATTGACTCTGTTTAACTGTATATAGTCCATCTGAAGTACTTCAAATGGTGCAGTAGGAAGGGCGAATCCTGCCATTGGGACTTTAGTTCCCTGACCTATGTTGTGTCTGAGACATGTGAGGCACTGTTTGACAAACCGCTCTGCTGCTGGGCGGAGTCGGTGGTAATCCCATACTTCCTTGAGCATGGTACACATGGCCTGGGAACCAATATGTGCAGGTAAGTGAGTCATGGTGAGCAAGGGGATTACGTAAGCCTGTGGTAATTTCCATTTTAGCATATCTTGGGACCTCCAGCACCCCTCTTCATCCATTGTTCCCTCTGTTTCCCACTGGGCCTTTTCTTCAGGAGTGGCTGAACGCTGTATGTCAATTATCTGCTGTCTAGCGTCATGCCATTTCTCAGCTTGTGACTTTAGGACGTATACTCTAGCTGGTACTTCCCCCAATGCTGTTTGTCTTGCTATCTTATCTGCTAAGGCATTCCCTTGCCCTACTTCATCTGTCACCTTTTGTGAGCTGCACATTTGATTACTGCCAGTTTGGTTGGTAAAGTGATTGCTTCCAAAAGGGCATTGATAAGGTCGCCATGCTGAATAGGGGTGCCATGTGAGGTGAGGAAACCTCGTTCTTTCCATAGTAGTGCAAAATTATGTACCACGCCAAAGGCATATTGACTGTCGGTATATATATTGACTGACATATTGGTACTAAGGATGCATGCTCGTGTAAGGGCTGTTATTTCTGCTGCCTGGGCTGATTTCTGGAGAATTCTAGCTGTTTCTATCACTGTAAGGGCTGTAGTGACTGCATAGGCAGCGGAAGTAGTACCGTCCGGTATTTTTAGACATGACCCATCCACCCATAAATGGCCTTCTGCCTCTGGAAAAGCTGTATCTTTCAGATCCACCCGACTTTTTGTTTCAGCTTCAGTATGGAATACACAGTCATGGTGGGCTGGTTGTGTGAGGGGATCAGTAGTTGGTAAGGGTAAGAGTGTGGCTGGGTTGAGGGTGGTACAACGTTGTATTGTGATATGCGGGTTAAGAAGGGTGAGTTCATATCCATGTAGTCGGGCACTGGTGAGATGTTGTGTCTTGGTTTTGTTGAGCAATATGTCCACTGAGTGTGGGACAAAAACCGTCAGGGGGATCCCAAAACAATGCCCTCCGTCTGTCGCACCGCCACTGCAGTTGCCGCTACAGCGCGTAGACAGGTGGGCAAAGCAGAAGCAACAGGGTCCAGGACTGCAGAAAAGTACGCACATGGTCGCTTGTGTGTGCCATGTGTCTGACAGAGGAGCGAGAGGCTGCATCCAGATCGCTCGTGTACAAAAAGAAAAATTGTTTGTGATAGTCAGGAGTACCTAGTACGGGAGCAGAGCACAGGGCCTGGCGTAGTGTCGTGAATGCTTCTGTGTGTTGGGTGGTCCAGGGGACGGGGTCAGATACATCTCTGGTGACTAGAGAAAGAAATGGTTTAATGATGAGGGAGAAATTAGGGACCCATTGTCTACAAAAGGAAGTCAGTCCTATGAGTGCTCTGACATCTCGTTGGGTGACAGGAGTTGGAAAATTCAGAATAGTTTGAATCCTATCTGGTGTAAGAGTGCGTCCCTCCTCAGACAACAAGTGACCCAAGTAGGTCACTTGTCGTTTACAATACTGTAGTTTGTCTTTAGAGACCTTGTGTCCCTTAGTAGCAAGAAACTGGAGTGTGATCATGGATGCTTTGCGGGCAAGTTGTGTTGTGTCTGCTGCTAAAAGAATGTCGTCAACGTATTGAATTAATACTACTCCTTGTGGAAGCTGGATCTGATCCAGTTGTGCTTTTAAAGCCTGGCCATAGATGCTGGGACTTTCAGTGTAGCCTTGAGGTGCTCTACAGAATCTATATGAGACATTCAATAATGTAAATCCAAAGAGAAAACGGGAATCCTTATGTATAGGAATAGAGAAATATGCATTTTTAAGGTCTATAACTGTGAATACTCTAGCTGTTGGTGGGATCATGGTGAGAATGGTGGTAATGTCAGAAACTACAGGAAATTGAGGCTGCACTATTTTGTTAATAGCTCGCAGATCGATCACAAATCTATATATCTTTTGTCCTGTAGGGGAACGTTTAAGAACTGGAAGAATAGGACTGTTACAGATATTTCCTGATACCTGTTCCACTACACCAGCGAGTATGAGGTCCTGAACAATGGTTTGAAGGGCGACCTCTCCCTCTTTAGATATTTTATACTGTGGGATCCTTGGCAGAGTTGCTCCTGGTGTTACGGTGATATGCACTGGAGGCATTTGGATGGATCCAACATCCGTGTCTGAGGTCGCCCATAGACAGGGGGAAATAGTCGCCAAATCATCTTGTATGTGTGATAACTGTAAAAGCTGGGTAGGAGCAGAAGGAGCATTGTTATCGTACAGTATTAACCGAACGTTATTCGGTGAACACCGAATGGTAGCTCTATAGTGTTTTAACAGATCTAGGCCTAGTAAGTTCTCTGGGCATTGGGAAGACAGTAAAAAGGTAGCTGAAATTTGTTCACCTTGCATTGAGAATGGTGTTGGGTAGGACAAGGAATTGACAGAGGGCTGACCATCGAATCCAGTCGATGTAATGAGTTTGCCGGATGGAGGAGCCCTCGGAATCAGTGGTGTGGTTAGAGTGCTACGGGATGCTCCTGTGTCTATTAGAAAAGGTCCCGCTGACCCTGCAACTGATGCTGTAACATATGGTCCCTGTTGATCTACAGGTACTTCCACTGGTTCCTTCCCCCATCCTAGACTGTCCTATGCTGCCCAATACAGGGATGACATTTCAGGATCATCCACGGTATAGTCCTGAATGGTAGCTTGAAGTTCCTGCTGTCTTGGGCCTCTATCAAATCTATTCTCCCTGTAAAGTGGTGTAGCTCGTGTCTGGGTATTATGTGTTCTGGGTTGAGTTTTCCCCGAAGCGATGTTGGCTGCTAGAATCCTACAATCACCTTTCCAGTGTCCTGGTTTTTTACAATAAGCGCAGATGTCAGTAGGTTGGGGGCCTAGTCTGGGTAGTTGGCGTGGGGTATCTGAGGTATATGGTCTGGGTTCGGGGTATGAGACCGTTGGTCTGGGCATATGGCTGTTTGTGCGACGCGTATCTATTTGACTAAGCAACACTTGTTCTTTTAATTTCTTCTTTTTGTTCTCTTTCTCATCCTCCGCTGTTTTATTCTGTGTCTCGTAATATTGAGCCATAGTCAGAATAGTGGCCGGAGTGGCCGCTGGCCAACTACTTTCACTAGATGTTAGTCTGTTCCCTACTGAAGGTAACAGACCCTTTACAAAAGTTTGAATTAAGAGATGTCTGCCAGTTTCAGTGGTCACATCCTGACCACTGAAGTCAGCGTATGCTTTTCCCAGCCTTGTGAAATAGTCAGAGACTGACTCATCCTGATTCTGTTTACAGGCAGCAAGTAATGTCCAGTCTATTTTCCTTTCAGGTGCCATTGTTTTCAATTTTGTCAACAATCTTTGGGGCAATTTTAAAATATGCTCGTGTGGCTTTTCGCCTGGTTTCCTATTTGTATCTTTGAGTGCTAATTCTTCCCATGTATCCCCAAGGGCTGCCTGGTCATCTGTAAACCGTAGGGGTTTCCACAGTTCGGCTGGAAGTATAAGTCCAAAAACTGCATTATGTCTGTTAGAGTCAGTGTATATGAACTCAGAACCTGTTGGACGCTTTCATAGAATCCTGTGGGATTCTTTCGGATATCAGGATGTCCTTCCGCAGTTGCAACATTTCTGCTTTGGTCCAGGGGGTGTATACAAAATTAAACAGCCATCTAGAACACGCATTGGGATCATTAGGGTTAGTAACATTAGACCCATCGCCCGAGGTGGGACAAAAACGGGTGCTGCTTCTTTAACAGGCATTTGCTGTATCCTTTCAATAGGTTCTACCTCATTGGAAAGACTTTCTTTATGTAAAGCTGTTTTAATCATTGTCAATAAAGTATCTCTTTCATCTTTTGTTGACCCACCACTTTCTACCAAACGATAGAGTTTGCGAAATGCTGTAGGTGTATCTACATATGTATCATCATTTTTAGCCATTAGGTGATAAGCCATCCTCTCTAGTAGATAGTTCTTTCCTGCTACTTTGATCTGCTCATTGGTTGCACTGTGTATATCTGCTGGGGTGGCACCTTTGTATATTAGCTGCTGGGCTCTGAGATTTATTCTTTTCCTGTCGTGGCTTCTTAATCGTGGGGGATGGTTTTGTCTATATTCACTAGTATCTGATTCATGACCTAGTACCAGGGATTCTGACTCGGAGTCTGAATCTGCAGCAGACGGGGCTCGCTTCTTTGTTTTTTTATTTTTAATCTCACCACTGGTTCGTTAGCGGTAAGAGGCACGGAATCTGATTCGCTAACCGGGGAATTGGGGCAGTTGCTTCAGATGGCTGAACAGGTTGATGTTGCGGGTTTGGGAGTACATTAGGAATGACAGGTGGAGGCTGTGGCGGTTGCATTAACAATTGTGGTTGATAAGCAGGAGGTCTTGAATACAATAGTGTATCCTCTTCATCTTGTTTAGTTGGTAGTACCGGATATTGACCTGTTACATTTAACCTAAATTCTCTGTCATGTCTCTCTTTATTCCGCTCTATTTCCTTCCCTTTAAGGGCTGCTATGTCTGATTGGGGTGTTCTCTTTTCTGGTTATTTTCTTTAGCCTGGGCCTTCCTAATTCTCTCATGTATTTCTTTCTTCCAAAGGCTGAAAGAATCAAACATACTTGCTCTAACCTTCCGCCGGTGAAGTTGTTCTTCTAGGTACGTTATCTGCGGAATTTCAAATGACCCAAACTTTGGCCATTGTAATTCTATATTTGATTTTGTGTATTTCCGCCACGATTTTGTGTGAATAATGCCGAATTACCATACTTTATGTACATTTCCTTATTAGGGGTCCCTTCCGGAGGAGCCGGCTGACTGTCTTCGAGAGTATCTTGGCCATAAAAACAGCAACATAATTTCCTTAATCTGTTAGAGACAGGCATGTCTTAAGATATGGGTATCAACAAGGATATTCTCTTATGACTGCAGTTTTGTTCAAAATTGAGAACACATTACCTGCTCTTCGGTGTTTGCAAAGACCGAATAATTAATCCAAAACCAGAATAGTCAAAGGCATGCTCAATATGACGTTCAGAATAGAAAAACATGTCGCTCAAGACGACCTTACCAGAATACTGATGTGTCCTGTTTCCAGCGGGGTCTCTTCTTTTTCAAAAACAAATCAGGTGGACCAAAGAAGGGATCCCCAGTCAGGACCGGGGCTACTGTTTGTAGAGGACACCGTTGAGGGAAGGAGATACTGGCGACGTTGGCTACGGGGACTTGAATCTGCTTTTCCGTAGGTGCACTCCTAAGTTACCGATATTTCCCTCCTCTCCGGGTCGTCAAGCCTGGGCCACCGAGTCTCTGACGGGTCCCACGTTGATGCGCCAAATGTAATTCCAAAGAAAGGAGACCACACTTCTGGAAGCAAGGAAACAAAAGATTTATTTAGTACAACAAAAAGATAATCTCTAGAGATGGAAGAGTGTCCGAGACCCACGGATTGCGTAGGTGTCAGGAGACTGTTCAAAATGTCCTTGGCATGCAGCATGTTTTACAGGATGTAGACACTCCCCTCGGGTGCAGGAGGATGACAGAAAGTCAGTTGGTATGCAGGAATTCAGGTGTGTGAAGCAGATTTTCAGGTGTTGGGCCAAAGGAAACTCCGAGGAATGCAGGAGTTCAGGAGTGCGCTGGACATATTCCTGTTTGGGGGCAGCTTTCATGCCTTGCAGCTGAGGAGGGTTTCGTGACCTGGCCAGGTGTTAGGCCGTTGGCAGGGACAGACCTGTTCTGTTGCCTATACAAGTTCCAGAGATAAATGCGTGGGTGCAGTAGAAACCGGCCCAGAGCACCAACACAGGGTCACGTAGGAGACAATCTTGTGAAAGGTCAAGAAAGCGTTTTGTGAGCAAGATGTAGGTCATACACGGCAATATTTAGAAATACAGTTATTACAATGGGCAGCGGCAATACAAACCTAATTCACACAAAAAACGGGTAACACATGTTCAGCAGCAGTGGATGTTTCCATAGCAGGCAGAAGCAGTCTCAGTGAGACCAGGCGTAGCTTGGGCAGCAGCAGCACAGGCTTCATTCACACTCATAACAGATAAAGCACAGGCAGCCACAAAGCAAGGCGAATCCTATTCATACCAAAGTTAAAACGCTGCTGCACCCATGCAAGTTTCCACAAATGGAACAACCCAGCACGAGCGCCATAGCAGCACATGCTTCCTTTCCCTCTCATGAACCACGTACAATGTGAGCAGCAGAATGCAAGCTTCCCTTACACACTGTCCAGATGTGACACTGGCAGATGCAGTGCAAGCTTCTCTCACCCATGAAGAGGTACAAAAGAGCGCACTAGCTTCCCTCTCATGAAACACATACAATGTGATCAGCAGAATGCAAGCTTCTCTCACGCACTGTCCAGATGTAACACTGAAGATGCAGTGCCAGCTTCTCTCACACATGAAGAGGTGGAAAGAGCGCAGTAGCAACACATGCTTCCCGCTCATGAAACACGTACAATGTGAGCAGCAGAATGCAAGCTTCCCTCACTGTCCTGCTTCGCACTGCAACATTAAAGCAATACAGCACTCCCACAAGAAGGCACACACACGGTGAAGCAAGAAAACACCTAGAAAGGGGTTTCACTCTCATAAAATGGGGCACATCAAAAGACAGTTTTCAGAATAAAGCGTGGGGTTTTATTTGTGCAACCGTCTCTAACAGAAAGGCTTTTCCAGATGTCAAATGAAACAATATGCAAATATATATATATATATATATATATATATATATTTTCCTATATGCTGCCACAGTTGAAGGTGCACACAGTAACAGGCGAACCCAGCCTTCAAGGTCAAGTCCTTTATTCGGCAAAAACTGGCAACAGCGCTGAATATTTCATCAAGCCCCAACGCGTTTCGGAGCTCCTTCTGCTCCTTGCTCACGGGGCGGCATACAGCGTGCAGACGCAGAAAGAGATGAGTCCCCGGTTCGTCCAATTTCATAGCCAATTGGCTGACGTCATCCCCGGACTTCTGGGACTCGTAGTCCTCCTGCCACAATATGACCCATAGTGGGTTCTGCCTTCTGAAAGATAATGTCATGCCCTCGATAGGGCCTTCAGTTCTAAGCCAGTTATAAATGTGTGCACAAAACCTGTCACCCTGCAATCTGGTTTCCATAATTTGCGAAACCTACAGTCCACAATAATCCACGTGGTGGTGCTACCTCCCGACCTGGCTCGGCCGGTAAATATTTTCCTATATGCTGCCACAGTTGAAGGTGCACACAGTAACAGGCGAACCCAGCCTTCAAGGTCAAGTCCTTTATTCGGCAAAAACTGGCAACAGCGCTGAATATTTCATCAAGCCCCAACGCGTTTCGGAGCTCCTTCTGCTCCTTGCTCACGGGGCGGCATACAGCGTGCAGACGCAGAAAGAGATGAGTCCCCGGTTCGTCCAATTTCACAGCCAATTGGCTGACGTCATCCCCGGACTTCTGGGACTCGTAGTCCTCCTGCCACAATATGACCCATAGTGGGTTCTGCCTTCTGAAAGATAATGTCATGCCCTCGATAGGGCCTTCAGTTCTAAGCCAGTTATAAATGTGTGCACAAAACCTGTCACCCTGCAATCTGGTTTCCATAATTTGCGAAACCTACAGTCCACAATAATCCACGTGGTGGTGCTACCTCCCGACTCTGGCTCGGCCGGTAAATATTTTCCTATATGCTGCCACAGTTGAAGGTGCACACAGTAACAGGCGAACCCAGCCTTCAAGGTCAAGTCCTTTATTCGGCAAAACTGGCAACAGCGCTGAATATTTCATCAAGCCCCAACGCGTTTCGGAGCTCCTTCTGCTCCTTGCTCACGGGGCGGCATACAGCGTGCAGACGCAGAAAGAGATGAGTCCCCGGTTCGCCCAATTTCATAGCCAATTGGCTGACGTCATCCCCGGACTTCTGGGACTCATAGTCCTCCTGCCACAATATGACCCATAGTGGGTTCTGCCTTCTGAAAGATAATGTCATGCCCTCGATAGGGCCTTCAGTTCTAAGCCAGTTATAAATGTGTGCACAAAACCTGTCACCCTGCAATCTGGTTTCCATAATTTGCGAAACCTACAGTCCACAATAATCCACGTGGTGGTGCTACCTCCCCGACCTGGCTCGGCCGGTAAATATTTTCCTATATGCTGCCACAGTTGAAGGTGCACACAGTAACAGGCGAACCCAGCCTTCAAGGTCAAGTCCTTTATTCGGCAAAAACTGGCAACAGCGCTGAATATTTCATCAAGCCCCAACGCGTTTCGGAGCTCCTTCTGCTCCTTGCTCACGGGGCGGCATACAGCGTGCAGACGCAGAAAGAGATGAGTCCCCGGTTCGTCCAATTTCATAGCCAATTGGCTGACGTCATCCCCGGACTTCTGGGACTCGTAGTCCTCCTGCCACAATATGACCCATAGTGGGTTCTGCCTTCTGAAAGATAATGTCATGCCCTCGATAGGGCCTTCAGTTCTAAGCCAGTTATAAATGTGTGCACAAAACCTGTCACCCTGCAATCTGGTTTCCATAATTTGCGAAACCTACAGTCCACAATAATCCACGTGGTGGTGCTACCTCCCCGACCTGGCTCGGCCGGTAAATATTTTCCTATATGCTGCCACAGTTGAAGGTGCACACAGTAACAGGCGAACCCAGCCTTCAAGGTCAAGTCCTTTATTCGGCAAAAACTGGCAACAGCGCTGAATATTTCATCAAGCCCCAACGCGTTTCGGAGCTCCTTCTGCTCCTTGCTCACGGGGCGGCATACAGCGTGCAGACGCAGAAAGAGATGAGTCCCCGGTTCGTCCAATTTCATAGCCAATTGGCTGACGTCATCCCCGGACTTCTGGGACTCGTAGTCCTCCTGCCACAATATGACCCATAGTGGGTTCTGCCTTCTGAAAGATAATGTCATGCCCTCGATAGGGCCTTCAGTTCTAAGCCAGTTATAAATGTGTGCACAAAACCTGTCACCCTGCAATCTGGTTTCCATAATTTGCGAAACCTACAGTCCACAATAATCCACGTGGTGGTGCTACCTCCCCGACCTGGCTCGGCCGGTAAATATTTTCCTATATGCTGCCACAGTTGAAGGTGCACACAGTAACAGGCGAACCCAGCCTTCAAGGTCAAGTCCTTTATTCGGCAAAAACTGGCAACAGCGCTGAATATTTCATCAAGCCCCAACGCGTTTCGGAGCTCCTTCTGCTCCTTGCTCACGGGCGGCATACAGCGTGCAGACGCAGAAAGAGATGAGTCCCCGGTTCGTCCAATTTCATAGCCAATTGGCTGGACGTCATCCCCGGACTTCTGGGACTCGTAGTCCTCCTGCCACAATATGACCCATAGTGGGTTCTGCCTTCTGAAAGATAATGTCATGCCCTCGATAGGGCCTTCAGTTCTAAGCCAGTTATAAATGTGTGCACAAAACCTGTCACCCTGCAATCTGGTTTCCATAATTTGCGAAACCTACAGTCCACAATAATCCACGTGGTGGTGCTACCTCCCCGACCTGGCTCGGCCGGTAAATATTTTCCTATATGCTGCCACAGTTGAAGGTGCACACAGTAACAGGCGAACCCAGCCTTCAAGGTCAAGTCCTTTATTCGGCAAAAACCTGCAACAGCGCTGAATATTTCATCAAGCCCCAACGCGTTTCGGAGCTCCTTCTGCTCCTTGCTCACGGGGCGGCATACAGCGTGCAGACGCAGAAAGAGATGAGTCCCCGGTTCGTCCAATTTCATAGCCAATTGGCTGACGTCATCCCCGGACTTCTGGGACTCGTAGTCCTCCTGCCACAATATGACCCATAGTGGGTTCTGCCTTCTGAAAGATAATGTCATGCCCTCGATAGGGCCTTCAGTTCTAAGCCAGTTATAAATGTGTGCACAAAACCTGTCACCCTGCAATCTGGTTTCCATAATTTGCGAAACCTACAGTCCACAATAATCCACGTGGTGGTGCTACCTCCCGACCTGGCTCGGCCGGTAAATATTTTCCTATATGCTGCCACAGTTGAAGGTGCACACAGTAACAGGCGAACCCAGCCTTCAAGGTCAAGTCCTTTATTCGGCAAAAACTGGCAACAGCGCTGAATATTTCATCAAGCCCCAACGCGTTTCGGAGCTCCTTCTGCTCCTTGCTCACGGGGCGGCATACAGCGTGCAGACGCAGAAAGAGATGAGTCCCCGGTTCGTCCAATTTCATAGCCAATTGGCTGACGTCATCCCCGGACTTCTGGGACTCGTAGTCCTCCTGCCACAATATGACCCATAGTGGGTTCTGCCTTCTGAAAGATAATGTCATGCCCTCGATAGGGCCTTCAGTTCTAAGCCAGTTATAAATGTGTGCACAAAACCTGTCACCCTGCAATCTGGTTTCCATAATTTGCGAAACCTACAGTCCACAATAATCCACGTGGTGGTGCTACCTCCCCGACCTGGCTCGGCCGGTAAATATTTTCCTATATGCTGCCACAGTTGAAGGTGCACACAGTAACAGGCGAACCCAGCCTTCAAGGTCAAGTCCTTTATTCGGCAAAAACTGGCAACAGCGCTGAATATTTCATCAAGCCCCAACGCGTTTCGGAGCTCCTTCTGCTCCTTGCTCACGGGGCGGCATACAGCGTGCAGACGCAGAAAGAGATGAGTCCCCGGTTCGTCCAATTTCATAGCCAATTGGCTGACGTCATCCCCGGACTTCTGGGACTCGTAGTCCTCCTGCCACAATATGACCCATAGTGGGTTCTGCCTTCTGAAAGATAATGTCATGCCCTCGATAAGGCCTTCAGTTCTAAGCCAGTTATAAATGTGTGCACAAAACCTGTCACCCTGCAATCTGGTTTCCATAATTTGCGAAACCTACAGTCCACAATAATCCACGTGGTGGTGCTACCTCCCGACCTGGCTCGGCCGGTAAATATTTTCCTATATGCTGCCACAGTTGAAGGTGCACACAGTAACAGGCGAACCCAGCCTTCAAGGTCAAGTCCTTTATTCGGCAAAAACTGGCAACAGCGCTGAATATTTCATCAAGCCCCAACGCGTTTCGGAGCTCCTTCTGCTCCTTGCTCACGGGGCGGCATACAGCGTGCAGACGCAGAAAGAGATGAGTCCCCGGTTCGTCCAATTTCATAGCCAATTGGCTGACGTCATCCCCGGACTTCTGGGACTCGTAGTCCTCCTGCCACAATATGACCCATAGTGGGTTCTGCCTTCTGAAAGATAATGTCATGCCCTCGATAGGGCCTTCAGTTTCTAAGCCAGTTATAAATGTGTGCACAAAACCTGTCACCCTGCAATCTGGTTTCCATAATTTGCGAAACCTACAGTCCACAATAATCCACGTGGTGGTGCTACCTCCCGACCTGGCTCGGCCGGTAAATATTTTCCTATATGCTGCCACAGTTGAAGGTGCACACAGTAACAGGCGAACCCAGCCTTCAAGGTCAAGTCCTTTATTCGGCGTTTCGGAGCTCCTTCTGCTCCTTGCTCACGGGGCGGCATACAGCGTGCAGACGCAGGACTTGACCTTGAAGGCTGGGTTCGCCTGTTACTGTGTGCACCTTCAACTGTGGCAGCATATAGGAAAATATTTACCGGCCGAGCCAGGTCGGGGAGGTAGCACCACCACGTGGATTATTGTGGACTGTAGGTTTCGCAAATTATGGAAACCAGATTGCAGGGTGACAGGTTTTGTGCACACATTTATAACTGGCTTAGAACTGAAGGCCCTATCGAGGGCATGACATTATCTTTCAGAAGGCAGAACCCACTATGGAGTCATATTGTGGCAGGAGGATCACGAGTCCCAGAAGTCCGGAGGATGACGTCAGTCAATTGGCTATGAAATTGGACGAACCGAGGACTCATCTCTTCTGCGTCTGCACGCTGTATGCCGCCCCGTGAGCAAGGAGCAGAAGGAGCTCCAGAACAGCGTTGGGGCTTGGATGAAATATTCAGCGCTGTTGCCAGTTTTTGCCGAATAAAGTGACTGACCTTGAGGCTGGGTTCGCCTGTTACTGTGTGCACCTTCAACTGTGGCAGCATATAGGAAAATATATATATATATATATATATATATATATAGATATGCAAGCAATAATAACACACTTACAAGTCAAATGCAACTGTTAAATGCATGGGATAAAACACAAGCAGATAATAATGATAAAAATACTGGACATCCACTGCAAGAAATAAGCATTGTTAAATGCAAGTAATCAGACACAAGGAATAAACCCTGTCAAAGGAAAAGCATGAAAAGATATGAAGATATACACAGAATACATCAGATGATTATGACTACTGGAGACTTGAATGTGCACACAGACACACTCACACATCACAATGCCAATAATCAGAGAAAATACATCACCGGCTGCAATAGCTTCATCTTAGCCCAAGCAAGACTGGGGGATTCACAGCTCTGGGGTCAAGAGACTCATCAAGCCGGGAACTGCCTCACTGAATAGACGCGTCCATCCTTCAGGTCCAAAACAAAATTCCGCCTTCCAAGTCAACAGACCCCAGTTTTATCGTATTCTCAATGCACTAGAAGTTTCCGAGAAGACCTCCTCAGCGCCAAGGAAATTTACTGGAGTTGGCCAATCTCCCACAAGCATTCCAAAGGCAAAGGAGTTCTCACATATTCCTCTACGCGTCAGAGCCCTCGGTCGGGTGATGAAATAAAAAGATCTTTTAAGGACCACGAACGAAGCTGCGTAGAAGGACAGCTGATCCCTGCAAAAACCCTAATTATAAAAGGGACCTACGCTGGGGCAACCATCAACTAATAAGGTGCACCGACAGCGGTAACTGACTTCCCGGACATCTGTCCTTATCAGGAAAGAATAGAATCCTTAAAAGATCTTTTTATTTCATCACCCGACCGAGGGCTCTGACGCGCTTGAACCCAACTCACTACGATGAGCCATACCTAGCAGGCCATAGTCCGTATTATGGTGGTCCAAACTGTTCCAGGTTTTTATCCTTTGTCTGTGAGAGTCACAAATGATTCAGTCTTGAAAAAGATGGCTATATAAAAGGCACCTCGAAACGCGTCGACGCTTTATAAAAGGAACATAATCTGTGAAGAAACTGGGACCATTGAATGCTCATTTATTGTATGGTATTGGGTCTCAGACTCTAAATGAAATAATCACGGATGTGGCCATTCAATGACATAGTCTTTTGTCTTTTATGTGTACTCTCCCCAGTTTTTTTTATGTGATATCTGTTTTAAATGATGATTGCATGAAATTATTGTGTTTTTTGATAATTTTTTGATGTAACAAAGATGCTGTATACCTATGCACTGTTAAGCTTATGCTTTTTTAACTTTATTCTGAAACAAGTAGAGAAATAAATTGATATATTTTTTATTAAAAAAACTATTGTTTTTGACTCACTAACAAAGGGTTTGGGGTGTGTAATTATACTGCTCCCTCCATGTATGCGGATAGGTTGATTGTATGTGAGAGTGTTGTAGAAGAAAACACAAAGTTAATAGCACTTTAATAGCAATTTTTCCAAAGGAAACACGTTCTGTTAACATGACTGTTTAGTACCCTATTCCTTTGGTATAAGGGGTCCCTCTCTATTTCTTACAGAACTCAAGCTAGACAGAGTTAGAATTCAAGATGGAGTTTTGGGCATGTCAAAGCCATTAGTCAAAACTTCATAAAACATCCCAATGTACAACGCAATGCACATGTGTGCACCACTGCCTATAGCACTACACACTTCATTTCCCAATATACAACATGATGCACATTTGGGCACCACTGCCTATAACACTACACTCCGAGACAGAGAAGTACATTCCACACATTTTTTCTCTCTCATGCTTTTAAACGCACATCCCACACGTTCTGCTCCTGGCAAGGCTGTTCTACTCTGTGAAACACTCCCACTCCAAAGCTACAAGGAGACACGAAAGAAATCATAAGTCCATGCAAGTGCAGAAATCATGATGTCGTACATTCAGGCTAGAATAAAGTAAAACACCTAAAGTCAATTAAAACAATGATAGTCAAAGGTGGTCCCAATATATGGGTGTGCTTCTGGCACTACACTCACGCACTGTTCAAATGCAACACTGGCAGATGCAGTGCAAGCTTCGCTCACACATGAAGAGGTACAAAAGAGTGCAGTAGCAGCACATGCTTCCCTCTCATGAAACACTTACTATGTGAGCAGCAGAATGCAAGCTTCCCTCACACAGATGTAGGGCAAGCAAACTCATGAAAAGAATTTAGGCCTCCCACACACACTTTTCCCTCTTTCTAACAAGCTTTCTCCTCATGCTCCCTTTCTTGGAGAGAGATACCTTCCAACAATTGCATAACATAAGAAATTTTTATGCCTATATCCAACCATGGATGGTGGTTTGCTATTTGCACTTGTAGCGATGTTGAAGACTTACACTTAGTTCACTATTACACAGAGAGCAGTGGTTACAGATTGCTGCAAATCTTTAGTAACCGCAGTAAGTAAATTGTGATTAATTATGTAAATGACAGCGTATATGTCACAGTCATTGTGTGGTGCTCTAACAACATCTGACACCCTGCTCCCAACAGGTGTGGTTGTAGTGTCTACCAGAGGTTTCTGCTACTAAATTCAAACACAAAAAGATATCGGAGCTCACAAAATCAACTGTAAAGTGAGTAAAAGAGTCAAGAAGTAAGTCTGTAGTAGTGCATACTTCCTTCTTATTTAATTCTTTAATGTACAGGTAACATCCATTCATCAAGAGAAAATATATCCAATATAGTAGCAACCCAATGCAATCTACAGAATTGAAATTTAGATCTATAACCGCTACAAGGAAAGAGGTGAGCACAAAATATTCAGTCTAAGGACCATTCAGGAGCTGAGATCTGGGAAAGGAGATTCTGATGACATTTAAAAATACCAAGCAGAACACAGGTGAGTGGGTCTCCCAGTCTGTGACCAGAGGAGCATCTCTTCTACAGCTGTTCTACTGTGGAAAGACACAGAAGTCAGACACCATGACCACAGACAACTGCAAGTGCTTCTGTGAGCCAGGCAAAACAAATCACCACTGATACTGTTCAACACTGAAGAGCACCTGGGGACCCACCACCGTTCACATAATTCATGAATGATGTCTGCAATGGGACAGTGATGATGAAGACCACAGTGCTGCTCGTGCCCCGTTGGTGCACTCCATGGTGATGAAGGAACAAAGCCACACTTTGGATGCGAGAAGCTGGTGTTGGAGGCAGAGTTGGAAGAGGCGCAGACCTGAATTCTCAAACACTTGAATCAACTGTCAGAAGGCTCAAGGAGTAAGAGAGAAGCTTGTCGCTATCCATGAAGCGTGGAGGTTCTAGAATTCTAAACTTTTAATAAGGAGAACATAGAAGCATTCATCTGCTGATGGACAGAAAATGATCATTACAATTCATATGCTTCTACCGTCACACATCTGAGAGCGATAGGGGATATCAACCTGTACTGTAGGATTCAGGAACAGGGAGTAACTGAGGGGAAATGGAGGAAGGCACACAGAACAAGAGAGAGAGAGTCCCCTAGTTGCGTAAAGGCTGCTCGATCGAAGGTCTCAGTGGCCTCAGTAAAACCTGTTAGTCTACCTTCATAAAGTCAAGCATATTAATGCTCATATCTACTCACATCATCAACTTGTCACCTTGGGTATGCATCAAAGGAAACCGCCTTCTTGACTTGACCGAAGTCCTTGCAAAATCCAACAGATTCATCTAGCTTTTGGGTCTATTCCTAAGGGAGAGATCAGTCTTTGTTGGACGGCCAATGATATCTTCATCTTTTGGCCGACTATTTTTCATGGGGCTTCAGGTATTCAAAAAGGTTTTGCACAGATAAGGTACCTGGTTTGTTATCTTGTGTTCAATCAGATATCCATTCTGGAAGGGTAGATAAAACATCTCCTATTTGACTTAGCAGGGATTGTAGATTTTCCTTCTACAGTTCAGTAAAAAAGGATTTTGATATCAGATCCTGCCGGGACCCAGGATTCTTAAGAGGGAAAGCATCTTCTTAAGGCTGGTTCAGTTGTTATTCCAACCAAGCATTCTTAATCTATTTCTTTAATACGCTGATATGGAATGACTTCACTGGAGGTTTGCAATCTGCTTGTTTAATACGATAGTTAACCAATCCCAGTACTTCTTTCACTTGGTTCTGTGCCACTGAGCAGGTAACTTGTTTTCTGATGCTGCAAACAGCACAACCACCTTAGCCTCTGATTGGTTTCCAAGGTGTGTACCTAAGTACATCGGATTGTAATATTTCTCTTGGCAATCTTGAGTAGTGTGTAAAGTTGATGTTTCAGATAGATTGTGTGTTGCTTGAATTGAGCACTTTTGGAAATGTGGCCTTCCTGCAGGGTCGGCCTATTTTTTGGCCTTTTTGCTAAACCTTATTTTTCTGCCTATTGAACTGTGCACTTTACTGCCACTAACCAGTGGTAAAGTGCTTGATCTCCTCGGTTCAACATGTTAAAATTGGTATACTCCTGACTGGCATATTTAACTTACCTACAAGTCACTAGTGTATGTTACCAAGGTGTAACAGGGCCTGTAAGTTAAATGTTACAAGTTGACTATATCACCCACTGTGCCATCCACTACAGTGACAGTGTAAACATGGCTGCAGGCCTGTCACTAGTAGCCTGACTGTGCAGTTTGTAACTGCAAATTCGACCTGTCAAAATGACCCCTTTTGACAGGCCTAACCCTTCCTTTTAAATATTTATAAGTTACCCTTAAGTAGTAATACAGGGTGCATGGTATTTAACAGTAGAACATGTAAAAGTTTAATGTTAAACATGTCCTTACAGTGAAAATGGCCTCACAGCTATTTTTACTGTAGCAGGTTTGTCTGTTCCATAGGAAAACACTGGCGTGCAATATTAAATACTAATCCTGAATTTCAGGAATGGGACTAGTTAGAAAAACAGTTAAACAACTATTTTTAGCAGTTTTTAAAAATCCAATTCAATAGTGAAGTCGGATTTGTTCTCAATATTATGGAAAGGTGAGTTTTAAAAAGTTACCTTTGTCCTCCCTGAAGCCCCTAGAAGCTAAATCAGTTTTTTGTTCTACTTCGGTAAGTCAGTAATTTTCATTTAAATAGGCATGAATAAGCTGTGAACGTGCCCCCAGGAGCAAAAGCGATAGGTTGTCCTGAATGAATGGGAAAATATGGCTTCTCTGATTCTGACCAAAAATACAAGGGAGGTGTCAAGTCCTAGTTGAATGTCACATCCTGCTTGACAGGTCTGATGGGGCTTTTCATATGACACTTGGAGCGCTTCAAAGAGGCCTTCTATGTCACAGGCAAGTGTTAGCGAACACATGGGAAGGGCCCTTCTGTTGCCCTCCCAGCCCATTAGGCCCCAATCACAGTGGCCTCTTTTGTCATTACAGTGTCACAGTCTTTTTGACAGGTATGCTAGGTTTACATATAACATTTGAGGCACAAGTCAAAGGAGGGAAATAGAATTCCAAAACAGTTTGTGTGTATTCACTGTCTGGTTGCTGAACCCTCATCTTTGTTATACCAGACTTCTGTCTTGTAGGTTGTTGTGGGTACAGGGAATGAATGAAACTGGAGTTGGATCTTAGATGTGAGAGGACACTGGGATTACCACAGTATTCTCCCCACATCCACTCCATCCATCAGAGCCCAAGTTTAGTGTGGCAGAAGACTTCGGCCATCTTGAAAATCCCAAAGTGGGTAGGGTTAGCCCAGGAGCCTTACTCCATTGGTTATGGCATTCCCTGGGCTCAATCCCACTCACAAGCTAGTGCCAGGCATAAATGTGGTATCTCCTCTGCAGACTACTCCTGGACCTGAGGAAGATCAGAAGAGGACTGAAACTGCTGTCTGTAGCCTGAGAAAAGCCAGGAGGACTGGACACACTCTCTCTTGTACCCAGAAGTGGACTCCAAGGGTCATAAGCCAGACTTCCTGTTAAAGCTACAGGGACACAACAGGCTACAAGAGGCCTTTTCCTGCACCTGCACAGCTGACCAGTGGTGACTGGACCCTGCTGTTTAGCCTCTGCCTGCCACCTTGTGAGTCTCTAAATGCCTCCTCTGAGGTCCTATGGGACTTTAGAAGTGTAATCCTGTGGTGGACTGGGACTTAAAGGACTAAAGTCATAAGGTAAAATCTTTGACCAGGATGAACCTGATTAGAGTATCCAACCCGTCCTCCATCATGGTCAGCATCAAGTTGAGCCAAGGTCCTGTCCTACTGCAACAATTCATTATCATTGGCACTTTGTTCTTCTTGGCGGCATTTCTTCTTAAAACGCAAAATTCATATCTCGAGTTCTCCTTGTTAAATTCTTGTCATTTTGCTTATTATATTTTACTCTATTTTTTTTAAATTCATTTTGGGGGTTTTATTGTTTTTTTTTTTTTTCCTCATTCACCTCCAACCCCAGACAACTAGAAGGTTAGGGAAGTCGCCACTGTTACTCAATTTTGAGACTTAGGCCCTCGAGGTGTCACCCGCCTACCAGTAGCAAGCAAACCCCCTTCATGTTGCTGACCTCTCGTTATCAAGGAGAGGGTGGTCTCACTCTCTGCTGATTACTCACAACCGATGACTGCTGCTTAAGGCCCACCCAAAATCGGAAGTGGGAAAACCAGAGGGCGGGGCCCAGCACAGTCTGAGAGCTTCCCGTAAGGCTTAATCATAGGATAAAAGAGTCTTTATCAACATTCATTAACCGAGAGACCAATTTATGAGACAATCCCATACGGCTTTCTTTCTACTATTTTTCAGTCTGGCCAAATCAGTCTTGGAGGTTTTATACAAGGAGGACAACCAGTCTGAGTATGTGGGGGTGTGACCTCAACCCATCTCTTACATATTTCTCGTCTTGCCAGCAAGATAGAATAAAACAGGAAACTCCTGCTCAGGCCTCTAATTTCACTTGATATACCAAAAATAATAAGACCAAGAGAAACTTGTACTGGGAACCCCAAGATATCTGTTAAGGTGTTCCTTACTCTCTCCCAGAAATCTTAGATGGCTGGACAATCCCAAAACATGTGTGTATCCGAGGCATTCACCATACCACATTTTTTGCAACTGACAGGGGGACCCTTGGCAATTTTAGAAAGTCTAGCCGGGGATAAATAAGCTCTGTGTGTAGTGAAATAGTGGTTTCTCCTGAACCAGGCTGGCTTTACGACTGCAAATAAGATATTAAAAGAGGTTTGCCACAAATCTACCCAATCTATGTCTGGTATTAATGCTCCCCACAGTTCTTCGGCTAGCCTAAAATCCCCGTCTATGGCCTCTTCAATAGACCAATAAAAGAAAGATACTTCCCTCTTTCCTACCGGCCTCTGTACCAGTTGCTCTTCCAGCACATTCCCTTCGCCTATAGGTTTTTTAAGACTCTGGGACCAGCTTTTTAATTGTAGATATTTAAATCTCGACATGCCCTCCTCCAATTTGTCATTTAATAATGCCCAAGGTAAAAGTGAGCCCTCCGCAGCTAAGTCTCCCCACACTAAAAAACCAGCTGTTTTAAGAGGGACTGCCAATTTATCTTTCAAACAGCCTGGGACCCCCGGGGAATCCCACAGTGGAGCCAGACTTGAAAAATAGCCCAAGCCCGTGCATTGTTTAATTTTGGCCCATGTACGGGCCGCACTCAATAAGACTTTCAGCTTTATTTTCTTGAAAAATTTCTGGTCTCCGTATTTAAAAAGAAAACTCTCTTTAGATAATCCCACTTGATCTAACATAGTCAAAAACATTACCCCCTCCCCGATGAATCTGGGGATTTCAACAACATTCTTGAATGCGTCAGCTGGAAAGCCCAGGCGTAGTACTGTAAATCTGGTAATGTGAGGCCCCCTTTTTCCCTCCTACGCCTTAACTTTTTCCAGGATATCCTCACTGCTTTATAGGCCCACACAAATGAATTAATAAATTGCTGGAGTTTGTCAATTGCCTGTTTCTCAAAATATAAAGGGATGGTGTTAAAAAGAAAAGTAACTTTTGGAAGGATTACCATCTTAATTAAATTAATTCTACCCAAAATGGTCAGAGGAAGATGGGCCCAGGATTTCAAGAGTTTCTGACACTCTCTCGAAACATTCAAGAGGTTAGTCTCCACAATCTTTTTTATATTCTGGACTATCTTCACACCCAGATATCTCATCTCGCTCTTAGTAGGATGTCGACACCCCGGCAAATTCCATGACATAATCTCTGTTTTTCCTGCATTGACTTCGTATCCCGAAACTAAACCAAAATCCTGTGCTAAACGAATAACGTTGGAAAAAGACACCTCCAGATCTGATGAAAGAATTAATACGTCATCCGCATAGAGGGCTACCTTCCTCTCCCATGCTCCACATTTAAATGGTTTAATACCCGTCTCCTCTCTAAGACGTTGAGCAAAAGGCTCTATGTACATGTCAAATAGGAGAGGGGAGAGGGGGCAACCCTGTCTGGTTCCTCTTTCAATCTTAAAGGGTTTGGTCAAATTTCCATTGACCAAAAGTCTCGCCGAAGGGCTACTATATATAAGATTAATAACTCGACTAAACTTTGGCCCAAAATTAAACTTCTCCAGTACAGCGGCTAGGTAGTTCCAGTTGACCCTATCGAAAGCCTTGGTGGCGTCCAATGTCATTGCTGCTAGAGGAAGTGAAAAAGTGGAGGCAAAATCAATGGCTCCTATGAAATCATGGGTGAGATCAAAAGATTCCTACCTCTCAAAAAACCCTTCTGATCTGGATGCAGCAAACCACCTACCCCCGCACCTAACCTATCAGCCAAAATTCTAGTAAAAACCTTATAGTCGGTATTTAAAAGTGAAATAGGTCTATATGACCCACAATTAACTGAAGGCTTCCCAGGTTTTAAAATCAATGTTATGGTGGCTTCTCCCCACGAGATAGGGGGTCTAACTCCTTCTAGTAGTATTTTATTGAAGAGGGTTGTCATTGTCGGAATCACTACCTCCCCCAGGACTCTGTATAACTCTACAGGAAGGCCATCCGGCCCCGCAGCTTTACCCGCCTTACAAGCAGAAATGGCCTTCCTTACCTCCTGTTGAGATATCTCTAACTCTAAGTTTTCTCGTTGGGAGGAGTTTAAGGAGGTAAGGTTGATCTGATTCAGCCATTCCCGTGCACAGTTGATATCTACCTCATTCTCTTCTTTGTACAGATCTTGAAAGAAAGTGAAAAAGGCTTCTCTGATCTCTTCATCACTGACTACTGATGAATTTGTGTATTCATTGTCAATTTGCTTTATAAAATTTCGTACTCTGTCGGTTTTGGCCTTCCAAGCCAAGAGTTTACTGGCCCCCTCACCATATTCAAAATGGGCAAGCTTGCTAGCTTCCCATCGTGTCGCGATCCTGATCTGCATAATATTTTCTAAGTGATCCTTCAAAGTTCTCAGTTTCACAGCGTGTGCCTGACAAACTACTTGATCTACCTCATTGTTAATCTTTCTTTCAACGTCCTTCATTTCACACTCAATGTGTGCAACTTCCTCCCTGTACTGTCTGTTCTTATAAGAGGTCCTACTTGTTATTAACCCTCTCAGGTAAGACTTCAGGGCATCCCACACCACCGGAATCTCTGCCGAACCTACGTTTATATTTAGGAAAAACTCTGTCTCCTGAGACAGGTAACAAGTTTCTGATTCATCTAGAAGAAGTGTACGGTCTAGTGTCCACACCCTCAATTGTTCTTTTTTTACCAAGTTTAAATCCATCCACACCACCGCGTGATCTGATAGGTGAGGTGTCAAATAGCCTATGTCTTTAACTCTACCCCTTAAGTCATTACTAATCAAAATATAGTCAATCCTGGATTTGTGCCCGTATTTCCGATTATAAAATGATACACCTAATTGAGTCCCTGATCTTTCCCTCCAAATATCGGATAAGGCATTCTGTCTCATCATCAGCTGAAGGTATGTCCTTGATTTGGACAAAACATTTGCCCTACTACTTAGTGATTTATCCAGTTGAGGATTTAAGACTATGTTAAAATCTCCGGCTAAAATGGTCGAGTCTGGGGATCCCAACAAGTTAGCAAAGATAATTTTCAATGTGGAGGGGTCATCCTGGTTGGGACCATAATAGCCTACCACTGTCAAGAAACAATCCTGAACAAGTAATTTAACAATCACCCACCTGCCACTTGAATCTGTCTTAGTATCTAAAAGACGAGCTTTTGCTTGTTTTTTTACTATAATGGCTACCCCCTAATGTTAGCACTTTGACAGGAACTAACACAGTGTTCCACCCATCTAAGCTTCCCACAAATCCCCTTTATTTCTTCTCTCAGGAGATGTGTTTCCTGTAAGATAATTATCTGAGCGGGGGAGTCCTTAAGATATTGAAGAATTTTTTCCCTCCTGCTTTTAACCCGGAGACCATTAACGTTCCAGGACAAACATCGTAGCGTTTTCATAGTAAATTAAAAAGCGAAATCCTGAATATGCCGAAACTGCCCGAGTGTCGACACCAAACCGAGAACAATAACCAATAGAGACTAATTAAGCCAAGAGGTGAATGAGGATTTTTTATTTTATAGTTTTTACCTCAATGCTCCCCCTCCCGTGCTCCCCTGCCCTACCCTTGAAGCCCTCCCTGGAGAACCCTACCCCCATTTACCTGGACTATGAGTCCAGATTCTGCCTGCCGGGTTACCCTACTCTGTCCCTGACTGTAACAAATTTCTAAAGTAAACAAACAGTCAAAACAGCAAACAGCTAAAAACTCTTGCCATTAATAATATTATTTCTAATCTTGTGGTAGTGTTATGTTGTGATGTATTATATTATACTGTGACCCTTGTGACCCCATGAACCCTGTGTATTCTAATTTGACCCAGTTCCCAACCCTATTTCTCTCATGTATATCTTAACACTAAGTGTAAGTGTAGGTATATAGATGTTTATCATAGTATACTATTCACCTCCACTATTCACCTACCCTAATAGGTCTATAATGTAACTTTCCAGTTCAAGAACTTGTTAGGGATTTTTACTTAAGTTTCCCAAAAGCTCCTCCGCCTCCTGCACTGTTTTCAAATTATACATTTTATTATTATGCATAATTTTTAAGTGTGCTGGAAACTTTAATTGGACGACAGCCCCCAATTTCCTAAAATCATCCATTTTTTTCCCAACTCCCATTGTCGATCTAATGTGACTCGAGCTAGGTCCGAACGAATTTCGAAAGCGAAATCTCTAGGTTTCAATGATTTCTGCTTAAGGGCAGCATTTAGTATCTTCTCTTTCAGGGAAAAAGTCAGGAAGTTTATTAAAATCTTTCTTGGTTTAGTGCGATTGGGGTGTCTCCTGAAGGGGTCCCTGTGGATCCTTTGTATATCTCTCATCAAATCCTCCTCAGACTCTTCAATCTGAACCGCTTCTTTAATGAGAGTTACGATGAAACCTTTAAGATTTTCTCCCTCTTTCCCATCAGGGATGTTCAGAAGGCGTAGATTGTTGCGTCTGGAGTTGTTTTCCAACGATTCTAATCTATCTCGGAGCACAGCCTCTTCCTTTTTAAGTGTTGAAATATCAACTTTGACTGCTCCCAGATTGTCTTTAAGCTCCTCCACTGTGTTTTCTAAAGCCACTGTCCTGGAATTTAGGAGGTCAAATTTCTTCTCGAGAGATTCACAAAAAAGCCTAATCTCCCCCTGATTTGTCTCCGAGATAGCAAACCCCTTTCTAATATCCGAAGATAGGGTAGAGAAGAGGGCCTCCAAAGATGCCACCGAGGGACTCTCTTTCTCTTTTTCTGAAACCTTCCCCCTTCTCTGCTTCGATTACTGATGCCACAACTGTTCTCATTGCCACTGGCCTCTGCATTTTCCGCATTTTCCGTGACAAGGCTTCCGCCACTGGCAAGCCTGTTACCTTCAGATGAAGTCATGCTTATACCTGCTTCCGCAATTTCAGAATTGTTTGATACATCAGATTGTTTGGCAGGTACAATATGTATTGCCGGTATAGATACTAGAGAAGAAGTGGAGGTATTTCTTGAGTCAAGCTCTTCCATATATCCTAGAGGAGGCTGTCTCGCTGTCCCGAGATTTTTCCCACAGACGTTCCTGAGAGTCTCTCCCTGCTTTGCCACGTCTAATACCTGTGGAAGAACTTTAAAATATGACCTTAATGAAGGGGTGATCTTTATTTTAGGATCTAGGGGGCGACCCTTCTTTCGGCTGATTTTTGTGCCCCTACTCTTGATCTCACTGCGCTGAGAGAACGAGCTATCAGAACTATCTTCAGATTCTTTATACACAAGTGAGGCAGATTTTTCGACAGTTTTCCTTTTTATAGACCCACACGCTGCTACTCCTCGTTTTTACCTCTCTTCACACCTTGTGTCGTCGTCTGGGCTTTTTCTGCCTTTAATTTAGTGCCCCCTAAGCCTCCACTAGGTTGTCTTGTACTAGCCTCAAGAATTCCCCCCTTCTGACCCTCCTGGTCTTTCACGGGCTGACCTAAACAACTCTGAGGTCTGAGGGGGAGAAATAAAACGGACTCTCCACACTTGGTTGATTCACTTGTGCCCCCCTCCTCCTGGCTTCCCAATACCTCACACCGGTCCAGCGTTGGGCTCCGTGTAGTTGAAATCAACCTACTACTCTCTGTAGGCAGCCCACCGCCTGACTTCGCACTACCAGCTGTCCTCTCCAAAGCAGCTAATACCACAGCCTCAGCAGCCGCAGCAGGGCACCTTGTGCTGCCTCTGCCCCTTCCGGACTCCACACGAAGGAGTCCGCGAGCCGCCGCCTTCCGGCCCCTCCTAAGCTCCAGGGCAGCTGCAGACCAACGTGGGAGGTCCGTAAACACTCCAATGCACATCCCCAGGTATGTAGAGTAATATCGATCGTTGTTTTTTTTTTTTTATAGACATAAAGTTTTGCAGCGCGGATATCCTGCCGTATTCCTTCTATTTTCCTGCCATTCTTCTGCCGTTTTTTTTCTGCTTTCTGTACGACACCTCAGGACGAGAGCACCACCGGCGGCAAGCGACCGCTCAGCTCACGGCCGCCATGTTCTCCCCCATCCGTGTCTGTCTATTCTTGTTCTCGGGGTTTTATTGTTTTGATTTCGATTTTAAACTACTGTTTTAGTTCTGCATAAATATTTTACCCATTGCCTCTAAGTTAAGCCTGTATGCTCTGTGCCACACGCTTTGATCTCAGGTTTATTTAGTGACTTCTAGTGGTTTACCCTGAAAGGACTGTAATTATTACTTCAGATGAGTACTTACTCACTTCAACTAATAACCCAAATTCTTACAAGCACCTATGCCACCTGAGTGCATCTTAATTTTCTTTTTCTCTGGTCTGTTCTTCCAAAACCTTATCTAAGATGTTTCTGCACTATCTACCAAAGAGCAACTCAAAGCATGTAATTCCTGTGGAAGAGTGTGGTGTGCTTCTAAGAGAGAACAATATAAGGCTGAAGTTTTGGTACCAGTTTCTCCTATCCAAACTTTTCATCTTCACTATCATATGTTCAATATGTTTGACCAATCCATCCCTTTGAGGGTAGTAAACCACTGTATTGATTTGTTTGATGAGTAAAAGTTGATATCGTTGTTGTAAGAGGCATTAAATAAAGCCCATAAGTTGGTTGATCAGTATTTTATTTGATATGCCCACTCTGGAGAAACAGACAGAAGCAGAACATCTGCTATATGGGAAGCAATGATTCCTCAAACGAGAGAACCCTCCATAATCAACCAACACTAGTATATGCCCAAGTCTGTTTCCAGATGGTTCAAGACGCCTTAGTATACCCATTCCTACTCATTGAAAAGGTGTTTTGAAGACTGGAAGAGGATTTATTGCCACCTTTTTGACTGAATGTTGATTTTTTTAATACTGGCGTACGAAATATTGCTGCCAATAACATGGTGGGCCAAATTTAGAAATATTTCATGTTACTTTTTTAACACAGACCAGACAAAAAATCTTTTTGGGCATTTACAACCCAACACAAATTGGTGTTTGCGTTGGTTTGTTAGAAAAAATAACTCAAGTCAGCGCAAAGCACTGCTTTGCATTAATCTGCTTCAAGGGGGCGTTCCATGGGTGTTCTCGTGCTACCACCCATGTTTTGTTTTATGCCAAACCCTATCAACTAACAATATTAGATGAGTTTTATGGCAACAATTAACACCACTTGAAAGCAGAGGTTCAAAGTAGAAACATTTTCACTTCTCCTTTCTTTTCCGACTTTCAATGTGTGCTGCAATGTTCAGCACACATACAAAATAGGAAAAGTATTAAAAGTTGTCTAGGCATGGTATTTTGTACTGGAAGGGAACCCTTACAGTACAAAACCAATTCTAGACTCAAGTACACACCTTTGCACTTCGGCATAAAGGTGTGTGGGTGGCGCTCAGCAGCAAAACTGCAACGGAGCCAGGGAGAGGCGAGGAGAGTGTCATAACTATGTAGATATGTCACTCTCATGCTCTCTCCATGTCACGTAATGCAGCGCAGCATTTTTGGATACTGCGCTGCACTGTGTGACACTTTTGTAAATGTGGGCCAGTGTTTCTCCATAGATTACAGTCTGAAAGAACTGCTGCAGAGGTTTTATTGAGTTTTATCTGCCATTTAGTGTCCTGCAGTTGTATGATGTGGGAGGTATGCATTTTTGAAGTGCAAACCTAGCCAGAAGGCAGCAGAGTGATATTCATGGTCAAAGGCAAGCATACAACAAGTAAGAGGAAAGGAATTTGGGCTGTGGACGGTTAATGCATTGCAAAGGTAGTGTTCTTTAAAGAGGTGAGCCTTCAACTCTTCCCTAAATTGAAGCAGCATTAGAACGGTCTTGATGGATATGGGGATGTTGTTCCAAATCAAGGGTGCATAGATGGAAAAGGCCTGCTGTCTTGTTTTTAATATTTTACACTTCTTAGTCTGCAGTCTGATGGTCTCCTGGCTGTGGCTGTGCATAGAGACACTAAAAATGGTGAGCTTGTTTGCAAGATAAGCAGGTGTGCTGGTTGTGATAGCTTTGTAAATGATGCAGCTGGCTTTGAATATGAAGCGGGCCTGCAAAAGTAACCAATAGCGTTCCATCAGGATGGGGGGGGTGATGTGATCATATTTCTTCTGGCCCTGAATAAGATGTCCTGCAGCATGTAAGATGCTCCTAAAGAATGCAAGTTTTGAGTATGGGAGGCAATGGAGTAGGGCATTACCACCATATGTAGGAAAATGCCCCTTTTTGAGTGGGCCTCCCCATTTTTTGCTAGATTTCAATGCTGTTTTTTAGCATCTGCACACGGGGACACTGCTCACCAGTGCCTTGTGTGTGTTCTGTGACCCCCTAAAACATGTTGAATTGGAATACACCTAATTGACACATTTACAACACAAGTCCTTGGTATAGGGAACAAAGTGTAAGTTAATGGCCACTAAAGAACTGCAGCACTGATTGTGCCACCCACAACAGTGACAGTGCAAACATGACTGCAGGCCCACCACTGTAGCCTGTCTGTGCAGTTTTACAACTGCAAATTCAACCTTTCAAATGAACCCTTTTGACAGGCATATACCCTTCTTTTAAATATTAAAAAGTCACCCTTAAGTAGGCATAATGGGCAAAAGGCAGGATGTATGGTATTTGAAAGTAGGACATGTCAAAGTTTAATATTATACGTTCTTAGAGCGACTGGGCCTCAAAAGCTATTTTCACTATAGCAGGGTTAGCTGTGCCATAGGAAAGCATTGCGATACAATATTCAATTTACTAATGTTATCTCCGCCTAGGAAATAGCTACAAATTTAATTCTTGGACTTGGATTTGTAGTAAATATTTTGGAAAAGATATTTTTAGAAAGCTAACTTTTCCATGCCTAAAGCCTCTAGAACAGTGCTTCTCAAACCTTCAAGCACAACAACCCACTTTTTAGCACAACAAACTTTCATGACCAACCTACCTTTAACGGACATGATGCAAGCGATTTTTGAATGTAACTATAACATCTTGTGGTAGCGCATTGTCATTTACATACAGCCCATTATTCACAGAAATGACCATAACTTTGAATAGACATATCGTTTTACTGAAAAAACAATATAGCAAACAAATACTGATGAATGGAAATCAGATTTCTGTGCATGTTTATCATTTGTGTTTCACTAAGTAAAGAGTTTTGATTTGTTATGATCATATTAAAATCTCTGTTTCCAGCACACTTCAGCATTACAAAAAAGTGTTTCATTTTTGCTTTCCTAACTGCCCAATGCATACAGTTTGTTTACAGATATTTACATTTTGTTTTGTGTTGCAAAAAACAATAACCCAGAGCCTTTCCCTTCACACTATCTGTATACATGTACTCCAGCAAGATCGTTGCACAATTCACTTTAAAAACGTCTCTCAGTTTGCAGTGAGGCAAAGAAAACCACAATCCCCATCTTGAAAGAATAAGCAGCAGTTTGTCAGAAGAAATATCTTGACATTTGACCTCTGTCTTTGAATCAAGGCAAATGTGACAAGATAAACTTAGAATTTAAAGGCATCTTTATTTATTGCTCCGACTTTCCCGACTCACCAAAATTGGGCTCTTGATCCACCAGTGGGTCACGACCCACAGTTTGGGAAACGATGCGCTAGAAGCTCATTGCATGAAGAGCTCTGCGGACCAGTTTCAACTGTACCTGCCCTGGACCTTACTGGTTGGCTTCTGCTGTAATGAGTCTTGACACCAAGTGCTGTTCCTGAGGTCCTGCAACACTTGGCTGCGTTAAAATGTACTCCTCATAACAGCCTGAAAAAATGGGACTTAGAAACATTTTTGGCTCCAAACACCTGTGGAGGACCGGGACAAACCTGCTAAGTCAATATGACAAAGGTGCATTGCCACCAGGTCAAAGATTCAGGTTAATCCTGCTCAGAGCTTTTCCATAGTAGCAAATCCATTTCAGCAGGAGGTCGTGCAGATGGCATCTGCCTTGTGGAGCCCTGTTCGGCTGCAACCTGGCCCCATTGGAGAAATCCAATCTCCAAAAAAGTGAACTAGTCCTTCACCAAACAAAGGCACCCAAAGTATCCAGCCTGCGAGGGATCTTCCTTGGGCGTTAATTTTGAATTTCTCCCACTTGGAGCTTTCCTGTCAGAGATCAATTGCTTCATCTGGACCTCGTCTGATGTCTATCCAGCCTCATGGAGCCCTTCTCGGCTACAGCCTGTTGCCTTACCCCAAGAAGGATTTTTCACTTCCATTTCGGAGACTAAGTCAGAAGGTAAAACTTCTGATGGGGATGAATCTGGTTCCTGTATCTGACGTGTATTTGATCATGATCAGCCTCCAATTGTCAAGTGCAACCAGGTGGTTACTATTTTTCTTTTAAAATGTATAAGTTCATATCTCTGGTTTCCTGTATTTGAGTTATATCAGTTTGTATATTACATTATTCTCTATTTTTATCAATTAGAGCGGAATTTTTATTGTGGTGTGTTTTGACTTTGTAACTTGTGGAGCCCTGTTCGGCTACAACTTGCAGCCTTGCTCCGCTGAAAGATTCCAAGCTCCAAAAAAGTGACTAAGGGTCTGATTTAGATTTTGACAGATGGGTTACTCCGTCACAATGGTGGCGGATATCCCATCCACCGAAATATAAATCCCCTAGGATATTTTCGGATTTATATTTCAGCAGACGGGATATCCGTCACCGTTGTGACGGAGTAACCCATCCGCCGGAATCTAAATCAGGCCCTAAGTTCGAAAATAGGAAGGGTAACAAAGAGGAGAGTGAGAAGTGATAGTTAGCTCACCTTCCCATATCAATATCACTAATCAAAGAGGAACAAGCAAGCTACCAAGTTCCTTAAAGATGTCCCCACACAGAGTGTGAAGAAGAAAGCACCTTTCAAAAAACCCTCACCCACCAACCTAATTGGTGGCATGCTTCATGATTTGGGTCCCACCCGAGACACCTAGCACGTCATGGGTGTGTTTCAACACCTGATTACAGCAGAGCTGGTCTTTTTGGGGGTGTTTCTTTAGCTCAAATGGGATGAAAGAGTGAATTAAAATTGTCTTCTTGGTTGCCCTCCAACATGGTATATATTTAAATAATGGTACCCTTGGACAAGGATTAAAATCAGTGGAGGATGCGTGGTAAGGAATTAGTGACCGCTCACATCCTTCATAAAGGTCAACATATTTCAGCCATAATGTCTATGCCACCCAAGGGGGTCAGTATGGCGTTCCTCAGGACCAAGATCGCGGGCACGCTAGTCATGCAATAGTTTTACGGTGCGTAACTTACGGATATCTGAATCACTCCATTTGAGTTTCTGTGTGAAATTAAAGGAGAGAGACAAATCAGTGTGCACTTTAGCAGACAAAACAAACAAGGGTCAAAGGCTAAGCATTCTCAGTGTGCTTACGCCATCATGCAAACGGTCCCATCATAAACTGAACCACAGTGCCCTTGAATTGAAACAGCAGCGTGGTTCTGCATTAACTCTCATGCAGACTATTCAAATGTGCAGGTGGTATCTTGCAACGTGATACTTTCTGTGCAGTGCCTGGTGACTCACCATACGCTGCTATATGTCAGCAGGCGCAGTGTCTGTGGCATGCATCGCTTATTATAACACGGCTCATAAATAGAAATTAAACAGTGATGTACACACACAGTGCAACAGAGATTGGATCATGCATCGTGCTGATTTGCACAGTGCCAGGTGAAAACAACATGCACTGCTATGTATCGGCAAGGGCGATGTTTATGGCCTGCACCGCTTTTAGCAATAAGGCTCGTGATGAATGTTATAACAGTGATAATCACACACAATGCAACATATTATAAAGACTTGGTTAACATACTTGTCGATAGGTAGCCTCATACTACCTGGATACTCTGGGGGGCGAGCCCTGTAGTCACACACTGTAGGAATCACACACGGATTAGTGATCCCAATCAATGTTGAAGTATTGCCAGAAAAAAGGTACTCCTGCTAATCCCCCCATCGCCGGCACTTACTTTGTCAAGGGTGATCGCCCGTGTCCAAACCTGCATTGAAGCCTCCAGAGCTCCTCCTATTACCTCAGCAGGCAGTCTCTGCTGACTAAATAGTCGGAGCGCTGCGGCCGAGCCTCGCGTGCATGTGGGTGTGTGGGCAGCGTTCGGGGAGGCGACTGCTGGCACGCATCACTCTTATAGGGCTGTGGCTATGGCTCTATTGATAACAGCACCATGGGAACAGAGACAGACGTGCGCTGGAGCTGAAGCGCACATTTGTGGTTTATGAAAAGTTCAGTAGAGACTAATAAGAGATTACGTGGGAAAATGTTTTTGTACATAACTGTAAAACATGTCAAAATATCAGCAAAATCCTCCTTGAGGAAATATTTTCATCATGCTGATGCAGTTTGTATGATTGACATATTGCTTCATAGTATACCAGGGAAATCAGGTATAGTGAAATATATCCCCCAAGATTAGACTATTACTGGGTAGCGTGTATATTCAAATTGTGTTCATTGTGTTTGTTGTACACACACAGGCAAGAAATGATTACACACACTTAATGATTAATTTCGAAACCAATGGTTTGTAAAAATATTACTTTTAGTATATTTATTTTATAGAACCAAACATTGTTGCAGTAAAATACGTTTTGCAATATCACTGTTTTTCA
The DNA here is from genome assembly GCA_963921515.1 of Calotriton arnoldi. NCBI lineage: Eukaryota > Metazoa > Chordata > Amphibia > Caudata > Salamandridae > Calotriton > Calotriton arnoldi. The sequence continues at coordinate 4,161,913 of CAWUFW010000224.1, read as the reverse complement.
ATGTAAAAAGTGGACATAGTGCATTTTTCAATCAGTGCAATGTTATCCTATGGGAGGAAACACAATCAGCAATATGCAGGTAAGTAAACGATTTAAGTAATTGAGCTTTTGGATGAAGAATCAGTACCAGGCAAGGTTCAGGTAAGTAACCTCACTGCACCACCAGCGGCACTGGGGCGGCCGGGTGCAGAGGTCAAACTCGGGATCTGTTGCCAATCTTATTCAGCGGAGAAAGGGATCAATTAAAGTGATACTACTAGCGGGTGAGTAGCACAGTTTTGTAACCCAGTCTCTGGGGGCTAAGGTAAGCACAGGGGGGCCACAAGGTAGCACCAAACTTGCATCCTCAGTGGCACAGGGGCAGAGTGTCAACACATCGTTGGGCGCCCAATGCAAAACAATAGGGAATCTCAAACTTGGAAAAAGGCTGCAGGCTAGGATGCTGGACGAAAGAAACCTACAGCTGCACAGGTAAGTTGGGGAGTGCTGGAGTGTCGGACACCATCAGTAGATCTCCAAGGGCCCAGGGGCTCCGGGTGCAGTGATGTTCTTTAGCATAGGAAATCAGCTTACCAGTGCAGTTGCCATGGGGGGGAGAGGGGGTCGTTGTGCAGAGGCTGCAGGCGTCGACGTGGAGTCTGGCAGGGGTCAATCCACAAGGGACACTTGCTCAGGATCACTGGGGAACCTCTTCTGGAGAGGTGGGCCACTTTGACTCGGGCCGTGGGCATCGGGTGCAGAGGTGGTCGACTTTGCGGTTCCACAGGCAGAGCACTTTTTCTTTAAAGTTGGTTTTCGTCTGGACAGGTCCTCTGTCTACAGGAGATTAGGGTTCTTTTTTGAATGTAGGCAATTCTCCCAGGGTTCTGGAGGTTGCTGGGCTGCAGGACGAGTCACTCTTCTTTAGCAGGGTTTTGAGGGCTGCAGACAGGCTGGTAGGGCAGGGGCCAAGTCAGTGGGTGTCTTCAGTTTTCGCTGCTGCACTGCTCTTCTTTGTCCTCTTCTTCGTAGGTCATCGGTAATCTGAGGATTCATTTTCAATGGTGCCCCTAAATACTCAATTTAGGGGCTTTACAGGGGTTAGAAGGTTGTAGCCAATGGGTTACTTACCTTTAGGGTGCCTACACCCTTTGTATGTCCACTCCTTCTGGGGAGGGGGCATATCCCTAACCCTATTGGCTAGAAGCCTCCAAAACAATATGGAGGATTTTCAAAGGAGGGGGTCACTTCAGTTCAGGGCACCTTAGGGGTGGTCCTGGCTGAGAGGGGACACACCTCTCTTGTATACTAATTTTTCAGTAACCTTGCCACCAAAAGTGGGGCTTGGTCAGGAGGCGGGCATCTCCACTAGCTGGAGAGGTCGTAGTCAGCATAACAAAGGACGGGAAGCCTTTGAGGCTCACTGCCTTTCAATGCTGTTCCTGCTTTGGGGTAGGTGTGAAGTACCTCAACCCAGAGCAGGCTTTGTTTCTGACCCACAAGAGCAAAAGGCTCCCACCTCGGGGTCAGAAACATGTATAGTGGTGTCAGGGTGGTGCAGACCAGTCAGGCAGACACTAGTGGGTTGGTAGGTTTTCAGGGGGCACCTCTGAGGTGCCCTCTGAGTGCATGTATTAATGAATCCAAATCTGGCATCAGTGTGGGCTCAGTAATCTGAGATGTTTGGTACCAAACATCAGGGAATTCGGTGAAGCCATCATGGAACTGTGGGACTTGTAGTGACAAGCTCCCAGCCCATGTACTCAGTATGGCTTCACTGTGCACTTATAATGTCTAAGAATGGACTTAGACACTATAGGGGCATATCTGCTCATGCAGTTATGCCCTCACATCAGGTATAGTGCACCCTGCCTTAGGTCTGTAACGGGTGCTGTAGGGGTGAGTTACCTATGCCTCTTGCAGCGCATATCACATAAGGGCCCCACTTGTTTCGGCACCAAAACACGCGGGCTGTAGTAGCAGTGTGCATGTGTTTGGTGAGGGGTCTCTTAGGGTTGGCACAATACATGCTGCAGCTCTTAGAGACACTCTTTGGTCACAAGGCTCTTGGTACCACTGGTACCTTTTACAAGGGACTTATATGTGAACCAGAGGTGTGCCAATTGTGGAAACAAAGATACAGTTTTGGGAAAGAACACAGGCACTTGGAACCTGGTTAGCAGGAATCGAGTGCACACTCAGGCAAAGATATAGCAGAGTCAGACACAATGTGGGGGGGTAACCATTCCAAAAGGGGTACTTTCCTACAATGAGTGATGTAATATGCGAGGTCAAAAGCAGTGCATTGCAAGGGCGAAAGTTATAGTTGGCTCAGGTAACTATAACTGCTGAATTTCTATGGTTTTGTGTGTGTAAAATCTGAGACTATAACATCGCTGTAACCTCTGTTTATTTCAGTGAATTTCCAAAGTTTTTGAAATTGTATTTCCTAACTATAACGTCCTGCTAACCTTTGGTTTTTCAGTGAATTTGTACATTTTTTTAATGCTATTTCATAACTATAACGTCCCTGTAACCTTTGTTTTTTTGGTGAATTTCACAGTTTTTAAAATATAAATTTTACTACAATTTCACCTATATGTTCAATTTAGTAATATACATTTCTACAAGTTTATAAATGCATTTTATTCTCACATGTATTGTTATTATACATTTTAAAAGTAACAATTAACAAATCAAGGTAAGGTAACTTATGTAGTCTTTCCATAAATGCAATACACCAAGTTTTTCTCTTTTTTTAAATTCATTTTATGAACCTGTGGAGCCACCGCAAATTCGAGAAGGGAGCCCATATGAGTCCTCTATGGTTACTAATTCCTGTGATGAAATCAGGGTGGATCCGATGATTTGATAAAATATTTTTTAAAATACATAAATATCACATAAGGGCACCACAAATTTTAACGTGTACATCAGAGAAACCCTATCCATACATTAATATTTGGAAGCCTATCTGTGTTTCACAGCATACTTATTTATTTTACGAGTTTGGCGAAATCCGTGGATACACTGCAATTCCAGGAACACACCCAAACCTCAACTTCTCATTGGATATAGTAAATCTCCACCCATGCACAAAGCAAACCACACCCTAAATCAGTTATTTGGGTTTCACATCTGTCTGGAGACAGACTGAAAACCACAGCTCTATCCTTTTTTGGCTTTCCTTCAAATGTACAAGTTTTAAAGTCAGCATGCCTTCTGCTGAAGATAGAAGAGAAGGGGAAGAGCAGGATGAAGAAGAAGAAGACTTACCACCTCCAAAGACGTCCTCCAATGTTTGGAACTATTTCTCTATCCATTCAGGAGAAAAGAAAGTTCTTGAAAAAATTGTCCAATGCAATATATGCAGCAAAAAGCTGTTGAGAGGTTCGGGGATGAAGTATTCACATGGCACATCCTCTATGTGGAAATTTCTGAAAACCATACATACAAGGACATATGACAGGATGATAAGACAGAGGTACGGTGGTGCATCATCATCATCAGCTGGACTATTTGTGGGACCCTTACCACCCGACCAGATGGTTACCATGCCCGCTGTTTCATCAAAACTGCAAGACATGGTGACTCATTGTGGCAAATGCCATATGCCAGTTGCACTAAAAATGTAATCTGTTGCCCAGATTATGGATGCTGTCAACAAGCATAATTGTTAATTTTTTTCCCACCTCATCTTTCCATCTTCCATTCCTCTTTAAACACAAGTAGATATCTGAAAAGCAAATATAGAATACCTTTAACTTTACATTACATACTAGTAGCTACATAACTGTTTATGTCAATGTGTAAAAGGCTGTATAAGTGTCTTAGAATGGGTGTATAAATGGGTTTTTGAGTGTCTGTATGGTTGGGTGACTGGGTGTGTGAGTGGTTGAGTGGATATGTGAGTGAGTGCACCAGTGCCTCTGTGGGTGTGTCACTGGATGTGTAAGTAGCTGTGTGGGTGTGTGACTGGGTGTATTAGTGATTGTATGGATGTCTAAATGGGTATGTAAGTGGCTGTATGGATTGGTAACTGGCTGTGTTAGTGGGTGTTTGGGTGTGTAACTGTGTGTGCAAATGGCTCTGTTAGTGGTGAATACATGAGTGCTGTGTGGGTGTGTGAGCGGATGTGTAAGTACCTCTGTCGCACATTAATGGTGGATACATAAGTGCTGTGTGGGTGTGCGAGTGAATGTGTAAGTGCCTCTGTCGCTGTATGACTAGGTGTGTGAGTAGCTGTATGGTTTTGTAAATAGGTATACGAGTGGCTGTATGGGTGGGTGACTGGGTGTATAACTGGGTGTATGGGTGTGTAAGTGCATGTGTATCTGACTGTCTGAGTGCTGGGTACATGAATGGCTGTATAAGTGTGTGAGTGGGTGTGACAGTAGCTGCATGGGTGTGGATGACTATGTAAGTGGATGTATAGGTTGGTAAATGGATATGTGAATGGTTTTATGGGTGTCTGACTGAACGTGTCAGTCACTGTCTCACTATATGAGTGGTGGATACATAGGTGCATTTGTGTGAGTGTAAGTGGTTGTGTAAGTGCCTGCCTGACTGTGTGAGTGGGTGCAAACTACACACAATTACATTACATATTACTATAAGCAACCACCCACATCTAATTTCAAACACCTTCATTCATACTGGCTTAATAAAATAACTATATTTTCAGTATAGCAATACCTCTTCCTCCTTTGTTCCTCACTATTTGTTGTGCTACTGTTCTCATCTAACCTCACTTCTATTTTGCCTTGTACTGTAGTGTCTAGAAGCTACGCATTTTCTTTCAGCTTATATATACTCATAGGTTTTTAAAAAATATATTTTTTATAGTACAGCCTAATTAACATACTTTTGAAATCTCTTTGTTGTTGTCCAACTTTTATTTTAATATCTGTTAATATCTGTTTTCCACTGCAAATCTCAAGTCAGAAATATGGCAATCCTCCATTCTCAGTAAAAAAGTTCCAATAATGGCTACCCTTCCCACTGTGCTTTTACTCATACTCCTGTACTTAGCAAATCACAGACTTCCTTTCATCTTTTATTTTTGTTATACCACTTCTAAATGGCCACTACTTTTCAACCCTTTCCAAGTTTCCTGTAAAGAAGCCCAATTTGGTAGTTTATTAGCAGATCCACGGACCCACAGCAGGGCACAGCGAGCTCCCCCTAGTATGAATCCGCTGCAGATCACACGAAAACCCTTAAAAGGATTCAACAATCTGCTATTAATGTTTTTCATATATATTATATTTTTTTAAATATTGTCAATTACAAGACATACACTCCCTACTGAGCAATGTTTGTACAACAGTATGCTTTTCAGTTTCATACTGCAGTATCTTTTGTTCTCTTCCCCCACACTCTTTTATCTCTGTTTCCATGGTAACCATGTTTCTAATAGTCTATGCCTACCAGTAGGTCAAAAGTTCACAACACTTTCTCTCACCAGCATACTAGCTTCACATTAACTGTAGTAGGTGTAGCTGACTGTTTGCAATTCCAAGCATATCCCAAACAACATAACTTTTTTTATTTTTCCAAAGCCAATCACAGAGTTAGTTACTTTTTTTCTTAAAGTCACTACCTAATTTTAGTTCCCTGCACATCTCCACCATCCAATAAAATGTTAATTTATATTTTGCTTGATGTCCTCCATTGTAACTGCCTTTCATCTTCAAAACGGCCTCATTCTGCTGCAGCCTTTTCCCATGTGCTATGCCTGCTTGTCTCCAAAATGGTCAGAGTCTGGATTCTGGGCCATAGTTTTGTGTTTTGGGCCAGAGAGAGTGCTTGAAAGAGTGGCATTGACAGGAACCTAGGTTTACATAATGTAGACATTACTTGAGTTGGCCAGAGAGGGTGAAAGTGGCATCAATTGCTGCCTTTGGCTGAAAGCATTGCAGATTGCCAACATCTAGACCTCATGATTGTGCACTGTGGTGGCAATGACGTAGGCACAATTATTGGGGTAAGACTGGAAATCCTAATGAAGGATGCCTTTGCTAAATTACTGCCACTTTTCCTATATACTGCCTTGGTGTTCTCCAACATTTGCCAAAGACAGAAGTGGCAACGGTCAATCCAATTTTGTCCGCAGATAGAGAAAACTAGGAAACATGTCAATAAAGCTGTTTCTGCATTTCTCCAAGACCACAACATTGGCTCTATATACCATTACGCTTTGTCATGGAAAGAATGTATCGAAAAGACAAAGTCCTTTTCACAGACAAAGACAACAGGGTGTTCCTCAACAACTTAAAAGACTATATCCTGTTCTATGTGTAATTATCATCTACACACCATAAACACAAAGGCTCTTTTCAGAACCAACCCTTTTCCCAAACACTGGTTCATTTTGTTTTCGAATTCTTTTTTCAAATTTCTCACTTGGATCCGCGGATCTGCCGTGGATCTTCTGCCAATAAAGGGCCTTCTGGCTATGTTGCAGGTGAATCCACATCATTTCCAGTCCCAATGAAAAGCACGCATTCAATAAAAAACAACAACACATTTAATACAAACATATCCTATTACAATTTATATAACTGCATCACTGCCTCTGTGTGAGTAGCTGTGTAAGTAATTGTGTTGGTGTGTGAGGGGCTATATGAGTAGGGCAGTGGGTGTTTTAGGGGCTGTGTGGGTGTCTCACTAAGTGTGAAAGTGACTGTGTGGGTGTGTGAGTAGTTTTCTGGATCTGTGAGTGAGTGTGTAAGTGGCTGTATGGGTGTGTGAATAGGTCTGTGAGTGGTTGTGTGGGTGTGTAAGTGGTTCTGTGAGTCTGAGTGGGTGGGGGACTGGCTGTGGGGGTCTGTAAGTAACTGTGTAAGTGGCTGTATGGGTGAGTGAGTGGGTGTCTGAGTGGTTGTGTGGGTATGTAACTGGGTGTGTGAGTTTGTGGTGTGTGGGTGGGTGTGTAAGTGGTTGTGTGGGTCTGTGAATGGGTGTATGAGTGGTTCTCTGGGTCTGTAGGTGGGTGTGTAAGTGGCTGTGTAGGTCTGTGAGTAGGTGTGTGACTAGATGTATAAGTGTGTACGTGGGTGTGTAAGTGTGTGAGTGGGTTGTGAATGCCTGTGTGGGTCTGTGAGTGGATGGGGCAATCGTTCTCTGGGTCTGTTTGTGTGTGTGTAAGTGGCTGTATGGGTGTGTGAATGGGTGTGCGAGTGGTTTTCAGAGTCTCTGAATGGGTGTGCGAGTGGCTGTATGGGTGTGTGAGTGGTTGTGTGAGTGTGTGTATGCGTGAGTTTGTGCTGGGTGTGTGAGTGGGTGTGTAAGTGGCTGTGTGGATCTGTGAGTGGATGTGTCACTAGTTGTATGAGTGTGTATGTGGGTCTGTGAGTGTCTGGGTGGGTGTGTGAGTGGATGTATGAGTGATTCTCTGGTCTGTAAGTGGGTTTTTGAGTGGCTGTATGAGTGTATAAATGGGTGTGTGAGTGGTTTCTGTGTCTCTGGGTGTGTGAGTAGCTGTATGGTATCTGAGTTGGTATAAGAGTGGTTTTCTCGGTGTCTGAGTGGGTATGTGAATGGCTGTATGGGTGTGAGAGTGGTTGTGTGAGTGTGTAAATGGGTGTGTGTGTGTGTATGTGTGTGAGTGCCTGTGTTGGTCTGTGAGTGGGTGTGTGAGTGGTTCTCCGGGTCTCTGAGTGGATGTATCAGTGACTGTAAGGGTGTGTGAGAGGGTATGTGAGTGGGTGTATGTGTTTTTTTTAAATTGGGGCTGGATCCGCGAATCCGTACGGATTCACACAGGAGGCCATTCTGAGCACCGCGGTGAATCCGCAGATACTCGCACCACCCAAAAAACATTTTTGGCCAATTTCTTGCCCATAAGGGGTCCCTCGCAGACCCCTTCATCAGTCCCATGGGGTCAGGACACTTCTATCCTGACCCCTTATGTCCTAATTCTACTTTATTTCCCCCCAAGAACGGTGTCCCAATTCACAAAATGGCAGCAGCAACTTTTCTCTCAGGTTGCAGCCAGCCAAAAAAGGGCATTACTGTTGGCACGTGGATCCGCGGATCCACCGTCTCTAGATATACTTAAAGCTTTTTTCTTTAATAACTCCAAAACTACTGAACAGATTTACAAAAAAATTACAAAAAGCACTCTTTCTGGGCCAATATCTAGATTTCTGCCAAATTTGGTGTAATTCCGTGCAGCGGTTTGGGCTGGTGACTGCCAGTAGGTTGTGTATGTATGTATGTATGTATGTATGTATGTATGTGTGTATATATATATATATATATATATAGTATGTATGTATGTCAGTCAGTCAGACTCATATATATATATATATATATATATATATATATATATATATATATATATATATATATATATATATATATATATATATATGATCATATATATGGTCATGTGATCAAGGCCTTTGGAAGGCCGAAACGCGTTATGGCGGCGGTGCGGGGCAGCAAATAAACTCTCCTTTGCACCAGAAACTTTGGGTCCGTGTTCGTCTTTTCCGGGGGAAACTGGATGTTGTAGAGACGAAGCCAGCAAAATATATATATATATATACATATATATATATATATATACATCCTACTGGCGGTCGCCAGTAGGTAGTTATAGTTAGGACCTATTTTCCATAGGAAATTCACAACATTCTATTCCCAATAACTTTGGCGCCGGTCGACGAATCTTCGCGAAATTTTCAAAACTCGTGGGGCGCTCCAGTCCGCTCCTGTCTTGAAAGTTTCGGGGTGATTCGGCAAGCGGGGACCGAGAAAAAAGGGGGGTCCCAAAACGTGTTTTCTCCATGTTATTTTCCATGGGAAACTTTAGACAAAGCTACAGCCCGAACTGCTGAACGGAATTACACCAAATTTGGCATAAAGGTACTGCTTGGCTCAGAAAGCGACCTTTTCAAAAATGGTGTAACTCCGTTCAGTAGTTTTTTAAATATTAAAGGGGAAAAAACTATATATATCTGGGCGGAGCCTAACCACACATGTCATTGTGAGATCTGATTGGCTGTCAGCACTTCATCCAAGAAGTGTTGGCAGCCATCTTGGGACCAATATACATGATAGCACCCCAATGAAATGCATTGTAGTGAATAGAAGATTTTGAGGGTCACCAAAAGGAGAACTATAAAGGGTGATAACAGACTTTAGTTACATTAGAATTCATTTGTTGATGGTACCATACTAATTTTAGGAATTGTGGTGTGTTCTAGGGTGATTTTACCCTGTGAAAAACCTTCTGCTGGGATTTCATGAATCATGTTTGAGAGAAAACAATTTTCTCATGCTTTTTTTTTTTTTTTTTTGTCCTCATTCACCTTTAACCCTCTTGAAAAGAGGCCAACCGCCTTTCGTAGCCCTTCTGAACAAGTTCAGGAGACTTTGATAGATCAAAAAAGTCAAACCAGGATACGCTCAATAGACGGGAGGGACCTCAAAGGGTAAGAGTAGTTTTTTTTTTTTTACTCCACCTCGGTCTTAATAGACCTGACGGACCATATCGTAAAACCTGGGGAAGCCAAGCTGAGGTCCAAGGAGTAACCAAAAAAGGCATAATCATAGGACCCGGGGAAAAAAAAAAAAACCCGGGCTCACTATCTCCACTGTGTCAATAAGTCCCAGAAGGCGATCTTATTCTTCCTGCAGGATCTGGCCATGTCCACCTTGGATACTTCGTATAGCGAGGTCAGCCAATCTGAATGGGATGGTGAAACTGAATCCACCCAATGCTTGCATATTTGTCTCCTTGCCATTAGAATTGCATAAAACAGTAGAGATCTTGCGGGCCCCGTAATGTGATCATTGAGGCCGAAGATGATTAGCGGGAGACTGATGTCCAATGCTATCTTCAGGATGGACTCAAGAGTCTTCTTCACATTTTCCCAGAAGGAGCAAATACCGGGGCAATCCATAAACATATGCACATCTGATGCTTCAGGGAGCCCGCATTTGTTACAAACTTTCCCTATCTGGAATTTTGATAGCTTAAGTGGGGAAAGGTACGCTCTATGAGCCGTGAACAGATGGTTTCGCTTCAACCAGGCAGGTTTAACTATTCTGTGCAGGATACTAAATGAATCCATCCAAACTGAATCACACTGAACCTCCATCAACTCTCCCCATAGCTCTTCTGGAAGTTTAAAATCACCATCGAATTCCTCCTCTATTGCCCAGTACCAGACTGAGACCTCCTTTTTACCCACCGGCCTCACCACTAGTTGTTCTTCCAAGTTACTGATCTTCCCAAAAACTAAATTATGGCTACTCTGGGCCTGGACCCAGCTTTTAATCTGAATGTACTTGAATCTGGAAAGGCCAGACCCCACTCTCTCACGAAGATCTTCCCAGGAGAGTAGGGAATCCCCATTCATCAAATCCCCCACGTTGTAATCCCAGAATCCCTCACTGGTTTAATCAAACTGTCCTAGAAGCATGCGGGTGTGCCTGGGGAGTCCCACAGTGGTGCCAATCTGGAAAAATAACTGAGCCCCATTTTCCTTCTTATTGTAGTCCAGTTTTTTACCATCGAATAGAGGACCTTCAATGTAACTTTTTTTTAAAAAATTTGGTCGCCAAATTTGAACATAAACCCTTCTTCCGGCAACCCTGCCCCCCTTAACATAGCCCTGAACATCTCGCCTCCCGCCGTGCTGGTGGGCATTTTCAGCAACATCCTTGAATGTGAGAGCTGAAATGCCCAAGCATAGTATTGCAAGTCGGGTAACGCCAAACCCCCTTTATCCCTCCTCCGCCTAAGCTTCTTCCAAGCCAGCCTTATTGATCTATACTGCCAAATAAAAGAATTTATCTCACGTTGGCATTTCTCTATCTGTTGTTTGTCAAAATACAGAGGGATGGTGTTAAAGAGAAAAGTAATCTTGGGCAAGATTGACATTTTCACCAAATTATTCCTCCCCAAGATAGATAAGGGGAGGTGAACCCAGGATTTCATCTGCTTTTGACAGTCCTTAAAGATGCGATCGAGATTGTTTTCTGGGATTTTGCCAACCTCCTGTAAAATTGTAATCCCCAAATACCGCATAGTAGAACCAGTTTGGAGTTGTGTATCTTTTATATTCCATGCCATAATTTCGGTTTTACTGGCATTAATTTCGTAACCCGAGATTTGGCCAAATTCCTCCGCACGTTTAATGACTGTAGGAAAGGCTGAATCCAGGTCAGCTGTTAGGATAAGGATGTCATCTGCATACAGGGCCACCCGCCTCTCCCACTCTCCAAATTTAAAAGAAGTAATGTTATTATCTTCCCTAAGTACCTGTGCAAATGGTTCAATATACAGGTTAAAAAGCAGCGGAGAGAGCGGGCAGCCCTGTCTCGTCCCTCTGGTAATTTTAAATATGTCAGTCAACATTCCATTAACTAACAATCTAGCTGTTGGGGCCTTATATAGCAATCTTATAGCGCGGCAAAATTTGTCCCCCAAATTAAATCTTTTCATTACCTCAGACAAGTATGCCCAATTTACTCTGTCGAAAGCTTTAGTTGCGTCGAGGGTTAAAACTGCCAGAGGGAGTGTAAAAGTAGAAGCAATATCTATTGCCCCTACTAAATCATAAGTAAGATCTGCTAATTGGCGCCCTTTAACAAAGCCCTTTTGATCTAGATGAATAATATTATCGACCACCCCCCAGCCTATTTGACAATATAGCCGCAAAAATTTATAATCATTATTGAGGAGTGAAATTGGGCGATAAGACCCACAATTAATCGGATCTTTACCAGGCTTCAAAATCAGTACAACCGTAGCGTCACTCCACGAACTAGGTGGATTTTCTCCCTTCAAAAGTATGCCGTTATAAACTTTAGCAAGTACTGGAATGATACTTTCTTTAAGGGAACGATATAGCTCCCCGGAAGCCCATCTGGGCCGGCTGCCTTCCCTCTTTTAGACTGGTCGATTACCCTTCTCACTTCCTCTTCTGTTATTTCTTTATCTAGATCTAATTTTTGATCATCCGAGATAGTCGGTAGAGTGACCTTCTCCAACCACCTTCTTCTCTTATCGGTATCATCAGTGATTGATTCTTTATATATTTCTTGAAAAAAATCACGAAAAGCCATCCCAATATCTAGGCTGGAGGAGCGAGATAACAGCTCCTCTCCTACCTTAATCTCTTTTATATGATTACGGATCTGGTCTGATTTTACTTTCCAGGCAAGTAATTTCCCAGCCCCTTCGCCAAATTCGAAATGTGATATTTTACTTGCCTCCCATCTACGAGAGATTCTCTCTTGGAGGATAGCCTCCAACTGTTTTTTAAGCAAGTCTATTTTTTCCAGCTGTTCTTTTGACTCAATTCCTATTTGAGTATTCAGATTATTCTCTATTTCCTTCATTTCTGCCTCTAGGCCCATAGTAGTTTCTCTAAATTTCCGTTTTCTGAAGGTAGCTCTGTTGGTAATACAGCCTCTCCAGTAAGCTTTCAGAGAATCCCAGACAACAGAAATACTGGAAGTATCTAAATTCACTTCCAGAAAATATCTAGTCTCATAAAGGAGAAAGTTAACTTCGTCTTCCTCCAACAAAATAGTTCGATCGAAAGACCAAGATCTGACCTGCTGCTGCTGTATAAAATTTAAGTTTAATAGAATTGCCGAATGGTCTGAGAGATGTGACGGCAAGTATTCAATATCTTTCACTAGATCCTTAAGATTGTAACTAATCAAGGCATAATCGACAGAGGTTTGGAAGGTGCTCCAGAAGCTAAAATGAGAGCATATTTTCTGTAAATTCACATTATCTTTCTCAGTCATGTGAGAATGAAGTCTGACATTCTCAGTAAAACATGTAAATCCAACAAGGGCAGAGACTGTCAGTTGATTCCTTTGTGTTCTACTGCAGCTTCCCAGAGTGTTCTTAAGAACAACTAGAGCGCTAACAACCTTACCTATGACAAAAGCATGGCACACCTGAAGCCATCTTGATTGGAATAAACTGGTAACACTTAAAACATTTAATTTAAAAAGGAACAAAATGATGGGGTTAATTTTCTCTTAGAAATTATGGTTAGTGCTGTAGAAAGAAAAATTAGGACGTTTTAAGTGAGATCTCAACTATCTTCCTGTTATATTTCAACAGGAGCAGCCTGCCAGTTGATTCCTTTGTGTTCTACTGCAGCTTCCCAGAGTGTTCTAAAGAACAACTAGAGCGCTAACAGTCTTACTTATGACAAAAGTATGGCACACCTGAAGCCATCTTGATTGGAATAAACCGGTAACACTTAAAACATTTAATTTAAAAAGGAAAAAAATGAGGGGTTCATTTTGCCATAGAAATTATGGTTAGTTCTGCAGAAAGAAAAATTAGGGCATGTTTTAAGTGAGATCTCAAATCCTCTTCTATTTCATTAGAAAATTCTGACATGCAGACTGAAACAATCACTTTCAATACCAGCAGTAGACTTACAGTTAACTCCCTGGTGAGCAGTAGCTTTACTACAGTGATCTAATGAGCAACTAGAGTGCTAACATTCTGAATTTATGGCAAATGTGTGACACATCTGAATGCCTTCTTGATGGAATCAAAGTAAAAAACTGAAAGCATTTCCTACTGAGGAGACTGCAGTAAATGAGGAAATTAGGAAACTTCATAACAAATAAGTATCCCAAGATGGCCGCCAGAGAAAAAGAGCCCAAATGTAGCACAAATATCACCCACATATAGCCCAATGACAGAAATGTGGAAAACACTTTTTATTTTTAGTTTTTTTGCAGTTTTATATAGTGCAGACTGGTCAGGTATTGGAGCATTGCATCTTACTTGGACCCCTTATTGCGTATTTTGCACGAAGTACATGAGATTGATCTTGCGAAACATTGAACTTTACTATTCTGTTAACCTGAAGTTGCTCTGAACCAGGCTTTGTAACACCCGTTTTTACCTACTGGTTTTAATTAATTCTCACTGTATTGTATTAAGAAAGAGGATTTACTGTTTTTATGTACACTTTTATGATCTATGTTTCTAAATCAGATCGAATAAAGTTTAATGAATGTAATTGAAGTCTCCCAAGATGGCCACCAGAGAAAAATGAGCCTAAATGTAGCACAAATATCACCCAGATGTAGCCCACGTATAGCCCAATGACAGAAGTGTGGAAAACACTTTTTATCCTTTGTTTTTTTGCAGTTTTATATAGTGCAGGCTGGTCAGATATTGGAGTGCTTTACATGAGCATTGGTTACATCATACAAGGACAAACTCATTTTGGTTGTAGGCATGGGGAGATTAAGTGATTTGACCAGAATCACAGAATGACGAGCTGAAGCAGAAACTCCAACTTGGTAACACCACATTTTCTCCCCTAAGCGTAACATTTAATCAAGTGGTCAACTGGATAAAAAAACATAGAGATAACAAATAATTCAAAAGTGCTTTGTCGCTATTTGAGAACTGCTTGGCTCAGAAAGCGACCTTTTTAAAAATGGTGTAAATCCGTTCGGTAGTTGCTGAGAAATTGTAAAAAAACAAATATTGATATCTAGAGGCGCGGTGGATCCGCGAACCCTCCCGACCACGAGCTTCATTTTAATTGACTGCCAACACTCCAAACCAGGAAGTGTTGGCAGCCATCTTGTGACTCGGTAGAACCGAGTCACAAGAAAACAGGGAAACAAAGGTGAAAAAGAAGAAAAGGGGGCAGGGTAGAAACACCCTGACCCCCTAGGCCTGCTCAGGGGTCCCACAAAGACCCCCAGGGCCAAAAAAAGCATTTAAAAAAAAAAAAAATTGGCGAAATTTATGCTGGGGTCGCGAATCCCGCCGAAATGTTAAAAAAAATGAAGCGCGGGATACCGCGCTTCATTTAATTGAGACCCCCGGGTGGGCCAGGTCCCGGGAGCATTTCCAACAAATATATGCAAGGCCCGCGGGGGCCCCCGCAGCCCCGGGCACCGCCACCTCCCGGGGCTTGTTTTTTTAATGTTTGGGGGGGCCTCCAAGGCCCCCCCCAAGCCCCGGGGCCGCCACCGCCAGGGCTTTTATCAAATAGGGACCCTCAGGATTCAAGGGGAATTAATCCTCCAACTTACCCATAGCACTACTGATGCAGTCCAGCCATCGCCCTGTCACTACCCATGCACTCCTCCAATCAACCAGCGAGCACCATGTACTTATCCAATCACTCCACCAAAACACAAGCACTTATAAATTCACCATCCACTCTCCTTGCAGTACTCTAATCATCCAGTCGGTACCCATGTACTCATCCAATGACCCAGGCACTAACTCATGGCAAATACAGAGGAGGTCATGCTAATCACAGGGGTACCCCAACGCATAGTGTTCCCTAGTGTATGTAGGTGTTTTCACTGTATTCTAAGTGTCTTTTACCACCAGAGACAGTCAGTTACCACCAGTACCCATCAGCAAAAAGTTGGGGGCACAGGAGTACTTTCTACTCCTCTGTTGGTTCTTTCTGCACATCTCTTCCTTCTTCTTGCACTTTTCTTCGTCTTTCTGGACTTCTGTTGCCTCTTTCTGCATTTGTCTTCCTTCTTTCTGCGCTTTTTTTCTTCTTTCTTCACATGTCCTACCTCTGTAGGCATAGTTAGAAACTAGCATTTAAAAACCTTTGAAATTCACTTAAAAACCATAGGTTTCAGGCATGTTATAGTTAGAAATTAGCATTTAAAAACCTTTGAAATTCACTGAAAAAACCATAGGTTTCAGGCACGTTATAGTTAGAAATTAGCATTTAAAAAACCTTAGAAATTCACTGAAAAAACCATAGGTTTTAGGGAAAGTTATAGTTAGTTGGACATTTCACTCGTACAAAACCAGAGAAATTCCCCCGTTATAGTTAGTTCAGCTAACTATAACTCGCGCCCCGCAATGCACTGCTGATGACGTCACATATGACATCACTCATGACATGGTCAGTGACATCACTGATGACATCACTGATGACATCTCAAATGACATCACTGATGACATCATCCATGTGATAATTTGATGCATCTTCTCACACCCTAATGTAACCTTTGATACACCAACTCTAAATAACAGACTGCCATTCTCAAAACCATAGACACTCCAGCAGCAATAACTACATACCCACTCACTGATTCTTAGGTCTAAACACATATCCACTCACTCACCCGTACAGTCACTCATACTTACAATCACTCAGTACAGGACTATCATATGCACTCATACGCCTATATAGACACTCACACACACCACCACTCATCCATAGAGGTACTCACACACCTAGTCAGTCATGCAAATAATTAATCACACTCCCATTTACTCACCTATACAGTTATACACACACCAGCTCACTTACTCATACAAATACTAGGACATTCTTACGCTCTTATACAATCACTGATACAAGCACACACTCATCCATACAGTCACTCTCATAATCACACACTCTCACTTATAGCTATTTATATATTCCAACACACATATATACTGCCTTTCACATATGTAGTTACTCACACATGTACCACTGAGATATACAATCACTCACTAACACACCCATACACACACTCACACACCCATACGGTCCTTCACAGATGCACTCTTGAAACCATGCACCCAGTGAATCACCCACTCACACATCTATGCACAGAGTCACACACACCCCACCCATACAAACACTCAGGCATCCATACAGATACTCAGACAACCAATCCATAACCCATATAGACACTCATGTAGCTATTCACAAACCCATGCAGCCGCTTACACACCAACAGACAGACGGATACAGACTTTCACACAGTTTAGTCACTAACCCGTGCATTCAGTAAGATACATTTAATCACTCACTTATAGAGTCAGTCACACACCTACTAAATCATCCATTCAGACACTTATACACCCACTCATTCTTCAATACGCCTTTCCCTATATATTAAACATATTTAAACTTTACAGAAACACAGTCACTAGATGATGTCATCAGTGATGTCATCAGTGATGTCACTGACCATGTCATGAGTGATGTCATATGTGACGTCATCAGCAGTGCATTGCGGGGGCGCGAGTTATAGTTAGCTGAACTAACTATAACGGGGGAATTTCTCTGGTTTTGTACGAGTGAAATGTCCAACTAACTATAACTTTCCCTAAAACCTATGGTTTTTTCAGTGAATATATATATTGGTGGAAATTGTTTCATTGGGGAGAGAGTAGGCAGAATTTACTCTGCCTGATAAGGGGGACAAACGAAGGACTTTACCTGCTGTATAGCTGCAACGGCGAGGGAGCACCATCCAACACTGTTTGGTGACATCACGTGATGTTGTGGAAGTCCCGTCACTGCATTGGGCTCCATAGGTGAACTCCAACGCCCAGAATGCAGTACAACAGCAGGAGTAGCGTGAGGTGCCTTACAGCTGTGAGGCATAGGAGGAGCCAGCGATCACGTGATGGGGTGTGATTGTTTTTAAACAACAGAGCGGCGGATCTCCTGAAACATTGAGGACACTGAAATGGGGCACTGAGGAAAGCTTATTGAGGCTGAAACGCGTCTGCCCAGCGTTTCAGGGACCCTTGGATTGCTAACGCTTTTATATCAATAAAGCCCTCTTTTTGAACCCCGGAGCTGGTCACCTCTTTTCGCTTAGGAGAGAGACTGGTAGTGATATTATGCCAGCTTGCAGGTGCTGGCTTTGTGACCACCCTCTCGGTTTGGAGCAACGCGTTTTTCCTGCAAATCTTGGGTTTGTGCATAAAACTGCTAATGCGTAGCCCCCAGTGCTCCACTTGGTGGAAATTGTTTCATTGGGGAGAGAGTAGGCAGAATTTACTCTGCCTGATAAGGGGGACAAACGAAGGACTTTACCTGCTGTATAGCTGCAACGGCGAGGGAGCACCATCAAACACTGTTTGGTGGCATCACGTGATGTTGTGGAAGTCCCGTCACTGCATTGGGCTCCATAGGTGAACTCCAACGCCCAGAATGCAGTACAACAGCAGGAGTAGCGTGAGGTGCCTTACAGCTGTGAGGCATAGGAGGAGCCAGCGATCACGTGATGGGGTGTGATCGTTTTTAAACAACAGAGCGGCGGATCTCCTGAAACATCGAGGACACTGAAATGGGGCACTGAGGAAAGCTTATTGAGGCTGAAACGCGTCTGCCCAGCGTTTCAGGGACCCTTGGATTGCTAACGCTTTTTATATCAATAAAGCACTCTTTTTGAACCCCCGGAGCTGGTCACCTCTTTTCGCTTAGGAGAGAGACGGGTAGAGATATTATGCCAGCTTGCAGGTGCTGGCTTTGTGACCACCCTCTCGGTTTGGAGCAACGCGTTTTCCTGCAAATCTTGGGTTTGTGCATAAAACTGCTAACGCGTAGCCCCCAGTGCTCCACTTGGTGGAAATTGTTTCATTGGGGAGAGAGTAGGCAGAATTTACTCTGCCTGATAAGGGGGACAAACGAAGGACTTTACCTGCTGTATAGCTGCAACGGCGAGGGAGCACCATCCAACACTGTTTGGTGGCATCACGTGATGTTGTGGAAGTCCCGTCACTGCATTGGGCTCCATAGGTGAACTCCAACGCCCAGAATGCAGTACAACAGCAGGAGTAGCGTGAGGTGCCTTACAGCTGTGAGGCATAGGAGGAGCCAGCGATCACGTGATGGGGTGTGATCGTTTTTAAACAACAGAGCGGCGGATCTCCTGAAACATCGAGGACACTGAAATGGGGCACTGAGGAAAGCTTATTGAGGCTGAAACGCGTCTGCCCAGCGTTTCAGGGACCCTTGGATTGCTAACGCTTTTTATATCAATAAAGCCCTCTTTTTGAACCCCCGGAGCTGGTCACCTCTTTTCGCTTAGTAGAGAGACTGGTAGTGATATTATGCCAGCTTGCAGGTGCTGGCTTTGTGACCACCCTCTCGGTTTGGAGCAACGCGTTTTCCTGCAAATCTTGGGTTTGTGCATAAAACTGCTAACGCGTAGCCCCCAGTGCTCCACTTGGTGGAAATTGTTTCATTGGGGAGAGAGTAGGCAGAATTTACTCTGCCTGATAAGGGGGACAAACGAAGGACTTTACCTGCTGTATAGCTGCAACGGCGAGGAGCACCATCCAACACTGTTTGGTGGCATCACGTGATGTTGTAGAAGTCCCGTCACTGCATTGGGCTCCATAGGTGAACTCCAACGCCCAGAATGCAGTACAACAGCAGGAGTAGCGTGAGGTGCCTTACAGCTGTGAGGCATAGGAGGAGCCAGCGATCACGTGATGGGGTGTGATCGTTTTTAAACAACAGAGCGGCGGATCTCCTGAAACATCGAGGACACTGAAATGGGGCACTGAGGAAAGCTTATTGAGGCTGAAACGCGTCTGCCCAGCGTTTCAGGGACCCTTGGATTGCTAACGCTTTTATATCAATAAAGCCCTCTTTTGAACCCCGGAGCTGGTCACCTTTTTCGCTTAGGAGAGAGACTGGTAGTGATATTATGCCAGCTTGCAGGTGCTGGCTTTGTGACCACCCTCTCGGTTTGGAGCAACGCGTTTTTCCTGCAAATCTTGGGTTTGTGCATAAAACTGCTAACGCGTAGCCCCCCCAGTGCTCCTCTTGGTGGAAATTGTTTCATTGGGGAGAGAGTAGGCAGAATTTACTCTGCCTGATAAGAGGGACAAACGAAGGACTTTACCTGCTGTATAGCTGCAACGGCGAGGGAGCACCATCCAACACTGTTTGGTGGCATCACGTGATGTTGTGGAAGTCCCGTCACTGCATTGGGCTCCATAGGTGAACTCCAACACCCAGAATGCAGTACAACAGCAGGAGTAGCGTGAGGTGCCTTACAGCTGTGAGGCATAGGAGGAGCCAGCGATCACGTGATGGGGTGTGATCGTTTTTAAACAGAGCGGCGGATCTCCTGAAACATCGAGGACACTGAAATGGGGCACTGAGGAAAGCTTATTGAGGCTGAAACGCGTCTGCCCAGCGTTTCAGGGACCCTTGGATTGCTAACGCTTTTTATATCAATAAAGCCCTCTTTTTGAACCCCCGGAGCTGGTCACCTCTTTTTGCTTAGGAGAGAGACTGGTAGTGTTATATATATATATATATATACACACAACATCCAGCTCTCACAGAAACATCCATGAAAAATGGCACGGACTTCAGGCTGTCAGGATACAGCATTAGTTTAATGTCATAGGTCACCCTCAACCCATGAGACAAGAGACGCGTTTCGGCTTACTAGAAGCCTTTGTCAATCTGTTTGGCGCCAAAACTTACAGCATTATATATAGCCCTTCCCCCTTGAAAGGTATACATAGACAGAGAAAACATACTTTCAAGTACGTAATCAAAATATACAAGCCATATGGCACATGAATGCTCTCGGCAACTACGTGTCAGCAAAATTGCAGGTAAAGATAATTGTTAATGAATTGCATATTGCAACTATAAGTTGACAAAATTTACCATTGCCATAACGAGCATAACTAAAATTGGATTGCATACATGACTTGTATAACTCCAACACTCAAGGGAAAATATATACATTTAAATGCGACGCCAAACATTTTATCTCGTGTCACCTGAATTATTAAAACAAAATATACAAATGTGTTAAAACTGCGTGCTGCTGAAAGTCACTAAATTGTCAAAATGAAAAACAGCCTCTGACCCGGGATGTCTGCTGAGGCTCCTGGCAAATCCTCCCAGCTTACGACCACTGACCTCTGCACGAAAGCAGTGTTGACTTCAATCTTGTTGCGAATGCCACAATCCCTCAGCAAATATCGAAGGCATTTGGACAAAATAATGGTAGTTATCCCACGGGATCAGATTAAACACATTTGTGAACTAAATGACATTAATGTCAAACTCCAAGCGCATGCTTGAAAACCAAAGGGACTACCAATCCCATAATGCCTTATGATGATAGAAATGTTACATGGAAGTTCACCAGCGAGTATTCCGAAGCAAAAAGTCAGTGCCATGAATGAATTAAACCAGGACCAGAGATTGAAGTTCCAATGTCAGAATTAACCAGCATCATGAAAATTCAGTTTAAAACAGGTACAAACTCCGGGTTGAAGGGGATTGATGCATAACATATGAATAAGCCGACCAAACCTCACCGCATCGGCATGGGCTATATATTCACAGAAAAAACCATAGGTTTTACAGACGTTATAGTTAGAAATTAGCATTTAAAAAACTTTAGAAATTCAGTGAAAAAACCTTAGGTTTTAGGGACGTTATAGTTAGTTGGACATTTCACTCATATAAAACCAGAGAAATTCCACTGTTATAGTTAGTTCAGCTAACTATAACTCGCGCACCCATAATGCACTGCTCATGATGTCACATATTACATCATTCATGACATGGTCAGTGACATCACTGATGACATCTCAAATGACATCACTGATGACATCATCCACGTGAAAAACTGATGCATCTCCTCACACTCTAATATAACCTTTAATACACCCACTGTAAAATACAGACAACCATTTTCAAAATCGTTAACACACCAATACCAGTTACTACATACGCACTCACTGATTGCTAGGTCTACACACACATCTACTCATTCATCCATACAATCACTCATACATACAACACTATCATATGCACTCATACACCTATACAGACAATCACACACCGCCACTCATCCATGCAGTTACTCACACACCTACTTAGTCATGCAAAGAATCTATCATAGTCCCATTTACTCACCTATATAAATTATACACACACCACCTCACTTATTCATACAGATACTAACGCATACTTACTCTCTTATGTAATCACTGAAACAAGTACAAGTACAAGTACAATCGATTATTGTAACTCGCTCTATCTTGGAGCAAAAAGACTGTGACACATAAACTGCAAACTTTGCAAAATGCTGCCGCTAGGCTACTACTAAATCGTCCTAAATTTAGTCCTATAAGTCAGGTTATTCGTGAACAGTTGCACTGGTTACCAATTGTGGCGAGAATTCAGTTCAAATCTATGTGTATAGTTCATAAGATTCTGTATGGGACAGGACCTGCCCACATTAGTCAATACATCAAGCGCTACACTCCTCAGAGAAGCCTTCGTTCGGAATCAGCGTCACTGCTTGTAGTGCCGAGAATAAAGACACTGAAGTGGGGTGGCAGAAGTTTCAGATACTTAGCCCCCAGACTATGGAATTCCCTGCCCCTGCATCTTAGAAATCAAAACAATCTGCTACAGTTCAGGAAGGAACTTAAAACCTGGTTATTCCACTTGCACTAAATTGGCTAGTTGCTCTTTCGGTACACACTCTTTGGACAGCAAGCGCTAAGACGCCATGGCATACATGCGCTCTATAAAAAACCCCATTTCATTTCATTTCATCCATACATGCCACTCTCACAATCACATATAGTTATTTATATACACCATCACTCACATATACTGCCTTTTACATATGTAGTTACTCACACATGTACCACTGAGACATCCATTCACTCACCAACACACCCATACACACACACCCACCCACCCATACAGCTGTTTCCACATCCACTCTTCAACCCATACACCCAGTGAATCAACCACTCACACATGTATGCACAGTCGCAGACCTCCAACCCACCCACACACACACTCAGTCCCCCATACAAATACTCAATCAAACAATCAATAACCCATATAGACACTCATGTAGCTACTGACCAACCCATGTAGCAGCTTATACAACAACAGACAGACTGATACAGACATTCACACAGTTTAGTCACTAACCCATGCATTCAGTAAGACACATTTAATCACTCACTTATACAGCCAGTCACCCTCCTACTAAATCCTCTATCCAGACATTTATACACCCACTCATTCTTCAATACACCTAGGAATATATATAAAACATATTTAAAAATTACAGAAACACACAGTCACGGGATGATGTCATCAGTGATGTAATCAGTGATGTCATTTGAGATGTCATCAGTGATGTCACTGACCATGTCATGAATGATGTAATATGTGACGTCATGAGCAGTGCATTGCGGGTGCGCGAGTTATAGTTAGCTGAACTAACTATAACGGTGGAATTTCTCTGGTTTTATATGAGTGAAATGTTTCACTGAATTTCTAAAGTTTTTTTAAATGCTAATTTCTAACTATAACGTCTGTAAAACCTATGGTTTTTTCTGTGAATTTCAAAGGTTTTATAAATGCTAATTTCTAACTACAATGTCCCTGAAACCGATATTGTTTTTAAGTAAATTTTAAAAAGGCGTGCATACTTTTTGTAGTGAAAAACTAACTGTAACAGTAGTCTGTTATAAGTTATAATTTAACAATGTTTAAAACTTAATTAGCACTAATTAACATTTAAGTGTGGAAAATGTGTGACGTAGCAGCTATGATACCTGACTTCGAACAACAGCGTTCACAGTTCGATTCCCGGCTCCAGCGGCACGTTAGCCCACCACTATGTCACTGTGGGCAACACCTTGCTTAATCTTCCCGACGCCCCGAGCGCCGGCACACCTTTCTGGGGAAGCTGTACGCTTTACAAATGCTGGCATTTTTTAATTTAAAACCATAGTGATGAGAAATATTAGCACTTATTTTTTTTTTCTATTCTGAACGATATTTTTTTTTTGTCTTTTATTTAGAATTACGGCAATTAATAGATGTTTGTAGTCATGAGAATGGAAATGACACGGTTTGCCGGGTAACAGTTTTTAAGCTCTCCAACGTATGTACATATTAAGGACCTTATACGTGTTAGGATCGAAATCGAAACCTTTACCGCTTCACATTTTGTAACTTTTCCCAACACGTGCACAAGTTAAACAGTGAAAACGTGAGCATGTGTGAACTGTAAAACGTGACATCTAAATGGGCGGAGCCGCATCTTCCTTTCATAGACTACTCAATAACCAAAAAGTATATAAACCACACCCGTTGTTTGATTAGTTTCGTTTATGCGAGTTATTTACGCGTGTCCATTTTGTGATGCACGCTCCCTTTTCTAGCGTCGGATTCTTGTTTTGCGGCAACAAAACATATTCCAGAGTTGTAAGTTGTTTGATTATGGCATAGTAGATATTTATAATACGTAGCTATTTGTCAATATTTAAACATTTATATTTAGAAAAAAGTGTTATTGGTTGTTTTTGCCATTTATATGTAACGTCAGCAGCTTGTTTTCAGAAACAGACAGAATACAGCAAACATTGTTCCTTTTCTGGCTCCTTTGAGATCATATAGTGTGACTTTGTATATTATAATATTGACACTGTACTTGACCTCAGAGGTGTTGGTGACCCGTCGGCGCGAAGACTAAAGATTTATATGTAACGTCAGCAGCTTCTAGTTTGTAGTCTATTTCCCCCTTGAGATCATATAGTGTGAGTATGTATATTATAATAACCACACATTATGATCTCAGAGGAGTTTGTGACCCATCGGCGCGAAGACTAAAGATTTATATGTAACGTCAGCAGCTTCTGGTTCTTACTCTGTTTCCCCCTTGGGATCATATACTGTGAATATGTATATTAAAATATTAACAGTCATTGTGATCTCAGAGGAGTTTGACCCGTCGGCGCGAAGTTGAAAGATTTCGAAGTCCCGGATAAAGAAGCTCTGAACATATTCACTGCTGGAAAGTATTTCGTAATTGATCTTGTTTTGTTTTCATGACTTTATTTTCCTTTTCCTTTTTGTGTGCAATAAGTGTCACTCTCTATACTGTAGTAGAGTGTCATATTTTCACACAACAGGAATTGGAGATTTGTCACCGCCAGGAGTAAACCATCTGAAATACAGCTTACTGACCTCTATAACTTACTTGATCAGATATTTTTACAGTGAGAATATTTTTCGAAATTGCAGTTTAAAAAAGATTGTTTGCATAGACACTTTCTTACTGAATGCCTTTGATAAACCCTACATTTTTGAATGATTTTTTGGTATTTCTCTTTTTCTCTGTTGTGGTTCCTATTCTCGTTCTCCCTATAGAATTGATAGGAATAGTAGTGTATATATTACTACTATCCTATATGTTCTTAAAGGAGTCTGTGATCTGTTAGCAGAGCAGTGAGCGACCTCTAAGCACTACGACTGAACTTTCCGGAGTTGTACAGAATAGAAATTGTAAGATATGATGAAGTGTACATTTCTATGTAATATAAAGTCATTTGTGTTTAACAGTTTTTTACTTGTTATTGTTCTTGTGACCTGAGATGATGTAGTGCGGGAGTGTTTCTTGTAGCACTTCTTTTCTACTTTATCTAAAAGTAACTCATGCCCTCTTATATTATCAAGAATATGGGGCAACACTTTTACAAACTATAGCAGAAAAAAAGGGAGGGTGTGGCCACGCTTAAGGGATATTTTATGAATTGCGTTTTTATTTGTCACCTCTTTGATATATACAGCTTCAGTTTTCGAAGAAAGTTTATTTGTAATTGCTTAATAAAAACTGTTTCAAACCTAGACTGAAATTTTTGCTGCGCAACCACACCTCCCCGTCAGAAAAGTAAACACCACATTCTAAGTAAATAGTGCTACTGGGAAGTATCCCACCCGTAAACTTAATAAAAAGAAGACCGCAACACACTCTGTTATTTTCCCGCCGTGATTTGTACACCCCACGCCAATTATATAAATGGCCCTTAAAATATATAAAAAACAATTTTTACCTTCACAATCCCTGTTCACCACCTTGTGACCACTTTACAGAGTTAATAGTGTTCCTACCCTCCCCGCTACTACTTTGTTTTCCCGTACTCCATTGAAGTGCGTCACAAAACGCTTCACAACAGTGAAACGTTCCCAGCCAATAATGAGCAAACTTGTACTCGGAACACTTTAGCCAATAAAATGTCCATGGAGTTCCGAAGAGAGGTAGGGAATCGCAGCCAACACTTCTACTTTTAATGCTTCACAGCCAATGAACATTAAGCTTAGGAAGGTCCTGCTTGGAACACATTACCCAATCAGATGTCCCTGATGCTCAGCGGAGGGGGAGAGAATGGCTGGCAACACTTCTACTTTCAATGGTTTACAGCCAATGAACATTAAGCTTGGGAACGTCCTGCTTGGAACCCGTCAACCAATCAGATGTCCCTGCTACTCCGCGGACGGGGAGGAAATGGCTGGCAACACTTCTACTTTCAATGGTTCGCAGCCAATGAACATTAACCTCTGGAAGGTCCTGCTTGGAACATGTTAGCCAATCAGATGTCCTTGCTACTCCGCGCAGGGGGAGGGAATGGCTGGCAACACTTTTACTTTTAATGGTTCGCAGCCAATGAACATTGAGCTCGTTGTTGGAACACCTCAGCCAATTAAACGTTAATTTTGTTCACTGTCCGTGATAAAAGTGAACACCGCATTATAAGTAAACATTACTGCGCATTATATTAAAGGAAGGTAAAGGAAGGCTGCAATACGGCGCATTGTTATTTTCCCAATATGATTTCCACAGCCTACTGAACATTGCCGCAATACCACGCATCGTTGTTTTGCGGACATGATTTCCACAGCCTACGCAACATTCACACTACCTGTGTGTGCACCCTACACACTGCTTGCTGCAATACGGCGCATTGTTTTCCCGACGGGATTTCCAGAGCCTACGCAACCTTGCCGCAATACCACGCACCGTTGTTCTGCAGACGTGATTTCCACGGCCTACGCAACATTCAAACTCCCTGCCTCTGCACTGTACAGACTGCTTAAACTAAGACCACAGTGTTCCTACTATACCCTCTTATACAATTATTCTCTTATTTTTCCCCCTACGCCTTTCAACTCAGTCACAAAATGGCTGCCAACACTTCCTAGTTTCAACAGTTCGCAGCCAATGAGCCGCACGCTCGTGCTCGCAACGCCTCAGCCAATCAGATGTCAGAATTCTCAAATATCGATATCTGTAAATTTTGATATTTCTCTAAAACTACTGAACGGACTTACCCCATTTAAACAAAAGCGTGCTTTCTGGACCAAGACCTTTCTCCCTGCCAAATTTGGCGTAATTCCGTTCAGCAGTTTGACCTGTAGCCTTGTCTAAAGTTTCCTATGGAAATTGCATGGAGAAAACACGTTTTGGGACCCCCTTTTTCTCAGCCCCCTTCACGAATCACCCCCAAACTTTCAGGATAGGAGCT
Source organism: Calotriton arnoldi (assembly GCA_963921515.1). Lineage (NCBI taxonomy): Eukaryota > Metazoa > Chordata > Amphibia > Caudata > Salamandridae > Calotriton > Calotriton arnoldi. Next base: position 4,134,825 of record CAWUFW010000224.1, on the reverse strand, counting down.
CACCTGAAAAGAGGAACTTTTGGAAAATTTCGTAAAGATTCGTCAAACGACACCAAAGTTATAAGCACATCAAAAAATGCTTTTCCTATGGAAACGTGGTCCTAACTATAACTATCTACTGGCGACCGCCAGTAGATAATAATATATATATATATATATATATATATATATATATATATATATATATATATATATATATATATATATATATATATATATATATATATATATATATATATCCTGTGTAGCCCAGTCTTTAATACAAAAAAATAACTGTCTGGGTGTCTCGTTATGATTCGGACATATGCCTCAGAAATTTTGCTAATAGAGTGCCTCATCATGGTCCATAAGCTCTAGAATCACCTTTTGATTTCAGAATATTCAGTAGTACCATCCAGGTTTGCTGCTGGGTAGGATGTCTGCATTTCTCATCTAAGTAGTGATGCCACCTAATGGCCAGGCCCTGCTTTAGATTACTCTCTAGATTACTGTGAAGAAATACTGGAACATTGCCTGCAGTAAACTAAGTGCCTGAAGTGCCTGCAAAAATGCCTTCCTGTTGTCTTCAGCTGTTGCTGGTTTATGTTTATCTAGATAGCTTGGCTTAGTAGTTGTTGGATGTCTGCCAACTGCTCAAGGAGGTACCTTGATCAGACTTCTGACACCACATGTAAGGATAGGGCAGCAAAGACCACATAACATCCAGGTTTTCTTCGTTTCATAACTTGTTTAATTTTGCAAGGTGTGAGATAGGAAATCCATTCATATGTTTTCACACGTGGGTTTCAGTCTATTGCTTTGTCCCACTGACTCATTGTCTACAAGGATTAAGTCCTTGGTGGATTCGACCAAGGCTCAAGGATGGATCACACCAAATGAAGCGGGTTTCCTCATTAACAAGGAACCAAGGCCCCCCTACTTCTACATTTTACAAAAAATCCATAAGGGAATTCTGCCGCCCCCTGGCCGCCCAATCGTCTCAGGGATTGGGTCCCTCTTGGAACCCTTTAGCAGATTTTGCGTCCACTTCTTTCAACCTCTTGTAAAGAGGATTCCAACATGTCTTCAAGATACCAGAGATGCCCTCCACATGATCACTGGGATCACAATGAGTAATGAGATCGAATTGCTGATGACTCTTGACGTAGAGGCGTTATACACAAATATTCCCCAGGAAGCCACATTGACTGTTGTAGAATTGTGCCTGTCAGCAGAAAACTGGACCTCCCAAACTCCAGTAAGTTTCATCATGGACTGTGCCACCATACCAATGCATAAGAACTTCTTCTTGTTCCAGAACACCATGTGCCACCAAATCCAGGGAACATCAATGGGCAGCACCTTTGCCCCGAGTCTGGCCTGCTTGTACGTGGCTGAATTTGAAAGGATACATATCCATAATAACAATCACTACTCATCCAACATCCTGATTTGGCATTGCTACATCGACAACATCATCATTTTCTGGAGGGGATGTGAGGCAACTGCGATTCCTTCTACAAATGGATCAACACACTCAATCCTTTTCTAAGGTTCACTTGCACAGTTTCCTCTACAGAGATCCATTTCCAGGATCTATCCATCACGCTAAGGAATGGACAACTTGCTACTAGCACTTTAAAAAAACTCACGGATTGTAATAACTTACTACACTATGACAGACACCATCCAAAAGCGCTCCGAGATAATCTTCTTTTCGGCCACTTCCTACGCAGGAACTGCAGCTCGATGACGGAATTTCACAATGAAGCCACACTACTGAGTAAGAACTTGGAGGCTAGAAAATACCCAACATCCGTGATAAAAAGATCCTGCAAGAGGGCTCAGAACAACCACTGAGAGGCATTGTTGGAAACTAGGCACAAAGAGGAAGAAGACACCATCACTTGTGTGACCACCTTTACACCTAACTCCAACAGAAAACAGAAAGTGATAAAAAAAACACTGGCGGATCATACAATCTGGTAACCTTGACATACCGTTGCCACGTTTTGCATTCAAGGGAACTAGTAACATGCAAGACATGCTGGTCCACACTCGTCCGAAAAGAAAGGAACAACCAGCACAAAGAACACTTTAGAATCTACCTCCGGTCAAGGGACACTACCCCTGCGGTCAATGTGGCATATGCCACTTAACCAAACACTCGAAAGAGGTGGCCCTCAACCACAACCAGATCTGGACCCAACGCACTCATACTAACTGCAACACAAAAAATTGCATTTACATGATTGAATGTCCTTGCTCATTAAGATACACAGGTTTGACTACGAGAACAGTAAAAACTAGAGTTATCGAACACAGGAGCAACATCCATTGTAAAAGGAACACAACCAAAATGATCACACACTTCATTGATCACCATCAATCAGCGGAGGACTTGTACTGGACGGTACTTCAAACTAATATATCATGGGAGAAGAAGAAACTCTTTGAGATGGAGCAGCGTTGGATCTTCCGCCTGTCCACTCATACTACAGGCTTGAACGATGATATACTGTGGCAAGAGCTCAATACATGATCACTTTGCGATGACATTCCCCACTCTGCTGCTGCATTCCCTGGCTCAAAAACCTGGTTCATCTTCCCAGTGTTGCACTTTCACTGGGCTGGAATATGAGGGATACGCCTTGAACCAAAGTAGGACACACCGACCAACCTCAGACCTCATAAGTTGGCATGTCCTCACGACCAACAACGATATGGCCACTTGATCTTGGAGACCACATACAAGAGATATATTTACGTCCATAAAAAGGACCCTATTCACAAATTACCCTCATACTTATACGATAACAGGCCCCTTTCAGGACATCTAGGAACAGTGGCTTTCGACCAGAATACGACCCTCCCAGGTCTTTTCCCACGTATACCATTAAACAAGATATTACTTCCAAGATGGCCACTATATTCAGCCACTGCTTCCCCTTCCTTGCTATGCTACCACCATAGACCCGCATAGGCTTATCAATGTATTGCATACTAAGACCTAATGTAGCACTAATCTCTACTCACAACATGTATGAGGTCTCATACCACCACACTTCAGGGAACAATAGTTATTTACACACATTTTTTCAGTTGCAATATAGCCGCCGAACTGGCCGCACTACCCTTGGTGAGCGGCATAGCCAGCAGCGAGGAACACACGACCACGTGACCGGAACCTCTACTTGAGGGTCTCCGTCTCGTGGCCGCAGTGTTCCAGGGCGATGGAGGAGGGCAGGTGAGACCACTGTGTCTCGATGACCTACAAGTGTCCCTCTAATTGACGGGGACCCTCTGTCATCCTAAGGAGCATTTTTCTGCCTCTTTCGAGGTGGAACAATAGGCCGGCATACACTCAGGGGTAAGCCGGTCAACCTCGTCGGGTCATCCCCTATTAGAGGGAGACCAGTAGGCACAAGCATAACTCATTAACCTTTGGTCCTGATGAAGTACCGCCCGAACCATGGGCACTTGAGGCACGAAACATGTTGACCACTTTACACTAGAAGCTATCCTGGTACTTTGTAGACCACATGATAGCACCACTGTTTTTTAGTTAGACCTGGTATCCATTCTCTATAAAAATCTGTGCATTAGATACCAGAGCCTATTTTAGCCAGCACTCACTCACTTCACTAGCTACACGGTTAGGTAGCCCCCCTCACTTGCACTCATCTATACGGCTTCCTCAGATCTAAAAGATCTCGGACAAAGAGCCCCCAGGCCCGTCAGGCATTGCAGCGCCGGCCTGACAAAGAACGCCCAATGATGAAGCATGACACCCTAACGGGTGTGTGAGGGCACCAAGATCTGACCTTCAGGTCTTTTTGCAACAGGATTATTAGCCAATCGGGTCAACCCTCAGTGGCCACCTTTGGCAAAGGAGGAACTAACCCTTTCTTGATACCTATTGCTTTGTATAGTCACTCTCATTTAAGGTTTCTTCTGCTTTGCATCTTATCTAGTCTGTGCTTGTGTCTCTTATTTTAGGGTACTTCTGGGAAAGAGGCATATAAGTGGTCCTCCCTGAAATCACTGGATGCTGGTTCCCATCATCTCTGTAAGAGAGAAGGTGAAGACACTCCCTGTCAGCTCCACAGCATCTTGCAGACTGACAGGGAAGTGTAATTTGTATATCCCCAGGTCCTCTTGGGCAGATCCATCTCTTCTATTTTCCGCTACTGGCAGATTCTGATGTTAGCTTCGCCTCTTAGGCACCGTAAATAGGGGTGCTGGGTTGCTTCTGCACCCCCAAAATAAACATGCTGGAGTGCAGAAGGTTTATGAGCAAAAAAGATACCTTCAAATTTTGATTTTATATTGCTACATTTGCTATGCATTCAAGACAGCGGTTAAATGTCAGGTTGTGTTTTCTGACAGATTGCTGCTTATTCTTTTAATATGTTGATTGGTGTTTGCTTTTGTCTCTCTTACTCCAAAGTTAGAGGATTTCATAATGTGAACTATCTGACAATCCTGCTGGGGTACATAGAGTGTGAAAGGAAGAGCTGTAGGATGTCAGTTTTTTTCAAAGACACACACTATTTAAATACCTGTACAAATATTTCAAAACATATCAAGAGTAAGGTAAACATAAATAATGAAGCACTTTTTTTTTTATAATTCTGTAGTGTGATTAAAACAAACATTTTAATAGGATCCAAACAAATCAAGACACCTTACTTGGTAGTTTACAAACAAAACATATTTGCTGAAAGCCGATATCCATACATTATCGGTGGTGTGCTTGGCTATATGTCAGTGTGAATACTTGCAGCATTTTAATTGCAAATGTGCTGTCTGTAAATGACACCATACTTTAGTAATATATTGGCGACAGTGTGTATCAAAATGCACCACTGGCGACATACCACACCATTACCACTATCCTGCTAAATTGGCGTGGCTTATTTGCTACACTTGTTCTTTGTGTGAAGCTAGGATTTTTCACAATCCCTATGACTTCAGCAGACCTTCCAACTCACATGGTGCCGTCCTATGTCACACTCATTGGCTCCCATCACACAGTCACCTGTTGAGGAGCCCATATCACATGGTGTGCACACAATTAGCTGGAAAAACCCATGCTAAGAGCAGGTTTCCAGCTAATTGTTTGGAGGTTCTCCACAGCCAATGTCCATTACAGGGTGTGAAACCTCCCCAGGACATTGTCAGCAGCCTCAGAAGCTTTGCTTGTTTGGCACTGGAGGGGGAGAGATTGAATTTAAAGTGTCTCAGGCTGTGCTCGGCACAAAATCCCGCCCCACTCCTCACATCGAGAAAAAACTTTCAGAAGTTGGCAGGTCTGTTTCGGCAATGCATCACTGATGGCAGCACACCCACTCTGAAAAATGTTCCAGCATCATTGCCCCGCCTGTGTATCTCCTCTGATATAGGATTTGTTGTAGTGTCTGATACCCCCTACGAAGCTGTAGCACGTCCTCACCAAGCCGGTAATTCAGGAAGAAAGAGAATGACCTCCTGCTTGTTGTCTGACCCTTGTTCCTCCGCCTACTAGAAAGAGTTTTGGAGCTTAGTGCATCTTATGTGTTGATGCAAGAGGCAACTCCTTGACTTGTCAAAAGCCTCTCACATACAACCTGAGCTGCCGCGCCTTTCGCTGTTAGCGTAAGTTGATATGCAGCGTTTTGTGATGGCTGAGGAAAAGCAGAAATCTGAAGCTCTCCATCTACAGTCAGTTGCAGACCAACTCCCACACCTACTTAGAAACAACACCACAACCGTGTGAGGCGGTGTGTCTGCATGCGCACTGCAGGAAGACCAGCTCATCAGAACCGGGCTTGCTTTTTCAGTTACCCCTCCTTTCAGAAAACAGTTCCTTGCACCTACTGGGCCCCAACCATGGCAGCCTGCTCCTGTTCCCACCGGACCCCAAGTTCCCAGTCTCCATTAAAGTTCAACATAATGGTGCCACCTCGGACAGTGGATCTCTCCTATCATCTCCAAACCATTCTCCATGAGGCACTTGGCGGTCAGGGAAGGATAGTGGAGGGTAGCACAACCTTAAATGCATGACAGTCGTTCTGCGACCCCAAGGAAACAGTGCCGGTGAATGAAACATTGAACAGTTTGGCACTCATCAGCTCAAGAAAGAACACCGTGGGGCTGTGCATCCCTTATCATAAGGACCAACTAAACTCAACTGTAAAAAGCCAAGTAGAAAAAATACAGGCCAAGATGAAGGCCAAGTGCTAAGGACAGTATTACACTGTACTACCCAGAAACGAAACCAGATTGAAACCATTAAACCAATAACTTGGCAGAAAGTTAAAGGGATCTTCTATAGTGATACAAAGCGGGGCACTGAACGATTTCTTGTCGAAGCTCCACGGACAAAGGTGTTTCAAGGAGACATCCGAGTCAATAAAACTCTTAGTGCCTTAAGAAACAAAACCAAAGAAACTCTCTCTATGTCCATAAAGAACTCTGTAGACCTAGAATGGTAGATTAGTTTCAGTTATGGTGGCACATACTGGCTTAATTTAGTTTAGCAGTACACACATTGGCACCAGAAAACAGGACTTTGGATTCTAACTCCTTAAAGAATGTCAGGGAGGAGAGTCCCTCAAAGGGGGACATAATAGCAGCTTAACTGTCTTAGGGTGATGAGGGGTCAGGGGAAGACTCCTATTCGAATATGGAAAGAGCAGTCGGAGTCAGTGGCATAACGAAACTTGAGGGGGGCCCACTGCGGGAAACATCCATTACAACGCACTACCTTTACAACGCGGCTGTTACAACGCAACTGCCTTACATCGCATGCCATTACAACGCAGCCATTACAACGCATGTCACTACAACGCATGCCATTACAACGCTTGCCACTACAATGCATGCCATTACGCTTTATAAGGTAAGTAATGGGGATTTTTTAAGTTTTAGGGTGGGTATGGGTTTTGGGGTACATGGGAATAGTTATTTTTACCCCTACACTAGCCAACACTTACCCTACTGTTGCCCTAAAAGTATTATGCGTTGTAATGGTATGCGTTGCAATGGAATGCGTTGTAAATGTAGTTTCTAAAAATGCGTTGTGATGGCATGCGTTGTAAAATCATGCGTTGTAAATGTTTGCGTTGTAATGTCATACATTCGCCCACTGCAAAGTACATGGAGGGGCCCCCCTCCGGAGTCAGTCAGGAGCTCTCAGGCCAAGGTACTGTGCTGATGGGGCCCCCTGGAGCTCGGGCGCCGCCCCCACACTGCGGGGGCCTATGTTACCCCACTGGTCAGAGTTGAGATAAGTCTTAAGACTATGGCCTATCACTGCTATAATACCTTTGGAGATGGATCATAAGATTCTTTTTATACTGTCATTGTCTTTGTATACGTGCTCCCTCACATGGGGGACTTACCTTGGTTTGGGGGGTTGCCACGTTTCCCTCCAGCCCTTCATTGTTACCGTCAGTCAAATCCAAGTCTAGTTGAACCTGTCTTCCCTTGACCCTGCAGAAGATTAGCACTATTGATATCAATAACACTGGCCAGCACTTCGTATTGAGATTAACATATATATTTTTTCTTGAATTCACCCTATCAAAATCCAATCCTGAATCGCACTTCCCAATCTGCTTCAACGAGCAATTGGTTTTGTCACCTGTAGGAGTGAAAATAAATTTGTCCCACACGGACAATTTCTAGCATATTAGAGGTGTTATTGCAAGTCACAAATGCAACAAAGACTCTATAGAATTCCACATTCTGTTTATCTGTACAAAAAGTTATGACGTAACCAAATTTGCCACAATTCAATTTTATAACAAGAAACAGGATAAAGACCTTTATGCCCCAAGCAGAAACAGGGTATACCACAGAAAATTAGAACAAAGGTTCCATGGGTCTCATTTCAGTCTGAATCTTAACACATTCATTAAAACACACAAGACGGCGCAGTGCTCATAAGTGTAAGTGATTTGAGTAATAAAATATGATATCCGTATGTGCAAGGCCGAAATTACCCAAAGGGTGATAACAATAATAGTGTTTTATTTTCCATTCAGAAAGGCCCTGTGTGTTTTCATTCAATGAATGAGTTAAGAGTCGGACTGAAATGAGGCTACCCAACCTCTGTTTTAATTTTGTACATTTCCATTTTAGACATCAGGGTATATAATTTTTCAATGCCGCCCTGTCATATTTGAACCCCTAATCTTAGCTCTATCTTGTTAAGTGTCCATAGAGATTTTCCAAAGCACTGTGGCGTCTAGTGATAAGCCAACCGTACAGGTTCCAAGGAATAAATGGACAGCCACAAACATGCTTGTAGAGGAGTGTAACGCAAGGAAAGCAGTAACGAATCACCTGTCACGAAGACATCTTTTAAATTCTGTGTTAATGTATCGGTCTAGTGTTCAAACCCTATTTCCACCTTGATTTGGGAGACCAGAGGGTCAGGGCATGAGCACGTTAATCCTGTGCATTGTCCATCCACCCCTATGGGATCAGGAGCATGGTTCGTGGTCCTCTCTGAACTGTGGATATTTATTATTGACTGTTTTGATTTATTTTTTCCCCCAAATCTGTTTTTTATTGATTTTTATACATATTTAACAATCTTTTCCAACACATGCAGCCGATTTAATCATTTTGTTGCACTTTGTTAGATTGCATATACGGTTTCATGCTGTTGCATTAAGATTTAACAGAGTTTACTCAGTAGTGTTCGCATGTTTTACATTTCTGCACACACAGTCTGTTACTGCAGGGTACAAAAACTGTGGAGGTGGGTAGTAACTGAACCGGGGCAAATTAATACATAATGGGTATGGAACTGGGGACCGGCACTTGTACTTCCCAAACCCATCCTCCCCCTTGTCGCTGGGTATGGCTCTGCTCTAATGGTGATTACAGGCATCTACCAGGGCATTCACTTGGGTGTGCTCTATCCTGGGCATTGTCTGTGGGGGTCTATGCGGGTCGGACCTCGGTTTCTTCCGGGGCCTGAGGTGAGGCTTCAGCATCCTGCGGGGGGGTTAGGGCCTCTAATATTACATCCCAGTGTGTGACTAGAGGTACCTTACGTAGGCCTAATGAGTCCTCGCGTCGTAAAGCGACACCTTCTGCTTTGGCCCAGGTGCGCATCGAATATCTCCACATGTCTATGTTTGGGGGGGTCAGGGTGCTTCCAGCGCTTAGTGATCAAGCGTTTTGCCACTGCCATTCCCAGGTCTAAGAATCTAGAGTTGGCTCTGTCATTACAGCTCCTACGGTGTAAATGTAGTAGGTAAGTGTGCCATTCAAATGGAATAGTGCGACTAGTGCATTGTGCCAGCGCGTCTGCCACTTCTGACCAGTATCTAGCCAGTCGCGGGCATCCCCACAGCATATGTAGTATGTCTGCGTCTTTGCGCGTACATCTGGGGCATGTCGAGTCGGCTCGCTTAAAATATTGATTAATTTTTGCGGGCGTAAGATATGCCCTATGTAATATGTGAAATTGGATTTGGCGCAGACGCGCGTTCCGAGGGATCTTTGTCGGAGCCTCTAATACCGAAGCCCACTCCGGATCTGTGAGTGGGCGACCCAGATTCGTTTCCCAGTGTTGGCGGAGGAGTGTTAAATTGGCAGCTGTGTGATGCCTGAGCGACGCGGCGAACCATTCAGCGAGGTGCCCCCCTAGGCCCATGATGTGCAGATATTGTATTGTACGGTGTGTGGCGGGCTCGGCTGTTAAGTCTCCCCATTTTACTGTGAGTGCTGTTATTAGAGAGCGATGGAGTAGGAACTGACCGGGTGGCATATCTGCCTCTGCCACCAGTGTAATGTACGGGGTCAGTGTGCCTTCATTGTATAGATCTCCTACATCCTGCACCCCTGCCTCATGCCAATGCTTTAGTTCTGCTGATGTGGTGATTGTGATGCCCCTGGGTGTGCCCTCCAACGGTAGTGCAGGCGCATATGGGACCGTTTTTCGAGTGATGTATAGCGCTCTGTGGTAGCTTCTATACGCTACCGTCATTAGTAGTGAGTTTGGTGGCTTGACTTTTGAGCATGGATGGAATAGCGCTGTTAGTTCTGTGGCGGATAAAGGCGCTTGTGTAGTCGCTGTGTCACCGGTGTGCTGTCCTGCCAACCACCTGGATATCCATTGAAGCTGTGCTGCCAAGTAGTATTGCTCTAGGTGTGGGACTGCTAAGCCTCCCTGGTCTGTTGGTAAATAAAGCTTGCAGATGGCTACCCGGTGCCTGGAGTTTCCCCATATGAAGTCCTTAATTAACCTTTCCAGGAGGTGAAAGAATGATGGCACAATATAGTGTGGAAGATTTGTGAAGTAGTATAGTAGCCGGGGTAGTATCACCATCTTTTTTACCCTCCCCGTCACTGATAATGGGAGCGTGCTCCAAAACGCCGATTGCATTCTGATTGCAGTCAGGGCCCTGCCCAGGTTTCCGTCTTGCAAGTCTATTGGGTTCTGGTATATCCGGAGTCCGAGGTAACGGAACGTGTCCGGGCACCAACGGACCTCCGTTACGCTGAGTACATAGCCGGGATTTTCGCACTGCTCACCAAAGGGGTAGAGACTAGACGTGGATGCATTAACACGTAGCCCAGATATGGCCGCAAAGTTGTCTAAGATCGTTGCCAGGTTCTGTGGGATATGACGGATATCCCTTATATATACTATGAGGTCATCGGCATACAGTGATATTGTATGCATATTGTCTCCCAGAGGTATGCCGTCACTTACCCCGGATCGTATTCCTTCCGCCAGTGGCTCAATCGCCAGCGAGAAGAGTAACGGGGAAAGGGGGCATCCCTGTCTCGTTCCTCTCCTGACATTGAGCGGCTCGTACATATAGGGGCCTGGTTTGACTCTCACCGTGGAGGCGCTATATAGCAGCCGGACCATCCCCAGGAAGGAGTCTCCCAGTTTGTATTTGTCCAACACAGCAAAAAGGAACTCCCATTCAAGGGAGTCAAACGCCTTTTCGAGGTCCAGCACTAGACAGCCTGCTCTTGGCCATTGGGTGGTCGAATAGGTGGCGACTCTGAAGAATCTCCTAAGATTCAGAGATATGCTTCTCGAAGGCACAAACCCATTCTGGTCCGGGTGTACCAGGGTGGGAACCACCTGTGCCAACCGGTCCACCAGTAGCTTCGCTAACACTTTATAATCAATATTAAGGAGTGCCAATGGCCTGTATGAGCCCAGGTCCATAGGGTCTTTGTCGGACTTGGGCAGCGACACCAAGTTGGCCTCGTTCATTGAAGGAGGGAGGTATCCTTCACCGATGGCCGACTTATATAGTTCGTTCAGGAAGGGAATGAGTGTGGTGGCGTAGGCCTTGTAAAATTCCGCGGGAAATCCGTTAGGCCAAGGGGTTTTACCGCTTGCCAATGCCATTATTGCCCTACGTATCTCCTCAGTCGTGATATCATCGTTTAACTGTTCCCTTTGCCCCTCCATGGCTTCTAGCAATTGCAACGGTGTTAGAAATAAGGCAAGTCGGTGTGTTACCTGCAGTCCTTTAGACTGCTACAGTGCGGCGTAGTGCTTCGTCATTGTCTCGTGTATCTCGCGTTGCGTATGCACGGTCAGCCCCGTTTCGGTTCTCAGAGCTACTATAGGTTGGCGTGACTGCTCTTGGCGTATCATCCATGCCAACATTTTGCCCGTCCGGTCTGCGGTGGCGTGTGTGTGTACTGTGTGTGCTGCATAGTTGTGACAACGGAGCTGTCCCATTAAGTCAGCAAGCTTCGCCCACGCATCTGCTAACCCTCTGTCACTACCAGCCCCTTTCACCTGTTTAACTTCCAGGTCCTGCAGCTTCTTTTCAATATTACTTAGTGACGTTTAACAAATACACAAACAGATGGTGCACCACTAAAAGAGCATATACACTGGAATTATGAGGTCTGTGTCCAAAGGTATTCTTCAAAAAATTTCCTTTATTTTCAATCAATTCAAAAAATTCTATAGATGAGCAGAACAGCCAACGCGTTTCGTCCAAAGAGATGGACTTCTTCAGGGCAAATGTCAAAACACTCCTGATAAAACACGATGCAATGTCCGGAAACGACGGCTGTGACCAGGTATGCCAAAATCCGTATTCAATTTCTTTGATAAAAAGTCAAATAGTCGTACGTGTTACTAATAACAACCGGACTCCAAAGGTGTCCAAATAGATAAAGTAATGAGGTCACACACACAGAACAGCGGGCCAGATAAGGGCCATCAAGAGTCCCACACCATGATAAGCAGTGGAAAACCGCTACCGAGCCTCGGGGATTATCTATTTGGACACCTTTGGAGTCCGGTTGTTATTAGTAACACGTACGACTATTTGACTTTTTATCAAAGAAATTGAATACGGATTTTGGCATACCTGGTCACACCCGTCATTTCCGGACATTGCATCGTGTTTTATCAGGAGTGTTTTGACATTTGCCCTGAAGAAGTCCATCTCTTTGGCCGAAACACGTTGGCTGTTCTGCTCATCTATAGAATTTTTTGAATTGATTGAAAATAAAGGAAATTTTTTGAAGAATACCTTTGGACACAGACCTCATAATTCCAGTGTATATGCTCTTTTAGTGGTGCACCATCTGTTTGTGTATTTGCTAAACCTTGTTGAGTCCAGTTGTGGACTGCACCGTGACAGTGGGTGCGTACAAAGTGTGCACATATTTTCTGGGTACTTCCCCATTTGTATTAAATAGGGGATAGCAGGTTAGGTGCTAATTTTTTTTTAGGGTTCCACTGTCAGTGATTTGTATTCTATTACTTAGTGACGTGTTTAACTGCTTGCGAATGTTCCAAGTGGCCCCCAGGCAGTATCCTCCCAGGGCGACTTTAAAAACGTCCCATTCAAGGAGATGGTTATCAGTGGTTTGATCATTAATCTCAAAGTGTTCTAATATTTTGGTACCCAATGAAGTACGGAATGCAGGGTCTTCTAGGGCTGCTGGCTGCAGGCGCCATGTGGGAATCGGGGGACGTCCCGCGTCCCATGTAAGTTGTATGATTTGAGTGTTGTGGTCTGACTGCATGCGGCCTAAATATTCAGTTTGTTTGATAAGAGGGAGAAGAGCAGATGACCCTACAAAGTGATCCAGTCTGACGTGCAAGTCGTGTACTATACAGTGGAACGAGTAAATACGCAGTGTGGAGTTGAGCGCGCACCATATATCCGTTAGTGCCCAGTTCGCTAGCCAGTATGCCAGGGCTTGTGCATTGGAGGTTGCTGTTGTGCGTATGAGGGGTGGGTATGATCTATCTAATTCTGTGTTTAAGATAGCATTAAAGTCCCCTCCCAGTAGCCACGGGAGTCCATTCCATTTAGTGAGCACTCCTGTGAGCTTTCTGAGAAATGCAGATTGGTTGGTGTTTGGTGCATATATGGCGCCCAGTAGCATCTCCTGCCCATTTAGTCTTCCCCTCACAAAAATGTGTCTCCCCTCTGGGTCTGTGACCACTTCTTCTGCAATGTGCAGTGCTCCTGCTTTTATCCATATCAGCACCCCTCGTGCCTGTGAAGAATAATTGGTGCTGTATACTCGGCCTCACCAGCGCCTGCGTAGGCGGTCTGCTTCACTCTGGGTGAGATGCGTTTCCTGAAGGAAACCAATGTGTGCCTGTCTACGCTGTAGGTAAGCATATACCAAATATCTACGAGCAGGTGTATGTATGCCCCTCACGTTCCAGGTTACAATGTTGGTCTGTGCCATGGGTGTGCCTTGTGGTGCCCCACGTGCGGGGCAACGATTGTTTGAGCAGGGACATCATGGGTGGGGGGTTTAACTAATGGGGGGGGGACTGAAAGTGCAGCTAGGCTGCATGTAACTGTATAAGGGCGATTACCTGGGTGGTGCTCGCCCAAACCGTAAGGCTCAACAGCAGCCTTTAACATTGTAGCGGGGTGGAATGACGGGGCAGGAGACTAGGTCTTGATAAGGAAGGTTTTATTAGATGCAAAACACGCCTTCGCCTGGTAGCCAGTCCTTTCAGATTCGGTGGGGGAAATGTCTTCTTATCCCCGCCCTCCGCGTCTTCTGGCGATCTCCACCTTCTCATCCGCTCCGGTCGGAACTCGAGGGGTCGGTGGTTTCGGTGAGGCAATGGTCATAAAACAAAAGAAATAAGTGCGGTGTAAGTGCGGGGAAGTAGCACGTATAATCAGGAAGGGGGTGAGGGACCACTCAAAAGGTGCAGCGTCTCTATCTACGTGAGTGAGGTGCTCGGGAAAGGGTAACCAGGGGGGGGGACCAGCAGGCTGCTTATGTCCTAAGCGTCGGGTCTTTGCCTCCTCCCCACCCAACCCTTGAACCGCTCGCGTACCTGCGAGAGCCACGCTCCTCCAGGAGCTTGGCTGAGTGACTCGTGGTGCCGTTGGCCTCCTGGCTTTCATGCTCCTCTTGGCAGCTCCGCTTCTCCTCCTTTGGTCACTCGCGTCCGCTCCTCTCTGAAGTAAGGGTCCGACACAGAAGAAGTTCACTGAGAGCTTTAATAGGAGCATCCACGCATATAGGCAGCCACAGGTCAACTGATTAGAACACAACCAAGAATGGAATGCTCATACAATAACCAATGAAATAAGAGACACAATGATGAGGGAGAAAAGAATGTTCATTCAACCAAGCTTGGTTAAATGAACATTACCACATACCTCCCTTCCTTAAAACAAAACAAAATGAACAGCAAGAAAAAGACATTCTTAATACCAAAACAAAATCATTGTACTTTGAAGGAAACTTAACAGATTCTTAATACATAACAAAATCATTGTACCTTGAAGGTAACTTAACACTTCTCTTAATTCTTTCAACAGATTCAGCTTCAGGTACAGACTCACAAAAATTTTCCTTGTTGGAACTGTTACTAGAACAGGAATCACTTCCAAAATCAGGAATATTAGAAAAAGTTTGTGGATAAAATACGGGTAAGGAAGTACCAGCAGAAGAGCATGTTTTTGCTAATCTGGACAAGCTCCACCAAGATCCATTGTCTAATAAAGCTGATGTTTTCCCAATTTTGACAATTTTCCTGACAGCAGAAAATTTAGAAGAGCCCTTATGCACATGAAAAGGAAGTTTGATCTTAACACAATCACCAATAACTAACTTTTTCTTTGAAACATTAGAATCTTGAATCATTGTTTTCGAAGATTTGGTTTCTACATTATGTTTGGCTACATCATACATATGTTTAAGATTACAAGAATCTATTTTGGGAAATAACCATCCAGGATTAAGTTTATGTCTTGGGGACCTCCCTTTAAGTAACAAGAAAGGCGAAAATGTTGTGGTGCAGTGGGGAGTGCAGTGATATGACCACAATAAATCAGCAATATGTTTTTTAACATCAATTCTAGACTTGCGAGCCAGTTGAATTCCTTCCACTAAAGTTCTATTAAACCTTTCCACCAAACCGTTCATATTCGGTGAATAAAGTGCTGTAGTAAGGTGACAAATAGTAACTTGTTTAAAGAAATCTTCCATGGCACGCGAAGTAAACAAAGAACCATTGTCAGTAACAATACTGTCAGGCAAACCTTCCTTCTTAAAGACTTCTTGCAAAAACTCAATTATCGAAATGGTATCAGGATGAAAAATCCATTTTAATTCCACCCATTTTGAAAAATAATCAATGAGAACTAAAATATAAATCTTCCTAGAATCAATACCTTCATAAGGTCCTAACAAATCCATGGCCAACTTAGACCAGGGTCTATCTGGAAAAGTAGTTTGAATATGATCGACATGTTGAGTTTTTAAAATCTTGTCAGATTTAATGCACAAAGGACAATTTTCAACAAATTTGACAATATCATTGTCCATGTAAGGCCACCAAAAAAAAATCCTGACTTTTTTAACAGTGCTAGATTGACCCAAATGACCTAAATGAGCAATAGAAATCAATTTGTTTCTGATACCAGAAGGAGGAACAAAACAAGAATTTTTAATGATAAGATCATTTTCGAGAAATAAATCATCTCTGACTTTCCAGAAAACTTGTAACTCCTTAGATAAATGTTTTTCCAAAGGCCAACCATCCAAAATAAAAGTTTTGAGAGAAACTAAAACCTCATCTTGGGACATAGCTGCAAGCCATTCCTCTTTAGAAATAACCTCACCAACAGAGAGAATCACATCATCGATGGATGCAACAACACATTCTTCCGAAGAAGAACAAATAGGACTTGAAATAACATCCCCTGTCAACCGAGAAAAACAATCCGCCCGGACATTTTGAGCTCCAGGAATGTAACACACAGTGAAATTATACTCATAAAGCTTCGATAAGATTCTAACTAATCTAGAGGAAGCCTTACCCATGCCATGTTTGGAAAGTAAAGAAATCAAAGGTTTATGATCAGTTCTGAGATGAAAATGTTTTCCCCACAAATACATTTTAAAGTGTTCAACAGACCATGTACATCCCAAAGCTTCACGCTCAATGGTGGAGTATCTTGATTCTGCAGTAGTTAAAGGTCTGGAAGCGAAAGCAATAGTGCGTTCAACACCATCCTTGATTTGACTAAACACTGCTCCGAGCCCTGTAGAACTGGCATCAACAGTGATGACATTAGTTCCATCTTGTGAAAAGGCAAATAATGGTTTGGATTCAATAATAGAATTTTTAAGGGCATTGAAAGCAGAATCATGCACTTCCAGCCACTCAAATTTGACACCTTTTTTTAACAATAACCTTAAAGGTAAAACAATGTCAGAAAACTTTTGCACAAATCTTGCATAAAACTCACACAAGCCTAAAAATTATTTGAGTTGGTCTTTACATTTGGGAACATGCATGTCACGGATAGAGTTAAGTAAATCTTCTTTAGGAGCAATACCAGAGCTAGATATGGTATGTCCTAAGTACTCAACTTCATTTGTAAAAAATGTACACTTATCTAAGCGTACAGTCATACCTTTGTCCTCCAAAATAGACAAAACTCTACTTAGTAAGGAAGCATGCTCATCATTGTTTTTGGAAAAAACAAGAATGTCGTCTTGAAAGCGACTACCCCTTCGATACTCCCAAAAAGACAGAACATCAATTTTTGAAAGACCGAAGCGGCAGACGCCAAGCCAAACGGCATTCTGATATATCTAAATGCTCCATCAGGTGTAATAAAGGTAACTATATGTTTTGACTGGGGAGAAAGTGTGACTTGATGATAAGCCGATTTAAGGTCTATGGTGGAAAAGACCTTAGCACCATCCAATTTAGATAACAAATCCTGAATACGGGGAAGGGGATGACAATCAATAAGGATTTGTTTGTTAACAGACCTAAGGTCTGAGCAAAGACGAAGTTCCCCATTTTTTTTAAACTAGAACAATGGGAGAAACCCATTCTGATGAGTTCACAGGTTCGATAATACCTTCAGCGCACATATTTTTAAGCATTTGGGATAATTCAGAACGAATAGACAGAGGAACGTGTCTCAATTTATGTTTCACAGGAACAGCATTTTTATAAGTTGAATGTGATGTGAGAATCCTTTAACCTGACCTAATTCTTTCCGGAAGAGATTTTTATGTTCATCAAGGATAGATTCTAGTCTGTTATCTTTCTCCAACACACTTTGAACAACGTCCAGATCTTCAGCAAAACAAACTTGTACTTTTGAATTTGGGCGAAGAGTAATGTTAAACTTTCCTTGATGTCTCCAGCCTAAGACCTGTAAACCATCAACAGCTACATATACTTTTCCTAAAATAACTTTATGTCTGAATTTAATCTCAGACACAAAATAACCACTTATGGCGATTTCTTTTCCACCAAACCCATAAACTTTAATGTCAGAGGGTTCCAAAATTTTGTTACTCCAATTCTTCTTAAAAAACAAATCAGAAATAATGGTGTATGGAGAGCCCGAGTCTGCCATGACTTGTAAAGTTTTATCATCAATACTAATTTCACACATAGGTGGAACATAAGGTTCACCATCAATGCCTTCCAAAGAAACACCAGAAATCAATTGATTTGCTTCCAAACAACTCAAATCAGAAGATAAATCATTAATATGTTCAACAGAAACTGAATCTTGAGAATCAACCATGCAATCATTCTTCTGCTCAGAAAAGGTAGAACTTTCTCTAATGCATAACATAACATTTTGTGTGCATTGTTCTTCATTGACATTTTCTTGGATAACAGAAACTCTTTTACCCTTGTTTAAGCATACATTGCCAAAATGACCCATTTTACCACAAGAATAACATTCTCTATTCTTGGCAGGACAAAATTTAAAATGAGCTGAATGAGTTTTAGATCCACAACGATTACATCCCATTTTCGAAAAAGAATTATTATATGTAGTAGTTGGCTTCGAAAATGTAGTTCTTGAAAAATTGGTTTTGTTACTATCTTTAACGGATAATGCTGCTACACCATCAATAGTTGAATCAACATTAATCGTTTTAAAAGAACTAATAGAACGTTCTACACTCTTCGCAATGTCAATAGTTTCTTGGAGAGAAGGATTGCGTTGACGAAGGAGCTGCTCTTGTATCTTTTTGTTTGAACAACGAATTATAAGCTGATCTCTGATATAGTTATCAACCTCAGCACCAAACGCACAGTCAGCAGCCAAAACTCTCAATGTAGAGACATATGCATCTACAGATTCTTCAATCAATTGATGGCGAGTGTAGAAGTGAAATCTCTCTAAGACTATGTGTGGCTCCTCCTTAAATCTCTTCTTTAGTCTATCAAGGGCTTCGGAAAAACAATCATAATCCCCAGCTTCTACTCCGTGTGGGGGTGCTGAAGCAGGTAAGTGCTCAAAAATATCCTCAGCATCATTACCCATAAGATTAAGGAGTAAAGCTGTTTTTCTTTGCGGAGAAAATGTAGCGCCATTTATAGCCAGTAAATAGTTGTTAAAATGACGAAGCCATTTGTCCCATTTCATGCTGGGTTGGTTGGGACCTTTGAAAAACGGTGGTGGAGGGTTACCACAACTTGAACTTGCCATGTTGAAATAAGAAATCCAACTTCCAAACACAACGTGTAAAATAAAGCAGAGCAAAAATATAGAAAACTAGAACTTTCAGAAAAATAGCTTGAAATGACAGTCTCCAAAGCTGGCTGAAATTAAAATCCAGGAAATACTTTGAGGATTCCCAAAGAAAGGCTTAAATGACAAGGTGGCTGAAAGGCATGCTGTAGCTAGACAACACAGTATCTGAAACTGACGAAACGTGAGCTTTTACTCCTCGGAGCTCATGCGTCATAAAGAAGACAGCTGTATCCAGGCAACACAAGCAGGAATGAAAGGCAAATTCGAGGCTAGGCAACACTCTCGAGGATTCAGTCTTGAGAGCAAAGGCACGAGCGTAACGGCAGAATGTCACATTTAAAAAAAATGTGAAAACAGCCCAAATGCAGATGAATGCCAGGTTACGGAATGAATGAAAGGCTTACCGCAGCGCCAAACAATGAAAGAGAAAGCGGCAGCCGTCCGGAGGAAGCAGAGCAATAAGTCCGTTCTTCAAAATGAGTCTAAGTTTCAATGTAGACTCAAGAATGATTAGTTCAGCAATACTTGAAAGGTGGATGCTCCTGCCAGATCCCGCTCGTCGTCAAAATGAAGTAAGGGTCCGACACAGAAGAAGTTCACTGAGAGCTTTAATAGGAGCATCCACGCATATAGGCAGCCACAGGTCAACTGATTAGAACACAACCAAGAATGGAATGCTCATACAATAACCAATGAAATAAGAGACACAATGATGAGGGAGAAAAGAATGTTCATTCAACCAAGCTTGGTTAAATGAACATTACCACACTCTCCTTGTACGTCCTGCTCCGACTCGCCTTCCGCTCCCGCTCCGGTGATACCACCCCCTCTTTCCGGATTCCCTGCGTTCTTGTTGGTAGGAATTCCGTGTCGTCATCGCTGGGGGAGTGCTCCTCGGGTTCTATCTCCCAGTTAAAGGAGCCGTGCCATGTTTTGTCGTCTCCTTCCTGAATGCTATCAACGGGCCGATTCCAGTTACTCTGCTGTTGGGAAATAAGAGGGGAATCGGGGAATGTCACGTCCCACCAGTCCACAGTATGTCCAGTATCCTCCCTGGTCTCCTTCGCCCCGTGACACACCTCCCCCCCGGATTCTCCCGGTCGGGGAGAGGAAACACCCTGGAGAGGAAATCGGCACTACCATTGTCCGATCCTTTGCGGTGTTTGACCGAAAAGGAGAAGGGTTGCAGCGACAAAAACCAGCGTTGAACCCTGGGGTTATGAGCGATGTTCCGGCTCATCCACTGGAGGGGAGCGTGGTCCGTGTAAAAGGTAAAGGGACGGCCCTCTAGATAATACCTAAGTTTGTCGACTGCCCATTTTATCGCCAGACACTCCTTCTCGACAGTGGGGTATTTTAGTTCCCTGGGAAACAGCTTCCGGCTGATATACAGGATGGGATGCTCTGCCCCCTCAGGCGTTAGCTGTGACAGGACAGCCCTTACCCCGTAATCAGAGGCATCGGTGTGTAGGACAAAGGGTTGTGTGAAATCAGGGGAGGACAGTACGGGACTAGTGGTGATGGGTTTTTTCAAGGAAAAGAACGCGCTCATCATCTGTTTGGTGGGGTGTAAGAGGCACTGAGGTTTCACTTCTTTCCGGAGGGTATCGGTTAGTGGGGCGGCTACCTCGGAAAACTGTGGTATGAAGCGCCTATAGTAACCTATTAACCCTAGGAACGCGCTCATGTCTCTCTTTGTACTGGGAAAAGGGGTTTCAACTATAGCCCTGACTTTTTCCCTCTGTGGAGCAATCATCCCATGCCCTAACACATAGCCCAGATATTTCACTTTCTGATAGCCAACCCGGGATTTCCTAGAGTTAATGTGTAGTCCTGCGGTGTTTAAGGCTTGTAGAATGGTATGGAGGTGTTTCAGGTGTGTTTCCCAGTTGGGGCTAAAGACCAGTATATCGTCGATATAGGCGGAGGAAAAAGGCTGGTATTCCCTAAGCACCGTGTTCATAAGGCGTTGGAACGTTGCCGGTGCTCCATGTAGCCCAAAGGGGAGCACTGTAAACTCATACAGGCCATCAGGTGTTGCGAAGGCTATTTTCTTCCGGTCTTCTTCCCTTAGGGGCACTTGCCAGTAACCTTTGGTGAGGTCTAGTGTTGTGATGTACCTGGCTTCCCCCAACTTCTCGATCAATTCATCAATACGGGGAATGGGGTAGGCATCAAAAGAGGAGATCGCATTGAGGGCCCTAAAATCCATACAAAATCTCGTAGAGCCATCAGGTTTGGGGACCATAACAATTGGCGAGGACCATTCGCTTTTTGAGTGCCGTATGACCCCCATTCGTAGCATGTCTTGGACTTCCTTCTGGACGGAGGCTCTTTTGGCAGCTGGTATTCTGTATGGACGCTGTTTTATGGTTTTTCCGGGTATCGTCTCGATGCAATGCTCTGCTAAGGTCGTCCTTCCAGGGCTGTCCGAAAATAGAGAAGAAAAAGGGGTGAGGGTCGCTCTGAGAGAAGTACGTTCTTCTGTACTCAGACCTTCGTTGACCTCCAATTGGTTCAAGGCGCAGGGGGTAGTAGGATTGGTTGGTAGGACGAGATGGGCTGTTTTAGGTGGGGGACCCAGCCATTTTTTTAGGAGGTTGACGTGGTACGTCTGGCTTCTCCTGGGTGTTATCTGTACCCGATAGGTAGTCCTCCCGATGGTTCCGACGATCTTGTAGGGCCCCATTCATTCCGACTGGAATTTCTTAGTAGAAGAGGGAAGCAATACCAGCACCCAATCGTGGAGCTCCAGTCTCCTCCCCCTCTCCCCTTGTCGTAAAAGACTTTCTGTTTCTCCTGTCTCTTCTCTAGGTTGGAACACGCCAAATCCCTTAACTTCCCGATCTTAGATTTCAGTGCCTTTGTATACTCCAGCATTCCTCGTGTTTCGTCCGTTTCCTCCCTTTCCCAGGCCTCTTTCGTCATTTCTAGTAATGTTCTTGGTTGTCGCCCATATAACATTTCAAAGGACGAGCAGCCCAGGCTGCTCTGCACGTGTCCTCTAATGACATATAACGCCAGAGGCAACAGCTGGTCCCATTCTTTGCCGTTTACCGCGATCATCTTTTTCAGTGTGGTCTTTAGGGTCCCGTTATATCTCTCAACGAGACCGTCCATTTGAGGGTGATATACCGAAGTTCTGATGTGACGTAGATTCAATGTTCGGCATACCTCCCTCATGAGCCGAGACATAAATGGGGTACCCTGATCGGTTAGGATCTCTTTGGGAAAGCCTACTCTGGAAAACAGTTCTAAGAGTTTCTCCATGATACCCCGAGTGGTGGGTGTTCTTAGGGGAAACGCTTCCGGGTAACGGGTGGCATAGTCGACTATCACTAATGCATACTGGTTTCCTTTATGGGTTTTTGGTAGTGGCCCTATTAGATCCATCCCCACTCTTTCAAAAGGGACACCTATTATAGGAAGGGGTTGCAAAGGTATGGCCGGGGAGCGGTGTGTGTTCTTTTTCTGGCATATCTCACATGTTTGGCAGTGGGTCTTTATGTCTTTATATACCCCAGGCCAAAAAAAATGTCTTAGCACATTTTGGGTTGTTTTCTCTGCCCCTGTGTGTCCTGCAGTAAGATGGGAATGTGAGAAAAAGAGTATTTGGTCTCTAAAAGAAAGGGGAACCAGTAGTTGTTGGGGTTCGATGGAGGAACCCTGACGGTACAGTAGACCCTCTTTAATAAGGAACCGGGGAAAGGCAGGGGTGGGATTGTCCTGGGTCCTGCGTGCCTGCTCCCAAGCGTTGAGAAGTGTCCCATCATTTGCCTGCGCAAATTTGAAACTTCTATCCAGCAACCAGGGTTCGGGTGTTATAAGGGCTGGAATGGGGGTGTCTATGAGCCTCCCTGATCCCACCTTTGTTTTCGGGGCATGTATAGTTTGCAAGAACAGATCCCGAAATTCGGGGTTGTCCGTCCCTATTATCAGTTCCTCAGGTAGGCTCTCCAAAACACCCACCTTAATATGATAAGACCTGCCATTGGGGAGGGCAAGGGACACGGAAGCTACGGGGTAGGGCTTAACGTCCCCGTGCACACACCTAATGTGGACTATGGTGTCAGGTACGATCTGGGAGGGTTGTAGAAGGACCCCCTGTATCACGGACTGTCTGCACCCGGAATCTAACAGGGCCTTTACTAGCTTCCCATTCACCTTAACACTCACGTGGAAAGCGCTCCCCATCTCAGCGGTGTAGAGGATGGACTTGGGTACGTATCCCACCTCCATAGGTTCTTCCACGGATTTCCGTCTGGGACACACGCGGGCGATATGACCCCAATCCCCGCACTCGAAGCATTGGGGTCCCTTAAAGGTTGGTATCTCTGGTTTGCCAGATCTTGGTTTCACAATCTCTGGGATGCCTCGGGTTTTTTTCTCAAACTTCGCGGGTCCGTGTCTAGATGTTTTTTCCATTTCCCACCCTGAGGGCTTAGGCTGGGCACGAGAGTAGGTAGTAGCCATCTTGATGGCTTGCTCCGTGGTTAAGTGCGTATGTTGGCGAAGCCATTTCTGTGTGTTAAAAGGGAGAGCGTCCAAATACTGCTCCAAGTATATTTTGTCCATTATCTCCTCCTTCGTGCTCTCGATAGGAGTTAACCATTTGTCGGCCGCCATCTTCAGGCGGAAGAACAATGTCTTGGGGTTTTCCCCTGGGGCGCCTCTTTCCTTCCGGAAGCGCACCCTATAGGCTTCAGCGTCGAGGCCCAGATGATCCAGGATAATTTCTTTGATGGTGGCGTATGGGGTACCACCAGTGGCGTTCGCCACTTGGTAGGCGGCTTGGGTTTCGCCTGTCAAGAGTGGGGCTAAGAAGAACGTCCATTTCTCTATGGGCCAACCACAGGCCCGGGCTGCCCTTTCAAAGTTGAACAGAAATGCGTTGGGGTCCTCACCCGACACATACTTTTGTAACGAGATCCCTGAAGGCCCGTGGGGTATTTGGGGTGTTCGGGGAGCAAGGGTGGGCTGTTCAGTGATCATTTTCTGCATACCCTCTATCTGTGTAGCTATGGTGTCCTTAAAGACCTCCCTATCTGCCTGGGCTGATGTCATTTGCCGCTCCACGGCCCATTCCAGCTTCTCCTGGCCCTTCACCAGGTGTTGTATCAGTGCATCCATCTCGGGGTTACAGACGGACGTGGCTATTCCCGCATTCTCCACCAGTTGTAGCGGGGTGGAATGACTGGGCAGGAGACTAGGTCTTGATAAGGAAGGCTTTATTAGATGCAAAACACGCCTTCGCCTGGTAGCCAGTCCTTTCAGATTTGGTGGGGGAAATGTCTTCTTATCCCCGCCCTCCGCGTCTTCTGGCGATCTCCACCTTCTCATCCGCTCCGGTCGGAACTCGAGGGGTCGGTGGTTTCGGTGAGGCAATGGTCATAAAACAAAAGAAATAAGTGCGGTGTAAGTGCGGGGAAGTAGCACGTATAATCAGGAAGGGGGTGAGGGACCACTCAAAAGGTGCAGCGTCTCTATCTACGTGAGTGAGGTGCTCGGGAAAGGGTAACCGGGGGGGGGGACCAGCAGGCTGCTTATGTCCTAAGCATCGGGTCTTTGCCTCCTCCCCACCCAACCCGTGAACCGCTCGCGTACCTGCGAGAGCCCGCTCCTCCAGGAGCGTGGCTGGGCGACTCGTGGTGCCGTTGGCCTCCTGGCTTTCGTACTCCTCTTGGCAGCTCCGCTTCTCCTCCTTTGCTCACTCGCGTCCGCTCCTCTCCTCATACGTCCTTCTCCGACTCGCCTTCCGCACCCGCTCCGGTGATACCACCCCCTCTTTCCAGATTCCCTGCGTTCTTGTTGGAAGGAATTCCGTGTCGTCATCGCTGGGGGAGTGCTCCTCGGGTTCTATCTCCCAGTTAAAGGAGCCGTGCCATGTTTCGTCGTCTCCTTCCTGAATGCTATCAACGGGCCGATTCCAGTTACTCTGCTGTTGGGAAATAAGAGGGGAATCGGGGAATGTCACGTCCCACCAGTCCACAGTATGTCCAGTATCCTGCCTGGTCTCCCTCGCCCCGTGACAAACATGTATAGGTTGCTAATGCATAGGGTTGCGTGTTGCATAGCAGCGCGTTCTGGAGTGCACCCCAGTGTCTGTTCTGGCTGAGTTTTTTGTGTTCGCCCTGCTATATGTTTTACACGCGCTGTATCCTGTCTGATGTGTCATGATGTATATTGTTAAGGAGCACATCTTGCGTGGTATGTACCGCGTGTTCGCCTTAGATGTCAAGTGTCGCATTTGCCAGAGTACAGGCTCAGTGTTTCAGGCATGTGGTTATGCGGGCTTCTATACGTTTCGCCGTTCTCAGCAATGTATAGGATACACATCAGTAAACTATTGTTCAGTAGTTAAACAATATTGTCCGATGTCTGTGGTGTGACGATTGGCAACTGGAGGGGGTCTCAATCCTCGGATCTTGTCGACAATGATCTGTCTGGGCTCTGCGAACAGAGCGAGCGTGATTCCGGTTCAGAGGTCACGGAGCTAGCATGAATGGCCTCCGCTATGCTGAGAGCCTCCTGGCGCTCCAACTTCCTTTGCTCTATGTCGGGTATTGCTGCTTGCGAGTGTATCTTCCTGGGGCTCTTCCCCCAAGCCCGGCGGCGGCTTCTCCTGTCCCAGCGGGGCTCTTGTGTGTCCGTGGGTGGCTTACTTCCTGTCAGTATCCCCGCCTCCTCCAACCAGTCCCAGGCCTCCGTCGGTGTCTCAAAGAATCTTGTTTGTCCTTTCACAACTGTGCGCAGCCTCGCAGGAAACATAAGGGAGTATTTCATTTCCAGGGACTGTAGGTGACGCTTTACTTCAGTGAAGGAGCTACGCCTTCTTTGTACTTGAGCTCTGTAGACAGGGAACAGCATGACTAGTTGGTTCTGCACTTTTATTCCCAGGAGCTTGCGGGCTTCTCTAAGTATGGTGTCTCTGTCCCTATAGTTGAGTAATTTGAACAGCATTAGTCTGGGTCTGGCCCCCGGTGGCGGTCGACGGGCCGGCACCCCATGTGCCCGTTCTACAACAAATTGGGGCGACAATTCGGCCTCCGGGAGCATTTGTCTCAGCCATTGCTCCATGTATGTGGCTGGTTCTTGTCCTTCTTCTCCCTCCGGGAGGCCCACTACGCGAATATTATTGCGTCTCGATCTGCCCTCTGCATCATCCAGCTTGTCCTCCAGGGTGGCTACTCTGTCCATGTCATCTTGTAGTGCTGCTGCATGGCTGCGGGTGGTGGGAGCTAGTTCTGAAAGGGTGCGCTCGTTTGTTTGAACTTTCTCTGCCAGCTTTCGGTGATCTGCCTGCAGCAGGGTGAAATCTGACGCAACCCTGTCGATTCTGGATTCCAGCGAGGCTCGGGTATGTTCTAGTGTGAGGCTATCTTTTCCACTGCCTCCAGTACTGAGTCAAGTTTTGTGGAGATCGCTGCACTGGGGGTCTCACTCATTGCGTTTTGTTCTGCCTGCTGGGTTCCCTGCGTGCCTGAGTGCACGGGTGTTTGTTGCGCTTTGGTCCGCAGTTGGCCCATGACTAACTGCTGGGCTGTGGGCATGCAAGCAAGCAACAGAGTTGGTGCCTTCTGTTTTCCGGTTGTGGCTACCTGGATACTAGCTGCGTGCAAGAGGCGGCGTCGATGGCCTGCTAGCGTCACCCACCACCACAGTCCGTTTGGGGCTAGTGAGGTTCAATGTTCAACTCCTTGTAATCCCTACCTTGCGTCCGTGCCGACTACACTGGGTGCAGGTCTCCGTGCCCTGGGGGGTGGAAGCCGGTCCTCACGGTTGGCTGGGCCTCAATTGCCTCTCCTGTGGGTATTGTGTGCTGCCTGCGATGTATTGCGCTGGGCTCGCTGGCTCTGTTGCTCGATTTTCAACTTTGCGGGCGGGGCATCTGCAGGTCCACCGCCCAGGAGGTCTTCCCTGCTAGACCACTGTTTGCAGCTGCGTGGTCTTGTGCTGCTTATCCCCCGTGAGCCACACAGGGTTCTGTGGCCCTCCACCGTACCCTCGATTGGGAGGTTCACAAGTTGTGTTGTGCAGCGTGTTGTTCTCCTCGTGTGTTTCCGCTCGCCCGAGGGTCCCGACTTTCACTGCACATGCGCGTCGCCGTAGTCACAGGTTGCACAGCCCAAAACCCCTCCGATGCACAAGGTCTGGGTAGCTACAGTCCCGCCTTCGTCTTGCCATGGAGGGCCGCAGATCTGTGGCGGATGTCCTCCAGCCCACGCCGCCTCTCAACGGATACAGGTGCATCTTCCCAGGGAAAGAAAGGGGGGGGAACGTTCGGGAGGGCTTCGCGACACCCAGGGGGCTTCTACTTCGCGCCTGCGGCCTTGTTTTTCTTCTTCTTGCAGCCTCCAAGTTACGTGACGGCCCTGGTTTTCGGCCGCCTCACCCTGGGAGTGAGCGCCCCCCCTCCGCAACGCTAGTGTAGGGGTGCGCTGAAAGAGGGGGTCGCCCCCCACTGGGGGCCACGCTGTACCTTGGTGCCTTCCGCATTGCTGCCGGCAGCGTCTTCAGCTCCCGGCAATCGGCGGCCGGTTTGTAGCGCCTCGCCTCGATCCGCCACCCCTGGGCGTTCTTCCTCCACGGCTCAGCAAGGATTCGACACCGCTGGTCCCTGTGGGTGTCCTGGCACTCACAGAACTCCCAGCGCCAGGCATTTGGTGGCTCTCGCACCGCATCGGTCGCTGTCTGCTCCCCTACGACCACTGCGTGCCTCCGGCGATGCGTTCACAGCAACGCGGGCCCGAACCGTATTAGCTCGTTTGATGTCACCGCCGCCTCGCATCAGCTATCGCTTATATCAGTTTGACGAGGGAAATCTCCGCTCCTCCTCCGGCGGTCATAAGGAGGCAGCGCGAAGATTTATTGCTGTTTTTTCCAGGATAATGGGGTGAGACGAGTGGAGCGTTAGAAGGTCGCGTCCGCCATCTTGGCTGGCTAGCCACGCCCCCCCTTATTATTGACTGTTTTGATGAGACTGTCTCCTGGAGTCATTGCTGTTGAATACTAGCTTGATATGTTGATGGTAAAAATAAATGTGTTTCTGACAAAGGCACTAAGATATTTCGTGGTGTCTGGCCCTATGTTTATGAGGTTTAGCAAACGTCAATACGAGAGCCAGATCTACATCACAAAACTGTTCCAACTACTGCCTCTCGATCCCATCATCACAGAGGACGGGGTGTCCCTGTCTTTACATCTGTTACAGGCCCATCCTCTATGGTGCAGCAAGTTCCAACTTCACTTCTCCATTTCAGCACCTTGTGTTTCCACGGGCTTCAGAAGTAGCCCACTGAAGCATGTGCTTGAGGTCTACTTCGTCTGGCCAAGATCTTTAGTGTTCAGTTCTGTATATCGGTGAAGCCTGTTTTTCCTGTTATTTGAAATTAGATATGTGCAGTACACATATTTCTACACAGAGTATTTCTTGACAGGATTTGAGTATTGATCCAGCGCGCCACTTTATCAGGGCTCGATACTCATCAATTTTTCATACAAATGGCCCATACACATTCACCCAACTCACAAATCCCTGTTACACTGGATGGTCAAGTTTGAATGTCGTGGAAAATTATTTCCTTCACAAATTCACGTTTAATATTTGTAAATACATAACTAGACTTTTATATATCAACTCTCTTTCCTCTCGGTCGACGGACCAATTAGTTGAGAAGTTGATGGTAATAATAGAACTAACTAACTATCTAACCCGCTAAATAATCACAGACTATCGATAAAATTAATAATGTTTATCTCAGATAAATGTAATTGATAAATGCTCATCGCATACAGGTTACAATGCAAACAATGAATCCCACAAAAGGAGAGAAAATCAATTAACAAATTACAAACAGTGTCATACTCATCTTCCATAAAACGATATGCACATGAGGGAGTGGCTAGAGAGAGAGACATAAGTTTCAACAAAATAAATTCGAAACAATATAATACTTATGATGGAGTGGATAGATGAAGAGACATAAGTTTCAGAGACAAAAATACATTTGCAAGAAATTATGCAAATTATGAGTCAGAGGATAATAAAAACCCAAAGATAAATGAAATACCACCCCGCTGGCCAAGGGAGTAGTGGGGGTCTCCTGAAATAGAATCAGGAAACAAAGATTTCAGGAACAGAACAGGACAGGGACAGGAACAGCTAGGCCTCTCTGCAAACCGACGAACAGCGACGCATCTCCCCTCTCAGTCTCCTACCGCTGCAATTCCACGCTCGCTCTAACCACACCCCCAAAGGCACCCCAGTTATACCCTAAAACCTACATGTCCAACCCACATTAATTGAAACATTGCACTGAATTCGTCAGCTCATTGGATGCTTGGGGAGGTGGTGCATCACACCACCGTGATTTCATTCAAAATTCTTCATACTCATTGTTCTACTTCCTTTCCCATGGAACATGTACTGACCAGTTCATACAAATTTATTATTGTTACATTTGATTAAACTCTCAGCCACTTCTGCGGACGAAGTCCTGAGTCCCACGGCCAATCTCATCTTTTGGCAGGCAAACAATGTTCTCTGAGCTGTTCATCCTTGAACTGTTTTCATCATCCGCAGCGCTCAGCACTTCTGTCTGTCTTGTCAGGTCATTTTTGCTCATTTTTCAGCCCCTCATCTATCCTGACAATTTAAGCAAATACAGGCCCATTCGGCTCACTATGACAAAATAAACAAATACATTATTAATTATATGGAAATGCATCACTGTTTACCACCCACCTTTACACTATTCCCTGTTAATATTTTTCTTAGTATAAGCTTCATGCAAAGCAGCATTATTTATTATCGTTTTCAAAGCAAGATGCAAAATGCGAAATGTGGCCTAAACGTGCATTAGTCTAGTTTCTTTTGAAACGCAATGTAAAATGCGACCTAGTTCTTTCATGCATTAGTTCACATTAGTACGTGCATGCGCAAAGCGGTTTCCCATGTAACTCATGTGATTTGCGTATTAATTTACACTGTACACTGTTAAGAAGTATTATGGGGGAGTTAGTTCGAGCAGGTTTCTTTTTTGCGAAACCCTGCTCCATCAATCGCCCCTCTGATGGCTTCCTGGGGCCATCATAAAATACCCACCATACCAAGTGCCATCTTTATCTATCTAAAGATCAGTATTCTTTTCTATTTTCATCATCATCTCATCTAACTCCTTCATCTCGTCATAATAATCTCCTTTCATATCTAATAGTTCTATTTCATCTCTTTTTCTTTCTTTACGTTTGTTATTTGCTTCTGTCATTTCTTTTCTTCCACATTGACACTTACAACATTTATATATTGTTATCATTGCTAATGCTACTCCAGCTACTGAAACCATTGGCATTATTATTTTTCCTAATAAACTACTTCCAAAGGTAGTAAACCATTTACCTACCGAAGAGAAACTCTTACCAAGTCTCTCCCAGACACCGTCAACCTCCAGTTGGGTCAAGTCTTCATGTAATTTCGTAATATTCTTAATATCTCCCTCAATACCTTTACTTTTGTCAGGTATACAAGTACAGCAGTGTTGAATTTTCAACATGCCACAGACTCCACCCTCTTTTGCCAATAAGATATCAAGGGAAAGTCGATTTTGCAAAACCATTGATCTGATCGCAACCATTTCGATGTCAATCATCAAGAAGCCACCAGCACTATCTGTCGATAAACGATCAACCACTGTGGACAATTTTCGAATTTTATGTGAATTTAGAACGACTCCAACTGATGGTATCAGTGCACCAAAAATATCACCTACTATTTCTGAAAAACTAGCTCTCTTCTTACGTCTTAGTCCTTGTCTTATTTCATTGATTCTGTTATTACTTTTGTCTACATGGTAAACCTTTGGGACAACAATCCCAAAATAACAACTACCATACCAATGTGCAGGCAACCTATAATAGGCTTTCTTACCACACACATAATAGACTCCTGGGAAAACAGGATCAGTTCCACCCTTCAATCCCCAGCCTCCAGTAATTTGGTAAGTATGCTCACATTCACTAGAACCAATGAAATAATTATTATAGTTAGTTTTCATTCTAAGCAAGCAGATTTTCCCCTTTTTATACCAGTCCAGGGACATTGCAGCATATGTCTCGCCTTTCTCATAATTTCCTTCTCTAAACGCCCATGGTGGTACCTGTGACTTCTGTTCAGCAGCTTTCTTTTGGAAACTTTCTCTTCTATATTCTACCATATCTATGAACACTTTTTCTTCAACCCGCAAACTACATGTTAGATTGTTTTTGTAGCATATCCTAAATCTAGTGTTTTAGTAATATGGAAGAATTCGCCCATATAACGTGCATTTTTACTACTTAAAACCTTGTTTAGTTCCTTTATAATAGGTATCTCTGAAAATACTAAATCTATATTGGAATAATGATACTCCAACTTCCCTGTCACATAGAATAGGCTGGTTAAAACACTGCAAGACACACCATATGTTAAAGGTAGGTGATGATAGGTCACCCCCTCTGAGACAGACGAAGGTAATTGCATGCACACATAAAAATCACTCACATTCATTGTATTAACATACTCATACAACAACTTTGTAAAAACATTTAACGAGAAATCACTAATTGATTTATCATGATGGAAAATACTTCCATCTAATTTTTCTATGTTTGTATTAGGGGTTTCTTTAGTAACATCACTCACTCTTTCACTTATTACATCATTAGTTTTGTTTCCATTATTAGTTACCATTAGAATAGGTACAATGACAGTTAGTTAATAATATCCACATAAATGTCAGTAAAAAGACACTACATAAGCTTTAATACATCTACGTTTTAGGCTAGATTTTGGATGTTCAGTCACCTTTGCTTCGGCCATTTTGTATTCTACTAAAAATAAAATCTAAATCTATAAAAACTCTAAATTTACTAAAAATTGATTTTCTGAAAAATAGTGTAATCCTACACTTCAAGGCTTTCTTCCTTTACCCCTTTCTTTTATTTTCTTTTTCTTTAAATCTTTTGAGTCTTTCCATTCATTTCGTCTGGCAAGATTTCACTTTAATTTTTCACAGTTCTTTTAAGGTGGCTTTAATTTGCTTTCATTCACTTGCTCAGCGGCAGTATCGTCTTTTTCTTCACTTGGATCTGAGCTTTCAATATCTTCCAAGATCACGTACGTCCATTCCGGTGCTGTGTATTTCTTGCTTGGAATTCTTACTCTCCTTGTTTTTCGTACTAAATCTTTTCCTGTCTCTTCTTGTTCTGCTTGACTTGAGACCTCATTAATTTGCTCTGGTCTTCTTCTTGCCTTTCTCCTTACCAGAGTGTATTTCAGTCTTTTCACTCCACTTGGCCAATTGTCACCTTTTCTCTGTCTTTTAGTTTGAACTACTTCTTCACCTTCGTCATCTGGTTCATAGGTTCTTTTATTTGGCCTTTCTTTTATCTGTTCTTCTTCTTGTCTTTCAGTAACTTCCCTTTCTTCTGGTTCTACAGCAGTCTCATGAGACCCAGTATCTGGTGCCCACTCTACTTGACTTGTACTTGGCTGTTCATCATCTGTTTGTTCTTCAGAATCTGTTACTCTAGATTCTTCAGCTTCACACACTTCAGCCTTTGGTCTTTGGCTTTGGTTTACCAATTGCTGCTCTTCTTGTCTTTCAAGTGGACTTGGGACTCGTCTGGTATGGCTCGCATGTATCCAATTTGGCAAGCCACCACACTTCACTGCTGTCGTCGTCACCAGAATCACCTGGTAAGGTCCGTTCCACCTGGGTTCTAAACATGATTTCCTCACGTGTTTCTTCACAAGAACCCACTCTCCCGGACTCAGATCGTGAGCTTGATTCGGCTGTGTCGTAGTGGCATTTTCTCCAACCTGGTGAGACACAGAACGCACCAGATCAGCCAATCCTCTGTAATAGTCAAGCACTAGATCATCAGATATATTCATCATTGTGTTCGCTGGAATAAATGCTTGTCTCATTGCTCTTCCCATTAGTATCTCGTGAGGACTCAAACCCGTCTTTTTGTCAGGAATGCTTCTAAGACTCATCAATACAAGGGGTAAAGCATCAGGCCATTTCAGTGTTGTGGATGCACACACCTTTCCTAATCTAGATTTTATTGTGCCATTTAACTGTTCAACCACTCCAGATGCTTCGGGTCGATAGGCACAATGCAGCTTCTGCTCAATCTGTAATGCTGCACAAATCATCCGAATTATCTCATTGTTAAAATGGGTTCCTCTATCTGTTTCTAAAGTGACTGGAAATCCAAATCTTGGTATAAGTTCTCTTAGTAATAGCATCGCGACTGTTAAACTGTCATTCCTTCTCGCTGGATAGGCTTCCACCCAGCGAGAAAACAACCAACACATATTTCAGCCCATTGCACGGGGGAAGCTCAATAAAATCCAACTGGAGTCGGGTGAATGGTCCTGCTGCCTTTCCAATTCTTCCCCAACTAACAACTGTCTTTCTGCCTGGATTTTGCTGCTGACAGGTGACACACCTCTGGCAGAGACTCTCTGCAATGGCCCTGAACTTTGGATTATACCATGATTGCTTGAAGAGCCTGATCATAGCATCTCTTTCAACATGGGCAATTCCATAGTATACCCTTGCCATTTGGGATAGTAAACTGTCTGGCATGACTGGTCTTTCATCTAAATAGACCCACAATTCGTCCTCTGCTCTCTTTCTGCAACCTGAATTTATCCAAATTCCCATTTCCTCATCACTTGCTTCTTCCTGCAGCTGTCTAATTTCGTCCCAAGTTTCAAATGAAGAAGAAAACATAAGATGGCAATTGGTATTTTCTTTTTCCATCCCTCTAAACAATTAGCAATTAAATTCCGTGCACAGAAACACGCTACTTGATCCGCGTATCTGTTGCCCTTTGTCACATAATCATCTCCTGATTTATGTGCGGAACATTTGACCACTGCAATCTCCTTGGGCAGTTGTAAAGCATCCAATAAATCTTTTACAATTTTGTTGTTTCTTATAAGGGAACCTGAAGATGTCAGAAATCCCCTTTGCATCCTTAGCTGACCGAAATCGTGGACAACCCCAAAACCATATTGACTATCAGTGAATATGGTTACCCTCAGGCTTTTGGAAATTTTGCACGCTCTAATCAGAGCTATCAATTCAGCAATTTGGGCGGAGTTTACCCCTTTTAAACAGGATGCTTCTAGAACTCCCGCTATGGTGCAAACAGCATAGGCAGTACACAATTCTCCTTTCTCATTTCTTAAACATGATCCATCAACAAACATCTCACAGTCTGGTTCTTCTAATGGAACGTCCTCGATATCGGGCCTAGGTTTTGTGCATAACTCAGTCACATCCACACAATCATGATCCGCCTCTTCCCTTACTTCCTCACAATATGAATTCGGCAACAGGGTCGCCGGATTTACGGTTGTGCATCGTACCACAGTCACATTTTCGGCACCCAAGATCACTCTTTCGTACTTAGTCAGCCGACTAGAGGTCATATACTGAGTCCTCGTACGGGTCAAAAGGATCTCAACTGAATGTGGCACATACACCTTAACTGGATGTCCCATCACAATTGCTTCACTCTGTTCCAGATTCACGCAAGTAGCAGCTACTGCTTTTAAACAGCCTGACAATGCTGCGGCCACTGAATCCAACGTAGCAGAAAAATATGCTACTGGACGTCGTGCCATTCCATGTTTTTGAGTTAAAACTGAAAGTGCGCACCCATCTCTTTCACAACAATACAATGCAAAATCCTTAGCATAATCTGGCATTCCCAATGCAGGTGCTCGACAAAGACTGTTTCGCAATTTAGTAAAAGCTTCCATGCTTTCATCATCCAGCACAATCGGATCTTTCACATCTTTTCGTGTCAACCTCTGTAGAGGTTTTGCAATCAGTGAGAACCCACTGATCCACTGCCTGCAGTATCCAACCATTCCCAAAAACATCCGAACTTCTCTCTGAGTTTTTGGTGGACCCATCTGTTTAATTACACTAATTCTTTCTGGTGTCACCTTTCTGACTCCTTTTTCTATTTTATGTCCTAGATACTGGACTTCCTGTTTACAAAATTGTAATTTTGCTGGTGAAACTTTGTGTCCTCCTTCTGCTAAATGGTTCAGTAAGGCAATGGTATCTGTCACTCATGCCTCTCGTGTTTTTGATGCCACCAGTAGGTCATCAATATACTGAACCAGAACTGAATTCCCTGGCATGACTAAAGTCTCCAAACATCTTTTCAGGGTCTGATTAAAAATTGAAGGACTCTCTGTGTACCCTTGAGGAACTCGGCACCATGCCAAAACACGGTCTCCGAACCGGAATGCAAACAAATACTGGCTTTCCGGATGTAAAGGAATCGAGAAAAATCCTTGGCACAGATCAATCACTGTGTACCATTCAGAATCACATGGGACTTGGTAAAGGATTACTGCTGGATTTGGCACAACTGGACAACAGGGTACTACAATTTTATACATTTTTCTTAAATCCTGCACTATTCTATATTTTCCACTGGGCTTTTTAATTCCTATAATAGGTGAATTACAAGGACTACTCATTATTTCTTTCAGAATTCCCTGTTCAACCATTTGGTCAATCACAGGAGTGACTCCTGCAATTATTTCTGGACTCATTTTGTACTGAGGAGTGTTTGGATATATGGCACCCTCTTTCACCGTAATCTGAATCAGATCTACATTTGACATTAGGCCAATCTCCTTTCCTGTAAAATCCCATACATCCATCCTTACTGCACTTTTTAATTCTTCGGGCAGACTTTCTTCTGTGAGAAGTGAAAACAACTCATCCACTTCTGTCCCTTGCTTCGCTAACATCATCTTGAATTCGACATCCTCATCCGGTGTCTGAAACGCAATACCATCTGGCGTACAGTAGATGGTACAATTCATTTTAACAATAAATCTCTTCCCAAGAGATTTACTGGACTTGAGTCACATACCACGAAACGATGCATGTCTCTGAAACTTCCAATATGGACTTCTATTGGATTTGTGACTGGTGTTCTAATATGCTTATTTGAGACTCCTACAACTTGGATAGTTTCACCCGAGAGTGGTAGGTTCGGAATTTCTGCTGCTCTCACAGTAGAACGGGTAGCACCAGTGTCCACCAGGAATGTAATATCATTACCTTCCACTTTTCCGTCAACAAATGGACCTGACTGATCTACCGCCAAGGATGCGCCAAGTACGCACTCTTCCTCCCCCCTCAGGCACCGTCATTGAGATGAGTCTGAATCACTCCCATTGCACTGCAACCAGTATAGTGGAACCATTTGCACACTTTGATTCTTACCAATTTGATCACCTACGTGAAATCCAGTGTTCGCACTGCACCTCTGTACTTGAGCATTCACATTATTGGGCATAGGAGCTTGTGGCACCTGTAACTGTGGAGCAACTGCCTGCTGCTGTTGATTCACACCCACCTCATTCTGCATCTGTGGATTCAAATTTTGATTTACCCCATTATTCTTTTGAACAGATCTACACTCGTTCTTCCAATATCCATACTTTCCGCACGCATGACAAGGAAATTTCTTCTTAGCTTCTACTTTGCTCAATTTACCTCTACCTTTACCTCCACTGTATATCTGACCAATTTTATTCTGACCATTCATTTGATTACCTGTTTGAGAACCATTATTTACTTCTTGCTACTCTGCTACCTTCACTTGTGCCCACATCATTTTCTCCTTTAATTTTTTTATGTCTTGATTCAATGTCATCACTACAATACTTCGCATACCTCAAAATCTCATCAATTGTTTTGCTCTGCCAACAAATCAAATGCTGCTGAATCATATTACTAATCTCCGGTTTCAAACCAAACACAAAACGATACACAAAATGTCCCATATCTTTATCTCCAATATTCTCAAAGCCGCTGTATTGTTTGAATACCTGCAATAATCGTTCATAATAGGCATGTACTGACTCTTGTGGTTCTTGGGTCGTCCTGTCTATCTTAACCCAATCTGTTTCCTTTGGAGAAATTTTTCCTTTCAAAAAGGTGATTACCTGATTATACTTTCTCATCACCTCATCAGATGGTGCACCTGTTTTAGGGTCTCAAGGATATTCTTCTTTTGGCCAATCGACAGTAATTTTACATTCTGTCCACAAATCAGCTGGTACAGCAATCTCAAACAAACCATCTAAATCTTTTAACAAAACCTTTGAAACTTTCACAAACCTCTCTACCTGTTTGTACCACTCAACTGGTTTCTCTCTTAATCTGGGAAAATCATTCGTAAAGGATAGTATATCCTGTCTTGTCCAGGGAATATGCACATATCCACCACCTGGGACTTCTCTCATCGGACACGCCCTTTCAACAAGTTCTGTCTCTCTTAACGGAAACATTGACATTCCTTTGCCAGCTACCTCTTCTTTCTTTTTAGTCCATCTACCTTTCCACCGTTCTACATCTCCCCATTTTTTCAGAATATTCATCAACTCTTTTATCTGTAATCTTTTCCCAGACGCATTCAAACTCTCCAAGTCTTTTTCGGTAAAGGCCAATCTGTACAATTTCTGCAACACCTTTGATTTCTCTATATCTACTCCATATTCACTAGCAGCCTCTGCTATTCTCTCATGAAGATTCCTCGCTCTCCAAGTGATACTTTTACACAAAAACAACAGCTCTTCATCTCGGTAAGTCCCTAATCTATCTGGACTTATTGTACCAATAATCATCTCTTCCAAATCCACTTTCAATTGGCTCACATTTATACTCTGTGGTTGAGGTTTTTGCTTCTCCATTCCCTTTATCCAATCATTCAATTCCTCTGGTGAAGGGCCTGCTGAACTCCCTGTCGTTGGAATGACGTTTGTCCCTATTCTCCTTGGATCTATTTGTATACCCCTTCTAGGGGTTTCTGTTATCTCACAAACCAGAAGATCTAACAATGTAGTATTCATGTCAGCCTGTCCATCCTCATCGACTACCGTCACAATTCCACTCCTGTCGCTACTCCTTGGAACTACCAATGTATGTACTTTTGATATATTCTGGTTTTCTCCATACAATGGAACCACGGGACCAATTGTTACCGGTATTTTCTGGGTCTGCTCTACTCTTGCCTTATTTAATACATCCAGTTCTTTTTCTCTCATTATTCTAGCCATGTCTGAAATCTGAGGAGTTAATGGAGTTCCCATTATTGGTGCATTCGGAGTCACCTCAACTGAATTTTCTTGATATGGCGGAGGTCTTTTGGTCATAATGTCTTCTAACAACTCATCATCAGATTCGTTCGGGTCCTGTCCTAAACTTGAAGTTTCTATATTTTTCTTTTTCTCCTTACACTTGCCTCCGGTCTGATCTTCAGCAACTAAAACTGGGTACAAACCTTCAGTTACCACAGCTCTCCTCCATCTTTTCATTGTATCTTCTCTTCTCTCAAAAGGATATCTAGTCATTAAATTTCTATATCTCCTACCACCTCGATATTTCTCTCTTCGAATGCTTCTACTTCCCATTCCTCTAATGCTTCATACTGGGTAGGTCTGGGACTTGGCTCTAATGAATTCATTCGATTTCTCAAATTCTGTAGAATCCTTACATTAAACGAACCATGCTGTGGCAAAGCTATAACACCATCATCCCTTGTGTATTCCACCCAATTCTCTAACCAAGTACACGTATGGTATCCTCGTTCTAACATCATATAGGAAGCAGGTGTTCTCGGCTGTGGAATAGGAATTCTCTTCTCTAGTCACTACTGGTTTGTCCTTTTTAAAGAAATTCTTTATTTTCATAAGCAGCTTTATTTTTCTGACCCTTTACGAAAACAACAAGAAAACATTTCCGTACTTCTACTTATTCTATTTGTCAGTTCTTGTCCAATACCAGCGCGACTCACACCAACCATCCAATCACAGCTCTCTACGTATCTGCTATTTCAACCAATACTAGCGCAGCTCACACCAACCGGCCAATCAGAGCTTACTTCACGTTTGCTGCCTGACCAATGCCAGCGCGGCCTTTTTGTGACGTCAGTATTACTCCTTCTACTGACCCTCCCTTTACAAAATAATACGACGATGTATTTCTAAGTTCTCTTAATCAAAATTCCTGTTAGTAACAACATAAAACAATGCTACATTGTCTGTTCCACTAAATAAAGAGATAGTCTTCACTTCAAAACGAGAAATTCTTTCACTTCCAGTAAAACAACGAACAGCGTTATTTTACACCCAAACAAGCTACAGGTGGACTTAGTACTCCTCTAGGGATAAGGCCAAAGTTTCGCAAGAGGACTTTTTGGTGTAAAAGAGGTCTTGGTACTCCTCTGGGGATAAGGCCAGAGTTTCGGAAGTGGACCCTTCGCTATTTTCAAACACTCTACTCGTATACGAAATTTTCCCTAAATATAACACCTACAGCCTTCCGCCGTACAGTATTATAACAACAGACAAAGTACTTCTGCAGTGTGATATCTTATCCACACTCTTCTTCTGCCTACTTCAGGCTAAATTTCCATCCCGGGATTCCTCAGGTACCTCCGTACCTGTACTTCTAGACAACATAGAACAGGACACTAACTTTTCTTGTTAAAACATATAATCAATAATTATTACCAAACTAATCAATAATTAAACCGTCCTCTGCTACCAGAAAACCTGATCCAGCGCGCCACTTTATCAGGGATCGATACTCATCAATTTTTCATACAAATGGCACATACACATTCACCCAACTCAAAAATCCCTGTTACGCTGGATGGTCAAGTTTGAATGTCGTTGAAAATTATTTCCTTCACAAATTCACGTTTAATATTTCTAAATACATAACTAGACTTTTATATATCAACTCTCCTTCCTCTCGGTCGACGGACCAATTAGTTGAGAAGTTGATGGTAATAATAGAACTAACTAACTATCTAACCCGCTAAATAATCACAGACTCTCGATAAAATTAATAATGTTTATCTCAGATAAATGTAATTGATAAATGCTCATCGCATACAGGTTACAATGCAAACAATAAATCCCACAAAAGGAGAGAAAATCAATTAACAAATTACAAACAGTGTTATACTCATCTTCCATAAAATGATATGCACATGAGGGAGTGGATAGAGAGAGAGACATAAGTTTCAACAAAATAAATGCGAAACAATTTAATACTTATGAAGGAGTGGATAGATGAAGAGACATAAGTTTCAGAGACAAAAATACATTTGCTAGAAATTATGCAAATTACGAGTCAGAGGATAATACAAACCCAAAGATAAATGAAATACCACCCCCCTGGCCAAGGGAGTAGTGGGGGTCTCCTGAAATAGAATCAGGAAACAAAGATTTCAGGAACAGAACAGGACAGGGACAGGAACAGCTAGGCCTCTCTGCAAACCGACGGACAGAGACGCATCTCCCCTCTCAGTCTCCTACCGCTGCAATTCCGCGCTCGCTCTAACCACACCCCCAAAGGCACCCCAGTTATACCCTAAAACCTACATGTCCAACCCACATTAATTGAAACATTGCACTGAATTCGACAGCTCATTGGATGCTTGGGGAGGTGGTGCATCACACCACCGTGATTTCATTCAAAATTCTTCATACTCATTGTTCTACTTCCTTTCCCATGGAACATGTATTGACCAGTTCATACAAATTTATTATTGTTACATTTGATTAAACTCTCAGCCACTTCTGCGGACGAAGTCCTGAGTCCCACGGCCAGTCTCATCTTTTGGCAGGCAAACAATGTTCTCTGAGCTGTTCATCCTTGAACTGTTTTCATCATCCGCAGCGCTTAGCACTTTTGTCTGTCTTGTCAGGTCATTTTTGCTCATTTTTCAGCCCCTCATCTTCGGCTCACTATGACAAAATAAACACATACATTATTAATTATATGGAAATGCATCCTTCACTGTTTACCACCCACCTTTACACTATTCCCTGTTAATATTTTTCTTAGCATAAGCTTAATGCAAAGCAGCATTATTTATTATCGTTTTCAAAGCAAGATGCAAATTGCGAAATGCGGAATAAACGTGCATTAGTCTCGTTTCTTTTGAAACGCAATGTAAAATGCGACCTAGTTCTTTCATGCATTAGTTCACACTAGTACGTTCATGCGCAAAGCGGTTTCCCATG
This sequence comes from Calotriton arnoldi, assembly GCA_963921515.1. NCBI lineage: Eukaryota > Metazoa > Chordata > Amphibia > Caudata > Salamandridae > Calotriton > Calotriton arnoldi. The sequence continues at coordinate 4,093,719 of CAWUFW010000224.1, read as the reverse complement.
TAAGTCATGTGATTTGCGTATTAATTTACACTGCACACTGTTAAGAAGTATTATGGGGGAGTTAATTCGAGCAGGTTTCTTTTTTGCGAAACCCTGCTCCATCAGTATCTTGCCATACTCATCAGTATTGCCCATGTTAGTTACTGTACTAGGTACAAAGGCCAGGTAGTGTCTTCTGTGTTCTAGATCACTTGCTCCCAAGAAAACCCTGAAAGTCTTGTACATTCTCTCTTCAGGATAAACTGTAAGGCCCAATCACCTCCTTAGGTACACCCTAGGGTGAGGATCCCATTCACCAGCTCCCGTGAAAGTACCTTTAGTTAGCACATATGTTCCCAATACCTGATCCCAAGATACTTAAGTCTTTCCTTGGGTCTGGGATACTGTAGGAGGATTTGAGAGAGGGCCTCCTGTTGATTATAAGATCAACAGGGAAAGCCAACAGCCCGCGGGATTATGGATATCAATAGATACACAAAGATGCGGCAGGAGCACTCGCGGTACACACAGTGCACCACTGAAATAACATATTTAGCGCAAAAGGACACACATTCAGCCTGTGAGATTATACACAGGCAAACAAGGGCCGCGAGGAAAATACTCAAAAAGAATTTCGAAGGCGAGAATGGGGCTGGCTGAAGAAACCCTCATTAGAAAACTTGTACTGACCTGCAGAGATCTATCATGCAATGTAATAATGTGTGCCCACAAATAATCTGGAATCTTTCTGACAAACATCACAGTTCAAGTAGAACGAGGGGCGAGGTGGTCAGTTCGTAAAGTCTGAACAAGAGCCCGAGTGGAAAGACAGCGAAGCATGCCAAGATATGAGAAACGAGGATATTGTTAAATCCTTGCTGATGAACATTCAACAAGTTCCTTCTCTCAGCAGGGGCACCCAGAGGACGTTCAGGAGGCTAAACATTGGGTACAGGTTCCTCAGAGCTCAAATTCACACAGTACGGACCACAAGCTCTGAAACTGGGGATGACACCGTACTCAGTGTGGGTGGGCCATTTTGTGTCAATTCCAGGAGCTTTTATGTTACAAATCGCCGTTTTCAGGTAATTTTATCTATCCGATGTGATGCAAGCTCTCTGTCCCTTGGCGCGGGGACGTCAGAGTCTTCCTTTAACGGGGAAAATAAGTCTTTATATACCGGTTTCTATAACTTGCTACTCTCAATTAAAGTCCATTTTCTATTCTTCTCTTTAGGTCCTTGGGAACTCCCGTCCGCCGGTACCCACGGCAAAAAGGAAAAGTCAGGTAAGTTACTATTGTACTTCTAATATTCCCTTGTGTGGTATTAGTATATTGTGTCTTATTGTTATTTATCTATCTCTAAGGTGGTACTAGTATATACAGAGATTGGAATCAGCCGGCCACAGGGCACAGTGTTTACCTGGTTCTCTTCTTTTTTAACAGAGAGTACCTAAGCAGCAGTGTGGCGCAGCGGCCAGGGCAGCTGACTTCGGAGCACAGGGCTCACGGTTCCATCCCCGGCTCCGGCGGCAGCTCAGCTCAGCACCATGTGACTCTGGGCAATAGCTCACTTAATTTCCACGACGGCCTTGAGACCCGTAAGGGTGAGTAGTTCACGCTTTACAAATACGGATTTACATTTTACATAAATCTCCAACCCTTTGAGGAGGCCTTCGTCTAAAACCATGTATGTTTCCTTTAGACGAAATAGAACATAAACTGAAAGCAACAGACACAAAAATTCAGTAACTCACAGCATCTCAGCCTTTTAGAATTATGAATTATCAGGTTTTATTCGGGGTTATACATGGAAAATCTCCCCTCGAACGTTTTACCCACTTTACTTACCAGAGTCCCCCTTCTTTAAAGTTTAGGCTCTGTTCAAGAGCCATGCACACACCTCCTCCGCTTTTTACACCTCTGCATTGTCATCTCCGCCTCTCTCGTTCTCCCCTGCGCATGTCTGCTAGGAGGCTTGTCCTGCTCGGGCTTGCCTGACTTCCTCTTGTAATTGCATCATCGGGCCGGGCCTGCAAAAAGAGAAGGGCGCAGTCGGTTCCAGGTAGTTTAGGAATGGGACCTTCATCCGCAGGTCGGTGACACCCACCTACACCACAGCCTCTGAATGCATTAGGTTTCAAATCAAATTTTAGGACTGGAAAACTGGTGTTTTAAAACCATGGTGGTAGTTCGTTGACGCTTAGCGGAATTCAGTAAAAAGAATTGTTCCATAAAACCATGGTGGTATTAGACAACAGGTGAGACTGCATAGGCAGAGGAAAGAGATGCTGGGCTTAGGTAGCGATCCCACGCTTTAGCTATTTTTAGCCGTTAAATGGGATAAGAGAAAGAAACAGAGACACTGAATATCGTCATTCACTTGATCGCAGAGCTGGGCTTAATTTGCACTACCCGAATATTGATGTCTTAAAAGCCAAGGAGAGCTTTAGTATAACTATAGACTGTAGACTGAGGTTTTAGCGTGAAGTGCTGCCTATGACATAGCTGTTGAAGCTCTCTGTACTTCCACTCTCTATCATAATTAGAAAGTCACCCTTTCTTCTGAGCCTAAATAAATTAAGTTTTGATATTGGAGTCTAACCATCTTTTGCACAAAGCCTAATAGGGATTTCTTAAGAGGCCGTGTTAGCAAAGCAACCCAAGATATTACAGACCTCATGATTTATGGAGGAGTGGGAGCTCTGATTTTCTTAGATCTATCTGCTACGTTTGACACCATCTCCCACTCCTTCCTAATAGAGAGATTGGAATCAGCCGGCCACGGGGCACAGTATTTACCTGTTTCTCTTCTTTTTTAACAGAGAGTACCTAAGCAGTAGCTCTTACGAATTTTAGATCAACTCCAAAGTTGATTACCAAAGGAGTCCAGCAGGCATTGGTTTTGAGTTCCACGCTCTTTAATATGTGTGCTGTTTATTTGGTGAACCTGATGAAATCATTTGGCCTTAACTTTTATTCTTATGCTGATGACACACAAATGATTATCAAGATAGATAAAAAGGCAGAACAGACAGTAACTTTAGGAACTGCCCGGCGGACGTTTTCGACTGGGTGAATTTAAATTTTCTTGTGTTGAACCGAAAAAAAACTGAGATCTTGGTTTTTGGATCATGTGCTTCCAGGCCACAAAAATAGTGGCCAGAATATTTTGAATTCTTACCTACTTCCTCCTGCCAGGCCTGTAATTTGGGAATTTGAGTGGACTCTGATTAGTCCTTTTAGGAGCAGATTAAGATAACATGCACAACAGGTTTCAGAGTTCTCAAAATCACCAGGAAAATGCTTCCTTTTGTTCTGGTTCCATCTAGAAAGGACATGGTCCAAGCCCTGATGTTTTCTAGGATTTACTATTGCAACTCATGCCATGCGAGTCTACCCAAATTCCTCCTGCACAGATTACTGTTACTCCAAAATGCTGCAGCTAGGTTGATTGTAGGTTTATGTTTAAATGTTTTTATTAATTTTTACAAATAAAACATTACTGTGCATAACAATGCAAGGCACTTTGCGTCCTGGCTCCCCTCCCCGTCATTTGACCTTTTCAATAGCTTTAATGGTATAATGGAAAGGCTCTCACGAAATCCCGACAGGTGTCAGGGAGCGAAAGTTCGTGCATTCATGCTCTCAATGTCTCTGCTGAAAAAATCAAAACCCAAAAAGAAAACAACAAAGGAAAAACCAACAAACCCAAAATACTTTGCAACCAATGCAAAACTAAAGAACAATTCCCCCCTCCCTCGTGCCGGTAACCACTCCAGTCCTTTCCCGTGCCTCTAGGAGCCCCCTCTCTCTTGCTATTCCTCTGTGGGTTGTGTTGATGCTTCCCATAATGCAGATAAGCGTAAGACGCGTAGGTATTTAGGTTGAGTAAGTTCGTTAAATTCTGATGACAATAACGAAATGAAAGGGCTCCAAATGGTCCTAAAGGAATCCTCTGTGTTATGCAGTGTTGCGGAGATCCGTTCCATGCCCAAAGTGAACCACATTCGGTGAAGCCAGCTAGTGTACGTGGGTGGAGTGGCGGTGCCCCAGTGTGTCAAGATTGTCTGCAATGCTGCCCCCAATGCCATCCCCATCTGCCGACCCCGCACACTCTTAAGGGGGTATGTTACTGGGTTCGGCAGCCCTAGTACTACATATTCTGGGAGTCTTGGTATCTGTGTGTCGAATAGGGAGTCCACCGTGTCTAGTATCTGAGACCAGTAGTCCGCCAACACTGGGCATTCCCATAAAATGTGCATCATCGTACCCTCCTGATCGCACCCCCTCCAGCAAGTGGGACTTCTCTGCGGGTTGCCCTTATGAAGTCTTGCGGGCGTTAGATGCCAGTAGGTCGCAATTTTCACAGCAGCCTCTATGCTAGCTACGTTACGCGCTGTGTGCTTGGCCCTGTAATATATTCCTTCCCAGTCTTTCACGGTAAGTTCCCCTCCCAGTTCCCGCTCCCATCTCAATTGGCTCGGGGACTTCCTCTCCGCACTACTCCGCCTGATCATAGTGTACATAGTGGTAATTAAGCCTTTATCATTAGTTTTGGAGATTAGCCATTTCTCATAGGCAATGAGCCGCCTGGATCCCTGTGTCCTCACCTCCCCATGTGTGACCCAGTGCCTGATCTGCAAGTATCTCATCCTTTTCGCCTCTGGTATGCCATATTCGGCTTTCAATTGGGGGAACGGAATTACTCCCTCCAAATCATAGAGATGGCCTATTGACCGGCAGGGAGTAGTTTTCCATGCCACGAAAGCCGCCTCGGGGAGACCCGGGGTAAAATCGCTATTACCAAATAAGGGCGTCAATGGCGACGGGAATGTAGTTAGCTTCCTCCTAGTGGCTACCGCGTCCCACGCAGAAAGTATGGTCTTAGTGACTGGGGAGCCCGTCAGCCCCCTCGGGCGTTGGGACTTTCGCAGAAAGGGGACCTTCCATAGCGGAATCTGCGCTAGCGCCCTGTCCTGGAAGAGCCATCTCTTCTCTGACTCGGGCCGTGCCCACTCTACCAAATACCGCAACTGCGCTGCGCGGAAATAGTTAATCATATCAGGGATCCCCAGCCCTCCCTCTTCCGGCTTCATGTATCCCAGCTCCTTACTCATCCTGGGACGCGCCCCCCCATACGAAGTTATTAATGTCTCTTTGGAGCGCCTCTATGGAACCGGCCGGTGGTGGCGCCGGTAAGGTCTGGAACACGTACAGGGCCTTCGGAAGGAGGGACATCTTGACCGCTGCGACCCTTCCCAGTATAGACAGCTGGTGCTTGGTCCATGCGCCCAGATCCTTTTTCGCCTGCGTTGAGAGCCTCCCATAGTTCAATCGTGTGGTATGCTGTACCGTATTAGCTAATTCTAACCCCAGATACGGAATGGAGTCCTTTAACTGAATCCCGTGCATTTGTGATTCCCCTCTGCTCCGCGGATCCAATTCGGGGTTGAGATGCAGAATCTTTGATTTCCCCACGTTCACCCGATATCCCGATACCCGTCCGAACTCAGCAAGTTCACCCAGAAAGGCCGGCACTGAATTGGCCGGGTCGAGCAGTGTCGCTATGACGTCGTCGGCATACAAGCTAATAGAATGCGCCTCCCCTCCGAACGGTATCCCCGTGACCCGTGGGTTATCCTGTACCCGCTGCGCTAGTGGCTCTATGTAGAGAGCGAACAAAAGGGGCGAGAGCGGGCACCCCTGTCGAGTGCCCCTGCCTATTGGAAATGTCCTGGATGAGACCCCATTCACTCTAATAGTAGCCGTGGGATCCTTATAGCAACAGCCTACCCAACTCCTGAACCTTTCCCCCATTCCGACCTTAAGCATTGTTTGTCTCAGGAACCCCCAGTCGACTCTGTCGAACGCCTTTTCGGCGTCGACCGTCAGCAGTATAGCGTCCATAGCCGTACGATGGGCTTTATCTATGAGGTGCATCACTCTCTTGGTGTTGTCAGCGCACTGGCGGGTCTGTATAAAGCCCGCCTGATCTGGTTCGATCAGGCTGAGCATATTGGGGCCAAGCCTATTAGCCAGAATACCGGTAAAAATTTTAAAGTCCACATTTAACAGCGAGATCAGGCGGTATGAGCCGTAAAGCTGCTTATCCTTACCCGGTTTAGGGAGCACCACTATGGCCGCTGCTGACATTGAAACCGGAATTGGGGACCTTTCCCCAGCGAATTGAAGAGACGTGTCAGGACCGGCGCCATGATATGGCAGAATTTCTTATAGAATAGAGGCGGGAACCCGTCTGGGCCCGAGGATTTAAGTACCTTAAGGCGTGAGATTGCCGTGACCACTTCCTCCACTCTAATAGGGGCATCCATCCTTTCCGCCTGGTCGGGGAAAGCCTAGACATGGTGACCGACTGCAGATATCCCTCTATGTCCACCTCAGGTGCGGTCTCCGCCTTATACAACCTCTCGTAGAAATCCACAAATGTGTCAGCTATTTCCCGGTCTTCCATTACCTCCCCGGTCCCTCCGTACGCAAGGAGGAGACCCGCGATTTTTCCTTCCGAGCCCGTAGTCTGTTGGCCAGCAGGCGTCCCGTTTAGTCCCCCCAACATAATACATGTGCTTTAACCTCACCGCTGCGTATTCTGCCCTGTCTAAGTCGATCCCAGCCAGTTGGGCCCTAGCCGCCTTAAGCTGACGCCACACTCTGGGTGCCCCGGTGCGGCTGTGGACTCTCTCAAGCTCCTGAATCTGAGCTGTTAATTCCCTCCTTATTTCTGCACGTTCCCTATTCTCCGCTGCCGCTAGCGCTATAAGCTCCCCCTCACCACCGCCTTCATTGCCTCCCATAGCGTGGCTACTGACACATCTGGCGTGTCATTATATGTAAAGTATTCCTGGATACTCTTAGTGAGTTGTTGGACCACCTCTTCCTTATGGAGCAAGGCCTCTCTAAGCCTCCAACACCCTGGCCGTCTCGGGCCCACGGGCATTGCCAATCGGAGCACCACTGCATCGTGGTCAGATAGGGCCATGGGTTCTATCTCTATCCCAGTCATTCTCTGATGGACGTCCCTAGTGCCCAGGAAATAGTCTAGTCGGGCATAAGACCTGTGTGCATGTGAAAAAAACGTGTACTGCGTCGCCCGTGGGGGCTCTTCCCTCTATAAGTCCAGGAACCCCATCCCCTTAATCCAGGCCCTACACTCCCCGGAGGCCTCCCCTCTCTGCCAATATGACGTCTGCGACCTGTCTTGGGTAGTGTCCATGACCATATTCATTACCCCTCCAAGGAGTGTCATGCCATTTTGCGGTTGCATTGCGTCCGAAATCGCTGCCTTAAGAAAGCTCTCCTGACCCGAATTGGGCGCATACATTGAACCCACTACTATGGTCTGTGTACCGAACTGGATCGTGTAGGCTATCAGTCTCCCCTTGATTTCTGCTATTTTCTCTTTCACCACTCCCTTGCATCCGCGCGAGAGCAGGAGAGCCACCCCAGCTTTTTTATCCCGTGCGCATGAAAAATACTGCTGTGGGAACGCTTGCGAGCGCATGCGGCAACAATCACCTGCGAGCAAATGCGTCTCATGGAGTAGGCACACATCCGCCCCAGTACTCTCCAAAAAGGAGAGCACCGCCTTTCTCTTGACGGGGTTGTTAAGACCCTTGACATTGACTGTAAGAACTTTCACCGCCCCCTTATTCATAGTGGTGTCCTGTGTGTCCCCTCCTGGATGCCCGCTTATCTCTGACCCCCCATTCTGCCCTGCTAGCTCCTCCCGCTGCCCAGAACCCAGTCCTTATAGTGAAGGACCCCTGTCCTAAACATGGCCTTTCCCCTTTATAAACTTCAACCTGTATTCCCCTGGTTACCGGCACCCCTCCCCTGCCCCCCCATTCCCTCTGAACAACATTAAACATTTCAAACGATACCGTGTGGCAATGTCCGAGAACTGCAGAAGTCTCCCGCAATTCCCTGGTGTGAAGGTGTAGTAGGGGATTTCTTGTGGCCAATGGCTTCCTCCCCGCCCGGCAGCCCCGGCCGTTGTCGAAGCAGTAATCAGACCCAGCTAAGATCTCCAATCCTCACTCAGTTCGTTGTGCCAGCATTCAATGTCTCCAGCACACTCTGCCTTTCTTGCTCCATGGTCTCCGGGTCAGGCTTATTTGGGGACTCCTTTCTCTGGTTGTGGCGGCATACCCTCTGCCACCCGTCTCTCGGTTCCCTTTCTGCGCTAGTCCCAGTTTCAGGCTCCTGCGGCGTCTCGATACCAAGGAGTTGGCAAGCCTCTGCAAGGGAGCGAATTTGACGCAGTTTATCGTTCCATTTAAAGAGGATGCGAAAAGGGTGGCCCCAAGAGTAGTTAATGCCTTTGCTGCGGAGGTGCATCGTAACGGGTTTAAAGGCCCTGCGTTTTTGCAGCGTGATCGCCGCCAGGTCCTGGAACAAGGCCACTTCATGACCCCCATAGTGGATCGGCTGCGCCTCCCTGGCCTTTTGCATAATCTTCTCCTTCAGCGCATAGTCCGGCAAGAAGGCCAGTATGTCCGGGGGTGGAGCCGGAGCCCTGCGCGGCAAGCCTACCCTGTGTGCTCTGTCTATTTTCATAGGGACATCGGTGTCTGCCTGGAGGATATGGCGAAAGAGCCCCTGCAAGTATAATGTCATGTCTGGCCCCTCTTCTTTCCATGGGACCCCCTTCACCCAAATGTTGTTCCTCCGGGAGCGGTTTTCCAAGTCCTCGGAGTGAGCTTGGAGGTCCAATTGCTGTTCCTGTAATCTCAGCACCTCCTGTTTCAAGTGCTCCATTTCCTCCTCCCTAGCATCATCCCTATTTTCTATGGAGGCCACTCGTTCCCCGATGGCATCCATATCCCTCCGCACCTCCTTGATCTCAGTGGAGACCTCCTGCCTCAGAGTCTGAATGTCCTCCCTCAATGTCGAGAACAGCTGGGTGAGGAAGGCCCCGGTCACCGGTTCCTCCGTGGCGTCCAGCTCTATTTCCCCAGACGTGGGTGAAGGTGCGCGACTAGCTCCACCAGCCCCTCCTGCAGCCTTTGAAAACATGTCTTTAACCGTCCTATCCTTCTTGCCTCTCCCCGATGCCATGACTATAAGAGGCTGGCCCGCTGCGTTCAGGCCTCCCTCCCTCTTGCCTGCCGTGTCGCGATGTGAGCTCCCTCTCGCCTCCGGACGTCTCCCAATGATGCTCCCCCTGTCTCCGATATCTCGTCGTCGTCCGTGGATACCGGAGACAGTCGACGCTCAGTACCCTAGTCCAGAAGCTCTATCTCCTTTTGGCTCCTCATCCGCCCCCCGTCTCCGGGCCTCGCTCCCCAGCCCTCCAGCTGCTGCCTCTCAGGCTATGCACTCTCCGTTCTTCTCTCAGGCCCCTTGACCGTCCTCGTGGCTCCTAGCCTGCGGGGACACCCGCTCTTCTTTCAGACCTCAGGGCCCCTTAAGCTTACTCGCCGCCACCAGGTCCTCCCACTGTCCTCAAGGCACTCTCCCTCTCCTCCCTGTGCCGCCGGTCCTTGCGCCGCTCTGCGCGAGAGTATCCACGCTCTGCTCGGCCTGCCCAGGCCCCTCCGGCCCAGCTCCTCACCTCTTGGGCCTCAATGGTTGGGCTCCGCACTTCCCTATTGCCTGCGGCCATTTGTTCCTCCTCGGGGGGGGCCGGGGGCCAGGCCTCGGAGCTCCACGACCTTCACCCGTGGCCCCCCGGCCCCGCTTGCCTAAGGGGTAGGCCGCTAATTACACCCAAGTCAAGTTCCCCTTCTCCTCCACAAAAGGGCCCTTCCACCGGCCCCCCGCCGGATCGCCGCTTTCCTGCGCGGCCGCTGCTCCTTGTCCCGGGACCCCACCTGGTGCTCCGCCCGTTCCCGGGCGCTCCAGCCGCTCTGCCTGAGTGGGGGGGGCCTCTCCGCTCCCCCTCGTGGTCTGCCGCGTCAGAGCTCTCCGAGCCCTATGCCGGCACTTGCTCAGCTCCGACCTCGGACGCCTCCCGACTCAGGATGGCGCCCGCACTGCCAGCCATGCCTCGCCTCTGTTCTCCCGAGGCCGCCCCAACAGTAGCCTTCACCGGAGGGAGTCCCCCCGCCGGGCTTCCACTTGCACCCAGGTCCCGACCGGGACCGGTGCCACTCCTGTCCTGGGCTTGTTGAGCCCCCGCCTCCGTGCTCCAGCGCCCGTAGTCCGCTTGCACCACGGCTGGCTTCCACTCCGCTTACTCCAGTTCCGAGCTGGCCGCCATCTTGCCTCGCGGCACTCCGGAGCCCTCTCTCAGCTTTACGGGCCGCCCCCGACTCCGTCGGTGACTTCTGTTCGCTCTCCCGGGGTCACGCGCCTTACCCCCTCAATTTCGGAGGGTCTGCAATGCGCTCTACCGCCGGGGAGCCGTGCAACGGTCGGGCGAGGACGGGGAGACGGACGGGACACGTCTCACCCACTCGCCATCTTGGCCACGCCCCTTGATTGTAGGTTTAAAGAATTCCATGCCTAACCCTAATAAATTGGTGAAATTACATGCAAGAGTTGAGATCTACATATGCATACCGGATCACAGTTCCAAAATCTTTGAAAAATCAGAACGGGAGGCTGCTCATTGGCGGTTGTTATTGCAAAAATGTGGTGCTATGTTTCTTTGGCATTGCATTTAGAAAAAAATGTAGGTTCTTCAGAAAACAGCTCCAAATTTTTTATTAACATCTAAGCACCTTCCACTCTTCTGAGGATGGGCGGATTTGTTCTCCTTCTTACCACCTATCTGACCCTTGTTGGTGGTCATTCTAGCGCAAGGACACTTTGTTCCCGAAGTAGCTGGGTGTTAGCACTATACAAATCTTCACTATAATTCAATTCATTTTATATAATAACTGAATAACTATCAGGATTACAATAGCTTGTTTAACAATAAGCTACCTTCAAAAGTGGGAAATAAATATTTGTCCTAGGCTTGCGTTGATGGTGAAATGTTGACAACTGTAACATGAAAACATTATTCAATGAGAAAAAACAAAGGTTAAACATTTGTTATAGGTAGGAAAACTTTATTTATTCTTTCTATCCAAATCAAACTTAGAATACACAAACATTAGAAATTCTTAAGTTATAGTTATACCTTAAATGTAATGGTAGAGGAGGTTATGAAAATCAGTGTGGGCAGGGATAAGGGTGTGGCCGGACACTACATCATATCCCAGAAAAGTTTGCTCCTTTGCATCATGGTACATGCAGTCCATGATTTGCGCTCCCTCAGTATAGGAGCATTCTATGATTTGCGCTCCCCTCAATGTTGATTGTAGTGTGACACTGGGTAGTTGCGTACAGTGGAATAGTTTAGAGTGGATTGGCATATAGTGTAGTGGTGTACAGTGAAGTGGCGTACAGTGGAGTGTGTTAGAGTGGAGTACAGTGGTATAGCGTAGAGAAGAGTGACATACAGTTCAAGTAGACTAGAGTGTAGTGGCGTACAGTGGAGTGTTGTACAGTGGACTGGTGTAGCGTGGAGTGACTTACAGTGTAGTGGCTTACATTGGAATAGCGTAGAGTGGAGGGGCGTATACTGGAGTGGCATACAGTAGGATAGTGTACACTGGAGTGGCATGACAGGGAGAGGCGTCTAGTGTAATGGTGTACACTGGAGTTGGGTACAATGGAGTAGCACAGAGTAGAGTGGCATAGAGTGGAGTATGGTATAGTGGAGTGGAGTACAGTGAAATAACATAGACTGGAGTAGCATAGAGTGGAGTGGTGTACAGTGTAGTGGCATAGAGTAGAGTATTGTAGAGTCGAATACCGTTGAGTGGAGCATGGTAGAGTTTTGTGGGCTAGACTGTAGTGACGTACAGTGTAATAGCATACATCTGAAAGAGACACGTTAGTGACAGATTCCTTACCTTAGAATATCCCCAGGCGTCAGGCTGGATCCGGAAAGTTTTTGCGTAGCAGTACCCTTGCGCGTCGGTAGGCGGTGTCGTGCGGCTCCGCGTCCGTCGTCGGCGTCGTGATCGCCGGGATGACGTCGCGGGCAGTACTTAGACGCCGCCCCTGCGCGCTGACGTCAGTTCTTCTTTTTCCGCGCCAGCAAGCGCAGATCCGGGAAGAGCAGTGCCCTGGTCATTTTTTGACCATACTTTTTGGTGAATTTTTTCATTGTTTTTCCATCTTTCAAGGTGTCGTAGGGATGCCCGGCTTCAAGCGATGCGGCGCCTGTGCGCGGATGATGTCCGTCACCGACCCGCATTGGGAGTGTCTCTTCTGCCTCGGCCGAGGCCACGACACGGAGTCTTGTACCGACTGCCAGGCCCTCCACCCGAAAGCTTTGCGAGAGGCGGTCTCGAAAGCTCCTCGAGGCCCGGCATTCGGCTCCGCGAAGCCCCGGTCGCGTGAGAGGTCCAGGGGTCGATCGCGGAGTCCACACCGGTCGTCGGCGTCGAAGTCTTCTTCGTCCGGTAAGTCGAAGCACAAAAAGTCCAAAAGCATCATCGCTCTAGGACTTCGCCTCGCCGGTCTCGCGACTCGGCTGAGGCCCCTCCCGGCACCGTCCCCGCCCCCGCGGCCCCGGACATGCCTGTGGAGTCGCCCCCGCCTTACCCGCCCTTCCCGGGTTCGGGGCGGATCCGGCAAAGTACAGGAATTCCTGTCGGCCATGGCCCGCCTCTTCGGGCCTTCGGGCCCCGCGGGCCCTGATGGGGTTGCTCCGGCGTCGCCGGCAGCTCCGGCCCAGGCGTCGCCCGTGCCTCCAGCCTCGATCCCGGCTCCGGCTTCGGCCCCGGCCTCGATCCCGGCTCCACAACCCCCATCGGCGCCGGTCGACCTAACGACACCTCCGCCGGCGCCGATGTCTCCGGTGCCGTTCTCGGCGCCGCCCTGGGCTCCGGGCGGCGTCGTCCCCCTGTTCCTTCCGGCTCCGGACATGGATCCGGACCGACGTCGTTCGACGCCGGCTCCGGCGCCGATGGGACCTTGGGTCCCAACTGTCCCTCCTCCTCCTTATTTTGAACCAGAGGAGGACCAGTTGGACTGGGAGGGGTCTGATGACCCTCTGACACGACACTGTCAGTACGATCAGGACTGGACAGAGAGTCTAGGGAGGCCAGTGGTCTGGATACTTCCCCTGACACTGGCATGCTGTCTCTTCCCGTGGCTACGGAGGAGGGAGCCAATTTTGGTACGGTGTTGCGTAGGGCAGCTGGGGCCTTACGTCTCCAACTTCCTACTTTGACGGTCAAGCCTAACATCTTGACAGAGGTGCTTCAGCCGGCAGCCTCCTCTGCGGAGACTGTGCTGCCGTTTAACGACGCCCTCACTGACGTTCTTTTGGGCGCCTGGTCCAAGCCCAACACAGGGGCTCCTGTGGATCGGAACGTGTCACGACGCCATCGCCCAGCTCCGGGCGACCCCTGTTTCTCTCTGTCCACCCCACTCCTGAGAGCTTGGTTGTCCAAGCCTCCGCTTCCCAAACCGCCTTCCCTACCGCTCCTCCGGATAGGGAATCCAAACGCCTGGATCAGTTTGGGAAGAAGGGTTTTTCTTCCTCCAGTGCTGGCTTGCGGTCCGTTAACACCGCTTGTCTTTTGGGCCGATATACCCACTCCCTGTGGGATTCGGTGGCGGATGTTTTGCCCCAGTGTCCTGAGGAGGTCCAGACACTGCTTTCCCGCGCCATTGCGGAAGGAAGGGATGCGGCTAAATACACCATACGTTGTGGCCTTGACACCGCCGACTCGCTGGGCAGGTCGATTGCAACGACGGTGGCACTCAAACGCCACGCCTGGCTGAGAACCACTGGTTTTTCAGGGGATGTCCAGAATACTCTCATGGACATGCCCTTTGATGGAGTCGGTCTTTTTGGGTCCAAAGCAGACCATGCGTTGGAGCGCTTTAAGGACTCACGGGCTACTGCCAAGTCCCTGGGCCTTTCTGCTACACGCCCTCCGCTGACTTCTGCTTTTCGCCCCTATCGTGGCCACGGTAGGGGCGCCCCTTCACGTCAGCAGCCCAGCCACCGGCCCGCGCAGCAGGCGTCTTCGCGTGGCCGAGGACGTGGATTCCGCCATGGCGGATCGGGCAACCAGCGTGCGGGTCAGGCCACCACCTCCAACCCGTCCGCGGCCTCCAAACCCTCCTAGTCCCTCCTTTCAGGTGCACAGCACGCCAGTAGGGGCAGGGTCCGCCATCACCTTCCCCACTGGCGTACCATCACCTCGGACAGGTGGGTCTTGGACATTGTCCGAAGGGGCTACTCCCTCCCCTTCGAGACCACCCCCAGCCATGCCACCTCAATCCCACCGCATGTCAGGGGATCACTTGGTGCTTCTACAGAAGGAAGTCGCGGCCCTCTTGACCAAGAGGGCCATCGGCGTGTTCCGACCCCAGAAGTAGGGCGTGGTTGCTACTCCCACTACTTTCTGGTGCCCAAAAAGGACAAGGAGGACATGCGTCCTATCTTGGACCTCCGGAACGTCAATCGCTTCCTCCGGAAGGAGAAGTTCAAGATGCTCACCCTGGCTCAGGTCTTGACTGCCCTCGACCCTGGAGACTGGTTGGTAGCGTTGGACTTGCAGGACGCATATTTCCACATCCCCGTCCTGCCGGCCCACCGGCGTTACCTTCGGTTCACGGTAGGCCCCGAGCATTTTCAGTTCACCGTGCTCCCCTTTGGCCTTACCAGTGCCCCTCGGGTGTTCACGAAAGTGATGGCGGTGGTCGCAGCTCATCTGCGCCGGGCAGGGGTTTCAGTCTTCCCCTACCTCGACGACTGGCTGCTGAAGGCGGGCTCGTCCCAGGCAGTCGTCTCCCACCTCCAGACTACGGCCGAACTCCTGCACTCGCTGGGGTTCTCCATCAATGTGCCGAAGTCGCATCTGATTCCTTCTCCACAGCTCCTTTTCATCGGAGCGGTTCTGGACACGACGCAGTTTCGGGCCTATCCTCCCGAACGGCGAGTCCGGGATATTCAGGCTATGATTCCGATCTTTCAGCCTTTATCCTGGGTTTCGGTACGGATGACCCTGAGGCTGCTGGGCCTCATGGCCTCCTGCATCCTGCTGGTCAATCATGCCAGATGGCATATGCGGGCTCTGCAGTGGGACCTGAAGTTCCAGTGGGCGCAGCACCAGGGCAACCTGTCCGATCACGTCCAGATCTCGGAGGGGACTGCAAGACAGTTGCAGTGGTGGCTCTCGAACCGGCAATGGGTCATGGGCAGATCCCTCTCCCTTCCCCAGCCAGAGCACACAGTTGTGACGGACGCGTCCCTTCTGGGATGGGGCGGTCACATGGGAGAGGCGGAGATCAGAGGCCTCTGGTCTCCGGGCGGAGTCCCGGCTCCATATCAACCTTCTGGAGCTCCGGGCGATCCGACTTGCACTCAAGGCATTCCTTCCCTCTGTCAAAGGGAAGGTAGTGCAGGTGTTCACAGACAACACCACCGCCATGTGGTACTGCAACAAACAGGGCGGGGTGGGGTCTTGGACCCTTTGTCAGGAGGCTCTGCGCCTCTGGACATGGCTGGAACATCAGGGCATGTTCCTGATGGTTCAACACCTGGCAGGTTCCCTGAACGCCAGGGCGGACGAACTCAGCCGCAGGTGCATGATGGATCACGAATGGCGTCTTCACTCGGAAGTGGCGCAAGGACTTTCTACAATGGGGAGAGCCTTGGTTAGATCTATTCGCCACCGAAGAGAACGCGCAATGTCATCAGTTCTGCGCGTTGGAATTTCCAAGGCGGCACTCGCTCGGAGACGCTTTTCGTCACGAGTGGAGTTGCGGTCTGTTGTACGCCTTTCCGCCTATACCACTTCTACCCAGAGTGTTGAAGAAGATTCGGCACGACCGGGCCCAAGTCATTCTTGTGGCTCCGGACTGGGCTCGAAGAGTTTGGTATCCCGAGCTACTCAATATGAGCGTAGATCCCCCGATCCGTCTGCCTCTTCGGGAGGATCTTCTGTCGCAGCAGCAGGGGACGGTCCTTCACCCGAACCTGTCCAGTCTACACCTGCTTGCGTGGAGATTGAGCGGCGGCAGTTGATTCCTTTCGACTTGCCTCCCGAAGTTTGTGATGTGATTCTGGCAGCCAGGCATCCCTCCACTAAGGTGGTATACGCCTGCAGGTGGAACAAATTTGTGGCATGGTGCACAGCAAAGGCTGTGAATCCCCTTTCTGCCCCTCTTTCTGAGGTCCTTCTGTTCCTTCTCTCTCTGGCCCAACAGGGTTCTGCCCTGGGTACCATCAAGGGTTATCTTTGTGCTATCTCGGCCTTCCTCAGGCTCCCTGATCAGCCCTCCCTTTTCAAGTCCCCTGTTGTTAACAGGTTCTTAAAAGGCATTACTCACCTCTTTCCTCCTGTTCCGTTTGTGATGCCTCAGTGGGACTTGAACTTGGTTCTTACCTTTTAATGTGCGCTCCCTTTGAGCCTCTACATAACTGTCCTCTTCGTCTTCTGACTCTGAAGACAGCCTTTCTGGTGGCCATCACCTCCGCTCGGCGGGTGAGTGAGCTCAGGCTCTATCTTGCAAACCTCCCTTTCTGTCTGTTCATCCAGACAAGGTTGTTCTTCGGACGCGTCCGTCCTTCTTGCCAAAGGTGGTTACTGCTTTCCATATTGGGCAGACCATCACTTTGCCCACCTTCTTTCCGCCTCCGCATCCTTCCAGAGAGGAAGAGAGGCTCCACCGTCTGGACCCAAAACGTGCGCTCTCCTTCTATATTGACCGCACAAAACACTTCCGGGTGGATGACCAGCTCTTTGTTGGCTACGTGGGCGCCAAAAGGTCGGGCGGTGCACAAGAGGACCATCTCCCGCTGGGTTACCTTGTGCATCAAGACCTGCTATTCTTTGGCGAAGAAGGAGCCTCCTGTTGGGCTGCGTGCCCATTCCACAAGGGCAACGGCTGCTACCACGGCCTTGGTCCGCGGTGTTCCGCTGCCGGTTATTTGTCAGGCAGCTACGTGGGCCTCGCTGCACACGTTTACAAAGCATTACTGCCTTGACAGTCAGGTCCGGAGGGACGGCTTCTTTGGCCGTTCTGTCCTCCAGGACTTCCTTGTCTGATCTTTGTTCGCAGACCCACCACCGGGGTTGGTATTGCTGGGGTATCTATTCTAAGGTAAGGAATCTGTCACTAACGTGTCTCTTTCAGATGCACAAGTTACTAACTTGTGTAACGATATATCTGTAAGAGACAGTAGTTAGTGACAGATTCCTACCGCCCACCCATCCTCCCCGTTCTGCGAACTGATTTCTAGGGTTAAGGACATCCCTTTCAGGGCCCTAGTATTTTTCAGACACCTATGTCAGCTTCTTGCATGGCTCTGCGTTCCTGGCGCGGAAAGTCGTGTACAGAACTGACGTCAGCGCGCAGGGGCGGCGTCTAAGTACTGCCCGCGACGTCATCCCGGCGATCACGACGCCCGACGACGGACGCGGAGCCGCACGACGCCGCCTACCGACGCGCAAAGGGTACTGCTACGCAAAAACTTTCCGGATCCAGCCTGACGCCTGGGGATATTCTAAGGTAAGGAATCTGTCACTAACTACTGTCTCTTACAGATATATTGTTACACAAGTTAGTAACTTGTGCATTAGGATAGCGTACACTGGAGTGTCATGACACGCAGAGGTGTCTAGTGTAATAGTGTACACTGGAGTTGGGTACTATGGAGTAGCACAGAGTAGAGTGTCATAGAGTGGAGTGAGGTATATTGTAGTGGAGTACAGTGAAATAACATAGACTGGAGTGGCGTAGAGTGGAGTGGTGTACAGTGTAGTGGCATAGAGTAGAGTATTGTAGAGCCGAATACCGTTGAGTGGAGCAGTGTAGAGTGTAGTGGGCTAGACTGTAGTGGTGTACAGTGTAATAGCGTACTGTGGAGTGGTATAAAGTGGAGTGTTGTAGACTGAAGTGGAGTAGAATGGAGTAGCGTAGAGTGTATTGGTATAGAGTGAAATACCATAGAGTGAAGTTGTGTACAATAGAGTAGTGTACAGTAGAGTGGCGTAGTGTGGAGTGAGGTACAGTGTAGTGACTTACAGTGGAATAACATAGACTGGCGTGGTGTAGAGTGGAATGGCGTACAGTGTAGTGGTGTAGAGTGTAGTTTAGTAGAGTGGAGTGCTGTAGAGTGTAGTGGTGTACTGTGCAGTGTTTTAGAGTGGAGTGGCATACAGTGAAATAGCAGAGAGTAGAGTGGCGTACAGTAGAGTGGCATAGAATGGAGTGGTGAACAATGCAGTTGTGTGCAGTGGAGTGGAGTGGCGTACATTGGAAAAGCGTAGACTGGAGTGGCGTACAGTAGAATAGCGTACACTGGAGTGGCATAAATTGGAGAGGCGTAGAGTGATATAGCGTACAGTGGAGTAGGGTACAATGGAGTAGCATCGAGTAGAGTGGGGTGAGGTACAGTGTAGTGGCGTGCAGTGGGATAGCATAGACTGGAGTGGCGCAGAGTGGAGGGGAGTGGTATGCAGTATAGTGGCGTAGAGTGGAGTGTTGAAGAGTAGAATACTGTTGAGTGGAGTGTTGGAGAGTGGATAGGGGTAGAGTGTAGCAGGGTAGACTGTAGTGGCATACAGTGTAATAGCATACTATGGAGTGGCCTAGAGAGGAGTGTTGTAGACTGGAGTGGCATAGAGTGGACTAGCATAGAGCGTAGTGGCATACAGTAGAGTGGCATTCAGGGGAGTAGCATACAGTCGAGTGGTGTAAAGTGGAATAACATTAATTGTTACTAGCTTACAGTGTAGTGACATAGAGTGGACTGGCATATAGTGGAATAGTGTAGAGTGGAGTGTCGTACAGTGGGATAGCACAGAGTGCAGTAGAGTGGATTGGCGTAGAGTGGACTGGCGTAGAGTGTAGTGCCTGCCGTAGAATGAAGTGATGTACACTGTAATAGCAAACAGTGGATTGTCGTGGAGTGGCGTATAGTGGAGTGGCATACAGTGGAGTGGCATAGAGTGCTGTGCAGTATAAAGGAATAGCTTACAGTGCAATGGTGTACACTGAAGTGGCATACATTGGAGTGGCATAGCGTAGAGCGTAGTGTTGCAGAGTGGAGTTGCATACAGTGGAATAGCCTAGAATGGAAGGGTGTACAGTATATTGGTGCACTCTGGAGTATCATAAAATGGAGTGGCGTAGAGTGTAATAGCGTACAATGTAATGGTGTAGAGTGGAGTGGCGTAAAGTGGAGTGGCGTTGAGTGAAATGACGTAGAGTGGAATGGAATGGATTGGCATATAGTGGATTAGGATAGAGTGGAGTGGCGTATAGCAGTGGCGTAGCAAGGGGGAGTGGGGGGGGCTGTCCGCTTTTACTGGCGGCCGTTGCGGACGGAAAATTCAGTGAACGTCACCGCCACCCCCCAACCCCCTCTTTTACCACCGGCCGTCGCAGGGCGGCAAATTCAGGGAACATCACCGCCAACCACCCCGCTCTTACCTGCAGCCGCCACGGGCGGCAAAAGGTCTAGCTACGCCACTGGTGTATAGTGGAGTGAAATAGAGTGGAGTAGCGTGTAGTGGAGTGGCATACAGTGGAGTGGCATTCAGTGGAGTGTGGTAATTGAAACAGATATAGTGTGAAAGTGTATTAATGGATACAGATATAATGTGGTAGGAAAATAGATTATTTGGTGTAAATTGTAATTTTTGGTAGTATGTCTGAATAGTGTGAGTAGTGTTAAACTTATAATTTTGAAAATATTTAGTTATATTTTATGCCACGGTATACCATGGAAAATTTGCGGTATACGCATGATAAGGCAGTATGCGATTAGCTAATGGCTGTGTTTCCCAAACGTAAAAGGCAAGCATGTCTTTTTCAGCACAGTTTGTCTGCCTTCAGCATTTCCCTGCGTTCTGGGTTAAGGTCTTAGAGATCTAGGTATGTAGTAGGTTTTATTGTTGTTCCCAACCTAATACCACTTTATTAAAGTGTTAGTAGGGAGAGGAATGTATTTATAATTTTCTATATATTCTTACAGCAGTTTAGGGAGACATGCGCATTTTAAATAAAAAAATGTAGGTAGCGCAGTAATTTGTAGGTATTACTGTGATAATCTGTAGACTTTTTCGTGAAAATTTTAATATGTTAAAAATGGAAAGTACACTGCAGTACACTGTATTTGTAAAATATCGGGGACTAAAGTGTACTTTTAATTTTTTAACATTTTTTTTTAAATATATGTTTGGTACCGTTGTTCTCCCAAGGCAGTACTGCGGTACTCCTTAGATTTTCTTTTTAAATATATAGAAACTTCTAAATATTTTCTGTACCTATAACCACTTTAATAAAGTGGTGATAGGTAGGGGAAAATATCAAACCTAATACTTACCTACATTTAAGGGCAAAATGCATAACACAGGCAAAGTGTATTTAAAAACAACATGGTTGCCTTTAACTTTTGGAAAGGCAGTCATGAGCCAATCACATAATCACTTGTCATCGCTGTGTACTGTGGTACTTCCGCAAAATACAGTGAAATTTCATAAAAATACAGCGCAACAGATATCACTAAGTTAAAATGCCTTATAAGTTAAAAAATACTTGCCCTACTTACCTGTTGCGCCCAAATTGATTAGATATTCACCATCTTGGCAAATTTTATGTAAATCTGTTCTGCTATTTTCGAGCTACATCCAATACAAAAGTCTAAGGAAAATGCATTGGTGGAAAAATGCATTTTGGGACTCCTCTTTTATCTTTGCATCCCCTTGACCAATAACCATATACATATATACATATACACACATCAGCATACCGAACAACTATTCTTTGGTGCTGATATACTTTCATTTGAGTTTGCAATAGTTCATAATCCATATGATTTTTTTCCTTGTAAAGTAAACCGTGCAATACACTTAATAAACCTATGGACGACTCTTTAGAAACAAACGAGTGCAGTAGAGTTTGTAATCCCTATGGAAGGCTCTTTGTGAAACAAACAATTGCGAGTTGATTTTTACAAGTTACTTTTGTGGTCCCCCATCTATCTTTTTTAACTTCACAGATGATCAGGTAATAGCATTCCAACAAGAAGTCCTGGTTGCAGCAACTATGTATTATGATTGCCTAGCAAGAATGCAATGGGCCACGAGGAACTTAGACTCTGTGCTTCAAGATGGCCGTTACTTTCAGAAAGTCTTATTGAAAGGCCTACAGGCTCATGAGGCATATTGGGCCAGATGTACGGCCGTTTTTAGCGGTCACAAACGACGAATCAGGCCGTTTGCAACTGCTAATACTGCTTGTGCAATGTACCAGCCCTATTTTGCGAGCCGTTAACCTGGCGTGCCAAGGCCGTCCCTTCCTAATAGCAAGTCGCAAGGACATGTACGATTGTTTTGTGACCGGAATACGGTTGCAAAACAAACGCAGTTTATCGTTTACTTCAAGTAGGTAGTAAGCCAGTCGCCAATGGGAAGGGGTCCGCAGGAGACCCCTTCCCTTTTGTGACTGGCAGTAAAAACTTTTTTAAGAGCAGACAGTGGTCCTACGGATAATTGCCTACTCTTAAAAATGGAACAGAAACATTTCATTTTTCTTTTTGAAATGCATCCTGTTTTCCTTTAAGGAAAATGGACTGCATTAAAAAAAAAGTTATTTTATTTAAAAGCAAATACAGACGTGGCGGTCTGCTGTCCCCAGCAGACCACCATACCTGTGTTATTGCCCATTTCCAATGTGTTGCAAATTGCGACCTGCCTCATGAATATTGACGAGGCAGCTCATTTGCTACCCCATTGGGAATCGTTACTGTGTCTGAGACACATTAGTACATTGAAAATCACAATTTGCGAGTCGCAAAATGTAACAGTCAGACATCTGGCCCATAATCCTTCTTGTCTCTAGTCGATATTTTATTAAATGTGTCCTTCTAAAACTTCAGGCTTCTAATCAGGCAGCGCCCAGATTCTGCATACCCTTCCATCCTCCTCTGATCCTGAAGACATGAACGCTGATGAGCCTCGCGGTAGTGCAGTATGCAAAACCAGCACATAATGGTAAGTGCATCCTATGCTGCATCCTGACAAGTTTTTAGTGATCAGTCCTGCTGTGCTGCTTCCTTGGGCACAGTTTAAATGTAAAATAAAGAACCACGTTCTAGGTGCAGTAAACTAATTCCCCTAGCAATTGTTTCAGATGTGCTGCATGGTTGTAAACACATATGCAATATCAAATAACTTCCTCACTCTAGTGGCAGTAGATTAACAGTGCTTGGGAAGTATCTAGATGCATGAGTCGCTGTGCTGCATTCTCACACACTCAGCAGTAGAAAATCGCTTAATGCGGCAGTTGATTGTGCTTCTTGTAAATACTTCCCTGCTTCTGCTCAGGCTAGACCTCGGGTTAAGACCGGTCAATACCAAGGTAGGGTTGCGCCCCCTACTCTATTGGAGAAGAGTCTGGTTCACCCCAGAGCCCAGTTCATATCGCAAAGGCCTGGAGGAAATCCTTTCCATACCTGGTTCAACTGTCATCCCATGGATTAGGTGTATCAAAGCCGCCTTTCAGGAAATAGGGCTTGAGAGTCTGTAGAGTTCACCCAGTGCAGCAATGGCACTTTGTAAGAACCCAGTTAAATCTAAGTACTGGTAATTCAAGGACTCTGTACTGCATTCCCAGCCAAGTGGAGGTTCCCTGATAGAAGCTTTTCTGGCTGTTAAAGACTCCTACAGGAAGGAGAGCTTCCTGGATGCAATCCAACCGCCACTAGCCAGGCGATTGAACATGCATTTTCGGTATGGCACTCTGCCACTTGGCCATTTTTCAGCTAAATGGGATAATCGTAAGAATGAACATGAATCCCAATGTCTTTTGTGTGGGACCCCTATGGAAAACTTTGAGCACATCCAATTCTTCTGCCCTTTCTACCATAATTGCAGGAAACAATGGATTGTTCCGCTGTGTCGGAAGCTGGGAATTAAAGAGCATTTGGTGGCTGCTAGGATACTGGGATACGACGAAAGTCACCCAATTGGATTTGGAGTAAGCAGATTCTTGTTGGGCATGTGGAAAATTAGACAGAATAAGAGGGCAGACCCAGTGGCAAGTGGATCTGGAGTCACTTTACAAAGTTTATGCCCTTCCGCCCCATCGAATGACATTAGTGTTGTATGAATTGACATTGTGTGTTTTCTGATGCGGTACTGTATTATTTTATCCAAGGGTTGGATTACCTAGGGAAGTTGATCAGACACAAGACACTTTATGATATGAAACCTGATGAACATGATTAATCCCCGTTCTTCTATTACTTGCCGTTGACTAAAATAGAAGAGGCGATTGTATTGTATGACATAGGAGACAGACTCTTCCAGATGTTTTTATTTACTTTTAAATATTTCGCTTTTGTGATAATTGTTTTGTACCTTTTCATGTTTATTTATGGTTCTATGGCTTTGAGCCAAAATAAAACTTTTTTGACTGACTGACACACGTTTACGCAATCTTAAAGAACTTCCCCACTCTAGTGGCAATAGATTAACTACTTAGGAGGTTTCTAGAGCTAAGTCTGGATGTGCTGCATTCTTGCACATATATGTGCAATTGAAAGTAACTGCCTCACACTAGTGGTAATAGATTAACTAGATGTAGGTTCAAAACAACTGGCTGAATTTAGTGGCAATAGACTAACCCTCCTTGGGAAATTTCTAGATGTAAGTCTGGATTTGCTGTATTCTCGTGCACACTGGTGAAATCTAAAATAAATTCTACTCTAGTGGCAACAGATTTACTCTCCTTGGAAACGAGCAACTGCTACAAGAAAAATCTCGAGTTCCCTAAACTAAGGAAGAAAATAAACTTTACAAACAAAGCATCTACTACAGAATACTATATAGTTTATTTTTTAAATCAAGGACTATATGAATTGCAACTTTCCACAAGGCATAGAGAAGACATCATATTTAAGCCTTAAGACTTAGCATTTTGTTTTTAAATTTCCTTTTAAATACTTGCCTTGCTTATTCTCTAGTGTCTAGCTGCAGTCCAGAATGGTAGTTATTTGGAAATAATAAAATAATAAGCTTACATTGTCACACATCATGCTTTTACAAAACTACCTGTCACTGCATTATAGTTGGAAAACATCCAGTCGGCACACTCCCCACCCATCACCACATATATGCCAAATCTTAACTCAGACTGTATCAACCATGTGCTCCACATGGGACTGCAGGAACCCAAGAGTGATAACAAAACTTTTGGGTATGCCTTGCTGTTAATGTTAGCATAGTCTAGATTAACACCTATGGCGGCCAACATCACTAGATGCTTTCCACTCTCAGGAAGGGGAGATCCTTTTCGTAGGTGGTGGAGGGGGAAGGAGAAACTAGACATCATGAAAAATCCCTGGGGAGAAAGTGGCACACCCAAGATGAAGTAGAGCCCAAGGTCACAATGAATGAATGAATTAAGAGAAACTTCCAAAGCACTCTGTTACCCAGGAATTCAATTTTCTGAGGCTGTTAAGAAAGAGGTAGCCCTAAGCTAAGAGGAGGTGAGTATTAACAACCATAAGAAAGGACTTGTGGCAGTGGACCTCATGTGAAATTTACTGGGAGTGAATTCAACACTTTTGGAAAGATCAAAGAGAAGGCTTTGCCTCTGAGGAACACTCTGTGAAATTAAGGGAATCATCAGATAGTGTCCCAAACTAGAGTGCAGGTTTCCGGATGGGACAGCCCCAAAAAAGAGATGTGCTGTAGCTGGGAGAAGTCTCACTAGCAGATTTATGGCTGAGGCAATGGGTCTTGAACATGCTGTTTGTAGATGGAGAATGAATGTGTGCCAAAACTCTGAAGTGTTTTTGGACACCTGGAATAAAACTTACAGCTGTATTCTTGATGTGCTGTAGTCTAGACCTATAGTAGTCCAGCTGGTAGAGGATAAGGGGCTCTGGACAATGGTTATGCTGAAGAGTGCAGTAAGGACAGGGATAATATAATCTTTCTGATTACTGAGAGGATGGAGAAGCAGGAAGAGGAGTGGTTGTCAATATGTTCTATAATGTAGCATTTGAGGTCAAAGATAATGCCTAAATTATGGACAGGTTAGGGTGGAGTGCCCAATTCCAGTTGGAGGACCCTAGCGAGGAGTTGCTGAAGATGAGCCCTTCAGTTTTGTTGGTGTTTAGTTATAAGGAAATGGTCCTTATCCAGGGTACAATTGCACAGAGGTAGAATTTAAATTGTTCTTGGAATGAAGAATTTGTGCCATCAAGTTGAAAGATCCTTTTGGTATCACCCTCATGGGTATAAAATTTGAAGGAAAAAAGTGTCAAATTAAATTGACTAATGGAGCAATGCAGATATTGAAAAGAATAGGGCTCACGAGGACCCTTAGGAAACTCCACACTGAAGTCTCCTGAAGGAACAGCGAAACAGGGACAGGAAGACTGACTGTCTGTGGTTGCTTAAAAAAAAGAGTCATTTCTGGGTGATCCTGTATCTCCAATATGGGAGAGGCGATCAAGTAGATTCTAGGGAGAAACCGTGTGAAAAGCTGCTGGGAAGTCCAAAAGGATAAATACAGCACCTGCCGTCACGCGGACGACATTTGTGGCTGTCCTTGTAATAAAGAGAAACAAAATCCAGATTGCTCGCAATCAACGGTCCCAGAGCTAAGGACCGAAACATAATAACATTTACATTTTCATACATGCACTGTTGAGCCTTATTTTACACTTGATGACAAGCCTGCGAGGCATCCACCTGGTTACTGCTATGAATGAGCATCTTGAGTGACATGGTTGTGTGAAGAGAGGGGGTGATTTACATCTGTGATCTGAAGAGTCAGCGGCTTGGGGGATTATAGGGAGGTTGAGCAATGACGATGACCGCAATTGGAGCACACATGATGAGAATCATTCGCTGCACACATCTCGTTACTGCAGAATGGACAAACTTGCCTTTTCTTTACTCGGATATCCTTGTCCTAAGTTGACCTTCGTCATAAATGCAGGACTTATCAAATCAATAGTAAGCAGATTTTTAGGGTCCATTTTCCACAGTGACTGTTGCTGGAACACATTTGCAGTCCAGCATTGCAGTTGGAAAGCATTGTGAGAGAAGCATGCTGTGATGCAAGCATGATAAATTAACTGTGTGCCACCATGCTTGTTGTGTGATCCTAAGGCCCTCATTGTAAACATTTTGAGGCTTTTGCATCTAGGTGTCTGAACTACTCTACAGCACCATCGATATCAATACTCTGGCTTGTGTTTGGGCGACAGAACATTTTGGGACATGTTTTTTAGGGAGGAAATGTGTATTATGTACTCACCCATGCCTTTGCAATATCTTCTGACAGAAAAAGGCATGGGGAAGACTTCACGAAGGTTGATATGGCTGTTATCCAGGTTGCATTAGTTCAACTTTGACATACAACACATATCTGGAAGGGACATTGCTAGAGCAGACTTTTTGTTGAAGTTGCCTAGTACTAACCCAGTGTCTGCAGCAGCTTTAGTGCTGGTGGCGCCCTGTGCAACAATGTTTGTGGGCGCCCCCAATGACCACCTCTGCCACGAATTCCCTCACTACCACCCTTTAACAGTGCCCCTCAAGTCTCCATAACCACTCCCTCTCAGATGCGTTTAATTAGTTTTATAGCAATGTAGGGTGTCAGAGCACTTTACATAACACACACTACACAGAGACACTCAATCATAGGTGTGTAAATTAGTGTATAGGAAATGTTACATAAGACAGAGGACTACAAGGTATAGGAGTCACATGTCATTCATACTGATAGACAGTACAGTTTAATAGTGCTTGGTCTGGAGAAGCACAAACTCAGAATTTAAAACTTAACACCATGATTGGGGGTCCTCTTTAATAATCAGAATTGATTTCTATACAAATAAACAATTTTTCCAACATTAGGATAATGAAAGACTGGGGGAAAATCATAACGCTCTAATCTATTCAATGCAGTTTGCATGCAGCTCTTGGATGACAGTTAATAGCTCACTGTTCTATGTTAGGATTATAACGTATAAACTGCAAGTAACAAAAGGATCTCTCAGGCAAAAGCAATAACCCCCCCGACCGATTTACATTATATGCACTTTGCGATCTGAATGGTACACGTTCTTTGCAGCAGGCATATTAACCCTCTGTGCTACCTTACCATGAGTCAAAACATCCACTAGACAAACCTCAAATCTCTCTCTAGGATGAACATTAATCACTGGAGTTATCCTGACATTTATATTGTTGGCTGAAAATTTCTGTAGGCCAGGAATGCAGCAGCAGGTGTTTTTAACATCATAAAATACTTGCAAACACGACGCCCCACCCAAAGTCAGCGCCCGGTGTGGTGGCACCGTCCTAGAGCCGGCCCTGGTCAGAGCCTCCCAGAAGCTTGCCCATAACCCAGAAGTGTTTGACAGACGAATCTCCTGGAACCATTCTGAATACATGCCAATCCTAATCTCTTCTAAATTTGAATGAGGACTTAAAGTCGGGGTTAAAGTTTTTTCGAAATGTGCAATTTCTGGTGACCAAATATTTTTTTAAACTAATGATTTTTACAACGGATATATTCGTAGTTGGTGAATTATTAATGTTGCACGTGAAACAATATTATTTAGAGGTTTAGAAGAGTGTTTAGTAACTTAGTTTATCTATGCCACATTTTTGTAGAGACACAATTTTATTAAAATGGATGCTATTTTGCTGTTCTGTTCATCTTGCTCCTGCTCAATACCCCTCCCAATCAAAGTCCCCATGCATGTCTTCTCTCCTCACAGTTTTTGCAGAGCACAGGACACTGTGAGGCAATTGGTTATTTCCCTTAGTGATCATGTATTGTGAATGAAACTTTCTTCATGTTCCTAATGTAACTTTCTGAAGGACACTTCCACATGGAAGTTCCAATGCAGGATTGCTGGCACATTGATGTACGAGTCTTTGTTTGAAAATGTTTCATATTGTGTTGTACATCTCTGGAATGCACTGTTCCTGTGAAAGCTAATGGAGTATTTTCTCTACCTTAGAAATGGGTTAGTGTTATTGGGCCAGATGTACGTAGGTGAGGGTTTGCGACTACCAAATAGCGAATTTTTGTGATTCGCTATTTGGTAATCGCAAACACCTATGTATAAAAGTGTGCTTTACTCTTTCTGCGATTCCCAGTGGGTCACAAATAGACCTACCTCATTAATATTCATGAGGTAGGTCTTGGTTTATGACCCATTGGGAATCACAAAAATCACACGGGTCAGTAGATCATCATGTCTGTGATTGCTTTTCAATAAAGCAAAGTTGTGTTTTTTTAAATGCAGCCCATTTTCCTTAAAGGAAAACAGGATGTGTTTCAAAAAGAAAAATGAAAAGTTTTCTTTTCATTTTTTAAGAGTAGGCAGTGGTCCTTGCTCTTAAAAATGTTTTTTACAAACATTCACAAAGGGGAATGGCTCCCTTGGGGACCCCTTCCCATTTGTGAATGGATTACCACCTACTTGAAGTAGGTGGTAAAATGTGAATGTTTTGCGACCGCATTTCAGTAGCAAAACATTCAGACATACCACTGCGATTCGGTATTAGGAAGGGACGCCCTTAACACGCACCTTTCGAATACTGAATCACAAACCCAATTTGCGATTCGGTAATAGGTTACCGAATCGCAAATTGGGATTTGTACAATGAAAAATGCTTTTTTGCAGCCCAAAACGGCCCAATTCTGTGAATCTACCCGTATGCAACCTCAAAAAAGCTTTGCACATCTGGCCCATAGTTATTTGTGTGATGTTGAATTTGCAGTTTTTGCTTCTTACCTATGAGTAAAACACCTGTTTTGAGGGTAAGCCACAGACTTTTCATTTTTCTCACAGGACTCTGTCATTTAGAAAGAGACTTCCCTTTTACCCTAGCGATGCTGTCAGTGTTCCTTGTGAATCTGCCTTAGAAAGAGACTTTCCGTTCTAATAGATATGTTGTCTTTATTACTTTTTGTTGCTTATTGGGACTTAAAATAATCCTGATTTCTGACTATGTACTCTATATCTGAACCTTCATGGCATACATTTTCCATTTCTCTGTAATGCCTATTTTGAGATTTTACAATAAAATCCTTTAACTTTTCATCAATCTAGAACTCAGTTATTGAGTTGTCCCAGACACTATTTTATTATTCTGCTAAGCTAATTTTGTTGGCCTGATGTCAAAGAAAGTGATGACTCTTATCACTAGTTCAAGGGTGAAGGAGCGGAGCTTCCAAAGGTCAATTTTGGGGTGATTAAAATATTAGGGTGCAGTAAAATATTGAGATTCGGCTCCCATATGTGCATGTCTGAGTATCGGTCTTCGTTAGTGAAAACTTTCCCACCTATCTTGACAGTACTTTTACTCCTCCCCAAACCCCCCAAAGAATCCTTTAGCCTGAGTTTTGGACTGCGTACTCCTGATTGAATTTAGAAACCAATCAAGATGCAAAAGATGCTAGCACCCAAGCTCTCTTTGATGCATCATAACCATTACAAAAAATTTGGAGTTGCTGAGAATGAATGTGGGAATCCAGTATAGCCTCTTGATAGAATTTAGAAACCAATCGGGATGCAAAAGATGCTAGCACCCAAGATCTCTTCGATGCATCATAACCGTTATAAAAATTTTTGAGTCTGTAAGAATGAATGTAGTAATCCAAGATGGCCTCCGGCTCCCAATCTTGTGAGCCATCCACTATTATTGGCGGTGGAGGTGCTCCGGTCTTTGTAATTTCTGGCTTCAATAAGGCCACATGAAATATTGAGTAAATGTAAAACATTTTGGCCAACTCTGGTTGAACTGCTGATTGTTCTACCAGCTTTAGAATGAGGAAGGGGCCCACAAATCAAGGAGCAAACTTAGGATGTGAACTAGGCAATTGTAAATGTTTCATGGATAATCAAACTATCTGTCCTTTCTTATAATCTGGAGCAGGTCTATAATGTGTATCAGGCTGTCAGTTAAATGCTGCCTTTGCCTTTAAAACATGTTGAAAAATTCCTCTTTTAACCTCTGGGAAGATGTGCTATGGAGGCAACAGGTGAAGGAGATGGAGAGAGGCAGGAAAATTTCGAGAATGGAAACCAGAAGAGTAACAGAAGTTAAAGACTCCAAAGGAACAGTGTAAAGAGTTGTGGCATGGAAACTATCTTAATGGAGCATCCAAGAAAATAGAGTAATTGGATCTCCCTGGGAAACAGTTAAAATATTGTTCTATTGCTTATGTCAGTCTTGTGTCTGTCCATCTGTTTGTTGATGATAAGTTATTGATCGAAAATATTTGATTCCTGTGGCTTTTATTAGTTTCTTCCAGAAATATGCAATGAATTGCAACTCTTGATCTGAAATAATATCTGCTAATTTGTTGAATTTAAATATGCGCTTAAGAAAAATGTGAGCGAATTCTACAGGAGTTGGTAATCCTTTGAGGGATAAGAAAATGGCCCATTTTGGTGAAATAATCCACAACTACTGATAATGTATTAAACCCTTGTGATATTGGGAGTTTCACAATAAAATCCCTAGAAATTCATTACCCAAGTTGTGAAGGCACTGTAAGAGGTTGTACTATTCCTATGGGTTTGACTGTCTCTGTCTTATACGGAGTACACACTGGATATTGAAAGATATATCGTTCAATAGATTTTGACATACTAGGTCACCAAAAATGTTCTTTCATCTTTCTTTCCCCAGTATGCCATGCAGTGGGTGAATGATGGCAGCCTTCCAAGACTTGTTGCAATTCTAGCAAAGACAAATATACCACATCTTTCTAATACCACAGACATCCCATTTTCTTCTGATCTCTTAAATTGTTGTTTTGAAACCATTGTTCTCCATTGGTCCTTCCCTTTATGGTTTGTACTTGATGTGAAGTTGCATTTTTAATAAATATTCAAATAAAGGCACTTTTAGAAATTTACCTTTTCCCTGCCTAAACCTTCTGCAGGCTAGTTTGCATTAGCCTCTAGCTTCAGCTCTCTGAGTACCCAGGCCTTGAATGAGGTCTGAAAACTAATGGCAGAGCAGAGACAAAGGCCTAAGTGTGGGGAGGTGTCTCTGTCCCTCTGGCAGGATGACCATTTGTGCAGTGTCCAATATTGTAACTTCAACGGGGCATCCCCTGTCACAGGCAGATGTCAGATAATACCTGGACAGGCCTCTTCCTTTGTTCCCCATGTCAGTCAGGCTCCAATCCCAGTGGGGAGAAAGCTGCCCCAGAACCGATTTGAAGTGACCACAGAGGAGGAGTTGCTCATTTCCATGTCCACACCGCTGGGATGGGCACACAGGCTCTTCACAAAGAGAGACGGTTTCTCAATTTAGGATTTGGGCAGAATGGGGCACTGTGGGATTTTTCGCAGTAGGGCACACAGGAAATGCTGAAAAAAAGTGGGTAAGGTAACCTCTGGAAACTTTTACATTATTGGTTATAGAGGAGCCAGGAGTCACCCCCTCCCATGAGCTATTGCCAGGCATTAATGTGGCATCCCCAGAACTCTTCTTAGAAAACTACTGGATCTGAAGAAGATCGGAAGAGACTGAACCTGCTGTCTGAGGCCCGAAAAGAGCCCTGAAGAACTGGACCTGCTATCTCTTGTACCCAGGACAACCAAGTGGGCTGCAAGGGTCATAAGGCTGACACCCTGTTCATCTAGGGCACAACAAGCTACAAGAGACCCTTTGTGCAACTATGCAAGTGGGCCAGTTACAACTGGACCAGCCTAGAACCTGCTGTTGGCCTCTGTTGGAGTGAGTCCTCACCCCCCAAGTGCTGTTACTGTGGTGCTGGAAACCTTGGCAGTATCTGACTAGACTTCTCCTACCACCCCAGAAAAACTGGGTCTTAGAAACTATTTGGCTCCAAAGACCTCTCGAGGACTGCGACAAACCTGCCAAGATGATCTGACCAAGGTGTATTGTCACTGGGCTGAAGATTCAGGTTTCTTGAACTGGTCTCGTGGGGCCCTTCTTGGCTACAGCTTACAGCTTTGCCCCACTCCATGAATCAGAGCTCCAAATAGTAACTAAGGGGCTCATTACGATGGCGGAACGATCGCCACCGCCGGGCCGGCGGTGGCGATCGTTCCGCCATCATATTGAGATTTACCCACCGCCATATTAGGATGGCGGTGGGTATCGCGGCGGACGCAAAGTCCGTCCGCCGCTTTTCCGCCGGTGACAATGGCACCGATTGCCTGGTGGGCGGAGCAGGGCCACTAATATGGTGGCGGTGCCTAGCGGGCACCGTCCGCCATATTAGGATGTGTGTGGCCAGGCGCCTTTCCATGGCGGCGATGCCGCCATGGAAAGGCTGGTGGGGATTGGGTTTGGGGGCCCGTTCTGGGCCCCCCTTGTGTGTGGGGGGGGTGTCGCTGCACTGGGGGGTACCATGGGCATTTCCACCGCGTGGTGCCTGCCACGCGGTGCAGGGAAATGCGGTGCAAGCACTTTCAACATTGCGGACGGTGCTGCAGCCAGCAGCACCGCCCGCAATGTTGAAAGCCCAGGATGCGCCTGCCAGTATGGCGGGCGCATCCTAATTGCAGTGGTGGGACCGCCGCATGTCTGGCGGGCGGTCCCAATCACTGCTACGGTGGCGGGCGGACCAAGTCCGCCCGCCATCGTAATCAGCCCCTTAGTGCGAACAAAAAAATCTTGACTGGGCGATGGCCCCAAAAGTAACCAGCTATTGAGGGACCTTCCTTGAGTACGAAATTCTAAATTCTTCCTCTTGGAACCATCCTGTCAAAAACCAGCTGCTTCACCAGGACTTCGTCCGACACTGTGGAGCCGACCGGGTCAAACCTGGTTGCTGCAGCTGACTCATGCTACATCACAGGCAGCCTCAAATTGCGCCTAGGTCCTGGTCTACCGTGACCAGTTGAATGCAGTTGGGACTTTGCGCTTTTTGGATCTATTTTTATTTACAACTTTACAAATTCATATATCAGGTTCCTCTTACTGGATTTTTGTAATTCTGATGACATTTAATTTATTAAAATGTACTCTATCTTTTAAAATTGGTTTCGGAATTTTCTTGTATTGTGTTCTGACTTTATTACTGTGTTGGGTCTGCATAAATATACACATTGCATCTAAATTAAGCCTGTCTGCTGTATGGCATAGCTACCAGGGAGATAGGCTCAGGTTAATTTAGTGACTTTAGTGGTTAACCCTGACAAGGATTGCGTTTGTTGTTTAAGGTGGGTAGTCACCGCCCCTTAACTGACAACCTGATTTCTTACAGTGAGCAATAAAATGTAGGAGCAAGCATCAGTTCGGCCTGTTCTTCTCCTAATCTTGAGAGAGCCCACACCTTGCCATGTCAATTCCTTGGTCTATTGGTGATTGTATACTGGAATCTTAAGAAAAACAAGGACCATTTTGCATGTCTCACATTTAGACAGTTCAGTGATTTTAAATACAGCAAATTCTTATCAATCAATCAATCACAGAATTTGTAGAGCGCACTACTTACCCGCGAGGGTCTCAAGGCGCTGGGGAGAAAAAAGGGGGGGGTGCTGCTACTGGTCGAACAGCCAGGTCTTGAGTAGCCTCCTGAAGGTCAGCAGGTCTTGGGTCTGTCGTAGGCTTAGTGGAAGGGTGTTCCAGGTCTTGGTGGCGAGGTGTGAGAAGGATCTGCCGCCGGTGGTTGTTCTTCGAATGCGAGGGACGGTGGCGAGGGAGAGGTCGGCGGAGCGGAGCTGGCGGTTGGGGACGTAGAAGAAGAGTCTGTTGAGGTAGGCTGGGCCAGTCTTGTGGAGTGCCTTGTGTGCGTGGATGAGGAGTTTGAAGGAGATTCTCCTGTCGACGGGGAGTCAGTGCAGGTTCCTCAGGAGGGGGGTGATGTGGCTGTGGCGTGGTACGTCGAGGATCAGGCGTGCGGAGGCGTTTTGTATGCGTTGCAGTCGCTTGATGAGCTTGGCCGGGGCTCCCGCGTAGAGGGCGTTCCCATAGTCAAGTCTGCTACTGACGAGGGCCTGGGTGACTGTTCTTCTTGTATTTGTCGGGATCCACCTGTAGATCTTGCGAAGCATGCGGAGGGTGTTGAAGCAGGAGGAGGAGACTGCGTTGACTTGCTTGGCCATGGAGAGCGTTGAGTCGAGGATGACTCCCAGGTTGCGTGCGTGGTCGGTGGGTGTCGGGGCTGCTCCCAGTGTCGTTGGCCACCAGGAGTCGTCCCAGGCTGAGGGGTTGGAGCCGAGGATGAGGACCTCTGTCTTGTCCGTGTTCAGCTTTAGTCGGCTGATCTTCATCCAATCGGCGACGGCCTTCATTCCTTCATGGAGGCCTTCATTCCTTCATGGAGATTGGATTTGGCGGCGAGGGGGTCCTTGGTGAGGGAGAGGATCAGTTGAGTGTCGTCGGCGTAGGAGATTATGTTGAGGTCGTGCTGTCTGGCGATGCGTGCGAGCGGGGCCATGTAGATGTTGAACAGTGTTGGGCTGAGGGAAGATCACTGGGGTACGCCGCAGATGATCTCGGAGGCTTCGGATCGGAAAGGTGGGAGAACCACACACTGATCTCATGACATGCCCCTTCTAAATAGTAAAACCATTGTATGAAGCTCTCTTAATGACTAGATGCTCCCTATCATATATGATGTAGTTTCTTTTGGAAGTGGAAAGCGTTCTTTACTAATAAGACACTCGATGTACTGCTTCGGTCTTGAGTTCTCTTTGCAACAGTACCATACCAATAGCGTGTGCTGGTGCATCATTCTCTACTAAGAAGGACATCTGCAGAATTGCATGTCATAAAATAGATGCTGATTTAAATATGTTTTTTAAAACGTTAAAAGAGGCTGCATGTCCTTGGCCCCATACAAAAGGTTGACCTTTACGAGTCAGTACTGATATACGTTTTATTATTGTGGAAAAGTCTTTAATGAATGGGCTGTAAAAGATTGGAAAAAACTAAAAATCATTGAATTTCTTTGAGAGACATTGGAGCTGCCCACTCTAATAGAATTTTGACTTTGTTTTGATCCATACTGATGCCTTCTTTAGAAAAGCAAAACCCTAAAAAGATGTTACCGGATTTTCAAAAACACATCTTTGCCTTTGCATATAAACAATGCTTCATCAGTCTTGAGAGAACTTCTCATACGTGGTGGCAATAGCATGTCTCTAAAAATATTGTTGACAAAATGCTGAAAGGCGGCATGGGTATTATATAAACTGAATGGGTTCACTGACATAATATCAAAACCAGAAATATTGTGCAGCAGAAATATTGTGTCAAAAATATCAGACACAAAAATATCATTTTACTATACATATACAGGTAAGTACAAAAATATCGAATAAAATATATAGTTTTATGCTAATATCGAAAAAATGTATATGAAAATATCTTTTTTTAAATATATATATTTAAAAGTAGTAAATCTTAAATATAACATTAATATAATGTAAATTAAATATGTTTAAGTAATATTTAATATATATAAAAATATACTAATTTAAACACACACATATGTATGTGTGTGTGTTTATAGACTCATATCATGTAAAACTATATAAAAAAATATTATTTTAAATTTATATTATAATTATCTAATGTTTTTACATTTACTAATATAACAAGTATATATATATATATATATGTGTGTTCAAAGAATTTTGCCCAACGCCGTACGCCTGCCTGTAACTGCCGGTGCCTGCCGTGGTGGCAAAAACCACAAAAATCCAAACAATCCTTTCGGTAAGAAAAGAAGGCGGCACACCAATATCACACCAGGGAGGATTTAATGTGCAAGAAAAGAACAACGCGTTTCAGCCTGTCGTCCTTCGTCAAGTTCAAAGGTCATAGCTCAGCATTACGTTTAAATGCACTCTACGTCAACAAAGGACATTGAAGACATACTATTCCGTTTACCACATAATACAATTGTAATTCAATTAATCCTTAGTGAAAAACAAGCATTTCATTATTATTCACATTAATAAAATTGAAAACATTTTTAAGGAAATTCGAATCTCGGAAAAATCAGCATGTCACGTGACCATTATCATACTCGTAAACATCGTCAGAGTTACGTAATTTGATGAACATAAACAAAGACAATATATACCAAATATATACAGAAATCGCTCGATCATGGTAATGTACCTGAAAGAACATCTAATCCCCAGCCAATGGCTTAAATTTCGGGGTTTGTGTGGACAATATCTGTCAATAAAGCAAATTGAAACCTTTCAAATTAAGCCAAATATTCAGAGCAGCGCACAATTACCTATATATATTAATGCGTGAATTAACAATACGTGGTCCACTTGACATTACATATGTCATCATTTAGATTAGGTCACGTATTGGTATAGAGTGATTTCATTAGAAACAGTAAATGCAACAATGAGCATGACCGGATATTTCATGTACATATCGTAGAAGTACATATTTAAAAACCACAATTCGGTGCATAAGTGAAGTGTAAAGTGTGCTAGTGCCCAATTTAAAAATAGTAAATTGTAACCAATTCCAGTATTGGGGGATAACCAGCCGGCCCCCCTCCTGCATAATCTTGCAAATGGCATGGAAAATGCTCACATCAACCCCCAATGGGGACCATATTCTAATCCATAATGGGCCAATGCCCCAATTCTAGCCCTAATGAGAATATTTTTCTCTTTGATAAGAAATTGTATCGCCAGAAGTCTGGTACAGCTATGGGAACCTGCTTCGCCCCCAGCCTAGCGAACTTGTTCCTGGGCTGGTGGGAGGAGCAGGTGGTATGGACAGACATCAATGAAGTATTCACAGGTCATGTGCCATTATGGCTACGCTATATCGACGATCTTTTTATCATCTGGGATGGTGGTAAGGAGCTAGCCATAAGATTTATAGAAAGTTTATCATGCAATGATCTAAATCTAACGTTTACACATGTGATTAGTGAAACTGAATGTGACTTTCTTGATGTACATATAGCTGTCCAGAATAACAGGCTGGTTACAAATCTTTTCAGAAAAGAAACAGCAGGCAATAGTACTGTACATGCCCGCAGTTATCATCCAAAGTCCCTGTTAAATAGTATACCATATGGGGAGTTATTGCGGGCACGCAGAAACTGCAGCACAGATATTAGTTTTGAGAATGAACAAAAACTTATGCTACGCAGATTTAAGGCTAGAGGCTATCCAGATAAGGTTTTGACACAGACAGCTTTAAAACTAAAAGATATTAAACAGGAAGATGTCCTATTTAAATCTAATGTTGTCATGGATAAGGGGAAATCTTCTAGTATTCCGAGAATGATCACCATGTACAATGCGAGATCCAACAAATTAAAATCCATCATGAGAAAACATTGGGGTCTAATACAATCGGATCCCATAATTGGTCAGGCAGTTGGTCATTCTCCTACGATAACATACAAGAGAGCCCCTTCCCTTAGGGATAAATTGGTTAACAGTTATTATCAAACTGATGTTCAACCTACTTGGCTTGAATGCAGTAAAGGATTTTTCAAGTGTAATGCCTGTAAGGCTTGCACTAATAGCCGGAGTTGTAAAACCTTCAAGACATCCAATGGCAAAGAAAGATTTATATCTAAGTTCATCACCTGTACGACTGATTTTGTCGTTTACTGCCTGGAGTGCCCATGTGGCCTTCGTTATATAGGCAGCACAAAGTTACCTGTAAAAAGACGTATTCTAGAGCATACAAGAGCTATAACTAATCATGATTTTAATTATCCAGTTGCCAGACATTTTTACAATGTCCACAACAGCAACAGTCCGCTCTTGAGCTATATGGGACTTGATCGAATTTTGAAAAATATCAGAGGTGGTGACCGAGAAAAACAACTGCGCATCCTAGAATCCAGGTATATTATAGACTTGAATACTAGGGCACCCTTTGGTATGAATAGGGAAGAAGAATTGGCCACACATATAGGAGTATAATCCTTACTGCCATTATTTCTTAGAAAATTGTAAGCTGTATTCTAATCTCCCAGTAGCATCATTGTACATACATTAGTTAGTTGTTTGATTATTTATTTGGTATTTTGGTAATTAGGTAAGGTGGTTCACATACACTTTCCAGTCTAGTATAATCCTGAGCAAGTGGCTAGAATTGGGGCATTGGCCCATTATGGATTAGAATATGGTCCCCATTGGGGGTTGATGTGAGTATTTTCCATGCCATTTGCAATATTATGCAGGAGGGGGGCCGGCTGGTTATCCCCCAATACTGGAATTGGTTACAATTTACTATTTTTAAATTGGGCACTAGCACACTTTACACTTCACTTATGCACCGAATTGTGGTTTTTAAATATGTACTTCTACGATATGTACATGAAATATCCGGTCATGCTCATTGTTGCATTTACTGTTTCTAATGAAATCACTCTATACCAATACGTGACCTAATCTAAATGATGACATATGTAATGTCAAGTGGACCACGTATTGTTAATTCACGCATTAATATATATAGGTAATTGTGCGCTGCTCTGAATATTTGGCTTAATTTGAAAGGTTTCAATTCGCTTTATTGACAGATATTGTGCACACAAACCCCGAAATTTAAGCCATTGGCTGGGGATTAGATGTTCTTTCAGGTACATTACCATGATCGAGCGATTTCTGTATATATTTGGTATATATTGTCTTTGTTTATGTTCATCAAATTACGTAACTCTGACGATGTTTACGAGTATGATAATGGTCACGTGACATGCTGATTTTTCCGAGATTCGAATTTCCTTAAAAATGTTTTTAATTTTATTAATGTGAATAATAATGAAATGTTTGTTTTTCACTAAGGATTAATTGAATTACAATTGTATTATGTGGTAAACGGAATAGTATGTCTTCAATGTCCTTTGTTGACGTAGAGTGCATTTAAACGTAATGCTGAGCTATGACCTTTGAACTTGACGAAGGCCGACAGGCTGAAACGCGTTGTTCTTTTCTTGCACATTAAATCCTCCCTGGTGTGATATTGGTGTGCTGCCTTCTTTTCTTACCGAAAGGATTGTTTGGATATATATATATATATATATATATATATATATATATATATATATATATATATATATATATTTACATACACATACAAAAAATGTAACAAATGAGCTGCAAAAACTTTTAAAATATTGCAAATTTAGTTAAACATAAAAAGTAAACAATTAACAAAAATACGTTTTACTGAAACGATCTTAAAAATTATATCAATTTATATGTATAAAAATATAAAATCAAATACACAAGCACATAATAATATATATTTAAACAATTTTAACAAAGCTATTAAACTCTAGGAATAGTAAATAAACTATTCCCACTCCAATTCATACAACAGTGAGGAAAGCGTTGGACTCGGGAGGGGTACAATCTACTTTTCCCTCTCCAGCCTGTGCAACAGTAGGGAAAGCGTCGTACTCAGGGGGTATAAAATGTACTATTCCCACTCCAGTCTGTGCAACAGAAGGGAAAGCATTGGACTCAGAAGGGGTACAATTTACTATTCCCACTCCAGTCTGTGCAACAGTAGGGAAAGGATTAGACTCAAGAAGCGTATAATTGACTATTCCTACTCCAGTCTCTTCAACAGTAGGGAAAGCGTTGGACTCCAGAGAGGTAAAATGTACTATTCCTACTCTATTTGGTGCAACAGTAGGGCTAGCATTGGACACCAAAGGGGTAAAATGAACTATTACCACTCCACTCTGTGCACCAGTAGAGAGAGAGTAGTTCACTTCAAACAAATAACATATTTTAACAAAACTATTAAATACCCAAAGATATAAAATTCGAAATAATAAAAATGTCATGCCTACATTTTAACAATTTTTTTAAAATTACATAATTATTACAATGTATAATTATTATTAATTAAAACAAATATTATTAATTTCATTCAAATATCACATTATATTCCCACAAACATAACATCCAACAATTAAAATGTAATTGAAATTTTAAAAAAGTATAGCACAATTAACATAAGTAATAAGTAATATATAAAACAATTTTTAATGAATTAATAAATACTTTTTAATTTATTATTACTTAAATATTTTCCCACCCTATTCCTCTACAAACTAAACAACACACACCTAAAATTGTACTTAATATAATTTCACAATTTACATAATTATCAATTAAATAGTTAATAATAAATGAATAAGTTATTATCAATAAATTATCTGGTAATTAACTTCCCACCCTGTACTCCTACAAACCCAACAACCCACACCTGAAATATAACTTTAAAAACATCTTAATTACACAATTTACATAATTATCATATTAATATTAATTAAAAATGATTAATCAAAATTAATTAACTTCCCACCCTTTACCCTTACAACCCCACAACTAGCATCTAAATTACAACTTTAAAAAGTAATGAATTACACAATATAAATAATTAATTCTCAATTAAATAATTAATATTA
The DNA here is from genome assembly GCA_963921515.1 of Calotriton arnoldi. NCBI lineage: Eukaryota > Metazoa > Chordata > Amphibia > Caudata > Salamandridae > Calotriton > Calotriton arnoldi. Next base: position 4,053,351 of record CAWUFW010000224.1, on the reverse strand, counting down.
ATTAAAAATTACTAAGCAATGGTCAAAGTAAACTTTATTTGGATTTTAGCAGGATATCCATCAAAGCACAGCAAACCAATTACCTACATTTAAGACTCTCACCCATAGTCAACGTGAAATGTTGCAAGTACACAAGATCAACATAAAATAATACAGAACATACATACATAATAAAACAATTAGTTGAAAAATTTCACTCACAGCCACCATATTTTATAGGTGCATTGTGCCGACATAAAAGTAATATTCAAGATGTATTCCTGCAATTTAGTAAATACACCATATAAAATTGTAAACATAATTAGTGCTAAACATTCAATCTAAAATTTTAAATAGTAAAATAATCATTAAGAACACAACAAGAAGAGGTGGTAAAACAATCCAGCCAGTAAAAGAGCTTTATATAAAACCAATAATCAATTTAAGACTGTGCAGAGGGCCTCACATATTAATTAATATAGGGGGATACTTTTGTTTAGGCGTAACAATCCAAGCCCTTACTTAATCTGCCTCATAACACAACCTTTCTAGGTGACTCAAGTGATTTACACTTCCTAACTGCATTCTTGATATAGGTTACAGTAACGTGACATATATAAACGTCTGGCAAATGTAGTGCCAGAGGCACTCCCATATATTGGGACCACGTGATGACCTTTGACTACCATTATTTTAATTAACTTATGGTGTTTTACTTTACCCTAGCTTGAATGTACGACATGTTTCCTGCATGTGCCTTTTTTCCTTGAAGATTTCTTTCATGTCTCCTTGTAGGTGGGGATGGGGGGTGCTTTCACAGAGTAGAACAGCCTTGCAAGGAACAGAATATGTGGGATGTGCATTTGAAAGCAAGAGAGAGAGGTGTGAAATGTACTTCTTGGTCTCGAAGTGTAGTGTTATAAGCAGTGGTGCTCAAATGTGCATTATGTTATTTATTGGGAGATGAAGTGTGTGATGCTATAGGCAGTGGTACACAAATGTGCATTGTGTTGAACATTGGGAAGTATTATGAAGTTCTTACTATTGGCTTTGACATGCCCTCATGCCATCTTGAATTCTGACTCTGTATAGCTTGAGCTTTTTGCGCACACAGGCAGGCCCCCAGATTACTCAAGTTGTTTAGGCTATTCACCTTCAAGGTTGTTTTCTGTACTGTTGGAGACTTTCGTAAGCTTTGTTTAGATAAGGGGCTGGAACATGTGGGAGCGCAGAAGGGTACGTGAGAACTCTTTTGCCTTTGGAATGCTTGCATGGAGAGTGGCTAGCTCCAGTAAGTTTCCTTGGCGCAGAGGAGGGCCTCTCGGAAACTTCTAGTGTGCTTTGAGATTATAAATCTGGGGTTTGTAGACTTGGAAACCGGGATTTTGAACCTGAATGAAGGACGTGTCTACTTCAGTGTGGCAGAATCCGGCTTGCTGAGGCTCTTAACCCCAACTGTGAATCCCCCAGTTTGGAGTGGGCTAAGATGCTGTGTTTGCGGCGGGTGAGGTGTTTGATTTTTGGTTATTGACTTTGTGATGTGTGAGTGTGTCTGTGTCTCATTCAAGTCTCCAGTGGTTATAATCATCTGATGTATTTAGTGTATATATATCTTTCTGATTTCTTGCAGCGGACATCCATACTATTATCTGCTTGTATTTTATTCCATGTATTTTACTCCATGCATTTAAGATTTGCATTTGCTTACTTATACGTGTGATATTATTGCTTGCACATATATATATATATATATATCTCTATATACATTTGAATGTTGTTCATTTGACATCTGGGAAAGCCTTTTTGTTAGAGAGTGTTGCACAAATAAAACCCCATGCCTTATTCTGAGAATAGTCTTTGATGTGTCTCATTTCATAAGAGTGAAATCCCTTTCCTGGTGTTTTTATTGCTTCGCCGTGTTTGTGCCTCCGAGTGGGAGGGCTGTATTTTCTGTTATTTGGGAGGGCGAAGCAAAACAGCAATTTCCTGAGAAAATCAAAGGCCACCTGATGAAAAATTAGACCCTGGGATAGAAATAAAAGACGGATTACTCCTAATCTGATATCTTTACTAAATTTGCAGAACAGCATAAAGTGCATTGGAATTGCCTAGCTTTTCCATCACATGGCCACGTAGGTAAATTAGATAACTTTGCCTTTGATTTGGGAAATGCAACAATGTGATGGATTAATTAAATAAAATCTGCCCTGGTTGTTGGTCACGCTTATCAGATAACTTTGTATCCCTTGTTGTATCAGGCCCTTACATTAACTCTACACTGTCGCCTTAGCTCTTTCACTTAATTCTCTGTGGGCCCCCTATTTCCTAGGAAAATAGTTGTTAATTCTTTCTCACTGAATTGCAGGATACTAGCGGGAACCCATACTACTTCTTTCAAAAGACCCTTTATATACCAGAACCAGGGAATTTTTTTCATAATAGTCAAGTTTTAGGCAATCACTTATGCTGTCTCTAGTAAATTTTGTGCCTTGTTTGTGCCAGATACTATGCCATTTAATAACGCCACTAATGTGGATGTGATCTCTAAGGTCCAAGAAGACAAATTCTTTGTGGGGTAAATAAGCTGGGGTTGATCGTGGGACTGTTAAAAGTCTACATAAAATAGCATTCTCCTGGGCCTAAATCTGTTTGCTGTTTGTTATACTCCAAATGAGTGCCCCATATAAAACAGCTGGGAGACATTTGCTTTTGTACAGTTTCATCATTTCTCTAATGGGTTTCGTGCCTATTTAATTGGAAAATCTAAAGACCACATCAGAAACTCAAATATATTTTACATTTGCGGTCTTTAGGTGAGGTCCCCATTGCCCATCCTGTGAGAATAGGATGCCCTGGTAACTGACAGTTTTTACCTGTTCTAACTTTTGGCTTGTTACAAATTGTGCCCCGACCTTCATCCTCCCCTTACCGCAGACCATGGTGTATGTTTTGGTCAAATTAAGTTTTAAACTTCTACCCTCCATGAAAGATGTAAAGTTGTCAATTAAAACCTGAAGGCCATTTGCTGTCCTGGATAACAACACTGCATCGTCTGCGTATAGTAAAATCAGGGTACCACGTGGTCCGATTTTAGGTGCGTGTACATTTAAGCTTTGGAGCTTGGTGTCGACCCCATTGATATATAACGAAAATAAAAAGAGGGCCAGGACACAACTCTGCCTAATGCTTTTTGTCACCCTGAATTTGCCTGTACGTTCCCCGTTTTTCTCAAAGCGCACGCAGGCTGTTAAGGAGGAGAGCAACTGTGAAAGATGGCATATAATGTCAACTGGGGCACCCATATCAACTAAAGTCTGCCACATTTGATATGGTTCACTAAATCAAATGCACTACTCAAGTCTGTGAAGCAGAGATGAATGTGCCCCTGGCGTGCTATTACATATTTACTGAATATCAGGTGTAAATTAATACCCTGCTCCACCGTGCCAATTTCTCTCCTAATCAATATGTGATTATCCAAGGCCCACTTTTCCAGTCTAGCCAGCATCACCCTGCCAGTTATTTTAACAGAAGAATCTAATAAGCATATCGGGCTTTGGCACCTTGGGTTTCCTTTGTCTCCGTATTTAAAAATGGGTATGATGATGCTATCACTCCATGTTTTGGAGAAATGGCTGTGTGCTGCCACATTGCATACTTGGGCTAATATGGGTACCCATAAAGATTTAAAAAACTTAAAAGTACCCCATCTGGCCCTTGCACTTTTCCAAGGGCACTATTTTTTTAGTGCAATGCTAACCGCTTCAATACTGATTGGCTTCAAGGGTTAAAAACCTGCCACCTTTAATGAGGCCTGGGTAAGACCGATGTCAACATCGTTGGGGTTAAAAATCTCTGTGGCCAAGAAGGCGATGAAGTGGGTTGCAGAACTCCGTCTCTCCGGCCCCGCCGAGTGATCTCTTCCCCGCCGCCCGAACACTGGACGCCTCAAGAGGCGTAGAAAAGATGCAGCAGCTTCCGTGATGAGCGGAGGCTTCCCTCATAGGCGAGGACCCAGCGGATCTCCCGGAATAAAACAGGGGCAAGAGGGCCTGATCAGAGCAGCGCCCCAGGTCTAGCTAGCGGAGGCCTCTGACAGGATTGGTCCAACCTGACTGGAGGCGCATGAACTGAAGGCGATGCGCGCTCCTCCCGTCTCGGCAAGCCGGCGGCACAGAAGGGGGAAGCGCCACCTTGCAATCCATCGGGAGGCACCCCGGCGTCGAAGTAAGGAGGCGGGAGTGGTGGAGAGCGCGAGAGAGCAGCAGAGGGGGCCGTGGCATTAGCGGGCCTGGAGGTGAGAAGGCCCCGTGAGGCCTAAGCTGCAGCAAGCGACAGTGCCCATGGCTTCTGGACACAGGCAACACCCCCCGCACGTGCGCAGGGAAGACGGCACGGGGGCACCGACTTGCAGCCCGCCTGAACCGAAACCTCGTGAGACTGCCTTGGCCGCAATAGTGCGAAAGACAGCGAGATACCCACAGGGAGGACCATATTGGGAGCAGGCCGGGAGGAGGTGCCCGATGAGGCCTTGTCAGAGCTGCGCCGGAGTAACACCTATGTGCAAGAAGAAGGGGGGCTGCGCTAGGAGTCCTTGCCCCCTCGACTAAAAGAGACGCCGATCTCACGATGCCATACAGTGGCCTATGGCTGCCATCGGAGTCCCCCCGACACTGATTGAGAAGCTACAATAGCTCCACGGTAGGCCCGATAAGACTGAGTAGAAGTAGCCGCGGGGGCCAGCGGTGGAGGCTTGGAGAAGGTGAAGAGGAGGCCAGCACGTACCTCGCAGTGCTTGAGACACCCGCTGAGGGCACAAGTCACTGATAACTCGAGGGGCCACAGAAGAAAATAGAGGCAGCAGTGTCGCATTGGGGGAGAGCTTTCGGACAGAGCATAGCTGCCATAAGGGATCGGCCCCCGGTGACAATAGTGTAGAGAAGAGCCACTGGTCAAACACGGACGCGGACCAAGGAACTAGGCCTGGAATTGTCCCCGAGGCCCGGAGGAGGGATCGAAAGGGGGAGACGAACCCCTAGAAGTGCCAGCAGAGAAAGAGATAATAGGATGCCTAGCTGGCAATAGATGACTATAAATCAATAAAGTAGGAGTGGTATTCTCCCGGGCGGGGAACAGAGAAACCATTTGAGCGGACATTAAGGGGGGCCAGGGCCCCGGATGTGGCAGTGTGACTCCCTGACCTTTGCAGTGGCCCCACTTGAGAGACGCTCCACCTGTGGCTGCTAGTACAGCTGATACGGGAGGGCAAGCGGACGTAGCCTTATAGAGGAACGTATTTGCGGCAAGAGTGGTCTACACTATCACTGGGGAAGGTTGTGAACGGCGGAGCCAGGTAGCTGAGGTGGCAGAAGATGGCATCCGGAAGAGTAAAGAAAGGGAACAATATCAAAGATATGCTAATGAAACAGGGGAATTTTCAGGAGGGCGACTCACAGGAAGGCCCGAGCAGAGCAACCTCTCCGGCTTCGGAAGAACTGGACGTATCGGTCATGTGCCCGTATCTGGAGGCCCTGTTTGCTGGACTGCGAGATGACCTCCTCACAGTTAATAAAGACCTCACCGTGGAACTACAAGCAGTCCGCAAAGAAATGACTGACATAGGAGATCGCGTGGACGCCATCGAAGGGCGAGAATCTTCTTGTGATGAAGAGATAGAGCAGCTCCAGCAGGAGATTATCCGATTGACCCATCAGCAGCTTGACCTACAAGCACATGCAGAAGACTTCGAAAATCGCTCAAGGCGACATAACATTCGTATTAAGGGGGCCCCATGCGACGCAGAGGAGGTAGACATAGAGGCCTATGTTTTAGAGCTGTTCGCCCACATCCTAGGAGATACTCAAGCAGCGAAGATATGTTTGGATCGGACCGGGTGGGCAGATGGGGTCCCGGCTCTTCCCGGGCATTGGACATTTTAACCTGCGTTCACAGCTTCCCTTTGAAAGAGCGGATTTTAAGTAAGGCCAGAGACGCAGCGGCTGTGTCATTCCGGGGTCAGACTCTACATCTTTACCAGGACTTAGCAGCCTCTACGCTCCAAAAGAGGAGAGAATTCTGCCCTGTCACGACATTCTTCCGAGAGAAGAAGGTGGCCTACGGGTGGGGTCACCCCTTCAGGATCATCTTCCGCTGGCAGGATCAGCTACACCAGATTTGCTTCCTTTTGGAGGCTTGCGCACTGCTTAAGTTGGAGCTTCCTAATAAGCCACGACGGGGCCCTCTGCGAGGGGTTTCCGGAGAGAAAATAGTGTGAGGTGGCAAAGGGTCCCCGCCAGAAGAGGGGGAGCGGGCCCTGCTCAAGTAACCATGGCATGCGTGCGAGAGGAGGGCCCTCCTCAACAAGCTGGCAGAAGACACTTCTTCCAATGAGCCATTGTGAGGTGAATTTGTTTAAGACATAAAAGGGTGGCGGGGGTGCGGGAGGCGGAGAGACGAAATCTTGGGGACTTGGTCATTTGCCTTTACAGAGACTTCACCACTGGTGGAGGAATGGGCACGTTGCCCTCCTCCCCAAACCAGGGACAATGGTTATGTTTGACTTTAGTTAATGTTTTGGGGTATGTTCAAGGGTGCCCACTAAGAAGATGCACACCAAGGGTTTTCTTACAGTGGTTTGCTCAGTCATTTGGGGCAAGTGGGGGAGGCGTAGAGAGATGGGACATGGCAGGGCAGGCAAAACGGGGAGGAGACCCACCTATGGCAACAACATCAAAGAATCTTAGGGTATTAACCCTAAATGTCAAGGGCCTCAACAATCTGATTCAGAGGAGGGCGATCCTCGCGTACTTGTAGCAATCAAGGGCAGATGTATGCCTCCTCCAGGAAACACATTTAGTTCACGGTGATTGGCCGAGACTGAAATCTAGGGCCTTCCCGCAGCAATTTTTCTCTTCTCCTCACTAACACATAAAAGGGCTGGGGTGGCACTATTGTTCTCCCGTTCCTTTAGAGGGAGAGTGGAAGAGAAGGTAGATGAAATTAAGGGGTGTTTACTAGGATACCGGGTTCGCTTAGTGCCCCTCTCCATAATCTTGCGCTCAGTCTTTGTACCTAATGAGGGGCAGGAGCGATTTATCCAGGAAGCCACAGCAGAAATTATGGCTACACAAGATAGATGGGTGGTGCTGGGGGGAGACCTCAACCTAGTTTTTAATAACGAATTGGATAGATCGATCTTGAGACACGGAGTATCTGGAGCAATCAGCCCTGGGGGGCCCTCAGAATGGAGGAGTTTGGATTGTTAGATATTTGGAGACATCAACATCCACAATCACGGGACTACACGTTCTATTCACATGTACACAAGTCATATGCTAGGTTGGATCATTTCCTAGGCACCCGGGAAGTCTTAACTGCGACACAGTCGATAGCTATCGAATCCCGCTAATTATCTGATCACTCAGCAGTTACACCAGACCTTGCCCTCCCTCTGCACGAACATAGACAGCGATCCTGGCGACTGCGAGAAACTCTCCTCCGGAGACCAGAAGTAATCAAGCAGATAGACAGCTTGACTAAGGGATATATGGAGATCAATGACTCCCCAGAGGTCTCAATCCCAAATATATGGGATGCCTTGAAAGCCGTAGTAAGAGGGGAACTGATCGTTATCTCAGAGCCTGACAATAAGGAACGGAGAGACGAGCGAGAAAAGCTAAAGCAACAAACGTGCAAACTAAAGAGAATACACCATTTCACCGGGGCTCCTAGAGTCTGGCGTCAATTAGAAGCGGTCAGAGAACAATTGGCGAGCTTGGATTTAGACTCAGTGGAATACTCGCTTTTGCGCCTCAAGCATGCATTCTACTTGGGGGGGGGGAACAAATGCGGAAGATTGCTGGCAAACAAACTTAAGGGTCAACGCCGGGCTAATGCGGTTGATTCACTGCTAGAAGAAGATGGGGCAGTAGTTGAGGGGGAGGAAGCAGTGACAGAGAGGTTTCGCTCCTTTTACAAGGAATTATATGCAGCACAGGATCTCCCGAACCCAGCTATCTGGGAATATTTAGAAGAAGCTAAGGTGACACGTTTAACTGAGGGACAGGCGGAGGTACTGGAAGGCCCCATTATAATTGAGGAAGTCATAATGGCAATTTCCAAACTGAAACTACACAAATCACCGGGCCCGGATGGTTTCTCGGCTGTGTTGTATACAGCTTTTTACACCTCTGTAGCTCCCATTCTTACTAAAGTATTCAATGCGATCACCAGCCCCGAGACACTGTCCCCCTCGATGAGGGAGGCAATGATAGTGGTCATAGCCAAACCTGGAAAGGATAGCCGAATGTGTGGGTCATACAGACCCATTTCGCTCTTAAACATCGATGCCAAACTGTTTACGGAGATACTGGCGGCTCGCCTTGCTACGCACATGCCTGGGCTAGTTGACCCGGATCACTCTGGTTTTATCCCAGGTAGACAGTGTGCAGACAATACAAAACGCATTCTCCATCTTAAAGATAAGGCAACCCGCTCTAATGGAGAGGTGATGCTCCTCTCTATAGATGCCGAAAAGGCATTTGACCGGGTGCACTGGTCATACCTGGAAGAGACACTGGTGAGATTCGGGTTTGGGGAACAGTTCCGAGCATGGATTCTAAGTGGGTACGGGGAACCAAGAGCCACGGTTAGGGTGAATGGTAGGAGTTCTGGGAGCTTCCCCATTGCTTGTGGTATGCGGCAGGGCTGTCCTTTGTCCCCGCTGCTCTTTGCGCTCTATATGGAGCCGTTTGCGCAGCGGGTATGGGATGACCCGCTTATTACAGGTCTGAGATTTGGAGGAGAAGAGCACCTCATTACATTGTACGCAGATGACATAATAGTATCCCTGGAGTACCCCCGCGAGGCTTTACCGGCATTTCTGAGAGAGGTAGAAAGATTTGGGGTGGTCTCGGGGTTCAAGATTAACCTCGCCAAGTCACAGGCACTGAGCCTTACAGTGTCGCGGGCCACAAAAGAAACCCTCGCACAATCCCTTCCCATTAGATGGCAGCGAACTATATCCTACCTGGGACTACAACTCGCCTCGACTATACCTGAAGTAGTTGAGGTTAACTATAGAATCTTGACCTCGAGGGTTCAGACGGACCTGGCGAAGTGGCGTCTTTACCCTTTGTCCTGGCTCGGACGTATAGCTGCATTGAAGATGGTGGTCCTTCCTAGAGTTCTCTATATCTTTCTGACTCTGCCCATATGGCCGCCGCCCGGATTGATCCTAACTATACCGAGTGCCTTTCAAAATTTCGTATGGGCTGACCGACGCTCCAGAATGCGCCGGGAGCTTAGTTGGAGGACCCCAGCTGAGGGTGGCTTAGGCATCCCTTGCATTCTTAGATACATAAGGGCGGCACAAATTAGATACATAGTTGAGTGGTCTCGCCCGGAGTTGGAAAAGAAATGGCTCTATATGGACAGAGCATTGGCCGGCACATCCCTGTGGAAAATTCCGTTCTTGGGCAGACCACATAGACCTCCTAGTCTCCATCTGTCGGCGCTTGTCTCACCCACCCTCAGAACTTGGGATGCACTAGTAAAAGCAAATGGTCTCTCCTCATTCCCATCCCCCCTAACACCGATAGTTGGGAACCCAGACTTCACCCCGGGATTAAAGGAAGTGACATTCCAAGAGTGGCTTAGACCCGGATGTAGGTCGGTGTGCCACCTCTTTGACGAAGAGGGTCCTATTCCCTTCAATGCCCTGAGGGCGGACAACACCATCTCAGAGAGGGAAAGATTCTGTTACACGCAGATTAGACACTGGTTGATGCAGCCAGAGGTTAAGGAGGCAGCTCAACGACCCCTGATGAAATTTGAGAAGTGGCTCATATGTAAAGAATCGGACCAGCACTTGGTAACAGAATTGTACAAGCTTCTGACGGAGGGGGGCTTGGAGGAGAAGTCTCCGTCCCAGACAAGATGGGAGCGTGAACTAGGGAGGGAGCTTTCTCGCCGGGAATGGAGCGACATATATTATAGGGCAAGACACACATCGACCAATACCTCTAGCATAGAAACTGCTACAAAAATTGCCACGTATTGGTACTTCACGCCAGAGCGCCTACATAAAGAAAATCCAACACAGAGCGGGCAGTGTTGGAGGTGTGGGGAAGCCACTGGGTCACTGTCACACATACTATGGGATTGCTCTAAGCTACTTCATTTCTGGAAAGAAATTTTAGATGAGATTGATACGCTTTTTGGCACACAAATTCCCCGATTCCCAGCGTACACAATACTAGGTCTTCCTAATCCATTGACATACCCACTCAAATCTAGTCGGGCAGACATATGGCATTGGCTCTTGGGGCGGCCCACCAAACGATTTTGGCACTATGGGGCACAGATAGGATACCGACCAAGCTGGGATGGTTACATCACATCTGGCACCTGCTAGGGATGGAGAGGTTAACTTCAACATTGAGAGATCAAGGGGACACCTTCAGAGAGGTCTGGTGTTCATTTATCACCTTGTTATCCCAGGAATTTATAGAACTCACCTGCCTTAAATACTTAAAAACATTGCGATTGACTGGAGAATAGAATGGTTTTGTTGATCATGTAGCCAACCCAGATATCCACAGTTAGCGTTTTAATATCGTATGGGCACCCGGGGGTGGGGGTTGGGATGGAAAAGGGGGGGGGGGTATGTTCTTCTTCTTATTTCCCTTTCTTTATCTCATAATGTTGCATAGATGACCGACATGGTGGAATGTTGATGCTAGGTCGGTCCATGTGTGAACTGCAATTTCCTTTATGCTGCAACCATAAAAACAAATTTAAAACAAAAATCTCTCCAATGTGGCTCTTCCATGCTTCGGGAGCGACTGAGACCTCCAGGGTTGCCATTGAATTATCTGTAAGAAAAGGGTAGTTAACGGTCTTTCAAAACAAGGTACAGTCCCCAGTATCTGCTGCCCATATCAAGTTCTCCCAAGCCTGCTCCTGGAGTTCCTTTTTAGGTCGAGCCTCGAGTAGCGCGCAAGCGCTGCTCTGCGAGACTTTAAGTAAGGGGCTTTTAAAAGCTGACCAGACGCTCGTGCGTCATGGCCTTTTCCCTGCGGTTACCCGCACGGCAGACATCTGTTTCCAATTATCGTGCCCAGACGCGGGCGCGATAATTGAAACCACATGTCTCGCTTTGGCGCGCGCGCGCCCACCACTCGCGGGCTTGTTCAACTTGATTTGTTGTCAGGGTGCCCAGCCCCTGGCGCAACCACACCTAAAAGAAACAACGTGAACAAATGGAGAATCATGTGTTTTCACACTCGGCTCCTAAAGGGAATTAAATTCAATGCATGTTTCCAGCTTTACTGCCTCAAATGGCGGCGCTAATGCCTTGTGCAGCTGTCACAAATAATGAGGCGCGAGCTCTTTATTTGTTTTTACCGTTTTTTTTTTTATCCTTTATCATCACAGCCAGTACGTAGCGTATGGTGGTAATTACCGCAAGTCTTACATTTTTTTGTTGGTAAATTTCAGCCGGTCAGAACTCGCGCGTACTGAAATTTCGCGCCCGCCCACCACTCGCGGGCTTGTTCAACTTGATTTGTTGTCAGGGTGCCGAGCACCTGGCGCAACCACACCTAAAAGAAACAACGTGAACAAATGGAGAAGAGACAGCATAGGTGCAATCATGTGTTTTCACACTCGGCTCCTAAAGGAAATTAAATTCAATGCATGTTTCCAGCTTTACTGCCTCAAATGGCGGTGCTAATGCCTTGTGCAGCTGTCACAAATAATGAGGCGCGAGCTCTTTATTTGTTTTTACCGTTTTCTTTTATCCTTTATCATCACAGCCAGTACGTAGCGTATGGTGGTAATTACCGCAAGTCTTACATTTTTTTGTTGGTAAATTTCAGCCGGTCAGAACTCGCACGTACTGAAATTTACCTAGTGCTAATGTGTGAAAAATGTCCGCATATATGGAACTTGGTACAGTAAGCACAGAGCTGCATGTCAGTCCCCATTTTCTAAGCGAAAACGTGAAAGAGGAGGTACTTACTGCCCCCGTAAACTCCTTAGCCCCACATTAATCCGCTGGGTGCAGGGACAGGTTAAGGATTTTGGGGGCCTTGGGCCAAACATAATTTGGGGTCCCCTGTTCTAAACAGATTTGAATTTATGATCCAGTTTCAGTTCTTTCATCCCCTCTTTGGCCAGGTCACTAAGTGCACAGGCACACTGGTCCAAATTCTAAATGTGTTTACATCTAATATTTAGGGCTAGTGACGTGTGTTTTCAATATTGTAACACAGCCGCAGCTCTCTAATATTACTGCAAATAATCTCTGTGACACCCTCCCATTTCTCATGTGAGGTCCTGTTTTGTCCTAAAAGAAAGTTTTCACTGAATGTTGCATGAAACATAAACACATCTGCCATAGACTCCCACACATCGCACATCACCCACACTGAAAATAAATTAAAGGGGAACGGTATTTAAAACAATTTGTTGAAGAATTAATAAAGGTAATCAGGGCAAGACTCTTTGCAGAACATAGCTGGCTGTATCAGGGTGCCCCCTGAAAGGCTGGGGCCTTGGGCCAGAGCCTACTTTGCCCATGCCTTAAAAAGTCTCTGGCTGGGTGGGATAAATACCTCGCCCGATTCCACCCCACGTATAACCAGGGCCTAAGAGTGTGATCACCTGTGGCAAAGCCTGTTCGTCTTGCTAAATTTCTCTCATAAATATTTTCCACCCAAGTTCCCTTTATACCCTACGTCTGACTTGGGACCCACAGGAATGACACTGACTTCAGACAATCCCCTGTGCATACTCCCCCCCACCCCAAAGTGTAGTAACAGTAGTAGCCAGGGGCAGTCAATCCATATGGGTAAGGTAGTCCGTCAATTAAAGCACTAAGTTAAATGAGGCGCCCAATTGGATGGAAAGAAGCATATAATAAACAAGCATTGGCATAGCCAATAGGTCTCGCCTTGGGGACCTTATAAGTGTTTAGCCATGCAACGGTTGATGTTGTTGCACCAAGGATATTGTGCTGCATAACTAAATACTTATAAGGTCCCAAAAGCGAGACCTATTGGCTATGCCAATGCTTGTTTCTAATAGAAAGGACTGATTTATAGTTCATTCTTAGTTCTTGAATGTGCCCCCTATTTCTCGGGCGTTTCTGTAGCGCTTTCCTTAACTCTAGTGGCTCTGGTGCAATGATTATCAAACCAGCCGTGGACCTTACTATTTTTACTTTGACCCTTAATTGGGACACTCCGTTTATCTGCGACCGTGACCGCAACATTCTGAAACGCTATTAGAAGTCTTTCATAGTTCACTCCCCATTCAGTACAGTTGTCAAAAGCTTCGGAGTTCTCTTTAACTACGGATTCTAATAGCATATTTTCATTAATGCCTGCCCATTTTAAGCTGACCCCATTTTTTCCGCTAATCTGATGGGAATTTTTATAGATTAATACCCTTCGTCTTACGGATGATGATGTTAAATGTAAGCTTAAGCACCGAGAGATCACTGAGTACTGATGGTTCTTTCTTGAGGGATCTAACTAAATTAAACTTGTTTACTGAAATAATTATATGATCTATAATGGAACGATGTCCATTTCCATGGTATGTGGGTCGGGCGCTGGGGAGTCCATCTACGCACCGAGGTCAATTAATGATCTGTTCTGAAATTATTACAAGGACTTATGCAGTGCACCACCTCTGGTGCCACCCGAAACCCAGGCAGCCTTTTTTGGTGCATTACTGCTCCAGGTCCTGGATCGGCAGATGAGGGAGGCACTGGGTGGCCCGGTGACGGTGCCAGAGATTTATGTAGCTATTAAAAGCATGGCCACGGGTAAGACCCCGATGGCCTCCCTGCAGAGTTCTGTTTGGTATACGCTTCGAAGTTGGCTCCCCGGCTGGAGGCCTTAAATGCAGAAGCTGCAAGGCGGGGGAGGCTGCCCGAGTCTACGCGCGATGCAGTTGTTATCCCGCTCCCTAAACCGAATGCCCAGGGGGCCCGCACCAAGGACTTCCGCCCACTCTCTAAGCTTAATATGGACTTCAAGCTGCTTAGCAAAATCTTGGTGCTTCGTTTACTCCTGCATATGTCCACCCTCGTCCAAGAAGACCAAAACAGGCTCATCCCGTCATGGAATTCCTCTCTTAACCTGCGTAGATTATACTCTATACAATACCACCCAGAGGTACAGTCTTATCTGCGGGCAGGCCTCTTGTCAAGCGACCTGGAAAAAGGCCTTCGACACACTACAGTCGGACTATCTGTTTGAAGTTATGGGAAAAATGGGCCTTGGAGATGGTTGGATACGATGGGTGAAATTGCTGTATGAGAGTCCCATGGCATGAGTCAAGACGGGCAAAATAGTGTCTCCGCAATACGGGGTCTTTCGCGGCACCAGGCTGGGATGCCCTTTATTCCCACTATTGTTTGCCCTGGCCATCGAGCCCTTGGCAGAGCTGTTTAGACAGCTAGGAGTGGGCATCGTACTGCCTGTGGGAGGACATGAAGATATTATCTCTCTGTACACTGACAATCTCCTGCTTTATTTGACAGATGCCACATCAGGGACTGTCATGGCGCTTGGCTTCCTGGGGGAGTTTGAACATCTTTCGGGCTTGAGAGTCAACAAAATTAAGACTCACCTCTTCCCTGTGTCCCCAAATCTCCCTCGCCCCTCGGGGCTCTTGACGGATCTCAACTGGCCCAGACCACCTTCCGATACCTAGGGATACAGGTCTTCCATTCACTTGAAGACCTACGAGAGGGTAATCTTGGAAAGACTGTCAGATCTCTTCGATCCTGCGTTCCTTTCTGGTGCTCCCTAAAGTTGCAGATTATGGCCTGAATCTCATCGTCAAAATGGTTATGCTTCCACGTTTGCTCTATTCTTTTATCAATCTCCCGGTGTTCCCTCCTGCTGGTTTCGCCAGCTGGACACTCTGCTGCACGAATTGATCTGGGATAAAGGCCAGCAGCGGGTTTCCTTGGAAACTCTTCAGCGCCCTGTGGCAGAGGGCGGTCTAAGGGCGCCAAATTTCGAGCTATATTTCCTGGTCTCCCAGATACAGTGGATTGCGCAGTGGCTAGACGGGCAGAGGCTGGGGGAGTTGGGATCGGCGGATTCCATGATACACACCAGTCTGCTGTTGGCTCGACTGCATAACCCAGCGGTGGAGATAGCACGCCTGACCCTATTGCTGACTACTGCATTGCAGTGTTGGAAGCGCTGTGTAACAAAGACAAAAGGAACCCCCTTGTATGCGCTGGACTTACCCTTGGTGAGCTTACTACACAGGGACGCGTTAACGTTTTTCACAACTGAGCAGTTCTCTGCCTGGAAGGACATGCGACTGGAGTCGGTAGGGGACTGTTACCAACAAAGCACCCTTGTCCCTTTCGGAGAATTGGTCTCTGGCCCCGGCTTACCGGCTGGCCAATTGCTCCTGTATGAACCTTTAGTTCATACTTTCAGAAGACTCTGGGGAGGGGATCGTGAAAAAACCAAAACACTGCAATCCTTGCTCACCCTGGGCGCGGGGAAACACTTGGTAAAGTGGTTTTATGTCTCCCTCTCAGACATGACTCGTAAACCTTTGTCACGGTTGCGCCAGCGGTGGGAGACAGTTTTAGATCGGAAATTTCGGACTCAGACTGGAAAAGATCCTAGCGTACCCTATGAAGGTCTCCAGAAATACAAAACTAAAGTATACGCAGTTTAACTACCTACATATGACCTACAAGACACCCCATAAAATCCAAATAGTATATGGTGGTGAACCTCGCTCCTGCCCGAGATGCGACCATATTGATGCAGATTTTATACACTTGACCTGGGTATGCACCATACTGTGACAGTTCTGGGACACGGTATTGGCAACACTGAATAGCACACTTGGACATGCACTTGATTCAACTGCCGAGGTCTGTCTGTTGGGACTCTTCCCTTGACCTCCCAAACGGAAGGTCGGAAATAGGTTTCTTGATCTGGCCTTGGTACTAGCCAGGAGGAGGATACCAATGGCCTGGAAATCTACTGGTCGGCCCGTGGTGGGTACCTGGGTGAGAGATGTGACTCAGTGGGCTGGGAAAGAGGGTAGGGTTCTCCTTAGAGAGGAAGCACAGGGGCTGAGACGACGTTCCCATAGCGGAGCAGTGGAAGGAGGTCCTTGACACTTGGGAGCACGCTGAACGTGAATTGGTTGGCGGTGTGGGGGACAGCAGGGAGACACGGACAGATGAGGGTGCTCATATATAATTGGGGTTCCTGGTAGTTGGGAAGATCCTTGCTAATAATTGCGAGGATACAGAAGACACTAATGAAGGACTCCAATGCTCCTTACAAACGGTATGAATGGGAGAGATGCCTACCCCCCTGGGTTCTTACACAAGTATGATTAGCATTAGGAAGCCATAAGATACATATACTTTTAGATAGGCACCCCCATTCCCCCACATTCTCCATACACTGGCTCCAACTTGATCGTTTGGGAATTGCTGTTTGTTGTGACCACCCTGCATTAGTTATTTAGTTTTTTTTAAGTTAACCCAATTGAAACATATGTTGTAAGCACCTCCGCAGACTCCCTGCTCGAATGCGGCTGGGCCACCTTAAATGTAGAACTGTAATGGCTAATTGGTACATAGCAGTGGTGCTTACCCCTGTGGTAAACCCAAACTTGATGCGTTGTATAGTTATATTGTGAATTGTAACTTTTATATCTGCCTGATAATCCGCAGTTGATCTGCATGGACATATGCCAAGAGTTTGAAGTCTACTATTTATGTAGCATGTTTTGTTTGGAAGGGCGATTTGTGCACATGCTCTGCATGTACCTGCCTAGCTGTCATTAATACTAAATGCCAATAAAAATATGTTTTAAAAAAATTCTATGGTATGTGGGTATCGAGAAACTCCATTAGGCTCCCCCTCTTGCTCGGTCTATAAAAGAACCCCTCCCCCCCCCAGCGAGAGGGCTTTACTCTTACACGTAGAAGATGTCATCTGAGCAAGACCATGTAACAGCATTTCTACAAGACTGGGGCTCCTGAAATGAATGATTATACAATCCCCTGCTCTATCCTTTGGGGGTATATTAAGCCAAGCCACCCTTCCCACGTGCAGCAGCTCCTGAGTCAAATCACCCACCTAACCCAAATTTATTTTCAGCCAATGCAATGACTTATTTTTCAATGTCATGTAATCTTCTTTAACCCCCCATAGGTAGTTCAGGAACATTTGTCAAAATGATAATGTATGGGGTGCATTCAGGTGGTAGTTGTGGGTAACATGATGGCTCGTGCACGGTAGCAGAAGATGGCTTGTGGTTGGAAATATGGGCCTTACTTTGTGCTTCTGTATTGTCGGCGGTTGCTCCACGTAGTTGGGCCATTTCAACTGAGGGAGTATTAGATGCAAAGGATGCAGGGGGTGCATTGGATGGATTTCCATCCCCGGTCCCGATATTTGTGGCTGGAAAGATGTTAAGCACCTCTGGCTGTTGTACTTGGCTCGGCTCTACCCCGGGGGAGTCATTTCCGGTCATTAGTGGTACCCCTGGGCTGCTTGGCTGCAGATTTGTTATAGTTGTTAAATGAGTCTCAATGGTATCAAGACGCGTATGTATGGGAGAACATTCCTGATTTATTAGAGCTCAAAACATTTATCAAAAGAGGAACCCCAAATGGACTGGTCCCTAAGCAAAGCTTCCCTATTCCCATCGAGCACTACTGATGAATCTTTGCACGACTCCTGAATTTCAAGTGAGTGACTTTTAGGGGCCGATTAATGTGTTCGTTGACTTCTGCCTGTGGACTTATTTCGAGTTGGACCCTTAGGGCCAGATGTATCAAGATTACATTTTGAGAGTCTATAATAGCGAATTTTACCGACTCGCTATTATAGACTCGCAAAATGCAATGTATGTAGGTTTTTGCAAAAATTTTGCGATTCCTACATATTCCTTAATAGCGAATCGCAAATTGCGATTCGCTATTAAGGAATGCCTTCACATTCATTCCTATGGGCCTAGAGGCCCATAGGAATGAATGGGAAGATAATCGCAATTTGCGAGTACCAAATAGGTACTCGCAAATTGCGAATGCATTTTGAAGGGTGATATGGGGGCCAAAAGGCCACCCTGATGCACCCCCAAAAAAGGTAAGATTTGCACATGTGGCGCACATACATGTCCTAAGGGCATGTATGTGCGCCACATGGCACTTGGAAAAATGCAGAAAAGTGCATTTTTCTAGGAATTTGCAAATTACCACCAACTAGAAGTTGGTGATAATTTGCGATTCCTTAATGCCAATTCGCACTTTGCGATATCTACAAGAATTGCATTTAGGGAATCGCAAATTGCGATTCCCTAACTGCATTCGCAATTTAGGTAGTCGCAAATAATTGCGATTACCCATATTGCGAATTACAAATGTTTGATACATTCCAAAACGCATTTTTGCGATTGCAAAAAGCGTTGATACATCTGGCCCTTAGCCTTTCTTTTCAGTTTTGGGTGAGTACTGGGGCATGTTTTGTGAGATGTCCCTTCCGTAGAGGGTATACAGTTGGGTTCAGTCATGGCAGCATGCAAAATAGGCAAGGAAAGCTTGTCATGCGCAGGGTACTCAGAGTGGTAACTAAAAATAATAAATTGTGTAGATTCAGTTTCTTGTACTTGACCCTGGCAATCGAACTGTAGGTACAGAGCTGAGATTTAATGACAGTCTTCTTTCTGAGAGTTTGATTTCTGCATTTACTACCTCTATAGCCCTTTCCAACTTTCGGTCTATGGCAGTATGCTTGACTGCAGAGCTCGGCACGGGGTAATCTCCTTTTAATTATTTCTCATCAAGGAACAGGGATCTCTCAATGTTCGCTTATACGAAAAAATGTGAGATGAGGTATTAGTTGACGACAATCCACGTACAAAAAGCACAATGAAATACTCCTCCGCATTTGATGGTGGTAATTAAGGGCCTGGACAGATAACTTACCCCACGAAAAGGGCCGTTGTTGGGGCGTTGGCCCAGCCCGAACTTGTTCGGCCTCGGGCGGGTGCAGATGGGCCCGCCCTTGGCTCGGGCATTGCCCGGGTGTGGTCCTTGCGCCTCCCATGCCGCGGGGGTGAGTGTGGCACTTTGTAGCACTTGCAAGTGATGAGCGCACCTCCCTTTGTCAGTTAATGCCTCCTGTTGCTGGACTTCTGGGACCCGGAGTCCCCCACAAGTGAAACGGCACGGTATCCCGCGCCGCAGGAGTGAGCGCATCGCTTTGCAGCGCTTGGAAGTGATGAGCACTCTTCTCCTTGTCAGCTGATGCCTCCTGTTGCTGGACTTCTGGGACCTGGAGTCCCCCATGATAAATTAATTAACTTCCCACCCTTTACCCCTACCAACCCCACAACCGGCACCTAAATTACAACTTAAAAAATAAATTAATTGCACAATTAACATAATTATAAATTAAATAATTAATAATAATTAAAATTAATTATTAATTCATTATAATTAATCTACTTCCGACCATGTACCCCTGCAAACCCCACAACCTGCCATGACACTAAAATGTACAATTAACAATTAAATTAAATGTAAAAAACAACTAAAAATCTACAATATATATTTAAAAACATTAACAATAATTATACAAACAATTTATAACATATACAATTAAAACATACTAAAATACATAAAGATAATTATAAAAAGATATTCCTTACAATGATATTTTTGTAAATGATATTAACAGCATAGATATTTTTGACATTGATATTACTTACCTTAACAATCCATATTTTTGTCAATGATATTCCTGCATCACAATATTAAAAACTCAATATTTCTGTGCCTTGATATTTTTAACTCAATATTTTGTCTGAATACCAACTGAATGGCATTACTAAGTACTCATAACGGCCATAGTGAGTGTTAAATGCGGTCTTCCACTCATCCACTCTTAAATCCGGATTAGATTGTACGTTCCTCTTACGTCCAGTTTGGAAAAGACCTTAGATTCTTTTATCTGATCCAAGAGTAGAGATATAGGCCCCTATTACGATGTCGGGCAGACGCGGAATCGGGACCGACCTCCGGTCGGCGGTCCCAACTGCGGCATTTCTCTATGGGAGCTTGTGCTGCGGCCGTAAACCGGCCGTAGCACAAGCTCCCATAGAAAAATGGGAGAATCTGTTCATCCCTGCACTGTGTAACAGGCACCTCAGGGTGCCTGCCACACGGTGCAGGGATTAACAGGCCCCCAACCGGAGGCTGAAGGGTGAAGGGGGCCCTGCTAGGGGCCCTCAATGTCGCTTTCCGACAGGCTTTCCATGTCGGAAAGCCCGACATAGAAAGCCTGTCGGAAACTGACGTCGTAATCCCTACGACGGAAACATCATCCATAGGGATTACGGGCAGGCCTTCGACTGGCCGACGGGCTCCTTGAGCCTGTTGGAATGGCTGGAATGACCGGCCAGTTTCACTTTTGACTGCCTGCATCGTAATGCGGTGGTCAAAAGTGAAACCTGTGATGAGACCCGGAAAGCCTCCGACCTGTGCTCGGAGGCTCTCTGGGTCTCATTGTAATGAGGCCCATAGTGGAGGAGGATACCAATTGTTGACTGGAATGAGATAACTCAGGGTAGTCAGTACATGGTCAAAATTCCCCATTCGGTTCAGGAATGAAAAAGATCGGGGACCCTGCTAGACAAATGGAGTGTCTAATATAACTTCTAAGTTTTCTTGCAAGTATTGTTTCTACACTTCGCATTCTTTCATGGTTACGGGTAAATCGTTCCATGAGGAATTGGAGTGCTTGGTACAAGATCAACGGCACAGTCATATGGGTGACACAGAGGTAAGGTATCTGCCCCTTTCAACTACAAATGTCTTGAAAATCATTAAATGCTTCTGTAATCTCTTCAACTGATTATTCCACCTTTTTAACATGATAATGGGTTGAATGTTGTGCATTTAAACAGATGAGATTCTGCGTACTAGTTTTTGCTTTGTGAGGACCGCTATATTACATGTAAAAATCTGACA
This sequence comes from Calotriton arnoldi, assembly GCA_963921515.1. Taxonomy (NCBI): domain Eukaryota; kingdom Metazoa; phylum Chordata; class Amphibia; order Caudata; family Salamandridae; genus Calotriton; species Calotriton arnoldi. Next base: position 4,032,329 of record CAWUFW010000224.1, on the reverse strand, counting down.
TAAAGCTAATGGTGGGGAGTTCCCAATCAAACCTAGGGTTATGTTTCCCCAGCCAGGTAGTACCCAATTTGAATGAGAGCAGTGGTCTACAATAATTCAATGGACTCCAAATGTCTCACTGAGTTGACATATACATTGTTTGAGGTTCTTTGCCTATAGCCTTTGATGTTCACTCAGTGTCATCAATCCCTTGAATTTTTGCAAATTTTCCAAGTGATGCTTTGTCTTATAATGAAATCTCATTGAAGCTGAAACTTTGCATCCATGAAGCACTCTGTAACTTCTGAGTCGAGTAATGTACAAATATGTAGCATACCTTTCGGAGTCAATAAGACCTCCTCCACATATAAACTTGATTTCACGTGAACAGAGGAACTTGCAATGTTTAAAGATGTTTTCTCATTTCCTGCTAACCTGTGACATCTTTTTAGAAAATGTCTTGTTTGGCTGAAGTGCAGAGTTCCCACCTGCACTGAAGTTCCTCTATTCCAACGATAGTGATCTCCTCATTCCTCTTTATTGCAATGATTCAGTTTCTGTTGGAATATTTTCACTATTGAAGGAAGAGAGAGTCAATACAAATTTAGGAATTCCTCTGCATCACTTCCTCTTACAGCTTTTCTGCTTAGTATCAATTTGAAGAGTTACGTCTATTAAAGCTGCTGTGTTAACCGGGTGGATAAAGGCCAATTCTAATGTGTTTTTCAACTCTTCTTTCAAACATTTATAGAAGGCCACCACTAAGGATGGGCGGTGAACTCCACGTCGCCGGCGAGTTCGCTGAGTTTTGCAACTTCGCGCTCCGCTTGGAGCGCGTAATTCAGCAAAACAATTCTGCGCCAACTGCAGTGTAGCGGAGTTCACTGCCCACTCTAAGGTGCAGGCTGTCTGCGAGCTGAAATGCAAATGAGCCCTTGCGCGACACATAACGTCCCTCTTGAAGTGCTGAGTGGCGACTTTGATTGATGGTTTTGTCTGAATTTGCAGTCTGCGCATGCTGTAACTGTGTGCCGGTGCTCACTGTCCCCAGGCATCTGTGAGCAGTTGGCACGCGCCTATGCTGTCGGTGGGTGGCCTCAAGGGAGCACGCAGGTTGACGAAGAGAGCAGTGGGTGCACCGGGCGATCTTCCAGAGAGAAGCAGGTTCCACTGCCCACTCACTGTGTACTTCACCGCCTCCCAGTCCGTGTCCTGACTCCTGCCCCCAGCCTATGCCCATGGTCCGGCTGGAACAACAGCATGAATGAAAAAGTTTACTTTGCATTGATTTCAGGTAAGGAAGGATTGGAACAATTTAATATCCCCTCTGTGACTTTGTTGCAGTGGAGGGGCGAGTTACTTGAAGCGCTCGTAGTGTGCGTGTGGTGGACCACTGGCGGTGGGGCACACTGTGACTGGCAGGCAGGCGATGATTAGTGCACTCACTGCCTGCACCTTCATGCACACATAGTGTGCCTGTGGGTACTCGCTGGCAGCGGGGAGCAGTTCATCTATCAGTCAGGGGTGAACAAGATTGGATTCAATGATTAGTGCACTCACCGCCTGCTCCTTGATAGCTCTCATGTAGTAAATCAGCGAAGGGCACGAGACGCGACAAAAATTCCCACGATGAAGGCACTATCCCTTTTGTTAATGGTGTAGTGGTGCAGGCGCAAAGGCTAGCTTTGTGTGCCTGCTGTGGCACCTGCAGCGCAGCACCGGAGCTGTAAGATGGAGAAGGAGGGGGGGCTCACGGGGACGAGTGGAAGGGCATTAGCACCGCTGCCAGTTGCAGCCAATTGTCGGAGTTCTGCCAGCTGAATAATGTATCCAAGCCTCTCCAATCCCCAGGGGTGCATGTAACCCTAGCCTTGCATGCATAGGACAAGGGAACTCCACCCGATCACAGAACTCTGTAGTGGGGCGAAGTTTTTGACCCACTTCACGGAGTTCCTCATAGCGCGACTACACTCAGGCATAGCCACCACCATGCCTTTAACTGTCCAGGGGGCCTATAGTGAGAGTTGCTGGAAATGGCTAATGTAACGTACCAAAACATGATTTCCTTGTTGAAGTGTTAATAACCATAAGTGAGTAGTTTGCTTACTCTGCCGTTTCCAAAAACAGACTGAAACTGCTGAATGTATGATCGTAATCATGTAATCCGGGACTCTTTTTAGGTCTCGCCTACGCAGCGCGCATGCGCTGCATAGGAGGGCCTTTAGCCGTCGCTCTGCTAATTTTCAAGCACACACTCGTGCTTGTGGCGGCATCCACCTTGCGGGAGCGAGCAGCGACGCGCCACAAGCACGAGTGCAGTGCTTGAAAATGAGCAGACTGCTCTCCCAAGCGCGCGCGCGCGCCCCCCTCTCGCAGGCTCACCTCCTGCTCCCTACCTCATCTCCCTCTCTCTCCTCGCCCACACGTCCCGGCCACTCACTCGCTCCGCCCTCTCCGCTCTTCGCTCTTTATTTTCACCCCTTCAAAGGCTGTACAGGGACCTTCAGCTCGTCGCCTTGTCTGTACGTTCCATCTGTTTTGGTTGCAGCTGTGGGCACAAGCGCGCGCGCGCGCACACCACTCCCGGGCTTGTTTATCTTTGCAACCGTGAAGTTGGCAGATGCTGAACGAAGTAGCTAATGTTTACCCAGCGTGTTTCGAAGGCGCATTGTTGTGACTGCCTCCGTCATCAGAGCACGGAATATTGACTGTCCTATGTGACTGATAACGCCAGAGCTGCAGAAGGTGTCTATAGCTAGTCTGCAAGCGGACGGTTATACCTAAGAAACAAACACAAAAGAGCAGGAATTGTAAGTCCCATGAGCGGACGGTTTGCTGCTTTGCACTACCACAAGGCACGCTGTCCAGGGAAGACTGTCGGCCTTTGTGGCTACTGTTTTGGTTGCTCTAGACTGCTTCTTGGTCGGTCTGGTGCCCTGTTTGTATCCTCGTCTCTTCAGATGTTGGCACATCCAGCCTGTCCACTGTTGCACTCCCTTGGACACCCATGTACCTGGCTACGGGTGGGTATGGTCGGGTCTGGGCATAACTTACCTGGCCCTCACTCTACTCCCTTGAAACATAAATATATATACCTTTGGGAAGTGTCACCATCTGGCACTGGGCATACAGAAGCCAGCAGTGCCTGCCTTTGGCCATGTGAACCTAAGACTATCTGAGATTGGGTATGGGAACTGATAAGAGGCACCAGGAGCCTGGGAGCTTCTCCTACCAGGCACGTGAAGCTGGACAGACAAACGGGGACATTTTGCATTATGGGCAAGTAAAAACTCGTAATACTTACTACCTTGCATGTGAAATAGAAATATCTATGACTGGACTTGTGGAGACGTGTAGTAGCGTTAAAAATTAGCATTCTAGCTTGTGAAAGTGGGAATGTCCGTGTACAAGGGCTACAGAGACTGAGAATATATGCTTTATTTAAGGAATGTGTGTCACCCCAGTCACTCTGTAAGTGTGCATTTTGTTTATTGTTATTGTCCCAGTGTTTTAGATGATACCAATTTATTGAATAGTTTTGTGTGTGACCATCAGCGCAGTCTTTCAAAATCGTATCACGTTTTTTGTCACAATTTAGTTGCCCTGTGTGCTTTAACGTGCTTTGCGCCATCAGCAAATTTTCTCCTAAAACTTCTAAACGGGAAACCCTTTCCTGTAAGGAGACTTGAAATCCTATGACATGTTGGATATTATTATTGACTTGTGTATTCTTTCGCCTTTGTTACATATTCTCCCTGTAACACTGAGGGCTGAAAACTTAAGAGGTAGGATACCCACTGTTATTTAAACGGCTAGTTTGCGTTTGAGGAATGTGACTGGACATTTATGCTCTTACTGCCAGAATCTCAAAAGACAGTAATCAGCTTAATATTGCATTGGACTGTAGTGGACCAGGCATCGAGGTCCCTTTGCTATCAGTTAGACATTATGAGCACTGTCCATTGATTTGGGCAGTTCAGTGAACGTTACGATTGTATAATACATTGTTAGGTTTTGTTGTTATTTTTTTCGCATTGTACAGCGCCAACCCCATTGTAGCACACTTTTTTTATTTAGATGGTTTTTCATGCTGATTAGGGAATTCTGGTAATCAGTCTGGAGGAATCATGGTTTGATAGTGTCTGTCATTTGTTGATATTGGGGGTGGTTTTAAGAATATTGACAGTATTTCTTTTTCTAAACGCTTTTTTTTCCTAAACGCTTTTGTGTCTGTTTGAAAGGAAAGCAAGCGTGATCTAATAAACCCTTTGCGGTGTTTAATGTTTATTGCTTGGTATGCCAAAGGACTTTATAGTTTCCTTTTGTTTTGTTGGGATATAATAAGGTTTATCGATTGCCATTTGTACTGCCAGAGAACAGTTCCAGTTATAAAAGTATCACATGGTAGGTTGGTATTCTATGATGCCGAGTTCTGTTTATGGTAATATCAGCGTGTTTTTCGGGTTTATTGGTGGTATGTGACAATGCCATTTTTTGGCTGCCAACGTCTTTGGAGTTTTATGCATGACTGTGGTAGACTTATGTCTGGTGTGTGCCGTTTGATTATGCCACTTTATAGATGCGATTGGAACAATGGTATTTTTATGTTATGTTATGCTGTGGCAGCCTGTCGGATATTAAAGCCCAAATATTGGTTATTAGAGGTGTGTTGGTTGCGTGTGGCATTGGCTGTTTGTTTTATATTTTATTTATAATATGTAGAGCGCAACAATTACCCAAAGGCATCCAGGTGCTATATTGAATGTGGGTTGTGTGTTTCAGATGGTGAGATGTTGTCATTTGACCACCTGCAAAACTTTCCATTGACTAATTGCCCAGAATTAAACTAGGGGTGTCTGATTTTGGGTATCTGTTGGTGCCTCTACCAAACCGTGGGAAACAGCCCATCAACTATAGAAGTGTTGATGGTCCGAGGCTTTGTCAAACCCGACGACAACAAAACATAACTGATGTTCCTCATTGCCTAGTGATGTCCAAGCCCCGTTCTGCGGTCATCCTGCACCACGTTAATACAAGTCATCATGGTGAACACCTGGGTGTGCCTCTCATTTCATACATTAACATGAAATGTAAAGTGCACATTCACCCCAGAAGGGGTACCATGGCGCTGACTGAAATAACACGTTTATTCAACTCCATGGTGTCTGACTGCGCCTTTTACTATTTTAATGGGGTTTCTTTACTTTAATCCTGGTTTTTTTCAGAAGATATGGATGAGTGGTTTCCAGAGGGCACCAATTCAAGCATTCATCCCCCCTCCCTTTATTTGAGTTTAATTTGTTTTATGCTGGATTGTTGTAAAGCACTACTAACCACTCCACAGTGGCCGCAGGGCACATTTATCTCTTAGTTTCATCTCTCTCTTCGTTTCTATCCTCTTTGGCTCCTGCCTCGGAGATCTCTTAACCGTCCACCTTACATCCTCCCCCCTCCATTATTTTCGTGAGCACACTTCCAATACTTTCCCCCTTTTATCTGTCTGTTACATCCTTTAATTTACTACGTTATTTATGTATTTATGGTTTTGTATAACACCTACTTGGATTTGGACATTATGCAATTGGGACTGAGTAGGGCCTCCACCCCTTAGTCGGAAGGCCTAGTATTAAAGATTGTTTGTGGTGTGATACCAGCTTGTGTGATAGGAGTAGCCAATAGGTCTCGCTTTTGGGACCTTATAAGTATTTAGTTATGCAGAACAATATCCTTGGTGCAACAACATCAACCGTTGCATGGCTAAACACTTATAAGGTCCCAAAGGCGAGACCTATTGGCTATGCCAATGCTTGTTTAAAATAAGCAGCCTTGGTTACATATGATAAAATCAACAAAAATGTTTAAATATCTGTAGGGCTTGGTAAACAGGGTACTTTGTCACATTAGCGACAGAGTACCCTGTCCAACAAACTCTAAATCAGGCCCTTGACCTTTGCCCTCTCTAAGAGATTTGCTGCCACCTGTCCATGGCCCAAATTAGCGTGATTGCAAAAAGGTTCAGAAACTAGTACGCGTTTCTGCTTTTGAGGTCCTGGCACATGATATACTAAACCTTTCCATATTAAAAAAAATGGTCCTACCTTATGAGTGTCAAATTCGTTTATCCCATACTTATTGGTATAGTTCAAGTCAGCTTAATGTTGATTTATGAAGACAGGCATAATGGCTTTCTTTTCATTTCTTCTCATTTTCCGTGTTTCGCGATTCCTGTTAGGTTTTTAAATTATCTCATTGTCCTTAAAAGGTGCCTCTTCCAACCCTTAACTGAACAGCTGAATAGACAAGTGTAGGGCTAGACAATCAGTAAACTTAGATTTGTCTGTACCCAGTATTAGACCCTCCAGCAGATTCTCCAGTGCTCCTACCCATGCGGAAGAATTGTTAATAACAATGGATGCCAGCAGTGTGGGATGTAGTTTCCTTTCCTCATCAACACAGGTAATCATAATTGACTGTCCTTCCATATAGCAAGCAGGGGGCAACCACTTTGGGGGTTGCACAACTATTTGGTGACAACCTGTGTCTTTATATTGTAACAGGTTGTATAAAGCTTGTTATTTTGCAGTCCAGTAATTTTGAGTGTGTTCTGGGGTGTATCCTACTTCCATGGGCTCACAATTTCTCCTCTTTATGGGACAATTTGGAGCTGTGGCACTACTCCTGACAGTTATAACACTGAGGTTCATGAGGAATGGATGAAAAGAAGGAAGTTTGATTACTAACTGGGTTTCCAGGCTTCTGAATACTGATAGGCGGATTGGATTTCCTAGTCTGAAACCCGCACACAGTAAATAACTATACTCCTATCCTCCTTATAACAGGGATTAAAATCAGGAGCCCAGTCAATCAATCAGGGGTTTATAAAGCGCGCTACTCACCCGTGAGGGTCTGAAGGCGCTAGGGGGGGGGGGGGGAAGCAGCTCCGGATCAGTCGAAGAGCCAGGTCTTGAGGTCCTTCCTGAACGTGTGCAGGGTCGGGGAGCGTCTGATGTTCACAGGGAGCTCGTTCCAGGTCTTGGCTGCGATGTAGGAGAAGGCTCTCCCGCCTGCTCTGTTTCTACGGATGCGGGGGACTTCTGCCAGGGCGAGGTCGGCGGAGCTGAGGTTCCTCGTGGGTACGTGGAAGGAGACTCTCTCGTTGAGGTATTTGGGTCCGATGTTGTTGAGGGATTTGTAGGCGTGGGTGAGGAGTTTGAAGGTGACCCTCTTCTCGACGGGGAGCCAGTGGAGGTCTCGTAGGTGTTGGGTCATGTGTTCGTGACGTGGTGTCCCGAGGACGAGTCTGGCTGAGGCGTTCTGGATGGTTTGGAGTTTGTGTAGAAGAGTTCTGTTAATTCCGGCGTATAGGGTGTTTCCGTAGTCCAGTCTGCTGGTTATGAGCGCGTGGGTGACGGTCCTTCTGCAATCGGGAGGGGGGATCCATTTGAAGGTCTTGCGGAGGATGCGCAGGCAGTTGAAACTGGTGGAGGCAACGGCGTTGATCTGGCGGTTCATGGAGAGGGAGGAGTTGAGGATGATGCCGAGGTTTCGTGCGTGGTCTGTAGGGGTGGGTGGATTCCCGAGGGCGGAAGGCTACCAGGTGTTGTCCCAGGCGGAGGTGCAGGGTCCGAGGATGAGGACCTCGGTTTTCTCTGAGTTGAGCTTCAAGCAGCTGTCTTTCATCCAGGCTGCGACGTCCTTCATTCCTTCATGGAAGCAGAGTCTGGTGTCTTCGGGATTCTTCGTGAGTGAGAGGATGAGCTGGGTGTCGTCGGCGTAGGATACTATGCTGAGCCCATGCTGTCTGACGATGGTGGCGAGGGGGGCCATGTAGATGTTGAAGAGCGTGGGGCTGAGCGATGATCCTTGGGGTACTCCGCAGTTGATATCGGTGGGTTCGGAGAGGAAGGGAGGGAGTCTGATCCTCTGGGTTCTGCCGGAGAGAAAGGAAAGCCCAGTGGTATGCACGAGCAAAATTGCGATCCTCTTTTGAAGGTACATTTGGATTTTGCCTTATGCATTTCTGGTTTTTACTAGGCAATGCTTTCAGAAATTGTTCTGAATAAATACGGTCTGTGAGAATTTGTATTGTTGCGACAGTAGGATGTTACCATTTTTCTCCAAAGTCTTTGATACCAAAAACAATGCCCTAGGACTTTTTCCTTGTACAAATCTCTTTTTCCTAAACTGCATCCTATTGACGCTGCATCTATCACCTGTCTCTCCAGCATTGCCTTTTTCACTTCAGTATAGGGTGTAGTTCTAGATGGATTGGCAGCATGAAAAGCCAGAAAGGAGGGGGCGCAATGTATTGGCGTTGACATTTGCATAGTAGCTCCACATTAGCAGCTAAGGTCTCGAACTTAGTGAAAAAGAAATCAGAATCCCCCCTACCTGGTACTTTTGCAAAACCAAAGATGAAACATTTGTGTACACTTTTGTGGTTGCTATGACATCAGTTAGGCTTTGTATTACAGTGTCCCATGGTTGTTGATGGTTAGTTAACAAGGTAGCTCGGTCTCAGAGGGCAACGTGGAATGCTTCCGTTTTCTGTATGGCAAGATTGGTACATGGACGCTGGAAGTAGAAGTGCGGCGAGTGCTGCAGTGCACCCAAAATAACTATGCTGGAGTTCAGAAGGTGAATAAGCAAAAAAGATGCCTTTACATTTTATTTTTATCTTTTGACATTTGCTGGGTATTCAAAAACAGAGAAAATGTCAAGCTATGTCTTCCGACAAACTGCTGTTTTTTAACATGGAGATTGGTATTTACTTTTCTTTCTCTGACTGGAAAGTTAGAGCATTTTCTAAAGTGAGCTATCTGACAGTGTTGTTGGTGTACAGGGATTGTGAAAGGAAAGGATGCCATTTTTTCTAACACATAACAGTTAAATCCCTGTAAAATAACTATACAAATACTGCAAAATATACAAGCAGGTAAGAAAGCACAAATATAGCTTATTTTTTCTGTAATTTTGAAGTGTGATGGAAACAAGGATTCTAATAGGATCAAAACAAATCAAGACACTTTACTTGGTGATTCACAAATGGTAAATATTTGCTGAAACTTAATTTCCACACATTATCATTCCTGTGCTATATAGTTTTAGCAGTAAAACTGCAAGTCAGTGCAAATTTTGTAGCAATTTCAATGTAAAATGTGCTGTATGTAAATGAGAATGTGCTGCCACTTAATGCTTTAGTAATATATTTGTGACTGTGTGATCCAAAATGCACCATGAGCCACAAACTACACCCTTACCACGAATAGGCGTGGCTCAATTGCGACACTTGTTCTTTGTGCAACACATGGATTTTCACAATCCCTGTGACTTCAGTGATGTAACATTGATGCCAGCACCCCCACTCTGAAAATTGTTGCAGCACCACTGGATAGGCATTCCTTGGTCCAGACTACTTACTGTCCCACCCTGCCGCAACTTCGCAGCCACCACAGTAGGAGGATTCTCTTCTCCATCCTTCTTCCTTGAAATTTTCTTCCGCAAGACTCCTCCCTCACATGCACTCCTCTTCCTCCCTTTCATCTCGCCTTCGTCTTTCACCCTCACTTGCACTCCTCTTCCTCCCTCTCTTCATCTTTCGCCCTCACATGCAATCCTCTTCCTCCCTTTCTTCATCTCGCCTTCATCTTTCGCCCTCACATGCACTCCTCTTCCTCCCTTTCTTCATCTTGCCTTCATCTTTCACCCTCACATGCACTCCTCTTCCTCCCTTTCTTCATCTCGCCTTTATCTTTCACCTCTTGCCTGCAAAGAGAGCCTTGGGTCTTGACTTCCGAGTTGGATTTCCGCCTGGCGTTCTTTGAGTTTTTCCTCAGTCAGTCAACTTGCCGGATGCAGCCTGCCTCAGCGAATCCAATGTATGCTCGGATTTGGCATGTCTCTTTTCGGTTCCTTGATGTGAACCCAGTCACAGGGACAACATGGTTACCCAAAAGCAGTGGTTCAGGGCTGCCTGGTAGTCTGTTCTTGGAACATCAACGGTCTACAGACAAAACTTTCGGATCCAGAATTTTTAGGATTCTTAAGATCCTTTGATATCCTAATGTTCCAAGAAACTTGGGCGTAGACTACTATCCCTCTCATCGGCTACAAAGAATAAACGAAACCAGCAGAAAGAAAGAGCGCCTATGGGAGGGCAAAAGGGGGCCTGGCAATTTTTATAAACACCAACATAACAAGTGAAACGGTAGAAGTATTCGTGGACAACCCAAATATGCTGGTATTAAAACTGGAAGGTTGGGCTAATAATCCTAAAGATCCAATCATTGTCGTCAACTTGTACATCAATCCAAAGCAAAAAGCAACATCATCTAGGAGAATAGCAGCTCACTTATCCCAGTTGAAAGATAGCCATAACAAGGCACATTGGCTAGTTTCCGGAGACTTCAACCTCAACCTTTTTCATTGTCCCTCGGAGGAACTCACGGATGCAGTGGGTCCCCTCGCCGAGCAAGCAATGCCATTGAAAACACGGAGGGATAAATCAGGAGAGGAACTCATAAAGGCCTGTGAACTATTGGGCCTGCTGGCACTAAATGGCCGAAAACCATCCGACATTCCACCTCTCTGGACAAGGGTCTGTGGTAACGCGGTTTCAATCATAGATTACACCCTTTTTTCAATGCCCCTTTACAACCAGGTCTGTGACTATAGTATATGTCATCGTGTGGAACGCGATCACAATCCTCAGGTCATCACGGTGAACGCATCCCTGCGCAAACTTGAGGCATTTCGCACGTTGTCGGGAGAAACACTCTCAGAAAACCTGAAACGCCTGAAGTGGAACCCCGGCTCCATTAACTCATTAGCAGAGGACGCAGTCTCAAGTTTAGAGGTCTTAGCTCAACTAGATCTCAATCCAATAGCGACATGGGAGACCTTTGCCAATAATATGACTAAAAACCACAGTGAGAACAGCCACAAAAAGGGAACTCGACTCGATCATGGTAAATCATCAACTATGCCCGCCCACATTCGGAAGACAAGAAAGGAAACCGGCAAACTTTTCCGGCAATCATGTCAACATCTAGGAGACCCGGATCTACTACAACAACTCCGCAATGAGAGAAGGCGGTTAGAAAAAGAGATCTGGAAGTATAAACAAGCCAAACAAGAGACACTATGGGCCCAGTTATTACATGCCTCTAAAACACATGACTCGAAAAGATTCTGGCAGATAATTAATAGGAATGAGAAAGGTGCTCTTTGTACCAGGTGGATCTCAATCACATGTTTGCCTCTTGTGACATATTAAGCAATTTAAAACTTGAGATCGCGAACTTTTTTAAAGAAGTGTTAGAGAGGGATGTTCTCCTTACTCCCTCCCTGATTTGTCTTGGGGTAGATCAGGAGAACCAAAGTAAGCCGGGAGAGTATTTGGTTTTCATAGGCATGGCGATATACCGACTCTGCCTAGCCTCAGCTTGGCTTGATCCATCCCCCCCAGGCTTTCACCAATGGCTAACACGATTAGTGGCAAACTATAACTTTGAAAAAGCCATCTATGAAAAAAGAGGTACACGGTCCCGCTTGAAAGGCTTAAAGATTTGGGAACCTTTGACAAGATGGCTCGAGAGGAAGTATTGGGCTCAATGCTATCTCCAGCTTTGCTTTCCAGACATTAATTATATATAAGCGTGTGCTTGGGAGGGGTGGATAAAAATGTATACATTTGTGCATGATGAAAAGTTGCTGACTCAATATTAATTTTTCTTTTACAACAGGTTGCTTGAATAGTTGGTATATGCTACTAGCCTGTGTTGATTTAATACACGTATGTTTTGTACTTGTAAACTGATTGAAAGCTAATGCGTTATTTGCAACATTGTAATCATGCACTAAATAAAAAATATTAAAAATAAAAAAAATTAAAAAAGGAATGAGAAAGGTCCTGTAGCTGCAAATAATGCAAATATCAGCGAGATAGAATGGGTACACTATCTAAAGTCACACTTCAAGAGCGGTTTGACGCTTACAGCTAGTCCTTACTGTCCTAATAAAACCACGGTGGCACAGTGGATAATTACAGCAACCGAAGTAGAGAAGGTCATCAAAAAGTCCTGGGCCGATTGTGCCCCTGGCCCAAATGGGCTACCACAGGCATTATTCAAACATCTTTCCCCACAATGGGCGGACTTCCTAGCATTTATGTTTAATTTCATTTTGGAAAACAACGTTATTCCTGAAAGCTGGAGGGGTTCCATACTTCGTCCCATTTTAAAAAAAGGCTTGGCATGTTCACCCAGCAACTATAGGTTAATAGCTTTGATGGATGTTGAGTTAAAATATTTTTCAACGCTGTTACTGCATGATCTGGAATCCTGGTCGCACGACAAAGGTAGAATCCCCTTAAACCAAACTGGCTTCCTAAGGGGCCAAGGTACTTCAACCAATCTTATGACCCTAAGCCTAATCAGGAACAGAGCAAGAGCAACTAGGATACCCCTTTACATGTGCTTTGTTGATTTTAAAGCAGCTTTTGATGGTGTCCCTTGGGACAAACTATGGGCCAAGCTTCAGCGTTGGGGTATCCCACCGAACATCCTACAAGCAATTAGGCTGATATATTCGAACACCTGGGTCAAGATTAAAGTTGGAGATGGCTCATGTGTGTTCAGGAAGGTACAGACAACTGCTGGCATAAAACAGGGCTGTGTTCTAGCCCCCTTCCTCTTTAACTTATTTTTAGCAGATCTCTCCACTGAGCTAAATGAACAGAAGGCTCATGCACCGAGTGTTGGAGGACAACAAATGTCGCATATTTTCTATGCTGACGACCTGGTGCTGTTTAGCAACACTCGAATAGGCCTTCAAAGGCTCCTTAATACTCTTGGAGCTTATACCGAAAAGAACGGCCTGGAAATAAATTTTTCAAAAACAAGTGTGATGGTGTGCAATCGTCCTTCTAAGACCAATCAAAAATGGCTTATCAACGGAAACAAAATTGACGAGGTCAAACTATACGTATACCTAGGAGTGAAAATAGACGCAAATGGGTCCTTTGCTTCCCAGAAGAAGGCGATAAGGGCGAAAGCGCAGGCCATTAATTATGGCTTCTCGTCACTGGCCAGATCCATTCGAGGCCATGATCTAAAGCCCATGGGATCAGTTATGAAAGCCAAACTGTTGCCAACCCTTGCATATGGATCGGAGATCATGCTGGGTGACGATGCCCTTCTGTTAGATAAATTGATGATAAGAGCCTATAAACAAACCTTTAGGCTCCCCAGGTCGGCCTCTCCTGCACAGATTTGGCTAGAATTCCTGCTTACAAAACAGACACTTGCTAGACAGGCGGCGTTTGTAAAGCTTTGTCATAACCTGCGAGCAACAGCTGAAAACACCCTGGCTAATCTAGTCTGGATCGAAATTAACCTACAACGGGGCAATGGTGCTCACAAAAAACATTTAGAAAACAGCATTAGGACGCTTGAACTGGGTGACCTTTGGACCTCTAATACCTCTGGGCAATCTTTTAAGAAATTAGTAAATAAATCTACTAAACTGCAAAGTTGGGTGAGAGACAAAGAAAGCCTGTCTAAACGTCGCCATGGGTGGCTGGTGTTGAAATCATATTCCATTCGAAGAGAATCAGCTCTACTGGCCGCACCATTTCACCGGAAGATCAAACAGTCATTTCTGGCCTTAAGATTCGGAGAAATACCTACACTAGACCTCATGCCAAAATGGAGGATGACCAGTCTAAGCGAAGATCGATCCTGCCGTCTATGCCACCAGGGGAATGAAACATTGCTTCACATTGTATGTATTTGTCCTGTATTGATGGTTCAACGCAGATCTCTATTAAGACGGGAGTTCCTTGAACGGGGAATTAGGTCGTGTAGGCCTGCACTGGTGGAGTCCATGGACCCATGCAACACAATGCTGAACATTAGATTGACTCAGTTATTGAATATTTTTAAAAGGATGATCTCCTAACAGGTTATGCGACGAGTACTCTGGAGGGGGCTTACGAATCTAATTTTAAAACGTGATAAATCAGAAACCTCTTAGGCAAACTTAATATGCGCAGATAATCGTTAAGGACGGGCTGTTAGGGATTGCAATAATCAGCTGCTCCCTATCCTGTTACGCTTAGATAACCACTTTGTCTACTCTTGTATTTTTAATGATGTGAAGTTTTGCACATTCGCACTTTTACAGTGGGACTCATAGCCCATCCGGCACTGTATATATACCTGCCTTGGACCCGCTTATATGCACCTTAACTATCTTAATCTACTTAGGGGAACATTAGTTGTCTGTATGGCGATCCTACATTTTAGACATTAGGGAAAAGTTCAGCCCCTGTTTAGCCACTTTTATCCAATGTTAGTTTTGTATTTGACATCTCGACTATAATACCTAGGAAGAAAAGCTGAAGAAAGCGAATGGGCTTGTGGCGCGATTCCTAGTGGCGGTATTAGCTGCATCACAAATCTCTTTTTAATTTATTTTGTATATATTTTTAAACATTATGAATTGTGTGATCTTGTTTATGGTTTTAATTGACTAATAAACTATTGTACTACCAAAAGCAGTGCAACAGCACCTCAGAAACTACCACACTGGTGGTAAACTATGGCAGCAGCTCAGGCACTCCTGTCTGTCTCAGAACGCAAAGAAACAAACAGTCCCCCAGAAGATACTTTTGGTCCATGCAGCACAAGTGTTTTCTCCATGAAGAATACACAACTGCAACATATTTCATCACTAAAGTTGCAATTCATAGTAACAAAGAGGCTGTAAATGTCAGTATTCCCTGACTGCAGTTTCAAGCTCATGAGATTGCTAATAAACAATCGTAACAAAACAATAATACTCGGCAGGAAACATTCAATGAGCATAAACATTCAATAAAATCAATTAAACTGACATTTTTAAGGCGTTTTGTTTCCCCGTTATGAACAGGGCTCTCCCTGTCTGCAGCTTATGAAGGGAGCACCAGCAGTGCACGTTCACGAGGCTACTGCGAGCGAGAAAGGCAGGCAGATCTGGGCTGCTGTCATCCTAGCAGTGGCACAGGGGGCCGGGGGCACTATTTTGGGGGGCAGCAGAGGTGAGCAAGTCGTGTCTATCGACTACCACCATCCCCCGCCCCCGAGAACAAGTTGTCTGTCGGCCACCAAACCCCCACGCGAACATGTCATCCTTCGGCCGCCCCCCCCCCCCTTACCCAGTGGCGGCTCCTCAGCTAAGGAGGAGGAGCATCGCCCCACTGCGTAGCAGCAGTGCAGGAAAGGAAAAATAAATTAATAACTTGATGTTATTATCATTTTATTTGTTCCTGCTGGGGCTGCATGGGAGCGGGCTGCTCTGCTCACAGAGCAGGGGAGGAGTGGCGGGCACACTGAAGTGCGCATGACTCTTTGGGCGGCCATCTTAGGCTGGCCAAACAGTCATGCGCTCTTAGCATGTTCTCCACCCAGGCTGCATTACAGCCTGGGTGGAGAACATGCCCAGGCCCCCAGACACCATCTGAGCACCACACCATCTGATCACCGAATCATGGCGCTCAGACCAATCACAACGCTGCATTGCAGTGCTGTGATTGGCTTAGGGGAGCCAATTACAAAACTGCATTGCAGCGTTGTGATTGGCTCAGGGGAGCCTGGCTGCTTCCTTGTCAGCCGACGGAGGAGAGACGACATGGGAGAGAGCGGCAAGGAGGTAAGTGTATTTTTCTTTTTTTACACTCTTACCACCCCCCCCCCCCCCACCCCGCCCCGCCACCCCAGATCCGTGCCGGACGGCCCTGCTCTTACCTGCACTGGGCGGCAAACTCAGAGGCCGCCCCGGGTGGCAGTAGATCTAACTACGCTACTGTATCCTAGTCTTAAAGAAAATGTGTTTGTTCTTGGAAATTACTATATTTCTTGCCCAAACATTTCAGAAAGCACAGACGAAAACTAACTAAAATAGTACAGTGCAATAGTACACACAGGTGATCCTATCATTTTTCTTCCCCAAAATGTACATTTTGAGGCGAACTCTGGGAACTATATTTACAATTTTGAAAAATGTAATTAATATGAGCAGCCACTGAAAGTAAGGCATTCCCTGGGAGAAGCTATTCTGGCTGGGGAATATGAGAGCCCAGGTGTAAAGGGTTGTCCTTGACTCAGGCAAGGTATCATCTCCCATGCAATTATCCAAAAAGTTTTCTTGCCCTTAAAGGAGAAGACTCACCTTTTTTAAAACTATTCCACCAATTCCTTCTCCACCTGTTTCACCTTCTCATAGCCTTTTTTCACGTTTAGTGCAGAAAGATGATATTTTGCCTCAAAGTTGGTGGAGATCGGCAACTGTGTACCTGCTTTTGGTACACCACCCACAACCTTCCTGGAGAAAGCAGGAGAAACTTGCAGGGCTGTTGGGGGTGAGCCACTTCCCTTGCATTAACAAATGTGAGAGAGGGTGGTGCAGATATTTGTTGAGGCAGAAGTATGAATGTATGTATGTATGTATACTGCTAATTCCAAGATTGTACATTGCTTTATAACGACATGCATTGTGTGCCGGGTTGCATGTAGCTACTGGGAGGTTTCGCCAGTAGCGGCTGCTACCCAAAAAGGGTGGTGGGGCGGGGGATCGAGGGAGGGGGGGCATAAAAAAATACCACTTACCTTCATACCACCGACCGCCGCCTCTCCTCCGTCCTCTCTGGAGCAGCCTGGAACTAGGAAGCGAAGCACACAGCCTCCCAGAATTCCCTGGCCAATCGCAACGCTACCTTAGCAGCGTTGTGATTGGTCTGAGCGCCGTGGTTCGGCACTCAGACAGGGGCTGGCAGGCTGGGCATGTTCTCCACCCAGGCTGTAGTGCAGCCTGGGTGGAGAACATGCACAGTGCGCATAACGCTTTGGCCGGCCCGAGACTTCCGGCCAAAGCGGCATGCCCACTTTTGGTGCTGCCACCACTCCTCTTCCCTGTGAGGCGTGGGGAGCCCAGCCCTCGCCCCTTCAACTGCAAGCTGAATTCAAAAAGCAAAATGATAGTAACGGAACGTTATTATCATTTTATTTTTTGTATTCAGCTTGCAGCTGAAGCAGTGGGGCGACGCTCCTCCGCATTAGCAGAGGAGCCGCCTCTGGGATTCGCCCTATCCACAGTCAATCATGAAGGACACTCTACAGACCTACTTTGCATCCAGTACTTGATGGTCCTTGACAATTGCAGCATTATAAGACACACTGCAAAGGTATGGGCAGATTGGCCATGACAGTGAGATGCTGACATATTATTCTCATGTGTATGAGAAATGTAATCCAGTAATTTGATAGCCAGTTAGAGAATTGATAAGTCCATAATTTTCAATATGTTTTGGCGTAATTCCCTTTGTGTAATTTTATGATATTTCAGAAAAATTGCATGACATTGTATGAATGCAAACTTGTCATTTAGTACTATTTTTAGCGTGAAATACATCCTGGCATCTATTTTGAACTAAACAAATAGCCCTAGGGCGAATAGATCCCACTCTTGTACTGTTCATTCGTGTTGTTCCCGTGCTCCTGTGAATTTTTTTCCTGGGTGGAAAATTGCAAGATGAGATGGGCATTTTGCATTGATAAGCTTAATGAGAAATGCTGGAAATTAGATAACATTATGCCGGAGTAACGAGAATCTCTCCCGAGCCTCTTTTTTTCCCTATGTGTTAGCTACTGGCTAAAAGTGAAGGTACATTGTCTGTGGTCCAGGGTTTGAGAATTGAGGCAGACAGAGCCCTTCGGCTATGCTGGTAAGGTTGTGTACTACTCTTCATAGCTTTAAGGTCAGAGGCAGGCACTATTTGCAATCGCTTTGTTGGAGGCGAACGCGCTCCTTGTCGCTGTGGCAAGAGGCTGGTGGCCTGCCCCTTTATTCTCTCAGGATTTGATCGTGGTCACAGGCCACATCGCTGTGTGTTCTGATCTAGATAAAGCAATGCGTTATCATTCCAATGATAGGAAAGGATTCACTTATCAATACCTGCTTATGAGCTAAACTAGGTTCCTACTCAAGTCATGAGTATAGAAAAGCAGAGTGAAATGTATTCAAGCTAGGCATCAAGCATTGATGTTTGGAATATGATATGTCACTCATAATTCACTCAAATATGTTGAAACCTGAAAAATGTCACCTCTTTATGGCCACAGAATATTGGCAAGTATATATGAACATACCTTATTCATGCACTGTATAGCATTCTGGCCCATCACATTCACCCCATTACACACATCCTCTCACACATGAAGAAATTAAAGACACAAGACACAAACGCATAATCTATGACGTCATCAGTGGGGGTCCTGGGCGTGAAGATTCGGACTTCTGTTGACACTTACTTGCTGTTTGATCCATGCTTCCATGCACTACTAATAAATGGTTTCATTTAAATAGTCCTTTATATATAAACAGATTTCCCAACCTTCGCGCGGTCTACCCAATGAAAAAGATGGTGTGTCGACCCAGTGGCAGAGGGACAGGTGACTGATGTACACTCACATTGTAGAGGCCACGGAGCCAGTGACAGGGATGGTGATCAGCATTGTGAAAAGTAAACAATATTCTTGAAGCCCTTCAGATTTACTCAAACACTGACACATGCTATGCTTTGTTATTCAAACTGTAGAAGAGCTCACTGTCTCTGAAGCTTCTTGGTGCAAACCAAAGATAACAATGCAATCATGATCCTGTCCATTGCCTTTTGAGTAAAGAACCACGTTTGGTCCTACCATGAGAATCTGCTGCCTTTAAACTACACTGTTTTAAAAAACATTATCAGAATGGTTTGAGGCATTCCATTGTGTATACAGTTTAAGGTGCACAATGTTGCATAGCTCAGCTTCTGCCTAGTCTCTGGGGTGGGAGTGGCGACTATTAGTAACCTCCAATGCAAGGATATTGGCACGTGTGAAGGGGAGTACCTCTTGAATATAGATACCAAGAAATATGGTGAGTTGGAGAAAATGGCCTTCTGGGCAATAACAACGGATTTAAAGAAGATTTGTTTTCTATTTTGCAGGCAGCGTTGGGCTCTCACACTGTCTGATACATGATGACGTTTACACAGCCCTTCTTTAAGTCTGGCTGATCAATTGTAAGCAGCATTTCTGGGGCTGCCAGGTAAATGCTGTCTCTATATTCGAAGTGGGGACAGGATGTGGTCTCACGGCTAGACTGCCTACTTTGGAGCTGGGAAACCAAGGTTCGAGCCTCGGGGTCGACTCCACATCCTGTGATTCTGGGCAAATCACTTAATCTCCCCGTGCCTACCAACCAAAAACAAGCATTTTCAATGCAATAGGTCTCGCTTTTGCGAGCGTTTAAGCGATTGGCATTGTAAATGACAATGCCTTTTATTTATGTGTTTTAACCCGTTTGCTGCTGCTGTCGGCCAACGGCCGTCGCGAGCACTACCTCGGTAGTGCTGCGCACACGTCCGTTGGCCGACGCGGCCCCGCCCGTTTAATAGAACGCTCCGCACTGGCGCGGAACGTTCGAAGCAGCAAACGGGTTAAACCAAACACATTTATAAAAGGCATTGTTATTTTTAATGCCAATAGCTCAAACTCTCGCAAATGCGAAAGCACTTTAATTTTGGCCACGCCCGTTTATTTAGACGCTGCTCACGGTATTCAGGTTACAGTGAGCAGCGTCTAAACAAAGGGGCACGGGCAATATTAAAGTGAAAGCTCATATGGTGCGCTTTCACACAAAGTAAAAATACATTAATTAAGAAACTTTGTGTGCGGCCGCTGAAGTGAAAGTGGCCTGCGCTATTAATTAAATAAATAAGCGCAGCCGCTAAACTGAAAGCAGATTGGGCCGTACATTAAATAAGTGAATAAGTGCGGCAGCTATAGTTAAAGCGGACCACGTAGTAATTTAAATAAATACAGTAGTAGGCCAGCTGCGATGTCATGTGTGGAATAGGGGAAGAGCATTAAGGAAAATAGTGCTCACTAACTTATAAAGCAGAGCATGTCACAACACCAGTAAAAGGTCCAGTCCTTATGGGCGGTAACTAAAGGAGACAAGGCGGTACCAAGGACGGACTAACAAGCCTCATAATGAATCGGAAGCCAACGTTCACGAAGGGTAATGGCACAAGCCAATTAAAAATATGGGCGGAGAGTGGGCGGGGCTTATAGTGCATACCCTAATTCAGCATGCCTCGCAGAGCCAGCAGTGTATGCTCGCTGCCGCTAGGCTCCACCTAAAAATGAATGTGTCCTTGTGTAACGTAACTAGTGCTCATGTAAAGCGCCCCAATACCTTCGGATCGAGTTCGCGCTATATAAATCTGCAAAATAAAAAAAGTGAGACTAGATACGTGAATTCACGACTTTCCCATGTGGATTGATCTTTTAATAAGGTCAAAGTCTGCACAGAATCTTAATATGGTGGTATCAGGTGAGAGTACATTTTGAAGCTTGTTTATCCAGGCAGCCTGTTATGAATGGTCAGCCCCAAATTATTCACTTCCTGAATCCTAAGATGGAGTAGAGCAAAGACCCATGGGGGAAAAAGGCAGGCGAGCTATGCCATAATGGGGCATTAAAACCTTTGTTTCAGACTTGAAGCACGCTGCCGGCATTCATCAGTGAGTACCAGCCAAACAGGATGCTAGTAATGTAGGCAAAAACTCACTGACCACACCTGCTTATGAGTTTAAAGGCAAGTGGTCTGTCACTTGGATGTATGTACAATTTGGCCCATACTGTAACAGGAAGGCCAGAAGTTGCATGCATTTATTAAATTGGGGACAAAATAGATGTCTGCAGGCCAATCCAAATAACCTCGGTGGGTTTGAGCAGCATGATGGTCAGGCTAATATCGGGGAGTGGTCCAAAAAGGAGGATTTAAACCATTGTAGTGCCATTCGTCTAAAGCTAGTGTTGTCTAGCCGGCTTAGTCAGATGGCCTGTCGAATGGTATCAGAGGCTGCTAATGGATCAAATAGGATAAGCACTGCAGTACCTACGTCGTCAACGTTTTTCTCAGGTCTTCTAAAGCGGGTTGACCACGAGTTCAGTAGAATTTACATGGGGAAATTGTGTATAGAAAGAGTTAAACAATTGCTTAGACTTGGCAAACCTTTAGACCCATCCCACAGAGACTATCTCCAAAAGTGTTACCGTTTGGAGCAGTAGTAGGAAGATGGGTCTAGAGTTTAATTCAGAGGCAGAAAGAGATGTATTTTTGAGAGATCTTTTACTATTGATTGTGATTTACCATTCCACAGGGATGCATTCCCCCCTTAAGCAGACAGTTTAATACAGCCAAAAGATCTTCCAACAGTGCTGAAGCAAAGAGTTTGAAAACGCTAGCTGAGCAGGGAGGTCCAGACGACTGTGTAACCTGCATATAGTCAAAAAGAAATGACCCCAAATTAACTCAGACTCTGAAAGAGTCTCCAGGACAGACCTGTCTTCACTCTGGCAGCGGGCCTGATGTTTACTGGCAGATTCTAAAGCAATGCCCTTTCATAATTTTGGTACTTTGGATATGAAAAAACGAATAACTCATTGCAGATTTCTTAAAATGGCAGAAAGGCTTCTGGAGTGGCCTAGGAGCATTTTTGGCCAGTAATAATGTTAAACATGTATTTAGACCTGTAGGATGCACTGCAATCTATTTTGATTGCTAGCAGACCTAGTTTGAGCCTCATATACTAGTTTTGAAGCTTGGCTCTAGCAGTGCATCTTAGACTTACTTGTCATAACACAACCACTCAGCTCAACACACTTCTAGCTTACTTTGAACCAGTGCAAGGGAGACCGTCTGCTTTCATTTTGACTGTCTACTAAGAATCTATGGGGATGTCAGCGCCCTCAAATGTTCTAGGATCCGCAGTTTAGTGGGATGGATGGTACTACCTACATACTTAAGCTGACATGGGCAGACTAGACAATATACAATATATGTTGCATGCCAGCTAAAGTATGGGGGAAGTACCATCCATCCCACTAAACTGCGGATCCTAGGACATTTGAGGGCGATTAATAATAAAGATGTTACCTACCCAGTTGCCAGACATTTCGAACCTCATCATCAGAGTAACAGAAATCTGCTCAAGTTCTTCTGTCTGGATCAGGTACATCATAATGTGAGAGGTGGGGACAGAGAGCTAAAGCTCCGTAGATTGGAATCAAGATATATAATTGACTTACAAACGAAAACACCCATGGATTTGAATAGCAGTGAAGAATCCGCTTATAAATAATTGATGAATAAGTGGATAAAAGATAAGAGTAAGCTGCGTGGGAAAGGGAATAGATAAAGGTCACTACATCTATCTATTAATGTTGCGAGAACCAAAGCCCATACAGGGCGAGATAGAAGTATAGCATGTTCAAGAATTCAGCATAAGGAAAGCCCATCTGTGGGCATGATAGTAAGGAACTGAGCCCCTGGGAGCAGGGGATCAATAATTCATAAAAATGATAACACTGTATAAACTGTAAATAACGTTTACACAATAGAATTAATTAAGGCAATAATTCTGTGAAATATGAACTGAAGCAAATATATATATATATCAAATATGTAATGAATGAACCTGATAAAAGATGGCGCTTAAGATAAATCAAAAATGAAGTCCGTCTTTAATGTTGCTAATTTGACGTAGCTTTAATAAAAGAGAAAAAAAATGGCGGCCGCTAATATTGAAAAAGGCGCTTTGCCGAAACGCGTCTGTGTGCACAAAAAAGCCAATAACGTGGATATTTCTTCTCCCAAGAGTGCTGGTCTCAGAGACAAAACAAAGGATTTAACCTGGTATGAAAACTGAGAGGCGAGCAAGGGAGTTGAGAGGGGTATTTCACCACCTCTTGATGACATTGGAGGCCCGGGCTCTTTTGGACATTTACTATCTGTGGCAGTACAGAGTCAAAGGCACTTTGGGAGTACGTTTATTGGAACAGTGTGCAGAGCGCAGGCATTGAGCCAAGAAAGTACTGTACATCTATGTTGCACTGCATCCTGAACCGGCGTTATCTTTCTCCCATGTTGCATTATGGGTAACGAAGGATTATTGGAGTACAGCGTAAAGGGGTATTCTACCTTTAATTTGACCACTTGGTATCACAAACCCATTTTCCAATGATTAAGGCTAATCAGCCGAAACGCGTCTGGAAGTGATTTAAATCTGCCGCCCTGTGTCAAATAAAGGGCCCTGTTCTCTCTGATGTTGAGCCTTGGCAGTTCTTTTTGTTCTGTTATGTCAGTAGCAGGATGCTCCGTTCCTGCATTGCTGAGGCCGCCCTGTCAGGGTCGGTGGCCCCTCAGCATGGAGAGAGGGGAGAGAGAGGGGAGAGAGAGAGAGAGAGAGAGAGATTTCTCTCTCCCAGGAGGTACCAGTGCGCATCTCTAGGATGTCATTTGAGATTTATTCGTGATGTCATCAATGGTGTATTCTAAAAGGTCGTGAGTGATGTCATGTGTGACATTGTTAGATTTGGGGGTCTCTAGTTGGCAGAGGTATGTACCTTTGTCCAAATAGGGACCCTTGAGTCTAGTCAGGGAAAGTAGGTACACTCCTGAAATAACCCCTGCTCACCCTCTTGGTAGCTTGGCACGAGCAGACAGGCTTAGTTCAGAGGCAGTGTGTAAAGCATTTGTGAACACATACAGTAATCAAGTGACAACACTACAAACGGACACCACACAGGTTATATATTTATAAAAATAGGTATACTTTATATAGATTTATCACAAGACCATAAACGACAAAAATAATCCACGATACTGTTAAGAATGCTTAGTTCTGATCAAAAAGGCTTAATTCCAGGTTCTGTGCGAGTCGGTAGCCTCCTCCGGCTACGGCGATGTTGAGAACAAACAGAGTCTAACAAATCCAGCTGACCGCGTCGAGACGGGCCAACACAGCGTAGACAGACTCGGTCACAGTACCTTTTACTTGAAGCGGCAGGCACGGGCGTGCGAGCCGGATGGCTGTTCGTCGCGGTCGCGATGCAAAAATGGAAGCGTTGCCGGACGCGTTGTCCCTCGATGCGGTGCAGGCAGCGGCTCGTTGACGTCGTCGAGACGGAGTCGGTGAGACCAGGGCCGTGCGTTGCAGGGCGAGACGGTGCTTCGATGCGGTGCTGGCAGGTTGCGGTGCGGCGACGGAGCCGGATTCAGGAGCTGGCGTCGATCAGTCCGGACAGCGGTGCGAGTCGGGCGGTGCGTCGCAAAGCGTGCGAGCGGTGCCCAACTCCGGTGCGGTCACAGGACTCGAACTCAGCAGCAGTGACCGTGTCGGTCGGACCAGTTCGATTCGGCGTAGCGAAGCGTTGCAGGACGCGTTGTCCCTCGATGCGGTGCAGGCAGCGGCTCGTTGACGGAGTCGGTGAGACCAGGGCCGTGCGTTGCAGGGCGAGACGGTGCTTCGATGCGGTGCTTACAGGACACCGAGTCGGTCGTGAGAGTCGGTCACAGCTCCCTACCTCTGCAGCCACTGAAACAGAGTTTCCAGCAGCAATTCACAAAGGGGGTGAAGTCCAATGGTCCTGGGACTTCGGTCAGGGGGCAAGCTCTCTTCCAAGCCCTTGGAGATCCTTCACAAGTTGATGAAAGTCACAGCAAAGCAAAAGTTCCTTTCTCCTTTCTTTGGCAGTCAGGCAAACCACTGCAGGCCAATCCCCCAAGCAGCACTTCAGGCTTAGGGATAGTCTCTCCTCAGTTTCTTCTTGGTTCCGCTCCTCAGCAAAGGTTTCTTCTTGTTCCCAAAAGTGATCTAATTTTCCTGGGGTCTGGGTGCCCCTCTTATACCCTGATTCTCTTTGTTCTCTGGAGGCAGAGAGGCCTCTGCCTAGTCCAAAACCAGTTCTGGTCAGTTCTGGAGCACTTTGTTTTTCTGACTCCTTCTTTCCTTTCAGAATGTGGGGCAGAGTGCTCAGCCGCCCGGCAGGAGGTGGAGCCAGCATTGTGGAAGGCAGGCACAGCCCTATTCAGACCCAGGTGCAACTCCTCCCTCCACTCTGGATGCAGATCTTTCTATTCAGCCCTGCGCTGACTCACCCTGTCTCCTGTAGCCACCCCCAGCCCCTGTCACTCAATCTCCAGACAAGGAATACACAACCTAGCAGAGGCAGGCTTGGATAGTTAGGCAAGAAAATACCCACTTTCTAAAAGTGGTATTTTCAAACACAGAATGTTAAAACCAACTTCACTAAAAGATGTATTTTATCATCCTGAGTTCAGGCATACTAAATTCGTTTTTCTACCATGTTCCCGGGGTCAGTTCTGACTATAAGGTGTAATAGTCAGTCTGCCCATTCTGGCCTATGGGGAGCAGGTAGCCTTGCAATAGTGAAAAACGAAAATGGCTGTAATTCACTATTAGGACATGCCACACACACCAGGGCATGTCCTACCTTATACTTACAATGCACCCTGCCCTAGGGCCTACTTTAGGGGTGACCAACATGCAGTAAAGGGAAGGTTTAGGGACTGGTAAGTGGGTGTACTCACCAAGTCGACATGGCAGCCCTAGGCTGCACACAGGCTCTGCGATGGCAGGCCTGAGACACATTTTACAAGCCGCTTCTGTGGGTGGCACAACCAGTGCTGCAAACCCACCAGCGGCATTGGATTTACAAGCCCTGGGCACACTGAGTGCACTGTACTAGGGACTGACAAGTAAACCAATTATCCAATCATGGAGTCACTAATACATATATCAATTAACGATAGGGAGCACTTGCACTTTGGCACTGATTAGCAGCGGCAAAGTGCCCATGAGCATCTAGTCCAGCAAAAACATATCGGCAACAGTGGAGGCATTATGAAAAAATGGAAGGGAGACCCACGCCAAGGATGCCAGGTCTAACACGTGTCCCCTCCAGCTGAAATGTGGGGAGAACTATCCTACCCCTAGGGAGTTCTCATCGCTAAGGCGGAAAAATCTGGACAGTCCATCAGCATTGGCGTGTTCTGTACCAGGGCGGTGTTCCACCGTAAAGTCCATCCCCTGTAGGGAAATGGACCACCTCAACAGCTTTGGATTCTCACCCCTCATCTGCATCAACCATCTGAGGGGCCTGTGGTCTGTCTGAACCCGGAAGTGAGTCCCAAACAGGTATGGTCTCAGCTTCTTCAGTGCCCAGACCACAGCAAATGCCTCACGCTCAATAGCACTCCATCTCTGTTCCCGGGAAGTAACCTCCTACTGAGGAAGGCTACAGGTTGGTCTAGGCCCTCCTCATTGATCTGTGATAGAACAGCCCCTACACCATGCTCTGAAGCGTCCGTCTGAACAATGAACTCATTGGAGAAGTTGGGTGCCTGGAGCACAGGCGCCGTGCACATGGCAGTCTTCAAGGTGTCAAAAGCTTTTTGACAGGCGTCAGTCCAAATCACTTTCCTGGGCTGCTTCTTGGAAGTCAGCTCTGTCAAGGGGGCAACAATGCTGCCATACCCCTTGACGAATCTCCGGTAATACCCGGTGAGTCCTAGGAAGGCTCTCACCTCTGTCTGGGTCTTGGGGGCTCCCAAGCCAGAATGGTATCAATTTTCGGTTGGAGGGGCGCCACCTGGCCGCTCCCAACCTGGTGTCCCAAGTACACCACAGAACCCTGCCCAATCTGGCACTTACTCGCCTTGATTGTGAGGCCTGCCCTCCGCAGCGCCATCAACACTTCCCAGAGGTGACGCAGATGTTCCTCCCAACGGGAACTGAACACTGCGATGTCATCCAGGTAGGCGGCACTGAAATCCTCCAGTCCAACCAACACCTGGTTGACCAACCTCTGAAAGGTGGCAGGGGCATTCTTCATCCCAAAGGGCATCACCCGGAACTGGTAGTGCCCATCTGGTGTGGAGAATGCTGACCTCTCTTTGCCCCATCAGTCAAGGCGATCTGCCAGTACCCAGACGTTAAGTCAAACGTGCTGAGGTACCGCGCAGCCCCTAACCGATCTATGAGCTCATCAGCTCTGGGGATGGGGTGGGCGTCAGTCCTGGTGACGGAATTGAGTCCCCTGTAGTCCACACAGAACCGGAGTTCTGGTGTGGCACCAGGCGCGGCAGCCTTTGGAACCAAGACCACTGGGCTGGCCCAAGGGCTGTTAGAGGACTCAATCACCCCTAGCGCAAACATCTTGGAGACCTCCTCCTTGATGCAGGCTCTGACCCTGTCAGTCACCCTGTAAGCCTTGTGCTTCACAGGAAGACTGTCCCCAGTGTCCACATCATGGACGCACCAATGAGTGACACTGGGAACCAGGGAGAACAGGTCAGGGAACTGTCCCAACAGTTGGCGACAGTCACCCTGCTGCTCAGGTGTCAGGGAGGTAGAGAGGTTTACTCCCTCCACTGATCCATCTTGCTCTCGGGCTGACAGGAGGTCAGGAAGAGGCTCGGTCTCCTCCTCCATTCCATCATCTGTAGCTAAGAGCATGCCCACTTGGGACCTCTCCAAGTGGGGCTTCAGGCGGTTCACATGCAGGACCCGCAAGGGGTTCCTGGGAGACTGCAAGTCCACCAAATAGGTAACTGGACTCTTGCGCTCCACCACCGTAAAGGGGCCGGTCCACCTGTCCTGGAGCGCACAAGGCTCCACAGGGGCCATGACCCACACTTTCTGACCAGGCTGAAGCTCTACCAGAGTGGCATTCTGGTCGTACCACCGCTTCATCTCCTCCTGGCTGGCTTCCAGATTTGCCTCAGCAAGTTCTCTGAAACGCCTAGTCTGGTTCCGGAAGGCCAGCATGTAACTGTATACATCCTGGGGAGGTTTCCTGGGAGATTGCTCCCAGCCTTCCTTGACCAAACTCAGAGGTCCTCGCACCGGGTGTCCATAGAGGAGCTCAAAGGGACTGAACCCTAGAGACTTCTGTGGCACCTCCCGGTATGCAAACAACAGGCATGGTAAGAGGACGTCCCATTTACGCCTCATGGGTTCTTCCAGGCCCATAATCATGCCCTTGAGGGTCCGGTTGAATCTCTCAACCAGCCCATTTCCTTGAGGGTGGTAAGGAGTGGTGAACTTGTAAGTTACACCGCACTCCTGCCATAGGGACTTCATGTACTTGGACACGAAGTTGGTACCTCGGTCAGACACCACCTCTTGAGGGAATCCCACACGTGAGAAAATTCCCATCAGTGCCCGTCCCACCACGGGGGCCGTCACTGTCCTCAGAGGGATGGCTTCAGGGTACCGGGTGGCATGGTCCACCAAGACCAGGATAAACCTGTTGCCCATGGCTGTCTTGGGGTCCAGTGGCCCCACAATGTCAATACCCACCCGTTCAAAGGGGGTGCTGACCACAGGGAATGGCTGGAGAGGAGCCTTGTGCTTCCTCCCACTCTTTCCACTTGCCTGGCAAGTCTGGCATGTCCTGCAGTGAGTGGCGGCACTCCTGCGCATCTGGGGCCAATAGAAATGGGTAACAAGCCTGTCAAAGGTCTTGTCCTGCCCCAGATGTCCTGCTAACGGTACATCATGAGCCAACCCCAGTAGGAAGGCTCTGAAGCGCTGGGGTACCACCAGCACACGGGCTGACCCAGGCTCAGCAACCTTAGGCTCTGAATACAGGAGACCATTCTCCCAGTAAACCCAATGTGATCCAGACTGATCACCTGCTGCCTGGTCTGTGGCCTGTTGCCTCAGACCCACGAGAGAGGGGCATGCGTTCTGCTCCTCGCAGAACTCTTCCCTGGAGGGTCCTCCTTCTTGCTGCCAATGGGTCAGCTCAGGTAGGTCCCCCAGTTCAGCTACCTGTTCCCCTGTAGGCTCCAGGGCATCCCCCTCAGGGTCTGCCTCCTCCTGGACCGTGGGAACTTCGGGGGCCGGTTTCCCGTGCCCCCTGCCTCCTCTCTCTCCGGCAGGCACCTGGGCCTCCCTCTCAGGCTCCAGGTCCTCTTGAACACCTTTAGCTGCCATTGACCGGGTGGTCACACATGCCCAATCAGGCAAGCCCAACATTTCTAAATGCGCACTCCGCTCCACCTTAGCCCAAGGTGAGCTCTCCAAATCGTTCCCTAACAAACAGTCAACAGGCATGGCTGGCCTCACAGCTACTTGAAGAGTACCCGAGACCCCCCCCACTCAAAGGGAACCGGAGCCACCTTGCAGTGACTCTCTGTGTTGTCAGCGGCAACAACCGGATAGAATGCATCAGGGATAACCTGCTCTTTAGACACCAGGTGACACTTGACAGCTGTCACACTGGCTCCTGTGTCTCTCAGAGCCTCCACCCTATGGCCATTGATGGTCACCCACTGCCTGTATTTCTTAGTGTTCTCAGGCAGCGGGGTCCTAGGGACCATCTCAGAGTCTCCTAATGAGACAAGGGAAAACACTGTGGGATCCCCCCACCTTGGGCACCCAACTCCTCCCCCAGGGCTACACTAGCCAACTGCCGGGGGACTGCACTGGTGGGTGCTGGTTTTCCATACAAAGGGCAACGAGGATCGTTTGCCTTGTGGCCAGGGGCGCCACACTTGTAACATACCAGTGGTCCCTGGTGAACAGGGGGCCTGTCGGGGCCACTGGCTTCTTCTCAGGGGAGGCTGGGAACCTTTCCCTTGGTTCCCTTGGGGTTTACTTTGGGGCCCTTTATGGAACTCCTTCTGTTTACCCTTGTCCCCCCCACTCTTCTGCTGGGGACCCTGCCCACCCTTGGCGGAGTCTCCCACGTGACCCTTGTGGACCCGGGTACTCACCCAGCGGTCCGCCTCCTCAGCAAGCTGCCTAGGGTTAGTCAGCTTACTATCAATCAGGTGCTGGCGTAGCTCAGGAAAACAATTACCGGACAAGTGCTCCCAGGCAATTAAATCAAAGAGCGCCTGAAAATCAGTCGCTTTGCTACCCTTTACCCAACCATCCAAGGCTCTGCAAAAGAAGGTCACATATTCAACCCAGGTACTGCTTTCAATCTTACTACAGTTCCTGAACCTTTGCCTATAAAGCTCAGGGGTCAAACCATACCTAGTCATTAAGGCATCCTTCATGTGGCTGTACGAATTATAGACTTCAGAGGGCAAATCCAACAAGGTATCCCGCCCTTCACTGAGGAACCGTCCCCACAACCCCGCTCCCCAATCCTTCTCAGGGACCCGGTGGGAAGACATGGCTACCTCATAGGCTTTGAACCACTGCCCAATGTCATCATTTTTAAAAAAAAATCCTTAACCACATCTTTTGGAATATACACCCTAGCTTCAACAGGCACAGGCGGTACACTGCCACCAGAGGGAGTAATCTCTAAGCTCTTGGCCTTCAATTCCAACTCCCTCAAAACTTTCTCATGTTCAAACTGCATTTTCTTTTCCTCTAGGGCCAATTTCCTAGTTTGCATTTGGAATTCTAACTGCCCATTCAGCTTGAGCTTGGTCAGCTCCATTTCGTGCATCCTACTCTCTTTCCTGTCCTCCAACTCCTCTGGAGACAGTCCTCTGGCAGAAACACTGCTACCTACTGGGGAAGGTGGTCTTCTATCCCCTAGACCCAATAGCCCCTCCAGCTGCCCTTCTGCATTCTCAGCCCCCTCCACAGGGGCACTCCTTGATTCGACCCAGGCCCTCAGCGCCTTTTGAAGGTCCTCCTTCCTGGAGAGTCCGGTCATGGACACTTTAAACTTTTCGCAGAATTGCCTGAGCTGCTTAAGGGTGTAGCATTCTAGCCTCTCTTCTTCCCAATCACACTCAACAGAGGCTACTGATGCTGGTTTCTCCATAGTGACTGAACTTGGCATTTGTAAAAATAGGAAATCCCAGAAAAAATGCTATAGAAGTATGTGGTTGCGTTTTGGTCTGCACTCACTAAGTAGTGTTCACCAATCACTGTACATGAGTCACAAATGCAAGTCCAGAATCCTCACCGCTGACCACCAATGTTAGATTTGGGGGTCTCTAGTTGGCAGAGGTATGTACCTTTGTCCAAATAGGGACCCTTGAGTCTAGTCAGGGAAAGTAGGTACACTCCTGAAATAACCCCTGCTCACCCTCTTGGTAGCTTGGCACGAGCAGACAGGCTTAGTTCAGAGGCAGTGTGTAAAGCATTTGTGAACACATACAGTAATCAAGTGACAACACTACAAACGGACACCACACAGGTTATATATTTATAAAAATAGGTATACTTTATATAGATTTATCACAAGACCATAAACGACAAAAATAATCCACGATACTGTTAAGAATGCTTAGTTCTGATCAAAAAGGCTTAATTCAAGGTTCTGTGCGAGTCGGTAGCCTCCTCCGGCTACGGCGATGTTGAGAACAAACAGAGTCTAACAAATCCAGCTGACCGCGTCGAGACGGGCCAACACAGCGTAGACAGACTCGGTCACAGTACCTTTTACTTGAAGCGGCAGGCACGGGCGTGCGAGCCGGATGGCTGTTCGTCGCGGTCGCGATGCAAAAATGGAAGCGTTGCAGGACGCGTTGTCCCTCGATGCGGTGCAGGCAGCGGCTCGTTGACGTCGTTGAGACGGAGTCGGTGAGACCAGGGCCGTGCGTTGCAGGGCGAGACGGTGCTTTGATGCAGTGCTGGCAGGTTGCGGTGCGGCGACGGAGCCGGATTCAGGAGCTGGCGTCGATCAGTCCGGACAGCGGTGCGAGTCGGGCGGTGCGTCGCAAAGCGTGCGAGCGGTGCCCAACTCCGGTGCGGTCACAGGACTCGAACTCAGCAGCAGTGACCGTGTCGGTCGGACCAGTTCGATTCGGCGTAGCGAAGCGTTGCAGGACGCGTTGTCCCTCGATGCGGTGCAGGCAGCGGCTCGTTGACGGAGTCGGTGAGACCAGGGCCGTGCGTTGCAGGGCGAGACGGTGCTTCGATGCGGTGCTTACAGGACACCGAGTCGGTCGTGAGAGTCGGTCACAGCTCCCTACCTCTGCAGCCACTGAAACAGTGTTTCCAGCAGCAATTCACAAAGGGGGTGAAGTCCAATGGTCCTGGGACTTCGGTCAGGGGGCAAGCTCTCTTCCAAGCCCTTGGAGATCCTTCACAAGTTGATGAAAGTCACAGCAAAGCAAAAGTTCCTTTCTCCTTTCTTTGGCAGTCAGGCAAACCACTGCAGGCCAATCCCCCAAGCAGCACTTCAGGCTTAGGGATAGTCTCTCCTCAGTTTCTTCTTGGTTCCGCTCCTCAGCAAAGGTTTCTTCTTGTTCCCAAAAGTGATCTAATTTTCCTGGGGTCTGGGTGCCCCTCTTATACCCTGATTCTCTTTGTTCTCTGGAGGCAGAGAGGCCTCTGCCTAGTCCAAAACCAGTTCTGGTCAGTTCTGGAGCACTTTGTTTTTCTGACTCCTTCTTTCCTTTCAGAATGTGGGGCAGAGTGCTCAGCCGCCCGGCAGGAGGTGGAGCCAGCATTGTGGAAGGCAGGCACAGCCCTATTCAGACCCAGGTGCAACTCCTCCCTCCACTCTGGATGCAGATCTTTCTATTCAGCCCTGCGCTGACTCACCCTGTCTCCTGTAGCCACCCCCAGCCCCTGTCACTCAATCTCCAGACAAGGAATACACAACCTAGCAGAGGCAGGCTTGGATAGTTAGGCAAGAAAATACCCACTTTCTAAAAGTGGTATTTTCAAACACAGAATGTTAAAACCAACTTCACTAAAAGATGTATTTTATCATCCTGAGTTCAGGCATACTAAATTCGTTTTTCTACCATGTTCCCGGGGTCAGTTCTGACTATAAGGTGTAATAGTCAGTCTGC
The DNA here is from genome assembly GCA_963921515.1 of Calotriton arnoldi. NCBI lineage: Eukaryota > Metazoa > Chordata > Amphibia > Caudata > Salamandridae > Calotriton > Calotriton arnoldi. The sequence continues at coordinate 3,999,677 of CAWUFW010000224.1, read as the reverse complement.
CCCTTCTGGCCTATGGGGAGCAGGTAGCCTTGCAATAGTGAAAAACGAAAATGGCTGTAATTCACTATTAGGACATGCCACACACACCAGGGCATGTCCTACCTTATACTTACAATGCACCCTGCCCTAGGGCCTACTTTAGGGGTGACCAACATGCAGTAAAGGGAAGGTTTAGGGACTGGTAAGTGGGTGTACTCACCAAGTCGACATGGCAGCCCTAGGCTGCACACAGGCTCTGCGATGGCAGGCCTGAGACACATTTTACAAGCCGCTTCTGTGGGTGGCACAACCAGTGCTGCAAGCCCACCAGCGGCATTGGATTTACAAGCCCTGGGCACACTGAGTGCACTGTACTAGGGACTGACAAGTAAACCAATCATCCAATCATGGAGTCACTAATACATATATCAATTAACGATAGGGAGCACTTGCACTTTGGCACTGATTAGCAGCGGCAAAGTGCCCATGAGCATCTAGTCCAGCAAAAACATATCGGCAACAGTGGAGGCATTACGAAAAAATGGAAGGGAGACCCACGCCAAGGATGCCAGGTCTAACAGACATCATAAGCAGTGCATAATGGGTATGCAAATTATAGTTAGTTCACTGAACTATAACTGGCAAATTTCAGTGGTTGATAAACGATAGTTTTTAACTCATTTCAACACCTAACTATAACATTTTCAGTGAATTTCAGTTTTATTTTACTGAAAGAGAAGGTCATAATACCATAACTAACTATACTGTCTCTTTAACTTTAGTTTTTTTTTTAAGTGAATTTCTGTTTTTAAAAAATCTAATTTAGCCAACACCTCAACACCCATTCAGTCATGCGCAGTGGGTAGTCCCACAGCAACCTGCCCTCGGTGGGCAGCTTGTTGCCCCTCCACCCTTCCTGCCTGCCCTCCATTCTCCATCGGCGTGCCCCTGCCCCCCCACCTACCCAAAGTGGTTACTCTGCAAGCCCTCCATGGGCAGCTTGCTGCCCCTGCTCCCTCCTGCCTACCATACATTCTCTGTTTGTGTGCCCCTGAACACTCCCTTTTGCCCTCAGTGTTCTGTTGTTCTGCCCCTGTCCATGCTAGCCTGTCCTCCTTCCTGTATCTTCTTAACAAGAGCAACCCTTAAACCCTTGGGACCTTGGGTGTACAACTATTATGAAAAGACAATGGTTCTCACCGGTATCATTCTGTTCAATCAAAGAGAATGATTCCAAAGGTACCCCTACAAGTAGGATTATAACCTCAACTAGGATTACAATATCAACTCAAGGCCTGCTGGCAGGAACGGATTGGCCTGCATCTTCACTAGCTGCCAGGTCAAGGATGCAAGACAGCTAGCAAACATGCACTCATAAACAGGCTTTTAAGTGTGGGTACCAACAACGGTGTATACTTTTCAATCACAGGCACCATTGGTTGTAATATACTACCTTATTTCATTTTACTCGCAGAGTGACTAGCGATTTGTGGTCCTGACGAAAACCTAGATTTCCCATTATAGGGACAGTAGAGGTAGAAACATGTTGACCCACCATTTAGATTGGAGTTGAAGATTTTCCTCTTTATTTTTCATCTTATCCCTTGGGGACATCAATAAAGACAGGTTTAGTTGCACCAAGAGGCAGTTTAAGTTCTTTTGACTTCTTCATCTTGACACTCTGCCCTTCACCCACACGACTGCTCATATAGAGTGACCATTCTCAAGAACTCTTCTCCTGCTGGGGAGTTGCAGCCCACACCATAAAAAATGGTTTATGGTGTGAGGAGGACTTCTACGATAAAGCATGCTACCTAAGTGTGGGTCAGGGTTCTCGTTGTTGTTTTAAATCTGTGAGAGAGATTCCCCCCTGTTCCGAGTCAATACTATCTGACAACTGGACTTACAAGACTGTGAGTACTTTGGGTGTGTGTTGTGATTGGTATTGTAGGGCGTTAGTACTTGTGTGTCTCTCATACTCCCTGGCCCATTTTTGTATTTTGTGTGATCATATTGTTCAAAATCATAATTTGTCAGCACATATTACTGTTCACAATTAAAGTACAGAGTAACTCATACAACCATCACTTTTTTCAACCAGACAGTTAATGTTGGGAAATGGACCTCTCTGCAGCGTCATTCCCAAACGTTTTGCCTTCCTCCTCTACTTTTTCCGACCTTGCTTTTGCTGGCCTTAGGACTCAGAGCACTTTACCACTGTTAACCAGCGCTAAAGTGCATGTACTCTCTCACTAAAACATGGTAATATTCGCTCATACCTGATTTGGAATATTAAATTTACTCATAAGTCTCTAGTACAGTGCACTACATGTACCCAGGGCCTGTAAATTAAAGGCTACTAGTGGGCCTGCAGCACTGATTGTGCCACCAATTTAAGTAGCTCCTTAACCATGTCTCAGGCTTGCCATTGCAGAGCCTGTGTGTGCAGTTTACACTACCATGTGGACCTGGCAAAATAAACATTTTGCCACTCCCAAACCTTCCCTTTTTATACATATAAGTCACCCCTAAGATAGGCCCTGGACAACCCAGAGGGCAGGGTGCAATGTATTTAAAAGACAGGACATGTACTTTTATGTTTTACCTGTCCTGGAAGTGAAAAACTCCCAAAGTCGTTTTTCACTATTGCAAGGCCTATTTATCCTATAGAATAACATAGGGATTACCTTATTATATTTTATACGTGTAATTTCTAAATGGGAAGAGATAAGGCCCCCAAATCGGGTGTCTCTGGAATCCTAATTTAAAATCCTAACCTATGGTGAAGTGGGATTTTAAATTACAATTCTGAAAATGCCACTTTTAGAAAGTTGAGTATCAATTGGGGGGTTACGTCCTTTAACAGGTGGCCAGGTAGGACGTGGTTAAAGTTTAAAAGGAAAAGAGACCTGGCTACCAATTTTAGGGCCATATGTATCAAGCATTTTCGCAATCGCAAACACTGCGAATCGCTAAATTTCAGTGTTTGCGAATGCAAAAATGACTTTTGCGATGTATGAAACGGAATCGCATCGCAGAATTGCTAATCGCAAAAATAGCGATTCGCACAAATGTGCGAGCCCGATTCTGCGAATATCTTATGCGAATTCGCATATTGCTGTACGCGATTTGCGAATTTCGCAAATAACGTAATCGCAGATAGCGAATTCGCAATGAGATGTACCATAAATTCGCTATCTGCGAATTAGCACAATTCGCAATTTAGCACCTCGCAATTACCACCAACTCAGAGCAGGTGGTAACCAGGTGCAACCCATATAAGCTGGCCCAAAATGCAACAGGGGCTTTCACAATGGCTGCGCTGTACATCATTGCTAGGAGGCTGAGGATCAGAGCTGCTGGCCAGAGAAGGAGATGCAAAGAGAGGATCTTCAGTGCACGCATCACCTTGTTCCAGCAAACAGAGGAGCAGATCCATGAAAAGTACAGGCTGCACCCAGACAGCATCATGGATCTCATTGAGGAGCTAAAGCCCATGCTGGAGCACCCCACACACAGGACACGCACCATCCCCACCCATGTGCAGGTCCTGTGCTCACTGCACCTGCTGGCGTCTGGGAGCTTTCAGGGGGTGATAGCAGCAGCAGGAGTAGTGACACAGAGTAGCCTGGCACGCCTCTTTCACAGGTTCCTGGATGCCATGATGCAGAGGTTGCAACACCACATCCATTTCCCTAACACGCAGCAGGCACTTGACCAAACCAAGCAGGGGTTCTATCAGATAGCCCAATTCCCTCATGTAATTGGCTGCATTGATGGGACCCATGTCGCCCTGTCCCCCCCCTCCCAGACAGAATATGTGTACAGGAACAGAAAGTGTTATCATTCCCTGAATATCCAGGTAGTTTGTAATGCCACCCATGTCATCACGGACATAGTTGCGAAATATCTTGGAAGCACCCATGATTCATTCATTTTCCGCCACAGTGGGCTACACCGTCGCCTCTTGGCTGGGGAGTTTGGTGAGGGCTACTTGCTAGGTAAAAAATGGCTAACATTCACACATACAGTTGAGGCCTTGAGTGGGATGACAGTGTGTAACCCATTACATTTGCACCCTGCAGGGGACAGCGCGTATGCAGTGAGGGATTTCATCATGACACCCTACTTGAATCCAGCCACTGCTGCGGAGCGCCGCTACAACAACGCCCACAGGTCGACCCGTAGTGTGATTGAAAGGACTTTTGGCATCCTAAAGAGCCGATTTAGGTGCCTACACAAGAGCGGAGGTGCCCTGCAATACAGCCCGGAGACCTGCTGCAAGATAGTGGTCGCATGTGCCATGCTGCACAACATAGCAACCAGGAAGGGCACCCCAGTGGAGCTCAGCGAATCAGAGTCATCCGATGAGGAGGGACCGGCTCCTCGTGCAGGACTAGCAGGTGGTGTTGGGGCAGCTTCCGGACGGCAGAGGCGCCAGGAGATCACGCACAACTATTTCTAGGTGAGTAATAATGACAGTATGCTATGTATTGGTGCACAACTGTGTTTTTATTCCATTTGGTGCTAGTACAATTCTGGCACACAGCCTGACGCACACCTAATGTGTGTGAATGATATTTGCAACTGTTAAATTCACAATGCAAAGGTGTCCTAGACACTTCAGTCCACAGCAATGTGTTAAGTCACCCATGGCCATGCTTCCCTGATGCCACCTTATCTTCTGCGTGCACGGCTGCTTGCACCTCGCTCTGGGTGCCCACTGCTCTCCCCCGGGTCATCCTGGGTTCTCCCCTGCCTCACGCTCCGCCGTCTGACCTCAGGTACTGGTGGTGTAATGCTGCTGCGGCTTGATTGGTCTTCACTGTCCCCTGTGGGCAGGGTCCTGTCCCACCTGAGCCAGCCGCCTGCATCAGTTCCACAGCATGTGTCACCTGCACCAAGACCTTGGCCATATCCTGGCTGTTATGTGCCATTTCTACCTGCATACTGACACACCTACGTGACAGCAGGGACGTAACAGTGCACAGGCGGTTGACCGCCTTGCTGTATGTGTCCATGCGGGCGTTGGATCTCCTCTGCACGGCACACAGTTCACGTATGGCACCAGTCATTTCCCTCATCTCACCCCTCATGTTGCTCATGTGATGGTTTAGGGTTTGGAACTGACGCTGCATTGACCGCATTGATTTAACTTGCAGCCGCTGCACCTTCACCATAGTGCCCTCGAGGCCGGAGAACACGGACTGCTGCTCCTCATCACCAGCACTGGTGGACTGCCTTGCCCTGCGTCCGTTTCCTCCTCCTTCCCTCTGGTGGTCAGGGGACTGTTGCCTGTGTAGGACTGTAAGCTGGGCCTGGCCTGCCTGGGATTCGTCTCCGCTTCCCTGTAGGTCTGCCTCCATCTGTGGTAGTGGTGGCACGATGTTGCGTTTTCTGCATGCAACAGGGATTTCAGGGGTCTGTGCCTCCTGCTCCTCCTCCCCTGCCTGCTCATCGGTGACATCTGCCTCCTCATGCCCTGCACTGCCCTCCTGCCTTGCCAGTGGTGCTGTGAAGACAGAAGCACAGACAATATTTGTAGTGTACTCATTCTCATTTTGTAAGAGGTTAAATCTACTTATTTTTGCATTACCTACATCCTGTCTGCCTGTATTTTGCATTCCCTAACTCACTGTCACTGTTACTACCTTGCTGTGTCTCAATACTACACTGTTTGGTGCATGTGACTACATCTCCCATGATGCATTTCAGGGTGTACACAACACCATGTACTGGAGTTGAAAAACTGTTTGGTTGCTGGGGGCTCATAACTGTGTGGGTGCTATGGTGGAGTGGAAGGGGACAGATGGCATGCATCTTACCTTGACTGGTGGTGGGTGGGTCGGAGCTGTCCAGGTCAGCCACTCCACTGACACTCCGATAGCAAGGTGGACTCCACCAACTCCTCCTGGGGCGTGGACTCTGTAGCACTGGATGTGCCGCCCCCGGTCTTCTTCGCCTCAGCCAACCTGGTTGCCAGCTTTTCTTTAGATCTCAGCCGCATATCGTACCAGCGCTTGCGCAGGTCCTCCACAGTGCGGTGGGTTACACCTATGGCATTCACCTTGTCCTGTATGGCATCCCAGATTTTCCTCTTCCTTGCCTCTGGCACGTTCAGGGCTTTTTTCCCAAATAGGAGCTCATGGCTGCCTACCATCTCCTCTATCAGGACTTCCTGCTCCCTGTCACTGAATTTGGGTTTTCTCTTCCTTCCTTCCTGCCTCCTCCTTCTCCTTCTCCTGCTCCTGCTCCTGGGGATTCATTTTGCCTCCCTGGATGTCAGTGCAGTGCTCTTCCACTCTCCCCTCAGGCTCTGACTGTGCTTCTGGCAATCAGGTGCAGCTGTGCAGTCACACTTCCTGGTTGTGATGTCATCAAGCTGCACCTGAATGGCAGATTCCCCATTTTGCGATTCCTTATTAGCGAATTTCGCAAATAAAGAATCGCAAATTGGGATTCTCAGAATTATTCTGCGAATTTAGGCGAATCGCTAAATAATTGCGATTTTCTTGATACATCGTATTTTGCGATTCTCACAATGCGATTCGCAAAATATCGCATTTTGAGAATCGCAAATTCCGATTTTCATACATATGGCCCTTAGTTGCTGCCATTTATTTCAGCAGACTAAAAGCCCATACATTTAGTCTTTGGGCCTAGTTAATCATTTCTCCATGATTTATACTTTTAGAAACAACTTTTTATGAAACATTTCAATTTTGTCTGAGACATTCAAAGATACATAACTCATACATAACTCAAAAAGTGCCTGCCTGAATTACATAAGATTGACTGAAGAACAAACCAACACGCATTGAGGAAGATTGTAACCACACAAACAGATTACACCTTGCTCCAGCCCTGATGAAAATCCCTTAACACAGCCTGGGATTGGAAACGCGTCGGCATTTCCTCTTATCCAAGAAGGGGGCAAATTAAATTATTTACGGATTCTGGAGAGGGATCTTATACATAGATATATCCCCACAGATATTTATTTTCTCCCTCATGGAGAGCATCTCTCTTTAACAAGCTAATTAAAGGGCCCTAAGAGAGTGCTCATTGTCTTAGTAATGTGTTTCAAGACATGCTGGTGTAATTTCTCACAATTGATTGTAATGTATTGAATTTATATGCTTGTTGTTTTTTTATTTTTTCACTTTCACAAGTGTATGTTTAAAGTATATTAGCACTTTTTGAGTTATGTATCTTTGAATGTCTCAGACAAAATTGAAATGTTAAATAAAAAGTTGTTTCTAAAAGTATAAATCATGGAGAAATGATTAACTAGGCCCAAAGACTAAATGTATGGGCTTTTAGTCTGCTGAAATAAATGGCAGCAACTAAAATTGGTAGCCAGGTCTCTTTTCCTTTTAAACTTTTAGAAAGTTGGCATTTTCTTACTTTAGCCATTTGGTGCCTGCTGCCTGTCTCTTATCACGTCTGGGGTGGTGACAGCTGGGCTCTTTCTATTCCCCCTAGACAGCCACACACAATGGGAGTTTAGGTGTGAACTACTGGGGCATCCAAGCAGGATGGGAGGGAGGAGTTGGGCCCAGCCTGGCTTGCACCTGAAAAGGCTGTGTCCTGTCCACACACAAAGGGCTGTATACTCCCCTAGAGTGAGTCTGAAGCCAGGGTGGGAAGGGCAGGACCTATGTGCACTTAAAAGGCCCGTCTTTGAAGTCTCCCCCACTTCAAAGGCCCAACTGGGTATAAGTCCATTACACCTGACATCACCAATACAGTACACTTCTGGACCTGTGGATACTCTGCCAGGAAGAATGACTGCTGCACTGCTGAAAGGACTGTCAGGCGAGGTGGGAGGGGCAGGAGCAGCAAGCTGATCAAGGAGTGCAGGCCGGCAGGTGCAGCTAGCTGACTGTGAAGGACAAGTGGGAGGAGCATAGACACACAGATGGTGAACAGAATGCAAGTGAGCGGGGGCAGGGGAAGCATGCTGATCATTGAGGTCAATCAATCAATCAATCAATCAATCATGTCACTTATAAAGCGCACTACATACCCGCGAGGGTCTCAAGGCGCTGGGGGAAGAGGGGGGTGGTGCTGCTACTGATCGAAGAGCCAGGTCTTGAGGAGTCTTCTGAAGGCCAGTAGGTCTTGGGTCTGTCGGAGGTTGGTGGGGAGGGTGTTCCAGGTCTTGGCGGCGAGGTGGGAGAAGGATCTGCCGCCGGCGGTCGTTTTCCGGATGCGGGGGACTGTGGCGAGGGCGAGGCTGGCCGAGCGGAGCTGGCGGGTGGGGGTGTAGAAGCTGAGTCGTCTGTTGAGGTAGGCTGGTCCGGAGTTGTGGAGTGCTTTGTGTGCGTGGGTGAGGAGCTTGAAGGTTATCCTCTTGTTGACAGGGAGCCAGTGCAGGTCTCTCAGGTGTGGTGTGATGTGGCTGCGTCGGGGGATGTCGAGGATAAGACGTGCAGAGGCGTTCTGGATGCGTTGCAGCCGTCTCAGGAGCTTAGCCGTCGTTCCTGCGTAGAGGCGTTTCCGTAGTCCAGCCTGCTGGTGACGAGGGCCTGGGTGACTGTTTTTCTTGTTTCGGTGGGGATCCACTTGAAGATCCTGCGGAGCATTCGGAGGATGTTGAAGCAGGATGAGGAAACGGCGTTGACCTGCTTAGTTATGGAGAGGGTGGGGTCGAGGATGACCCCTAGGTTGCGTACGTGGTCGGTGGGTGGCGGGGCTGTTCCCAGTGATGTTGGCCACCAGGAGTCGTCCCAGGCTGAAGGGTTGGAACCAAGGATGAGGACCTCCGTCTTGTCCGAGTTCAGCTTCAGGCGGCTGGTCCTCATCCATTCGGCGACGGCCTTCATTCCTTCGTGGAGGTGGGCTTTGGCGGTGTGAGGGTCTTTGGTGAGGGAGAGGATCAGCTGGGTGTCGTCGGCGTAGGAGATGATGTTGAGGTTGTGCTGTCGGGCGACGTGGGCGAGGGGTGCCATGTAGATGTTGAACAGCGTTGGGCTGAGGGAGGAGCCTTGGGGTACGCCGCAGATGATCTTGGTGGCCTTGGATCGGAAGGGGGCGAGGCGGACGCTTTGTGTTCTGCCGGAAAGGAAGGATGTGGTCCAGTCCAGGGCCTTCTCTTGGATCCCGGCGTCGTGAAGGCGTGTTCGTAGTGTGTGGTGGCAGACCATGTCGAAGGCGGCTGATAGGTCCAGGAGGATGAGGGCTGCTGTTTCTCCGTTGTCTAGCAGGGTCCTGATGTCATCGGTGGCGGCGATGAGGGCGGTTTCGGTGCTGTGGTTGCTGCGGAAGCCGGACTGGGAAGGGTCCAGGATGTTGTTCTCCTCGAGGTAGCGGGTCAGTTGTTTGTTGACGATTTTCTCGGTGACCTTCGCGGGGAACGGGAGCAGAGAGATGGGTCGGAAGTTCTTGAGGTCCTTGGGGTCTGCCTTGGGTTTCTTGAGTAAGGCGGTGATCTCGGCGTGCTTCCAGCTTTCCGGGAAGGTTGCTGTCTCGAAGGAGATGTTGATTATTTTCCGGAGATGGGGCGCGATGGCTGTACTGGCTTTGTTGAAGATGTGGTGAGGGCACGGGTCTAGCGGTGAACCGGAGTGGATGGTGTTCATGATCTCGCTGGTGTCCTCGTCGTTGATGTTGGTCCAGGAGAGCAGGCGGTTGGTGGTTGTGGGGGCAGTGGTCTCGGTGGTTGCCGGGGCGGTCGTGGTGTTGAAGCTGTCGTGGATGTCGGCGATTTTGCGGTGGAAGAAGGTGGCCAGTGAGTCGCACAGGTCTCGCGACGGCTGGATGTCGTTGGTGTTGGAGCTGGGGTTGGAGAGTTCCTTCACGATGTTGAAGAGCTCTTTGCTGTTGTGTGCGTTGTTGTCTAGGCGGTCTTTGAGTGAGGCCCTTTTGGCGGATCTGATGAGGTGATGGTGACTGCGGGTGGCGCTCTTGTGGGCGGCGTAGCTGTCCGCTGTCCGTTCGTGGAGCCAGATCTTCTCCAGTTTTCGGCATGTTCGTTTGGAGGCCTGGAGGTCTTCGGTGAACCAGGTGGCTTTCTTGCTGGTGTGGCTGTTGGGCGGATTCTTGAGCGGGGCGAGGGTGTTGGCGCAGTCGTCGATCCACTGTCTGAGGTTGCGGGCGGCGGTGTCGGGGTCGGAGGGTTCGGCGGGTGGGCTCAGGGCGAGGGTTGTGGTTAGCTGGTCTTCCGTGACTCTGCTCCAGCAGCGGCGAGGCATTTGTTCGGTGCGGTGGTGCGTGGTGGGCTTCCTGTAGGTGAAGTGGATGCAGTGGTGGTCAGTCCAGTGGGGTTCGGAGGTGTGGTTGAAGGAGACGTGTGGGCTTGCGGAAAAGATGGAGTCGAGCGTGTGGCCGGCGGCGTGGGTGGGGTGTAGTCACGAGCTGTCTGAGTCCGAGGGTGGCGAGGTTGTCGATCAGGGTGGTGGAGTTGGTGTCCTTGTTGTTCTCGAGGTGGAAGTTCAGGTCCCCGAGGAGGACGTAGTCCGTGGAGGCGATGGCGTGTGTGCTGACGAAGTCAGCGATGGGAATCGCTGAACTGTGGTCGGAGTCCGGGGGTCTGTAGATGAGGGTTCCTCTGAGGGTGGTGTTGGGATCGGTGTGGATCTGGAAGTGCATGTGTTCGGCGGTGCTGAGGGTGTCGTTGGTGTTGGTTGAGACTCTGAGGGTGTTCCTGTGGACGATGGCGATGCCTCCTCCGACTCCGTTGGTGCGGTCCCTGCGGGTGATCTTGTATCCGTCCGGGATGGCAATGGCGATGTCGGGGGCTGAAGCGGGATTCAGCCAGGTCTCCGTCAGGAATGCGACGTCTGGGGAGGTTGAGTCGAGAAGGTCCCAGAGTTCGATGGCGTGTTTGCGGGCGGAGCGGGTGTTGAGGAGGATGCATCTGAGGTAGTTGGGTTCTTTCCTGGGCGGTGGTTTGGCGGGGCGGGTGCTGGCGAAGCTGCAGTTCCGGCAGGTGAAGGGCCCTTGGGTGCGCTTCGGGGTGGCCTGGTAGCAGGCGTGATCTTTTCCGGGGTTGAGTGCGTGGAGGGTGCTGGCGTCGTATCGGCGTCTGTTGATGTGGCGGGCGCGGGGGATGCCCGGAACAGGGGGTCTGGCGCTGGGCGCGGTCACGGCGCGGACGGGCGCAGACGGGCCTGCCTTAGGCGCGCCTTTGGCGCGCCAGCGGCGCGCCCGCTGCGCACGTCCGCTGCGCGGCCGCACAGCGGCCGCCATAAATGGGGAGGTGGGAGGGAGGAGCAGGGAATGGGGCAGCGAATGGGCAGTGAGGGGGCGGGGCCGCAGGGCGCAGCGGCGGGAAACAGGCACAGAAGGGAAAACGAGCACAATCAGGGCATCAAGCGGGCACAGAAAGGAAAAAAACGAGCACAATCAGGGGCAGCAAGGGGGCACAGAAAGGAAAAAACTAGCACAATGAGGGGCAGCAAGGGGGCACAGAAAGGAAAAAAACTAGCACAATGAGGGGCAGCAAGGGGGCACAGAAAGGAAAAACAGAGCACAATCAGGGGCAGCAAGGGGGCACAGAAAGGAAAAACGAGCACAATCAGGGGCAGCAAGGGGGGCACAGAAAGGAAAAAACGAGCACAATCAGGGGCAGCAAGGGGGCACAGAAAGGAATAACGAGCACAATCAGGGGCAGCAAGGGGGGCACAGAAAGGAAAAAACGAGCACAATCAGGGCAGCAAGGGGGCACAGAAAGGAAGAAAAAAAACGAGCACAATCAGGGGCAGCAAGGGGGCACAGAAAGGAAAAAACTAGCACAATGAGGGGCAGCAAGGGGGCACAGAAAGGAAAAACGAGCACAATCAGGGGCAGCAAGGGGGCACAGAAAGGAAAAACGAGCACAATCAGGGGCAGCAAGGGGGGCACAGAAAGGAAAAAACGAGCACAATCAGGGGCAGCAAGGGGCACAGAAAGGAAAAAAAAGCGAGCACAATGAGGGGCAGCAAGGGGGCACAGAAAGGAAAAACTAGCACAATGAGGGGCAGCAAGGGGGCACAGAAAGGAAAAACGAGCACAATCAGGGGCAGCAAGGGGGCACAGAAAGGAAAAACGAGCACAATCAGGGGCAGCAAGGGGGCACAGAAAGGAAATCGAGCACAATCAGGGGCAGCAAGGGGGGCACAGAAAGGAAAAACAGAGCACAATCAGGGGCAGCAAGGGGGCACAGAAAGGGGAAAAAACGAGCACAATGAGGGGCAGCAAGGGGGCACAGAAAGGAAAAACTAGCACAATGAGGGGCAGCAAGGGGGCACAGAAAGGAAAAACGAGCACAATCAGGGGCAGCAAGGGGGGCACAGAAAGGAAAAACGAGCACAATCAGGGGCAGCAAGGGGGCACAGAAAGGAAAAACGAGCACAATCAGGGGCAGCAAGGGGGCACAGAAAGGAAAAACGAGCACAATCAGGGGCAGCAGCAGGGCACACAGACGGAGCTGTGTGGTGGGGGAGCGACCTACCAGTCAAGGTCAGGGGTCGCTCTCTTCACCACGCAGCGGCCGCCATAAATGGGGAGGTGGGAGGGAGGAGCAGGGAATGGGGCAGCGAATGGGCAGTGAGGGGGCGGGGCCGCAGGCGCAGCGGCGGGAAACAGGCACAGAAGGGAAAACGAGCACAATCAGGGCATCAAGGGGGCACAGAAAGGAAAAAAACGAGCACAATCAGGGGCAGCAAGGGGGCACAGAAAGGAAAAAACTAGCACAATGAGGGGCAGCAAGGGGGCACAGAAAGGAAAAAACTAGCACAATGAGGGGCAGCAAGGGGGCACAGAAAGGAAAAACGAGCACAATCAGGGGCAGCAAGGGGGCACAGAAAGGAAAAAACGAGCACAATCAGGGGCAGCAAGGGGGCACAGAAAGGAAAAAACGAGCACAATCAGGGGCAGCAAGGGGGCACAGAAAGGAAAAAAAAACGAGCACAATCAGGGGCAGCAAGGGGGCACAGAAAGGAAAAAACTAGCACAATGAGGGGCAGCAAGGGGGCACAGAAAGGAAAAACGAGCACAATCAGGGGCAGCAAGGGGGCACAGAAAGGAAAAACGAGCACAATCAGGGGCAGCAAGGGGGCACAGAAAGGAAAAACGAGCACAATCAGGGGCAGCAAGGGGGCACAGAAAGGAAAAAACGAGCACAATCAGGGGCAGCAAGGGGGCACAGAAAGGAAAAAAACGAGCACAATCAGGGGCAGCAAGGGGGCACAGAAAGGAAAAAACTAGCACAATGAGGGGCAGCAAGGGGGCACAGAAAGGAAAAACGAGCACAATCAGGGGCAGCAAGGGGGCACAGAAAGGAAAAAGCGAGCACAATCGGGCAGCAAGGGGGCACAGAAAGGAAAAACGAGCACAATCAGGGGCAGCAAGGGGGCACAGAAAGGAAAAACGAGCACAATCAGGGGCAGCAGCAGGGCACACAGACGGAGCTGTGTGGTGGGGGAGCGACCTACCAGTCAAGGTCAGACCGGCAGGGGCTGCCGAACAGAGCACGGAGGGCAGGAGGGAGGAGGCAGGGACAGGCACATGGAGAACAGAGGTCAATGGAGAGGGGAAGGGCAGTTCCAGTAAGCTGAGCACAGAGGGAAGGCCGGCATGGGTAGGGGCAGCACAATGGACCATGGAAGGCTAGAGGGAGTAGGCATGGCACACACATAAGGATCGGAGGGCATGGAGGATAGGGGCAGATGCATGGGCAACAGGCTGATCACTGAAGGCATGCCGTCATCGGCAGGGGCAGCAAGCAGACCATGGAAGGCAGGCAGTAAGGGACAGGGGCAAGCAGATAAAGAACAGAGGGCAGACAGGTGGGAGCAGGAGTAACAATCTGATCATGGAGGGCAGGCCAGCATGTGCAGGGGCAGTAAGCTGACCACAGAGGGCAAAACTGAGGCGGCAAGGCAGGGGCAGTAAGCTGATCATTCAGGACAGGCCGGCATGAGCAGGGGTAGCACAATGGACCACGGAGGGAGTCTGGAGGAGCAGGGGCACTCACAGGGAGAATGGAGTGCAAGCATAAAGGGGCGGAGGCAGCAAGCTGACCATGGGAAGGGGCAGCAAGCTGACCACAGATAGCAGACAGGAGGGGGTAGAGGCACTCAGACAGAGAACAATGTTTCAACCCTCTTTGCTAATAGGGTCTCATAAGAACTGAGTGGAGTTGCGACAGACTGGAAAATAGAGTTATCTATGAAGATATTTTGAGTGATGGCAAGCATGAACCTCAGTAATTGGTTGATGCTTGGGTTCGAAATGTCATTGACACAGTAGCAACTAAAATATTACAAGAGACCTGATTGGTGTAACGCGCACAGGCATACTAGGCCTTTGGACTAAATGATATCTAGGGTTGTTCATTATAAACACACAGGCTTATCTTTTCACTGGTTGTAATGGATATGTTGTGGTTTTTGGTTTGGCTCACTTGGGACTCGTAGCACTTCAGCACTTGTATATTTTTGTTAATAATTGCTAAAATTGATAAACTATAACCGTTAGAAATTGGGTTCCTCATTAACTGGGGTATGAGCCCTGGTCAAGCAGTAACCACAATCCTAGTCAGGGTAAGGCACAACACACTCTCAATTAACTTGTGCTCACTCTCTGGTAGCCTGTCACAGAGCACCCAGTCTTAACTTTAGAGGCAATGTGTAAACACTTCAAACAGCAAAACTTTGAAAATGCCACACAAAAAGATTCCACACCAGGTTAGAAAAATAGAGCTTAATTTTATAAATAAAACAATAACAAAATGACAAAAATCCAATGAGAAGAACCAGAAATATGAATTTTTAACCAATGAACTGTAAAATAGCGCTCAAAAGAATAAAGCGCCAACAGGGGATATCTGGTCGTGTTGTATTGGGTCAAAGCCAAATGTTCAGGCCAACCACGATGGAGCGTGGGTCGGATACAGTCCCAGATTTGTCCCACTAAAGTTTTACCTTCTCAAGTTTTGTGCCAAGAGTCCTGTTTGTGGGGGAGAAGTTTACCGGGAGCAAAGAGAGTGTCGCTGGCTACATTTTGCGGGGCGCAAAGATCAGGTCGGCCATCTTGGACGGATAGGCTGGGGCCTCGTGATGTCAATCCACGCTTGTGGACAAGGATTGCTGTGCGAAGATTCGAACTTGCGGTGGCTCACGCTGATTCTCTGCGCAAGCAGCGTGGTTCCAGAGCGAACGGGCCTGTTCGCATTCTAAAGAGCCCAAAAGCTTGACTTTAAGAGCTCGAGAACCCCACAGAGGGCACAGGGACCTGAGAGGTGCCTCTTGTGGGGTCAGGAACCCGTTGAGGAGCCCAGGAGCTGTGGGGAGACTGTTATGTCCTTAAGGCTCAGATCAGGAAGCCAGCAGACTAGCCCTTTAAGTCCCTCTGGGGTCCTGGGTTCAAGATGGGTTCCAGGTCCATTTCTTCCTCTCCAGGCAAGAAGGCAGCAGGCATCAGCTCCTTCAGAGTGGCAATTCAGGGGTTCCATTGTGGAGCCCCTGCCCTGGGGACTGCCACCCCCCCGGGGCAAGGTTTTATGATGGAGGGGGGTTGCGCGGCCCTCCCTCGTGGAGCCATATATGGCCCTGGGGACCACCATTCCCCAGTGCCAGCTCCTGCTATGCCCCAGGGTGCCCACTCCCGGGACATAGCTGTTTGCTGTGGCTTGGTGGGAGCTTTAACCGCTCCCGCCAAGCCACAGCAAACACTCCGCTTCCAGCAAGCGAAAGCGGAGAAATGCTCTCGTTTGCTGAAAGTGGAGCATTCGTCTGTTTCCCTGCCCGCTATCAAGCGAGGAGGGAAATAGACTCATTGCTTTCAGACACAGGGAGATGCATGTTTAGCAGCTCCCTGTGTCTGAAAGCAATGCTGGCTCCCGCACACGAAAGGGTAGGGGGCCATGCTACCCCCTTCCCTTAGCCTTAAAAGGCCCTAGGACCCCACTTTTCTGCCTTTGTTTACTTGAATTATTAGTCAGGGATCAATAACTTGGCTCTACAACACATTTAAAGTATGTACAGCTAAAAATACCAGCTTTAAGTGATTTTGCGTATTTTTGTTCTTGCCAATACACTAAAATACTGATGGGGCAGGTAGAAATCCGGCCAGGTGGCAACCATCCCTTTTTTAATGACATGCGGCCCTGGGGGATGGGGTCCTGGGGGCCTAATACATTTTGTGGAGGGGGACCACACTGCCCCCTCTCCTTTGCTATATTAATCTGCCCTGATGGTCCCCGGGGCCTATTAAGGCTGGGAAGGAAGGCCACGTGGCCCCCTCCCCTTTTTAATAGCGCTCGGTCTCGGAATATGGCTCTGGGAGGGGCGTTGTACAGCCCCCTCCCCTACATTTAAGTAATGGCCCCTGGGGATGGGGTACCTAGGGACACTCTTGGCTTGGGGAGTGGGGCCTTAAAGGCCTTTAAGGCTCTGGCGATTGGGGCCCCCGGGGCCCCTTGTGGCTCAGGAAGGGGAGGCATGCTTTCCCTTTACAGATATCTTTTGGCCCAAGAGTATGGGGACCCCAGGACCCAAAGTGGCTCGGGGAGAGGGCCACATGGCCCCTCCTTTTTTAAAGAAAAAAGCCTTAGGGGAAGGGGTCCCCGGAGCCCAAAGTGGCCTGGGGAGGGGGCAGCGCCGGAGTTGGATGCCTACGGGGGTTTTAGCTCCATGGTCTGGCTCCAGCCCAGGCCCTGCGGCCAACCCCTGACACGCATGGCCAAAGGTCGTGCACAGAGTGAGGTTGGCTCCCTGCAGGGTGGTTGGCCAACTCTACGCAGCGCACAACCGAATCCCGTACGAGGAGTGGGGTTGCCTGCTGTAACGTGGTTGACCCCTCCGCCACACACAGCCAATAATAGATGTACTCTAGTTAATCTTTGTTTTATTATGTTAAATATATATAACAAAATATTACTTTATGTTAAAAAAAAACTAGAAATTTACTTAAAAAAGCAAAGGTTAAAGTAAAGTTATTTTTAGGTGACACTTTATAAATATACAAAACCATTCAAATTCACCAGTTATGGTTATCTCTGGTAACTATAACTTGTGCCTTAAGGTTACTATAACTCGCTCTCTTGCCATGCTCTGCTTTCATTATTTCAGTGAGTGTACTGTCACATAGAACTTACCTTGAGAAGTAATTTGTTGCAATGTGATCCCGTCGGCGTCTCCCCTCCAGTGCTGCACTCTGGTCTCTAGGCTGCTGAAGAGGTGGTTCAGGATCCTCATCTTCAGAATCAGTGTCCTCCAAAGTGATGGGTAGTTCGCTTCTGGTTGCTATATTGTGCAACATGGCACATGTTGCCACAATTTTGCAGGCTGTCTCAGGAATATACTGTTGTGCACCTCCACTTTTGTGAAGGCATCAAAATCTTTATTTCACCATGCTAAATGTTTGTTCGATCACCGCCCTGGTGCGTCGCTGTGCAATGTTGTAAGGCCTTTCATTTTGGTTTACTGGGGCTAGGTATGGGGTCAATATCCAACGTCTTAACGCATATGCACTGACACCTGGAGCAAAAAGCATAAGTGTGAGCATGGCAAAACCTGAGATTTGACGATCACATTCATATGTATCATTGTGCAGAATCACATTACCTAATTATTAGCCATCCTCAAACTTCCCTCTTTCCTGGCATTGGTGTTCCACTGTGCCTGAACATGTATGAGTCATGGGTGCTCCCTGGGTATTTTGCCACTATATCTGTAATTACATTATATGCATCACAAACAACTTGGATATTGAGGGAATGCGTATTTTTCCCATTCTGAAACAGATATTGTACATGAGCTGGAGGACAAATAGGAATGTGTATTTCATCTACACACCCTAAGACATGGGCGAATTTTGGCCACCCGGTAAAAGTTTAATTTTGTGCTTTGGATTTCCTCTGCATTCCCAGGTAGTAAATGTACCTGTTGATGTTTAAGAACATGGCATCTATGAACTGTAGTGTCCTCCCCAGCCCGGGAGCATGCAAATGAAATACACCGCACACAGAGCTCAGCAACATAAGTCTTTATTCTTCAACATACAACCACACACTGCACGCATTGCGTCATAACTTTTATAACCACACCTTAACACCTCTCAGCAGATTACGTAATTCCTGTTTAGAGTCTGTGCAAAACCACAAGGGTCCTAGCACGCATAATCTAAAGACACTACAGGAACTTCCGAAAACACACTTTGTGACCCCCCCCGCAACAGCAATCATGCCCTGGTAGCTTCCCAAGGCCAAACGATGCAGTAAGCACAACACCTACACATGAATGGAGATGAAACTGCTGCGCAGCAAACTACTTTCAAGATGTGGTTTCAGCAATTCAATTAAATCTAATATCACTGTACTACTTAGCCTGTATTTATCAAAGATTTCATCCTCTGTTGGAAAATGGTAAGCCTGGTTCTAAATATCCTCTCCTGTCTTCTCCTCTGCTGAGCAGCCAGTAGTCGCATCCTTCTCACAATCACATAGAGAGCAGCCATTGTGGAAATTCCTGCTGCATTCTGGGCCAACTTTTATAGCTTGCACAGAGTTACCACCTGAAACAAATTTGTGCTACATTGCATTTGCAAAAGGGCGTTTTTGCGACTAGTCGCAAATTGCAACAGCCTCGAACATAAGGTTTACAAGTCGCAAATACTGATTCGGTATTTGCGACTCACAAATATCAGTTACAAAAAATACTGAGTCGCAATTCAGTCACATCGCTAATTTTCGTTAGTGAATGCAGTTTGTACATGACAAAATGCCACTTGTTTGGTCGCTAACCTATTTACGTCAGAATTTGCGAGTCGCAAAACATTTGTATATCTAGCCCTTGATGCGTAGCCCATGTAATGCTTATGATCCAGGCCTCTTGCGTGGACACAGGGTTGGTGGCTCTGGGTATCCAAAAGGCCTTTGACACGCTTGATTGGGGATACATGGAGGAGGTTGTCCACAATTTCCTTGGTTGGTCTTCATTGCTCTACTCCAGTGCCACAGCACTGATTTGCACGGCGTTTTGAGCGACTGAAGCATTTGGTGGGGAACTGTACCAGCATTATGTCCCTATACACAGATATGCCCTACTCTATTTGCAACAGCCTTCATCTCGATTCTGAGGTTGCTGGAGGAACCTCAGGCATTCGTGGAGTCTTAAGGATTATACATCAATCGGGGCAAATCATTACTGTTTCCATTAGCTGGGCTTGAAGGAGTTCTCATGGAGAGACTTCCTGAGGTGGGCTTGTGCTGGGAGATCGATAGCTTCCAGGTGGCACACACAGTGCAGAGATAACTCACTTATAACATAGTATGGGGGTGCTGATAGGCCTCCAGCCTTTGGAACACTCTGGTGCGGTCCACAGGTGGAAGGGTAGCAGTGGCAAATATTTTAATCCTTCCCTGGTGCCTCTATACCTTACAAAATTCCATGTGTCTGGTGCCCTGGAATACTTTTAAAATTGGCTTCTTTATTGGTTTCACTATGGGGTGGGTGGAGTAGAGTAAAAATACAGCTCAGCATACAGCCAGTTATTGTTTGATGGGAACAACTGGGAGAAAAGTCTTGTTGCTGGAGTTTAGGAAACAGAAAACTTGCTGATAGGAATCTGATAGAGACTTCTAGCTGCAGATTCCTTACTTTTGAATTTCCCAGGCATCAGGCTAGATCCGTCACCTTTTGCTGAGCAATACCCCTTGCGCGCGTCGGCAGTGGCTCCATTCGGCTCAATGTGAGGTCATCGGCGTCTGTAGCGTCGGTTATGACGTAGCGGTCACCTATATAGGCGCCACCCAGGCACGCGGATGTCAGTTCTTTTCTTTCTACTCCAGTTAAGCGCCGATCCGGGGAGAGCTACCCCTACTGTCGCTTTTTGACAGGCCTTTTCTCTGTTTTTTGTCGACTTGGAATTTTTTCCAACTTCGTGTGCGAGGACGTCTTTGAGGAAGACATGGTTCAAGCTGTGCGGTGCCTGCCACCGCATGATATCGGTTACCGACCCCCACCTCGTCTGTCTCTGGTCTCCCGAGCACGACTACGATTCGAAGTTTTGCTAGGACTGTCGGGCAATGGCTCGGCAGGCCTTGCGGGAGCGGGCTTAGGACAACTGGCTTCTCAGATGATGTCCAGGCAAATTTGATGGACAAACCATTTGATGGAAGCCGTCTTTTTGGGGAGAAGGCAGATTCGACCCTAGTGAGGTTCAAGGACTCTCGAGCTATGGCCAGATCCTTGGGCCTCTCTTCTACACCTCGTGGCCAGTCTAGCTTTCGCCCCTTTCATGGCAACAGAAGGGGTTTCCAGCCTCGTCAGCAGGCCCGGCTCCAGGAATTTTTATTTGGGTGGGCCAAGGGTGCATTTGGGTGGGCCACTGCGGGCTCGATTTGTCGCATATAAGTCTAGGCAGGCCTGCTTCAGGGCCCTCCTTTATCTCTTCTTAGTCTTACAAGGCCCAGTAAAACGCACTCTTTTCCAAATCTCTTTCTAAATATTATCACTCTCAAAAAGTGTTTTTTCCATGTAATGTTCCTTTGATGGGAAGAGGAGGTTTCTGAGGTGGGAGTATCAGGCAAGTGACACTTCTCGGGCTCCCTCTGTGCGAGCCTTCAGGGAGAATCCCTCTTCATTACTACCTCCACCTGACCCCGGACTCTGCAACGCACTCCCTTACAGGCTTGATTATCCACTACTCCTCTCCAGTGCACCTTATCTCACAGCTGACCTTGGGCCCCAGCCCCCATATCAGGCACCATCGGGCTCCACTTTCATTTTTCCCGGTAAAAACATTAGTAAAATCACCTTCAAACTTAAAACATTGAATATAGCAGTAAATATAATTAGCACGCACTTTAAAGTATGTTCCACAGTAGCCCTTATGACCCGACTGCTAATTAAATAAACAAAAACAGAAAGGCCATGACAGGACCGGCTTTAGCACTGATGCGAAAGTCTTTTTTGGCGCCGCACCAATAACCTCTTTCTCCGTAAATACCTTTACTACCACCTTCCACGAGTGCCCCTCATCCCTCCATGGCCCCCCCTATTGACCTCCTCCTAGGATTCCCTCACTGCCACACGCCACAAGTGCCCCTCATTTCCCTATAGCCCCTCCCCCTCATGACCTCCTCCTCGAATTCCCTCACTGCCACCCTCCACCAGTGTCCCTCATCTCTCCGTAGCCCCTCCCCCTCATGACCTCCTCCTCAGACTCCCTCACTACCACCCTCCACCAGTGCCCCTCATCTCTCCCTAGCTCCCCCCTCCCCCCCATGACCTCTTCCTCGGATTCTCTCACTGCCACCCTCCAACAGTGCCCCTCATCGCTCCATAGCCCCTCCCCCTATTGACCTCCTCTCGGATTCCTTCACTGCCACCCTCCAACAGTGCCCCTTATCTTTACATAGCCCCTCTCTCATATGCATTTCATTTGTTGTATAGCACTACTCATATCAGTGTAGTGTGTGTCAGTACTTTACATAACGCACACATTATACAGAGACAATGAATCATACAAGTATGTAAATCAGTCTATAGGGAATGTCACATAAGCCAATGAGGATTACAAGGTGTATGAATCACATGTAATCCATAATGGTGGGCAGTATATTGTAAGAGGGTTTGGTCTGGAGAAGCACAAACTCAGGATTTAAAGAGTACTCCAGTGGTTAGGGGTTGGCTATACTGATAAAAATGTATATCTGCCCAAACATACTCATTTTAGCAACATTAGAATAATTAAAGACTGAGGAAGTTCTAACTATATCACAAAACAAAAAAAGCGAAGTTCTAACTATACCATTCAGGTTTGCATGCAGCTCTTTGATGACAGTTCATTGGTCACTGTCCTAGGTTAGGATTGTAACTTCTGAACTGCAAGTAACACAAGGATCTCTGTGACAAAGGCAGTAACCCACTGAGCTTCCACATAAAATACAGTTCATCTGCATTTAAAAACTACTAACAGACAAATGATTGCTCTCCAGCAGGATCATTAATCACCAGCGTTATCTGGGCATTTTGTATTGTCTTATTGTTGTCCTGCATCGGCCATGATAATGATAAAAACTGTTTAAATGAAGCACACACGAAGTATGTGTCCTGCTGGGCCTGTGCAGATTTTAAAAAGAAAAACAAATAGTAACACATTCTCTTACCTACTCCATTAGTCAAACTTTGTGTCACAGCCTGATGTGATAAGCAGCTGCAGGGGTTAGGAAAGGTGAATCGGAATAAACAAACTTCTTTTCTCCTGCGCTGCATAGAAAAAGAAATATCCACGCAGCAGAACAGTAGGCAAAGGTTACCGTTGTCAAAGAAAGGATTTGCCGCCTTTCGCCATGCCACTAGTGGAGATGAAGGAGTGAAAAAATAAACAAAGCCTCGTTAACATGAAAATGGTCTTGTAAAGACCTGTGAAGTACTCTGGTGCGGCTGCGATAATCTCGAAAACGGTCTGTCTGGGTGTGTGTGCGCCCGGGAAGCTGACACACACGACGGGGGGTTGAAGCCCTTTGAGCGCAATGGCGTTGCGCGCCTGATTCAAGCCCTCACTGCGAGGGCCAAGGCTCATGTTTGGGTGGGCCTGGCCCACCCGGCCCACCCGCTAGAACCGGGCCTGCTCGTCAGCCCTATCCCAGCTACCATCTTGCGCAGGCTTCCCAAGCCATGCGGGGACATGGACGCGGTTTATTCCAACCTATTAATGGAAGCCAGAAGTCGTCGGCCACCCTGCCCTCTGCAGTCTCAGCCTCCAAGCACTCCTAGTCTGACTCTGCAAGACCACACCACTCCAGTTGACGGGAGAATCCATCATCATCTCCCCCACTGTAGTTCCAGAACATCAGACAAGTGGGTCTTGCAGATCGTTCAGGAGGGCTATTCTCTGCCTTTCCTTTCTTTTCCTCCTCCCATTCTGCCAAACTGGAATGGCTGACGGAGGATCATTTAAAATTGCTCCAGGAGGAAGTTACAGCTCTCTTGGCCAAGGGAGGTATAGAGAGGGTCCCGGATTCAGAAGTAGGCAGTGGCTGTTATTCCCGCTACTTTCTGATTCCGAAGAAGAACAAAGGGTTGCGGCCCGTTTTAGATCTTCGGACCGTCAATCTCTTCCTCAAGAAGGAGAAGTTCAAGATGCTCACTCTAGTTCAGGTCTTGTCAGCCCTAGACCAAGAAGACTGGAAGGTAGCGTTGGACCTGCCGGATGTGTATTTTCACATCCCCCACCCAGCCGGGCCACAGGCGTTACCTGCGGTTCAAGGTAGGACGCGAGCACTTTCAGTTTACCATGCTCCCCTTCGGCCTTACCAGTGTCCCTTGGGTGTTCACCAAGGTGATGGCAGTGGTCACAGCTCATCTGTGCAGATTAGGGGTGTCAGTCATCCCCTACCTCGACGACTGGCTGATGAAGGCCCAGGCTGTCGTCTCCCACCTTCAGACTACAAAGGACCTCCTGCATTTTCTGGGGTTTTCTATAAACGTGCCGAAGTCACACCTGACTCCTTCTCAGACACTCCATTTCATCTGAGCTGTTCTGGACCCAGTGCAGTTTTGGGCCTATCCTCCCGAGCAGCGAGTCCAGGATATTCAGGTTATGATTCCGATGTTTCAGCCTCTATCCTGGATTTTGGTGAGACTGACTCTGAGGCTCTTGGGCCTCATGGCCTCCTGCATCCTGTTGGTAAAGCATTCCAGGTGGCGTATGCAGGCTCTGCAGTGGGACCTGAAGTTCCAGTGGGCACAGCATCGAGGAAATCTCCCCAATGTGGTCCAGATCTTGGAAGGAACTGCGAGAGATCTGCAGTAGTGGTTGACGAACCGCGGTTGGGTCAACGGCAGACCCCTCTCTCTTCCCCAGCCAGAGCTCACAGTCGTGACAGATGCGTCACTTCTGGGATGGGACGGCCATCTGGCAGAGGTGGAGATCAGGGTACACTGGTCTCTGGTGGAGTCGGGGCTCCACATCAATTTGTTGGAGCTACGAGCGATTTGTTGGCATTGAAGGCATTTTTTCCCTCTGTCAATGGGACGTTAGTGCAGGTGTTCATGGACACCACCGCCATGTGGTACTGCAACAAGCAGGGTGGGGTAGGGTCGTGGACCCTTTGTCGAGAGACCCTGCATCTCTGGACATGGATGGAACAGCAGGGCATAACCCTGGTGGTTCAACACCTGGCAGGTTCTCTAAATGCCAGGGTGGACAAACTCAGCCGCCGATGCCTAGCGGATCACGAATGGCGTCTCCAGTTGGAGGTGGCGCAAGGTCTCTTTCAGCAGTGTGGAGAACCTTGGTTCGATTTGTTCGCCTCAGAAGAGAACGCGTAGAGTCAGCAATACAGCGCGCTGGAGTTTCCAAGGCGGCTATCGCTCAGCGACGCCTTTCGTCGTGTGTGGAGCTCAGGCCTCCTGTACGCCTTTCTGCCCATACCACTCCTGTCCAGGGTTCTGAAGAAGATCAGGAGCTACCGGGCCCAGGTCATTCTTGGGGCTCCAGACTGGGCAAGGAGAGTTTGGTATCCAGAGCTTCTAAAAATGAGCATCGATCCTCCGATCAGGCTGCCCCTTTGGGAGGATCTTCTGTTGCAGCAGCAGGGGAGGGTCTTCCACCCGAACCTGTCAACTCTGCGCCTCCATGCGTGGAGATTGAGCGGTGGCAGTTGATGGCTTTTGACCTTCCTCCTGAAGTGTGTAACGTTATTTTGGTGACCAGGCGGCCCTCCACTAAGACGGTATACGCCTGCCGTTGGTAGAAATGTGTATTATATTGTACACAAAGGTATATTGACCCTCTTTCTGCTTCTCTTTCCACTGTTCTTCTATTCATTCTAACCCTTGCCCAGCAGGGCTCTGCTTTGGGTACTTTCTGCTCTATCCACTTTTTTGCGGCTGCCAGACCAACCCTCTCTCTTTAGGTCTCCAACTGTACAAAGGTTTCTAAAAGGGCTGGCTCACTTGTTTCCGCCCACGTCCTTTGTTATGCCGCAGTGAGACCTTAATTTGGTCCTCACTTATCTTATGTGTGCTTCCTTTGAGTCTTTACACAACTGTCCCCTCCGGCTGCTTACCATTAAGACAAACTTTCTTGTGTAGTTGCAGGCGCTATCTTGCACGCCTCCTTACATGATGTCTTCCCCAGACCAAGTGGTGCTTCGCACCAGTGCTTCATTTTTGCCAAAGGTTGTGACCCTATTCCATTTGGGTCAATCCATCCCACTGCCCACCTTCTTGCTCTCCTGCATCCCTCTAAGGAAGATGAGCGTCTCCACCATCTGGACCCAGAAAGAGTGTTGCCGTTCTACCTTGACCGCACAAAAGAGTTCAGGGTGGACGACCAACTCTTTGTGAGGTAAGTGGGAGCTAAGAAGGGGCGGGCAGTGCTGAAAAGGACCATCTCTTGCTGGGTTGTTCTCTGCATTAAGATCTGCTATGCCCTGGCCAAGAAGCAACCCCCTGAGGGATTAAGAGCCCATTCCACCAGGGGCAAGGCTGCGACTACAGCCTTGGCTCGGGGGGCCCAGTCCTTGACATCTGTCAAGCAGCAATGTGGGCATCTTTGCTCACATTTGCCAAGCACTACTGCCTGGACAGTCAGGTCTGCAGGGACGGGCATTTTGCCTGTTTGGTCCTGCAGGACTTCCTAGTGTAAGGTATTGGTCCACAACCCACCGCCAGGATGGTATGGCTTGGGTATCTAATTCAAAGGTAAGGAATCTGCAGCTAGAAGTCTCTATCAGATGAACAAGTTACTTACCTTCAGTAACGCATTATCTGGTAGAGACTCTGGGCCAGACGTACGACCTACCAATTTGCGACTCGCAAATTGCGTCACAGTTGCGACCCGCAATTTGCGACTCGCAAATTGGGATGTATAACAGTGTCTCAGACACTGTTTGCGTTTCCTAATTGGGTCGCAAATTGCATGCCTCATGAATATTAATGAGCCAGGCGCAATTTGCGACTCCATTAGGAATGGCTAGCACTCCCAGGAATGGTGGCCCGCTGGGGTCAGCAGACCACCATGTCTGGGACTGCTTTTAAATAAAGCAGTCTTTTTTTTTTTTTTAATGCAGCCCGCTTTCCTTACAGGAAAACGGAATGCATTTAAAAAAGAAAAATGAAACTTTTCAGTTTCATTTTTTTAAGGGCAGGCAGTGGTCCCTGGGACCACTGCCTGCTATTAAAAATATTTTCTCACATACTCACAAAGGTTCCCTTTTGTGAGTGGTTTACCACCTACTTGAAGTAGGTGGTAAACTGCGAGTGTTTTGCAGCCGCAAATGCGGTCGCAAAACAATCGTACATGGCATGGTGACTCTCTATTAGGAAGGGACGCCCCTTCCTAATAGCGGGAGTCGCAAATGCTATTTTGCGAGTCAGTGACTCGCAAAATAGCATTTGTACATGGCATTACCCTTTTTTGCAGTTGCAAATGGGAGGATCTCCCGTTTGCGGCCGCAAAAAAGGGTCGTACATCTGGCCCCATATCGAGCTTCTGATTCCTTACAGCCCCACCTAAGCCTCCCCACTTTGCAGACTGATTTTGTTAGGACTAGGGTTACTCTCCTCTTCAGGGCCCTAGTTTTGCACACGACTACGTCAGTTACTTCATGGCTCTGCACTTCTGGCATGGGAAAAACAAAAAGTACTGACGTCCGTGCGCCTGGGTGGCAGCTATATAGGTGACCGTGATGTCATAACCAACACTACCGATGCCGACGACGTCGCGCGGAGCCGAAAGGAGTCACTCGACGGCGTTGCCAAGGGGTATTGCTCAGCAAAAGTTTCGGGATGCAGCCTGATACCTGGGAAATTCAAAGGTAAGGAATCTGCAGCTAGATAGAGTCTGTGCCAGATAATGCATTACCAAAGGTAAATAACCTGTTCTTCATGTGCGGAGGCACACAGGAGGGTTTATGCCCTTATATAATGCAACAAGTGGCCAAAGTTTGGGAGACCAGACCGTAGTGAAGGTAGTAAAGCACAGGCCCTCTTTTGCCAGGAAACTGCTGATTTAATGGCTCCAGCCCTTTATAAACATAAGTAGGAATGTGTTCATGAAGAGGTGAAGGGAGGGAGGGTGTGAGATCCTGGGGGATCTGATCCCTAGGACAATTGTGTAACATTCTAGGAGGTTTGTGAGTTGTTTGGTGTAGTTGCCGGCAGATTTCTGCAGTTCGCAAAGCTAACCAAGACCTTTATAGATATCTGGAAGTGTTTCCCTGCAGCCCAGGTAGAGATGCACATATTAGAAACTATACTTGACATGGGGTCGACTTGGCGTTTTGTGCCTCGTCTTTATGATGCCTTAAATAAAGATAAGAGCCCCATTGGTCATAAATGCCAGATCAAGATGGAAGAATGGCATACAAGAACTTTTGATGTACAGGGAATGTGCTCAGGTGAGGGAGGCCTCCAATAATGGCTCATTTTCATTTGTTGCATCGCACCTACCGCACAGCTCCTAGACTCCACTGTATATATCCAACAAGACCTGACGTGTGTCCTAGGTGTAAAACGTTTTTCTGCATATGGTTTGGAATTTTATAAAGGTTGAACAATACTAGAGGGGGAACACGGAAAGACTGAGGGAGGCTACACATATCCGCATAGATATGTCAATCAAGAACTGTCTCCTAGGAGTTATTCCCTTTCCCCAAACACAGAAAGCTCATTAATGGCTTTGCAACACTGGGACTACTAATTGTGGTGAAAAGAGGTACAGCAACACGTTGGTTGGCATATACTGGTCCCAAAGTGCAGACATGGCCTGGAGATGTTGAGGAGTGGGCATTAGCAGAGGAGAGGCATATAAAGGAAATGCGGACGGCTGAAAAAGTTGAGGACGGTTGCATATTGTGGGTAAAATTGTTCAGGAGTTGGTGGACCCCTCACCGGCTGACATAGACTTGGATGATTTAGACCAGGAGGAGATTTAAGGATACTTGAGACAATCACATCTTTACTGTCCTGTGAACTGCATTGGGTAGTGAAAGTGTGTTCTGTATAAATACCCCATTGGATGCCTAGATGCTTCTAAAACCATTTCATATATTCACACCAGGTTCTTTGTGGTAGATTAAATTAATAAGCGTTAGGTGTGATCATTAGTAGTGCTGGGGGGGGGGTATGTTAATTCATGCAGTTCATTGGTGGGATTAATAGATGCTCTAGGGGAGATTAGGTACTGTTGGGTTGCTGGGGCATGGCTTTCATTGAAGGAGAGGCTGAGATGTTTAAATTAGTTTTGGACAATTTGCAGAACTATATTTATAAAGATTAAGGCAAACATGCATGTGACTGAAAGAAGTTTGTGGTCAGAGAGAGTAGGCATAGAAAGGATGGAATGGAAGGAGAGGGACATTTGAAAGAAAAAAGGACAGGCGACAACCAGAGGTTTTGAGTTAGCGGTCGGATTACATGCTATATGTTACAAATATAAAGACAGCTTTTTAGTTCTGGTGTTAGCCAAGACCTTTTCATTTTATTAAAACCATATGTATAATACACTTCCTTAAAGGGGCTTTCAGCTAGCTCTCTTCATCCAGTGGTCTGTTGATGTGCCATTCACATTTTGCTTCCACCCACAAAGCATACAATATGGGGCAATGGTTCAGCCTTCTTCAGCCATTGACTACCTTCAATTTCATTGACTAAATTTTGCTCTTTCGCGAGGAACACATCCGCACACAAGGTAGTTCCCTTCAGTGCCTGTGTTTTTGTTTTTACTTTATTATTATTTTAGTGTTGCCTCTGTGTTTAGAGCCTGATGTGATAGAAATATGCTTTCTACCAGTTCTTTATGCAGAGGTTACATTCCAGCTTTGTCAGTTCCAGTCTCCTGCAAATGCTTTCGTACTTTTCTTTTGGAGTGGCCTATGTTTATCTGACCATTGCTATTTCACAGCATACCAGATTTGGTCCATTTGAAACTATTCTTTATAAGGCTATCCTCTTCTTAGTATGGATGCAAGTAAGTGAATTTACAACTGTACTCCTGCATGTAATGGGGGTTTTCAGCCAGACTTCACCATTCACATTTTTTTCTTCCACCCACTCCAACATGAACCATGGGGCAATGGGTCTGCCTACTTCAGCCATTAGCGGACTTCACTGTGAGTTACGGTATGCTGCCCTTTGACAGGGATTATATCCACACACAAAGTAACTCCCTTCAGTGCCAGGGACTACTATGGTAATCTGTGCTTTTTTGAGACAAAAAAATATTTTTTCCTTTAGTCAATGTTTTTTTAATAGATTTATGAGGACCCACAACTCCGCAACAATAAAGGTTTGCAAAAACCATGAAATAACAAAACAATAATTACTAAAGTCAAAAGGCTGGCGGCCAACGTCAGACCTATTGGCTTTGCCAATGCTTATGGAAACAGCTTGGAATTTGAGGAGGCAAGACTGTGGAAAGAAACAATGTTATTTGCATGTGAAGATAGAGCTGCATTAGGTACTTTTGACATGTGCCTGGGCCCTTTTATATGCTTAAATGTCCTTTCGCACACCATCCCATGAAAGACATAACCCAACTTAATGCTGTCTTTATTCATAAATGTTTTAGTAATGTAATGCTTTAGACAGTACTTTTCAACCAGTCACTGCTCTTTCTCAAGGCGAACAGTCTGTCCACTATGAGGCTGCCATTGGATCACTGTTTTAGCAAGGCGAGTTGATCAGCTCATGGGTTGGAAGCGTAAAGTAATGGTTGGATGCAAATACAGGAAAATCTTGAGCACCTCAGGCTGTGCTCAAAGGAGGCAGTAACATCAAGATCAGGGCTGGCTTTAGCTCTGGTGTCACCCGGTACGACAGTCTTTTTTGGCACCCCCGCCTAAAGACCTCTTTCTCTATTAATTCCTTCACTACCGCCCACCAACAGTGCCCCTCATCTCTCCATAGCCCCTCTCTGACATGCATTTCATTTTTTTATAGCACTACTCATAGTTCACGCAGACTCAGTTCTGTGATCTGCAGGGTACATGTTCTTTGCAGCAGGCACATTAGCTCTCTGCGCTACTTTATGATGAGTCAAAACCTCACCTAGACAAAACTCTGATCTCTCTAAACACATCAGCCACAACCTTCCCTCCCACCACCTTCCCCCTGAGGTCAGCCCCAGGGGCAGCTGCACCGTTCATACTGCCCTAAAGCCGCCTGATCCAGATCATTGCAATGAGAGAAAAAAGATGGGTATCTAATGCAATCATTGAAAAGGGGATGCTGCTAATGCTGGAGTGGAAGTCTTCTGATGTTCATCCTGAAGAGTGGTTCACAGTATTAATTACAAGGCAAAGTGGGATCCAATTTGGTTGCCTCTGTTTTGACGCTTCACAAGATGAAGGGCGAGGAGGGCTTCACCGAGTGCAAGTATATTGCCTGAATTCCTATGGCTAGAGGGTGGAGATCCAGATACTGGGGTGCAGGGTATGGTCACAGGGCTTCATTTAGAAATTTATGGTAAGGGGAGGGACTGCAGATTGTGTTATGCAAGTTGAATATGAGGCTTTGGTTGAGTCAGAGCCTTTTGTCTTCCTTAATCCCACTTTCATTTGAATTGATGACAGGTAAGTGCAGAAAGCTCACACCTCTTCATGGCTCTGTTAGGGAGGACTAAGGCCAGAGACTTTCCTGCTATCAGGGGCATCAATACACAAAGGCTGTGTACGGAAAGCAGCCTGGAATTTGTTAATCAACAAACATCCCAACCTGTAGGAATCCAAAAAAAGGCCATCATATAGGGGACAGGAAGTAGGAGCTTCAGTGATACTGTCATTAGAAATGGCAAAACTGCATCAGAAGAAAAACTACAGTAAGTAAGCTTGATTCCAATACATGCAGTCCAGGAGGTGATGTATGATTTGTTCTTGAAGTGAGAACAATGTAGTTTCAATGTTAAAAAATATTTGTGGATTACTTCTTGGAATTACAGGTTTGTTCTGGGGCTCAATATGTGGCATTACCGGTGCTCCTTACCTAGCTGTCTCCATACACGTGCTCCTTCATAGATGTAAATACCATCAATACCTCCATGTCCGTCCGGGCAGTGAGGGAGCAGCCCGCATGTCTCACTGCAGAGCACTCTTGGGCTCCACCCCCTTGCTAGAGATCACGCTCGAGACGCCGATATGACTTCCGGGTTGAGAACGGCGGAGCTGGAGATCCGATGCGGCCAAAGGGTTTCCCTATGGCTACAGCAACTGCTGTGGCTAATCATCTCGTTTTGGTGGTGCAGTGAGCATTGAACGTTAGTACAGCCCAGGATTGAGCCTGGTGTTAATGCCATCTGGAAGGGTTTTTTCTTGGGGCAGAGATCTTCAGCAGAGAGAGAGACGAGGAGGGAGCCAACGGGTGCCTCACTGAGGTATGGAGGTCTTTGGTGTCGAGGAGTCGTCACAATAGACTAGCCCTTCCCTGTAGAGGGCCCCTGTGCAGGCTCTCTCCCTACCCACCTCCTTTTTCTTTGCCAACCCTGTTAAGAGTAAACCCTGCCGAGGACAGCAGCCACTATTAAAATATAAAGATAAGTGGTAGCAGGAAACAAAATCTATAATTCTGGTGGACAAGAGTATGCGGCAGATGGTCCTGAGAGGAGCAGGAGCTCCAGCCCTGAGTCCCACATCAGCAAACCAAAGGGCGAAACGAAAAAGCAGCACAAACGTGCATTCTTGCAGTAAGGAGGGAGAAAAACTCTGCAAAAAAAAGGCAACGTGCCAGATAATATGATGGAGCAGCTATCACCAGTCTTTACAGATATATCAACCTCCCCCAGGATGGCTATACTGCACCTCTCCTAGATCCTGCCTCCACTGGTACTGTATCTGAATCTGATATGGATAATATGAATGGTAGCTTCAATCCCCCAGCAACGGAATAGTAGTAAATCCGGGGAGATGAACTATTAATTGAATATACTCAACAGAAGTGGGGAAAAAGATAAATCGATGAAAGTGTTTGGTAAAGAACACAAAGATTATCTTTTATTTGCAAAAAATCGAAAAACGACTTCAGAGAGGTTAACTATACAGACAGAAGGTTTGGAAGAAGTCAGATTATCGGTAACATGTGACTCTGACACAGGATTGGCACCAGTCTCTGTGGATAATTTGTTGTTGCCAAATGTTGATCCAATGGTTAGCACTGGGGTAGTAGAAGTCTCTGATTTATTGTCCCAAATTACAGAAACTATGAGTCTTGAGAGGATGGGTCAGGAACTGTCAATTGGCATCGAAAGACCCCAGGCTGTAAATTATGCTAATTCCACAGGGGTGCAGGGCCAGCAGCAAAGTAAGGAGATAGCTAATTCTAGTCAACCTTCGATGTACCAGGTTCAGCAATTTGTTTTAACTATCCTAGCTGAAATTAGAGAATGTAAAACCTCCCAGGTGCAGGAAATCGCCTCAGTTCATCACAGGCTGGATAAGATCAAGGGAATGGTGCAACAAATTCCAGAACGAATCAAGGATCTTGAGCAAAGAGTATCAGCACGGAGGATCACTCTCTTAGTTGGGATAAAGATATCGACATTCTCCAGAAAAAACTACAGGCTTCACAGTTTAAAGTAGATGAAATGGAGAACTATGCAAGACGATCTAATTTGCGTTTCATAGGAATCCCAGAGGAAAATGAACGTATTAATGGGCGGGCCAATCCGTTGATGTCTATGGAAACAATGATAAAGAAACTTATCCTGGAAATGCACAGGCAGATCTTACTATAATGCAGTCACATACGGTCCCAGCGCAGCATTCAGCTGGTGCTATGTATCCAAAGACAATGATAGTAAATGTCCCAGATTATCATATAAAAGAAGCCATTTTAACTAAAGCGATTCAGAAAAAAGCTTTTTTTCTAACTGATGAGTCAAGAGTGATAGTATTTTCAGATATGTCGGCATTAGCAGCTCGCCGACGAATGGATTTCCTGGGCTTGATTGGTCATTTTAAAAACGCAGAGGGCACAAGCCTCCATTGTCTAACAATTCAAGTTGAAAGTGTTATTCAAGGGACATTTTCATCTCTGTGTTACTCTTGAGGAAGTCCAGGAGGTGTTGCAGAAGGTGGTCAAGGGAAGTAATGGATAGAGGAGTAGCAGGGGAAGCTAGGTTAAATTAGAAAAGATATAAGAGATTGCGAACTGAGTTAGTGGTTATCCAGAGCATGTTAAATATTACTCACTTTTTGTATTATGGTTTTCTAGGTATGCGGCTAAGCACCGGTCACTTTTATATAGCAGAGTATAGCACTTTGTTGAGGGACATGAAGCTAATATAACCCTGATGAATTTTGGATGTAAGCAGCACATATATTTCTTTGTTGCTAAGCACTAGGCACTTTGTTATAACAGCACTTTTTTGGCACGCTAGCACTTTATATTCAACCCTGGTCTGAGGGAGAAGATGAGAGCTGCTGGGATATGCTGCTGAGTACCAGTTAATTGTTTTTGGTTTTACAGCATATAAAATGTTGTAGTATTTTTTCTATGATGTCTGAGTTTATGGAATACCATGAGTTGTGGGAGGTTGTTTAGTAGATATAGGTGTACTTTGTAAGCATTTATCACTTTTGTTAAATAGCACTTTTGAGCACTTTAGCACTTTATTCTTGGCTCTAGTTCCAGGGATATGATAAGGCTAAAATAGGCAGGGGGTGGAAGCGAGAGAGTGTGAGTAGGCGCCAGGTCAGGGCACCATCTTCATGGGTGGACTGAGGAAGGGAGACACGGGCCATTCCCTTTCCTCAGATGGGTTTGGGGTGGGGAGGTAGCTGGGTGGGTGGCAGTGTGGGATGCGCAGATAAAAAGGAGCAAGATGAGAGCAGGCCATGTTAGGACCATCAATAAGAGAAAGAGAACAATGGGAGGGTAAGTGAAAAACGAGGAAGATATGGAAATGGGCCAAGTCTGCAAGTAAATGGTAGATAAAGGAAGTTTTTGAGCGGACAAGATGCATTTTTGAGGCCAAAGTTAAGAAATGCCACAAAGTATAAAGATAATTACGTGTAATGTAAATTGCCTGTTAAATGCGCATAATATTAGGGCTCTGTTGAAATGGTTGGTGTACTTTTCCTCGGAGGTAATATTTGTGCAGGAAACGCATTTTAAGTCTAACACTCCCAAAGTGTTTTTGCCAAGGAAATATTCACAGGCCTATTTCGCCTTGGCAAATATGACAGTGCGGGGAGTGGGAATATTGTTCTTGAATACGGTAGATTGGGAGATTAAGGAAGTCATTTGTGATAGGGAAGCTAGATTGATTTGATGAAAGTTAAAGTCGCAGAAGTATTTCTTACCTTTTTGAATTACTGTAGCCCAATTTTTGATGATACTAAAGCTTTGGGGCAGTTCTATGATCTATTAATAAACTTGGAAGGACCCATAGTCATGGGGGGTGATTTTAATTGCATACAAGATCTAGGGCTAGACACTTCGAATAGAACTAAGCGACCATTAAAACCGAAAACCACAAAATTGATTAAGATAATAAAGGATGATTGCGCTCTAATAGATCCGTGGTGATTAGATCATCCAGGTCTTTCCCATATTATACGCCATACAGACTACATAAGATGTTCTCATCGCTCCAGGATCAATGTTTCAGATGTAAGATGAATGGTGCGGGTGGATGGGCTCATACATTTTTTACATCTACTAGCCTACAGCAATTCTGGGAGGATGTCTTTAAGATTATTAGTCATGGCATGTCAACTATCATTCTTCCATCAACTATGTTGGCTCTATTTGGCTCTTCGCATGCAGTGCACCAGTTATAAAAATACCAACAATATTTTATTTTTATAGCAATAGCAGTGGCCAGGCCTGTTAAAAAAAGACTAGTATTGTATATTTCTATATGTGTTAGAATGACTTTTTAGAACAATAAATACTATAGGATATGCTTTTTATTTTTATATAACTGCATTTTGTCACTTTAAATGGGTTTTGATGCTGCTAGGGAGATAAATATGTGTTCAGTTTATCTGGCTAAGCGTGCTGAACTTATTTTGAGATGGTTTTACTTGATATGAACTTGCTCGATGGAAGAATATGTATGAATTGTTTTTATTACCTGCTTCGTTTCTTGCTCAAATAAAAAATGTTTTAAAAAATACCTCAATGCCCATGTCCTCGACCCAGCGATTAAACATGAGTCTTGTCACACAATCACAGGACAGGAAACAAGAAAGGAAATGCTATCCTAATCCTACTCACACTCTGCTGGGTTCTATAATGGAGTAGCATTACCGCAGCACTTCCTGTTTTATTTCCTGTCGCGGACTGGGATCAGGAGTGCTGGAGGTGGTTGCTTGGCTGCAAACTCCAACATATGTGGAAGAGTTTGTCTCCCTGCCAGGCTCGGAGGGTTCTCTGTTGCCTACACTGGAGCACCATGCTCTAGGGAGTGCTGGAATTGATCCCTGAGCACCATACAGTAAGATATTCTAGGCACGTATTGCTTGGCTGGAACGCGTTCTTATTTATCTTTTATGCACAAAAGCCTTGTTGTTGTCGCTCTTTATAGCCAGGATTCCTTACCCAATACTGGCTGTTGCTTAGTTGGATGCCTTCTGGGTGGGGAAGCATCCTGGCAAGTGCGTGGTCTTTGTTAATTTTATCCCTGAAGTTGTTTCTGTGCATGTGCGTAGAATAGACTCAGAGTGTCTGAGCTTCACACATGCTCAGTGATGTTTTTTGTTGGTTTAATTTCTGCCTTGTTCTAAGCACTTCGGGTGGATTTGCCTCTTTAAGTGACTGGTGGTAAGTCACTTAAGGGTTACTAGTTGTTGTTTGAAATTGTTTTGCTTGATTATTGTCATTATCTATCTAGTTGATGTGGAAGCATGTGGGCATGGGAATCGACTTTTCGCCTTCTGCTTCTTCGTCAGGCAGCAGGTCGGAAAAGTAGATAATCAGTGGAGAATGAGAGATTAGGGAAGCTGATATTATATACTATATAATATTATATACTTTAGCCTCTTTGAAGAAGATAAAAGGCAAAGCTGGAGAAGGTGTAGGTTATGAAAGCATCTATTCAGATGTATCTGGTTCTGACCTATCTGATGGTTCCCCTCCAGAGAATAAGGGAAAATATATTATTAGGGACATTTTATCTGATCTTTTAAGCCATAGCAAAGACAATATGGGCTTTCAATCAAAGGATGTTGCTGGATCATCTAAGGATTCTGTTCTAAGGCAGCTAAAGAAACCTTCCAGTGGTGGTGTTCCAATCCACCGGTTTGTATTGGATGTTATCCTTAACGAGTGGAGAGATCAAGACAAGATTAACATCTTCAGGTTTGTGTCAAAACCTTTCATTTACCTTTTGGAGGATAAACTACCTGATGCCGTTCATGTAGACTCTGTCATAGCCAGCTTGGTGGGTAAATTGTCCATGACTGAAGATGATAATTTGAGAAACCCGGCGGATAAGAAAGTGGATGCGGTTTTGAAGAAAGTTCACTCAGGTACATACTCCAAGCACTGGTGCACTTTTGATAAATGGTGTTCTTCTCTGAACCTTTCTGTTCTGTCCTGTTCTATTTCCTCTATTCTACCATTCCTGTTGAATGGGTTTGAAAAAAAACTATTTCTTTCTACACTTAAAATTCAGGGGTGTGCAATCAGAGCCTTTCTTAACACCAATCATGAGAATATAGAGGCAGAGGCGTTGGTTGCTAGGATGTTTAAGAGCTTTGCTATTTCTCTGCCTGACTCCCACTCCTTAATTCCTCTTTAGGAGCTGCCTTTAGTCTAGATAACCTCACAGAATTCACCTTTTGAACCCTTACGTTTGGTAGATTTCAAATTTCTCACCCATAAGGTTCCTTTTCTAGTTGCTATACCTCTGCTAGAAGTTTTTTTTCTTTTTATTAGATTTTTATTCGCTATATCAGATCTTCACATAATATGAAATATATCAAAGCAGTTACCAGAATATACAGCAAATCTTTCAGCATGAGTATATGCACATGAGATACAATTTTGTAATGCTTCATGCTGCCGAGAGGTTAACACACAGCTTAGACTTTCAATATGTAGTTGGTCTATCATGAGGGCAGAGGATCAAAACATTGCAGAACATAATCTCCAAAATGATAATGTTTAGTAATCTGGGTCATTTAGCGTGGCATCTGTGGATATTGGGGTCTCAGTGATGGGGTTGTCCAAGTCATGTCATGCTAAGTACATTGTTAGTGGGCCTTAAATAATTTTTGGTCTGGATGTGGCTGGCTGGGGGGAGGCATATAGTTCCGACTGGTCATTGCAAGTGATTACATTTTGCAACCCATCATCTTTGGTTGCGATCTTGTTCCACACCAGAGCATAGCCGCCCTCTGTTTAGCTAATAGTAGTGCCATAGCTGTGTATTTTCGAACAGAGGATGGTACTATCTTGAAATACCCTAGGAGAGTGAGCTCCGTGTACAATGCTGTTCTACTATTAATCATATTAACCAGGGTATTGAATATCTCATGCCAATATTGCTGACTGGGATGGCACGTCCAGGCAAGATGGAGAAACTCTGCCAGATGTGCTCCACAGCTCAGGCAATTATGGGACCTGGATGAGTCAATTCTGTGCTGTCTAGTGGGTGTGATATCCGCTTGATATAGGAACTTATAAGATAGTAGTTTTATGACGGTGATTGAACAGAATGGTTTGTGCACAGCAGTATGTCCATTTAACCGCTGTCATCTCACCCCTAAGGTCTTTTTCCCAGGCCTGTTTAGAATGCATTGAGTACCCTGCGCAAAGTCCATGCACCATTGTATAGAGTCGAGAAACCAAACTAGTCGCATCAGGGGATTTTCCTCTGCTAGAAAGTTAGGAGAAATGTCTTTCTTGTTGTGTCGACTTTCTTTTTTGCAATTTGTGGATGATGCAGTGGTGTTGAGATTGGATCCTTCCTTTTTGCCTAAGATCAGTTCTTAAATGTCATACTTATCAAGAACTTATTCTTCTTGCTTTGTATCCTTTTTCTACTTCTGAGGAAGAGCAAAGGATACGTTTGTGCATGTTTAGCGTGCATTATTTATTTATCTTAACAGATCCAGCCAGTACAGGAAAACCAACTCTTTTTTACTTTTGGCCTTCCTGACAGAGGTAAGGAGGCTTCTAAGATACCCTTGAGTCGATGGATAAAGGAGACAATTTGACTTGTCTACTCAAACTCAGGCGTTACCACAAAAACTGCAAGGTCGCTTTAGAAGAATTGTGGCTGCCTCTTTGGCAAAATTTCAAGGTGTTGCTTTGGATGGGATTTGTAGAGTTGGAACTTGGGCTTTAGGGCATACCATTATAAGACATTATAGACTGCATAGCATGCAAAACAGTCACAAATATTTTGATGAAGGGAAGTTACAGTCTGTGTTACCCTAATTAGTTATTTCTTTCTGCATGCTTTATTGACCAGGATATCAGCAAAATAAATCACAGAAGTGTTGCATAATATCTTGGTCATTAGCTTTATTATGTTACATTGAGTTGTCAAAGGCCTTTTTAGCGAAAATGAACATTGTATCATTAGAATCCATTATCCCATGTGACTGGACTTACCATTACAGCATCTTCTTCTCCATCAATATTGAGGTAGTTCCAAAAAGATGCCAACCTACAAAAACAAAACAATGGAAAAGGAATATCCAAAATATTAACCCCATCGCCCTGGTAAACCGATGCAACTCCGCCCTGATCCCCACGACAGGCATGGTTGACGTCCATGACCTCACAGACTTTTACAACTCCACTATGCTTGAAATTCTTGACTCTACAGCGCCCCTCCAAGAAAAAAACGTTTCCTCCAAAATCTCCAAACCATGGTTCAATGAGAACCTGAACTGTGATCGGCGCAAGCTAAGATCAGCTGAGCGACTATGGAAATCAGCACCCTCCATTGATCACCTATATCACCCTAGAGCGCTGAGGAATACATACAACAGGAAAATCCTAAAGGCTAAGGCAGACTTCTTCAAAACCCAGCTGAACCAAGCCATTAACCGTCCCAAAAAACTATTCGAAATCGTCAAACAACAATCGCGCAACACTCCTAACGCTATGGAACTAAGCGATGTGGCTACCCCTAATTGCGATGAGCTTGCCAATTTCTTCCTAGAAAAGACAAAAACCATTGAATACAACATTCAATCTAAGAATGCCCTTCCACAAACTATTGCTCATGAGTCTACATTTCACCAACAGATCAAGGACCATTTTAGTACTCTGATTGAAATTCCAAAAAACAATGCCTCTTGGCACACCTTCTCGCCCATCCCTGAATTCGAAATCTATAACACTCTTCTAGCGATTAACCCCTCCAATCACTTTTCTGATCCCTTACCACCTTCTTTATTCAAAATGATAAAAACCTCTATTCTACCCTTATGGTCAAAGATTGTAAACGCCTCTCTGAGGCAAGGCTCCATACCTGACTGCCTTAAAGTAGGGCAGGTCACACCTATACTAAAGAAAACCAACCCCCTCTCCTCAGATCTCAACAACTACAACCCTATATCCAACATCCCCACTCTGGCAAAACTGTTGGAAAAATGTGAACAAATTCAATTATGCAACCACATCGAGAACTACAACCTCCTAGACAAACACCAATCCGGCTTCCGTCAAGGTCACAGCACTGAATCAGCACTCACCCACATATTGGATGACATACTAAAAATGTTAGACCATAACGAATCATGTCTTTTGATACTTCTTGATTTATCCTCCGCTTTCGACACGGTTAAGCATGACGACCTACTGTCCCTACTCGAACGAAGGATGGGCCTAACTGGCCCAGTGTTACAATGGTTCACCTCCCTCCTAAATAACAGAACCCAAAGAATCAAGATGAAGCAATCACTTTCTCAACCCTCCATGGTCACCCTAGGGGTTCCACAGGGCTCAGCACTATCACCCATTCTTTTTAACCTACTCATGGAAACCCTGGCAAACGCGCTGAACTCTGCGAACATTCTATATCACCTGTATGCGGACGACACACAACTGTATATGAAAATCTCCTCTCCAGATGACTTCATCTCCCTCAACGCTATTCTACATAATACTCAAGGTTGGCTCACTGGCAACCACCTCATGCTTAACACCAAAAAAACGGAATTCCTTCTCATCCCCCTCCCCCCCCCCCAATCACACACCCAAGATAGACTTATGGCTGAAGCATCTAACTTCCTTTGACTACGCTCCTCTCATCATTGACTCCGCGAAATCCTTGGGAGTCACCCTAGACAAACACTTAAATATGCAGGCCCAAATCAATAATGCCACCAAGGGAGCTAATCATCAGATGAGTATCCTAAGGAAACTTAAACCCTTCCTCCCACAGACCGACTTAAAAATGGCGGTACAAGCCCTAGTGTTACCAAGATTGGACTATGGAAGCACCACTCTATGCGGTCTTCCCAAATACAAGCTGGCCCCGCTGAGGGCATCGCTTAACGCTGCGGCCAGACTGGTCTCGGGAACTAAAAGAAATAACCAAATTTCTCCGACCTTGAAAGTCCTGAACTGGCTACCCTACGAGGCAAGAATACAACTAAAGATCGCCTGCATGACCCATAAAGCCCTACATAGCAATACCCCCAGTTACTTAGCACACAAGTTAGAGCGGTCGGGAGGATGCAGACAATCGCGAAGTGCGAGTTCACTACTACTGAAACCACAATCCTTCTGCAAAAAGAGAACTGGTTGCAGAGCATTCTCTGGTATCGCACCGAAGATTTGGAACTCCTTACCTCCAGATGTACGCAGAATCTCTTCCTTTACCTCCTTCAAAAAAGAAGTAAAAATGCTTCTAATGAACAAATTCACATCCTAATACTTTAATTCTTTGATGACTTTTAGCCACCTATGCTATCCATATACCACTGTCTACCTCTTTTGTATTGAATTTCGAATGTATGTATATTACCCCAATCATCTAATGTTTAAAAACAGTGTATTGTAAAGCGCTCTGATACCCTTGTGGGTCATGTTCGCGCTATATAAAACTTTATAAATAAATAAGTTGCTTCGGTATGCCTCATTTAATGACTAGGTTGAGGACAAGGGACGTACACTTAATGCCCCGATTACTTACCAGTAATCTTCATTACTCATAGTCCTACTCATCCTTGACCCAGTCACTGTATCACCCATGCTAACAGATCCGATTCCGGTGGAAGACTCCCGATGTTTGAAGCCAAAAATGGCTTTATTTTAGCCATCTCCTGCCTGAAATTGCTTCTGCTTCAATAGAAGTAATTGAGGAAAATACATTCCCCAATTGTTTTTCTTCTTCAAGATCTCCCACTTTTGTGTTCTAAAATGTTAGCATGTATGTTATATCCCACCCGCCCTCCCTGGTGTCTGAGCCTTTGACAAGCAATTTAGATTACGGAAAGTGCTGTGGCAATGCTACTCCATTATAGAACCCAGCTGAGGGTGGGTGGGATCAGAATAGCATTTCCTGTTTTGTTTCCTACCCTGTCCTGTGATTTGCTGACAATCCTCATATTTAATGAC
This sequence comes from Calotriton arnoldi, assembly GCA_963921515.1. Classification (NCBI taxonomy): domain Eukaryota; kingdom Metazoa; phylum Chordata; class Amphibia; order Caudata; family Salamandridae; genus Calotriton; species Calotriton arnoldi. The sequence continues at coordinate 3,958,236 of CAWUFW010000224.1, read as the reverse complement.
TGGCTCGAGGACGAGTAGGACAAACAGTAGTGGAGATTACTGGTAAGTAATCATTGCAATACCCAGTAACATCCTATCTTTACTTGTCAATCCAGTGGGTGCAAACGCAGGACTATTACCCTGACTGAAAAATTGCTAGCTATTGCGTCAAGAATTTTCAGTTCTATTAAGGACACAAAGGCAAGGATTATGCTTCTCTGTTCTTTACTGAAAAAAACAGCAGCCAATCTGAAACAGTTAAACACAAAAACGACATTTCCCATGTTCCAAGTCTCCCATATTTCACTAATCACCACCTTTAGTCGCCTCAAATGCGAACAGCACCATCTTTCTTTATCCATTTAGAAATAGCCAAACCTTTCCTACCATGAACAACACAGTCACTGGCTGAACTTTGCCAAAACTGTCCAACATGAACAGATCAACAGGGGATCCATTCACCCATCTAGACATATTCTAGCACTCTCTAATGCATCCAGAACCAACACAGATGGGTTGTTCAGTCTTGCTTCTGTTCTCTACAGAGATCAGATCACTTTAGTCTGCTTCTGCTCTCCACCTATGTAGTGAAAAAAGATTGTGTGAGCTCTGTCTCCAAAAAGGAACAACATGCATATACTACATAGGTCCTAACATAATATTAACAATACCACATGGGTAGGTAAAGTCATCAATTATTATTAACACATGTTATAAGATGTACTGGATGGGATAAACCTCGCCTACATGTCCTTAATAGATTTGAAAATTCTTGACTCAATAGCTAGCAAACTTTTTTTCCATGTCAGGACCGGAGGCTCGGATTATGCTTGTTTAAAGCTGTCCCACCACCACGTAAGTCATATCAACAACTGGTTTAGGATATTAAACTCGAAATGTAGACTCAATTGACCAGTCAGTTGCCTTCATGATATCCTCTAAACGGGAACCTAAGGAGCAGGCTTTGGATGCTGTTTCACCCCTTATGAAATGAGCTCCAAACACAGAAATTCCTCCCTCCATCAAAAAACATCTCAACCACCTAGCTAGTGTGGCTGATGATACAGGAAGAAAAGGTTTCTGCAGGTTGTTATATGGTTTATAGGCACATTATCGACATTGCTAAGTTGACATGAGCTTCGCTGCCATGATGCTGCTTTTGCGCACGCTACTACATGACTTTGTTTTTGCAAGACTTTGTTTGTGCCTTTCACATGGGAACATGTTGTTTTTCGCGTTCTCTGCTTTTCCTGGAGTTTAGTCTGAACACGATGTGCAAGGTCGATAAACAATGCCCCTTGTTATTCTGTTCTGGTCAGTCCCTAGCACCTAGACATAACATGCTACACACAGCTGCAGTACTGAAGACTCGTGCTTTGATATTACGTTGTTGCATGTTGTTTTAACTCACTTGAAGAAAGCCATTCCATGGAGAAGAGCTCCGCTGTTCCTATGATTTAAACCTTACATCCAGACTTTAAGGAATGGGGTCTGCTGTCAAAGCTCAGAGATCTTCCTTTATATAAAATAAACTTCTTCTAGCCAAGGGGAGGGTGGTTAGGCCTAAGGGCCCTTATTCCACAGTCTTTATATAATGACTACTCCCTTTGTATGCTATGGAATTGTAACAATGCTAACTGTGCTGAATTTATTCATTTTGCTGCTGGTAGTGGCTCGTATACTGTATTGTAGAGCACGATAGTTAAATTAAACATTTTGAACTATTTCAGTGACTCTGACAATTCTTATTGTGGACAAGTATGAGTGAGTGAGCGAAAGAGTACATCTTGCTCCCGCGATTCCTGAGAGAGTCGGGAGTGTTGTGTTCTGGGTTGTCTAATCATTTGTAGCTTCGTGATATTTGGAGGACAACGAATGAGACACTATAGCTAGTCGGTTTGGGATTTTGGGTACTGATGTGGTAGGTTGGTGCACCCCTATTCACTGAGGTCCTGTTTTCCTGCCCATAGTTCTGTGTATGTGCAGAATCCCTGCAACAAGGTCAATCAACAGTTGACCTCATGAGTCCTGTCTATGGTTCATAGTAATATCTTTAGACTCTTTGAGTCATCAAACCACACACAATTTATAGTTCGCAGGAAAAGCTGAGTAATGCACACCTGTAATATTCATTTTCGTGCATTTAGAAATGGGGGATCTGAAACCATCAGTAGAAAATACTCTACCTGTATTGTCCAGTGAACGCATATCAAACTTTTTTACAGGAAATCAGACACAATCACATAGTCAATTTAGCTGACAATTGTTTGAGTGAAAGATCCGAATTGTAAGGTGAACATTCTAAAATTTTTGTACAACGTTAAACTCCCACACACAGGCGTAACTCGGTTGAGGGAGGTTAAAAAACCTAATACCCTGTAACAACTTACTGACTAGAGGTTGTTCACCAATCAGCGGGCCCATAAATCTGAACAATCTGAAATTGTGGATCTGAAATTATTATGAGTTCTATAAGCTAGTTTGCTTGATGCTAAGTCCAATTAAATTGGCTATTTTCACCATCATCCGCAACTTCATTCCGCCTAACTTGCTGATATAACGGACAGCAGATATGTTGTTCATTCTCAACAAAATACAGCAACTTGTTCTGTGTGGAGACAAGGTCTTTATCGCAAAGGAATCCGCTAGGAGTTTGAGACAGTTGATATGCATCTTCAGTGCTTCCATCAACAAGCTGCCCCCCATTGGGGGCGTGGCCGAGCCGGCGACCAACATGGCCGCCTAACTCGAAAGCTCCGGAGCCGCGGCGCAATAAATATCATCAGCCGCCTATTACTGATGAGCAAACCGGCCAGCGACACCGTAGAATTACAGCGGATGGGGCGGTGATGTGATCGGCGCTTGAAACGACAACCGGAGGTACTCGCGGCTTGAAGATCTGCCCGCTGCGGTACTGAGCTCGACGCGTCCCTCGGAGGCCCCGAGTCGACAGGGGACTCTGGTGAGCCTGAGGGCGGGGCTCAGATCGCGCTGACCTGCTGTGGGACTCCGGCTCCACCGGGCCGCGATGAGGGATCGCGGCGCCTACATGAGGACCTGCTTGCATCGGCACCTCGATTGCAGCCATTGCTCGGATGAGGTTGAGAGCTGGGACGCGCTAAGACGACCACGACGACGCCTTAGTCCCTGACTCGGGAGACCGGTAGGGGCCTAATTGGGCTGATTTTGAGCACGGTGCTGTTGTATGTGCGCGTCTTCTCCCCCACATCGACCTGAGTTGCGGCGGATCGCAGTTGCCCTTTTTTGGACCTGCCGCTTCATGAATGCAGAGCCATGCCGAAGAGACTCTCCCTCGAGATCGGCAAGACGCCGCCTCACTGCGTCTTACGCAGACCGAGAGCTTGCCTTGCTGCTGAAGGAACCATCCTGCACCCTCTTGAACTGGCGCATTCCCCTCCTATTTGTATTATGGCTGCCTAACTGCCCGAGCAGCTAACTACCCTTGTATGGACCTGAAGCCCGTCTGACTGGGCACACAGCTCTATTTACCTGGCTGCCAAACAACAGTCCTGATCACACTGCCCTTGTTCAGCAGACTGCACCGGCTTCGGCCTCTGGATTGTGGGTTGGGGCCAGCTGACCCTTCCTTCCTGCGTTAGCGAACCCCAAGTTCCGCAAATAGGCCCGGCTGTACCTTGCCCACTACTATTGCAAGGATGGGCCGCAATGACCCAAAACAAAAACAGTTAAACTTTGATGGGGGCAAACCCCCTCGGCGAGAAGACATGGATGGGGCCTCCAGCCAAGAAAAGACCCCATTAGATGGAGCGGCGGCCATCTTGGCAGAACTCAGGTCGGGATTCCAGTCTATAGATTCCCGATTTGACATGCTGACTTACCCGCCTGGACGACATTACAGGGCGATTAGATGGGCATGACACTCGTCTGGATAAAGTGGAATAACGCATTTCTGATTTGGAAGATGGGCACCCTTCTATCCAGAAACGATTGGACAGATCCGAAGGCCTCATCAAACAGCTTGCGATGAAAGCGGAGGATTTGGAGGCGCGCTCGCGCAGAAATAACCTGCGAGTTGCTGGTATTGCAGAATCCACCAACACAGGCCCCATGACCAGGTTCATTGAAACTGTTTTGATCCACGACAAGTGTGACGTCCTAGAAGAAAAACTGGATGATATTGCCTTACGAACTGGGGCGTTGGAGAGCGAGGTGAAGATTCTGTCAGAAGTAGTGTCAGAAAACACTAAAGATCTAGAAAAATTAAAAGCGCAGAATAGAACCTTGCAGGAGGATATGGAGAGGCTTGAGATGCAGGCAAGACGAAACAATCTAAGAGTCCTTAAAGTTCTGGAGGGAGCAGAAGGCGGAGACATTAAGGCTTTTATATGTAAAATGCTGAAAGAAGGTATCCTGAAGGATAGACCGGATATAGAGCTGGAGAAAGAGATCCAGAGAGTCCATAGAGACCCCTTCAAGCTAAATCCCGCTAAATCCCGCTAGAAAAGCCCCAAGGAAAATATTGATCAACTTCCTTACGTATGCGGTAAAGGAGCTGGTATTGGGGAGAGCTCTGAAAGATATATCCTTAAAATATGAGTCATTCAGCTACCAAATTAGATCAGATCTTGGTAAAAGAACGGCTCAGAGGCAGTGGGAGCTTGGGACTAGAATGTGTGAATTGAGAAGCAGGGGTGCCCAGGTCCAAATTAAATTTCCGGCCATGCTTAAAATAATGTGGCAAAATAAAATGCATAACATTAGCAGTCCAGAGGAAGTGGACAAATTTTTGGCGCAGATGTAGATATGAGTTTGATATAGATAAACGAGGCTAGAAATAGTGATTTTGTTGGTGGAAATGGATATTGTGTGTACTTGATAGGGAAAAATAGGGGGTTTCTTCAATTTTTCCTTTGTGTTGATGCTTCCCGCTGCGATGGGAAGGTCTCGAATGGCGGTTTGAACCTCCGAAGGAGTAAGAGGAGGGTTTCCTGGGGGGGAGGGGGGGGGAGCACAGGGTGTGGGGAGCAAGGGGAAAAAAAGAAAAATTTAGTCCTCATGGAAGTGTTGGGTTCACGATGGAAGAAGAAATTAGGAGGCTATAAAGACAATAGTTTTAAATATGGTTAGGTCTAATCAAATTAAACTATTAACATGGAATGTGAATGGGCTGAGGTATAGGAGAAAGTTGTCTCAGGTAACAGAATTTTTAAGGAACAGTGAGGCACATATCATTTTTTTTACAAGAGACCCATTTGAAAGCACAAGAGTGCAAACAGAGCTATAGCAAAGCAAGATGGGTCCAGGAGGTGCTCTGTTCTGAGCAAAGAGGGAGCACAAGGGGAGTGGCATTAGTTATAAGAAGTAATGCAGGAATAAAAGTAGCTAAATATGAGACAGACCAGTCAGGGAGATGGTTGGTGGCTACTATAATGATTCAGGACAGACCCCTGGTTTGCGCAGTATACTATGGACCCAATGAAGATAATCCGGGAGCACTTTCAAAACTTGAAGTTTGTTTGTTGGACACAACAGCACCGATCGTTATGGGAGGCGACTTTAACCTAGTTCTAAATAAGGAAATAGATCGTACTTCGAAAGTAAAATATAATAGTCCCCCTAAAACGTATGCAAGTTTGAAAAAAATGATGAGAGAGTTTAACTTGTTGGATATTTGGCGCAGCAAGATGGGGGAAACTAGAGATTTTACTTTTTTCAGCAAGAAATACAGGCACCATTCACGAATTGACTATTTCCTTATAGATCAGAAGTTGTTTACAGTGGTCAAGACGGTAAATCACATCCCCGCAATATTATCAGATCACTCAGCAGTCGCCATGACTTTGGGATTACAGCAAAAAGAGGCGCAGAGAAGGTGGACAATAGATTGGACAATATTACTAAATGAAGAAGTGATCAGGGATCTAAGGGAAAAAACGGATGAGTACTTTCAATTCAATATGGGCACAGCTAAGGATCAGATAGTTTGGGAGGCTTTTAAAGCGTATTTAAGGGGGATAATCAGGCCTATAACGGCAGGGAGGAGAAAAGCCACGAAACTAGATGAAGTGAGAAAAATAAGCGAGATTAAGGGAAAAGAAGGAGAATTACAGAAGGCATCAATGGAAGGTCTAAGTACAGTATCAGCATTAGCGAAAGAGCTGGAGGGCTTGCAGGCCGGGTTCCAGGCACAACTAGATAAGAAGCTTCTAGATAGATGGAAAACAAGTAAGCTTCAGCATTTCGCATATGGGGAGAAGTGTAGTTCCTTATTGGCGTGGAAAGCTATGGTAGATAGGGCAAGGAATAAGATAAGGAATCTAATAAAAAGAGGGTCAGGAGAAATTATACAAGCGGACAAAGATATTCGTGAAGAAGCTCGAAGTTTTATGAGTGAATTGTATAAAGAGGATATAATGCCAGGACAAGAGAACATTCAGAAGTGGTTAAAATTGATAACACTCCCCCAACTGACAGAGGAACAAAAGGCATTTCTAGAAGGAGGCATCACTGAAGAAGAAGTAAGGGTACAGTGCAAAAAATGGCAAGTGGAAAAGCCGCAGGCCCAGATGGTCTGCCAGTAGAGTTGTATTTATGTATTTTGGATAAAGTGGTGCCTATATTAAAAATCTTGTTTAATAAACTATATATAGAAGGGGAAAATCCACCTAGTTCATGGGCAGAAGCTACAGTCACGCTAATCTTAAAACCGAATAAAGATCCCCAGATGATTGACTCTTATAGACCTATATCCTTACTAAATACAGATTACAAGATATTCTCAGGCATAGTGGCATCATGGGTTGCAAAGGTAATAAAGGGGGTTGTTCACTCAGATCAGAGGGGCTTCATACCAGGGAGGCAGTTGAACGAACTAACTTTCCAGATAATGGGGGCCGTAGATATGGCAGAAGTAAGAAAGGTTCCACTAACTGTAGTGGCAATAGATGCTGCCAAAGCATTTGACCAAGTGAACTGGGCATATTTGTGGGAGACCCTAAAATGTTTTGGCTTCCCGAACAATCTAGTTAAGACGGTGAAAAATCTATACCTTAGTCCCAAGGCAAAGGTGCTGGTAAATGGGGACCTAACAGACTGGTTTGGCATTACAAGAGGCACAAGGCAGGGGTGTCCCATGTCCCCGCTTTTGTTTGATTTGTACATAGAGCCTTTTGCCAATTGGCTCAAGGCAGATACCTCAATTTATCCTTTTAGTTTTGGCGAGTTGGAAATTAAACTTGCTTTATTTGCAGATGATCTGCTTTTGTACACGACAAACCCTCAAGAAGCTATTCCTAGTTTAATGGAGAAGGCGGAGAGATTTGGTGAGGTTTCGGGGTACAAGATCAATAGGGAAAAAACAGAAATTATGGAATGGAATCAGGGAGTGAGAAGCCAGGGGGTCAAAGACCAAATGAGATATTTAGGGGTACAGCTAACTCAGAAACTGGAGGATATTCCTGTAGTTAATTGGAAGAGAGTTAGTAAGGAGGTAATGGGTTCACTTCTACGATGGGCAAACCTCCCTTTAAATATCTATGGGAGGGTTAACCTCGTAAAAATGATTATCTTACCAAAAATTACTTTCCTCTATAATTCTATTCCACTGTCCTTCAGGAAAGAAGATATTGCCAAGCTACAAGGAAAAACAGGTAGCTTTATTTGGTCGACGAAAGGTCCAAGAATAGCTTGGAAAAAGCTTAGAAGAGGGCTCGCCGAGGGTGGGCTGGCGCTACCGGATTTACTAATCTATTGTTATGCCTTCCACTTTAAAAAATTTCGAATGTTGGCTAGTAAGACTGATAGTTCATCAATAGGATTATTATTTGAGGCTATGTTAAAAGATGTGGTGCAAGGTCAGCAACATTTTCTTTATAAATATGGAGATCCGAAGTTTTACAAGAAAGTAAGGCTGAAGATTTTAAGGGCGGCTTTAGAGACTTGGGTCTATATAAGAAAGAGAATGAAGATTCCATATTATGCAGCACGGGCCCCAATCTGGGACTCCCCAGGCACCCCTGAATGCTTGAGAGATCAACTCAGTCAGCGGCTGAGAACGAGAGGCATAATTTATTGGGGAGATCTAAAAAAGGAATCTAACTTAGTAAGTTGGGAAGTGCTCAGTAACCTAACAAGAGGGACTTTGACGAGGTTTAAATATTATCAGATGTCCTCTTGGTGGGCAACTCAAAGCTGGCCTCAGGAGGAGGAAAATTCTAAACTGGATCAAGTAACTAGATTAGATAAGTGGAAGAAAGAAATATCTTTCTGGTATTGGGCCCTTTTGGACACAGAGGACAATGTAGAAACTGAAGTTATAAATCTTTGGGGTAGAGAATACAGAAAGGAAGACTTCAATAAACTTTGGTCTGATTCGTTTGCCATGTTACAGGCTGTAGTAAAACCAGCATCGCTCAAGAGGAATCACTTGTACGCAGCCTACAGAGTCTACTGGTCTCCACAAAGTTATCTAAAGTCTCAGGTAATACGTATAACTGCCCAAGGTGTAAGTATCCCGTAGCAGATGACATACATATGTTTATGGAGTGTCCAAGAATTAAACCCTACTGGATGAGGGTATGTAATTTTTTTGGAAGAAGTGCTGGGGATACCAATGGAAGTAAGTACTAGTTTGATATTCTTTGGACTTACGAATGACTATCATTTGAATGCACCTAGTTCAAAGTTTGCGTTTTATGTGATAATTATAGCGAGACGAGAAATATGTAGGCTGTGGAAATTAGAAACTCCCCCAACTTTTGCTGAATGCTTAAAGAACATCATTCATATCAGTGAATCAGACATGGCGTGTGACCGAAGAAGTAAAGTTAGGATTTGGTCTGCATTGACGGATTGGAGGGAGAAGGCAGGTGAGTCCTATGATTAAGCCAAGCATGCTGTTGGTCCTGGCCTCCTTAGTAACACTCCGGGGCCTCTACGGTGAACAGGAGATGGAAATGGAAACAGCATTATTCTTGGGAGGAAGCTCTGTGATCTCTATTTCCCCCGAGGGTTGGCACAGGTTGGTATAGAGAGATAGGTGGAATCCTTACAAGAGTGTTGGCAGAATGAGGACACAAAAAAGAAAAAAAAAGAAACTGTTTTGATCGACCTCTTTGGCCGAGAGGCCTTCTCGAGCACTTTTGCTGTTGAACGAGCTCATTGGGCCCACCGCCACCACCGCGAGCGATCCCCCCGGATCATCATTGCCAAGTTACTCAATTACAACGATCGTGACACTGCCCTACGATTATCCAGAGAGCGCGGCTCACTCACTTATCAAGGATCCAACATCTCCTTGTTTCCGGACTTTACACCCATGGTGCAAGAGGCCTGCCGAAAATACGCGGATGTGAAACGCTCATTACAAAAAGCAAACATGCGCTACGCGATGCTGTATCCTGCCAGGCTTAGGGTGCAAATTGGGAACAAGTCTCAGATCTTCGACACACCTGACTCTGCGGCCAAATTCTTGAAGAACCACCAACAGTCGACGCAACGCCCCGACGCGGACTGTCGACCCTCTGGAACTTGAGACTTTGTTCCCTTCCTTCTCCCGTTCTATGGGGACTCGGGGGTCTGTGGATGGGGTGTGCCCTGGAGAACACATCCCCAATACTCCTGCTCTTTCCTCATGATGAAGGTGAATGGTTGAGCTGCGATGTCCCGCAGAACTGAGATACTTAGTCTATGTATACACCATCCCTGCCCAGTTCTCTCCCATATCCAATAGTAAGAGCCAGTAAATTTAAACTGGCTGTATGAACATAGATCGACCAGTGAATGTTTCTATATGCAGCGGCTCTGTTGGAGTGTTGCCTCTTCCCTCAGGAAATTTCCTCATGCCTTTACTCCTCCCTCTCTCTCTTCTCCCCCTCTTCTTTTTCTCCTCCTGTTTCTTGTATTTTCTTCGGGATTCACCGGGTGCCGCATTCTTGAGTATCCGATGGGGGTGGGGGGGGCGTTGTTGTGGGATGTTTCTTTTTGGTTATGGTTTTAGTAGCTGTTTCGTTTTGTTTGGAGCATACTACTATGTGTAACATGCTACGCTTCAGTCTCGTATCATTCTTAATAAAAATCGACTGTTGATGCCAATATGACCATGGAAGGATCCTCTATTACTGATTTACATGTTAAATGTCTGTCCTGGAATGTTAGAGGGCTACCTGCCCAAAAAAGAGTATGCAAGTACTGGCATATCTGACATGACACTCCATTCAGATAGCGTTGCTTCAGGAGACGCACTATGCACCCCTTCCGTCGCATGGTTTTGCAGCATCCTGGGGCCAACATCGATTTTTTTTCCTGCTATAGTACGTACTCACGTGGAGTGTGTATACTTGTACACTGCTCACTACCCTTTCGCACTGTGTTGGTCACATCAGACCCAGACGGTAGATTTTTGCTAGTCCAGGGTTTTATTGGGTGGCAACCCATATTGCTGGTCAATGTTTACGCCCCCAATGTTGATACACCCGATTTCTTTACCACAATTTCATCACATATAGACCGTTTCGGCTCAGACACGATCCTGATGGGGGGGGATTTTAACCTCACACTAGCTCCTACCACTGACACCACTGGACCGGGCCGAGTCACTAAGCCTCTGGCCACTAAAGATCTCCTCACACTTCTGCGATCCTCGCTGCTAGCAGACCCTTGGTGTGTCAATCACCCGGGAGTTCGTAATTACTCTTTCTATTCAGCTCCACACGGTACCTGGTCTCGTATAGACCACTGGTATTTAACACCACAACTATTGACAGAAGTGCGTAGAGTGGAATATTTCCCTCGCACCATTTCAGACCACTCCCCGGTATTGTTGGAAATCGCTTTTCCATCTCTCCCCAAACAACGCCCTCTGTGGAGATTCCCTGCGAATGCACTTTTAGATTCTGTGTTCCATAGTGAAATTGGAGACGCCATAACCGAATTCTTTGAGCTGAATGAGGGCTTAGTCGAATCACAACTCATGCTTTGGGATGCCTTTAAGGCATTCATTTGCGGTGTATGCATTTCCAAGCATGCCGGAGTCTTACGTTCCATTCGGACTGAATTATCGAACATTGAACAGAAACTGAAAGATTTAGACGCCCATCTGCAACCTTTCCCATCTATGACATTACTGCGCGACCGTTCAGCTTTGATGACAGACTTCGCTGATGCTGCAGCTCGGGAAGTCAAATTTTTAGGTAAATATGCCAGAGCACGGGCGTACGGTGAGGGTGAGCGACCCAGCAGAACACTTGCACGCCTCCTCAGACCCCAATACCAGTCCACATTTATCACACAATTAGACTTGGGTACTGACCGACCAGTGACGGCAGGGACAGATATCGCGCAAACGTTCCTTGAATACTATACCAACTTGTATCGGACGAGATGCCCGCCAACTGGGCAAGCCCTCGATGCATATCTTCAAGAAATAGCAATGGTATGGCTTGAGGACGGGCAGCAAGACTTTTTGGCTTCCCCCATTGATGTGGACGAAATCAAACAAGCCATAAAAGACCTGGCTAGCAGTCGCGCTCCGGGATCTGACGGGCTCACCGGGGATTTCTAAAAAGCATACCAACATGAACTAGCTCCCCACCTCTTGAAAGTATATGACGAATCATTACAAGCTGGTGCCCTCTCGCCGACTATGCGTGAGGCAATTATTACATTATTGCTCAAACCTGGTAAATCCCCCCAGAAACGTCAATCCTACAGACCGCTCTCGTTGTTAAATCACAATTATAAAATCCTTGCTAAAATACTGGCTACTAGATTGGCGTTACTTGTTGACACTACACTGTGCCCTTATCAGGCTGGATTCATACCGGGGCGATCTACGACACTTAACCTACGTACAATTTTTTCGGTAATCAATTAAATGGAGCCCACCCTGCCTGCAGTCGCAGTTATGCTGGATGCCGAAAAGGCATTTGATTCTTTAGAATGGCCTTTCCTCATCGCGGCTATGCAGAAATTAGGGATTCCAATAGGCTTTTTAAACGTAGTTAGGTTCCTATACTCTTCCCCTGTTCCTCGACTTAAAATAAATGGCCTGATCACACAGCAGTTTGGTTTGACTCTGGGCACCAGGCAAGGCTGCCCGTTATCACCATTACTATTCATTATTGCTATGGACCCACTGGTTCGTCATATTCAGGAGCGCTATTTACACCGAGGACTGCAACTCCACACAGGCCCCCTCACTGCCTCTTTTTACGCAGATCACATTATGCTATTTGTGCACCACCCCGAAGAGAATCTACCCCCTCTTTTGCGAGAAGTGGTCCGGTTCGGAGTGCATTTGGGTCTGGTTATCAACTGGAACAAATCTGAAATATTTGCTCTGACCCCTGGTACCCACCCCTGCGACCTTGAGTTTCCTCTGCGGTGGTGCACTGAGCCTCCTAAATATCTGGGGATATATCTGCACTGCGATGCCGCTGAAGTGATTCGGTTGAATTACGGGCCGGCGATCGACTGACTTGATTCACTAATCCATAAGTGGACCAAGCTTCCGCTCTCAATAGCAGGCAGAATTGCTATCATTAAGATGGTAATACTCCCACGCTTCTTGTACCTTTTTTTAAATATCCCCTTAGCTTTAACAATGTCCTTTTTTAACACACTTCGTTCACTTCTAACCCGACTAGTTTGGGCAGGTAAACAACCACATTAACTATGCCATTTGAGCGAGGTGGCTTTGGTGTCCCTGACTTTTATCTTTATTATTTGATCGCCCAAACCCACTTCACCTACTATTGGTACCACCCGGACACCCGCTTTCAGTACCTTAAACCCGACAGGTCACAGATATACCCACACGCCCTATCGACACTGCTGCCACAGGGTCTCCCCCGCAATCCAAAGGAAATCCAAACTGTTTCAACCACATGCTGGGCATGGACTAAATTGCGAAAGTACTTGAATCACACATCTCTCTACTCACCGCATATACAGTTGGCAGATAACCCGGCAATACCACCTACCTTAGAAACAATCACAAAGAAAACGCTAATTAAAAACAGACTTTTGAAGATGGGAGATCTCTTTCACAACTCCAAACCATGCTCCACCACGGAACTTACCGTGCGTACTGCAAATACACACATGGATACATTTGTACTGCATAGAACCCGTAGTTCCTTATTAAAAACACTGCCCGATCAATCGTCCGAGCCGGACGATTTCCCACCACTTACGCTTGTAATAACCTCTCCGGACAGCACTCATTTGGTTTCTCGTATGTACCACCTCGCGCTTTCCCTCCGCCCTGCTGTAGGCATCAAAGCGCGCACATCCTGGCAGCAAAACTTGGGGGTGAACATAACTGATGACGTGCCGCTACTGCTACTCGCAGCTTCGTTATGTCTCGGGCAACTACAAACACAAACTGCTACATTTTAAATATATACACAGAATTTACGTCACTCCCAAACTGATGGCTAGGATGAACCCTGAAGTGTCTAGCGCCTGTGCAAGATGTGGCACCCTTGAAGCAGATTTTTTCCATTTAGCTTGGACTTGCGCTCCGATAAATGCATATTGGATAGAAGTGTTCAGGCGCCTATCCACCATGGTAGAGCATACTATACATCCTGAACCATTGACAGCCCTATTAGGATATGTCAAGCCCTTAAAGAGAAGCATCAGACGTTATAGTGCTATTGATCTACTAATAGCTAAAAGAGAGGTTTCCCTACACTGGGGCAGGACACAAACACCAACAGTACAAGCGTGGATCCGAGACCTCACTTATTGTGACACTATGAGTGACATTTACGCTACATTACTGCCTACCACCTCACGACCTCGTGATATTTGGCAGCCCCTCAAAAGCTATTTACAATCACACTCCACAGACGCTTATTGGTGTTACGGTCGCCCACTGCCATAAACTGAGGATATATTATTTGTATAAACCAAAAATACTGGGCTATGATTTGACATGGTACATGTTGGCTCTCATTTATAGACTGGTCGGGTGGAGATACTGTTTGGATGAGCACTCAGATAACTATGTGATGTATGATTCCTGCAACACATTTTGCATAACTGCTCCATTGTATTTATTTTGTAGTAATGTATATCTCTTTGTTTTTTTTTTCTTTTTCCTTTTTTTGTTTTAGATTGTTATTCATGACTGTAGACTACTTGGAAATGTTTAAACGCACTGTATGACAAGCTGAGATCCCCATCTGTGTATGAGACAACGACTGTCATTTTCATTAATCACAGTTTAGTCGTATATTTTTTCTTGAAAAACTCAATAAAAAGAAATTTTGAAAAAACAAGCTGCCCCCCATTGATAGTGAGCTGTACCTTCCGCCCCAACCCCATTGGCTGGCATCAGATTCCATTGTTACATCCGGCTGCCATACAAAGATCACCCTGCCATTCCAAGATTCCATGTGCTTGAACCACCAAGTCATTTCTATTTTAACTTGGCGCAAAAGCAGGACTTGTTCTACATAAATCAGGCCTCTGCGAAGGTGCTGTATCTTCAAGCGTTGTAACGCTCTCTAATGCAGAGGTCCGGGAAATATTGCTTGAATCGAAGAAGCTATAATCCCCACAATTCTGGTAAACAGTAGTAGTGAAACAGTCTCCCTGGTCAAGACCGCTTGTAGTTCCTTCTTTATTGCCTTCTATTTGTGACTGGTGAGGGAATCCACACAAAATCCCAGTACTTCTATGGATTGTGTCGGACTCAAAATGGACTTCTCCATGTTTATGACAAATCCTAGATCCTGGAGCAACTCAATCATCCAGGAGAGTGTTCGGTCCTGAGCTAGACTTATGATGTTATTGAGGTAAAGTATCAGTCAAACACCCATGTTTCGCAGTAACTCAACTACCAGTTTCATCAGTTTTGTGAAACACCATGGGGCCAAGGAAAGCCTGAATGGGAGAGTCATGAATTCATACCAAAGTTCTCTCCATATAAATTGGAGAAAGCGGCGATGAGGGGCAAAGATTGGGATGGTAAGGTATGCATCCTTCAAGGCTAAATGTACTATCCAGTATTGGGCCTGCCAGAGATCTCATAACAGGTGGATCCCAACAGGGTCTTGCGATGAGTCTGAATGAGAGGTATCCATATCAGTGTTGGTAGCGTTATCTATCGGTTTCGGTGGAAGTGCATCACAAAAATTGCTTGCAGCAACATATGTTTGGTCTCTGTGTAAGGACTGAGATAGATAAGATTTATTAGAGAAGAGATAAGGACTGAGGCAGTTTATCCATAGCTTCAGAGTGTGCCTATTTCCTATGCTGCTGGGAGGTCTCCGTAGCTTGGCAATCGCCGGTAACACTTTTCAGCTGCTCTAGAGGACAAAGTCATCTTTTCTCTATGTCTTAATGCATAGCTTCTCAGGTGTTTTGAAATGGGTTGAAGTGCTTTTGCTAGCACGTTGTCTACTGATTGTTGGACTGAATTGTCTAGTATCTCAGCAAGTGATTCTGCAATATATAAATCCAGGTCCTCCTCACCATAATATTCTTGGTATCCTACCATATCTAAGTATGTTTGACCCATAGCTATAGTAGGTCACCAGTCCAAAGGATTAGATTGGGAGAGCAAATCCCAAAGTAGGCCTGTAAGTGCAAAATAAAGGCTTAGCAGTGTAGAGCATTTAAAACGTGTAGGGACTGGCCTTGCTCTGGGAGTTATCCCTGTTTAAATTATTGCAACCCTTTCCAAAGGCTAAGTGCGTCAGAGGGGCTAATGACAATCCAGAATTACAAGTCATTAATGTGCCCAAACATATTCACACTTGTGAGGAATATTTTTAAGTTTTTCCACAAGGAGTTGTTGGAGGAAAATCTGAGAAAGAAAAACCAAGACACAATTGGCAAAGTAATAAAAGTTTAATCAAAAACTGCTGGGGAGATCAGTCGCCTCCGTGGAGGCTGAAACCTGATGCCCGAAGGACTGCACGCAGACAGTGATATTTATGCGCCAAAACATCAAGCTGACAGGTTCAAGAGTTCAATAAGTTTCTAAACTAAGATAGCCAAAAATCCCCTATGTGGGTTTCTGTTCTCGGAGTTCAAGCAAAGCAAAAATATGCTTACATGACCACACAGCGCATGGGTATATGTTGCTAAATGGGCCAAGCTATCTGACCTTTATGTGTGGTTTCTTTTGCCAAGCTATCTGACCTTTGCGTGTGTCTTTTTTTTTGGCACGCTATCTATCCTTTGTGTGATTTCTGCAGCAGCATGCACGTCCGCATATGTTCTATGGCAGGATGAGACACCTGGTGTTTGATCCTGTGTATGTGTTCACACAAATGTGTAAGAAACCGCAGCGCTCAGAGGGGAAATGGGCCCTAATGTGAGAACCATCTCGACTCCTTTCCCTAGCAGATAAAGATTATGGTGACCTATTTTCATGCAACAGCTCAGCTGAACTAACCACCAAATGTTCTGTCAAGTTTCCTGAAACTGAAGTGAAATGTGACCTGCCGGTTTCTGCTTAACCCACTGCCTTTCCGCAGTTATCTATTTCCATATGGGTCTGTCGCTGATTATATAGGTTTGATGCTATTTCTAATCTAAAAAGTCTGCATGGGGGTCTGGGGTCTTAGATCTGTGGGGGTCTCTACACGTTGTTTCTCATTCTTCCCTCTATCAGAGTGTTACAACGAGTGCTGGCGCCCGTCTGTTGTTGCTACCCAACAAAGGTGTGCTTTCTGAAGAACTCTTAATCGGTGCGTTGAGGCACGCGCACTAAGCTGGTAGTAGAAATGAAAAAAGGACTGCCCTTCTCTCGCTCACTGGAGTGCAGTCTGTCCTGATCTACAACTCCACAACTTGTTTTGCCACAACTACGGTGACAGAGGTTAAAGTACTTGTGGAGGGGAAAAAAGATGCAGAGTGGCAAAAGGACACATAGCGCGGAAATGTGATAAATGCGTCAACAGATGCTCGCAACCATCCCTGCATAAATGCTTGCGGTGGTCTGGTCATGTTGTAATAATGAAACACTCAAATTATATCACAATAAACTACATTAACTTTACAGATCACATATATAAACTCAATATGATAGTACTTATCTTGACTGCTGAGCAGCAAAGAGGCAGTCAAAATGGTGCTGTTTGTATTTGAGGAGACTAAAGGGCAGTGATTGGTGGAATATGGGAGATTTGGAAGATGGGAAATATAGTTTTTGTGTTCAACTGTTTCTGATTGGCTGCTGTGTTTTTTCACTAAAAAAAAAAAAAGCATCATCATGCTTCTTGCCTGGACCTCCGGGTAGCAGGAGCATGATGTACACTGGAAGGTCAAAATTACTATTCTAACTCCAGTCCTAGAATATTTGGGGGAAAAGCAACCTCCCTCAAATATTCAAAGAGGCTTATTTAGTATTCCAACTCCAGTCCTGGAATATTTTGGGGGAAGTTATAAATGTCCATAGTATTTTCAGGAATGGTTGAAAAGTAGAAATTTTGAATGTCAAAAAGTGCTGCCCTGAGGCGGCAGCTCAGGGCAAAAAAATAGGACTACCAGCATAATCTGAGCCTCAAATTCTGACATAGAATGTAATGCCTTTCCCCTAATTTTACACTAATCTCTACACCTTGTAATGTGCAGGGCTTTCTGACCGTTAATCTTCATCCTTACATATGATTAATGTAACTTTCTCCTTCGCTGGCGCTTTTATCTCATCTTATTTAGTGTGTGAGCTTTGTCCGTTCTTAAGCATTCTAGGATGCTTTAACGCCAGCCAGCCCTTCATAGGAAGTGGCCTGTCCTGCACTCTACAATGGAACAACGGCAGAGGGCGCAGAGTTCCGACGCAACACATCTATGACTATGACCTTCTGTGGGTAAGACCGTGCGTTCGGGCGAGCCACGCAGTCGCAGACTGTCTCGACCTCTGAGTGTCGGCTTGGTTCAGGCTTTCGCGCCTGGCAGGAGCCTAGAGTCAGGCAGAGGACGGAAAGTGTCCTTAGAAACAGAAGAAAGACTAGGATCGGTTATAGCCCGAGAACGACTCCCTGAGCCTCAAGTCAATTTGTCGGCCACCTTAAAGTAGCACATTTTCTAATGAATCAAGGCAGGGAAGACACAAACAAGATATCTTTGCATAGCAATGAGAACTGTAGTACGGAAACGGGTTAATCTTTATAAAGGCTATATGTGTTCACTGACGTAAATGCAATTGAGTGGTGCAATTAAGCGTAAAGTAAATTACGTTCACTGTGAATGTTTATAACAAATATTTTTTTGTTTCTGTTTTCCTGTTTGGGTTGTTGTTTTGACTTGTTGGTTGTGGAACAGACAGTAACATCTTTGCCTTTAAACTTTGTTTATGATCAGATGGCAGTTACTAACACAGAAAATGGACGGATAGTGGCGGAAGTCTCGCTCATTGATAGTAGAGAAAGCTGTAACCATCTTTGAAAAGCACTTTCATCATTCGCTAAAAAGAACTTTTTGTCAAGTAAATATTTTTATATGGGAACGAAGAAGCGGAAATAAATATTCTGAAATTCGGTGCCATAAGCGTTACCTTAGTAACTAAAAGCAGATGAACCACATTTTAAGAAGTTAATCTTTGCTATAAAATTTGAACAAGGATGTTCCATGCTGAGTACATTTTATAATGTTGTGCTGACACCGCTCTTCTAATTTTACTTTGCTTTGGGCCGTTTCTTTACTATATCACTAAATGTGCATATTTTCAAAACGTCGATTGGTGTGGATTTCGACTGAGGGCGTGTCCGTGCTAGGAGCTTGTTCCTAGTCTGTTTTCCCTTTCTTTCTCACTGTAGCCTAAAGGCGCGATTGGCTAGCTCACTTCCCGTGGCTGCGCAGGCGCAATTCTCCCTTCTCTTTCCCTCTGTGTCCCTGAGCAGGTAGGTTACAGCAGGCCGCAGCCCAGAACGTTCAGACGCCAGTTTATTTGTTGGAGGGTTACTGCTTGTGTGAGAGTGCTTATAAGGGGTGTGCGACCAGTGATGCGTGATCGCTGCAGAGAAGGTTACTGCAATGAGTTGCTTTTTGCCGGAGGAGTGGGTGCTGCAAATGGGAGGGGTCACTGCAGTCATATCTATCAAGTGATTCTTATTTGGGTTGTGGACCAACGTTTTGCACTGGTTTTAGTCACAAAGAACCCGTTATCCTGCTGAGATTCCAACTATTCATTCATGTGCCGTACATTTCAGTTGAAATTCAAAACTAGATCATTTTTGGCTAGCTAGTGATTCTCATTAATATCTTGAAAGGTTAACAACTATATGCACCGGAGCAATACATACTATGTTTCCTCACGAAGGATTGTTGTTTAATTAAGGGCTATTGTAGAGGAGTAGGGTAGATCAATGCTGAGAGGGTTACTGCAGTAAGTTAATGGTCACTGCTAAGAGGATTACTTAAGATGAGCCTGTGCAGTGTGGAGGCAATCACTGCAGACAACAGTTCTTTTATGC
This sequence comes from Calotriton arnoldi, assembly GCA_963921515.1. Taxonomy (NCBI): domain Eukaryota; kingdom Metazoa; phylum Chordata; class Amphibia; order Caudata; family Salamandridae; genus Calotriton; species Calotriton arnoldi. The sequence goes on along the minus strand of CAWUFW010000224.1, from coordinate 3,938,842 downwards.
AGAGATTGGTAAATGCAGAGCGTCTTCTGTACGAAGTATCCGAAGAAGCAGAGCACATCAGAGAAATTAACTGGAGCTTTCAGTTGCTCATATCGGGTGGGGAGATGCTCTAGCAGTACTTAACTGCTATAATAGAGGGTTGCTACGAGTGTGGATGGATTATTTTCAATTAACAGGGTTTGCAAAGAAAGCAGGGTCTGTATCATAGTTAGGGCTCCCGGTTTTTTGGTATTTTTTTTTTTTAACATTTCCGTCTGTTTTTATCCATATTTATTTTGTGGGCATGTTATCTGTATTTATCTACATTTATTTTTGTGGCAAACAAAAGAAGACGCTGCAGCTAGTATTTTTTTCACATATATTTAAATAGACACTGCACACTTGCACTCAGTTGTTTATAGGTTTAGATATATTTATATATAGCTCAAATTAAATAAACACAATAAATTCATCTGAAAACTTTGCAAAAATTATTTAAAGAGAACACAGGTCTAAACAGACCTTGAGTAACTTGCATTAGGAAACCTTTACTGTAGGGCTGTACACCCTAGGGACCAGAGGGGAGGATAGAACTAGCTTTTTGTAATCGGGCCTTTAAATCCTGTTCTTGTCACATTTGCTGTGCATTCAAAGACAGAGGTCAAATGTCAAGATGATTCTTTGAGGGAGCAACCCATTCTTTTTTCTCATTGCAGAATAACTTCTCTGGGATAATTTAGACCTACATAGGAATTCTTTTGGCAGGTTTTTCTTCTATTTTGTTTTAAAGGGAGGAGATAATAGTTTTCCAGCGTACACTATTTATACCTTGCTAAAACGCAAGGCAAGTGTTTATATTTTTGAGGGGAGGAGGGTGCGAAATGTTTCAACATCGGAAACATTCTTCCCCCGGAGCGAACACAAAGTACAATGGAACTGGGCCCAGAGGTCTTGGAGTGCTTTACCCGAGCACCAGTTAAATTTACTTGTTCATATGCGTTGTTTACAGACATGTGGAAATTAAGTGATATGCCCAGAATCACATGATGGTTTTCCGATGCAACATCCTAGATTACCCAATGAAAGTATTTAAATTGATTAACTGGCAAAGTGTTTCACCCTGCAACAAAAGAGCTGCAAAATTGCGTACACAATAAAGTAATGCACTGCTCGTCCTCCCCATTCCCCTCTGCAGCGAACCTAAAGACAAGGGGCTTCTGAAAGCGCCGACCAAGGTAAAGTAATGCACATTCAATAGGGGAAGGCAGGCAGGAGCAACAGGCTCCAACACTGCCCAGCTCACCTGAATAAAGCGAAGCACTCTGACCACGAGACCCAGCACACATCCAGAAGTGACACTGGGAGAGCATGCCGGATGGTGATGACTACCCCAGGCTCCCCTCAGGGGTCCTGATGAATGACATGCGAAAGGATAGTGTCAAATGCGGTACTAAGAGTCTGCCCTCTTAGTAGGGCGCCTTTCATGTGCAGATGGCAGCCGCATTTCTCTTTGCATCAGATTAGGTAACCCTGGGGTGAAACACTGCCCAAGCTCACCTGAATGAAGTGAAGCGCACTCAGACTACGAGACGCGGCACACGCTGAATGCAGCTGCATTCCTCTGTGCACCAGATTAGGCAACCTTGGGCTAAAGCACTTTGTCGAAATCTGGTTTGTCAGTATTTTTCCGTTTATAATTATAAATACAAAGGAAAAAAAGTTTTCCGTCTGCATTTATATGTAACAATCCGTTTAAACGGAAAACCGGGAACCTTAATCATAGTTTACTCAAAAGATGGTCACACCAGTGGATTCGTGCTTCTATCTAAGAAGGTCTGTGTGAGGACAATTTCTGCAAGAAGCATCATCCTATCCTACTTAGACGTGATGTATATTTGATATTTTTGCTTGGCTATAGATGACATGGCAACTTCAAATTATCACTGTTTCGTACCAATAATGCACTCCAGGTGCCTAAGATTGCCACTTCCTCGCCAGGGGGTTGTATTGCTCTGTATTCACCATATGTCATGTGCTGCCTGCAACTACTTCGGAGAATGGAAATAAGGAACCTTTTAGGGGTTTATTAAGCTCTGCCATTTCTGGACTGATAATTTGGTGGTGGTCATACTTTTCACTGCCATCTGATTTTGGGAAGTCGGTAGTTTAATATTATACTATTAGTTGTTGCACAGCAAGGATATCCAAAGTACTTTGGTGCAACAATGGTGTTGTATTCCATAAACACTTAGTATGGGGCCTCCATACCCATTATGTTGCTGATAGCAATGTGATGTGTATTTTATGTCTAACTCATTTTAGAGAATTGATAACCGCAACAAACGATTTTTTTCTACTAGACCAAATGTGCATTGGACAGTGTATCCTCATACTCCTTTTTAAATCCAAGCATAGAGCACAATACGTAATATGGTATCTACTGAGGGGGTCGGGGATCAAGCCACCCCTTCAGCTTAACTAGTACATAATACGTACCAAAGACATCCTTCAATGATGTACTTCCACCGCCCTAGCTCTGCACGTAAAAAAATAATTCTGGGACTTCCAGAGAAGATATTCTCTGTGTGTAATGACTGGATTCACTTTACAATGTCTTGTCTGATATTTCTTGCAGCTGCTTGTGTATCCATCCCTTGCTGACCCTCAACATGTACGCCTGCGCCAAGTTTGTGTCCACCCCCTCCCTGGTAAGTGCAATTGATACTGCTGCCCTTTAGAGGAGGGTCCCAGAAAATGATGGAAATTGTTTCTATAGGTTGCAGCTGTTGGTCATTAAATTGTTTAGGTGGTCTTGAGTTTGAGGGTCATGTCCAATACTGACGTAGTTTATGTTTATTGGGGGGATCACTTGTTTTCTGTGTCACATCAGGAGTTTGATGCTTTAAGCAGATTGTGGCGACTCTTTGCATGTCATACCTACGGGGACCTAGAAACTGTACCTTAGCTATTAAGTCACCTCTTTACTCAAGCTACTTACCCACTGAGACCTTCAGCATTCGTGTCTCTTAAGCACTACAATTAGTGTCCATCCTGGACTTTGATTGCTCCTGTCACCTGCAAATGGAGAGATGGTTTTACACATTTACTTACCTGTCCTTGAAGGGATTTTCATAGGTTGTTTATAATGGTAACCCATGACTCGTGTTGTCCTTGCATCCCGAAAGGACTTGAAAACTCAACCATTATGGTTAATACTCACAAGAATATTATTTGCCTATTTCCACTGTGAATGTTTTATAGTGGTTTTAAAAAAAAAAAAAACTCTTGCGTTATTTGTAAAGCAATTCTGCTGCCGCCGTGACTAGGTCCACGCAGTAGAAATACTAGAAATAAATTACTCCCATAGATTGTTTTCAAGAAGACGCTTGACTTGTTTTTAGTTTCTTTTTTTCCTTGTTGTCCATGGAGTTTTCAGTTGTGTGGATTCAACAACCTTCCCTGATATTACAATCTCTCCATGGTCAGATCTTTGGCTCGAGCTATGGGACTTTGTAAATAGTGAAAACTGGTCGCAAGTCTATGCCTTACTTAACCACTGGTTCTTGTCCCACTTGTTAAGAAACTCAGATCTAACACATTGGTTGAGAGGTCGTTTACTTCTTGGGCACAATAAACACGCCCTTAACATAGAAACACTTGTGTTCAGCAAACAAATTCAGAATTCTGGTAAATGCTGTCTGTCGGAGATCAGAATCTTACAGCAATGTGGCGCAGTATTATTCAAGTAGATTCTTAAACCTTGGGTGGTCTTGGAAGTTATTCTACATATATACTGCTTCTGCGCTTGCGCAGATTTTCTAGAGTAATTTTTAACCAATACAAATGAGTTCGGAAAGCTTCTCTTTGAGCCCTATAAGAGGTGATATTCGGCTTGAAACTTGTCTTCTGCATACGGATGTAAAAAGTCGGTGAAGCCTTGACTTTCTGCGGACTAGTGTTCCGAAGGCCTACCCTTTTGGTTGGTACGCTAATTTTAAATTCGTTCTCCAGCTAGCAACATTTAGGCAAAGGCCTCCCTTCTCCAAAACTAAAAACGTACCCCCAGCTGAGCCTATGTTGTTGCGACCTCATTTGTTGGCTGGCAGCCACGTCTCAAAGGTTAACACTGTGCACTGCTCAGCAAGGCCTTCTACTTAATATCTGCACCTACTTTACCGATCTCTGGAAATCTCTTCCAAGCTCTTTACTGGGAGCGCACCTGAATCTTGTATCATTTGAGTTCTCTTTATCTCCGTTTTGCCTCGTGTGACAATCAATATGTGTTTGTTGTAAAGCTGTATCTGTTTCTTGTTATCGCCTTTGAGCAGATTAATGAAAAGCCCGCCCACACGTTTTTTGTTTGCCAACATTTGACCTTGGACTTTGTAGTTGGTGAGGTTAGTGCTTTGAGTATTTATGCTTCTTGCTTTCTCTCCAGGGCCTCCCTCGTTGGGCCATACAGTGCTTCAGTGCCAGCCCCTGTGCCTTGATAAATGATGAGGCCTTCTTAGGTCTCCGCAAGGGTACTACAGAGACATTGTATACAGGCAAAATCACTTTTAGGAGGACTTTTCTGATCAAGCTGAAGGCCCTTCTTTCACTACACCGCTTAGCACCAAACCATTAATTTGCTGCTGCATTTTTATATTTTGTAATTGGAGGTCGGGGTTATACTTGTTAGAGGAGGCCAGGCTTCCTTAATATACGACAGTGAAACTCTGAGCGAAAGGACGGGGGCAGGGGAGCTTCAATTTGCTTTTAGTAGTATAGAGGATATGGTTGGCTGCCACCAACAGTGACTGAGTGTCTCACAACCCATCATTAAACTTGTCGGCTGAAATTGTGGTTGGCCGAGTAGCATAGATCTCGTGCTGGATAAGAGATTTGTCATATTGTGTATTGGTTTCCTAATAGCAAGACTGGACCTGCTCATTTTGAGATTTTTCTAAACTGTGCGCCCTCCTTGTTTAGCAGAGTGTGCAATCACTACTTAAAAACAAAGCCAGTGACGTACATTGTCATTGATAGTCCAACTAAATATTTTCGTGACAAAAGGGATGATCTTTTCCACTTTTGAATTGCATTGAAGCATGTAAATGTTTTGTTTTCGTACTTAAAACACAGCCCTCAACCGCCCTCTCGTTTTAGCATAACCCATGCTGTCCAAAATGGTCTCTGACTAAATGCTTGAATTCAGCAGCTGAAAGTTGCGGCAGCTTATTCTTCTGCGGCCAGTATTTCTTATAACTCTTGATTGGATTGTGTTAGAAGCACTTTTTTTGTTAAGTAAATTGTACAGCAGAGGTGGATTAAGCTGTGTAAATCCAGGAGCCCCGATTGCGGCCTTAATTTGATGTATAATTTTATAAAGCGCAAACGAATGCCTGGAGGCGGCTTGGCTCAGCTCAAAACAGGTAAATGATAAGCGGGGAGACGGAGTACACTAATCGTGCATGAAAAGCCAGGTTTTAAAATTGTTCCTGAACTTATATAGAGAGGGGGCCGTTTTTAACTCCAGAGGCAGTTTGTTCCAATTTCGGTCCGTACAGCCAACTAGGCTCCTGCCCCCCCTCCCCCTTGTAGCCAATCTGTAGGTAGGAACTACCAAGTCTCTAGCGAGGCTGGAGTGAAGATTCCTGCCTGGAAGATACCATCTGAATCTCTTTTAAATATACGGGGCCAAGGCCATGAAGTGCTTTGTAGGCTGTACACGGGCCCTTAAATGCTATCCGTTTCCTTACCGACAGACTACCACGAGGGAAAATTAAATAACTAATTTCCCCTAGTCTGTCAAAATCCCCCTCCACCTGGCCCCATCGCCCTTACCTGCAGGGGCCGCGGCTGCCAGGTAGCCAATGCAGTTTAAGGATGGCTTGAGAGGCCGAACTGTATCTGGGGATCTTCATCAGTGTACGAGCTGCAGAGTTTTGTAGAACTTGAAGTTTATTCAAGGACTTTTTTTAGGCAACTTTTGATATAGACCATTGCAATAGTCTATTCTAGAGCAACAACGACGGTCTTTATCAGAATTTAATGTAAACAGAATTTATGAGAATATAAGGAGGGGCTGGTGTGAAGAAACATTGTTGGGACTGGAGCATGACCTGTCATTTGAGCACAGAATGTCTGTCAGCCCTTCCTTGAAGGGCCGATGTCCTGCAGCAGAACCAGCTCGTTGGCTGCAGTTGCCATACATTACAGGAAGTATTGCTGGTTGTTCTAGGGTGATCGTATGCTGTCCTCTGGATACAGGGATGCAACATGTGCCTCGCCTTGAGAACTCTGCATGTGCTTAGAAGACCGTGAAAGTGGTGTATCATCATTTTCGTTCTTTAATACAGGTGAAAAATGGCTCCAGGCTGCTTTGTCGACCACTCTCGGCTTCCGTGCTGAACCGACCTGAAGCCAACACCGAGCAGGTAACGTAGACAGTGAAGTGTGTGTTGTGCCCCTCGCCATGGTTATACCATAAATAGTATCCTGTCCACGGCAGTGTAGTTCGGTATGTCCCCAATGGGCCGTAGCAGATGCAGAAGGAAGCCGGTGTCTTTAATCGGCTGGTGTAAATCGTCTGCTCACAAAATGATTTTCATGTTGGCCGTGGCTGCACTAATGGGTACAAGGGCGCTTCAATATTTGGTGATCACTAGTAGCGCTGCACCATTCTCTCCACATTCTAGCACTGCACTCTAGTTCCTTCTTGAGAGCCCTTCCTCGCCAGGCATGCCCTCGAGGAGCCGAGACGGCTGCTTCACTTGTGTGTGGGCTTTGGGTAGCCATCGGGTAGGATCCCTACAGTAACCCATAACATTCTAAACTAGGAGGCCAAATATCTTGCACAGAACGGGCCTTGTGGGTTTGGGGGTAAATGCAAGACCGCTGCAATTCAGTTTCCATCTCCGACCAGCAGATGGCGGTCTTGTCTAGTATGTCATTCAAATATGATGAGACGGCGAACCAACTATTTGGAAGCTGGAAACGAATCTCTGCCTCGGTCTTTGGTAAGCGGCAACCATGGTGCGTTGCTTTGTAAGAATTCATGTTTATATTTGATTTTTAATACCGAACGTTAAGTTTGAATTAATTTAAAATATCATTAAGTGTTTTAAGATTTATAAAGTCGTTATAACAATTATTGACACGAGATCAGAATTGTAGATGGAAATGGGGGACGAGCGGTGAAAGTCGAAGGACTCATCAGAAAAGTCAGAGTTCTCTGTAGACGTTACCTTATTGGGCTATTTATTATTTTAGTCTTTCCTCTAAAAATGCTCATAATGTATGAATGGTGTTTGCCACCATAAAGCATCCTGTTTTAGAAGCAGCCGCAGAACATGATTCTATTAAATATATTTGCATTTAATCACACCTGTGATGCAGCTTCTGTGGTGGTGAGAGAGTGTGTGGTAGATGTAGATGTGTGGACTTGTCCTACTGAATGGCCTTTCCAATATCCTTGCTTTAAAGATGTATCACCCTGCTAGTCCTTTATGCTGGCACAAGGTGAATTCGAGTTGACACTTAAAATACCTTTTACTGAAGTAGTTACAGCTTTTGGGCATTTGAACAAATGACCACGTGTGTCAGATGGGATAATACCTGATCAAGTCACCACACTTCTACACGTACTCCAGAAAGAAAATCATCTCAAAAGCCCTAAATAGTGGTTTCCAGACTGATGTAAACCAAAAAGCGATGGTGGCATGCTTGAATTAATGGCAATCACTGGTGATTTACTTGGGCCACAATCCAATCTATCATTTCTTTTGCCCAACATGGCACCTCAGATTAGACCCAGTTATATTGAAATCAGCCTTGGTCCTGCTCCTACAGGGCCAAGCAGGTCCTCACTGATCCAGAGTGCAAGCAACAAAAGACTGGTTTGTTAGCTGAATCTTGTCAGTCTGCTGCAGCTTGGTTGCAGTGACATAGTGAGCACAGGACCCACATTTGGGTGTACTCGTCACATATAGGGTGTCACACTGAAGTAACTGGAGGATTAGCTCAAACAGGCCTATAAAAACAACCCACATTCATTCCAGGATATCCTCGAAGGCAAGCATCTGGCAAAACACCAAAAACTGCATTAATACACAGAATAGGAGTCCTCGACTCCTAGAGTTCAGCATTAAACTGATCTAGATTAGGCTGAGTCTAAGACCCGCACTCTTGCTGTGATGCACCCTTCAGAGACAGCCCTTAGACTGCACATCCTCAAAAGGATTTGCATGGCAGGTCAGATGCTAGTAGCTATCACCTTTCTTCAACTTTGCAACACCGCATTTTCTTGGATTACTGTTTTCAAGGATTAATAATAATAAATTGGTGGAAAGAATTGAGGCAAAATTAGCAACTCTTTAATTCTTGACTACAGAAACCAAACCATTGAACGTCAACCAGTTAACTTGGTGCGAACGTTACTGTGTTCAGCTCTTTTAGTAACTTGTGATCAGTTTGAGCTAGAATCAAATGTTTCTTTTATTGAAATCTGCAGATTATGCTGTAAATCCTTACTGCACGTGTGGAATTGCATAATTCCATTGGTCGTGCCTTTGGACTAGGTAGAGAATTGTTTCACTCGAGGAGGTTATCGAAAAACATGAAAGCGCTGATACTCCATGTCTGGGTCTAGACCCCGCTTCCCCCTCACACTCCTGCTTCATGCACATTTATGTATCTTCTACCTGCATTCTTAACTGCACAACCTTTTGTAAAAGCCTGCCTTTGATTCTTCTACCCACACGTGTGTACCTTTTTTGAGTTGTATAAAGAGTTTGTTTTATAACCTGTTCTGTCAATTTCACATTAAGTTAAATGATACAGACCTGAGTGTTAAGATTGATGTTAGTGAGAATTGTGTGCAAGTCTGTTAACTGTAACCTGTGTTATGCCGAATTGTTAATTGGTATGACTGATATCTATATAAAGTGCACGTTTTACAACTCCTGTCCATTTGTGCATTGTTTGAAGTCCTACGTTTTGTAGGTTCCTTTACTGGTGTGCTCTACTGCCACCTTTTGACATCTGTTTCGCCTTGTCAGACTCTCTCCGTGCTGCCAGTCCAGAATGTATTGACCCAAGTCGCTCGCCGAGGGTTTCAGACCAGTGCTGTTTCCAGAGATATTGACACTGCAGCCAAGTTCATCGGCGCTGGTGCTGCCACCGTAGGAGTGGCTGGATCTGGTGCCGGCATTGGTACAGTGTTTGGGAGTCTCATCATTGGCTATGCCAGGTAAGAGATTCTTGCAGCCTCCATCTGCGGTCCCCCATGTAGTGCCAACATTCACAGTTCCCTGTGCTCACGCCAGCTGTAACCTCTCACCCCTGTCCAGGTCACCTCTTTTAGCCTGTCCATCATGGCCAACACTTTTTGACCCCCGCAACACGCACCACTTTTGTGCCAGCATTTCCAGTCTCCTTTCCTAGGCCAGCATTAGTAGGTTCCCCAATCTAAGCCAGCATTCGAATGCCCCATACTAAATTAGCACCAACATGTCCTGTCAGTCATAACTTTCCAAACCCTATCAGTGGGAGCACAGGAAGACTCCAACAGCAATAGTCTGAAATCGGTAGCCCAACACCAGGGAAACCTTTGTGTCACGCTTGCTGTCACATTTCTACAGAATACACATTTAAATTGAAATCATTAAAACAATAACATTATTTTGCTATTTTCAAGAACCTATTTCTACTGTACTAAATGGGCAGAAGACCTGGACACTAGTGAGCTGCTGTTCTAAAGGCTAAGTATACTCTGATGCTGTTGTCTAATATGTTCCTCTCTTCCTCTTTCAGAAACCCATCCCTAAAACAACAGCTTTTTTCGTATGCCATCCTGGGCTTTGCTCTCTCCGAAGCCATGGGTCTCTTCTGTTTGATGGTCGCCTTCCTCATCCTGTTTGCTATGTGAGGGGTGTTGACAGCCCTGGCCTATTTTTACATATATGTTCAGGTGTCTGTGACTTCAATCGTTCCTCCCATTACCCCATGGGCACTTGTAATTCCTCACTATTTGCTCTCCATTTCAGCTGCTGTGTTCAGGGCCTCGGCTGGCCCTCTGTTACTCTGAGGGAAGGTGAATAAATACTGTAATTATCGAACCCCTGGACTGTGTGCCCTTCATTTCTTGTGGTAAACAGTTATCTGTCATGGCAAGTAGTTGTTCCCAGCTCCTGAGATTCCCTCACCAATACATTTTAGTTAGTTGTGGTGGTATATTTAATGTATTTGTTTTACATTTAAAAGGAAAACTCAAGCGCCTGCGTTAAGTGCTACGAGTCTGCAAATACTTGTCTCATGCTAGTGTAACCTCAGCTCATTGAGGACTGGGGATCAAAGGGCCCAGAAGTGTGGTTGGTCTTTGGAGCCATAGTTGATAGTGGTGATGAGTATCTGTTTAAATCAGGTGCCATGCTGTTGCTGCTTCTGTTAAGCAGTTCTTTCTCCGCTAGTTTGACCTGTGGAGTTGCATGTAGGTTAGCTTGTCCATGCCTTAATTGGACAACTGCACATAGCCTGTTTTTAACCCATCTACTTATTAAATGCATTTGCTTCAATTGCAGTCTGAGACTTCGTTATTGGGCTATAGTAAGATTTGACATTGGCTGTGGAGGCAGGTAAGCATTTTTCTCCCCTCAAACCCAGCCTGCTGTGTGACTCTGAGTTAGTTTAATCCTGTCTGGGTTCCACCTCAGCCCGTTCTTATCCATCCAATAATCTGTCTCCAGTTTGACTGGCATGAATGTGTCCATACCAGTGTCTGTGGAAACTAGCCTAGGTTATGTGTGTTGTCAACCTACTCATAGCAGTGCTCTGAATACCATCTCTGTGTTCAGTATATATTAGACGCAGGAAGTGTTTGGCTTCCTCAAAGCCACCTAAAGCAATTGCTAATGGGCAGTTATGAGAAATAACTAACCCGCTTATGTTTTGCACCAATCCTTAACCACATGGCCTAGAAACGTAAGATTTTTTCTTAATCATCTACCCCTTATTCATATTTTACTGGGGAATCCCTGCCCCACACCATCGCTTTCATGGCAGTATGATCAGGACAAACGGAGACTTTAGAGCCCATAAAAGATTCCTGAGGGGCGTGGCTTAGCGAGCCAAGATGGTGGACGCACCTTGAGTGTGCTCCTGGACCCCTCCACCCGTAATCCTCTTGTCCTGCGGTCCATCCAGCCCTGAAAATCGAAGCCGCCTTTGCGCTGCACCTCCGGCTGTGTCCCTGATGGCGAAGAGCCCCGCATTTCAACGCTCCGCCACTTTCGGCCTAGGCTCGCATCTAAAATGGCGGCCTCTTCGTCTTGAGATACGGCGCCGGCCGCCTCTGAACTGCGCCTCCTGATCTCTCGCCTGAGTACCAGGAGAGGCAAAGGACCCTCCTGGAGCTGGAGCATCCGGGAGAAAACTGCGGAGTCCGGGGTGCTGACTGTGTCCCCCTCCCTCCTCGCCCGGCGCTGGGGAGAGTACACCCGGCACGGTGCTGCCCATCTGCCCGTGCTTGCGGAGACGACTACTGCCGCGCCCCGGCCCCCAGCGGCGCTGCCCCAGCATCGGCCGCCATTCCGGGCGGCGGGGGCTGGAGGGCGACAGCGATCTGCCCCGCCTACCGTGATGCGACCCATGTGAAGCGGAGCCCAGCCATCGGTGGACCTACAGACTGGTGAGTCCTGACGGCGGAGGGGGTCTGGGGATAGCTGTGTGGGGGCCCCCCCGCGCGCACGGGCGACCTGCTGGAGAGTGGGTCGGACCCCTAGGTGGTGCAGCCTGTCGCCTGGCTGAGTCCCCTCACCCCCTGTGCCCCGCAGCCCTTGTGCCGGCTCTCCTGGGTCCTGGCGATAACTGGTGGTGGCGCTCTGAGGCTGACTTCGGGCTCCTGGCTGGGGGAAGCCTGGAGGGTGGTGTCGGCCGGGGCCATCGAGCGTCGAGGGGCCCGTGGTGGGGGCCCCTCTGCCACCCTCCTGCTACCCCAGCCTGCAGTTCCCTGGCCCGAGGAGGTCGCGGGGCCTAGCAGTGTGGCGTTCTTCCTGCATTAGCCCTGAAAACCTAATTCCAATCACACCACCTCCGGAGGCAGAGGCGCTGGCAACGGGGGCAATCGGCCGCATTCACCGAGCGGCGTGAGGATCCACGCAACGTCCTCCCTCACTGCCCCCCTGATTTGTGCTTGCCATACCTGCCGGGGTCCGCGAGTCCTCCTTAATGAGGCCTGGCCATAACTCCTGAATCGGCCTCCCACTGCCTTGCTAATGACCGGGGTTGGGGCCTGAAGAGGTGGAATCGGCCGCTGACATCGAGTGGCGTGAGGCCCAGGGGGACGCTTCCTCCACCGCCCCCCCGTTGCTGCCCAGCTCGAGTGAAGCCCGGTGTGGCCTGTGGGCCTTGAGTGCGGGGGCCTCACCGCGGCCTTGGTCCAGAGCTCTGTCCCTTTGCCATCGGAGTGCAGTCTTGTCCGGAGGGGTGGAGTCTGCCGCGCACACCGAGCGGCGGTGGGTCTCGAGTGGGCCTTCTCCTTCGCTCTGGCTACCCCCCCCCCCCCCTTGACATTGGGTCTCCTGGGGTGGATCGACGACCCCCCCCCTGCTATGAAATCCTTTGGGAGAGAACCTTGGGGTCCCCTGCCCAGTCGAGTGGCACCATGGGCAGAGACAGACCGGCCAAAACCCCCGCCAGCCCTCCCAAAATGGACCGTTTCACCACTACCGATATGGGGGCGACCGGGGGAACCACTGACAGGGGACCTCCACCGGACCTGTATACCATCCTACAAGCTATCCACACCTCACAATCCTCTGTGGAGGGCAAGATTGCGGAAGTACGTGTGGACATGACCCTCATCCGGCAGGTTCTCCGGAACGCCACGGCCCGGATCAAGGAGACAGAATCCCGGATTTCCACAGTGGAAGACTACGTCCAGCAACTGAAGGGACAGGTCGCTCATCTCCAGTCGCACACCCAGGAACTGCACCGACTAGCAGAAGACGCAGAAAACAGGTCCCGACGCAACAACCTCCGCCTGGTGGGTTTTCCGGAGGGGGTGGAACAGGGCCGTACTGTGGACTTCCTGGAGAAGTGGCTGCGATCATGGATCCCAGAAGGCTCTCTCTCCCCATGGTTCGCGATCGAGCGGGCCCACCGTTCCCTTGCTCCTAAACCACCACCAGGAGCAGCTCCCCGACCAGTCATAATGCGGGTTCTCAACTTCAAGGACCGCGACTCTATCCTGGCCGAAGCCCGCAAACAACAACGACTCCGATATGAAAATCATACGATCATGGTCTTTCCGGACTACATTCGTGAGGTCCAGGGCCAGCGCCGCTCGTTCGGCGAAGTCAAACAAAAGCTAAGAGCCCTTAACATCCAGTATAGGCTCCTCTTCCCGGCACGCCTGCGAGTGGTGTTTTCCAACAAAACACTATTCTTTGACGCTTGGGCAACGGAGGAGCGTCCTCTGCGGACCGGCGACCGGAATCCATCGCCTGGTGATGTGGGCGGTGGGTCTGCCCATAACGAGCCTTCCGGCCTCAGCGCAACCGCTCTCGCAGGCGCCGTGGCCAGAGACGAGCCCGCTCAGACTCCCCGTTGGGCCCTTCCCGGCAACCGGCATTGCTTTCTGGAGAATCATTGGCTGGGAGGCGGTCCGGCTCCTCTTGCTGCCTGGATCACGGGGGTGTCTCGCCCCGGCCCTCACTGCTGGACCTCCCGGACACAGATCTTTCACGTAGTCCGACGCTTCTGAGGGACCCGGCTTGATCTCGTCTCTGCCTGCCGGGCTTGGTTTCGCAGCCGGAGACGGCGCATCGGCTCACCATTGCTTTCATTCCCAAAGGACTTGACTATGCACATCCTGTCATGAGGAGGGGTCCTCCACGCTTCCCCATTCCCAAGCGTTTTAGTTTGGTCTTTTGTTAACTTTGTTCACTGTTAGGGCGACAGATGCTTCCGTTCCTGAAGTGTAGGGTGGGGGTTGGGTTAGGGCGGGGGGACCGTTGTCCCATGTTCTGTTTTAAGTCTGTTTTTGTAGTTTCTTTGTTTTGTCGCACCAGCACTCACATGACGCCCTGTTACAGTCCCGGTGGGACACAATGACTCCTCTCTGGGCACCCAGCCAGGCCTCCGGGCGACCCAACTCATGGCCGGGCTTCCCTTTGGGATTTTACCCCCATCACTGAGACCGTCTGCCACTATACCTGACACACCTCCGCTAGGGACCTCCCTGCGCGTCATGTCCTGGAACGTCAACGGCCTCCTGGACCGTTTTAAGTGCATGGCGGTATTAAGATACGCGCAACGCCTTGGGGTAGAAGTCCTATTGCTACAAGAGACGCATTTGCTGGGTAATCACTGTCCCTTTTTAGGTCTCGCCTATGCAGCGCGCTGCATAGGAGGACCTTTAGCCGTCGCTCTGCTCTTTTTGGAAGCACATACTCGTGCTTGTGGCGGCATCCACCTTGCGGGAGCGAGCAGGGGCGCGCCACAAGCACGAGTATGTGCTTCCAAAAAGAGCCGACCACGCACGCACCACTCCCGGGCCAGCAAACACACGATTGCAGTGCCAGCAGTGTGTTTTGCTTTTACTGTGACAAGTTTGTTTGTGCACATGCGTTCATCTGATCCTGTACGCATGATAATGTGCTGCATGGCTAAATACTAAATGTAGGCTTATGTTCATGTACACGCGTTTACCCAAGGGCTGCTGCGGAGGGACACAGCGGGGATCGCACTTTACATGTTTTTAAACTTCCGAAGCATCTGTTTTTAATTCTTCACAAAGCGCTTCACTCTGTCTGCTTTGTTTAGCCAATTTGTTTACATTCACGACCACCACTCCATATGTGGCGGTGCTTGACTCATGCGCCACCCGGATTGCTTTCACTTTTACCTATGTACATCAAGTCTACTTAATGTACTCATTATAAAGTACGGTGTACAATCGTGATTACACCATCTTTATTTCAGACACAAAGCGGGCTATTGAACGTACTGTCAGAATCAATTTTATTTGCTATGTTGAGCATTCACATTCATTTCACCTTATTTATTCGCCACGAATGTCCGTATACTTTATAGTTGTAGCCACACTGTAAGGGGTCTTTTACAGGCGTATTTTCTACACACTGTTTAACTATGACGCTAACCGGCCGGACAGTCTGAGTTTGGTCCTTCCTTCGTTTTTATGATTCGTACTTAATCATGTGAGCTTATAAACTAAGCACACACGTTCCACTTTTTCATCATGGCAGCCAAACTAGATGCCTGATAAAGACTGATCGTTAAAGTCAGGTCTACCACTTACGGTGAGCTGGTCACTATTAACATTATGATAATTATTGTTTGCATGATAATACCTTCATTCACTTAAACACATAGATATACCGTTGCTCACTATACTAGCATAGACGAATGCTGCACACACTGGCACCCGTAGTCCAGTGTTTATTTCAATGCGACTCCGATTAACATTGTTAGCCGTTGTGTACAATACTAACACATGAATACGGAGCACACTGACACCGGTAGTCCAGTGTTTATGTGAATGCAGCTCTGATTAACATCATGTGAACAGATCTTAAACAGTGAGCCCACAGCATCAACACAAGCAAAAGCAGCGCACCTTGGCACCTGATTACAGGTTTACGCTCATTATACCGGAATGTAATTGGGCATGTTATCAATAATAGCCACAAGGCAGGTGCGCTCCATATCATTCCTTAATATATAATTTCCTACAGAGTCTTGGTCCCTGCCTCTTCTGCCTCCTGCATGTTTCTTCTTGGTTTGGGTCCTGGGCCTGTATAATGTCAGCCTCTGTTGCCGGCAGTCCCGGGCCCTAGCTTTTCAAGTTCCTCTACTTCTTGTTGGACCAGGATCGCATTGCATCGCCTGCCATAACACCATCTACCTCTCTCCCTACCTCTCTCAAAGATGGCTGCAGCGTCTACGTGGGATGCGGTGGACTAAGTGGCAGCCAAAGCCTGATAGCACTGCTTGTCCTTTTAAAAAAAAAAAAAAAAAAAGCATTGGCATAGCCAATAGGTCTCCCCTTTGGGACCTCCATAAGTGTTTAGTTATCCAGTACAATATCCTTGGTGCAACAACATCAAGTGTTGCATGGCTAAACACTTATAAGGTCCCAAAGGCGAGACCTATTGGCTATGCCAATGCTTGTTACGACGATATGGTTACGATAGGGTTTGGCACTCAGGATTCACTCGGGGCTCCCCTGGGGTGGCGATCCTGGTGAAACGTTCCCTTCCTCTCGTGACCGCGTGTGTCATCCATGATGCTCAAGGCACCTTCGTGGCCCTGAGTGGCACGTTGAACGGTGGCCCCATCAATCTTGTATCACTCTATTCTCCCCCTTCGATGTTGACAACGACCCTGGCCAAATCCGCCGACCTTCTAGCGTCCCTGCCCTTGGGTTCCACTTTCCTCGGGGGCGACTTTAATGCGGTTTCCTCCCCTGACCTAGACACGACCGGCCCTCCCTCTCCTGGTACACTCGCGCAGGCAAGACAGTTGACGACTTGGTCTGAATCATTGGGTTTCTGTGATGCGTGGCGTATCTGGCACCCACGCTCCAGGCAGTTTACACATACCTCGGCAGCTCATCATACACCGGCGCGTATCGACATGTTTTTCGTTCCTTCGACTGCTTGTCTCATGATCCAAGATGTTTCCATCCTCCCCCGGGGCATCTCCGACCACTCCCCAGTGATGCTTAATACGGGCCCGCCTCAATGCGTCAAACGTGGAGGCTTAACGCTTGGTTCCTTCAGGACAGGGAGTTCCGGAAGGTGGTGGGACGGGAACTTAAGCAATACTTTCTGACCAACGAGGGATCAGTACCCTCACCGGGCACCCTGTGAGGGTATGGCAAGGCCACGATCAGGGGTGTCGCCAAGGGCCAGCTCAAACTCCAGCAGCAGGCGCAATTGGAGCAAATTACCTCGCGTGAGGCGCAAGCGCTGCGTCTTGAGCGAACATCCGCCCAAACCCCAGACGCCTCCGAGGTGCGACTTCTTGCTCATATTCGTTCGGAGATTAGACCACTTTCACTAGACGTGGCCAAGCTCCTCTGGCGCTCATCCGTGGCCAGGGTGTACGGTTGGGGCGACAAAAATGGCTCACTCCTCCACAGACTAGCCACCTATCCCAGAGCAAACCGCATAATCCCTGAAAACATAGCTCAGGATGGCTCGGTGTTACACTCCCCAGCGGAGATGGCCCGCACCTTTGCCTCATACTATCGTCCGCTATATGCAGCTAGAACTCCAACTCTCTCTTTCCGGCCTGTTGGGGTTCGGGAACGGCTGTCTCCCCCGCCTGGACCCCATAGCTCAAGAAGATCTGGATCACCCAAGAAGAAATTAGGGAGGCGATCACTCTCATATCCTCCGGCAAGACGCCAGGCCCAGACGGCCTCCCTCAAGAATACTACGCTCTATATCGTGAAACCCTCATTCCTCACCTTGCGGGTCTGTTTCGGGAGGCGGCAGAGAAGGGTTCCTTCCCTCCAGAGACTGACATGGCCACCATAGTGGTCCTTCCCAAGTCCCAGCCGCGGTGTGCGGAATACCGACCCATTTCCCTCATCAACACTGATCTGAAACTGTTTGCCACGGTCCTCGCCCAGCGGCTCAAACCCCATTTAACCACGCTGGTTCACCCCGACCAATGTGGGTTCATGCCCTCGGGTGGCACCCGGCATTGTCTCCGGAGGCTGCAACTGGCCCTGGCCCATCGCCACTTACTCACCCCCTATCTAGCGCTCCTCCTCGTAGATTTTGAGAAAGCCTTTGATTCGGTGGACTGGGGATTTTTGGGGGATGTCCTTGCCAGGATGGGCTTTGGTCTGCGCTTTCGAGGTCTGGTCAGGGTTCTTTACGCCCGTCCGAGGGCTCGTGTCCTGGTGAATGGGGTTCTGTCCGAGCCCTTCTCGGTCTGCAGGGGAACGAGGCAGGGATGTCCTCTTTCCCCCCCCTGCTCTTTGCTCTGGTGATGGAGCCCCTGGCGACCTTGATACGATCGTGCGGGGTTGGAAATGGCCCAACACCGAGACGGATAAGATCGCTCTTTACGCGGACGATGTACTCATCTATTTAACGGATCCTGCCCGGTCAGGCCCCCATTGTCTCCACATCCTACAATCCTTTGAACAGGCTTCGGGCCTCCGGCTGAACCCCGACAAATCGGTCCTGGTCCCTCTCCATTTGTCTCGAGAATGCTTTGATTGGCAGTCCAACATACCACTCCGTCGCCAATCGTTCAAGTACCTGGGGATATGGGTGACTCTACTCCCTGAGCTCAGCTGGGCCCTCAATGTTACTCCCCTAGTGAAGAGGGCTAAGGCAGACCTCCAAAAGTGGCAAACATTACCCCTGAACCCCATGGGGAGGGTCGCCCTCTTTAAAATGATGATTTTCTCCCCAGGTTCCTCTACGTACTCCAAAACACCCCCCCACTCTGCTTCCCCAGGACCTGGTTTCGCAAATTGGATAGCATGGCCAATAAGTTCCTCTGGGGGAAAGGTAGGGCCCGAATGGCTCTGAGTGTCTGTAGGATTCCCTCATTCGACGGGGGCCTAGGGATGACCCACTTATATCTATACTATCTCGCCACGCGCCTGCTCTCCATACACGACTGGTTCAATGGGGGATGGTCTGATCCGGCATATAGGCTTGAGTTAGGTGAATTGGGTCTGACCAGGGTCCAGTCTATGTTGTACGGGGACCCTATCCCGCCCCAATTGCCGGAGGTGACGCGCTCAGCGCTGCTGGCCTGGCGGGCCGCACTGCAACACACCAAGTGGACACATACACTGACCCAGTGCACACCCCTGTGGTAGGGGACCTGGTTTAAGGAGGTTACTGGGCTGCAAGGTTTCCGAGCCTGGGACCTTATAGGAATTTCACAATTGGGTGATGTGTGGGTGGGTGATCATATGCGCTCCTTCAAAGACCTTCAAACCACACACTCCCTACATCAATCGCAGTTCTATAAATACCTACAGTTGCGACATGCTCTTCACGCACACCTCACAACAGGCACACGGCTCCCTGACCATAGCCTGCCTGAGGCGCAGATTATGCTGGGGAAAGGTGGCATCTCCCGTACACTGATCAATAACACCCCTACTTCCCTAGATCGATTACGTGCTCAATGGGAGGAATGGGTAGGCACGTTGGAGGAAGAAGACTGGTGTGACGCCCTTATGGCCCCCAGGACGGTCACCGCCTCCGCCAGGCTGCTTATGGTACAGCTCTATTGCTTGCATGCAGCTTACCTCACCCCTGTGCGCCTTCATCGAGCAGGACTTAGCCCGACCTCCGCTTGCACTAGGTGCGGTCACGAACCAGCTGATTTTCTCCATATGGTATGGGCCTGTCCTCACTTGGTGCGGTTCTGGGGGGACATTGAGGAGGAACTCACCGAAATACTGGGATGGGAAGTCCCACATAATCCGAAACACACGATCCTGGGCATCACTGACGGGCTGGATGGGTCTAGAAACGAGAAATTGTTTTTTACTACAGCAATGGTGGTGGCTAAAAGGGACATAGCGGCCTCCTGGAAATGCCCTGACCCCCCATGTGTCGGACGCTGGCGGACCGGGGTCGATTGGTGCGCCACGCAAGAAAAAACTGTATGAAGCACGTGGGTGTCCTAAGAAGTATCGTAGGGTCTGGGGAAAGTGGTTGGGGTGAATGGTTTAATCTCAAGGGGAATGTCCAATTGTATGCTGCTTTATATTCATTCGTATTTGTAGAATGGGTCGCGCAGATCGATTGTACCCCATGATCCTCATGGTGTCGTATTGTATGGCTGGTGTCTTTTTGTCAAATCAATAAAAATTTGTTTATCAAAAAAAAAGATCCCCGTGATGCTGTTCCCTAACAATATGTGATTTTAATATACATTGTATTACTATTATTTATGTTATAATTAACAATAAGCTCTAAAAATTCAATTAAGGCATGTGATCATACAATACTGTAATTTTAAAGAAGTCAAACTAAGACCCTTTTGTAGTGAGTCTTGCAACATTCCTTTGGGGAGGGGCATTAGGTTATTGGAGGTGGAAGGGCTTCAGTGGGTCACCACAAAAGTGAGCGACCCAGGGGTTTTAACATAAACTGCTGGGAGAGCACCATGCATAGGCCTACAACTAGGTGCATTAACGGGAACCGATTAACCACTGGAAGAAGTTCCTACTTAAGAAGATCAGTTTTACAGAGATGACAAACTTCTGGAACTATCTCAGTAGGGTTACATTGATGGTCAATTCTGGACATTGCTCCAGACAACTTTGTCTTCACAAGCTCTTGATGATGCAGAGAACCTCACAAAGGAGCCAATATCTTATCGACAATGCGCTTCACGTCTCATGATATGTCAAATACTGTATTGAGTGTAGCAGCATATAAATAGTGTGAGTTCTTTGTGCAAGAAAAGCATTTGGGCTGGTGGGGGGCCAAGTCAGGGTAAAAGGGAAAACGTTATCTGGTTGGGTGTATCTTTTAAGAGTATGATAGCACCCAGTTATATTTAAGATCCTCAGTCATGGTAAAATCATGTATTTTTTTTGATTTGCTTAACTTATTTCCTGTTTCACGAATTTGCACAAAAGTTGGCAAGTCTTTAGCATATTCACCTATGGTTCATCTTTCAAAGTTTGTGCTGATAGGTTGGGGTTCGAGGTAGAGAGGGTGGGGTCAAAAATATCCATTCCCATTCTGTTCTGGACAACCAGTTGCAAATTCTAAAACCGTGTAGTTAGATGCTCTCCACCGAACACACCAGTTGTGCACGAATTAGCTACAACATGGTCATTGAGCGTCGTACACAGGTGAGGTTAGGCAGCCTGCAACCTCAATATTTAGCCGATTATTGCAATTCTGTAAAAATATTATTGATATATATAGTTTTAAATATTGCTTCAGGAGTAAACAAGTCTTACCATCATACTTGGGTGCAAAATGTTACCATTAAAACAATGTTATAAGAGTTCATCTTTGAAAGTTTTTAGTTACGCGGTCACTTTTTATGGGAATTTGTTGTCCTTCATAACTGTCTTTCAACATCAAGGATAATGGGGCATCTCTCACTTTCTTAGAAATTTCCGTTTGAATGTGCTGTGTGAAGAAGCCCTTGCTGGACTCATTCAAAATCAGACTTTAAAAATCCTTTTATATTCTTGATGAATGTTCACCAACCCACCTTTATGTACCATCATGTTCAAATTTGGAGGCTGTTGGAAATTTGGTGAATTGAAGTCAAAGATTTTGAATTCCTTGTGCAAAATGTAAGTATTACACCACTATTATGTCTGTATGTATACATAGAGGATCAACAATCGGCCATTATGTATATAAAGTTGTGCAGTGTATCACTATTATTCCCTCAGTTTTGTTAAGTGCAAAACTGGCAAAGTTTAAACAATAAAAATCAAAAAGGAGCCCGTTTTGTCCGCAAAGATACTCGGGCGGAGGTGACCTTGCATCTGAAAGAGACACGTTAGTGACAGATTCCTTACCTTAGAATATCCCCAGGCGTCAGGCTGGATCCGGGAAGTTTTTGCGTAGCAGTACCCTTGCGCGTCGGTAGGCGGCGTCGTGCGGCTCGGCGTCGGTATCGCCGGGATGACGTCGCGGGCAGTACTTAGACGCCGCCCCTGCGCGCTGACGTCAGTTCTTCTTTTTCCGCGCCAGTAAGCGCAGATCCGGGAAGAGCAGTGCCCTAGTCAATTTTTGACTGACTTTTTTGTGAATTTTTTTCACTGTTTCTTTTTCGAGTCTTCACGACTCCTAGGTGTCGTAGGGATGCCCGGCTTCAAGCCATGCGGCGCCTGTGGTCGCATGATGATGATCATGGACCCGCATCTGGAGTGTCTCTTCTGTCTCGGCCGAGACCACGACACGAAGTCGTGCCCTGACTGCCGGAAACTTCACCCGAAGGCTTTGCGAGAGCGGTCTCGAAAGCTACTCTAGGTCCGGCAGTCGGCTCCGCGCCGCACCAAGCCCCGGTCCCGGGAGAGGTCGAGGGGCCGGTCGCGGAGTCCCCGCCGGTCGTCTGAGTCCCGGGAGAGGTCGAGGGGCCGGTCGCGGAGTCCCCGCCGGTCGTCTGAGTCCAAGTCTTCGCGCTCCTCGTAAGTCGAAGCACAAAAAGTCTAAGAAGCATCATCGCTCTAAGACTTCGCCTCGCCGGTCTCGTGACTCGGCTGAGGCCCCAGTTGGCACCGTCCCCGCGGCCCCGGACATGCCTGTAGAGCCGCCCCCGCATTACCCGTCCTTTCCGGGTTCGGGGGCGACTCCGGCCGAAATACAGGAATTCCTGTCGGCCATGGCCCGCCTCTTCGGGCCTTCGGGCCCTGATGGGGTTGCCCCGGCGCCGCCGTCGACTTCGGTCCCGGCGCCGCCTGTCCCACCAGCCTTCATCCCGGCCTCGATCCCGGCTCCGGTGGTACCGCAACCCCCATTGACGCCGGTTGACCTAACCACGCCTCCGCCGACGTCCCCGGTGCCGACTCCGTCCGGGGCTCCGGACGGCGTCGGTCCCCGGCTCTCTCCGGCTCCGGACATGGAGCCGGACCGACGTCGCTCGACGCCGGCTCCAGCGCCGATGAGACCTTGGGTCCCAAATGTCCCTCCTCCTCCATATTTTGAACAAGAGGAGGACCAGGAGAGCTGGGAGGGGTCTGAGGACCCTCTCACACAACAGTGTGAGTTTGATCCGGACTGGGCTGAGGAACTTGGGGATGCCAGTGGTCTAGACACCTCCCCTGACACTGGCATGCTGTCTCCCCGTGGCTACGGAGGAGGGAGCTAATTTTGCAACGGTGTTGCGTAGAGCAGCTGGAGCCTTACATCTCCAATTGCCTACTGTGGCCGTCAGGACTAACCTCCTGACAGAAGTGCTTCAGCCGGCGGCTTCCTCCTCGGAGACTGTGCTGCCGTTTAATGATGCACTCACTGACGTTCTTTTGGGTGCCTGGTCCAAACCCACCACAGGGGCTCCTGTGGATAGGAACGTGGCCCGACGCCATCGCCCTGCTCCGGGCGACCCCTTGTTTCTCTCCCAACATCCCACCCCGAGAGCTTGGTTGTCCAAGCCTCTGCCTCCCAAACCGCCTTCCCTACCGCCCCTCCCGGATAGGGAATCCAAACGCCTGGACCAATTTGGGAAGAAGGCTTTTTCTTCCTCCAGTGCTGGCTTGCGGTCCGTGAACACCGCTTGCCTTTTGGGCCGATATACCCACTCCCTGTGGGATTCGGTGGCGGCTGTTTTGCCGCAGTGTTCTGAGGAGGTCCAGACACTGCTTACCCGCGCCATTGCGGAAGGGCGAGATGCGGCTAAATACACCATACGTTGTGGCCTTGATACCGCCGACTCGCTGGGCAGATCGCTTGCGACGACGGTGGCGCTACGTCGCCACGACGCCTGGCTGAGAACAACTGGTTTCTCGGGTGATGTCCAGAATACACTCATGGACATGCCCTTTGATGGAGTCGGTCTTTTTGGTTCAAAGGCAGACCATGCGCTGGAGCGTTTTAAGGACTCACAGGCTACTGCCAAGTCACTGGGCCTTTCTGTTGTACGCCCTCCGCTCACCTCTGCTTTTCGCCCCTTTCGTGGCCACGGAAGGGGCGCCCAGTCACGTCAGCTGCCCAGCCACCGGCCTGCGCAGCAAGCGTCTTCGCGTGGCCGAGGACGTGGATACCGCCGTGACGGTTCGGGCAACCAGCGTGCGGGTCAGGCCACCACCTCCAACCCGTCCGCGGCCTCCAAGCCCTCCTAGTCCCTCCTTTCTGGTGCACAGCCCGCCAGTAGGGGGCAGGGTCCGCCATCACCTTCACCACTGGCGTCCCATCACCTCGGACAGGTGGGTCTTGGACATTGTCCGAAGGGGCTACTCCCTCCCCTTCGAGACCACCCCCCCCAGCCATGCCACCTCAATTCCACTGCATGTCAGGGGATCACTTGGTACTTCTGCAGAAGGAAGTCACGGCTCTCTTGACCAAGAGGGCCATCGAGCATGTTCCGACCCCAGAAGTAGGGCGTGGTTGCTACTCCCACTACTTCCTAGTGCCCAAAAAGGACAAGGAGGACATGCGTCCTATCTTGGACCTCCGGAACGTCAATCGCTTCCTCCGGAAGGAGAAGTTCAAGATGCTCACCCTAGCTCAGGTCTTGACTGCCCTCGACCCTGGAGACTGGTTGGTAGCGTTGGACTTGCAGGACGCATATTTCCACATCCCCGTCCTGCCGGCCCACCGGCGTTACCTTCGGTTCACGGTAGGCCCCGAGCATTTTCAGTTCACCGTGCTCCCCTTTGGCCTTACCAGTGCCCCTCGGGTGTTCACGAAAGTGTTGGCGGTGGTCGCAGCTCATCTGCGCCGGGCAGGGGTTTCAGTCTTCCCCTACCTCGACGACTGGCTGCTGAAGGCGGGCTCGTCCCAGGCAGTCGTCTCCCACCTCCAGACTACGGCCGAACTCCTGCACTCGCTGGGGTTCTCCATCAATGTGCCGAAGTCGCATCTGATTCCTTCTCCACAGCTCCTTTTCATCGGAGCAGTTCTGGACACGACGCAGTTTCGGGCCTATCCTCCCGAACGGCGAGTCCGGGATATTCAGGCTATGATTCCGATCTTTCGGCCTTTATCCTGGGTTTCCGTACGGATGACCCTGAGGCTGCTGGGCCTCATGGCCTCCTGCATCCTGCTGGTCAATCATGCCAGATGGCATATGCGGGCTCTGCAGTGGGACCTGAAGTTCCAGTGGGCGCAGCACCAGGGCAACCTGTCCGATCACGTCCAGATCTCGGAGGGGACTGCAAAACAGTTGCAGTGGTGGCTCTCGAACCGGCAATGGGTCATGGGCAGATCCCTCTCCCTTCCCCAGCCAGAGCACACAGTTGTGACGGACGCGTCCCTTCTGGGATGGGGCGGTCACATAGGAGAGGCAGAGATCAGAGGCCTCTGGTCTCCGGCGGAGTCCCGGCTCCATATCAACATTCTGGAGCTCCGGGCGATCCGACTTGCACTCAAGGCATTCCTTCCCTCTGTCAAAGGGAAGGTAGTGCAGGTGTTCACAGACAACACCACCGCCATGTGGTACTGCAACAAACAAGGCGGGGTGGGGTCGTGGACCCTTTGTCAGGAGGCTCTGCGCCTCTGGACATGGCTGGAACATCAGGGCATATTCCTGATGGTTCAACACCTGGCAGGTTCCCTGAACGCCAGGGCGGACTAACTCAGCCGCAGGTGCATGATGGATCACGAATGGCGTCTTCACTCGGAAGTGGCGCAAGGACTCTTTCTACAGTGGGGAGAGCCTTGGTTAGATCTATTCGCCACCGAAGAGAATGCGCAATGTCATCAGTTCTGCGCGTTGGAATTTCCAAGGCGGCACTCGCTCGGCGACGCTTTTCGTCGCGAGTGGAGTTGCGGTCTGTTGTACGCCTTTCCGCCTATACCACTTCTACCCAGAGTGTTGAAGAAGATTCGGCACGACCGGGCCCAAGTCATTCTTGTGGCTCCGGACTGGGCTCGAAGAGTTTGGTATCCCGAGCTACTCAGTATGAGCGTAGATCCCCCGATCCGTCTGCCTCTTCGGGAGGATCATCTGTCGCAGCAGCAGGGGACGGTCCTCCACCCGAACCTGTCCAGCCTCCACCTGCTTGCGTGGAGATTGAGCAGCGGCAGTTGATTCCTTTCGACTTGCCTCCCGAAGTTTGTGATGTGATTCTGGCAGCCAGGCGTCCCTCCACTAAGGTGGTATACGCCTGCAGGTGGAACAAGTTTGTGGCATGGTGCACAGCAAAGGCTGTGAATCCCCTTTCTGCCCCTCTTTCTGAGTTTCTTCTGTTCCTTCTTTCCCTGGCCCAACAGGGTTCTGCCCTGGGTACCATCAAGGGCTATCTTTGTGCTGTCTCGGCCTTCCTCAGGCTTCCTGATCAGCCCTCCCTTTTCAAGTCCCCTGTTGTTAACAGGTTTCTAAAAGGCATTACACACCTCTTCCCTCCTGTTCCGTTTGTAATGCCTCAGTGGGACTTGAACTTGGTTCTTACCTTTCTTATGTGCGCTCCCTTTGAGCCTCTACATAACTGTCCTCTTCGTCTTCTCACTCTGAAGACCGCCTTTCTGGTGGCCATCACCTCCGCTCGGCGGGTGAGTGAGCTCCAGGCTCTTTCATGCAAACCTCCCTTTCTGTCTGTCCATCCAGACAAGGTTGTTCTTAGGACGCGTCCGTCCTTGTTGCCAAAGGTGGTTACTGCCTTCCACATTGGGCAGACCATCACTTTGCCCGCCTTCTTTCCGCCTTCGCATCCTTCCAGAGAGGAAGAGAGGCTCCACTGTCTGGACCCAAAACGTGCGCTATATTTTTATATCAACCGCACACAACACTTCCGGGTGGATGACCAGCTCTTTGTTGGCTACGTGAGCGCCAAAAAAGGTCGGGCGGTGCACAAGAGAACCATCTCCCGCTGGGTAACCTTGTGTATCAAAGCCTGCTATTCTTTGGCTAAGAAGGAGCCTCCTGTTGGGCTGCGTGCCCATTCCACCAGGGCAACGGCTGCTACCGCGGCTTTAGGCCGTGGTGTTCCGCTGCCGGTTATCTGTCAGGCAGCTACGTGGGCCTCGCTGCACACGTTTACAAAGCATTACTGCCTTGACAGTCGGGTCCGGAGGGACGGCTTCTTTGGCCGTTCTGTCCTCCAGGACTTCCTTGTCTGATCTTTGTTCGCAGACCCACCACCGGGGTTGGTATTGCTGGGGTATCTATTCTAAGGTAAGGAATCTGTCACTAACGTGTCTCTTTCAGATGCACAAGTTACTAACTTGTCTAACGATATATCTGTAAGAGACAGTAGTTAGTGACAAATTCCTTACCGCCCCACCCATCCTCCCCGTTCTGCGAACTGATTTCTAGGGTTAAGGACATCCCTTTCAGGGCCCTAGTATTTTTCAGACACCTATTTCAGCTTCTTGCATGGCTCTGCGTTCCTGGCGCGGAAAGTCGTGTACAGAACTGACGTCAGCGCGCAGGGGCGGCGTCATCCCGGCGATCATGACGCCGACGACTGACGCGGATCCGCACGACGCCGCCTACCGACGCGCAAGGGTACTGCTACGCAAAAACTTTCCGGATCCAGCCTGACGCCTGGGGATATTCTAAGGTAAGGAATCTGTCACTAACTACTGTCTCTTACAGATAGATCGTTACACAAGTTAGTAACTTGTGCTTCGTGTCAGCTGCTCCTTACCAGTTCAAACGACGTGTACCTCTCAGGGAGTCTCAGTGAGGGGCTTCCTGCCGCAGGAAGGGGGTAGTATATGACATGTGGAGTGGCAGTTGGCATCCCCTGTCAGCGCTGAATAACAGCAAATATAATAATTCCTTGAATGCTCTGTTAATCTACTTCAACCCTCTCACAGCAGCAGATTTTCTCAAACCCAACAAAAGCCTTCGGATCATCATCATCATTCGGATCATCAGGTTCAAAGACTTGTTACACAAAAACTCTGCTGCTATTCAGCCAGTGCCATAATAATTTTCCTTGCACCAGGAACGTTCCCAAAAGAACTGAAAATGACACATATTAAACTAAAACATTAACAAGCTCTGATCTTAGTATTGACCAACAGCAGTGTTCCTTTTCTTTAAGCACGCTCATCGAAAGATGAGCAATTAAACACACGCCATCGTTCAGTGAAGAGAAGTACCTTTTTCAGAACACCAGAATGTGGTTTTTTGGGGATACGTGGAATCAAGGTATAACCAATGACGATATTGGATGACATCAAGACAATTTTTGCATGTAACTGTTGATTAACAACTCTAGAAAGGCTTAGGGAGCTGGGAATGCAAGGAATTGTGTAAAATCACCCCACTGATGGGATGCTTGCCATGTCACTTTGTTTTGTTTTCTCTAAATCGCTCAACCCTACCAAAAGAATCTATCTTTGCTGTTCTGCTCCTTATCTGTCTAGCACCATCTCTTCACCACATATCATCCTTCAATTTCACCAGCTACGACTATGCTTGTGACACTCACAATAAAATCCCTCCTGAAAGTTTCTCCATCCTTGATTCGTACCATGGTAAAATGCCTCCAAGCAACTGACCACACGATGCTTATCTACTACCTCAAGCTGAACATGTCAAAGATGGAAATTCTTGCATGCGGCAACTGGACAAATGGTAACCAATCAAACATTTGGCCTCCGGTTTTATTAGGACCCCAACAGCTTACTCTGGAATCTTAGGGATGATCAGACACTCAAGTCTCTCTCGTAGCATAACTTAATGAAGTAGTTCAAAACAAGCGATTTCATGATGAGTGTTGGTCGAATTTTCCCCATAACTGGGATTTCCGCAAAAGTTTCAGGCTACTGTCGCTCTAATATCCTGCCTTGGGCTCACTGTGGCTGTTGCAGAGAATTTAATAAGTGGCTGTCAGACAGGTCATTATTTTACCAATGCATTTTCACATCAGACCTGAACTTTTCTCCCAACACTGGTTACCAGTAGCCATAATCAGTAGTGTCTATAGCTCCTTGTGTAATCCGTGTGACTAGCCCACACTTCCTTCATCGAAAACTCCAGTCAAATAACCAAACAAGATCTCCGTACTCAAGGCTTGTCTTGTTACTAACAATAACTCTATACCGAAAATCTTGAACTGTCAGAACCACGTTCTCTGTTCAGACTGCCAATGTCCTGAATTCAATGCGTGCCATAATACCAAGCAAGAACATTCTGTCCACGAAAGCATTAATGGCTCCACCTTACTCAATAACAAGTTCATATGGCCAAACCATATAAATTGATACTTGGGCGTCCGCGGCTGCAAATTTTTCTGGACCATTTCACATATCTGCATTGTGTAGTACACTGTACCATGTTTGAAGCACATTTTCAAACCACACCTCAACTAGCAGATACCATATAGGTCATAAGACGTCCTGTACGCTTCCAACCCCACAACCCTGAAAGGGCGCCCAGGATCTAATGAGAATCGGAGCAACTTGTGGCTATGTCAAGAGTATGAAGCACTAAGCAAATGCTGCAGTGCAATACCACTATTTGTGAAGTGTTTTCTGTACAATTAATCAAAATGGCTGCAGGAGAAAAGCAAAGGCTTTTATGAAGAATATACAGCTTGGCTTAATGTGTGGTGACAACAGTTATTCCCCTAAAGAGAACGTAATGCTAATTGGATGGAAACTGAAGATTTGTTTACAGCTCCATTTTTTCTAGAGCTTTCTTTGGCAACAAAATAGATTAAATTATCTAATTTTGTCAGTGCAAAACAATGTCCGACTAGTTCGGGCCCAATTGAGCAGCTCAGCTTATAATAAAGAACTGATTAACTAAATGTGCATAGGCAGTAATAACTATATGGAAAATTAATGGAAAAATATCCTGGAAACATAGGATTGATGCAGGATTATTAAAAGCAGACTGGATCTGTTAAGGGAATTATTAAATTATTGTGAAATAGCAAAATGGGGATTGCCGTGAAAGGGTTAAGATATGCACAGATATTAAAACTTCAATGGGACTGTTAAGTGGTACCTTTAGGAGCATTAATTCAGTAAGAAATGGAAACATAAGGTGGCGTGGCTTGTCTGCCTATAATGGTGATCGTATCTTAGTGAGCTCTGTAAATTTTCTAATATTCTGCCTAACCAAAAACCCATTGGCACCCAAACTGCATGTCCCCGGAGCGAAAGGGTGTAGGAAATGTTGGGGGGCATTGATAGCAGTTAGTACTCCTCCAGACCCTCCAATGTAAAGCACAGCTTGCAGTTTGCTAAAGAAGTAGTAGTCGCTGATATTCCTGGACACATTCCACGTACAGCAGCAAAGAAAGTCATTTATGTAGCTCAAAAGCAAACTATGCGTCATGCATATTAAAAAAATAAGCTTTCTATACCCTGCAAAGTTTAAAACAATTTATTGAGGAAAGACTTTCTTCTTTGGTACGCCTGAGACTAGGTGAAGGAAAGGAAAGCCCACCCCACCCGACTCTGGTCTGCACCAGCCACAGACTATGCACACAGCTGTGGACAACCTACCTCTAAAGAAGGACATTCAAGATGAACAAGGTGGCTAAAAGCTATAAATCAATGCATGAGAAGCACAGAGCGGACCCGGTTGGGGAGACCTCTGCATCAGATGACATCGAGGTAGATGTTCTGGATTTACACAAGATGCGACATACTGCCTAAAATATGGCATTTTAAAGATAACAGTTTAAAGATTGTTTTTTATGTGTATATATTTGGTGGGCAACTTGTTTACTTATTGTATGTATGTATGTGGTACTTCTATAGCACGAGTTCAGCCAGGCAGCGGAGTACTGTACAGGGTCAAAGACCAGTATAAACTCAGTGAGTGATATGAGAGGTAGCTGGGCTGGGGACGGTTAATGCATTGTACATTTAGGCAATTTTAGGGTAGACAATGTATGGGTATTTGCAATATCAAGATAAGTATCTTGTTCTTCACCCTTAAAATATAGGCAGATGCTATGTTACTTTATTTCAGAGATTCTGTACAGGAGCATCTCTTATAGTATATCTATTGTGCAAAAAGAACAAAAGAGGACAAGGGCCAGCCAGCGCCCCTTGGTTGGCACACATGACACTGGCATTTTCAAGGCTCTATATACAATGCCGGGATTGGTTTCAAGTACATGAACACAAAAATGATATACATATGACGTTGGGACTACAAAAAGAGAACAATGTTCTTTATATTCCCTATCTCATTAAACACTGTAAAGCGCTCGGATAACCGCAAGGGTCATGTTTGCGCTATATAAAACTTTATAAATAAACATGTTGTACCAAAATAATCAACATAGTCCACATTAAAGCAAATTAAATGTTGTCTTTTGATAGTTTTGCACAAATCATTTATACTATAGAAGATGCTCCTATAATCTTTGAAATAAAATAACACAGTATCGGTCTATATTTTAAAGGTGAACAAGAGATTTATCTTGACTATTCTGTATACCCATACATTGTCTATCCTAAAATTGCCAAAGTGTAATTGCTTTTGTGGTATGTCCCATTTCTAGAGTTAAGACAAATCACAAATAATAGCCTTTTGGGAGGTGTGGGTCCCAGGTTGGTTGCCCTTCTTTCCTTCCTACTACAGGTAATGCATTGTGATGTGGTTTTCTTTAACGAGGCGAGTCTTCAACTCTTTCCTGAATTGGAGCAGCATTGGGGTCGTCCTGGTGGATACAGGAATGTTTTTCCAGATCCTAGGTGCATAGATGGAAAAGGCCTGCTTGCCTGTTTTTGCATTTTTATATTTCTTAGTTTGCAATCTGATGGTGTCCTTGCTGTGGGTGTGCTGAGAATCACCAGAGATGATGAGCTTGTCTGCAAAGTGCTGGTTGTAATGGTTTTGTAAATGCTCGTTTAGAAGCTGGTGTGGGCCACCAAGAGGATTTAGTTCTGTCAGGATCAGGGTGATGTGATTCTTTTTAATCACGCCCTGGATTAGACGTGCTGCAGCATATAGAATGCACTTAAGGTTTGCCTGTGTGGAGCCTGGGAAGCAATGGAGCTTGGCATTACAACTTTAGGAAATCCAGTTCTGATTGGTCACCCATGATTTTTCACCTTTAGCTGGAGTCTGGTTTTTAGACTCTGCACATTGGTGTACTTCTGTCAGTGCATGTGCTCTGACCCCTAAATTGTGGTGAAATTGGTTAATCCCGATTCGCGTATTTAACTTTTCGATAAGGAATAGTAGTAGTATATAGTGCAGAAATACACCTATGGCATGAAAAGCTAACTGTTGCATGTGGATTGAGGAATTTACTGTGCCATCCACTAGTGCAACAAATAAAAGCATGGCTTCAGATCTACCCCGTGTAGCCTGACTGCTACAGTGCAATCTGTTAAATAGCCCTTTTTTGACAGGTAAAAATCTCCCATTTAAA
The DNA here is from genome assembly GCA_963921515.1 of Calotriton arnoldi. NCBI lineage: Eukaryota > Metazoa > Chordata > Amphibia > Caudata > Salamandridae > Calotriton > Calotriton arnoldi. The sequence goes on along the minus strand of CAWUFW010000224.1, from coordinate 3,906,888 downwards.
TATTAGTAAATCATCCCTATATAAGCCTGGTAGGGTCCATGGTATTTAAAAGTAGGACATGTAGGAACTTAATATTACCATGTCCCTAAAGTTACAAGGCTCAGAAAGCTATTTTCAGTGTGGCAGGCCTAGCTGTCCGATGTAGAAAACCAGAGTGCAGATTAAAATACTAATACTGCTAACCACTGTTCCCTTTAAGGTGTGCGCGCGCGCACCTCTCTCAACGTGAGCACGCACACATTCAGAACATCCAGCAAGAGAGTCGCGCCGCTGCTTTAAAAAAGCGAGCGGTGCGAAAAACCGGCACTTCCTGGATGCGGTGTGCCGGAGGAAGAGTCGGGAGTGCAGGTAAGGCTGGCTTTGGGGCTTGGGGGCTTGCGGCTGTTGGCCCTTGTTAGTAAAGCGCGGGGCAGATTGTGGGCTTTTGTTTAAGTATTCATGTTAATCACAGCCCCTTGACGAGCTGTGATTAACATGAATACTTAAACTAAAACCCACAATCTTCCCTGCACCGCACTTTACTAACAAAAGAGTAGAGCAAGTTTAAAAACACAGCGTGTACTTTATGAAAGTACACACTGTGTTTTTAAACTTGCTCTACTCTTTTATTAGTAAAGCGTGGCTGCGAGAGAGAGATTGTGGGCTTTCGTTTAAGTATTCATGTTAATCACAGCTCGTGAAGGGGCTGTGATTAACATGAATACTTAAACAAAAGCCCACAATCTTCCCCGCACCGCAAGTTTAAAAACAGCGTGTACTTTCAGAAAGTACACGCTGTGTTTTTAAACTTGCTGTGCTCTTTAGTTAGTAAAGCGCGGTGCGGGGAAGATTGTGGGCCTTTGTTTAATTATTCATGTTAATCACAGCCCGTGAAGGGGCTGTGATTAACATGAATACATAGCTGCCAAGGTTTCAGATTGCCATGTGTGAAATTTTATAATCTCAGTGTAATTATGAGTGACATTTCAACGACTGAGTGACACTTTATCGCAAGCAAAATCGAGCAATGAAGACAAGGGAAACATATAAATACCAGAAATTACACCCATTATTTCTTGGTGTACACTATAAAATAGTATAACTTACAGACAGAAAGTAAAAGTACTGTAAAGAAGTCGGTGGATATGAACACGGTACCCCTCACACACATTATCTCTTCTTATCCCAGAAACAAGCATTGGAAAAGGCACAAGAGTTGGCTAATTATTTCACGTGCAAAAGTTCTTTCTAGTAAATATCTTATGTTGTATGAAACATCTGGACACGCAACCAGAAATACACGTGCATGCAGCCGTATACACAGACTATACCAAGAGGCACGTAAACAATTGGGTGATGGATTCATGGGTAAGTCTGGATGATGGCCGTTTTGGTTGATTTATGCACACCCGTGGGAAAATGTGTGTGAATACACATCAGTGAATGGAAAGAACGGGTGCTTCCTGTGAGCATCGAGAAACTATATATTAGTATTAGCAACTTAACTGGCCTAGGAGATACAACTTGTCACTCGGGCACTTACTTGCGGCAATTGGCAGTCTGTGACTGCACCTCGTGGACTCCCTCAGCAAAGTCTCATTATTCTGGCTCAGCTGCATGTGTTCTGGGCTGCTGAGGAACACTCCGGTGGTCTCCAAGGTCATCCATAGATTCACTCTGCCATCGGCGCCGGTGGGGTCTGATCCAGTCACGGGATAATTTACCCCAGTCACGCGAACAGCTGCGCTGCCATTGCCATTTATTTTGCTACTAATTACTAATGTTGCTCTGGATTGCTTGATCAGCAATCCGTGTTATAATTAAACGTGGCCTTTTTTTTAATTTTTAGTTTCTCCTTTTTCCTCTCACTTTTTCACATATGCCCCATTTGGTTTACTGTGACCTCTCCTTGTCACTTTTTCCCTTCTCTTCGATCCATTAGGCACACGGGGGACTGGGCCGGCGATAAGTGAGTCCTCAGCTCGGGACTCTGAGGCCCTGTGGCCTCTTCTCAAGGGGGCACAAGAGGTGGGAGGGGTAAGCCCCATTCAGTGTGTGAGAGACAGAGGTATATGTAATGGCAGGCCAGGGAGGCACGTGACCGCTAGCCACCCCCCTCAGCAATCATTTTGGTTTGAGATGCCGCTGCCCACTTTAGTCCACCAGGCTGACTGCCTCTGCTGTGAGCCCTGTCTGTCTTGGCAGCTGCTGCATGAACCTTATTGGTCGTCAGCGAGTGTGATAGATCATAAAACTCTGACGACATCCACTGAACTTGACTCTCCTTAGACAGGGCTCAGCAATATTGAATTAATTACCCTGGACAGCGGCCATCATAAGGTCCACAGAGCGGGTGGCCGGGAGAGGCCGCTGCAAGCACTAATCAGCACAGAGCAACGCTGAGAGCCATTTGCCGCCCGCAAACCGGCGAGCCCCTGCGCCTTCTTCACAAACTTCCCACGGCGCTCTGGCAGCAGGACATGACGCCCTCACCCCCATGGCGCCACTGGCCAATTGGATCACAACCAGGCTGGGCCCGGCCCTGCAGTCAGGTTGTCTGACTCAGAGCCGTGCCGCGGAATCAAACCTGCTGATACATTGTAGCACTGTGAGCCTGCCAGCAGCGCCCCAAGCCTGCAGGAACAGCGCACCACGCCGCAGCTACAGAATGCACGCTGCCAAATGCCACACACTCTAGTTCCTTCCACAGGCTTCACAGTGGCAGTTGCCATATGCGGATATGCGTGACAATGCATTTCAGTGCGGTGATGCGGAGCACCACACTGAAATGCGTTAGTCTAATTCCTGATGGGTGGCACTTGGCAGGACTGTGAATACTTAAACGAAAACCCACAATCTGCCCCGCACCGCGCTTTACTGACTAAAGAGCACAGCAAGTTTAAAAACACCGTGTACTTTCAGAAAGTACACGTTGTGTTTTTAAACCTTAGCCTCAGGGGTAGGAAAATGGCTTTAGTAATGGCACGTTTTTGCCACAAGCATGGTAAGGCCCTGGTTGCCAGGGCTGCACTGAACACCTTAATCAGGCTATCGCCATACTGTAGGTTCTACTTGATACAGGTCTGCTGGGGCTAAATCAGACTCTGAATTTGTATTCAGCTTTTGACTCTAGCTAGTTCTACCTCCAGCAGTAGGATGATCAAATCGATGCTCCTCCCATCTTCTTATTTTGCTTAGCAGGTTTTGGTGGGGGGGTTTTGTTCCCCTTTGCTCACTGCGTGTAGCTGTTTCAAATTGTTGGCTAATTAGTGTGCACCTATATATGACCCCTGGAGATTTCCATATCCTCTCAAGCACTGGGATATGAGTTCCCAGAATGTCTTTGGATTTTTACCTCTATCTGCCTGCATGAGTTCATCCCACATTCTCTGAGTTTGATGTTTTTGCCACTGTTAGCTTTTCATATTTTGTTCTGAGTTTGACAAAGTTAATCTTGTCCTTGGTCGAGTAGTGATGCAATGCAAGAGAGCTCTTGCTTTCTTTGCCAGCACTCCTCATCAAATCACTCGTTTTTACAATGATCATGATTTGCCTCAAGGGGTTTGAGGGTAGTCCAGTAGGAGAAGGCTTTGTATTCACTCAGTTATAGGAGGTCCGTCCCATTCCATTGCTTCTTTCCCTAGAAGAAAGAATGTTCTTGGGATCTTAAGCTGATTCTTCCATTAAAAATGGAACCACTTTATGTAGCTCACCATTCTCCATTTAATTGACCTATTGTTTGACTGGAGAATTTCTGGATGGTATACAAGACCTTATTCTCTTGAGGGGCATGGTGTCATTAGGGTCAGGATAATTGTGGCCACTAATGGATCATGGTCAATTTTGGGCATGCCACAACCCCCATGTCCAAGACCCCAGCCTAGACTTTGATGTTGGCCAGAAAATAGTTGATCAGACGTGACCTGTTTCCAGATTTATAGATTCTGCTGGCTAAACCATCTAAACAAGTCCAGTCATTAAAGAGATACAGGCAACAACAGCCCATTAGCGGTGATGTTAAGCCTTTCCCCTGCCTAGTTTTCATGCCCCATCTCATTGTCGGCCTCCGAGATGCCAAGGATTGTTCTTCCTCAGTGGTTACATTTTCTAACATCTCTTTAATTGGGCAAGGGATGTACTTAAGTCGCTACATACCACTATGGTATGCTGGGTGGCTTTAATTCTGCAGTTCTGATTGCCAGAACTGTATCTTCGAGGGCTGCGAATACGAACTTGTCATATGCATTACATCTCAAAGGGCATAGATTTTCAGTACATCTAGTTCTTCTGCTAGTATTGAGACCCTAGTTAGCCTGACATACTGGATATTTAAAGGAGTGTTCACCACAATGTGTTGTTGGGCAGTGTAATAAAGCTTCGTGGTGACCCAAATTACTAACCTGCCCATCGGGGGCCTGTATTTTTTGGATTAACTGCTGGGATGTACTGTTCCACAAACCCATCCACTGAGATTTCTGACATAGCCCACGTTCCTTGGAAGCAGCAGATATCATTCTGCTTGATGAAAGGTTGCTAGACTAGATCTTCTTTTTTAGGGATTATTCCTGAGATGTTCCAGCTGAGTATTAGTGTGGCCTCAAGAGCAAACATACCTCTTAGCTTTTTGCACTAATATGGTTGGTGAGATTTCAGGATGAGGTCTAGTGCATGCAAGCATTCAATTATTATGGGAGACCCAATTGGTAGCCCAAAACTTACATTATTTTCCCTTTCCGAGAATATTTTAATATCCATGTTTAAAGCACACCGGCTTTGTTAGGCGGTAAAACATCAATGCTAGAGTGAGGGCATGTTTTTTTGGTCCACTGTTATGCTGGGCTTATCTTTTTCCCACAAAACTGTTTGTCCACAGGCAGTCTAGTCCCAGAACTCTGTTGTTGGCCTTGGAAATGCAGCAACAATCTCTAGCACAAAGTAGCGAGGCAGGTGAGAAGAGAAGCTAACGGGTGGACTAGTGAGTTCCAATTAAAAAGCTCCTACAGAATTGGTTTGTTTGTGAAAACCCCCATAATTGTTCCTTTGAACAAGAAGGGCAGCCAAGGCAACCCTGTCAATTATTAACAAAAGAGTAGAGCAAGTTTAAAAACACAGCGTGTACTTTCTGAAAGCACACGCTGTGTTTTTAAACTTACTGTGCTCTTTAGTTAGTAAAGCGCGGCTGCGGAGGATTGTGGGCTTTTGTTTAAGTATTCATGTTAATCACAACTGCAATTACCATGAATACTTAAAGAAAAGCACACCATCTGCCCCGCACCGCACTTTACTAACAAAAGAGTACAGCAAGTTTAAAAACACAGCTTGTACTTACAATTTATTCTGAAAGCACATGCCCTGTTTTTAAACTTGCTGTACTCTTTTCTTAGAAAAGCGAGCGTAGCTGCCAAGGTTTCAGATTGCTTATGTGTGACGTTTTCATAATTTCAATGTACTTATGATGACTAGCATTCAAAGGCTAAGAGTGACACTTTCTTGTGAACAAAATCAAAGCAATGAAGATGCGGGAAATATATAAAAATCAGAAATATCACTGGCTAACAGCATTGGGCAGTTATTGCTTCACACTATCTGATGCACTGAAGGGAGTAATTGACTTCTCCCCATTCGAGATTCACCTCTGCAATCTTTCTGTGCGAGTAATCGAATGTTCTTGCAGTATAGCAGTCTCTGCCTTTTTGACCGGTATTAGTTCAGATTCATCTATCGTTTTTCAGTATTTTGGCCTTATTTCTATAAACGGCACTTCAGTTCCATCTGGAGAAGATAGTGATGGAGCAGGGTAAATGAAAATTTTTTAACCTCCTAATATTTACGTTAAATAAATTAACACACAGGTTCGTCTTAGTGAATAACCAACCATGTATGTTACATGTAAAGGGTTAAAGGTAACACGCTATATATGTGCAAACTAATTTACTTACAATTGTTAACGTGAATAACCGAAGTCTGACAATTGCGTACTAATTAGAATAATAAATGTATGATTTGTGCTTGGAAATAAACTGTGTAGTGGCAAAACAAAGCGTTGGTAAGTAAGGGATGGCTTTATATGTCGCTTTTGCTAGGTAATACCTAATTGGGGTACGTAGAATGACGGGAGGGAAACGAAAAGGCTTATATTCTTTATTCTTAACTCTGTTTTGTTTATCTTTATAATAGTGCGCTTAGGCCTGATGAGCAGCGAAATAAAATGGCCGCCATGAGTTAGAGTACGCAGGCGCGAGAGGGGTTACGAAAGAAAGAAAGCCCGTGAACAAGAGGGATCATGTGATCATTCCAAAAGCCTAGGATGGAAGCGTGGTCAAGGCTGTGATGACCTTATCGTATAAACGTGTGCCAAAGCAAGACAGCAAAAAGCGTGAGAAGTCGCAGTGAATAAATGAATGGACAATAAACTGACCGACTGAAAAGTATCAGAAAAGGATAGTTTGAAACCTATGAACTAAGGGGTAATGTCATGAACCCGTGAGAAACGACAAAAGTATGAACTTGCCACAAAGAACTGGTTGAAACAAGGATATTCATAATGAGATGTATACTGACCTGAATGGACCAATTAGAGAGAATCTCGCCATAAAGATGTAACATTTTCACTTAGTAAGCTAGTATTAGGGTATAAGAAGACCTACTCTTAGAGGGGAGGGGGTTTCTGCTGTTGCTGCTAGCAGCTATTGATGCTGTTTTCAACGCTGCCGTTTTTACGAACTGATGCTGCGGCTGCTATTTTATATTTTTGATTGAGCATGAGACGCTGATATTGGAGAACTTTTTAATCCTAATAGATTTTTTTTTCATTTAAAACATTAGACTTTTATTCTTAAAATACTAAAGGGGAAAGGAACGAGAAGGCCTGTTTTTCCAGGACAGATAGATAGATCTTTCGGGAGTTCTTGCTGTGACGAACTTTATTTTTCCATCTAATAGGTATGCATTGCAATTTTAATTTATTCTTATAATGATGCTAAATGTAATAATCTGAATAATAAATTTGAAACTTATTCATGCTTCCAAACTTTATATAAACTTTATCTTTAAAACAATGAGTCAGTGGTTCTTTAGCTCAATGATAAATGTAAATGTTTAAAGGTTTATAGTGGTTGAGCTGGTCTTAATCACCATCAACTGATTCCTACTAGTTGGTCCATCGACAATGAGCGGAATACCTTAGAGCAGAGCTTTCCAAACTGTGTGTCCCGACACAGTACTGTGTCGCCTCCAAATGGTGGGTGTGTCGCGGGATGACACTGGTAGTTTGCTTATTTCAAATGCGCAGTACTGACACCGGTAATTTGCTCATTTCAAATGCGCAGTACGTACCAGACGTACGTGGAGAAAGGAGGAGACCGTGAGGCAAGCGTGTGCGCGCCGCGCGTGGCACATGCGCAGTTCGGTCTCCTCCTTTTCGGCTGCAGTGGTGAGGCGATGGGACCACGTTGCAGCCTGGTCCACCTCTGCCCCGTCCGAGCGGCATTACACTTTTGCTGCTGGGGGCTGCAAGGCCGAGCTGCAGCCCCGCTGGAGCCAGAGAAGCAGTGAGGCCGGTGCCTGGAGCAGGACGAGCCTGTCTGTGGTGACCATTCCCGGCAGCCGCCTGCAAAGACTGGAGGAGGCTGCGTATACACAATTATTTGGCAGGGTTCAGGTATGTGTCATAATGCAGCACACATGGTAGCAACATTATTCCACTGTTTTCTCATTTTAACACATTAATGTTGCCGGCAAACGTTTGCCCTCGTTAGTGCCAATTTAACACATGCAGACAATTTGCAAACTGAATGCGACCAATTAACTTTTGAAAAGGGTGTCTTACTGTGTGGCCAAATGTGTGGCCTTTTTTTGCAACTTTCGACGTGTTTCAGCTAGAAACATTTTTTTGTTGAAGTATGTAAATTATGCAGCAGATGCCATGCTATGTGGTAAACGTGGTAAATCTATAATTATGCGAAAAACGCCAAAACTGTGTAGAACTACATAATTCCAGATGGCCTGCTTGTAATTATGGCAAGTACACCGAACACATATTACGCATCCCGCATGCATGGTAGATCCCTGGCCACCCGAATAAGGAAAAGATTAATTCACTCCCTACTACACTGCTAAAATATCCTTTTAAATCAGCAAAATATAGAAACTTTGCTGTTCGCCCTGACACTGCGCCTGCACATTGGCACCCGAGCTGATGCCCAAGCATTATTGATTGATAGATGAATTCTCCACAATCAGTTTGTTCTTGTTCATAGCCAGAACATAAGTTACCGCTCACACCACTATGATGGGTTTTCTCTGCCTTAGTTGCTAGGTCCAGAACTTAATCCCTGCCTAGCTGGTGAATTCCCGCCGCCACTGTATGTTCCTGTTGAAAACATGGGGGTCTCTTTCGCTCATTCGCCTGAACCCACAGTGCTTCTTTTGTCAACGTCCAGTTGTAGATGACACTGGAATTACCAGAGGCCATGCAGCAGCCCATATCTCCTGCTTCAAGTTCACAGCTGTGCTCTGGTCACTATAAATATACCACCTGCTTCACATATGTGCTCTGGTCACTTTAAACATCAGCTGACTGACATCTACCAGCTGAAACCTTTGCTGCTGCAGACACCTCGCAGTTACACAACTGCCAGGGTGCTCTGGTAGCGAGCTCACAGGCTGTCAGCAGCTTGCTCTACCAGATTTCTCCAGCTTCGCCTTAAGAGACAGTGCATCAATTAAAGCGAGAGTCCGTCTGCTCGCTATTGGTCAGAACACAGCACTATCACCTATGAGGGGATGCGGTGTGAGCGGGAGGCCGACCGAGGCACAGACTCTTCCATAACTAAGGTAAGGCCGACCCAAACATCTCCCGGAGGCCCTGCAGTGACGGATTTTCCAACGAAGAAGGTGCTTAGATTGACCTGTAGTGTTAGGCAAATACATTGGGCCCGCTTTACATTTTAATTTGACATATAATGCATTTCACCATATTTTATAGAGATTTATATTTGCTTGCTTTTGTTCACTTTCGTTCTATAGTTCAGATTGAACGAGTCCTAGGTGAACAAACAGTACATGTTAAATGCCTTTTGTATTCAGTCCTACCATTCCCATGGTTAATGTTATACCGTGTTGGAACCAATTGCATCCAGAGACTTTTCCACTGTCATTCCTTTCCACCTGTATTGGCACCACACCATTTCAGCAGTTATTTTCTGGAATAAATTATATTGTATGTGTTATTAATTATATTGTATGTGTTCTAGTTTTGTTGCTGCCATTTGTTTTGTGAGCTGTATCGTTTAAACTGCCCCATGATCATTAAAAGTCTTACGTTTTGTCAGTCAACATAAGAGTACATCTTGGGTTCATCGAGTACTTTCCTTCTCCTGTAAGTGCATTACTAGCGTATGTTCATGTTCTGAATGTTGCCATCCGTTTTATTGCTTTCGCCCATATCATTTTTCAGAATGCATTTTATGTTATTTGCCTGCTTGGGTGATGTCAATCCTTTGGTCTTAAGCTGTGTAGCAAAGAAGCATTTTTCCTCTTGGATCTGGATGAGGATGTCGGGGGTAGAGCTTTTGGGGCTGTCTTGTTATGGTAATACCCCCCTGTTTTGGTATATATGTTTTCTGGAGTATTCTTAAGTGACGGCTTCGGTTGACAGCCAGGTCACTAGGGGGAATTTGTTTTGTTTGCGAGCATCGCCAGGGGATGGAATTCAGTTTTTATGATTTCAGATGTGATAGTTCATTGTGAGCCATTAGTTTAACATTGTTCCTCCCATTTTAAAATAAGAAAACTTGTACAGACCTTTATTAAGGAGATATTAGTAGATTGTTCGTACATTTCTCTTTTTCTCCTGCAATGAACCATTCAATTTATCTTCTATTGTAGGCCCTTGCTGGTATTGTGTGGAGGCCCTGCATGCTGGAAGGAACTATTATAACTTGTTTTCCGTTTCAGACATTTACTGTTAGGATTTGGGAAGTTGATGCACAAACCTTTGTGATCTTTTTGACCCAGACTCATCACTTGCTCCGTATTTCTTTTTGGGTGGAGTTTTATATAGGGCAAACTAGACCCGAAGGTATCGGAGCGCTTTACATGAGCACCAGTTACGTTACAGACGGACACATTCATTTTTTTGTTAGGCACGGGGAGATTAAGTGATTTGCCCAGAATCACAGAATGTTGAGCGTCCCTGCCGAGACTCGAACCTTGTTCCCCAGCTCCGAGGTCGACCGCCCTAGCTGTTAGGCCACATTCTCTCTCCGTATAACTATAGAAATGGGGACATAGTGATCCTAATGTACATTGACAGTGGCTATGTCTGACTTAAGTGTTACAGCAAACAAATGATGGACGGAATGCTGACAATGCAAACATTCTCCCCCAGTCAAAAGATCTGGGTTAAATCCATCGTTCTTTTGCCCACTACGCCACCCCAGTTTGGACCCAGCCATATGCAAATCAGTCTTGACCCTGTGCTCCCATGGGAACAGTCCAGACCGAACTGCCACGCCAGCCTCCCTGGACCGGAAACAAGCATCCTGGGACCGGTTTCAAGGTATGTCACCCTTTTTCAGCCAGGCTAGCTTGAATCCAGTGGCACAGTGAGCAAGGGACCTAGTGTCTTTATCTAATATGCCGCCAAATATTGACCAGCTGTGTTCATCCTATCAACCTCATTCATCTCAATAAAATAGTAAGTGCTGTTGCTTTTATTCAAAGTTTTGTAATTCTTGCACATATTTACATATTGTTACTCATAAAGGACAACATGTTTTGGAAATGTATGTGTGTTATATTACAAATCATATATTTTTTTTAAAAATCAATGAAAGGTTTTCGTGAGATGTTGTGTCCCCATACATTTTGATATTTACAATTTCTATGAAATATGTATTTGTCCTTATTTCTTATATGTAGTTAATTTTACCTCAAAGTGCTGAATGGAAAAACATATGACTCGTCTTATTTTCTGTTGGCTTTTAGCGCGCTGCGGAGAGCGGTCCCATCTGAGTTCAATGCGCAGAGACCAGCTGATAAGTTGCATGATTGTTTTACCACTCACAATTTCCCCTTCCTGAACGGATTTTTGTATAACTCGTATTCAGCAAGGCAGCAGGCGGTATTTGTGCATGGTTGGAAGGGTTGGCAGTGCGTGCACCTGCCCCTTTTGTTCCCTAAATCACTGGGGCATGTGTCAATGTGTGCATGATTATATTCTTGCTTCAGGCATAAACCTAACTTTACACCCAGTTTTGACAGTCACTGTCTTTGTTAGAAAAGATTCACAATTGCTTTGTTAACCTTGCTGCTTGCTCAAATTTGCTTGAAAATGCACTATTTGCCCACTTTTTTCTCAAAATTTTCTCGGGGGGGGGGGGAACCCCCCCAAATCCTCCTTAGGTGTGGTTCGGGCTCGCTCGCTACGCTCGCTCGTCAGCAGGCGGACTTTGTGCATGGATGAAAGGGTTGGCAGTGCGTGCACCCGCCCCTTTTGTTCCCTAAATCACTGGGGCATGTGTCAATGTGTGCATGATTATATTCTTGCTTCAGGCACAAACCTAACCTTACACCCAGTTTTGACAGTCACTGTCTTTGTTAGAACAGATTCACAATTGCTTTAGTAACCTTCCTGCTTTCTCAAATTTGCTTGAAAATGCACCATTTGCACACTTTTTTTTCAAAATTTTCTTCCGGGGGGAGAACCCCCCCGAACTCCCGTTAGGTGGTTCGGGCTCGCTCGCTACGCTCGCTACACTGCCTTACCGTGTCCCAAAAATGATGCATCGCCAAAAAGTGTGTCACCAACATGAAAAGTTTGGAAAGCTGTGCCTTAGAGCTTGAGAAGTGTAATGTCGTCTTTATAAAAAGGTATCCCGTCTCCTTCCAGCATATCATTTAACTGTTTTTCTCCTAGGTAAGAACAGATGAAATCCAGGGAATAAATGAGTGAGTGAATGTATATGCGGTGTTATGGGCCCCACCGTCATATGGATATAGTTGTGTTTAAGAGGAATATTTGCACCTGGATGTCCAAAGACATATAGGAGAAGAAATTTTATTGATAGCGCTGGATCAATAGGCAGCATGAATTTGTATCTGAATTACATGAAAAAGATGAAATAGTAAAGGTCTGCAGTCTGCCAATACCGCGCTACTTGGGCGAAGGCATGCATTTCTTGAACTATTTTCTTTGGAAAAATAAGATGAAAGCATCTATTTTAGTATTTGAGGAACTCCCTTGAATAGGCCGCCCTACTGTGCCTTGTTCTGTGTTTTGTTTAAACGTATCTGCAAGTAATGCACCATCTTTTCACTTTTTTAAGTAAACGTTTGGAGTGACATTTGGCGATGCACACACGCGCGGTCTGGTTCGTGGCGCACATAGCCATGGTTGCAGCGCACAGAGACCCTCCACTGCCGCACACAGAGGAAAAAAATTAGAGGGAACATTGCTGCTAACTCAGGAAAGGAACCAGCTAGAAAAATAATGTAACCACAATTATTTGTTATTAAAAATATCCAATTCAATGGTAAAGTTGAATTAATATTAAGATAAAATAGCTTTTAGAAAGTTAACCTTTCCCTGCCTAAAGTTCCTGGAGGCAAATTTGAATTAGTTCGCCAGCGTTAGCCCAGTGATTATCCTTGAAAATGTCTGAAATGCCTCCCTGGAGTAAGCAATAGACTGCCCTAAATGCGCAGAAATGACTCCTCTGAATTCCACAGAATATTCAGAGTGGGAGGTGAGGGTATCCTGTAACATTACACTGTCAAATCCTGCTTGACAGGTCTGTTAAGCCACATGTGGGGCACACTTGAGAGGGAGAGAACTTGATGCCTTGACATTTCTTTGTGGATCCCCAGTCTGGTTGCTGAAAGACCCCTTTTTTGTCCTACCAGACTTCTGTCTCTTGAGTTTGTTGTGGGTACAATGCCTTCCTCAAGCTGGATTCTAGTGTTTGATATAGGAGCGATTTCCCATACACACCCTCCGCTCTCAAAGCCCAAGTTTAGTGTGGCCGAAGTCTTATGTCATCATGTCTTGACACATGGCATTTTAGGCCTCTACAGTTAGGCAAACAGGAACTACTGAAAAAGAGGGTAGGGTTGACCCTGGGAACTTTTACCCCATTGGTTAGGCTGCGTCCAGGAGTCACTCCTACTCACTAGCAGGTGCCAGGCATAAATGTGACACCTCCAGGCACCCACTTCTGAACACTTTCTGGACGTGCAAGATTAGAAGAGGACTTGATCTGTTGTCTGTGATGTGAGAGGATCACTAAAAGACTGGACCTACTCCCTCTTGTACCTAGGACAAAACCTTGGACTCCAAGGGTCAGGTGGCTGATCTGCTGTGTGGCTGCACGGAGAGAACAAGCTACAAGAGGCCTTTTTCTGGAAGTGCCCAGCTTACCAGTGGCAACTGGACCCTTCTATGTGACCTCCATCTCACAACCTGTGAGTCTCTATGTGCCAGGCATTGAGATCCTGGGGGGCTTTATAAGTGTAATCATGTGATTGATTGGGACATAAAAGACTAAGCTGAAGGTAAAATCTGTGACTGGGACGAACTTGGTTGGTGTATCCATCCCGGTCAGCCTGGAATTGCATCTAGATCCCGGTGTACCGTGACCATAGGCTATCATTTGTTGGTACAGGGATGTTATAGGTACCTTAGTAGTTTTTAGTTACATGTATTTGTATAAGGTGCGTAGTTCATATAGTTTAGTTCGCGCTGCTTCGCTGCGCAGTCCCCCTAACATAACATGATGAAGTCATCTACCATGACACAATCTAATTGAGATAGGCAGTACCGATTATGTCCTGGAATGTAAATGGCTTCAACAACTGGATTGGCCCTCAATTATGCCAAAAAGCATACTCTTGACATGGTTTTTCTCCAAGAGACCCACTTGCTGGGTACTAACTGTACATTTTTGGGACTTGGGACTCCATGGTTTTGCCCGAGTTTACCATGCTCGGTTTAGTACAGGATTCAGGAGGGTGGCTGTTCTCCTCCGGAAATCCTTCCTGCTTATATCCTGTACAATTGACTCTGATTCTGTTGGATCCTATGTGATGATATCTGGGTCCCTGGGGGACAACCCTGGACCCTTATTAGTGTCTGTGTTTCCCCTCACACTGATTTGTCTGTGTTTCCCCCCCACACTGATTGAGGACACTCTGAGGTCCCTCATGGAACTTCTCGCACATATCCCATTGGGCAAGACTAGGTGGGTGGCTTTAATATCATCATGACCCCATTGCGATGTGCAGAGCGCTAGGATGACACACAGGACAACTGCCTGGCGATGTTGGCAAGGTCACTGGGGCAAACTTACGTATGGAGAAGGTGGCATGCGGAAGATAACAAATACAACCATTGACACTTGCACTCCTCCATCTCCTGATTAGGCTACTTTTTCCTGCCTGCGTCTGTTTTAACGGGCTACATAACGTACAGATACTACCAACGGGGTTGCACCTCCTTAGTGGACTGGTGACTGTCAAGGATGGGTGGCTCTTGAACCGAACGATGGCTGACAGCGGAGGAATCCGCGGTCACACTTGGGGAGGAAATAATTCTATACTTTATTTAAACAAAGGCAAAACCTCTTGTATGCATTACGTTTATTATTCATGGCTGTGGTAAACCCGTAATTGATTGTACGACAAGATAGTATTCAAGAAGTTAATGCTCTAGAGACTGAATTTTCTTTTCTGAATAACAAGTATTATTGTCATATGTCGAAGAAAACCCTAGGAAGCTAGCACTGGCTATGTTGGCATTGAAGCCACCCACTTGCGTTCAGTAAAGCAACAATTACGATCTAGAAGCTACAATAGTCACCGCCATAAGTAACCCTGTTAAAGGCTTGATATTAGAAGCAAATTCGATTGCAGCATCCTTTGTTGGCCTTATCATAAATTATACAAAAGCCAGACATCTCCCAAGCTGGAGAGAACACACAGTTTTCAGAGACGTGATCATACAAATGTTATTCCCCGAGTACAGGTTTGAATTAGATAACCTAATTTTTATAGTGGAAATTAGGGATACACTTACTGCCATGCCAGCTGGCAAAACACCTTGCCCTAACTGGTTTCTCTTATAACTTAAAAAAAAAATATTCTTTGCTTGTCTCTCATACTTTTGGCTCGGGATCTTCAAGATGTAAAAACTGGGAAACAAACAACTGAATGCTCCTCGTATCACGAAATCGCATTAATTAATATTGAATTTAAAATCATGGCAATAAGTCTTGCCAAAAGATTAGTCAAGGTGATATGGATGTGGTTTATGCAGATCAAATTGGTTTCACGCTGGGCCTCCACTGTATACTTCCTCTGCACGCAGCTATGGCCAAGGCTATGACCAATGCCAACAAACTGGCTGGATCTTCTGCTCTGGTAGTTATTGATTTTGAAAAGCTGTTTGACTCTGTTCACAGGACTTTCTTGATCCGAGCCTTCTTTAAAATGAATGTTGGCCCAATGTTCCTAAACATCCACATTTTTTATTAGGACCTGTGGGCGCAGGTCGGGGCTAATGAGGTGCTATTCCTCCCCTTTCCAATTGAGCGAGATACCTGTTAGCGATGCAGGTGGCATTCGGATCAAAAGTGTTACTGTACACAGATGACATGCTGTTATACGTACAGTGACCTGAGTGCTTGACCCCTAGATTAATGGACATTTTGTGAATTTATGTCTGTGCATCTAGTCTTAATTGGTCAAAGTCCATAAATGTACCAATCAGACTTCCCGGCACAGGCTATGCTGAGTCCTGGAAATTCATCTCTCCGACTGGGCATCCCAACCTATCTCTGTTAATGACTGGATTTTTGTAGACGAGGTGACCCAGCCTTCAGGTTGAAGATTAGCCTCCTTCAAGTCTTGAACCCAGAGATGTTGATGAACGGCGTTTCAGTACCACAGAGTCTCATAAAATTAACTACCACTCCATTTTTAAGCTGGCACCAAGCCCTAAAACATGACATGGAAATAAGACTCACTAATGAAACCCCACTGTGGCATGGCACCTGGCTTTCACTGCTGGCTAGTCTCAAGGGATTTAAGTTCTGGGAAGTAATAGGAAAGTACAAACTGAGAGACCTTTGCACAAGTAGTCCAATCAAATCCAGTTATCAGTTAGCGACTGAGTATATACCATGCATAAGTCCCAATTGTACCTGCAGCTCCACCACACCCTCATACTTTACAAAGATCAGCTTACAGCAGTCTCAGAATGGATGATAGAGTGGGCTGAAGCCAAGATGGCCATGACATGCTTGGTGATCTCCTCCCAAGTCCGATTAATGCAATTTGAACACTGCCACATAACATATTGTGTCCCTGTAAAATTAGTAGCAAATCAGGAGGACAAATAATCCATCTTGCCCACGTTACCATGTCCGGTGAGGGACATTATTTTTATGGGACTGCCCACCTGGGAGTCCTTATTGGCACTCAATACATGAAGCATTACGGGAGATACTAGGTCGACAAATCGTGCGGGAGCCCAAACAGTGGATTCTGGGTGTTAAAGGGGAGTGCAAAGGTCCCCTTGAGGCATGATCCTTAGCAATGGGATCGATTGTGACGAAGCGGGACATTGCACGGCACTGGAATGGCACAGATGTCCCAATATTGGTAGAGTGGCTAAGAGGCATTGACTACTGTGCCACATCTGAAAAACCAGCGTACTGATCAAGAGGATGTGAGAAGAAACACCAAACGTCATGATGCTGACTTCCAATATGTACTGCTGAATATATATTGGTTTTGAGCGTGATCAAATGTAAATGTGCCAATGCAAATATTATACCTTGTGGGACATAAAATGCAGACGTAGTTATTTGTTGTTGCTGATATACTGTAAAACAAAATATTTATTGAAAAGAAAATTGGAAACCTCAGCAAATTTAGTGTGGGTAACTGACTGAAAGAGCTAATCAAACATGTTGCATCGGGGAGTAACAGTAATTAAAACGAGTGTCATTTCACAGGTTTGCAAGTATTAGGTCAACATATATGGGAACATACAGTTAACAATGTAGCATGTTACTTTTGATGGGAACTACTATATTGTATTGTTCTTTGTATGGCGTGTGTTTGGTGGATAAGGATCACTCACTAAATTAAAATGCAGTATTTATTACAGATTGTTCTTTGCACTAACTGTTTAAAAATGTATACATTGGAATTTATAAAATAAACCTATATGCTCTCTCTTGGCACAAGGTACACCCTTTCAGCTCCTAATAAGCACAGGTTGTATAATATTCTGGAACAAACGTCCGCTTTCCTAACCTGGGTAAATTTGACTTTGTGGCAATGCCTGACAGAAAAGATTAATTTGAAGGATACCTGCGGATAGAGTGACCAGGGTAAACTTTTCTCACTGCTGCTTGCAGCAAACAATATGAGTGCTATTGTAAGAAGGTCTTAAAAGTACCTCCATGAACTGGCTGTTGGGCCACCCGTGGTACTGGCCGCTTCATCATCGCATGCCACGGTGCAGCCTGCGACGTCCCCCGCGGCACCTCCTTCTCCGGCGCGTCATGGTGCTGCACGGCTGTCCGCTGTTTTAGCATCGCGGTTACATTCCGCGGCGCTTATGTCTAGTCGGGCACGCTGCAGCACCGCGTGGCGGCCCGTTAATGCTCGTTAATACACAGTAGGAACACCGCAGCTCCAATTTTGGAGCTGCGGCTTCCAGTACTTCTATGGGGCATATTTCCATTCACCTTTTTGTTTTGCACATTTCACTGCGGCTTCCAGTATATTCTCCTGGTGACATCTTGTTACTTCTTCTTCCCATGAGTCCTCAGTCCTTTTTCGCAGAGGGCCTTGGGAAGGTTCTTTGTTTTACCCTTTCCAAGATGGCAACTGCTTATTTCCTGTTACATCACTTCCTGTTTCATCACTTCCTGCCTATGGGTATTTAAGGGGCTGAATCCTTCATTGCCTTTAGTTGCAACACTCCTTGCTCCTGCTGGTGTGTCTTCGCTCCTGTTGGTGACTTTTGCTACTGCTTGGTGTATTTTTGCTTCCAGTTGGTGCACTTTTGTTTCCGGTTGGCGCTTCTGTTCCAGTTTGGATTCCTTTAAACCTTCCACTCCTATTTGGAATTCTTGCCTTCTATTCTCCACTCCTTGCTGGTGTTTACTCTTATTCGTGTGTATTTCATTCCTTTCCGTTCCTGTAGTCTCCGCCTACAACAGAGGTTTTTCCCTACTGGGTTTTTTCCTCTTGGGACTCCTTTTGGAAGGCACAGTCTGCTCTGGCTTTTCATTGTTGGCAGCACCGTGGCTACCAGAAACGGTCACCCTTACTTCAGACAGACCAGAACCCTCAAGAACCGAAGTCGAGAACCTCTCCAACACGACAGAACTGGTAAGAACATTACAAGTCGTAACACTGGCATCATATGGTGAACTTTATGGGTAATCCCAGATGCCCAATAATTGTGTAAGATTCCTCATTAGTGGTTCAGCCAGTCCACCTTTTTTTTGCCAGAGGCTTATTTGGGTGTTTTTCCCCACAGATTAGTCAAAATGCAAAAAAAAAAAAACCTTGAAAGACAGAAAGGACTTTACTGAAAAATCTGTGTCACAAATTTTATGTTAACAGAGGTTTACAGAACCATGTATTGCCATTATTATAGCTTTGCAGTGCTGTCTGGTTTAGGCATCCTAATGCCCTGGTCTTGAGAATTCCATCTCAGACCAAAGTCTGTTCTCTGTTTTGGCAGGATCGTTATGTGGACTTGCTTAATACTTAGTGCATGTTTGGTGTAATATTGTTTAGTGTTTGTTTCTGAAGATGTTTACCAGTTCCGGTATGTGCTATCCAAGTACAATATCCACCTAGAGATGTGTGTATCAGATAATTGAGATCATGCTGCCTTGTTCATGTCCATAGAATCCCTTTAATCAGTGTAGCTGGTGGCGGGGCTGGCCGGGTTCCAAGGTGGCAGTCATTACTTGGTGCTCCTGGTTAAGTTCCAATCTTTTCTGGCCACCGTGACCCCCGTAGAGAGTATGAGGCCTCCGTGTCATTAACAGTAGAGGGTGTGAACCTGTGCATGCGGAAGTCAAACTTCGGCTCCGATCTGGCCTGGAATTCAGGTGACGAAGCCACAAACCTCTACGCTGGTCAAGATACCATGCTGAAGTGTGGATTAATGAAACAGGGACGTGGTGGCAAGCCCCCTTGAAGGGCTTTCCCAATGAGAGAGAAGCCAGGCGAGGCTGGGGTGGCACTGTGCATGAAGTTGACCAAGGGATGTAGTAGTGGAGATTTGCTGAGTATTGCAGTTAGCCATGGTTGCAAGGTGTAATGTCATTTCCAGGGAAGAACATCTGGCAAAAAAAAAGACAAGCTGGAGAGGTGTGTTTAATTGCAGCACAGTGCTGGGCCCAAAGTCATTAGGCTGTGGCAGAGGAGTCCGGAGGCCCTGGCGCTCCACTTGTTGTTCTCATGCCGAGCCCAGGTGAAAGGTTTGTAACCTGTGTACGCACTGCAGCAAGGGCCCAGCAAAAATCCATATGAGATTACCTAGAAGTAGGGCGGAAGATACTGGTGATTAATGACAGGCATAAATGGCAACAATGAAGAAAACGAGAGATGATTTTTATTCAGTATGTGTATGGTTGCTCAGAAGTTATGGATTAGGGAGACAAGTTCCACTTATGATGGTAAGTGACAAACACGTTCTGTTGAGCTCAATCTCAGACCTAAAGACTGAGCTGGAAAAAATTGGTTCTGTAGAAACTGTGGCCCAAACCATGGGGAAGCAGCTGATGTGCCTCAGTGACAGAGTATTAATGCTGGAACAGAGAGCTGACATGTGAAGAGCAGAATTACAGGTGTTAGACCTGAAGGTTGGAAACATCAAGGAGATGAATGAAATGGCAACCTTTAAAGTTAATGCTACTGGGTCCTTGCTGAAACTTGACTTTAAACTGGAAGTGTTGGATAATTTGCACTGGGGAATGAGTCTCGGAGTACTGGGGGTACCTGAGCAGATAACAAGCGGGCCCTCCATGACTAGATGAAGCCTGTCTTCTGTGTCCTACTGGGCATGTTGGAAGGTGAGGGCCTCCTAATAGTCAAAAGAGTCTGTAGGCAATCTGTAAGATGTGGGCGGGTAGTTTCCAAGAACAGCGGAGCAATAATGTCAGTAGTGCAATCTCAGGACATGATGGACCATAATATTCTAATGGCCATACAGAACAAGCATTGGCATAGCCAATAGGTCTCGCCTTTGGGACCTTATAAGTTAAAAAAAAAAACTGAAGTATAAGATTTCACTTTTACATTTACTTTGTATTTAGGATGCAGTAAATGTAAACGTGAAGTCTTATACTTCAGTTTTTTTTTATTTTTTACTTATAAGGTCCCAAAGGTGAGACCTATTGGCTATGCCAATGTTTTTTTTTTGTTTTTTTGTTATTGAGTAAAGAACTCAAATCATGGAGATATTCGGCCCAGTTCTTCTGCCAACTCGTAGAGGAGGGATTTGGATTCCGAGGCAGAAACCAAGATGTGACTGTACTGCGTGGCGTGACCACCGAACGGAAAAGAACCACCTCGCATACACTTCAGACATGTTCTTAGATGTTATGAAACCTTTGCAGTGTGGCAACAAGACATCCATGGGCAGCTTCAGGCCGCACAAGAAAGAGAAAGGCAGAATACAGCAGTGTCTCGCTGACGTTGTCTCGGGACAGTACTAAACTCTGGAAAAAAGCACACAACGAGAAAATTAAAGCAAGTCAGACGTAGGTTTCATATTCCCTGTCTCTTTATGTGCCACCTCTCTGCTCTTCGATATATTTTAGCAAAACAGCTTTGCATAATACATTTTCTTAACATAAAAAGAAAAATAAATAAGCGCGTTCTTTTTTGTCACATTACTGTAACTTAACTGCAGTGGTAAATAGACTTGGTTTGTTTTCTTTGTAATTTCTTTTTTACGCTTACCCGAACCTGAGCGCATTGGTCGTTTCCTGGCTTGTGATTCGCACAGTGTGGGAGTGTGTCGTAAGCAGGGATTCACTGTTGCCAGCACCCAAACAAACGGTTATTTGTATGCTTCGAGGCCTCTTGCTGACAATTGTTATATTGTGTCGCAGTGTTCAGTCCTTAACATGCAAGAGTCTCGGATCCAGTTGAATGAACTACTCAAAGCAGACGAACACGCGGCGCTGTGGTAAATATAGACCGGCCCACATTTGTAATAAACTAAGGACTGAACAGTACACACGCCGCAGCTGGGTAACAATCTGTGCAAATTCCAGGAAACAGCAGTGAGAGCGCGAGGTGTGCGTCTTGTGTGTGCTGATAAGCAGCGAGCGGGGGGGAGTTGTCTGCGGATGCCTGCTGCGAGGGTGCACGAGACGGCCGGGGCAGGCAGCGCCTGCTGGTTTTAGTGCAATGAATGGGCGGGTACTGTCAGGCTTCCCCAGACAAAGTAGTAACCTGATCCACAACAGATGGCGCCAATGCTCGCTCCCGACAGCTGTAGGCCGTGGGAGTGAACATTTACAGAGAAGGTGGGACATGCACCCGCCTTTGGCCAATTGCTTGCTGAAAGCCACACGCAAAGGCCAATAGAAAGTGTGGGAAATAAAAAGCCACACGCACAAGTTTAGTGAAAGTCTGTAGTGATTCCAAGAGGCCCTCTGCTTAGATCAGCGCATGCGCGCTGCGCTAGGCGAGACCTAAAAAGGTGACAAGTGGGAGAAGACTGGCATTTGTTCTTCCTGGATATGGAGCAAGACCACTGACTCATTGTCAGTGAAATTGCTCTCCCACCCTCGCAGCTCCACCATTAAGTGAGGCCTGCCCCTGCACTCTCGAGTGTTGGTGATCGAGGCCCTCCTCCACCCGCAGGTTTCCCTGCGCCTCATCCCTGGTGGTCCAGTGGACCTCTGTCTCCTTCCTCTAACTCTGCTCTTTCACTCGTTTTTCTACCCTTTTTTATCTTTCATCTTTCTGCACTTTTCTGCATCTCTGCTTTTTTGTGCCATATTTCTGCTCATTTTCCCTTCCTCTCGCTCTGCCCTTTCACTAGTTTTCACTCGTTTTTCTACCCTCGTTTATCTTTCACCTTTCTGCACTTTTCTGCCTTATTTCTGCTCATTTTCCCTTCCTCTCGCTCTGCCCTTTCACTAGTTTTCACTCGTTTTTCTACCCTCTTTTATCTTTCACCTTTCTGCATCTCTGCTCTTTTGTGCCTTATTTCTGCCTATTTTCCCTTTTTTCTTTATCCCTTATTTCCTCCCTTTACCTTTCCCCGCCGCAGCTGCCCCCGCGGCATTTCCCCTTCCTCTCGCTCTGCCCTTTCACTTGTTTTCACTTGTTTTTCTACCCTCTTTTATCTTTACCTTTCTGCACTTTTCTGCATCTCTGCTCTTTTGTGCCTTATTTCTGCTCATTTTCCCTTCCTCTCGCTCTGCCCTTTCACTAGTTTTCACTCGTTTTTCTACCCTCTTTTATCTTTCTCCTTTCTGCATCTCTGCTCTTTTGTGCCTTATTTCTGCCTATTTTCCCTTTTTTCTTTATCCCTTATTTCCTACCTTTCCCCGCCGCTGCTGCCCCCGCGGCCCCTCCCCCACCAGCGCGACTGGCCCAATCCAGCTCCCCTCCCCGCTCCCGCCTCCCAGCTGTCCAGCCCTCCCCAACCCCTACTTAATGGCGGCCACTGCAGGGACAGGCGAGCAAGACCACTGACTCATTGTCAGTGAAATTGCTCTCCCACCCTCGCAGCTCCACCATTAAGTGAGGCCTGCCCCTGCCCCTGCACTCTTGAGTGTTGGTGATCGAGGCCCTCCTCCACCCGCAGGTTTCCCTGCGCCTCATCCCTGGTGGTCCAGTGGGCCTCTGTCTCCTTCCTCTAACTCTGCTCTTTCACTCGTTTTTCTACCTTTTATCTTTCACCTTTCTGCACTTTTCTGCATCTCTGCTCTTTTGTGCCTTATTTCTGCTCATTTTCCCTTCCTCTCGCTCTGCCCTTTCACTTGTTTTCACTCGTTTTTCTACCCTCTTTTATCTTTCACCTTTCTGCACTTTTCTGCATCTCTGCTCTTTTGTGCCTTATTTCTGCTCATTTTCCCTTCCTCTCGCTCTACCCTTTCACTAGTTTTCACTCGTTTTTCTACCCTCCTTTATCTTTCTCCTTTCTGCATCTCTGCTCTTTTGTGCCTTATTTCTGCCTATTTTCCCTTTTTTCTTTATCCCTTATTTCCTACCTTTCCCCGCCGCTGCTGCCCCGCGGCCCCTCCCCCAGCGCGACCGGCCCAATCCAGCTCCCCTCCCCGCTCCCGCCTCCCAGCTGTCCAGCCCTCCCCGACCCCTACTTAATGGCGGCCACTGCGCGGCCACGGGCTGCGGGCGCGTCAAAGGCAAGCCCGTCTGCACCCATTCGCGACCCGACCGCGACCAGCGCCAGGAAACCTGGACCTCCGCCCCGCCAACGCTACGACCCAGCAGCACTCCACGCACTCAACCCAGGCCGCAACAACAACTGCAAGCTAACATCACCAGCCGACTCCCACGGACCCTTCAGCTGTCACCGCTGCCGGCACACCTGCAGCACCGCCAAGAACACGGATCCAGCACAACCCACCCACAAGAACACAACCGAACCGAAGACCCTGCAATGCATCCTCCTCAACGTCCGATCCCTCCACAAACACGCCACAGAAATCTGGGACCTCCTCGACAGCACCACCCCGGACGTAGCGTTCTTCACCGAAACCTGGACCAACACCACCTCGGGACCGGACATCGCCATCCCCCAAGGATACAAGATCTCCAGGAAGGACTGCCCCACCCGCCCAGGAGGAGGAATCGTCCACAAATCCAGCCTCCGCCTGAGCACACTCCCTGACGAGCCCACAGAACTGATGGAACACCTTCACTTCAAGATACTGGCCAGCCCCACCGCCACCCTCCGAGGAACCCTCATCTACCGACCCCCTGGACCCCGCGGACCCTTCGCCAACTCCATCACGGACATTATCTCCCCGCAGGCCATCGCATCCACCAACTACACCCTGCTGGGAGACCTCAACTTCCACCTCGACAACCAACTGAACCCCAACACCACATCCCTCCTGGACAACCTCCACAACATTGGACTGCGCCAGATTGTGACCGAGCCCACGCACTCAGCAGGACACACCCTCGACCCCCTCTTCACTACAGGAAACTCCATCACCTTCAGCCACACCACCGAACTCCCATGGACCGACCATCGTTGCGTCCACTTCACCTTCAGAACACCCACCATCCACAGACACCAGCACCTGCTTCCACGAAGAAACTGGACCAAAATCACCGACGACCAGCTCACCTCCTCACTCAACAACTCCACCCCAACCATCGCGGAAAACGACGACCCCAACACCGCAGCCCGAACCCTGCATAGATGGATCTCGGACAGCACCAACACCATAGCCCCCTCAAGAAAAACAACAATACCCGCGCCAAGAAAGCCAGATGGTTTACCACCGAACTTCGAGAGTCCAGAAGCACATGCCGCCGCCTCGAAAAGGCCTGGAGGAACACCAAATCCACAGAAGCCCACGACAACTTCAGAGCCGCCACCAACGCCCACCATCTACTCATCAGAGAAACGAGGAAAAAAGCGATTGACGACAGAATCTCCACCCACGCGCACAACAGCAAGGAACTCTTCAGCATCATCAAGGAGTTCGCCCAACCCACTAGCGAGTCTACCGACATCCCTCCCTCACAAGACCTCTGCGACAAACTCAGCACCTTTTTCCACCACAAAATCAAGAGCATCTACGACAACTTCGACG
Source organism: Calotriton arnoldi (assembly GCA_963921515.1). NCBI lineage: Eukaryota > Metazoa > Chordata > Amphibia > Caudata > Salamandridae > Calotriton > Calotriton arnoldi. Next base: position 3,882,064 of record CAWUFW010000224.1, on the reverse strand, counting down.
AAGACAACCAACACACTGAACCCTCACCAACCACCCCCGACACCCGGAAACCAGCGATTGACTGGACAGGCCCTCACCACCGAAGACACACTGAAGACAATGAAGTCAATCCACTCAGGGGCCCCCACGGACCCCTGCCCCCACCACATCTTCAACAGAGCCGCCGACACCATCGCACCCATGCTCCGCCACACCATCAACCGCTCCCTGGCGACCGCCTCGTTCCCCGACGACTGGAAACACGCCGAGGTCAACCCCCTCCTAAAGAAACCCTCAGCAGACCCCACCGACCTCAAAAACTACAGACCTATCTCCCTGCTCCCGTTCCCAGCGAAAGTCATCGAGAAAGCCATCAACATCCAACTCGCCACATTCATTGAAGAATGGGTTTCCGGAGTAGCGTGCTACTCGCCCAAAAAAAAAAAGCAATTCAACACCCCATCAGGGGTTAGAAGCGCTATATATATATGCAAACCTTTTTTCCCTCTTCTATCCCTCCGCTATCCTTCTGAATCCAAATAACTGACTAACATATCCACCACTTAAAATGTACTTGCATGTTTCACTATACTAATTCAACACTAATCCTCTATGGGTCCCGGAGTAGCGTGCTACTCGCCGAAAAAGCGCTTCGACGCCTCGTCAGGGGTAGTAAGCGCTATACAAATGCAATTACAATACAATACAACATCCTCGACGCCTCCCAATCCGGCTTCAGAAAAACCCACAGTACTGAAACCGCCCTCCTCGCCGCAACAGACGACATCCGCACCCTACTGGACAAAGGAGAAACAGTAGCCCTCATCCTCCTCGACCTATCAGCGGCGTTCGACACAGTCTCCCACCGCACCCTAATACGCAGACTCTACGACGCAGGAATCCATGACAAGGCCCTCGACTGGATCCGCTCCTTCCTCTCCGGCAGGACGCAGCGGGTCAGACTCCCCCTTTCCTCTCGGACCCCACACCTACCACCTGCGGAGTCCCCCAGGGCTCCTCCCTCAGCCCGACGCTCTTCAACGTCTACATGGCTCCACTCGCCCCCATCGTCAGAACCTACGGACTCAACATCGTGTCATAGGCAGACGACACCCAGCTCATCCTCTCCCTATCCAACGAGCCCAACACCGCCAGACGCAACTTTCGAGAAGGCATGGAAGCCGTCGCCAAATGGATGAAAAACAGCTGCCTACAACTAAACACCAACAAAACAGAAGTACTCATCATGGGCCCAAACCCCGATGCCTGGAGCGACACCTGGTGGCCCCCGCCCTCGGAAACCCGCCAACCCCCACGGACCACGCACGCAACCTGGGAATCATCCTGGACTCAGAGCTCAAAATGGACCGCCAGATCAACTCTGTCTCGTCTTCCTGCTTCCACACCATCCGCCTCCTTCGTAAGACCTTCAAATGGATCCCCCTCGAACACCGAAAGACCGTCACTCACGCCCTGGTCACCAGCAGACTCGACTACGGCAACGCACTCTACGCCGGAATAAACAAAAACCTCACCCGCAAGCTACAGAACATCCAGAACGCAGCCGCAAGACTGGTCCTCAACCTGCCAAAACTGCCACATCTCCCAGCACCTGCGCACACTCCACTGGCTCCCTGTCGAGGCGAGAATCACCTTCAAGATGCTCACCCACGCACACAAGGCCCTCCACGGCACCGGACCAGCATACCTGAACAGCCGACTCAAATTCCACGCATCCCAAAGGACCCTACGATTAGCCCAGCTCTCCTACGCCGTGGTCCCCCGCACCAGAAAGACCAGATCGGGAGGCCGCTCCTTCTCCTTCCTCGCGGCCAAAGCATGGAACGCCCTTCCGCTCCACCTCAGACAGACAACATCGCTCCCCATCTTTGCAAGAAACCTCAAAACCTGGCTCTTCAACAGACCCTCTCCTTGATGGATGGAACCTGCACCCCCCCCCCTCAGCGCCTTGAGACCCTTACGGGTGAGTAGTCGCGCTTTAACAAACCCCTGATTGAATGCCCCAGCACGAAAAAAGGAATTGCTGTAGATTAAAAAGGTTATGGAACAGAGAGGGCTTGTGGCATTGCTAGGTTTTCCTATCCATTTGCAAGGAGAACACCAGAAGAGATGTGTCTTCCCCCAGGCAGACTTGGCCAGAGCATTCATGGACAGACTGCGTATTGACAGAGGGTGAACTCCTTGCTAAAGAGTCTTGTTGCAGCTGGAAAATGGCAAGCCAGCGTACCAGGGTGGCCGTCAAGTTTAGTGTGCTGATTTATGGGGTATACCCTATGAGGAGGTGCCGATGATTTGGACTGGTCCTAGATACGCTTTATGAATTTTGTTGTCTCTTCCCCACGTTAATGCACAGTTATCCAGTTGATTTTACTTGGTAAAGGCTAAAGATTTTGGGGTGCAGATGCGTCGGTTGTTGATTCCTTTATTGAACACACAGGTACATGGTGTAATTTACTACTGGCTTTTTTTTCGGGAGTCTTAAATGAATGTTGCTATTCCTCTGCAATTGTTTTGATACCAATAAAACAGATTTAAACATAAATAAGTATTGGTGTGGGGAGTTGATTCATGTGTTAGGTATTGTCTTGGAGAGCGAGAGTGAATTTTTGGCACAGCGGAGTGCAGTTGTGCTTGTAGGGTTCAACTTTATGGTGCATCTGAGCAGTGTTAGTTATGTGTGCCTCGTTCTGACTGTTCCGTTGGAGGTTGTTATTGTTTGTTATTATGGTTGGTGCTGTTGTGAGCTTTGAACCACAATCTAAATGTTTCTCCTCCATAAAATCCAATCTTAGATCATTTATTTTTGACCAATAAAAGGCCCCCTAATGTATGTTTTGAACTAATGAAAAAAAGAAAAGGGAGGATGGTGAGAATTAGATCTTAAATTATACTTTTAGCAATATCAATGACGTTTCTTGACACAGCGATGCATATCCAAGATGTGAGAACTTTGCTGTTGGCCTTGATTCAATACATAAACCTCTTTTTTTTTTGGATAAATATGAATTCCACGCGTAACAACCCCAGGAAAATTGATTAGAAGTACCACTTAAATAGGTCTGTGTAGTAGAAAAAGCAAAGTAAAGACAAGGTAATCATTAACATCTTTATTTCTTCCTAACATCACCAACCTCCAGGCATCGGATCAACTGTGTTGTGATCTCACCAGAAGCTCTGACATCTAATGCTATACGGTATGGAGTCCAGTAGGGTGTGTTGAAACCAAGAGGGAATTATGGTGGTGGGAGAGGAATAGAGAAAGGGTGCTGTATATGTGGCATCTCAGGAAGAGAAGTAACACTTTACATCACATCTTAACTCAATTCAAAAGAACAGGAGAACAATGCACAGGTAGCATAATGACTCAGTGTGTCAGTACTTCTGGCAATCAGCAAATCTTGGCGAAACTCTTCTTACCCTATTAGAACAATGAGTTGTGCTATAAATTGCATGATTGCAACTTGGTGGCACGGCCATTGAAACCTCTGCCTGAATATGTGTTCTGCTCAGTCTGCCCATTCTCCATGCCTGTCCATTTCCCAGAGTTGTGTACTAGTTTAGCTACTGTGCACCCGGCATGCTGATCAACTCATACCAGTTTGTATTTTACCATTGCTGCTTAAATCAAGAAGGAGGACAATTATGTCACTAGCTTTGGTGCCTGTGAGCTTTTTGAGTTTTATTCTAGGTGGTTCTCTAACTAGGAGAGTTCCTGGATGCATTTTGTGTACAACTGAGTTGGCTCATTCCATTAGCTTTATTCTGTGCTTGAAGGTCTTTAAATTACATGTTTTATCTGTAAATACCTATGGACATGAATACACACATGGGGGGCTACGAGGAGATTTAAGGGACCTGCGTGGGCCGTCTCCCCACTAAATCACAATCAAATTCACAAAAAGAGCCCACAGGTCCTAATGGTAAGTCTGCTGGGTACATGGAGTGTGCTTGCCATGCTCTGAGGGGGAAAAAGGGAAGGGGAAGGGGATCCCTTTTAAGGACGGTTCCCCTCACACCAGAAGGTGTCATGCTTCATCATAGGGTGCCTCCTCGCATCAAGAGCCTAGTCGTGATGCGGGCTACAACCCCCTTGCTACGAGGGAGGAGCGCAGGGATGTTTTTTGTAAGAGAGGATGGTCCTAAAACCCTACGTGAGGGTGGTGTGTTAAGGTGAGGTGCAGTGCTATAGTGAATGATAGTTAAAACTGCCTACAAGGTTAGTTGGGGCAAACTTTATTCTACTACCCTGTGGCAGGATTGAAAACAAATATTTTGTGATGTAGCTGCCGTCATTAGAGACAGCTGCATCCAAAAACGATTAACATGTTTCGGCCTGTAGACCTATAAAAGTGGTGTGGCCTTCGTCAGGATCAGTTTGGAGCTACTGCAGAAAAATATGTGAAAAAACAGAAGTGAACAAGAAAACAATGGACACCGGTATGGAATACTACACCAGTTATCCAGCTGTTCGGTAGATTCATCGGTGGAACCTACAACAGTAGTCAGGTAATATACCGCATCTGTCCTGGCTTATGAGCGGATGGTCGGCGTATGTACCTTTTGGCTCATAAGCCAGGACAGATGCGGTATATTACCTGACTGTTGTAGGTTCCACTGATGAATCTACCGAACAGCTGGACAACTGGTGTTGTATTCCATACCGGTGTCCATTGTTTTCTTGTTCACTTCTGTTTTTTCACATATTTTTCTGCAGTAGCTCCAAACTGATCCTGACGAAGGCCACGACACTTTTATAGGTCTACAGGCCGAAACATGTTAATCGTTTTCGAATGCAGCTGTCTCTGACGGCAGCTACATCACAAGATATTTGTTTTTAATCCTGCCACAGGGGAGTAGAATAAAGTTTGCCCCAACTAACCTTGTAGGCAGTTTTAACTATCATTCACTAAAGCACTGCACCTCACCTTAACACACCACGCTCACGTAGGGTTTTAGGACCATCCTCTCTTACAAAAACCATCCCTGAGCTCCTCCCTCGTAGCGAGGGGGTTGTAGCCCGCATCACTACTAGGCTCTTGATGCGAGGAGGCACCCCTATGATGAAGCATGACACCTTCTGGTGTGTGAGGGGAACCGTCCTTTAAAAGGGATCCCCTTCCCTTTTTCCCCCTCCGAGCATGGCAAGCACACTCCACGTACCCAGCAGACTTATCATTAGGACCCGTGGGCTCTTTTTGTGAATTTAATACCTATGGACACACATGACCCGACTCAGAGATTTCCCTACCAGAAGTACAGAATATTCCTAACTGGGATCGAGCTTGATCCCATGTTAATTTTAATGGCTCCGTCCTAGGAGGTTGGGGCCTTTTTCACTATGTATACTTTCTGTGGGCCTCAATTTAAACTTAATTTGCATCCCTAGTATCCCTTCTAAAGAGATGGGCCTTGGTTACATCCACCTTGTCTACGGCCTCTGTAAACAGCATCACCCCCTCCCATGAACTCTGCGACGACCTATCCAATTTCTCCCACAGTTAAATAACGAACATCTGCAGCAACTTTAATTACCAATCGGACCTTAGCAAGCTCATTGGCAACCTGCCCATCACCAAACAAGATGTCCACCCGACCAAATGGAAAACGCTCACCGGAGAAGAAACTATGACTATCATGCGGACCATCCACTCAGGGGCGTTGACTCGTGCTGTCATGCTGCGCTTGTTGTCCAGAATGATATCCAGATTTTTTGGTGTGGTTGGTGGGCGTTAGTCATATTGCTGTCAGCCACCAGATGGCATCCCATGGGGAGATCTTGTTTCCAAAGACCATTATCTCTGTCTTGTCCGAGTTGAGCGTCAAGCAGTTGGTTCTCATCCATTCTTCTACCATGGTCATGCAGTTGATGAACTTGTTTCTGGTGGTAGTTGTTTTGTCTGTCAGAAAGAGGATAAGCTGGTGTCATCAGCGTAGGAGATGACGGTGATGTCTTGGGATCAGATGACATCGGTGAGCGGTGTCATGTAGACATTGAACAGGGTCGGGCTGAGGGATGATCCCTGGTGGACTGCGCAGATCAGGTTCTTGGTTCCCGATGTGAAGAGTGGCAGACTGACTCTTTGGGTTCTTCTCGCAAGAAGAGCATATCCAGTTGGTACTTGGATACTGACCTCGTGGAGTCTTCTGATGAGTGTCGTGGAGAGGCTGAGCTGTTTCTCCTCAGTCCAAAATGGTCCTGATGTCATCGGTGGCTGCAATGAGTGCCTTTTTCCGTGCTGAGGTTCTTTCTGAATCCTAATTGGATGTTGTCCAGTAGGTGGTGCAGCTCAAGGTGGCTAGTGAGTTGTCTGTTGGTGGCTTTCACTATCACTTTGGTAGGTAGGGGAGCAGGGAGATGGGGTAGACGTTGTTCAGTTGGATAGGGACGGCCAATGGTTTCTTGAGGACGGCGTTAACCACCGCGTGCTTCCAGTCTTCTGGGAACATGGTGGAGGTGATGGAGGAGTTGATGATGTGGGTAAGGGCAGTGCTGATAGGTGTTGTGCCAAGGTTGTAGACGTGGTGGGGGCAAGATGTCTGATGGGCAGTGAGCTCCATTTGCTTCCACATCCTACTTCTGCTGCAACAAGTCTTCAAATAACTGCCACAGAACACTAGACTAACCGTTACGTACGCCCTCATCACAAGCAGACTTAACTACGGCAGCACACTATGCCGAAATATCCAAGCAGCTCCTGCACAGACTTCAGACCATTCAAAATGTCGCTGCAAGACTCATACTCAACCTTCCACACCACACCCACATCTTAGAGAGCTCCTCTAGCTCCCCATTCATAAACGCAGCAATTCAAACTCCTCATTCAAACCTACAAAGCCCCACACAGCACTGGATCAGCATATCTGAACAACCACATTCACTTCCAACAACCTGCCAGACACCTATGCTCAGCCTCACTCGCACACACCCCAGCATTCACAAAAGCAGAGCAGGAGGCCGCTCGTTCTTCTACATCGCACCCAAAACTTCTTGAGTTCTGCAAGAAGCTGAAGACCTGCATCTGCGAATAACTGTACAGGGAGCACATGCCAACACCAGCTCAAGCGCCTGGATACCCTCACGCGTTATTAGTGCGCTCTACGAATCAACATAACATAACATTGTCTAACATCTGGCTGTTTTAGTGTATATTTGTCAGTTCCAAACCTTTCTAGAAATACTGCACAATCTATTAAAGTATAGCGGGAACATGAATCAGCCATCACTTTAATAACTTGGCTATCAGAGGCTATATCACAATTTAGTATCTGAACATTTGCAGTGTCTTCTTTGGCTTGAAAACCAGCTTGTTCATACTGTCTTCCAAATTTCCAGGAGTACTAACCTGTGGCTTAGAACCCTCCTTACGTGCCGTGGCATTGTGTTCTATAGTGTTCTTTCTTACCACAGTTCCGACATACAGAGTTTCTGGCCACAAATGTGGTACTATTGGCTAAAATGTCTCAAGTACCCTCTACAGTAACATTTTTATCTTAATACTTTTATGTTAGATTCAAATTTGTATGACTTCCTGAATTTGGAATTATCTTTTATTGTGTGTGTCTTTAACTGCACATATTTCTTGAGTAACATTTCCTCTATTTACTCAGTCAACAGTATGCTCAACATCTTTGGCAATGCCAATGCTTCAGCCAGATCTGCGTTGTGAGCAAGATTTTTCTTGGATGGAAGAATTGTTTGTACAACGTACAAGTTGATCTCTTATCAAAGAGTGTCACACGGCTCACAACATCGCACATTTTAGCTAAACCACCTAACAAAACTGTATAGCTCACAAATATCTAATCTTCCTTTGTGCGCATGCAAAAATCTATGTCTTTCCAAAACTACGTTCATTTTGCCTTCCAAAATGATCTTCTGACTTACACTTTCACGCTGCTGTCCTCCACCTTCACATTCTTCATAGGTTTGGACAGTCTCTCTTATACAGTCCTCTCCTCAGTGCCTAGATTGTGTAATAGAACATGTTGCTTCTTCAGGGATGGGAATTTGTCTCCACCTGGCTGTGACATATGATTTCATTAGTTTAACCTATTCTTTTATGGTAGGTTGGGCTCTCGTGCATCGTTCGAAAATGGTGCAGATTGTTCCATGCTTGCTGCTGCCATGGTAATAAAAGCAGAGCATGCTGGTACTAATATTCAACTGATAAAAAAAGGTGACAAGAATAGGCCAGAATTCCATCGGGGTTCTTTTGCCAAAAATAAAGGAAGGCAATGTGTGGCAATAACAGTGTACTCTGCAAGTTGTCTTAGTAAATGCTTCAATTGTTTTCTGACACACAAGTCCTAGCAGTATGTTCACACTTCGTTGAGGACATGTTCATCTTTCTTCTGTATTCACCTCTATGAATCAAGTATCCTGGAAGTTGTGATGGGAAGGGCCCACTTGTGACTGGTGGAACATGTCGGGAAGCACTTCAATCCGCTCGGCCGATGTCAAGACGTGGGTTGCTGTCTATCAAGGGCTGAGCAATACAGGTTCTGGAGGGGAAACATTACTAGAGTGCATCGCCATGCTCCTGGAAAGCTCGGAGGCCTCCCATACAACACTCAGCATGAACTGTGCTCCACAGGGTCCCCAAGGCTTCCTCACAGGATGGTGAACAGTGAAAGCCCACCTTAACAGCCAGTGTTGATCGCTTTCACAATTAAAAGTTCAACGTTGGTATTGTATTGTAATTGCATTTATTTAGCGCTTACTACCCAAGACGAGGCGTAGAACAAACCACAATCCCTTATGGGAACACCCAATCTCTTCACAGTGTTGAGACAATAACACACTCTACAGTCAGTTTGAACTGCCGCTCTGAGATGCAATGCACACATATTCCAGTGATGAGAGTGAAGTGTTGCGTTGCACACTATCGTAGTGCCTATCGGAGAGTATGTGACATTAACATGCGTACTATAGAGAAAGATTTGACTCAGGCGCAACAGTTCATAGTAGAATGGGTACTGCACTCCGCACCTAGCAGAATATCAGATGTGCTGTAGAAACTGTTAGAGGATAGCTTCTTGAGGTTCTACCTCGCTTGCTGGTTATCTGTTGATAAAAATGGGGATGATTGAGAGCTGTGAACTTCACAACTGTTGCTCTAGTCAGCAGTGATAAAGAAAACACGACTAACAACTTCTTTATTCCCTCATAACATCACCAATCTCCAGGCACTAGATCAACTGCGTTGGGTTCTCAGTATAGGCAATCGACATTAAACCATACATTATATGGAGTTAAGCTGAGAGGGATGGAACCATGTAGGACAGCTTTCGCGGGAGGGGAAGAAACCGAGAAGGGGGTTGTTCCAAGAGGCGTTTTAAGAAGAGAATTAACACTTAATAGCAGTCTAAACTGTTATAATGAAACCACACTTTACGACAATCCATGTTACCCCCATACTAGCAGAAAGGAAATATTGACCAGGTTAAAGGAGTCAGTATATACAACAGTATAGTAAATTGATCACTCTAGAGCAGTGGTCTTCAAACTTTTTAATGCTGCGCCCCTTGTTAAAAAAAAAAAAAATCCTCGGGTCTCCCTCGAATTTTTCACAAATATTTGGCTATGTTTTAATATGTCTAAACATATTTAAACATTGTTGTTAAGCTCTGTCACCCCTTTTAGGTCGAACCTGGGCAGTGTATGTACTGCTCTGTGGCATGCTGTATTGGAGTTTGGAATAGAAGCGCCGCCCACTCTCCGCCCATATTTGTCATTGGCTTGTGTCATTGCCCTTTGTAAATGCTGGTTTCTTATTCGTTAATAGGCTTTTTAGTCCCTCTTTAGTACTACCGCCTTCTCTTCATTTGTAACCTCCCATGAGGACTGGCCCTTTTACTTCTGTTGTTACATAGTATGTCTTATTTAGTCTGTAAGCACTATTTTCTTTAATGAGTTTCTCCTACTGCAGGCACGACATGCTTTCCTGCAACATTCAGCGCGCCATGCATGCTTTCACTTTACGAGCAGCCCGGGACATTGGCGGCCGCTTCTTTGAATAGGTCTCGCATTTACAATAATTTGAGCTATTGGCATTGTAAATGACAATGCCTTTTATTTATGTGTTAATTAGGAAAATAGATAAATAAAAGGCATTGTCATTTACAATGTCAATAGCTTAAACTCTCGCAAATGCGAGACCTATTGCATTGCAAATGCTTGTTACACATACTCCCAGTCAGGCTATAAATGCCAAAAGTTGTTAGTGATGGCCCATTACAAGGTGGCTTACTGCCACTAATGTTTGTAACACTTAAAACAAAGCATGATGCTTCTCTTGGCCAGAGACTGGCGCCCCCCCTGAGATCACTTTAGCCTTCCTAGGAGGGCCCTCCCCCCAGTTTGAAGACCTCTGCTCTTGAAAGAGCACACCTTGTTGATACACCTTCCTTTCAATATATGCAGCTACAGTCAATATTTCAGTATATAACATATGAAATTAAGACACCAGGTTGCTGTATTGAGGATTTATTAATTTCAGAAGTGGCTCTGAGTAATTTTGTTTCACAGTACTATTGATTGGGTGGGACGCAGACGCCACGAGCATCCTGATAATTGAAAGTCATGAACCTTTGGTTGAATCTGATAGTAATGACTATTCGAAAGCATTATCATATCTGCATGAGGATATTAAAGCAACCAGTATTCAACACAATCGGTTTTACAATAGGTTAGGCTGTACACTATGAAAATGATGGTATATAGATGAGCCATTAAAGAGAACTGTACTGGATGTTTCATTGAGCGAGGTTGCTTTACTTGAATGTTGATTAACTGCTAGAAACTACAAGTCCGGTGGGCAATTTTAGATTCAGTATTATTAACCATATCCTATCTCCCACAGAAATCCAGCGGTAGTCCAACATTAGTCTGTTTTAATGCTAAGAAGCGCCAAACCTGAACTCAGTCGCGAAGAAGAGAAATCTTTGGTTGACTTATTGCTTCCAGACGAGAGCGTGAACAACTGAACCTCCAACAACATATGTAGAGTTGAGAATTCCTTGCTGCAAATTACTCTAAATTTCACTAACAATTCTGGGCCAAATCCACTCGCGTCCACAAGGTGAGGCTAAATATAATGAGGAAGGTTACTGGATACTATTAAGAGTTGCAAATCAGAGTTTGAACGATTGTGATTAAAACAGCGTAACATTTTATATGAGTAAATACTTCAAAAATTGTGTGTTGTTAACAGAAGCATCCCTACAATAGAAGCTGCTCAGTGATCTCATTACAGAAGTAGGACACCGTGTTACATTTGGATGATATTGTCTATATGGACTTCCACTGGCTGGGAGAAGACAATCTGAGAGGATAAAAAAGTGAGCTCTATGAGTACCAACTATAAAGGATATCTGAGCTGTGTGTGTTCATTGTTTTGTATGCTTGATTTTGGATTTTGTGTGTTATCTAATGGACAGCTACTTGTAAGTTCCAGTAGCACTCGGCCCTTCATCCCCAAGTGCAGCCCTAGGAAGAGTTCACAGTTGTGTATGTGGTTTATTATGGTTTGTGCTGTTACCAATTACCTGGAATATCTGAGCTGTGTCGGATGGGTGAGCTGTGCACTGATGCGCAGAGTGTTTCTGTCAGACGTTTGTTGTTTTGAGCATGGCCATACCCTCCTATCTGCAAAATGCTGGATGTGTACTAGGAGTTATTTCTAAATATTTAAATATTTTGTAGTATATTTACACAACATTGCCTTGCCACACATCATCCCCATTACATCAAGAAGTCATTACACCCTCACAGGTAAGTAGCAATAAAAAAAAATAGGTTTATGTGTTATTTTATTAAAAAGAGGTTTAGGGTAACCTAAATCCATGTAATAAGGTGTCCCCCGAGACATTGCAGGGGGCCAGGATAAAGTACGGGTTCAAACTGGATGCAGGGCAAGATGTTCAGCCCACCATGCTTGAGACTGTTTATCAAGACCAACTAGCTACCTCGGAGCATGTTTGCAGGTATGATGTCAATCAGCACTTAAGGCTGTATGGAGTGTGTGAGATGTCGGTGAGGAAACAGCTTTCAACAGTTCGTAAAATAAATTTCTTATGGTGCGGAGTGTATATGGACATTTTACATAAGAAAGCAGACAGGGAATTCACTGCGAAGAATGATAAAAATTGATAACTAAGCCTTGTTGGTTCATCTGTGACCCGAGCTTTCATTTGACCACCTACACAGTGGCCGAAGTGGACTTTTTTAATTTAATAGAATCCGTTCCCTTACCTTTTTTATTTTAAAAATGCATCCCAGGATGGCAGAAATAGCCAAGGCCTGTAGATAAGGCTCAGCCATTCGTGGCCGTTCGGAGACGGGCGGGCAGAGAAGGAAAAGGACTCGGTCTTTTCCTTCTTGCCCAGAGAAGACATGGACGATGTCCACTTCTCCTGCTCTGCCGCTGGCAGCTGCCCCCCTCTCTCTTTTTTCCTCTTATTCCCTCTCTTTCTGTCTGTCTCGCTCCTCCTCACTTGCTGAAAACAGTTACTTCAAGAAACGGCTCTTACCCCTCTTTCCACTCCTTTCCTTCATTCGTTCCCCCTGTGAAATGGATCCAAAAAAGAAGGAAACACTTTTGCTGGAAATGTCCCTTTCTGACATTTTTCTATTCCAGATTGCAGCCTCAGGATGGAGAGAAAAAAAGATTAAAAATACGAAAAATAAATAACTAAATAAAGCAAGACAGAGTGGTCGCAATGTGGCAAGATTGGTTTTATTCACACCCAAACACATTAGCACCACTTTACAGAGTTTGCCAGGGAAGCGCTACTTTCCTTTTCTCGTCATTCTTTGAATAGCATTGTTTTCCCTGGGAAAATCCTGGAGGTACTGCAATACCTGGTTGATGCATGGAGTGGAAAATGTGTAATGTGATCCTTATCAGCTGTTTTCCGTATTTTAATTTATAAAATGTGTACCGCTGCTCTATGTTCAGGAATGTGGTCTTTTTAAACCATTCTGCTTACATTTTGTAGGGATATAAGCAATGGACATTGAAACAGGTCCCATCAAGGCCCTGTAGTCACGTCCTTAATTTTTCAGGCAAAAACGCTCATTGATTTCAGAATAATGAATGTAAAGGTATTAAGGTAACCATGTTGTTCCTGCTTACATTTCACATGCTTTACTTAATCTTGCATTCCCTATGAGTGTTTGATTTTTCCAGGATGTTGTTACTTTTTTTTCAGGCAGCATATTGCTCTTTTCTAGAGCATAATTTAAATTGAGTCGCAACCAGGTGTTTATAGAGGGGCACAATTGGATTGTAGCTGAAGGCAGTGCGAATTTCTCTCAGTGGGGCAGTATGGTGTTCAGCGGGGGAGAGGATTTAGCACTATGGACAGAGCTGACGAATTTGGAACTGGGGAACCAGGTTCAGCCTTCATGACCAGTCCAACAGACCACACTCCTGAGGGAGCACATTCCCATGCTAGACCGTAGAAGGCCCCGAAGACCTAAGAAGCCCTAGTGTCTTAGCACCAGTAGGTGGACCCTAGCAGTGGCAAGTGTGGGTTAACCTTGAAGGCCTTTCCACCACAACCCATACTGAAGTCCACCTCCAGTTTTGCGGGAAGGCCTACAAAGCAGCACACCCTACAGCGACAGGAACTCTGTCACTGAGGTAACAGGACCCATTGGTACCTCAATTGGCCTTGTTTTAGCAGTAGTAGTGCAACTCACCAGGGATCAGAAATGCAGGATTTGCCCTCGCACCAAACTGGAATTATGCAGCACTGGAGGACAAAATTATGTCGCAGTGTTGACTAAATTATGCAGCAAAAAAAAGGCTGCAGCATAATGCGGTATATTTTCTGATACCTTATTATTTTGACATTTTTACACATACTAACAGTCTCTCCAAAGATTTTGCCTCATTAGTCCCAGTGTAACATTCAAATGCAGCAGTGAGAAAGGTGACCAACCTTTGCAAAGTGCCCTCCACTTTGCAGCAACAAAGTCACATTTTTTAGTAACTTTTGATCCATTTGAACTACAATTTTTAGCTAAAATAGTCAGATTATGCAGCAGATGATGTGTTATGTGGCTAATATGGCAGAGCCATAATTGTATAGAAAAAACTTGCAAACTAGGATATTTTCCCTTTCATGTTTGAACTGCTCTTGTGGAAAAAGGGAGAAGTGCTGATGACAGAAACTGCATGGCTCGGAGACAAATGGCTTGTGATTCCACTTTTAAGTGTATTTGGGACATTCTGTGATTGGAAACGTATCCCCGTTTGTGAATGTAATTTAATGTCAATAACTCATATTAAACCTTAAGTAAACATGTGTATCCATTGGTTGAATTAAATAACATTATGAGCTGTAACTAGTCAGTGAGATGGCAAACAAATACAAAAAATTGGGATGTTTTGCTCTTTCTGGACACACCTTTGACTCCGCCCACTGACCCATTCCTTGGGTTATTCCCGAATGCTGATTCTCCGCCATCGGTTCCCCTACATTTTTTCCCCTTCTTCGACCACTGCACCTACACCCTTTAGGTGTCAGCTGGTCTACATGGCTTTCACAGACCGGCAGCCTCAACTGTTTATCCCACCGGTCTGTGTTGTTTGGAAACCCGCTCTCCCCACGTCGCCCCAGGAAAGGCTCAAACAAAAGTAGCAGCCAAGGCTGCTGGGCACAGTACCAAGGCTTCATCTGGTTTACATCTCTGGCCTGCATGGACCAGCAAAACGTAAACATGTGAGGAGTCTGTAAACACCTAGCAGAACAAGTGCCCACAGTGCCAGGAAACCAGTGCCTGCAACGCGCACATATTTATATTGCTGAAATCCAGGTATTAAATGTGACCTATGTAGGGCATGACTTGCTCTGTGAGAATTCCACTGACCGGATTTATGGTCTGAACTAATCTGATTCTACATTTGGTTCATTTACCAATTCTGTTCATTCTTTTCTTTGTGTGAAGACCAGATGGTAGGGCTCTGGGGGAACAGTGGCACTTTCGTAGTGAAAGAAAATCCATTATTATGTTTACTACTGTTATAATCCTGTGCAGTTTGAATCAGTCAGCAGAATGTATTTATGTGTTGTCTTTATACATACAGCCCATACCTCGCTCTGGCCCAACAGAGCACTGTAGATCAGTGGGGGTTTAGGAGACCATCAAAGATCAAGTACATCAGTTGGAGATTTATTTATTTGCATTGCACAATGAGAAATTTCCTAGCTATCGTAAAGGAAAGTTCCAATTCTATTAAGGACACGGAGGCGAGGATTAGGCTTTATTTCCTTTGCTTTTATTAGAATAATCAAGCTCCAGCAACCATTTCATAAGGCTAACTGTGAACAAAAAACTCAATTTCCCATAAACCATAGGGAAGAAAAACAATAACAAGTCCACCAATCAGGATCCAGCCCGCCGTATATTATCCCTTGAAGCCTCCCTAGCCTCCTCTTTCTTCCTGCGACTGCTGCTATCCTCCAACGTGATCACTCATGTTTATTGGGTTCTGCCCCTGTGGACAAAATTAACATGTTATTGCCACTGGACCGGACAATGAATCACAGAATACAATTCAAGTCGATATCAGAACGTTCAAATACAGTAAGGGAGTATAACTCTTATGAAAGACAATACTTTAATATAAACAAACTGATCTGAGTACCACCACTGCTATCCAACAACCTTCCCAATTTTTTTTTTGTCCTCATTTTTCCAATTATGCCCTTAATTCAAAGAGGCAGGGCCTAACCAAACCAGGAAAAAGCAATGGGATGCCCGTTCACTCCACAAGAGAGGAAGGATAAAAGGAATCCCCGGGCAAAAGAAAACCAAAGGTTATGCCTCCTGGATAGGTAATGGCACCGGCTCTTCTATTGACAGGTGCTTTAAGATGAAAGTGGCCCTGCCACTAAAGCAAACCTGTGTAGCATACTATTAATTATAGGACCATGGAACTCAAGATCCGTAAATCATACATATACAGAGATTATATAGTAAAAGAGAAGACAAAAAACAAAAAGAAACAGAAAAAACCACAAAAAAAAAACAAGAGAAAACTTGTGAGAATTGTGCTCAGTGGGATATATTAGCGACATGCATCTTAAACCAAACGTCCCAAAGTTCCCAGAATTTTGTTTTCTTAAGCTTATTGGCACGGTCAAGATGTGAAAACCTCAGTATGGAACGAATCCATTCATTTTCAACTGGGGGACTAGGGAGAATCCACTTAACACACAATTCCCTCCGTGCAAGAAGAACCAAAACATAAAAGAGAGCTTTGTGAGTTTTAAGAAAGCTACGGTTATCTACCCCGCCCGGAAACACTCCAAAAATCACCGAAGGTACTGTCAACTTGATCTCTTGACCCATGATGCCTGAAATGGTCTTACCCACTTTCTGCCAGAAAAGCTGAATTGAGGGACACTTGCAAAACATATGAAGCTTGTTTGCGTTATTTTCTCCACATTTTGGGCATTTCTTTGTCACTCGGCTCCCCAACTTCGACAGTTTCTGTGGTGTCCAGTAGGCCTTATGGACAGTGAAAAGATGATTCTTCCTTAGTGGAGCAGCTTTCACATATGACCACAAAAGAGACATAGATACTTGCCCTAATTCCTCGAGCTCTTCGCCTGGCAGGTCCCTCCTCCAGATCTCTGTGAATGAGTTTTGCATATCTTCTCCATTTTGGATTAGCATCCAGTACCATTCAGCGACTTCTTTCCGTACTGTAGTGCGTGAACAGATCTTAGACACCAAGTCCCCGTTCCCTGCGATCTCCTTCCCCGATGCTTTTACCCAACTTAAAAGTTGGTAGTATTTGAATTTTGAAACTGAGTTCTCGGAGATCGCTGAAAGGTGTTGCCAAGAGATTAGCTCAGTGTCCACGATGAGCTGCCCCCACCTAAGAATACCACAGGTACGAAGCGGAATGGCAAGTGCATCTGTTAAACAAACTGGAGTACCTGGGGAGTCCCAAATAGGTGCTGCATCGCTGTAATAGGGTATATGTAGGAGCGATCTCACCTGAGACCAAACCTTAGTAGCAGCTAAGAGGACTTTCAGCCTCACCTTCTTAAAAAATTTAGTTTGACCAAATTTTAGGAGAAAGAAGTCTGTTTGATGCGGAGCGCTCAGTGTAAGGGCCCTAAAGAGCGGGGATAAAAAATAACTCCCCATCATTAATTGACGAAAGTTCTTTAAATGAAAGGCGCAGTAGTACAGATAGAGATCCGGGGTAGCAATACCACCATAGGCTTTCTTTCTTCTAAACATTTTTAAGGATATTCTTGGTCTTTTGTTTCCCCAAATAAAACTCGAAAAAGTCCCCTGTACTTTCCTAAATCAAATCTTTGCAAATTCTAACGGAATGGTGTTAAACAAGAGAGTAAACTTGGGGAGAATTGACATTTTTAAAAGATTTGATCTGCCCAGGAAGGAAAGTGGAAGAGCCCCCCATGCTTGTAACTGTGATTTGACACTCACTGCAACTTTATCGAAATTTACATGCGCTATCTTTTCTATATTTTGGACTATTTGGACACCTAGGTATCTAATTTCCTGCTTTGTGAAATCATTCCTATAAGGAGTATTCCATTTCATTAGCTCAGTTTTTTGCTGGTTAATGGAATATCCAGATGCCCTCCCAAAACTCTCCAGCTGCTCCCATATCGCAGGAAGTGACTGCTCTAGGTCCCCTGTCAGAACCATAAGATTGTCAGCGTACAGCCCAATTTTCTTTTCTCAACCATTACAAGTAAAGGGATTAATATTTCGACAAGCTCTTAATTTACATGCCAGTGGTTCAATATATATGTTGAAAAGGAGGGGGGAGAGAGGGCATCCCTGTCTAGTCCCCTTACCTTTTTTTATTGACCTTGTAAGGTTTCCATTGACAAGGACCCTGGCCGATGGATTTTTATATAGGGCCCTGATTGCTGCTAAAAAAGTTTCCCCTAGATTCAAACGCTGGATCGTTTTGTATAAGAAAGGCCAACTGACCCTGTCAAACGCTTTAGCAGCATCAAAGGTCATTACTGCTAAAGGAATTTCATTTTGTCTTGCCAAGTCAATTGCCCCTATTAAATCGTGTATTAATTCATGTAGTTGCCTCCCCTTCATAAAACCTTTTTGGTCAGGGTGTATTATTGTTCCTGCCACCTTGTCCAGACGTTTGGTTAAGATCTGGGTATATATTTTGTGGTCACTATTAAGAAGGGATATAGGCCTATAGGACTCACAAGACCTCGGGTTCTTATTCGGTTTCAGAAGGATAGTTATGGTGGCTTCATCCCAGGATGAAGGGAGGTCTTGGCCAGATATAAAGGCGGAATTAAACAGTTGAAGCAAGACTGGGGCAAGCTCTTCTTTTAGGATGGTATAAATTTAGTTAGGAATGGAATCAGGGCCAGCGGCTTTCCCTTTTTTTAAGGAGCTAATGATTTGAAGGACTTCCTCCAGAACAATGGGGCTGCTCAAGTTGTCTTTTTCTGAGTTCTGAAGCATGGGGAGTTCCAGATCTGAAAGGAATTCCTCCATAAATTCTTCAGATAGTGTTGGGTCCTCTGAATAAAGACCTTGGAAGAACTGGGCGAAAGCGTCCTCGATCCCTATAACTTCGGTGATGACATTACCAGAGATCGAACATCTGAGATCCTTTATCAAATTTCTAGACTGATCCGTTTTGGCTTTCCATGCAAGGAGTTTACTACACCCTTCCCCATACTCATGATGAGACAACTTACTGGCATCCCACTTCCTTTTAATTATTGCTTCGAGATAGTCAGCAAGATCTTGTTTTGCCGTGGTTAGTTTTTGTATAATATTTATGTTATTAGGTGTTTGTTCTGACGCTACCTGATTTGTATGTATTGCAGCTTCAAGAGTTTTAATGTCTTCTCTCACTTTCTTATTTTGAGCGGTAGACAAGGAAGTTAAGATACCCCTTAGGAAAGCTTTATATGAGTCCCAGACAGTATGGGGGAGTGCCGAGTCAACATTGAATAGAAAAAACTCGTTAGTCACTGTTTTCAATCTTTCAATTACGAATGGTTCCAGAAGTAACGAGCGATTTAGAGTCCATCTACGAGTGAAGGGTCTCTTCACCAGGGAAATTTCCAAAACTATCGCAGAGTGGTCTGACAAATGTTCTGGGACATGGCTGACCTTAATCGTGTTCTTACTAATATGCGAATCTACCAGGAAGAAGTCAATCCTAGAACGATGACCACACTTTTTATTGTGGAAAGTAAAGTTGATGTCCCTGATGTCCCGGCCTTACGTCCCATCACTCTCCAAATATCTAGAAGCCCCATATCAGTCATCAACTGTTTCAGGGCGGTTCTCATTTTTTGAGTTGTCGCCACTGCTCTCCTAGAAGTTGAGTCCTGCCTTGGATCCAGAACTACATTAAAATCACCACCTATTATGATAGGGTCTTTAATGTCAATTAATTTAAGAAGTAAAGTGTGTAGTGGGGCCGGATCATCTAAATTGGGGCCATAATAGCCCACAAAAGTCAGCCAGAGACCGTTAATTTTGGCCCTGGCAATTGCCCACCTTCCAAGCGGATCTACTACACTGTCTCCAAGTATAGCTTGGGTGTTTTTTTTAAATATAAGGGCAACCCCTTTTATTGAGCACGACTGGGTAGTGCATATACAGTGTTCTACCCATTTCTGGTTTTTAAGTATCTTTGCCCACTCCTCTTTGCACAAATGTGACTCTTGTAAACAGAGGACATCACTATCTGAAAGCCTCAGATATTCTAAAATTTTCCTTCTTCTGGAGGGGATCCTAAGGCCATTTACGGTCCATGATAAAACTTTCAAAATTATTGGCTTCTCAGGCCTACCTAAATCTATCATAAGAATGTAGGTGTATACAAGGTGACCTGAAAGACCTAAGAATGCTAAACAAAATAAAAGATGTAACAGATTGGTATAAACCAGTTAAATCTATTTGATTTTTATTCATAAATGAGGACAATTTTTTTCTTTTTTCCCCCATGCTCCCCCACCCAGTGCACAAAAGCAAAACCATTTTTCTTTTTTGTATTTTCTTTTTATTTGTGACCCCTCCCACCACTTCCTTCCAACCCCCCCACCCCGGGGAACCCTCCCACAACACTAGAGGTATACCAAGGATACCTCCACATTCGGACTCTCTCCCTATCTAGGCAGAATTAGGCCTTATCATTTGGATGTGCTTTTTATCTGGTCAATCAGGAACTGACTTCGGAGGGGTCCCTGAAATTATACATTTTGTTATTCCACATCACCTTTAGAGAGGCGGGGAAACGGAGGTTAGCAGTGGCACCCAGCCCCCTCAGTTCTTGTATATATTTCCCCAATTCCCACTGCCTGTCTTGTGTGGTGCGTGAAATATCGGACCTGATACGAAAGGACCAATCTCCTTTGTTGTATACTCCTACTTTAAGCCCCGCGGTAAGGATCTTTTCTTTAATTGAGTACGTTTTAAAATTAACTAATATCCTTCTCGGGTTTCTCTTCCCTGGTCTCTTGGTATAAGGGTCTCGGTGGATTCTCTGGATATCGCCTTCTAGGGTCAATTTGTCTAAGTCAGGATGAAGTTCTCCAAGAAGACTAATAGCAAAGGACCTTATGTCCCCTCCCTCAAGGTCTTCTGGGACATTCAGAATCCTAATATTATTCCTTCTGGCACTGTTCTCTATGCTTTCTAGTTTGTCCCTTAATTCTCTATCATTTTCTTTTAACCTCATGATTTCAGATGTATTTTTGTCTACTTGTTTTGAAAGGTCTTCCAAGGCTGTCTCCATTACTCCAACTCTTTCCATAATGTCATTCATTTTTCCTTCCAGTGTCTCACATGCCACCTGGTTCTTCTGCTGATTGCATTCGGAGACTGCAAACTTCTCTCTAATTTCGGTTAGCAAGGTAGCTAGGAGGCCCTCTGTAGATGATCGCTCCCCCGAACTGGGCCCTATAGCTGGTTCACTCATCCCATCTCCCTGTCGGGGCGGCTGACTCAAAGAGGTTCTTAGCCCAGGGTTATGCTGGTTACAATTGCTATCATCTTCTACCACTGCCAGAGGAGTGAACCTATTTCCGAGCAGAACGGTGTTATTTTCTGCTTCCATTCCCCCAGTGTTTGCTATACTGGGTTGCTTTGAAATGTTTGTGTTTGTAGGGATATAACCTATAACCACCGTAGAGGTGGAGGAACAAATAGGTTGGGTGGCCTGAGTTGGCTGAGTGGGTAGAGTGGGTTGAGAGGACTGAGCTTGAACCTTGAAATAGGAACGGAGTGAAGGTGTAATTCGGAGATTGGCAGATTTGCTTCTTGACGACTGTTTACCCACAGTCGAGAGAGACTTTTCCACTGAGACTTTTTTATTCTGCGGGGGGAGGGCAGGTATGGGACGTAGGGTTTTTCTGAGGGTTAATTTGTGCTACTGGCGGAGCAGTTTCTCTAATCAGGTCCTCAGAAGGGGGCTGACCTTGGCCCCAGATATCTCTGCTTCTGAGAGTGTGCCTGTTTTGCCTGTTAGCCCCACCGATCTGTGTCTCAGTCAAATCCTTTCTTTTTACAGCCTGCTTGTCCTCAATAATGGGGCCCTTCCCCACCTTTGCCAAAGACCCCCAATCCCCCTTATCCCTCCTCCTTACCGGGGTCATTTGGGGGAACAGTGCAACATCCTCCGTTTTTGTCTCATACACCGCTCTACTGCTGTTTTTGTCCGATTCCCTCACCAGGCTATGGGCCGGAATACACGGAGCTACCAGTCGGCTCCCGCTGCCCCGGAAGCCGACTCTCGCCGCGGCGCACCGGCTTCTTGCGACCCGGTCTGCAGCCTCCGCCCACAGACTGCCTTGCGGCGGCCCCACCGTTGCTGTCACCATTGTCGCCCCAAAAACTGAAGACGAGAGGCGAGGAGAAACAAAAAACAGCCCGACACGGCCCTAACCCTACTCCG
Organism: Calotriton arnoldi; assembly: GCA_963921515.1. NCBI lineage: Eukaryota > Metazoa > Chordata > Amphibia > Caudata > Salamandridae > Calotriton > Calotriton arnoldi. The sequence goes on along the minus strand of CAWUFW010000224.1, from coordinate 3,860,117 downwards.
AGACCACCGAGACCGCCACCTGTCCAATTTTACCGGTGAGTTACGCTCATCTGCCCAGATTCGGAAGAGAGTCCGCGACCGCACTAACTAGCGGCCCCCATGTTCCCCTCGTCCAACCTCCCCAATTTTACACATCTTCTGTAATGGGAGGGAAGGAATATTTTGAGAAAACATTTCCTAGGGGGGCTAATCCTCGCCTCCGTGTCCTTAATAGAATTGGAACTTTCCTTTATGATAGGTAGGAAATTTCTCATTCTATGGCAGGACACGGAGGCGAGGATTAGGCTAGTTCAAAGCTTATCCACCACCACGCTTGCCAGAGAGGGATTTGGTTTAAAATAGAAGGTCTTAAAGGTGGAATCATTCGACCAGTCAGCCTCCTTGAGGATATCCTCTTGGCGAGCACCAAGACAGAAAGCTTTAGAAGCCATAGCCCCTCTCACTGAGTGGGCCCCAAATCTGGAGGTGTCAATTCCAGCTTCTTGCATGACCCACCTGACCCATCTGGCAATCGTAGGGGACGAAACCGCTGTGTGGGGTTTTGTGAGGGCAATTAACAATTGATTTTTCCCATGTGGACGGAGTTCGTCAGTCATACACTCATATGCCTTAATTGTGCGAACCACACACAGTTTAGGGGATTGCCTCAAAGATGGGTAGGAAACCAATCTAGAACCACTTTTCGTTCTACGTGAAATGTGAAAGGTTACCCCTTCCGGGGTGGAAACTCTACCTGTTATGTCCAGGGATCGGACGTCCGAAACACGACGACAAGATAACAAACAAAGCAGCATCGCCCATTTCGCCGACAGTTGTTTTCTGGAAAGATACTTATTAGAGGGCCAAGATTGGAACAGGTGAAGAACCTTGTTAACGTCCCAAAAAGACGTGTATCTGGGTTCAGGGGGAACTGAGAGCCTGATACTCTGCATCAGTTTCCTGACTAACGGGTGCTCCCCCACCTGGTGTCCATCCACCGGGAGGTGACCCGCTGAGATTGCTGACCTGTAGGTTTTAATAGACCGATACACGAAACCCTGGGATGCCAGGTCCGCCAGAAAATTCACCACCTGGACAATGTCCGCCCCCAAGGGATCAATCTGGAGTTGGAGACACCAACCCAACCATCTTGACCATGCGGAGCCATATCGCTCATTGGTATTGTCTGCCCAGGCTTTCGCGAGTAAGGAGGAAGCCTCTGCTGAAAGGCCTGGGACTTTCCAATGACGCCTGTAACCCTCCAGGCCATGAGGCGGAGAGATCCCGCCAGGACCAGCGGGTGAGGATTGTTCTGGGGATCCCTGAGGAGATCGGGAAACGGGGGTAGAGGGATTGGAAAATCCCAAGAAAGTTCCATCATCGCTGGAAACCAAGCTTGCGATCTCCAAATCGGCGTGATCACCACTACCTCTGATCCCTGCCTGCGCACCTGAGCTGTCAGCCTCGTGATCATTGCGAACGGGGGAAAGGCATAGGACTGCTTCTTGCTCCAATCCTGGAGGAAGGCATCCATGGCTGTTGCATGAGGATCCGGCCTCCAACTGCAATATCTGTCGAGTTTGTAATCCAGCCGGGATGCAAAAAGGTCTATGGAGAAAGGGCCCCACCTGTCCTGTATCAGCCGGAAGATCTGAGGATCCAGTTTCCAAAGGCTGGAATCTCTCCAGTGGCGAGAGTGCCAATCTGCCACCTGATTGGAGCTCCCTGGGAGATGCTCCGCTGACAAAGATATCTGGTTGGCTAAACAGTATTCCCACAGGGTCCGATCTAGGTCCGACAAGGTCTTTGACTGAGTCCCTCCTAGATGATTGACGTAGCACATGCAGCCACATTGTCCATTTTGAGGAGGACCGAGCATTTCACCTTTTCCTTGGTCCAGCAAAGGACAGCGAACGACCCTGCCATCAACTCCATACAATTTATGTGCAGAGATCGTTCGGTGGAGGACCATTTTCCGCCGATGGAGAACTCTCCACATCGCGTGCCCCATCCGGAGCCACTGGCGTCCTACTCTATCACCAAATCGGGTTGAGAGCCGAAAATCGTCCTGCCGTTCCACGCCTCCATGTCAGCCAGCCACCAGCTCATTTCTTCGATTGCTTCGAGAGACAATGGAATTACTTGTGAATACGAGAGTCCCTTCCTGAGATGTTCAATCTTCAAACGTTGGAGGGCCCTGTAATGAAGGGGTCCGGGAAAGATAGCCTGTATGAAAGACGAAAGAAGACCCACGATCTGTGCCAGATGACGGAGCGATACGTGTGATTTGGTGATGGTTCTCCGTAACTCGTGGTGTATCTTTGCCAACTTGCGTGGGGATAGGCTGAGGGACGCCTCGACTGACTTTACCAAGAAACCCAGGAATTTGATTGTCTGTGATGGGGTGAGAACTGATTTCTTCTCATTTATTATGAACCCCAGAGACTCCAAAAGGTCTATTGTCGTTTGCAAGTGCGAAACCAGTCGAACCGGGAACTGATCCATGAGCAGTATATCGTCGAGGTAAATGATGAGTCGTATACCCCGAGCCCGCGAATGTTCTACCACTGGCTGCATCAGCTTGGTGAAGCACCAAGGGGCTGACGAAAGACTGAATGGAAGGGCGGAAAACTCAAAAACTTGAGACTCCCAAACGAACTGAAGGAAACGCCTGTGTGGAGGGAATATTGGAAGCGCTAGGTAGGCATCTTTCAGGTCCAGGCGGACCATCCAATCGGAACGTTGAAGGAGATCCCGCAAGAGGTGAATACCCTCCATCTTTAAGTGGCGATAGAGTAGCCAAGAATTGAAATCTTTCAGATTGATGACCAGACGTTGTCCGCCGTCCCTCTTCTCCACTACAAAAAGATTGCTTACAAACCCCCTGGGGTGGATCTCTGACCTAACTATCGCCCCCTTCCTCAAAAGGCTGTCCACCTCCTGACTCACCAAAACCTTTTGTTGGGGGAAAAAATAAGGGAGCAGGAGGGTGGGTCTGAGACGGAGTGCCGTAGAATTCGATATGGAAACCCCCCACCGACTCGATCACCCATGCGTCTGAGGATAGCTTTGCCCAATTCGCTTGAAAACGGGCCAAACGCCCCCCCAATCAAAATCCCATTCGGGTCCTGAACTCTTACCTTGGGAATTGTTAAAGTTGCCTCTGTGGCCACCTCTGCGACGACGGGGGTAAGATTTGGTCTGGTAGAAGTTTCCAAACTACCCGGGGTCCTGCCACTGACCACGTCTGGAGTCACCACCTTTGGAGGATGTTTTGAACGGACGGCCGGACGAGCGCCCCCTACCTCGACCAGCTGTGGCAAAAACACGTAGGGTAAAGATCCGCTTAATAAAGGACTGCGCTTTGTCTAGGTAGTTGAACGTTTTGACAAACTTCCCAAGTTCCTTTATAAAAGGATCCCCAAAGAGGTTTCCCTGCGCAATCGTTCCTGCCTCCGAAGTGGACAGCTAGCTTCGGATCAATCTTAATGAGTAACGATCTGCGCCTCTCAGTAGAGATCGCGCAGTTGGCGTTTCCCAGGAAAATGATGGCTCTTTGGGCCCAATTAGACAAGATTTCCGGGGAAATCAGGGAACCTGAGGCCTTGGGGTCCTCCGCTATGTCCATGATCTTGGCCAGAGGACCAGCGACATCCAGGAGTTTATCCTGACATGAACGCCAGGACCAGTCAATACCCTTTTTGGGGTCGCGGACAAATTTGGCTAGGAAAGTGGCCATCTTGGGGTCAATCTCCGGAGTGACGGCCACTTTCCCCTCCAAAGAAGGCCGGGGGCATTCGGCCTATAGACAATCCCTCACCTCTTTGTCTAGGGGCTTCCTGAGACGGCTGGCCTTGTAGGCTGCCACCTTGGGCGCAGGCCACCAGTCCGCGGATCTGGGGTGCAAAAGGTCATCCGGGTCTAACAAATCCCCTTGCGCCGTGAGATCCGAGCCTGCGGAAGGATCCAACCCCCCCTTGAGGTGCGGTCACCAGGCGCCACGGCCTAGAACCATCACCATCCCCGTCAGAAGTATTGGGGGACTCCTCCCCCTGGTCCAACTGTGTTGGAGATAGAGGAGCCGACCCCGCAAGGGCCCGGTGTCTGGGGGTCTGGGATGGGTTGGGCGTCCAAGAAAGCCTTTTTGAGGCACGCAAACGCGTCAAGATCGGCCCCCGGGTCGTCCGCGCGCTTGCGCTTGTCCATGCTCTGGGGTGGGGTAGCCTGCATAGTTAATGCCTGCCCTGGAGGTAGTGGGGACGGGGGCCCATTAACATCTTCCCTCGGTTTGAGGGGTTGCTGGCACTGCGCCTGGAGTGCCGCAAATCTCTTCTCCAGGGGGGCTACCACCTGTGACAGCTTTGAGGAAAAAAGCATCCATTACCTCACAGAACTGGTCGTCGATGGGGAGGTAAGTAACTTCTTCCTTGTCCAAATAATCCCCAGACTCATCATAGTCCATGGACTCCGTAACCACCAGTGAACAATAAAGCCCACCAACAAAGAGGGAATTTACAGGTAAGTACCAGTTAATAATAAACAGCACACTGTGGGTCTGCCCCCTAATGATTTGAGGGGTTAATAGCGCCTTGGGTGTCCCAAAGAAACCAATAAGGCCTTACCCCGTAGGGTGTTATCCCTTCAGGCGCTTGCTCGCACTCAGGACTCAACAAAATCACTTCAAAACTCCTCACGCGAGCGGAACCCTGCTAATTAAGGCACCCGACTCGCAAAACATCCAAATACAGACACCGCTAGTAACCTAACTAAGGTCTTCCCCCGTGTCAATACCGCAGCCGGAGCACTCGCGCTGTCAGATCAAAGGAAACTGACGCGCCTGACGTGCTCCGGCTGCCAAGGGGTGGAGGCGCGCAGTGCGCGCGTCCCGAGAGGCGCGGGCCCCCTGCCGGTTGGAAGACCGCACCATGCCGCAAGCCAACAACAATGAGCCGCGTAGGAGCGTTGGGAGCTCCCGCGGCTTAAGTAAACACACAAGGCAATTAAATGCTAATAGGCGACCACGTGTGAGCCCGAAAACTCCCGCAACGCCTAATTAATACCAGAAACACTCTAAAACCAAGAAACGGGAAAAACACTTAACTGACGTGCCGCTGGAGCAGCGAAGAAAGAGGAGGCTAGAGAGGCTTCAAGGGACAATATACGGCGGGCTGGATCCTGATTGGTGGACTTGTTATTGTTTTTCTTCCCTATGGTTTATGGGAAATTGAGTTTTTTGTTCACAGTTAGCCTTATGAAATGGCTGCTGGAGCTTGATTATTCTAATAAAAGCGAAGGAAGTAAAGCGTAATCCTCGCCTCCGTGTCCTGCCATAGAATTACATCACACAGTTTCAGTTTTTTGATGCGAGGTTACGTAATTTGCCTAGAATCACATAATGCTTTGGCAAATGCAGAAGCGCGGATTAGATACTGGCTGTCCAAGTTCCAAAGACAGCATGCTGCAGTGGTGTAACAAAAGCCCCCCCATACTCCACGATACGGGGGCCCCCTTTGGCCCTGTGCACGGACGAGCGGCCCTTGCCTAAGAGCTCCTGACTGGGTCTGGAGCGTGGGGACCCCTCCATGTACTTTGCACCCCCCCCCCCAAGTTTCGTTACGCCAGTGGCATGCTGCCACTACACTGCACCTCCTCCTGATGTGATACCACATTATCCTGGTCACACTGTGTGACATCCTTTGTCATATAGTGTGACAAAAATATTGTGTCCTAAATATTGTTTACAAAAATATATCCCGAATACAGTTAATAGAAGAAAATCTCCACCCAGTGGGCAATAGTGTTGTGAACAATATTTAGACATAATATTTATTTCAGGCGATATTTCTATGTACAATATTCTGATATACATCCCTCCGCCAGGATAAAATTATATGTCAGTTTATTACATGAACAAATATCCAAGTAATTCAGACCTTCCCCTCAGTGCCATGCTCGTGCTCCGGTACTGTGTGTCTTCAGCCCCTAAGAAAACCTGTTGCTATCCTAGTGCTCTATTTGCTTAGTCACCCATTTTTTCTCTAATCTTTTCTGCTGATAATTGCACACAGTGTAAACGTATACTTTGAAATAATTTTGAAAGATTATATTCCAAAAATACTTTAGCTATTGAAATGTGAAACAAAATTGAGAATCGTGCCTAGGTCACAACTTAGGTTTAGTATTGGATGGGGCATAAGTAGTACATTTTGCAGTTAACATTGGGGTGAGGGCCTGGTATAGGGTTGCCGTTAGGCCTAGGCTTTGAAGATGGTTAGACACACGGTTGGCTTTGTCATAGTTTCAGGCCTTAGAGTTATCATTCATTAGAGCGTCGCATTACAAGTTGGCCAGCAATCAACCCATCCCTTCCCTCCACCAGAATTACAGATACCGTCAGTTTAAGTCATTCAGAGAAAACTTACCTCTGATTACATATTATTCCCCAACAACGTGGGGAATCTGCGTTTCTAAATCCATGTTCCATTTTTGTACAGAGTTTGACCCGGGCACTTCGTGTGCTTTCATTGGGTGAAGTTTCTTGGTGAAAAACTCCAGGCTGGCAGTGTTTCACCGATCCTTGTAATCTGGATGGGCTGGTAACTTGTGTTAGCCGGGTCATCAGGATTATTAACGCGCTGACCCTATGGGCACTCATAATGAGGTCCTTATAGCCAGTTCCAATGATTGGGATTAGGCTAAATGTATGTTTAGGCCTATGAGTATGCTGTGGTTTAAGGTTGGCTTTTGCATTAGTTTCAGTGTTTAGGGTTAGGATTCCTATTATAGTGAGAGGAGAGGGTTAGGTTAGCATTAGACTTAGGGTAGGAGCTATGGCTAGGCATATGTTTACGGTTCAGCTCAGGAGAGGCAGCTAGTGTACAAGGGGCACGTTTGCTGTACCTCTAGCACACACATGCGTGCACAGAAAGTAGTATCCGTTCGGTTATGTGCATTTCTGTGGCCTGTGAATCGACACTACAGAGTGCTCATTTCAGCACCACAGGGGTAGGGAGCTGAGGAGGACTCTATTGAACCAAGCCATCCACCTGCCAACAGCACTGTCTATGTGGTGTAGGTGAGAGGGAGTGCAACTCAGTTTGAAGCCTTCACCTGGCCAAAGCCGTAGCCGACAAGCTGAGGATACCTCAAACAGAGCAGCCTCTCGTCATAGGGAGCCTTCTTGTGCTGCTGAGTGTTAGTTACCTTTGATTTGGTGCCGGAAGGTCTCTTAACCCGGTGAAGCCAATGCTTTCCATTCTAGCTAATGCTATCAAGACTTTTGTGGTTAACAAAAGCTCTTCAAAAAAGAGAGACATAGACGATAATTTGTGTATTTCAGAATATATTTCTCTTCTGGTTATAGAAAAAAAGCAAGACAATTCTATAATTATTGTATTATATATTTAAGTTTATACAACCAGATAGTCTTCATTATTTTGAATGTCACCTACATTTTGGAAATTTCGCTCTGCAAGCCTAAAGTATCGCTCTCCTCAAATGATAGAAACACGTGTGACAGTCTCTCTGAATTTACAGGCTCTAATATATAATAAACACAAAGGAATTCAAATCCAAAGGAAAATATTGTAGTTCCAATTTCAAGTTAATGAAATGCCACACATGTTAAGTGCAGTTCAAGTCTCTAGCTGGATTTGGCAGAAAATGAGATTAGAGGTTTCTGAGAGGCAGGGCCGGTTCTAGGCTTTGCGGGGCCCTGGGCCAAAAGGGAATGTGCAAGGCCCCTCTAATTTATATAAGCGACACAGCTCAGGAAGCTGCTTTGTGCAGACTCCTCCTGGGCCGCAGCTCATCCTTCTAGCCTCCTTACAAGCACCTCTTTTAGAGCTCCTATGTGGCTGAAGGTGTGAGAATTGCTTGTGGGCTGAAAGTTAAAACTGGTGGTGCTAAAATGCTGGACAAAGGGCATCCCGCAGTGTCTCTGAATGGTCTTCTTGCAATTGGGACAAGAGGAAGTGTCTCCCTCTCCTAGGCCTCCCGACACCATCCCTGAGAGGTCCGGGGAGGGGGCCCCTCCAATGGACCCTAATTGCAAGGAGACACCTTTCTTTCAGTTGGATCGGCAGGGAAACAAGAGGACACACCACCAGTGCGGGCCCCATCTGGTGGGCTGAGTGCGAGGCCCTGGGCAGCTGCCCATACTGCACATGCCTAGCTCCGGCCCTGCTGAGAGGTACCGGGCCATAAAGTCTCAAATTGAAATTTTAAAAAAAAACGTTCTTTATTAAAGTCCAAAAGAATTAAGCAACAGAAAAGATACATTCAACTTACTAACTCTCCATAACTGTAACTTACTGACTCAAGATACGCTGGTAACAAATATATCGCAGTTCCACTCAAACAAAACAAATTAACCTTTGTGTCAGGAAATCCGTGAGGGAACCCGATTGACTGACTCAAAGTTCTTACGGGATACATTTAAAATAAAGCTCTGCTGCCTGACTTCTGGTCTTGTGCGTTGCCCGTCCTCCGACCCATTCAGGACTGACCTTAGGCGCTGAGGACTCCAGAGGAGCAGAAGAAAATTCCCAATACCCTCTTCCTCTCAGTACACAGCAGAACACTGTAGCATTCTGCCGTGTGAGAGAGTATGGGGAAAGGGGATGGGGACAAAGAAGAGACTGCTTCAGAAGTCCGCAAGGTCTTCTCCTGGAGGTTCAGCGTGTTACCCTTACTAATGCTCAAATGGATGGCTGATTTTAGATAGATAGACTGCTCTTCCCTGAACCAGCAGACCAGAAAGATAAAACATAAAACAAACAGCATACTAGATCACACGTAACTAAAGTCTACTGTCTCCTGTAACATTATAATCTACAACTGTTTGCAAGATATTTGAATTCACAGTAACTAGAAACTTTGAGGCATTAACTTATAACTGACTTAATACTGTGCTCTCTCAAATTGAAAAGTGACACCAGTTTTCTAAGTTCATTAGTCACTCAACTATCTACCCTGGAATGTGTTAACATTTAAGCCTTTTCTCATCTGGGAATTGATTCTTATTAGTCTTTCCTGAAGCTTCTGAATTACTTCAACTATGGATTTGAGGTACTGTGCAACTTCTGAAGCAGTAAATTTCTATCGCTCAAACTGCATTAGATTTTCCTCACCTTCCAATTCTCAAATAGTGCCAGACTTCCTTTGCTAATTCAAAATCAATTGCATGCACATGTTTCAGTAAATGGGGATTAAACTGAAGAGTGTCCACATTCAAAAAACGAAAGTATTGGGATAAGTAATGAGGTATTATGTCAAATGCTCTTCCTCAAAGAAAGTGCGACGCTGGAACACTACTGTCTCTTCACAGAGAACAGTTGAAATGCACCACCTGGTTCAAGTGCAAGGGCTTCTGTGCTCAGGCTCACGCTAAAATTCAAATCAGCTGGACCTCATCATCTGTGTGCAAGGCACAGTGCCACTAAATTGATTCTCTGCACGACTGGGAGCCAATAAGGGTCGGTCAGGGCCTGACATGCCCAATGGTGTCTAGGGAAATTTAGCATGGCCCTTGGCGCTGCATTCTGTACCACCTGAAGTTTACCAATCACAGCTTTAGAAGCTCCCAAGTAGAGGTAGTTTACGTAATCCAGGCGAGAGAGAATCAGAGCCTAGACTACTAGCCTCCTAGAAAGCGGGGGATCAGGGGCAGAATTTTCCACAGCATTCCAAGGATCCCGTAGCAGCAGGCTGGAAGTTTAGTTGCTTGTATCTCCATGGAGAGGGTATGATCAAGCCAAACCCCCAAACTTTTCACAGCCGATTTGGGGGCGGGGCGGGGGGGGGGGACCAAGACGATCGGGCCAAACCAGGGACATGTAAATATTTACATTGTTCCCTATTATCATCAGCTCAGTTTTGTTACCATTGAGCTTGAGACAGGACTTGTCCATCCATCTGGCTACCCTCTCCAAGCAGGACTCAAAGGAAGGAGCGGAGTGTTTGCCATCTAGGATGAGGGAGAACACAACTGGGTGTCATCCGCATAGGACACCAATGAGATCCCACAGTGCAGTACAATATTGGCCAAAGGCCGCTTGTGAAGGTTGAACAGCGTGGGGCTAAGGGAGGACCCCTGTGGCATCCCCACATCTCAGAGGAAAAATGTCAGAGGAGCATGCTTTATCAAAGACCTGAAAAGGTCTATTCCCCAGAAACAAGCTGCCCCATTTAAGGGCCAAGCCTGATCTCCTGCATTCTGAATCCTCTTAATAAGGATCCACTGTGTCGAAGGCAGTGCCAGGGTCAAGTAGGATGATGGCTATGGTACCTCCTAGACTGGGGGTGAATGTTTTGATTTGTTCTGCATTCCGTCCATCAATTGTGTGTCTTTTGCTTTCTCGCCCTATGGTACCTCCTAGATCCAGTTTCATTTTTGCCTCCTCCACAACCGCCAAAAGGGAAGTTTCGGTGCTATGCTTGAGCCGGGACCCTGTCTGGGTGAGATGCAGAATGTTGTTGGACTCTATGAAGTCAGAGAGGTGCAAGTTGACGTATTTTCCCAGAACCATACTCAATACCGGAAGGAGAGAGATAGGTCAAAAATTCTCAGAGCAACATGGGTCGAAATTAGTTTTTTTTTACATAGTTTTCACCATAGAGTGTTTCCGTGCTACGGGTATGAATCCCTTATCAAGGGATAGGTTTGCCATATCAGTAAAGACAGGGAGAAGGATGTTACCTGCTATTAGAAGAATGTTAGGGGGAGCGGAGTCAAGTGGAGAGCCCGATTTAACTTTCATGAAAAGTCTGACAAAATTCTCATAGGCGATGCAAGGGATTACCACGAGTCTCGGTATACAATCTTCCTCTTTCTCTCTGGAGGGCTCCTGCTCTAGATCTCCTCCATAGTCCTGAAACTTCAAGTATATGGCCTCTATTTTTTTTTTTTAAAAGAAGAGAACAAGGTCATTGCATCTCGCATTCAAGGAGTGATGAATGGGCCCACTAGAGGAGGGCTCTAATTGTGTCTTAGTAATTCTGAACATTTCTCGGGGAGTTGGCAGCCCCCAGGATTTTAGTTTCCTTATGAGAGACCTGTGCAGAATGAATTTCAGAATGATAGTGATATTTTTCTTTATCAGATTTTGCGTATTTTTTCTCCATTGTCATTCTGCAATTTGGCATTGTATTTTTACAGACATTAGATGGGGGTATACCAGGGAGCAAATTTATCTTTACATTTCCTGATTTGGGTGGATATTGGGATGATCTGGTCCAGAGAATATTTGATCCATTGACCAATCTTGACGTGTGCATTTTGGAAGTCATGCTCCAACTCCTGTCTAGCTGAACTGAGGGCTGAGGCCCGTTCAACCTCATCCTGGAGTTTATTCGAAACAATTGAGCAAAAGACAATTCTCAAAATGCTTTCAGACTTGAAACCCTCACATCACTTTAGTGATCTCCTTCCCTTCACCCTCTTCAATGATATCAAAATGTCTATTCTCCCACCCTGGACGAGGATTGTAAATGCTTCACTACATCAGGGTAAAATACCGGACTGCCTAAAAGCCAGACAGGTCACCCCTATTTTTAAAAAACCAATGGCTGATCCAACCAACCTTAACAATTTTCGTCCCATTTCCAACATCCCGATGCTGGCTAAGGTTCTTGAAAAATGTGTTCATGTCTAATTTTGTAACCACATTAACCAATTCAACCTCTTTGACTGGCTGCAATTTGGTTTCCACTCGGGGCAGAGCACTGAATTGGCCCTGCCACATATAGTGTATGATGCTCTAAAAATGCTGGATTGAAACGAATCATGCCTACTAATCCTCTTGGACCTCTCTTCAGCCTTTGACTCGGTAAAATATGATTACTTACTCGATTTACTAGAGCATAGGATGGGAATATTAGGGTCTGTCTTAAATTGGTTCACCTCCTTTCTGCAAAACAGAACACAAAAAGTCAAGGTAAATCAATCCCTTTCTAACACTGCGCTGGTCACACTTGGGGTCCCACAATGCTCCTCACTTTCCCCCACTATCTTCAACCTATTCATGGAACCACTAACAGAAATGCTAAGGGCATCCAACATTCACTTTCATCTTTACGCTGATGACATCCAATTGTACTGGAAAATCTCATCCCCTGAAAACATCCGATCCATCAGTCCTATTCTTCAAAACACCCAAAATTGGCTCTCATGCAACCACCTCAAACTTAACAATCAAAAAGCGGAATTTCTCCTAATCGCCCCACCCAACCAGATACACTCTACGAGCGATTGGATGAAGCAATTAACAGCATTCAATTGCACACCACAAATCATTGAGTAAGCAAGATCGCTAGGAATAATCCTTGACAAAAACCTTAATATGGGGACGCATATTAGTGCCACCACTAAAGGAGTAAACCAAATGACCATACTACGAAAATGAAAACCTTTCCTCCCTCAAAACGACTTCAAGTCGGCCGTGCAAGCACTCGTGATCCCCAGATTGGAATATGGATGCGCTACTCTCTCAGGCCTGCCTAAAGCCACAAGAGCCCCGTTAAGGGCCTCACTCAACTTGGCGGCCATACTCATCACGGGGTCAAAAAGGTTCAATCACATCTCCCCTGGCCTGAAATCCCTCAACTGGCTCCCTTACAAAGCAAGATTTCAATTAAAAATTGCATGCATGATGCACAAAGCTCTGCATTGCAACACCCCAAGTTATCTTGCCAACAAGCTTGAGCTGTCTGGAGGCTCTAGATCCGCTAGAAGCGCCAGCACCCTTCGGCTAAAGCCACAACGTTTCAACAAGAAGAAAACTGACAACAGAGATTTCTCGTGCATCGCACCCAGAATCTGGAACTCTCTTCCCCCTGAAATAAGACTGACTCCCTCCATTACCTCCTTCAAGAAAAAAGTCAAACGCCTGTTAATAAGCAAATTCTTGGTATAGCTCACCAGAATTCTGCCTCTTGAGCTTCTTGTTCTCCAACCCCGTATGTACTTTTACTATGCTTAAAGATTTGTATGTCATTGCCTCATTTTCTTGTAAAGCGCTCCGATACCCGCAAGGGTTACATTTGTGCTATATAAAACTTTTCAAATAAATAAAATTCAGCTTAGGCCAGCTGCAGTCCCTCCAGGTGAAAGGTTTAGGGTAAGGAGGGCGGCAAGGGATTTTCAGGGTGATTGGGCCCAAACGATGGTCCAACCAAGCGACTGTTACTAACTCCTGTGCATTTAAGCAATGATAGTTCGTGAAAATAGGGTCAAGTAAATGACCCTTTTTATGGGTGGGGTCCTGTACCCTGTGGGTGAGCTGCATAGCTGCAGGATCATGTAAGAACCCCACAGCTTGATCATTGGTGGTATGCTCTACATACATATTGAGGTCATCTAACACTGAAAAGTACGGTTTATTTACCGCTAAGCGAGCAATCAAGTCTGAGACAGTCTGAATAAATTGACCATGGGGTCCTGGAGGCCAGGAAATAAGTGCATCGGAAAAAGTAAATGTGGGTGATAATGAGATAGCAAAAGTACAACTTTCACAATCTGGCAGCTGTAGGGGTTCTAATAAACACTTTAAGGAATCCTTGAGTATTATTGCGATCCCCCGCCCTTTCTAACCTCCCTATCTTGGCGGCTAGTGTAATAGGTTGGGGGGAGAGCCTGATGGATATCTGTCCCCGAGTTATCATGAAGCCAGGTTTTCATCTGGAAGATCACATCAGGCTTTTCGTCCTCCCAAGAGTGAGAACAATTCCAGTCTATGGCAGGGTAGGATCTACAATTGATGAGGTAAATTTTCCACTTAGGGGTGTCCTTAATGAGATTGCTGATTGTAGGGATACAAGGAAGAGTGTACAAGCAGGAGTCACATTTCAGTTCTCCCTTAGCCAGGTTTAGTGAATGCAAGCAGTTAACTGGACTAACCCCCCTTAAGGGCGTGAAGTTGTGGCTGAATACCTGAGCAACTCAGGTTTGGCAGGAGCAGGGTTCCTGGCCTCTGGTACCGTTCGGGTGCAGACAGGCTTGTCTTTGGCGCACCAGCTGCGCATACGCTGCACGCCCGCGCCCCGGGGTCCATTTTATGCTGCAGGGAGGAATGAACAGCTAGAAGGCCCACCAATATGGCGTCTGCCTGTGTCCACGTCCCCTCTACTGCCGTGCAGTACGTTTAGAACAGCGTGTCTCCCCTAAAGTGCAAAGAATCACCAAGCAGCAAAGAAGAGTTTAAAAGTAATTAAAATGCAGTAAAATATTGCCAGATTCAATTATGGTAGAATTACCATTAAAACGAGAGAGGTTCCCCCCACGGCGCAGTGCTGTTTTGTCAAATCAGATTCAAATTACAATTCAATTTCAGTTGCGTTTACAATGTAAAAATTAAAAAAATTTAAAACCTTGACCTTGAAGTCAACACTCAATGTGGCTAATAACTTTGCTTGTCCCCCCACGAAGCACACGGTAGCAGCATGTCGCCTCAACTGCAGACCGAGCCCTAGGCTCCATTTTATGCCTCAGGGAGGAATGAACAGCTAGAACCTATGTTCCCTCCAAGGTGCGCGCCTGTGCGCGCACAGTGCCTTCACCAAGCGCTCAGAACTAATCTGAAAGCGCGCAGATCGCTCAAAGCATTAGGAAGGAGAGAGCCTGCCTATTGTTAGCAGATCGTCTTTTAGAAAGCCGATCAGTGTGAAAGGCAGTGTCTCTTGATACTGTGAAAAATAAAGTGAACCCGCTGGGAAGGGGATCGGAGGTGTCGGACCCATGTGGTGGTAGAAAGCTGCACAATAGCCTGGGTGTGCAGAGCACACAAGAGGGGCGGGGGGGGGGGGGCTACAGAGGGACCGAGCAGGCATTTTTAACTTACACGGTCTGTTTTTTTTTACTATTAGCCTGGGGGTGTGAGCTGCACAAAGAGGCTTTTGCCAGGTCTGCCTTCTGCCACATCTGCTTGGTATAGAGCACAAAATGTCCTGTTTTTAGAAAACCTTAAAAGTGACAGAGCTGTACTTCACAGCTCTGTCACTTTTAAGGTTTTCTAAAAACAGGACATTTTAGCAGGACAGCGTTTATTCACAGGGCTGTTGTCAAGAAGGAGCTGCAGTTAGGTTCGTCACCTTTCAAGGGGAAAAATACCAGCCATTTTTAAGAGTCTGCAAGGGCATGATACTAAATGGGACTGTAAACAAGATCGAATGTACTCCTTAGTAACATGAATTTTCTGCCTTTATTTACCTTAATTAATTTTAAGACCATTATAGGCTAATGGGGTAACCCAATCACTGTCCGTGGACCTGGGTATCGTACGATATAGAACAACAATTGGTCCTTGGACTCCTTTCTTATCAATAAATCTCAAAACGTTTTTTAATCTGGTTTGCATGCAGAAGCATATTCGGCATATGATAATCAATATACAATGCACCTTGTGAAGAGAAAAATATAGATACCCACTGTTTTCAACAAAACTGTCGATTTTATTCATAGTACCAGAAACACATGTTAGGACATAGTTATACAGTTAGATATAAGGAGGTTGCTCCAGAGGGGAGGAGGGAGGTGAAAAGTGTGCTCTAGTGCGTGATAGAAAGAACAAGGAATGAAGGTAATTCAAAAACGGAGGGGAATTTTTTCCCCCAATGATTTAACATAAAAAACTGGTTATAACATTAGTACCAGTTGGTTGAGGCCTGTCCATGTGAACATAATTCTTTCATTCAAAACAAATTGTATGACGTTACAGAGAAATGTATCATCCGTTCGAGGGACAGGGTGCTGGTGTCATATGGTACAGGCCTTTGTAGGGGGTAAAAGTCGATGTTTCGACCCGTCTAAGGCGTGAGGGTATTTTGGAACCTCCGCAGGCGGGCCTACCTCAGGACAGAGAGGGAGTGGGGCAACCTAGTTCAGGTGCCTGACGGAAGGTCCTGCTGTCAACTCCCACGAGTGCACAATCCGCATCACACTTGTGGAGGGGGTAGACCACAGACACTGTAGGTGGTGGGCCGGTGTGTGTTTATTCTTTCAGGAAGTGTATTAACAATGAAGGCACGCTCCGGATGTTTAATTCCGGTGTCCGGTGAACAAATCACCCTGTTTGCCCTGGTTCCAACACTCAAAACGACCTCCGGGGACCGTCCTTCAGCGAGGCGGCCCCACTCCCTCTCGGTCCTGAGGAAGACCCGCATGCGGAGGTTCCAAAATACCCTCACGCCTTAGACGGGTCGAAACGTCGACTTTTACCCCCTACAAAGGCCTGTACCATATGACACCACCACCCTATCCCTCGAACGGATGATACATTTCTCTGTAACGCCATACAATTTGTTTTGAATGAAAGAATTATGTTCACATGGACAGGCCTCAACCAACTGGTACTAATGTTATAACCAGTTTTTTATGTTAAATCATTGAAAAAATATTCCCCGTTTTTGAATTACCTTCATTCCTTGTTCTTTCTATCACGCACTTGAGCACACTTTTCACCTCCCTCCCCTCTGGAGCAACCTCCTATATCTAACTGTATAACTATGTCCTAACGTGTTTCTGGTACTATGAATAAAATAGACAGTTTTGTTGAAAACAGTGGGTATCTATATTTTTCTCTTCACAAGGTGCATTTTATATTGATTATCATATGCCGAATATGCCTCTGCATGCAAATCAGATTTAAAAACTTTTGAGATTTATTGATAAGAAAGGAGTCCAAGGATTAATTAATTTTAAGGCATTGTTAACTCCGCTCTGGAACAACTTTGAAAATGTTTTCTATTTATATTTCCTGATTGAAGTTGTACCGATAAGGGCTAAAAATAATGGCTTTAAGTGATTGTGCTTATTTTTGTACCTATGGGACATTACAATACCAGTGGTAGAAAACAAACCAGGTGGCTACCCTTGCTGCAGTCCATTATGCATCTTGCACGAAGAAAGTACATCACATGAAAATTATATGGTACAGTATTTATGAAGCCTCCCAAAACCCAACGAGGTACTGAAGCACTTAGATGCCACTGAGAAATATAAACAGCTTCACTAAATGGGACAGACTGAGCAAAGTGTTAATGTAGCCCCTGGCGAGGACCATTAGAATTATGAGGCAGGAGAGGGCCAAATTATGCGGCAGGGTTGACTAAATTATGCGTCATGAAAAGGCAAATTTTGCGGCATTCTGTTGCACATTTTGTGATAGTATTACCTCATTATTTTGTCTCTTTTACATTTGTTAACACTGTTTGGACATAAGTTGCTCCTCATTAGTAGCGGTTTAATACTCGCATTTGGCAATAAGCAACAGAACGTTCCCTAGATGATGGAGGGTTATGTCTCCCCTTGTGACATTGGGACTATACACAAGAGTGAGGGGAGGCGGGGGTTAGTCTGTTTTTTTTTTTTTTTTATCTTTTAGGTTCTGGTTTTAGGGTTATGTGGACAACTGTTTGCCTCACATACACAATAATGCTCAGTTGTTACTATTATTGCTATCATCCTGCTTACTTATTTGTGTTCAATTAGAGCCAGCAAATCATGTTTCTTGTTCGTGTATTTCCAGCATGCCGACCCCAAAACAAATAACAAGCATTTCATCTGTGTTGATTTTGAAATTCCTGTTTATTTTTTCATGTTTGCAGAGCTTCAGCAGTGGAATGTGATGTTATGTATTAAACTGAGGCTCCTACATTATACTGATTATGTAACTTTACCCAAAATCAATAAAGTTTATTGGAAAAAAAAGCAACAGAAAGGTGACCATTCAACCTTTGCATAGGGCCTTCCACTGCAATTAACACATGCTGTTGCATTTTTAGTATCTTTTGAACTGTTTGAGCTAGAAACTCATTTTTGTACGTTAAAATTTGCAGATTATGCAGTGATGTTGGATTGTTACAAATACGACAAATCCATAATTATGCGAAAAAGCTGTCATAGCACAATCACATAATTCCAGTGGCCCTGCCCTTGACTTAGAGGTCAGTGAACAGCACCCAGTACAAAGAGTAGGCTATGCAGATTGCCCTCTTAGGAGCTGATGAGATTCTAACTTAAAACAGGTGACAACCTAAATTAGGCACTGGCAGCACTCTCCTGTGTTACGTTACTCACTGCCACCCATCCCAACCACTCCTCTGAATGCAGGCCATCTTTCTAGCCATTAAAATCGTACTCACTCTTTTTTTTATCTGTATAATGTTAACTTTTGGGGAAAAAAACTGTAATTTATTTCATAAATATAATTTTATTTCCTGAATGAGGGACTACATGCAAGATAGCCAAAGGTATTTTATTACCAAAACATTAGAGAGCATGAGAACAGCATGGGAGCAAGGAGGTTTGAACTTTCTGAGATTTTTGTGGCAGTTATAGAAGGAGAAAAATTGTATTTGTGCTTCAAGCAGCATTGGTTTGTGGTTCAAAGTAAAGCCATTTCTTTTTCCGTTACCAAGGGTGGTTCCTCTCTGGGTTGGACTAGGAAAGAAAATATGTTTACGAATTGAGGCAGTTTTTGACTTTTAAGGGCACGCTCTATAGGTGTTTTGCAAGTTACGGAAGACTGTATGGATATGAGCTTGCTGCAGGCAATGGTTTTTAATATCAGGGAAATCAATAGTAAAAACCGACCCACCACACCATAAAACAGGCCCAAAAACAGCCAACAGATTGGCTTAAACACAAGCCTGTCAGGCCAGCCCATTGGGCGCTTCCTGACTGCCCTATTGGCTAGTCCAACCCTAGTTGCTCTTGTAAATGCAGGTAGTTCTATGTCCATTTTATTGCAAAATGCAAGCTCAGCCTTTGCTTCTGTAGCAATACATTATTATGTTCAAACCTCTAAGCAGGCTGTGCAAGCAAATTGGTAATGTAATTAATAGCTGTGTGCCAGCTGTATGCCTGTTTGCAATGTTGATGGCGTATTATACAGCAATAGAAATATCAATTTAATGGTCATTTGTTTGGACATTACACCGGACATGAGTGTTGCTGTGTGTCTGTTTAACAATAAATAATATACCAAGGCCCAGATTCTCAAAGGTTTAGCGTTGGGTTAGCATTACTTTTTCAATGCTAACCCGACACTAAGCCCGTTTTGGGATTTACAAACCAAAGCAAATAAATATTTGCATTGGTTTGTATGGAAAAGTAACACAAAGCAGTGCAAAATGCTGCTTTGCATTATTTTGCGTTAAGGGTGCATGTGTGGTACATGGGCGTTCCCATGCAACCACCCATGCTATTTGACACTAAACCCTATTCACTAACATTAGTGGAAAGAGTTAAGTGCCAAAAATTAATGTCGCTGAAAAGCAGACGTTAAACGGAGAAATGTTTACATTTCTCCATGCTTTTCCGACTTTGCATGCAAGCTGCACTGTGCAGCACACATACAAAGTAGGAAAAGCTTTTAGACATGTCTAGGCATAGTATTTTGTACAGGAAGGGTATCCTTCCTGTACAAAACCTATGCTAGACTCAGGAACGCACCATAGCGCTATGGCGCTAAGGTGGGTTCCTGGCACACGGCTGCTCAAATTAGCACCGGTGCTAGGGAGAGGGGAGGAGAGTGCCATTTCTCTGTGAATATGGTGCTCTCCTGCTCTCTCCCTGTCATGCAACGTAGTGCAGCCTCTCAGTGTGCTGCGCTGCATTCCATGACGGCTTTGAGAATCTGGCCCTAAGAATGAGTTGGAAGACATCAGATGCTCAGTGTGCCCAGCCTGTAGCACATGTGCTTGAGAAACAAACACAGTGCTTCATGGCAGTGGGTCTGGAAAGAGTTTGTTTCTAATCTTAGCAAGACTTTTTCAACTAAAAGTACAGTATCAAGCTTTACTGTGTAATGTAATGTCAGAACCATACCTCCTGCAACCCTTTGACCGCAACCATTTTTGTTTTATTGACCTAAAACTTAGATGTTAATTGGTAACTTAAGTAATATCACTTTGTATGATGTAATTACGGTAAAAGGGTGCTTAATGTTACTTCTTCTACTCCTGGCATTTTGGCAAGGTCCTGTATTAAACAGTGTGAGTTAACAGCCAGTGAGATTCTTGAAACAACAATAGCCTGAGAACACTCCACCCACCAATGGTAAACAGATTAAAGTGTTAGACTATATATAGGTTGAAAAGAAAACCACAATTTTGTGATTTTAGGAATCTTTAGAATTAATTTAGATGTGTTGGAAGGTTTTTATTTTCAACAATCTTTATTGTAACCATGTTAGACCAAAGGCAGGACTTGAGGCCAAGTAGTGTTCGATCAGCTACAGTGACAGACAAGGTGGTTATTGTCTCTAAACTATGCCTATTTGGTCATGAACACTTTACAAAATCATAAAGATGTATGAATGAAAACTGTGCTGGGAATATGTCCTGGTGCTTATTTATTCTATTAAGCTTAGTTCAAAGGTCTCACGTATGTGCAGATTAGAGGAAAGGGTTTGGTAAAGTAGAACTAAGGCGTTACAGAGTAGTTTTTATTATACATGTATTAGCAACCTTTAGGCTGATTCTAAGTACTATCAAATTTGGTAAAATGGGAACAGAAGAAAACATTAAAATAGTGATTACCCAAGAACAGATCATTTAGCAAAATGGGGAGGCCTATATTGTGTGGTGTTGTATGCCCACACCATTGTGCTGCTTAATGTTTGAAGGCTCCTGTGAAGGTTTGTTTTACAGCATTTGGTACCCAAATTGAGCCAATGACAAAGGAATAATGACAGGACATTGAGATTTGGACACCAAATCTGTCCGTGGTTAGACGCTGAATCTGTGATTGATACTGTTGCTTATTGTTCTCTCTGATGGCCGGAGACACTCTTTCCAATGGACTACCAGTTATTTGTTTTGTACAGCTATGTCTTCATGTGGGACAGAACATCAGCCAAGGACTTGATGAAGCTGGACCATGTCTCAGCCTGTAGAGCCATGCACTGTTTCCCAGTTAAGGTTTGCACCCATACTTATAAACTAAATCTGTGTCTCCTTAATTATTCTAAGCCCTCATGGATGTTTAATTCCTGAACCCCAATTTCTTCCACAGAAATGCACCTTAATTTTCAAGTGATCTCATTAAATTGATTAAATTGATACATAAGTGTTTTATCATATATTATTGTACTGTAGGATTTGTCCAGCAAACGGTAACCCTCAGGAGGCCCCAAAGAGTTTTCTGGATGTTTGAGTAAGAAACGTTGTTGTAGTACGGCATAACTGGCAGAGTGTTTGTTTGCACTGACCTAAATGTATTATGTTTGGTGTCATAAGTGAGGTTGAAGGTGTGCTCCAATTGAGATGCAGTCAGTCTGTAGGAGCATTTATGCATGGAAGTGAATGTGAGTGAGAAATAGCACATTGGGTTGCCTACACCTCCTGTTACATCCTGTCACCTGCACCTGATGGATTGTTTGCTAGGGAGCAGTTAGTTCTATGCTTTTTGGTGATCTTGACAATTGTTGATTATCCTTACTCATTCCAGGAGGGTTGATCAGAGCTTGAGATCTTCTGAAATTGAACAAGTAGTGGAGTTACGTCATTTCTTCAATGGATTCCACACTGGTGGATTTTAAATTTTCCATTGTTTAAGTCCAGAGACACCTAGAGGTCACAGACCAGCCTACAAATGAATTTAAATATGTTTGCCTCCCTATGACGACTGAGAGGGTGATTGGAATTAAATCAAAACACACATTAAGTACTTGGTAGCTTATAGACAGCATTTGCTTGCGTAGGGATTTTTTGCATGTCGGCACACGTAGCCTTATCTGTGGTGCACAAACATCCTTCTTTGCCGCACACAGAGGAACAAAATTAGAGGGAACATTGGCTAGAACGCCCACCAAATTGATGCCTATTGTGGGCCTCTTTGGCATCATGGGGCCCATATCTGGCTTAATATTGCCCATTCTTGAAATGATTGTGGCCATCCATGGCATGTTTTGGTGACATGTGGTCATCGAGTTGTGTGAGGCAGAATCTTTTCATGTGTGGCAGTAGTAGATGTGATGAAACTACAAGTAGATGATTGGAGGAAAACAGACATTTATGAATTTTTTTTAAAAACTAGTATTTCAGGAAAGAAGTGTTTTTTTCCATGTAAATGACTGAGATTTGGTTAGGGGGACGAATTTATCAACACAAAATAGATATCTTGTATTTCGTTGTAAAATGAGTATTTTTTCTTCAGCAGCAGGCTGGCTGGTGATTGGGGACAAGGATCAATTTGATGATCCTGCAGTTATTTCATTTCCTGTCAGCATGCATTTTATGATCTAAATTGATAATGCTTTTATATGACCTTAACATTACTGCTGTTTGAAACCTGAGCCAGTAAGACTGGTGTAACCTGTCGCTGTTTAAACGGTATGGTCTTTGTAATCTGTGCGGTAGCACTGGTTTATGAGAATTATAAAACTTGCCTAACTTTGCTGCCTACGGATTGAGAACATAAGGTTTGTGTAGCTTTAATCTTTTCACCCTACACTTTCCAAGTAGATTATCAGTCATACATGCATGAAGAAGAAATTACTAGGATAAGGAAGAATAGAAAAATGAAAGGGGGTGAGATGTAAAAGTGAGGATGAATTCTGTGTACATTTTGAAGTTGCATAGCCAGATTTCTTTGAACTGCCTGTGCGAGTACTTTTGGTGGAAACTGCACTCTTTTGCTACTACTTTTAAACTGGAAAATGTCATGTGTTGTGCTTCAGAATCTCAGATTCCAACCTACTATGTAGTGAAAGGTCAAGTAGTAAGAAGAGCTTCCAGGCGTATCCGGGGCCCGAGCGCCTATGCAATTTTTAGATTGTGCAGAGACATTGAACTTAAGTGTTTTCTCCATTAGAGGCCCAAGGACTGCTTTCAGAGACCCTACAGCAGAAAACACCTAGGTAGGAGCTCTCCCCTGCAGCTCCCGGGTCAGGGATTACTAAAATCGGTAAAAATCCCGCTGCATACCCGGCCATCCACCCCTAATTTTACAAACAACCTAACTCCACCAACATCGGACTACTATTGAAGAGTTTCTTACCATCGGAGACGACCCCTGACGACCCGACACTCCTTCGCCTCGCTGGCCTCGCCGCTCCTCGCCAGGACCGGGCCCCCCGAGCCGTCCTCAGGCGACCGGACGCTCCTGCCTCTTCGCTCCGGAATGCGACTCCTTCACCACCAGATGCTCGGAGACGAGGTTGCTCCCAGAGTCAGTCACGCCACCCCATCGCTGGTCGAGCTCTCCCTTGGGCTGGGGCGTGCTCCCTCTCGTTGCCGTTTTTCGAGGGCGCTAACGGGCACTGGCAGGCTGCTGGTGCCTATCCTCGCTCTCTGGCCACCTGCATGAGCCCTTTCAACACGCTCCACCACGGACGGGGCAGCTAGGGAGAGCGCCTCTGTTTGCCTGCCGCCGTGAGGAGCCTTTCGACGCGTACTGCCGCCGGAGCTCGCCGAAACCCCTACGGCGCTGGCTTTGGATGGACGAGCTGGCTGGGGTATTGGCGTCCGGTTGGGAGACTTACGAGACGGCAGGACCTGGTCTACCCCCTGCCGCCGCACAGCCCCCCGACATCGCTGGACCTGCGCCTTTCATCGCGCTGCTCCCCTGCAGATCCCAACATCGAGGACTGTGCTCCCTGGGTGGCGATTCTGCTATGCACCTCGTTTGAAGAACTGAGGCATGGTGCTGCCCTCCGCCTCAAATGGTCCCCGGGAACCCGACGACCCACTCTACACCTCGCTCGCTGTGCTCCCCGAGTGCATGAGGTTTGAATCACGGTGCTTGAAGATTCCGGAGCGATGTGTGCCGTTGCGCTGTACTGCTCCCCTGCAAGGCCGGGCCTCAAGAGTGGTACTCCCTGAGTAGCTGATGAACGAAGCACCTCGCTCTGGAGAACCGCTGTGGTCTGGGCCTATGATCCGCACCGCTCTCCTACACAACAAACTTCTGCCGCAATAGGTTGATGTATGGGCCAATTGATCGACAATCCACTTACGCCCCCGTTGGGATTCTGATGGTCCCTCTCTGGACACTTTGGTCCCCCCCCCCCTCTCTCATAACTGTTGACTGAATGCGGTGGTGGGGGCTTGCGCCTGCTGTTTGCCCGCATGCCCCCGCACATCCTGATACTTTTTTAATTGCCGTTCAGATGTCGTGCCTCCACACACCATTATCTGTCCCTACAATCACTGCACTGCGATGGCCGACTTTCCTCTGCCTTGTAAGCTTTAAAATGGCGAGGCCCTGATTGCTTTGATTGCCGTGCCCTGTTGCTACCGCCGGCATCTTGTTCTCCGCTCTGTCCTCCTCAAAATGGCGGCCCCTCGACTGCTCCAAAATGTCTCTATCGACCCACTTCTGGGACGCCTGCGATTACCACGCTGCGATGGACGATGCTCCTCCGCCTTGTAAGCATTAATATGACACACCAATTTTCTAATAATGGCCACCTTGAGTGGGCCTCTTTCCTAAGCACTCCTTCTCCCCTTGTTGGGGAGGGATCCAGCATTTATGCCCTGGAGTTTCAGAGACCCCTCTGAGAGAGTCCACAGCGACAATGGAGTCTCTCACAGCGGAGGCCTGGGTTTTTACCCCATTACCACTGGGAGCACAGCACCGCACACCGTGTCCGGCGCCCTCGATGGAACTTTTTGGACTATCCCTCCCTAGGCGGAAACTATAACCTTTCTGTATGTACTGTGGTGCCCGAGCAACCTCTGGCCGATGACCGGTGGAGCTGTCCCATGCAGCTATAGAGGAGTTTGGCTCTGGTTCACCCCTTGGCCGTCACCTACCCAGCCGGATGTCGGACACTGTTTTTCCTCGTCTCCCCATTGTGCCTCCTATACCCTCCCCCTCCTCCTCCCGCCATTATTCTCCTCTTCCTCCCTATTCCTTCCCTCTCTCCCCTATTCTTCTCTCCCCTTGCCTATTTTTTTTTCCTCATGATTATGCTATGCCTTTGTACTCATGTAATTCCTGTAACTACGCTCCAGTAACTGATGTAACTTTGTAACCATGTTCTGAAACAATGTTTCTTCCTCATGTAAAGCGCTCTGATACCTCCGGGTCTAGCCAGCGCTATATAAAACTCAATAAATAAATAAATAAAATAAATAAGACACCACTAAAGGGAGACCCAAGCTCAGGGTCCACAGTACAAGAGGCCTCAAGCTAGGTGCCATCAAACAGAAGAGACTGCTCCATAAGAGACAAAATATGTCCCAATCCTAGAGGTCACCATATGAAGGAGACCCCAAAGCAGGTTGTGGTGATCACAAAAGAGTCAATCTCGTTAGAATAAATAAGCAGTATCTTTAATTAAGAATCCATGCAAACCAGGCGCAATTTACAAACGAAACACGACTCTAGGATTGGTGTTCTCGAGCAGGGCCTGGAGGACAAACATTACAGGACAATAAACAGTAAATAAATGAAGTACTACACACTACATATCATTCCCCCAGGGACTGCCAAAAGCCGAAAGAAAAAATGATTACACAACTTTAAACCCCCGAAACATGAAGAAGAGGGGCTAAACGGGGAAAGTATATGAAAGAAATGGTCAAATGAATATTGTATGGTTACTTTTGTTTTTTTTTACCAAAAGAACAGTATTCTATGACGACATTCTTTATATTTTTTGTATTTTTTGATAATTTTTCTGTGCCTTTTTGGGTGCTCTACATTAGCTCCTGTTCATGGATCTCCATGTCGTATGCAGGCTTGTTCGCACTGCTGATACAACGTTGAGCTTCATTGGCATGAAAGCAAGTAGACACGTGCTGACCAGAAGCTGACTTAGAATTTGATTCGCATCCTTCAGAATGGGATATGACATTGGAATTGCCTAAGCAATGGCCGCACTCAGGAAAATCCAGAAGAGAAAGCTTTGAAAGAGAGGCAAAGAAATTCCTACCATTGACTGTGGCTATAATAGAAAAGTCACGGCTAACAGTGTTAGGTTTTTTGCAGACAATCTCTGTTCCTCGCGGAGCAAGAAGCCAAGAGGGCTTAGTACATGGTCCGATATGGGCGCCGTCCTCGGGGGGCATTATTTGGCACCTCGAAACACATCCCAGTGGTAAATAACGCTTTCATTACTTAAGAGACGCCTATAACGTTTCAAAATACTTCTGGCGGGGTTTATTTTATTTAGCTTTCATCCTCCCACGGTTAATAAAATGAGAACCATTGAAATGTGTACCAATAGCAACTTTTATCGTTGTTTTTAGACTTGGAAGAACTGGCGGTTGTAGATAATGCTAGATAAACTATAATAGCTAAATAACATTGAAAAAAATACCGAAAAGTAAATACAAGTAATATTTTAAAAACGTAATCCTGAAATGTAAAAGCCAAAAGGCATAAAACCTGCAAAAGAACAAATTAAAATAATTTGTTATATGAATTAAATACATGTACCAAGGGGATTGAGGAAAGCGTTGTACATACTGCCACCTACTGGCTAGCAAAAATAAAGTATTTCCAGTAATAACGAAGTACACCGAAAATATGTTTGAGATGAAAAGAATTTGTACTAAATGATTACAAATTTAACACTATTAGAAAATACCTGCGGTTGCGTTAGAAAAAACATTCTAATCCTTTCTCTAAAACAGTTTCTCTTTAAAACGTTTTCAAAACCCGCTTCATGCCACCAAACAAAATACAATAAAGTCACCGTTGGCAATGCCATTCACAGACATTCCTGCGGTTGTTATTCGAAGAAGGATTTCTCAGTCTTCAGTAGGACCCGGAACAAGTCCCATCAACCATCACAGAACAGGTGCAGTAATGCAACAGCAGTACAAGCTTCACTCCAGCACAAGAAATGTGCAGTACGACAACCAACAGCAGTGCAAACTTCCTTTTGTGACTGACTGAACAAATATAGCATACCACCTGCAGTTGAGGCTTCTTTCTCTCACTAATAAGGTACAACTGGGGCAGTAGCAGCGAAAGCTTCCCTGGCTCACAGAATAGTAGCAGCCTGGCCGCAGCGGTGCACACCACCTCCATTAGCAATGGCTATGTATGTGTGATTGAATGATTGTATTTATGTAGTACTAAGTGTAACACATTGGGTTATTATTTGGGATGGGTGACAATCCACCTCAAAGAATAATCACAACCCATCTCAGGGTGAATCCTCAATGTGACTAAATTAACCTGAGTTCAAACCACTGGTAGATATGGCACGGAGCAGACGTATGCAGTACCGAAACAGTAATAAAGTCAAAAATCTCAAACCGAATTAGAAAAAAAAGAGTAAAAATTAAGAAACAAAGTGATACCAAAATCTCTATATCTAATTAGGGTTATATCAAAAAAGCCTCCCACTTGACCTCTATTTCTTTGACTTTCTGGGCTAAATCTGCTCCAATGTGCTATCAATATATACTCTGAGACATGATATATAGTAAAATGAGGTTTGTATGAGTCAAAGGAGGTATAGAGGAGGAAAGAGTCTAGAAAAAGTTCTTCGAGAGATCATAGTAGTAAGATGAGGTTCGGTATAAGTCAGTGGAGGGATAGAGGAGGGAAGAGTCTAGAAAGTGTTATTTGCGAGATTATAGTAGTAAAATGAGGTTTGGGATGAGTTAAAGGAGGGATAGAGCAAGGAAGAGTCTAGAAAGGTTTATTAGGGAGATTATAGTAGTAAAATGAGGTTTGGGATGAGTTAAAGGAGGGATAGAGCAAGGAAGAGTCTAGAAAGGTTTATTAGGGAGATTATAGTAGTAAAATGAGGTTTGGGATGAGTTAAAGGAGGGATAGAGCAAGGAAGAGTCTAGAAAGTGTTATTTGCGAGATTATAGTAGTAAAATGAGGTTTGGGATGAGTTAAAGGAGGGATAGAGCAAGGAAGAGTCTAGAAAGGTTTATTAGGGAGATTATAGTAGTAAAATGAGGTTTGGGATGAGTTAAAGGAGGGATAGAGCAAGGAAGAGTCTAGAAAGGTTTATTAGGGAGATCATAGTAGTACAATGAGGTTTGGGATGAGTTAAAGGAGGGATAGAGCAAGGAAGAGTCTAGAAAGTGTTATTTGCGAGATTATAGTAGTAAAATGAGGTTTGGGATGAGTTAAAGGAGGGATAGAGCAAGGAAGAGTCTAGAAAGGTTTATTAGGGAGATTATAGTAGTAAAATGAGGTTTGGGATGAGTTAAAGGAGGGATAGAGCAAGGAAGAGTCTAGAAAGGTTTATTAGGGAGATTATAGTAGTACAATGAGGTTTGGGATGAGTTAAAGGAGGGATAGAGCAAGGAAGAGTCTAGAAAGTGTTATTTGCGAGATTATAGTAGTAAAATGAGGTTTGGGATGAGTTAAAGGAGGGATAGAGCAAGGAAGAGTCTAGAAAGGTTTATTAGGGAGATTATAGTAGTAAAATGAGGTTTGGGATGAGTTAAAGGAGGGATAGAGCAAGGAAGAGTCTAGAAAGGTTTATTAGGGAGATCATAGTAGTACAATGAGGTTTGGGATGAGTTAAAGGAGGGATAGAGCAAGGAAGAGTCTAGAAAGTGTTATTTGCGAGATTATAGTAGTAAAATGAGGTTTGGGATGAGTTAAAGGAGGGATAGAGCAAGGAAGAGTCTAGAAAGGTTTATTAGGGAGATCATAGTAGTACAATGAGGTTTGGGATGAGTTAAAGGAGGGATAGAGCAAGGAAGAGTCTAGAAAGTGTTATTTGCGAGATTATAGTAGTAAAATGAGGTTTGGGATGAGTTAAAGGAGGGATAGAGCAAGGAAGAGTCTAGAAAGGTTTATTAGGGAGATTATAGTAGTAAAATGAGGTTTGGGATGAGTTAAAGGAGGGATAGAGCAAGGAAGAGTCTAGAAAGGTTTATTAGGGAGATTATAGTAGTACAATGAGGTTTGGGATGAGTTAAAGGAGGGATAGAGCAAGGAAGAGTCTAGAAAGTGTTATTTGCGAGATTATAGTAGTAAAATGAGGTTTGGGATGAGTTAAAGGAGGGATAGAGCAAGGAAGAGTCTAGAAAGGTTTATTAGGGAGATTATAGTAGTAAAATGAGGTTTGGGATGAGTTAAAGGAGGGATAGAGCAAGGAAGAGTCTAGAAAGGTTTATTAGGGAGATCATAGTAGTACAATGAGGTTTGGGATGAGTTAAAGGAGGGATAGAGCAAGGAAGAGTCTAGAAAGTGTTATTTGCGAGATTATAGTAGTAAAATGAGGTTTGGGATGAGTTAAAGGAGGGATAGAGCAAGGAAGAGTCTAGAAAGGTTTATTAGGGAGATTATAGTAGTAAAATGAGGTTTGGGATGAGTTAAAGGAGGGATAGAGCAAGGAAGAGTCTAGAAAGTGTTATTTATGAGATTATAGTAGTAAAATGAGGTTTGGGATGAGTTAAAGGAGGGATAGAGCAAGGAAGAGTCTAGAAAGGTTTATTAGGGAGATTATAGTAGTAAAATGAGGTTTGGGATGAGTTAAAGGAGGGATAGAGCAAGGAAGAGTCTAGAAAGGTTTATTAGGGAGATCATAGTAGTACAATGAGGTTTGGGATGAGTTAAAGGAGGGATAGAGCAAGGAAGAGTCTAGAAAGTGTTATTTGCGAGATTATAGTAGTAAAATGAGGTTTGGGATGAGTTAAAGGAGGGATAGAGCAAGGAAGAGTCTAGAAAGGTTTATTAGGGAGATTATAGTAGTACAATGAGGTTTGGGATGAGTTAAAGGAGGGATAGAGCAAGGAAGAGTCTAGAAAGGTTTATTAGGGAGATCATAGTAGTACAATGAGGTTTGGGATGAGTCAGATAGTAGAGGATATATTGAAAGAGGTATAGGATGAGATAGTAGTGAATTGGAAAGAGCAGTGGCGGTGCGTCCATTAGGGCGCTGGGGCGTTGACCCACAAGCCGCCCGCGCCCGCAGCTCCCTCGGCGGCTCTGACTGTAGTAAACTGACAATGCATGTCAGTCAGCATGACGCCGGACCGCCCACCCACTGACATGCATTGTCAGGCCATGGGGTGGCGCGGAGCGCACAGCAGGCAGCAGCGCAAGTGCGCATGCTGGGTTTAGGTCTGAGAATTTTTCCGACCAGCCCAGTCATGCGCACTAGTGTTGAGTCTGGCTGGCGGCTGCGCATTAGGAGAGCGAGGGTTGATCAACGCCGCAACCCTCGGTCTCCTAATGGGCAGGTGAGTATCCCTGCTAAGCCATTCCTGGCACTGCTGGAGCAGCGTCAGTATTGGCTAAGAGGGTTTGCCACACCAGTGACGCAGCTGTTCCTGCAGAAGAAGAGGTAACGTTGAAGGCGCCAACGCGGGACCCAGGAGCAGTCAGAGGCGGTCAGGTAAGTTTTCTTTATTTTTTATTTTATTTTAATCTCCCCCGGCCCCCACCCCACGCGTATTGCGAGCGCGAGCCGCGACTGGAAATACATAGCCGTACTTGTTAAAGGTAATAAAGAGACAGTGGCAGGCAGACAGATGAGAGAGTTTGAGACAGGAATCCAAGGCAGAGACCGCCGCAGTGTGCTCTCAGTCAGGAGGCGGGAGCTCAGCGCTCCGCCTCTGGCTCAAGGCACTCGCCGAGTCTGTCTCTGGAAGGTTTCACCGGGGCAGAGCTATCTGTGAAGTGCATTCGGAGCTGAAGCTTCTGGCTCGGGGAAAGCAGCATCGGAGACATTGAAAAGTGTGTTTTGCAGTCCTCCTCCCCCGAGGCCAACTCTTCAACCCAGTTCAAGGTGAAGAAGTACGGTAAGGTCTACACTTCTGGTCACTGCTGCAGCATGTGTGCGCCCTGAGGAGAAGAGCACCTTTCCATTGACGTACGGTTTAGGACCCGGTTTCATGTTAAGGAGACAGATACTGCTGAGCGGCTGCCAGTCCGTTCAATGATGGATGGCGCACCTGGATTTCAAGACATCCCCCTGTGGTTACGGAGGAGCATGTAATACTCCCGCTCCCTCTGCAAGGCATCCGCCCCTGCCCACTGCCACCCTCCCCACCCCACAACACACCTGCCCCCTTCTCCCCTGCGCCGATTTACCAACTGCTTAGAGCAGGTGATAAACGGAACCGGTAGTCTACACAGAATTGGCAATTCCTTGTGTAATTTGACCAGGAAAAGCTCGGTCTTCACAGTTATTCCCCATTCTGTGGTGATTGCCTTGTAATAGCCGGATTTATGTACTGGGTCACCAGCCAGAAGTGTAAATTCCAGCCACACTGTATCCTCGTACATAAATCTGCATTAGTCATACTCGGGCCTAAAATACCAGTGGAGTATACAAGCAATGTGAGAAAATACGTGCCTATAACTGAGCAGAGTCATGCACATTTTACTAACTTCAAAATCATGAAAGCCTGAATCTGCCCTGCTTAGAATGAATCCCTGGTTCGGCAGAGATGTCCACAGTGAGCAATCTTATCATCGCGGCTTTTGTGCCTACTAACAGCATATCAGAGGTACTGTTTCTCTAGAGTTAATTAAACCTAACCGTTCGCAAGTGTCTGGATAAGCAAGTGTTCATGCGCTCACCGTCACACAGTCCACACGACACACACTGGTTTCGCTGAGTTTTAATGAAAACATTAAGTGCACTTTAACAGCAGCAGCTAAGTGACCTTTTGATTCGAAAACATGGACAATGGAAGCGGGCTATGACATTTTTAATGCAGCCGAAAAGAAATATCAGCTTCGCTATAGCTCCGTTTTTTCATACCTTTGTTTGGTTGTGGCCAGGAAAATGCCAGCCCCAAGAGGATTAAACCGGCGAATAATTGCAGTTGGCCCATTGTTAAAAAGAAGCAGTTTTCCTCTGCTGCTGTGCTTGGTAGCCCGCCTTGTTTCTTTTCGATGACAAATGAGGTGGACAAGGCTCCGAGCATCCGGATGGCCTAGTTAGGGGCTTTCAGTGCACTCATTTTGTATGTTCTCTTACTGGCGCACTGATCAATTTTGCTTGTAGAGGGGCAAGCATCCTCTTTCCTTTGCTTCTGTTCCAGAGTGGCACATGGCGTGCACTCCCCACATCAGCGGGTAATGAACGCACACTGTGGGTACAATTGCTTTCAAGTAGGGAACTTTTCAAAGATAATTAAGACAGGTACGTGCACTTACTTTGCTACCATGCAAAAACAGTTTACTCTGAGTGCTGCTGGCCTGCATTCGAAGAACAGGGAGCAGTTTGATAACCCACGCTAACAACATAAGGGCAGAAAGACAAATGATGTATATCTCACCAGAGCGAATGCACCTGTCCACAAATCCACACGGGAAGATGGACAACATACACACAAGGTGAAACTTAAGGTCAGACATGGATTGTGTCAAGATTCGAACCGATGCGGATAGACTGAGTTCCTGTTTGCTTCGTTTTTACTAGTAAGACCACACTGCCTGCATAACATGCTCTGCAGTCTACCTTAAGAAGGAAAACACAAAGGGAAAAAACACCTTAGATAAAAGTAGTGAGACCGGTGTGCCGAAGGCTTGACATTTTGTACTGCGAAGCTAAACATCGCTAGAAAGAAAGGCCTTCTCATAGGAGCACAATGGAGCACTGCTACTTAATGCAGCCTGTGAAAGGAATGAAAAAAGTCTTCCTGAAGGCAGCACTGCTTCAAAACCCATGTGAATGATGAAATCAAACGTTAAAGAGGAGACAGTCACTTAGTGCGGAAACGGGTGGATCAAAACAGTACCTCACACACATATGAGAAATGGGAGGGCGTCACAGAGATTATTTGCACTAATAATGCAGCGGCCATTCCAGCTAACTACAAGATTATCAGGAAGGATCGTGAGGTGGGCAAGGGGGGTGGTATCGCTATCATCTTTAAAGAAGATTTCGAGTGTGTCCCCATAGCTCTAGATGAAGTGGTCGGTGCAGAATGTTTCGGCTTTCGCTGCACTCTGTCCTCACAACACTGTCTTGCTGGGATACTGATTTATAGACCACCAGGCACATCTGGCAACTTCGTAAGGTCTCTTCAGGATTGTATTTCATTGCTAACCCTAAAATATAGACACCTTCTGATATTAGGGGATCTAAATTTGCATATGGATAAATCTTCGGATCCTCAAGTGGTGGAGCTGCTGGAAATTATGTCTGCATGTAAGCTAACGCCTTTTATTAAGGAGCCTACTCATAAGATGGGTCACGTGTTAGACCAAGTCTTCAGTAATACCCAACTGGCCACCGGGGCCCCGATTCCGATCATATGGTCGGATCACTTCTTAGTCCCTTTTAGGATTCCAATAATGGGTAAGAGTGAGCTCCCAGTGGCTAAGGCCACTGACTACAATTTTAGAGCCCTTAATAAGATATCAATACCACTCTTACAGAGGGTGCTTGCTTCATCCGTCCCTATGTTGGTGGGCAGTCCGGTAGAGGATGCCTGCGCAATTGAGGCCTGGTTAAGGACGAATATTGACGCTGTTGCACCTATTACAGTACGCACTACGAAAGGCTCCTGCCACTCAGCCCCCTGGTTCAATGAACCACTGAGAATCAGTAGATGTAATTGTAAAAAGCTTGAGAGGAAGTGGCGTAGCCTGTATCTCCAGGAAGACAAGGATACCTACAGGGCTGCTCAAAAAGCACACTATAGAATGGTGAGAGAGGCAAAGGTGGACTATTGGCAGAATAAAATCATGTCTGCTACTAATAAGAGCAAAGAGATCTTTGGGATCGTGAAGTCTTTTATGGCCCCAAAGGTTGTAATAGCAGAACAGCCCCACTGTCAGAGGACTGGACGCTTTTGCTGGCCCAATCCTTCCACGCTAAAATAGAGACGATCCAGCAGTCCTTCTCAGCGTCATCTAAAGATAACACAGTAGGGCCTGGGTTAGTGGAGGATGAAATAGGGTCCTCTCTATCAGGGATTCCCCCACAAGGCCCTCAGTTATTTCACTTTCCGGCCATTGGAATGGAGGACTCATTGTCCTACCTTATGAACCTGAAATCAGGCTCACCAGTGGACGCTTGTCCCGCAAAGCTGTTTCTGGCTCTGGCTTCCACCATTAATCAGCATATTAACGAGGTTTTGAACTCCTCACTGGCTGCGGGTGTGGTACCGCCTCTTTGGAAACAGGCAAAAATCCTGCCCCTTCTAAAAAAAAAATGGGCGCCGACCCACTCATACCCACCAACTACAGGCCTATCTCCCTCCTTCCAGCCTTTTCGAAAGTGCTGGAGAAGCACGTAAATAAAACAATCATGGAGTTCGCCGAAAAACACAATTTTTTGCATCCTACTCAGTCAGGCTTCAGGGCTGATTATAGTACGGAAACGGCGCTGCTGGAGGTGACAGAACATATAAAGGAGAAGCTTGACCAGGGGGGTAGAGCAATCCTCATACTGTTGGACCTGTCGGCAGCGTTCGACACGGTGCCACACAGTAGGCTTCTAGACAGATTGGAAAGAATGGGTTTTGGGGGACGGGCTCTGGCCTGGTTAGCCTCCTATCTGGAAGATAGAGAGCAGGTGATTTGGACTCCCCCGTTCTCAACCCCCCTGCCATGCTTACAAGTAGGAGTCCCTCAGGGTTTCTGCCTTAGTCCAACGCTTTTTAACTTGTATATGTCCCCTTTGGCAACACTGGTGGAGTCGTACGGAGTAAAGATAATTTCATACGCCGACGACACACAGCTGGTTTTCTCCTGCAACAGAGGTAACGAGTTTGATGGGGACATGATTAGATCTTGCCTCACCGACGTTTTTGGGTGGCTGGAGGAAAACCAGCTGAAGTGTAATTCTGATAAGTCAGAAATAGTCCTCTTTGGCCAGCCCACAGTGCAGGATTGGAGTCAATGGTGGCCAGAGGAATTTTCTCCTCCCAATGTGGCCCAGCCTATAGTTAGAAACTTGGGAATTCGGATTGATGCCGCTCTTTCTATGCGTGCCCAAGTTCAGGCCTTAGTTGGGACCTGTATTGGATTACTTAGGATGGTGAGGAAGTTTCTTCCACTCCTTCCACTGGATTAGTAGGAGGACCGTGGTCCAGGCACTGATTACATCGAGACTGGACTACGGGAACATCCTCTATCTAGGATTGTTGGAGTGTCTCCTACAACGCCTCCAGGTGGCGCAAAACGCCGCAGCTAGGGCCATTCTTCGCCTTAAACCGAGGTCCCATATGGCCCCTCATCTCAAAGCCCTCCACTGGCTTCCTATCAGGGAGAGGATACAGTTTAAGGCATTAGTAATGTTCTTCAAAGCCCTTCATGGTAAGGGGCCTCGTTACCTTAGAAGACGGGTTGGCTGGTACACTCCGACAAGGGCACTCAGATCAAGCTCGGGTGCGTATGCACGTGTCCCTAAGGTGTGTTTGGCATGCAGGGGAGGTAAATCCTTCAGCCTACTGGGGGCACAGGCATGGAACAAACTCCCGGTGCCCCTCAGACTCTCTCAGGACTTGACGAGTTTCAAGAAACTGTTGAAAACATGGCTTTTTGGAAGGTAATCCATCTTTAGGTCAACAGTCACGTGATTCTGCAGCGCCGGGACACTCCTTTTGGAGTAGCTGAACGCTATATAAACTTTCTCATTCATTCATTCATTCAATATTAGTGAGCTGCTGTTGTGTTGCAATATTGAAAACACATGTCATCACTATCCATGAATATTATAGATGTAAACACATTTAGAATTTTGGAGGAATGACTGTGCACTGTCAGTGACCTGGTCAAAGA
Source organism: Calotriton arnoldi (assembly GCA_963921515.1). Classification (NCBI taxonomy): domain Eukaryota; kingdom Metazoa; phylum Chordata; class Amphibia; order Caudata; family Salamandridae; genus Calotriton; species Calotriton arnoldi. The sequence goes on along the minus strand of CAWUFW010000224.1, from coordinate 3,824,521 downwards.
GGGCATGAAACAGCTGAAACTGGACCATATATTCAAAGCTGTTCCTAACAGGGGGCCGGGGGTCCCCTAAATATGTTTGGCCCAGGGCCCCCAAAATCCTTAAGATGTCCCAGTTTGCCCACTCTTTTTGAAAAAATTTCTCGGGGGGGGGGGGAGAAACCCCCGCGAACCCCCCTTAGGTTCTTCAGGCACGCTCGCTCGCCGCGGTGCACTCCCACACAAATTTTACGCCTCACCACTTTCAAATGTCACCAGCCGCCGCCACTGGGAAAGAGTTGTAGGTTTTTTTTTCCCAACAGTAGGAGTAAGGTAATAAATATATAGATGCATAACTACTACATAGAAAGGTATACATGTGTATGGAAAATAATAAAGAGATATAAAAATATATTTTATAAAGTCCCATATGTACATATATGGATAAATAGTTAGAAACTTAAACTTTCAAGTGTTGCTGTACAAAAAGCTGTTTTATTTGTGTATTGTTATTTATTATTATTTATATTTTCTGAAAAATTTCAATAGGGAAGCACCGATAGATACAATTGTTATGATCATATTTATACATTGTTATAGATTCTCCCTGAGCCCCACTCTCTTAAACATCTACATGGCCCAGCTCGCAGCCATCGTCATGAAGCACGGACTCAACATCGTCTCCTACGCCAGGCGACACCCAGCTGATTCTCTCCCTCACCAACGAACCCACAGTTGCCAAGAGCAACTTCCACGACAGGATGAAGGCTGACACCACCTGGATGAAGGACAGCTGCCTCAAGCTAAACTCAGAGAAGACCGAAGTCCTCGTCCTGGGCTCCACCCCCTCCACTTGGGATGACCACTTGTGGCCCGCAGATCTTGGACCTCTCCCCACACCCACAGAACACGCACAAAATCTCAGCATCATCATGGACTCCTCCCTTACCATGAACCACCAGATCAACGACGTCTCATCATCCTTTTTCCACACGCAATGCCTACTCCGAAAGATCTTCAAGTGGATCCCCACCAAGTCCAGAAAGACGGTCACCCACACACTCATCAGCAGCAGATTCGACTACGGCAACGCACTCTACGCCGGCATCACCCAGAAACTCTTCAAGAAACTGCAAAGCATCCAGAACGCCTTTTCCAGATTCATTCTCAACAACCCCCGCCGCAGCCACATCACCAGCCTCCTGAGAGACCTCCACTGGCTCCCAGTCAACAAAAGAATCACCTTCAAGCTCCTCACACATGCCTACAAAGCCCTACACAACACAGGACCTGCATACCTCAACCACCGCCTCTCATTCCACGCACCCACCAGAGACCTCCACTCTGCCCAACTGGCCCTAACCGCCATCCCACGTATCCGCAAGACCACAGCCGGGGGAAGATCATTCTCCTACCTCACAGCAAAGACCTGGAACAGCCTGCCTGTCCCCCTAAGACAATCACCGTCATTGCCCCAATTCAGGAATGACCTCAAGACCTGGCTCTTCGACTGAACCACAGTACCTTGCGACAGATCTGCCCGCCCCCTCCCCCAGCGCCTTGAGACCCTTACGGGTGAGTAGTTGTGCTTTACAAGCCACTTGATTGATTGAATGATTGATAAAATAAATAAAATAGAGACCCATAAGCATATAATCAAATAACTTATATGTAAACTATGTAGTAACTTATATACATGTTAAGCAAACATATATATATATATATATATATATATACCATAAGTAATATTTACCCAACAACCTGCATCGTCACTTCAGCCTGCTTGGAGCCAGGGCAGGGGAGGCAGGAAATTCCATGCACTTCAAAGCCACCGTCTAGAAGCTTCTCCCACTTTCCAGAACCAGGGCACCAGTGTATAAAAAAAAAAAGACCTCAGACACCAACTCTTCAGTAAATTTCTAGGCCTGTGGATACTTTGACAGGAAGAAGGACTGCTGTGTTGCTACAAGGACCGCTACTCTGCTGGACTGCTACTCTGAAGTTGCTACTGCCCTGCTGTGCTGACCTGCTGCCATTTTGCCAGGGGAGGAAAAACTGAACCTGCAACCCATCCATCATGAACATAAGGCCCCAGAGTTCCTCAAAGGTCTAGTCTGCTAGTATCCCAATCTGAGCCTCAGGGACATAAAGGACTCCCCAAAAGCTCCTGGACCCGTCATCAGAAATTTCTGACCCCCAAGTGGTGCCTCTCAGGGCCTGGTCCCTTGGTTGGCTCACAGGCTCTTAAAATCAAGCTTTTGGGCTCTTCACATGCGGGCCCATTCGCACTGGGACCGCACCGCTCGCACCGAAAATCAGTGCAAGCCGCCGCAACTCTGTCTCTTCACACAGCAAGCATCGATTGCCGCAGAGGACCGCCAACGTGAGGCTCGTCCGCGACCCCCGGCCTGCTCCTTGTGCCTCTCTGACCACCACCAGCGATGCTCTCCTTGCGCCCCTCTCCAATGCAAACAGGACTCTTGGCACAAAACGTGAGAAGGTAAAATTTCAGCAAGACTAGTCTGAGACTGTATCCGACCCGTGCTCCATCGCGGTCAGCCGGAACTTTTGACTTTGACCCGATCCAGCACAACCAGATAGCTGTGGTTGGAGCTTTATGCTTTTAGGCACTATATTGCAATTTATTCTTAAAAAAATCAATAATATGTTGCTTTATTTTTAAACCTGGTGTGGGATCTTTTGGTGTGGTGTTTTCACTATTTTACTGTTTGAAGTGTTGCACAAACACTTCACACATTGCCTCTAAGTTAAGCCTGACTGCTCTGTGCCAAGCTACCAGGAGGTGAGCACAGGTTAATTTAGGTTTTGCTTGTTCCTTACCCTGACTAGGATTGTGGTTGATGCTTGACCAGGGCTCACCCCCTAGTCAACCAATAACCCAATTTCTAACAATGAAAGTTCCATTTTTAAGTGACCCCCTGACACCCAGGGTCCTCGGATCTAAAGAAGATGAACTCAACCTTTGTCAGATGTGTTAGTGGGATCCTCTGCCGTCTGTGTGCGGCATGCCCATGCTGCCCTTCACTCTCTATATTTGGGATGCAGTCACTGGATTTTGATTGATCAAAATATCCCTTGCCTCATTCTGCAGCTTAAATGAATGTTGTTTGTTACTGTGAGTGAAGGGTAGGTGAAACTGGAAGCCACATCTGTTGTGGGAATTTTCTCTGTGCAAGTAGGCAGTGATTTCCTTAAACTCTCTCCACTTCGCCAGCGTAGATCATGACGCATCCTGGAAAGGTGATGCTGTCTCCCCTGAACACAGTGTCCTCTTGCTTCCATACCTCTGAAAGGATATCTTCTTTAATTTTGAATAAATAAACGCAGATTAAGACACCAAGGGTGAGTTGTTTAGGTGTTAAAAAGCTGAGATCACATACAGTGAGTTTGGCCCAGTAATATTTCTTTATCATTGGGCATTTGAAGTAGATGGCAGAACACAGCCCGTACATGACTCTCTAGTTCCGAATTGTTACCTTGCTGTCAAGCTCTGATATCGTGATGTTGCTCCATTGTGACTGGTTTTTGTAGTCCTCCATTTTGTTAGTCGGATCCCTTTGTTGGCTTTCCAGAGTAGCAGCTCTTGCATTTCATAGGTCTGTTTAGCAAGAGTATCTTTAACATGATCAATCCAGTCTCAGCTAATAACTGGTGTAAGTCCAACAGGGCTTCTGTAAAATCCTTGTGCATAGAATATCTTTCTTGAATTCATGAAGGTTCAGTTGGATATCTCCCTCGGAGGATAGGGCCTGCCATCCTGGACCATCGGTTGCAGTGTTTTTCTCTGACTAAGGTTGATTAAGATAGTCCTGATTGGTTGTTTTATCCCTCTTCTGCTGGTTCAGCATATCTTTTATTATTTGAGACCGGCACTGTGTTTTGTGGCACTTCGATGATGCTGAGCAAACACAAGGAGATGATGGACGGAGTGCTGAAACTTTTCAAACACTCACCCCCAGTCACAGATCTGGGTTGAATCCATCATCATTCTTTAGCTCACTTTGCCACCCCAGTTCAGACACAGCTATATGCAAATCAGTCTTGTCCCTGTGCCTCATGGGAACAGTCCAGACCGAACTGCCAAGCCATGTCTTCCCTGGACCGGAATCAAGCATCCTGGGACCGGTTTCGGGCTAACAGCCCTCATCAGCCAGGCTAGCTTGAATCCAGTGGCAAAGTGAGCAAGGGACCCACGTCTGGGCATGCCACTGCCAACTTAGGGCGAACAAAGCAAACACAAGGAGATGATGGACGGAGTGCTGAAACTTTTCAAACACTCACCCCCAGTCACAGATCTGGGTTGAATCCATCATCATTCTTTAGCTCACTTTGCCACCCCAGTTCAGACACAGCTATATGCAAATCAGTCTTGACCCTGTGCCTCATGGGAACAGTCCAGACTGAACTGCCAAGCCATGTCTTCCCTGGACCGGAATCAAGCATCCTGGGACCGGTTTCGGGCTAACAGCCCTCATCAGCCAGGCTAGCTTGAATCCAGTGGCAAAGTGAGCAAGGGACCCACGTCTGGGCATACCCTGCCAACTTAGGGCGAACAAAGCAAACACAAGGAGATGATGGACGGAGTGCTGAAACTTTTCAAACACTCACCCCCAGTCTTTAGCTCACTTTACCACCCCAGTTCAGACACAGCTATATGCAAATCAGTCTTGACCCTGTGCCTCATAGGAACAGTCCAGACCGAACTGCCAAGCCATGTCTTCCCTGGACCGGAATCAAGCATCCTGGGATCGGTTTCGGGCTAACAGCCCTCATCAGCCAGGCTAGCTTGAATCCAGTGGCAAAGTGAGCAAGGGACCCACGATGATGCTGGTATGAATCCTGTGGACAGTGTCTCACTATCTTTCACAAGTGTCAAGTCTATTGGGCACCAGTGCTTTTGGGCTCACTCCGCCCCCTATATCACTCCCAAATTGTCTCTTTTGTTAATAGTGATCAGGGGCCCCTAAGCGGATGTCAGCCGCCCAGCTTGATACATGGCTGCTGCAATTCTCTTGCCTTTGCTCCACCCTGCCGCTTGGGAACATCCACTGGCCTTTTGTTACACCAGGCTGGCCCCACCTCCCTGCATCTCTGCCAGAAAGGTTCCTGCATGACTGGTCTGCTCAGTGCTTCAGACCAACATTGTCCATCTTTGGAATTCAGGAGACAGGGTCACGCACACATAACTGGGTTTTGTTGGAGTTCTGCTTCTAATAACTAGCCTAATAATGCCTGAGTTCTATTTATTGACAATGGCGGCAGAAGGCCATCTTGGGAGCCACAGCCCAGAGCTCAACAAGGACACGACGTTGCAAGTCACTGCTTTGGCCACGCCCTCACCCTGTCTGTCCATTTTTTGTAATGATTGTCACGTATTTATCCAGTTCTTCTTCTTCATATTCATCATCCATATCATCCTCATCCACCAGTAGAGGTGAAAGTGGCTTCATATGTCTTTACCTTCAGTACAATGCTTAAGTATGGCTAGCTTGCGTTTCTGCTTGTAAAAAATATCACTCACCACGTCTTCCACGTTTTCAACCCTAAATTTTGATGCCAAGGAGATAGCAAAAATACCAGAGGTGAAGACATTCACTCTATGATATGTCTAAAACTTCCTGCGTACAGTAAACCTAGGGCCACTGGAATTATGTAATTCTGCGACTGCAGCTTTTTTCACACTATTACGGATATGCTACATTTGCCAGATTATCCATCTGATGCATAATCTGCAGATTTTAACAAAAAACATTTTTTCTAGCTCAAACGGATCAAAAGTTACTAAAAACCTGGTGACGTGTTCATGAGCAGTGGAAGGCCCTTCACAAAAGTTAACTGGTCATATTTAATTTGCTTATTTCTGTATTTGGTTCTTAAACTGGTACTAATAAGGTCAAATGTTTGCCTGGGTAGAATCACCATGTGTAAAAATGACAAAATAATGAAGTAACACTATAGAAAAGTGCCACATTATGCCGCGTAATTTGCCTTTACTTGCCACATAATTTAATCAACCTTGCCGTATAATTCCAGTGGCCCTGAGTATACCACAGTTTGCTTTTCATAAGCACTTAAAATTCCTTTTGATGTGCTTGAATTAACTATATGTGCCTCTGAATTGTACTGGTAACACATTGGGTCTTACCATTATTATTACAGTGAGCATATCACTGCTGTTCTGATGTGTCACTGTAATGGGCACAGTGCTGCATATGCTGTTGAGGCTTTCCTCAGTACCGTTGTGTTAGACCTGGCATCCTTGGCGTGGGTCTCCCTTCCATTTTGTTATGATGCCTCCTATGTTATTGATCTGTTTTTGCTGGTGTTAGATGCTTTGGGCACTGTGCCACTGCTATTCAGTGCCACAGTGCAAGTGCTCCCTATGATAAATTGTGTGATGGATTAGTGACTCCATGATTGGATGATTGGTTTACTTGTCAGTCCCTAGTACAGTGCACTCAGTGTGCCCAGGGCTTGTAACTCCAATGCCGCTGGTGGGCTTGCAGCACTGGTTGTGCCACCCACAGAAGCGGCTTGTAAAATGTGTCTCAGGCCTGCCATTGCAGAGCCTGTGTGCAGCCTAGGGCTGCCATGTCGACTTGGTGAGTACACCCACTTACCAGTCCCTCAACCTTCCCTTTACTGCATGTTGGTCACCCCTAGAGTAGGCCCTAGGGCAGGGTGCATTGTAAGTATAAGGTAGGACATGCCCTGGTGTGTGTGGCATGTCCTAATAGTGAATTACAGCCATTTTCATTTTCACTATTGCAAGGCTACCTGCTCCCCATAGGCCAGAATGGGCAGACTGACTATTACACCTTATAGTCAGAACTGACCCAGGGAACATGGTAGAAAAACGAATTTAGTATGCCTGAACTCAGAATGATAAAATACATCTTTTAGTGAAGTTGGTTTTAACTTTCTGTGTTTGAAAATACCACTTTTAGAAAGTGGGTATTTTCTTGCCTAAACTTCCAAGCCTGCCTCTGCTAGGTTGTGTATTCCTTGTCTGGAGATTGAGTGACAGGGGCTGGGGGTGGCTACAGGAGACAGGGTGAGTCAGCACAGGGCTGAATAGAAAGATCTGCATCCAGAGTGGAGGGAGGAGTTGCACCTGGGTCTGAATAGGGCTGTGCCTGTCTTCCACAATGCTGGCTCCACCTCCTGCCGGGCGGCTGAGCACTCTGCCCCACATTCTGAAAGGAAAGAAGGAGTCAGAAAAACAAAGTGCTCCAGGACTGACCAGAACTGGTTTTGGACTAGGCAGAGGCCTCTCTGCCTTCAGAGAACAAAGAGAAGCTGTGTATAAAAAGGGGACCCAGACCCCTAGGAAATTAGATCACTTTGGGAAACAAGAAGAAACCTTTGCTTAGGAGCGGAACCAAGAAGAAACTGAGGAGAAGACTATCCCTAAGCTAGAGGGATCTGCCTGCAGTGGTTGCCTGACTGCCAAAGGAAGGAGGAAGGACTTGTGTACACTTTTATTCAACTTGTGAAGGATCTCCAAGGGCTTGAGAAAAGAGCTTGCCTCCTGCTGAAGTCTCAGGGACAACAGACTTCAACCACCAGCTCCCCAAGAATCCTTTGGAAGTGCCTGCTGCTGTTTTAGGCCTTCTGAAGGGACTGCGTGTCGCAAGGAGCTGGAAGCGCGACTCAAGAGGGAGAAGCGTGTCGCCGTCGCAGCCGCTGCCGTCGCATCACGGAGATGACGCCGCTGTAGCTGTCGCATTGCACCGCATCTCGAGAAACGTCCCGCAACCCCGAAGAAGCGTGTCGCTGTCGCAGCCGCTGCCGTCGCATCGTAGATGTCGCTGCTGTAGCTGTCGCATTGCACCGCATCAGGAGAAGAGTCTCGCAACGAGGAAGAAGCGTGTCGCCGTCGCAGCCGTCGCATCGTAGATGCCGCTGTAGCTGTCGCATTGCACCGCATCAAGAGAAGCGCCTCGCATCCACGGAGAAGCGTGCCGCCGTCGGAGCTGCTGCCGTCGCATCACGGAACAAGGGTGTCGCCGCTGCAGTTGTCGCATCGAGCGGAAGCGTCTCGCAACGTCGGAGAAGAGTGTCGCCGCTGTCGTCGCATCACGGAACAAGGGTGTCGCCGCTGCAGCTGACGCATCGAGTCGAGACTTCTCGCAACATCGGAGAAGCGTGCCGCATCAGGAAGAACTAGACGTCTTTATTTCTTTGCACCAGAACTTTGTCGCATCTCCATCTCTGCAACACTTCCGTTGTAGAAACGTGACGCATCGTAAAGGTACATTGACTCAAAGTGTCGCATTTTAAGATCTGAAAAGAACTAAGCTAAACCTACCATTTTAAGTACAGTATTGTGGATTTTTGTCGTTTATGGTCTTGTGTTAAAACTATATAAAGAATACTTATTTTTGATATAAACCTTGTGTGGTGTCCATCTGTAGTGTTGTCACTAGATTACTGTATGTGTTCACAAATGCTTTACACACTGCCTCTGAGATAAGCCTGTCTGCTCGTGCCAAGCTACCAAGGGGGTGAGCAGGGGTTATTTTAGGAGTGTACCCCCTACCCTGACTAGAGGCGAGGGTCCCTATTTGTCACAAGTACCTACCTGTGCCAACTAGAGACCCCCAATTCTAACATTGGTGGTCAGCGGTGAGGATTCTGGTCTTGCATTTGTGACTCATGTACAGTGATTGGTGAACACTACTAGTGAGTGCAGATCAAAACGCGACCACATACTTTTGGTAGATTTTTTTTTCTAGGACGTTCCATTTTTGCCAAGTTCAGCCATAATGAAACCAGCATCCATAGCATCTGTTGATTTTGATTGGGAAGAGGAGAAACTAGAATGCTACAATGCGAAGCAGCTGAAGCACTTATGCAAAAGATTTAATGTTGCAATTACCGGGCTCACCAAGAGGGATGAGTTCTATAAGGCGCTGAGGGCCTGGGTAGAAGCAAGGAAAACCCCTGAGAATGAGGAAGGGGATAATAATGCAGATGTGCAGCTGGAAGGACCCTTGGGTCCAGAGGAAAGGAAAGCCCCTTCCCTAGCAGGTAGCAGTGTTTCTGCCAAAGGCCTGTCCCCAGAAGAGCTGGAGGACAGGGAGAGAAATAGGATGCATGAGTTGGAGCTGGCCAAAATGAGTGGGCAATTGGAGATTAGGAAAATGGCCCTGGAAGAAAAGAAGATGCAGCTTGAGCATGATAGAAGTTTGAGGGAGTTGGTTTGAAAGCTAGGAGCTTAGAAATTACTCCCTCTGGTGGCAACACACCGTCAATGCCTGTGGAATCTAGAGTGTATATTCCTAAGGATGTGGTCAGGGAATTTTTAAAATGATGACATTGGGCAGTGGTTCAAGGCCTATGAGGTAGCCATGTCTTCCCACTGGGTCCCTGAGAAGGATTGGGGAGCAGGGTTGTGGGGACGGTTACTTAGTGAAGGGCGGGACACACTGCTAGATTTGCCTTCTGATGTCCATAATTCATATCGCCACATGAAGGTTGCTTTAATGTCTAGGTATGGTTTAACTCCTGAATTGTATAGGCAGAGGTTCAGGGGTTGCAAAAAGATAGAGAACAGTACCTGGGTTGAATATGTCACTTTTTTCTGCAGAGCATTGGATGGTTGGGTGAAGGGTAGCAAAGTTGATGATTTTCAGGGGCTCCTTGATTTGATTGCATGGGAGCACTTGTCAAGTAACTGTTTTCCAGAGCTACGCCAGCACCTGTTAGATAGCAGGCTGACTATCCCTAGGAAGCTTGCTGAGGAGGCGGACTGCTGGGTCAGTACCAGGGTCCACAAGGGTCACGTGGGAGACTCAGCCAAGGGTGGGCAGGGTCTCCAGCAGAAGAGTGGGGGGGGACAAGGGTAAACAGAGGGAGTTCCAAAGAAGGCCCCAAAGTAGTCCCCAGGGGAACCAAGGGAAAGGTTGCCAGCCTCCCCCCCAGAAACCCTCAGGGGCCCCGACAGGTCCACCTGTTCAAAGGGGACCCTGAGATGCTACAAATGTGGGGACCTGGGTCATATGGCGAATGATCCCAGGTGCCCCCAGTTTGGAAAGACAGCACCCCTGGTGCAGCCCCCGGCAGATGGCTAGTGTAGCCCTGGGTGAGGAGATGGGTGCCCAAGATGGGTGGGGTCCCGCAGAGATGTCCCTTGTCTCATTAGGAGACTGTGAGGTGGTCCCCAAGACCCAGCTGCCTGATAACACTAAGAAATACAGGCAGTGGGTGACCATCAATGGCCATAGGGTGGAGGCTCTTAGAGATACAGGAGCCAGTGTGACCGCTGTCAAGTGTCACCTGGTGTCTCAAGAGCAGGTTGTCCCCATGCATTCTATCCAGTTGTTGCCGCTGACAACACAGAGAGTCACTGCAAGGTGGCTCAGGTTCCCTTTGAGTGGGGGGTCTCTGGTACTCTTCGGGTAGCTGTGAGGCCCGCCATGCCTGTTGACTGTTTGTTAGGGAACGACTTGGAGAGCTCACCTTGGGCGAAGGTGGAGCGAAGTGCTCATTTAGAGATGTTGGGTTTGCCTGACTGGGCGTGTGTGACCACCTGGTCCATGGCAGCAAGTAAAGGTGCTCAAGATGACCTGGAGCCTGAGAGGGAGGCCCAGGTACCTGCCGTCACGAGAAGAGGCAGGGGGTGCGGGAAACCGGCCCCCGAAGTTCCCACGGTCCAGGAGAAGGCATACCTTGAGGGGGATGCCCTGGAGCCTACAGGGGAACAGGTAGCTGAACTGGGGGACCTGCCTGAGCTGACCCATTGGCAGCAAGAAGGAGGACCCTCCAGGGAAGAATTCTGCAGGGAGCAGAAAGAATGCCCTTCTCTTGTGGGTCTGCGGCAACAGGCTGCAGACCAGGCAACAGGTGATCAGTCTGGGTCACATTGGGTCTATTGGGAGAATGGTCTCCTGTATAGTGAGCCTAAGGTTGCTGAGCCTGGGTCAGCCCGTGTGCTGGTGGTACCCCAGTGCTTCAGAGCCTTCCTACTGGGGCTGGCTCATGATGTTCCATTGGCAGGATATTTGGGGCAAGACAAGACCTTTGAGAGGCTTGTCACCCACTTTATTGGCCCCAAATGCGCAGGAGTTCAGACACTCACTGCAGGACATGTCAGACTTGCCAGGCAAGTGGAAAGAGTGGGAGGAAGCGCAAGGCTCCTCTCCAGCCATTCCCTGTAGTCAGCACCCCCTTTGAACGGGTGGGTATTGACATTGTGGGGCCACTGGACCCCAAGACAGCCATGGGCAACAGGTTCATCCTGGTCTTGGTGGACCATGGTACCCGGAAGCCATACCTCTGAGGACAGTGACGGCCCCCGTGGTGGGACGAGCACTGATGGGAATTTTCTCCAGAGTGGGATTCCCTCGCGAGGTAGTGTCTGACCGGGGGACCAACTTCATTTCCAAATATATGAAGTCCGTGTGGCAGGAGTGTGGGGTAACCTACAAGTTTACCACTCCTTACCACCCCCAAGGAAATGGGTTGGTTGAAAGGTTCAACCGATCCCTCAAAGGCATGATTATGGGTCTTGAGGAACCTATGAGGCGTAAGTGGGACGTCCTCTTACCATGCCTGCTCTTTGCTTACCGTGAGGTGCCACAGAAATCTCTAGGGTTCAGCCCCTTTGAGCTTCTCTATGGACACCCCGTGAGAGGACCTCTAAGTTTGGTCAAAGAAGGCTGGGAGCAATCTCCCAGGAAACCTCCCCAGGATGTATACAGTTACATGCTGGCCTTTAGGAACAAACTAGGTGTTTCAGGCAACTCGCTGAGGCGAATCTGGAAGCCAGCCAGGAGGAGATGAAGCGGTGGTACGACCAGAATGCCACTCTGGTAGAGCTTCAGCCTGGTCAGAAAGTGTGGGTCATGGCCCCAGTGGAGCCCTGCGCGCTCCAGGATAAGTGGACCGGACCCTTTGAGGTTGTAGAGCGCAAAGTCCGGTTACCTACTTGGTGGACTTGCGGTCTCCCAGGAACCCCTTGAGGGTCCTGCATGTCAACCGCCTGAAGCCCCACTTGGAGAGGTCCCAAGTGGGCATGCTCTTAGCAACAGATGCTGGGATGGAGGAGGAGACCGAGCTTCTTCCTGACCTCCTGTCAGCAACAGAGCAAGATGGGTCAGTGGATGGTGTCAACCTCTCGTCCACCCTGACCCCTGAGCAACAGAATGACTGCCGCCAGTTGCTGGGACAGTTTTCTGATCTGTTCTCCCTGGTTCCCGGTGTCACAGATTGGTGCATCCATGATGTGGACACTGGGGACAGTACACCTGTGAAGCACAAAACTTACAGGGTGACTGACAGGGTGAGAGCTTGCATCAAGGAGGAGGTCTCCAAAATGCTTGCGTATGGGGTGATTGAGTCCTCTAACAGTCCTTGGGCCAGCCCAGTGGTCTTGGTCCCAAAGGCTGCCGCACTGAGTACCACACCAGAACTCCGGTTCTGTGTGGACTACCGAGAGCTCAATTCAGTCACCAGGACTGACGCGCACCCCATCACCAGAGCTGATGAGCTCATAGATCGGCTAGGGCTGCCCGGTACCTCAGCACGTTTGACTTGACGTCTGGGTACTGGCAGATCGCCTTGACTGATGGGGCAAGAGAGAGGTCAGCATTCTCCACACCAGATGGGCACTACCCGTTCCGGGTGATGCCCTTTGGGATGAAGAATGCCCCTGCCACCTTCCAGAGGTTGGTCAACCAGGTGTTGGCTGGACTGGACTCGTTCAGTGCCGCCTACCTGGATGAGATCGCAGTGTTCAGCGCCAGTTGGGAAGAACATCTGCGCCACCTCTGGGAAGTGTTGATGGCGCTGCGGAGAGCAGGCCTCACGATCAAGGCGAGTAAGTGCCAGATCGGGCAGGGTTCCGTGGTGGACTTGGGACACCAGGTGGGGAGCGGCCAGGTGGCGCTCCTACAACCCAAAATTGAAACCATCCTGAATTGGGAACCCCCCAAAACCCAGACAGAGGTGAGAGCCTTCTTAGGACTCACGGGTTACTACAGGAGGTTTGTCAAGGGGTATGGCAGCATTGTTGCACCCCTGACAGAGCTGACTTCCAAGAAGCAGCCCAAGAAAGTGATTTGGACTGACACCCGTCAGAAAGCTTTTGAAGCCCTGAAAACTGCCATGTGCACGGCGCCCGTGCTCCTGGCACCCAACTTCTCCAAAGAGTTCGTAGTACAAACAGACGCTTCAGAGCATGGTGTGGGGGCTGTTCTGTCACAGATAAATGAGGAGGGCCTAGATCAACCCGTAGCCTTCATCAGTAGGAGGTTACTGCCACGGGAACAGAGGTGGAGTGCTATTGAGCGTGAGGCATTTGCTGTGGTCTGGGCACTGAAGAAGCTGAGACCATACATGTTTGGGACTCACTTCCGGGTTCAGACAGACCACAGGCCCCTCAGATGGTTGATGCAGATGAGGGTGAGAATCCAAAGCTGTTGAGGTGGTCCATTTCCCTACAGGGATGGATTTCACGGTGGAACACCGCCCTGGTACAGAACACGCCAATGCTGATGGTCTGTCCAGATTTTTCGCCTTAGTGAAGAGAACTCCCCTGAGGTAGGGTAGTTCTCCCCACATTTCAGCTGGAGGGGACACGTGTTAGACCTGGCATCCTTGGCGTGGGTCTCCCTTCCATTTTGTTATGATGCCTCCTATGTTATTGATCTGTTTTTGCTGGTGTTAGATGCTTTGGGCACTGTGCCACTGCTATTCAGTGCCACAGTGCAAGTGCTCCCTATGATAAATTGTGTGATGGATTAGTGACTCCATGATTGGATGATTGGTTTACTTGTCAGTCCCTAGTACAGTGCACTCAGTGTGCCCAGGGCTTGTAACTCCAATGCCTCTGGTGGGCTTGCAGCACTGGTTGTGCCACCCACAGAAGCGGCTTGTAAAATGTGTCTCAGGCCTGCCATTGCAGAGCCTGTGTGCAGCCTAGGGCTGCCATGTCGACTTGGTGAGTACACCCACTTACCAGTCCCTCAACCTTCCCTTTACTGCATGTTGGTCACCCCTAGAGTAGGCCCTAGGCAGGGTGCATTGTAAGTATAAGGTAGGACATGCCCTGGTGTGTGTGGCATGTCCTAATAGTGAATTACAGCCATTTTCGTTTTTCACTATTGCAAGGCTACCTGCTCCCCATAGGCCAGAATGGGCAGACTGACTATTACACCTTATAGTCAGAACTGACCCAGCGAACATGGTAGAAAAACGAATTTAGTATGCCTGAACTCAGAATGATAAAATACATCTTTTAGTGAAGTTGGTTTTAACATTCTGTGTTTGAAAAATACCACTTTTAGAAAGTGGGTATTTTCTTGCCTAAACTTCCAAGCCTGCCTCTGCTAGGTTGTGTATTCCTTGTCTGGAGATTGAGTGACAGGGGCTGGGGGTGACTACAGGAGACAGGGTGAGTCAGCACAGGGCTGAATAGAAAGATCTGCATCCAGAGTGGAGGGAGGAGTTGCACCTGGGTCTGAATAGGGCTGTGCCTGTCTTCCACAATGCTGGCTCCACCTCCTGCCGGGCGGCTGAGCACTCTGCCCCACATTCTGAAAGGAAAGAAGGAGTCAGAAAAACAAAGTGCTCCAGGACTGACCAGAACTGGTTTTGGATTAGGCAGAGGCTCTCTGCCTTCAGAGAACAACGAGAAGCTGTGTATAAAAGGGACCCAGACCCATAGGAAATTAGATCACTTTGGGAAACAAGAAGAAACCTTTGCTGAGGAGCGGAACCAAGAAGAAACTGAGGAGAAGACTATCCCTAAGCTAGAGGGATCTGCCTGCAGTGGTTGCCTGACTGCCACACTTTGTGTGCACTTTTATTCAACTTGTGAAGGATCTCCAAGGGCTTGAGAAAAGAGCTTGCCTCCTGCTGAAGTCTCAGGGACAACAGACTTCAACCACCAGCTCCCCAAGAATCCTTTGGAAGTGCCTGCTGCTGTTTTAGGCCTTCTGAAGGGACTGCGTGTCGCAAGGAGCTGGAAGCGCGACTCAAGAGGGAGAAGCGTGTCGCCGTCGCATCCGCTGCCGTCGCATCACGGAGATGACACCGCTGTAGCTGTCGCATTGCACCGCATCTCGAGAAACGTCCCGCAACCCCGAAGAAGCGTGTCGCCGCTGCCGTCGCATCGTAGATGTCGCCGCTGTAGCTGTCGCATTGCACCACATCAAGAGAAGCGCCTCGCATCCACGGAGAAGCGTGCCGCCGTCGGAGCTGCTGCCGTCGCATCACAGAACAAGGGTGTCGCCGCTGCAGTTGTCGCATCGAGCGGAAGCGTCTCGCAACGTCGGAGAAGAGTGTCGCCGCCAAAGCCGCTGTCGTCGCATCACGGAACAAGGGTGTCGCCGCTGCAGCTGACGCATCGAGTCGAGACTTCTCGCAACATCTGAGAAGCGTGCCTCATCAGGAAGAACTTGACGTCTTTATTTCTTTGCACCAGAACTTTGTCGCATCTCCATCTCTGCAACACTTCCGTTGTAGAAACGTGACGCTGTCGTAAGGTACATTGACTCAAAGTGTCGCATTTTAAGATCTGAAAAGAACTAAGCTAAACCTACCATTTTAAGTACAGTATTGTGGATTTTTGTCGTTTATGGTCTTGTGTTAAAACTATATAAAGAATACTTATTTTTGATATAAACCTTGTGTGGTGTCCATCTGTAGTGTTGTCACTAGATTACTGTATGTGTTCACAAATGCTTTACACACTGCCTCTGAGATAAGCCTGTCTGCTCGTGCCAAGCTACCAAGGGGTGAGCAGGGGTTATTTTAGGAGTGTACCCCCTACCCTGACTAGAGGCGAGGGTCCCTATTTGTCACAAGTACCTACCTGTGCCAACTAGAGACCCCCAATTCTAACACGTTGTCTCATAAGTCTTTTTTATAATGCAATGTCATCAACTAAGGAACTCATTCCTTTACCCCATACCTCGCATGCAGCATACTCATCTGCAGTCAGCCGCCACCTGGAGTCTCATATAGCTGCTCACATGCCGACTGCACGAACGTGAACAGCTTCCACTATTCATGCTCGCTACACGCTGATGGATCCCTTGTCTGCTCATGCTGACCTTAGTGCACGTGCTGATGGAATCACACCAGTCACTGTACATGCTCTGCTCTGTGTGCGCTAGTGGAACCCTCCATTTGCCCGTACAAGCCTGCCCCAGTGAAGGTCGCTGCTTTGGCTTCAGTAAATATGTCAACATTTTTTCTTTGTGACTCTTTTCTATAACAGTGTCCATGATGTGGCAAAGGTGAAATCTGCACAATACCTGTTTGCAATTTAATCTTGTTGGCTATGTTCAAGCCAGCTTTTCTTCTTAAGACTTGGTCTGAAGTTGCAGTTGTCGCACCATTCTGGCTTGGCCCTCCTTGCTGTCACCTTGTTGCTAGTGAGGAGAAGTGAGGGCATGGGTTGGGGCTGAAATATCAATATATTCCATTAAGATAAATGTTTAGCCAGCAGTAGAGGACAACCCCGGCAACTCCTAGCACAGACTGGCTGCAAATAAACATTTCCCACCACTCTTGAAATGTCATCATAGAACCTCTGCCGACATTCCTGAGGGTCATTAGGCTGTTGGTCACTGGCACATGATACTACAACCATGTTCTGCAATTTACTATTTGACTACCTCCATATTTCAGAACTCTAAAGCTTCCCATGTCCATGCATGAGTAGCTCATAGGGTAGCCTACCACCCAGAGTTACTCGTGAAGGACTCTCATTGTCCCTGGTTTGATTTGTTCCTTTCGTAAGCACTAGGCCCATCCACACAAGTGGAGTCCCTTTTTTTATCTGGTAAAGTGTGGGAACACAGGGTGGTATGGATTTTGTGGATCCCTGGAGGTTCTGGAATTTTTCGTCACAGAAATGTGAGGAAAATGTGTGATTTTAGACAAAGTTTGAGGTTTGCAGAGCATTGGGTGTAAGAAAATATTGTGGGTTCCGTGCAAGCCACACCACCCTTGACTAACCCAGTTGTCTAGTTTTCAAAAATGTCTGGATTTGGTAGCTGTCCCCGGGTGGCAGCTGATTCCTGGTCTAAATTCAATAGCTACCCCCTACTGCTGATGTCTCCATGTTGTGGTTTCGGGCTTTTTGTGAGAAAGGTGCTAGGCTGAGCAACACAAGTGGGGTAGCGTTGTTACCAGGACAAGTGTGGGAATATGAATTATATGGGTACCTGCAGATTCTGGAAGTTTAGGTCGCAGAAATGTAAGGAAAAGAAAAAATTATAGGCAAAGTTTGAAGTTTGCAGGGCATTGTGGGTAAGAAAACTGTGGGACCTACACAAGGCACACCACCCTGGACTACCTTAGGTATTTAGTTTTTAGACATTTTTGGGGTTTAGTTGGTTTCCCTTAGTTGAGAGCGAGCACGGGTCCAAATAGTGCAGCGATTCAGCATTGCAAGTTACAGGAAATCTAGATTTCCCCCTACTCTGCCAGTCCACATGTCAAACTATGCCCAAATTTCCTTTGCTTGCCATGGGTATGGTTTGCATGTCAGGTGGGAGGTGAGACTGTTGGGGGTTAATACGGGGATAGGCCAAATACCTGGGTGGCCTGCCTACACCCCAATTTATTTTCTCCTAAAACTAAAGAAAATATCCCTGGTATTTAGTACGCTTTTTACTGCCCCTCCACCCCCCTGGCAAAATTGTGGTAACCCCACCAATCAACCCTGGGGTGGGGGCAGGAAAACCGTTGGGCCCATTCCGGGGTGGCAGGTATAGCCCCACTCATTTTTGCCTGCTATAATATCCCTGGTATTTAGTGAGCTTTGTACCCACTGAGTGGCAGATTAGTGGTCAAACCCCTATTTTCTCCAAGAGGAGGGCAAACCAATTCTATTGCCCCTTATAGGTTGGAGGCCAGGCCCAATGCCAGAGTGGACTGCCTCCATTTTTAGGTCTCGTCTAGGCAGCGCATGCGCTGTCTTTTCAAGACATATGGTGTATCTAGAATATGGGTTTTAAGCACCGCCCATCTTTTTGTTTGGTTCCTCTTACTGTCCTTTGTAAATGCCGGCTTTCGTTTCGTGAATACACTTAATGGTCCCTCCTTTTGGACTTTTGTATCCTCCCATGAGGAGTGACCCTTTTACATGTGCTCTTACTCTTCAGGTTATTTAGGATACTTTGAGAGCACTCTTTTTTATGTTGGCCTTCCTCTGCTTGTGCTACGTGTTCTGTTTACTTCACGTTCACCAGCCACTTCATGTTTCAGCTTCGCCCCTCACTTAATCTCCCTGTGCCCTTCCTCTCAACCCCTCACCCCCTCCCACAGCACTGCTTGCCCGCCCCACCACCCCTCCGAGGTCGCTGCTTGTTTTTATTTGGTTTGCTAATTACTTGTATGGCATTCTACATTTTGTTTATGTTTTGCCCTTGTTTTATTTGTTAATGGATCAACATGTATTTAAATTGCTTTTTTTTGGTAGGCACGGGAGAACCAATGCCAAGACTCGAATCCGGTTCCCCAGCTCCAAAGTCGGCAGCGCTGGATGTTACACTACATCCTCTCTCCAAAAACTGCTGATCTTTGTAAATGCCTCCTCAGAAAAGTTTTAAAATATCTCACTGCACAGCTGACAGAATTAAAACGTGTTGGAACACTTTTGAGTGCATTTAATAGGATGCGTGACAGAAAAAGGCTAAGGTGTGCTATGTACTTTTCACAAAGACATTTATGTTTCATCAGAATTTGTTTTACAGGCGTGGATCAAATGAAGTTTGGACATTCTTTTGTTCTCTTATCAGGCGTGCTTGGCTTTGAACGGGAGGAACGTAGGACACGCTGCACCGAACCGAGAAGAAGGAACTCACGCCGCTTTAGAAACGCATGTCCCTTGTCACAATTGTTACCCTCCAAGACACCTACTGCATCACATTTTGCTTTTTTACAACTATATCATAACATAATCTTAGCGTCCCAGCGCCTGGCATGTGACTCCCTCAATCCTAGTTGAGGTCTGGAAATCTGTTGGTTTCCTAATATCCTCCCAACTGTGGTTGTTTCTCATGCTTAGTCATGTTTGTGCAATGTATTTTTTGATGAAAGTGTTCAGGGTTTCACGATTTGTTCCTAAAATGATCAAGTAAAATGGAAGCTTCCGTAGTAATATCCGTTAAATGGAAGCTGTTGGAGCTGGAGGCTATCACAGCTGTGAATTGGGCATATCAATGACATCTCTGATGTGATCCGATGTTGTTGTCATACCTGTGTTCTTGAGAGGCCTGGAGGTTGTGGTGAGATTAATTGCGTATTGGGAGCTTTTTAGATTTTCTGGCGGTGCACTGCTAGCTTTGGTGACGTCACTGAATTTAGGTAACTAAACTGACGTCATACTCGTGAACAACGATTGTTATCAGTGATACTCTCGTGTAATGATGAATTGGTGTTTGAAATTCAGTAACATCTGCTTAATTGGGGCTTTGGTTGTGCCACTTATGAAGCTGATCTCGTTATATGCATGAATATAAAATGTTGCGGATATTACGCAACTAAACTGAAAATCTTTTTGAAAACACACTTGTGAATTTAAAGTATTTTGCCCCAAGCCTATGAAGTAAAAGCTTTTCCAATGCAACGAAATAGGAAACTCTTGTGTTGTCACTCGAGTGAACTAGGATCTTTCGCGAAGGCACACATGTAAATTCAAAGCTCTTGTGATATCATCTCACACGTAAATTTAAATGTATTTGGGTATTACACATTTGAATTAGTAGATTTGTTGATGCTTTCAAACCTTTTGCAATGTCACACATATTGGATTCTTTTTTTTATGCCACATGTGAACTCGAAGCATTAGTGATGTCATGCTTGTGATTTAGAAGAATTGGCTATGTGAGGCTTGCCAGTTAGAAACTTAATAAGTAAGGAGATACCGCTCCTGTGGCATGGAAGTTTGACAACACATTTGTGAGTAAGAAGCTCGGGGTAAGTCACAGCAGGTACTGGAAGCATTGGTGTGAGTTACAAGCTTAAGTGGTGTAAACTCTGTAAATTCGAAGTCCCGGTGATGTGCCAGTTGTGAAAATGAACCCTTGCGAATAGAATGCATGTGTAGTTAGAAGCTTTAGTGATGCTGGAGTAGACTCTCACTCGACCACTAAGAAGCGCTGCGTTCCCACGCTTAGAGACAGAAAGCGCTATACCGATGCTACAACACAATACACAGTTGTGAATTTGGGGCTTTGATGACTACACCCTTGTGAATTGGAAGCTGTGGTTATTATGTCACAACCCTGAGTTGAGAGCTCTGTTGCTGTCACGTTTGTGAATTAGAAGCAACAGTGAAGTCCCACATTAGAATTGGACGCTCTGTTTATGTCACCAGTGCTGCCCCCATTGTTTATATTACAGGTCATAGGGATTGTGAAAAAGAAATTAGCTGGCGCAATTTTGTATGCCATTGTGAAGCTTTATGTTGTTATAGAACATTTTACTAGTCTGAAGCGGGTTTAAGATTCGAAAATCTATGTTGGTATTAAATTAGTTGAAGCTGATCTGGTTGCGTGATATTCTTGTGTTTCCACTGCAAAAAAATTGATAACTTACACAGCTACCAGCAACTAATTTGCGGAGCTGATGTGTCCCACTGGCACATTGCAAATATCTCGTAGGCACATGTCCAGTTTAGTTACCAAAAACTTTCTGACTAGTGTCGTTTACTGTGTACTTTTCAGTGGGTTCATTCACCTAAGAAACATACTCCTACATGGAGAGGGAGCCTGACTTCAAACAAATCAAACACACAAGATTGATCATTGTGCCGACCTTAACCATACTTAATTGTGAGAAAGTACCTCCATGTTTGCCCAAAGCCCCAAACAGGAACTAGGTTATCTTCATTGTGAAGTCACAGACCACCACGTTTTGCAATGGCTCGATGTGAATACCTCAAAGCTAATCTCTGTTGATACCATTTGCTTGACATAATACTTGTGCAGCATAAAAAAACAAACTATTTTTAAAATTTGAAGGATTGTTCTAAGCACGTGTGTTCCAAGGTGGTGTTTTTATTTATTTATTTGCATTTTCTTTTCTGCATTGTCGTAGTTAAAATGCATTTGTGGTGTATCTAGGCTTGTGTGCCTTTCTGTATATTTTCTATATACAAGTAGTGGTGGTTGAAGTTGCATTATAAGAAGACCAAAGGTTTTCAAATGTTACAAGAATCTCACAAGCCTTTAGTGTGTAATTTGGTATGATGAGGGCTGCCATGTAGATGCTATTTGATTTTCACATGATACTATTTTGCTGCAGTCTTTAATTCCGGCTTTTGTAATTTTGCTTGTGAATTTCCGCAGGCACCAGCCTTTCTGTGGCAGCCTTCTTGCAATGGCTTCTCTCTGGTAGGTGGGACCATCTGCCTCTTTCTTTCAGTGCTAACTCTTGCAATACCTTCTCTCCTCTGGTAGGTGGCACCTTTTCCCTCCGTCGCTACTCCAGCCTGGCCATGAACATGATGACAAGAAGCCCCATAAGGGCTCCAGTTATGTGTCCTGACATCAGTTTTTCTTTTTTTAACCTCAAAAGACACAGATCTGGAGATTAGCTCCTACCCAATGTTTTTTTTTTGTCACCAAAAAGGCAAAGCTATCCACACAGCTCCATTGCCACACAATTCATCTCCACACATTTCAAATCCACTCCACATAATTGGACATCAATCCACATAATTCAACTCAACAACACAGTTACACAACACACCACATACATCTAATCCACACTACAGAATTCCACATCATGCCACAAAATTCAACAGCACACCACATAATTAAACTCCACCACATACCATTCCTCAACACAAAATACCATTCCACATAATTACACTCCTTAACACACAATCCCACTCCACACAATTCCAGTAAACTCAATACCACATAATTACTAGCCACATAATTCCACTGCACCCCATGCCGCATAATTCCACTACACAAATCCACTCCACACAATTTCACACCACACATTTCCACAACTAACAATTCAATCCAACCCACATAATTCCACTACACACCACATGCATACACTCCATAACACATGGGTAAAAGACATTGCCATTTACAACACCATTAGCTCTAACTCAAATAAATCTCAGACCTACTGCATTTCCAATGCTTTTTTTGGGTGTAATTTGGACATCTTTAGTTATTAATGGGATGTCTGCCCCCTGGGAGGCAAATCTGGGCAAGCCCCAAATCTGCCTCATGAGGAGGGGGCAGGAGACATAAAGACTGTATTGCCCCCTTTGGTCCTATGCCAGGTTGGACCGCCCTACCCCTTTTTAAAGAAAATAATTCCCTGATGTCTAGTGGGCTTTCTACCCCCAAAGGGGGGGGGGGTCAGTTTGGGGGTAATCCCCCAACCTTCCTCCACGGTGGGGGCATAAAAACTGTTTTGCCTAATTGGAGTGGGAGCAAGGCGCTATGCCAGGATGGGCCTCCCCCACCCATTTCAAATAATTTGCCTGTTGTCTAGTGGGCTTTATACTGCCCCCCTCCAGGGGAGGGCGAGTAGATTGGGGGTATGTACCCCTATCCACACCACAGAGGGGGCAAAAAAAATGATAATGCTGGGGAGGAGTGGGGGGAGCAAAAGCCCATGTGCCTGGGCCAGTCCACCATCCCAAAGACATTCCTGATGTCTAGTGGAGTGGATCCCTGCTTGGGGATCGCCATCTCCAGGTGATCCCCAAGCAGGGATCCACTAGGGAGAGACAGCATTTGAAAGTGGGTCCTGATCAGAGCAGGGGAGGCAGAGTTATGCCTCTGTGGCACTGATCAGGAAGTAAAACCAGTGGGCGATAATGAAACATTCTGGTTTCACTTATTGTCTGTGACTTCAGTGCGCTGTACAGCGCATGGATGTCACAAATGGGCGGGACGAGTGGTAGGGGCTGAAACAATGCCACTTTGGCCCTGACCTTTAGAAAGAAAATAAGGAAGCCTCCGGTGTTTACATCGAAGGCTATTTTGAAAGCCTCCCCGGCGTCGGCCGTTGGAGGGATTCTGATGGCCACACTCAAGAGGTTAAAACTATTTAGTTCCATTCGGATACCAGAGTTCCTTTCTAAACTTGTCTCCCAAAAGCTGCAATAGCGAGCAGTCAGAGCTTACTCTAGGAGGTGGTAAACTGACTAGAACTCAAATAAAGTATGAATAGATAAACTTAATTTCCAAACATATTATATCTCTTACAAAGGCTAGATTTAGAGGAGGGGGATTTAGAATGAAATCACAAAAATCTGCTACATGACTCATAGTCTCCAGGTTCCCCAATAAGCATCTATGTATATTTCCACGTGCTAAACAGTTTCTGCATACAAATTGTCATCTGAAGTGATAATGAAAAGTTTCCACCCTAGTAGCTGTTGTGAGCCACCCGGCTCCTTAGTATGGGTGGTGCTGCTCTACCCTATCCTGGGTCACACAAGTCCTGTGAGCATCCCTGCACTCCGTGATGGAGTACACAACCACTCTTCTACATCCTACTGAATTGCTGAAGGGTGTTGGGACTTGGTCCTTTGCAACGCAGTAAGTCAAACTGGCACATACATAAAGCAACCTGATGGCTAACAAGTGCTACTGCACCCTCCTCTATGAGGTCTGGCCTAACGCACCTCTCCATGGCAAGGAAGTTTGGCCCATAAAGACCCCCTGTCGTGTTTCAGAAATTAAGGCCTACTCCCTGTTTTCTGTTGGGAGCAGAGTGGCCTGAGGGACCGAATCCTGAGGCAGCCACTACAATGCCGGTGTTGAATCCATCCCACTGTATCCGGGTGACTGTGGCACGACTAACCATGACCCAAGACACGCACAGGTAGGATGGCAGATGAACAGTTGTAAGCTGATGTCCCTGCACCCGTTTTGCAAGGAGCCGCAGCAGGCAGGCTGCCACAAAATGCACTCAATATGACAACAATGGGGCGACCCTGTATCCCTCAGAACCTGGGTATGTATATAATGAGCTACAATGGTTCTGTCGGGGAGAACCCAATTGCTTTGAGGAAGATAAAATTAAAAAGAAACCCAACGAGTGGCTTGATACCTATTAACTAATCATAACAAGTGTGGCATTAACATTGGTTAAATCATGGAAATAACGTTGGAACGCAGATCAAAAGACATTGGAACATAGATTAAAGCAAAACACCTACTAGTATATGCTTGCAAAAGAATCTTTTATATCAATTGAAGTTTTAAGTCAATATTTACAAAAAATTAGAGGGCTGTCAATACAAAAATACTGACACAAGTGACATGTGGTAGGGTGACATTAAGTGCTCAGTGATGGTGGTGCAGTGCATATATACAACATGATATTATATACAATTTATTTACAAAGGGAACTAGAATGCGGTCAGAACGAAAGTATGCAATAACTCTGGTGAAAAACAGGTTTGCTTATTGATTAGACACACAGAGATTTGATTGGTCTGAACCGTCTATATTCGTCCACGTTTCGACCCTGACAGAGCGTAATTAGAATGTCATGGCGGGTCTTCTTCAGGACAATTGGAAGTGTTGACAGCCCAAAAAGTGGGATGACTCGCTGAGGCGTCCTTTGCTGGGTGGAAGCCGTCAGAGGATCTGCACGTGTCAGATAAGCGCAGGGAGTGAGCTGCTTTGGGGGAGAGACCTGCACATTAGGGCTATTTAAAAAAATCTAATCCGGCGTGTGTCCTGCCTTATGTGTGGGAGACTGGACGAATTGTTCAAGATTCAAACCAGCCACAGTCTGGATAAGTTGGGTAGCGTGGGCACACTTAGGGTCGTCCACATGAGCATTACAATCACCCTGGATAGTGAAGTTAGCATATTGCAGAGAAAGTTGAGCAATAATGTCGAACATTTGGGAGTAACAGCTATTGGGGCAGTAAGGAGGCTTATATACCAAGAGACCCTGAAAGAGAAAAGATGTGGGCTAATTTGAAGCTGAAAATGAGTCCCTCTATATTCCCAATTTGTCTCATAGGTGTAGAGGGGGCCACAAAGGCTTTCCTAAGAATAATGGCAACACCGCCTCCCATTTTGTCCCCTCCCCTGTTGGCAAACATAATGCGTTAGCCTGGAGGGATAGCCAATACTAAATCAGGGTTGGAGGTTTCCTTCAACCACGTTTCTGTTAGAAATAGAAAGTCCCAGGAATTATTTGATAGTAGGAGAAAGATATCTGAAGAATGTTTAGGAAGCAACCTACAGTTGATAAGACATGCCTTATGGCCGACTTGAGATGTAGACTCTCTAGGATCGAAAGTCAGAGACAGTGTTCGATAAGTATCAAGGGGGGGGGGCAGATTCCGCTTGCGGCGCTACTCATGCGGCATTTAGGGTTAGGCCTCATAGGAATAGCTATTGGAAACATTGCAAGTGGGGAGGTAAGGCTTCGAAGGGTGGCAAGTGCCACTGTTAAAAGACAGCACTGTTAAGCCAAAGAGGGCGGCAGTAGGTACACCTAGATGCAGGAAAACGCCATAGGGATAACTGGTTGGATTCAATATCATGTGTGGGGGCTGGTGAGGGGGGCTCAGACTGGTGTGTTGTATTGCGTTTCTTTGTATGTTTGTTTGCTATAAAATAATAAACAGATCTAAAAAAAAAAAGACAGCAGTGTCTCCCTGGAGTATAATCTGACCTGATGCGATGTTGGTTGGGGTGCATGGCTGGCGCTGGACCCATTCCGGACGTGGACGGGTGCAGATGGACTTACCTTTTGCATGCCAGCAGCGCATCTGCTGCGCACATTGACGGCATGGGCTTTCTTAAGTAGTGGAGTGTGGGACCGATAAACCTAACCGCTAGAGCGCTCACTTCCAAGAAGGCGTCCCTGCGAAGGCACAGGGAGTAGGTGAAAAAATGGCGCTCCTCTCCCAAATTCGAATCAAGCTCAGAGTGGGCAATGGAGGATGTGGTGAGGACAAGCAAAGGAGAATAGTTTGCATGCCCAATACTGAGACCTCCTGGGACCCAAACAAGTCAGCCTAGTCAGACATTTACCAGAGCAAGAGAGGGGGAAACGCACAAAGCAGAAAGACAGAGGAAGTGAAACATGAAAAACGGTCACAAAAGAAACAAGCACTGGCAAAGCCAATAGGTCTCGCCTATGCAAGAGCTATTGGCTTTGCCAATATGTTTTAGTAATGTTGTACATCAGAGTGGCTGCTGTTTAGCATGGCTAAAAATGAGTGGGGTAAAGGAGAGTGGCGTGGAGTGGGGTGTCATAAAGTTGAGTAGAGTGGAGTGTTGTGGTGTAGAGTGGCGTGGAAAGGTGTACAGTAGAGTTGAGGGGTGTAGAGTGGAGTACAGTGTCAGAGTTGAGTACAGTGTTGCAAAGTAGAGTGGCGTAGAGCGAAGTAGATTGTCATAGAGTGGAGTGGCATAGAGTGGAGTAAAGTATTGCAGAGTTGAGTGGCATAGAGTGGAGTGGCATTGATGGAGAAGGGTAAATGAAAAATGTTTAACCTCCTAATAATTTTCGTAAAATAATTAATAAACATGTTCGTTTAAGTAAATAACCAACAATGTATGTTATATGTAAAGGGTTAAAGGTAACACGCTATTTTATGTGCAAATTAATCTATTTAAAATTGTTTACGTGTCTAACATAACATAATATTTGCGTACTAATAAAATAATAAACGCATGATTTGTGCTTTTAAATAAAACGTGTGGTTGCAAAATAAAGCGATGGTAAGTAAGGGACGGCTTTATATGTTGCTTTCTGCTAGGTAATATCTAATTGGGGTACGTAGAAAGACTGGAGGGAAACGAAAGGGTTTATATTCTTTATTTTAACAATATTTTGTTTATCTTTGAAAATAGTGCGCTTAGGCCGGTTGAGCAGCGATATAAAA
Source organism: Calotriton arnoldi (assembly GCA_963921515.1). Lineage (NCBI taxonomy): Eukaryota > Metazoa > Chordata > Amphibia > Caudata > Salamandridae > Calotriton > Calotriton arnoldi. The sequence continues at coordinate 3,797,667 of CAWUFW010000224.1, read as the reverse complement.
TGGCCGCCATAAGCTAGAGTACGCATGTCCAAGAAGCCGTGTGGTAGAGGAGAGAGGCTGTGGAAAAGGATGACCACGTGTTCGTGCTGAGAGCATAAGACGGAAGTATGGTCAAGGCTATTGTGACCTTTCTGAGCAGATGTGTGCCAAGATGATCAGCAAGAAGCGTGAGAAGTCAAACTGAATAAATGGACGGAACTGTTGAATCTAAAAAGTAGCAGAAAAAGATACAAATTGGACTGATCAAAACTGATGAGCAATGTCATGAACTGTGGGAAACGATGCAAGCATGGACATTCCACAAAGAACTGGTTAAGACAAGGAAGCTTGATTAAAATGTATATGGGCCTGAGTGAACCAATGAGAGAGAATCACGCCATGAAGATGCAACATTTTTATTCAGTAAGCTAGAATTAGGGTATAAGAAGACCTACTCTTGGTGGGAGGGGTTAGATGCTGGAGAGTGAGATGCTGGAGAGTTAGATGCTGTAGATGGGTGAAGTTGCGGATGCTGATGCTGACGAGCTGATGCTGCTGCTGCTATTTTTTATTTCCAGTTGAGTATAAGATGCTGCTTTTGAAGAACCTTTTTATTCCTGATAGATTTTTCAGTTAGAACTATTAGATTTTTCCAAGACGGATAGATTGATCTTTTAGAGTTCTTGCTATGACAACCTTATTTTCCGTCTAATAGATATGCATTGCAATTTCAATTTATTCTTATAATGATGATAAATGTAATGATCTGAATAATAAGCTTAAACTCATTTCTTGCTTCGAAACTTTATATAAACTTTATTATTCTTTAAACAAATGACTCAGTGATTCTTTAGCTCAATGATTAAGGTAAATTGTTAAAGAGTTTATTGTGATTGAGCTGGTCTTAATCACCATCGACTGATTCCTACTAGTTGGTCCATCGACCAATGAGCGGAATACCTTAAAGCAAATGAGAAACATTATGTCATGTTAAAAGAGGTATCCCGTCTCCTTCCAGCGAATCGTTTTCTCCTAGGTTAAGGACGGAGGAAATCCAGGGAATAAATGAGTAAGTGAATATATATGCGGTGTTATGGGCCCCACCGTCATATAGATATAGTTTGTGTGTTGGAGGAATAGTTGTACCTGGATGACCGAAGCATATAGGAGAATAATTTTTATTGTTAGCGCTGGATCAGATTTCTTGGTAGCAGAGTTATGGTTACTATAGATTAGTTTGGTGATTATTGATTATTGATAAGTTCATGTCTAACACTTTATGTTGAGTCGCGTTATGTTATATGTAAGTTTTCACGCTTCCGGGAAGTAGGAAGTGGAACACGTGTGGCAAGAGAAGTCACATGGAATGGTGCATTGTCTGAGTTCATATTGGTGATAACACAGGTTGTGTTATGATAGGGACATTTTCCGTATAAAAGGTGTGTAAGTGAAATAGTGATCGGTTTTCTTGTGAAACTCTGGCCTTAATTCTCAGGAGCAGTATAGTCTCCACATGTGTTTTATCCCCAGAGAAACGGCTTTATTGCTTGCTTGAAAGAAGGGTAAGGTAGAGGGAAGTGCTACTTTATCGGAGAAACTGAAAATTCTGTGGTAGGGTAGAGGTAAGCGCTGCCTACTGGAAAATACAGAATTCTTGTGTAAATGGACAAAGCTATCTCTTTGGTTTAGCGAATAAGACAATGGAAATGTGTTTTAAATGTTGTAACTAACGAAGAATTGTTGAAAAAGAAATTGCCGATAAATTTTGTAAAGGAGGGGTCAAGAGCAAAAGTGACGTAGACAAAAGCAGCGCTGGGATTGGACAGTGCGCTAGTCATACGGAAACAGGAGCAGAACTGACGTAGACAAAAGCCGCGCTGGGATTGGACAATACGCTGTAGACAGAAATCGCTCTGATTGGAGCTTTGGTGTGAGTCGCGCTAGGATTGGTCGAATAGCCTAGTGACGTGGAAGTTTGTGATTGGAGTGTTGGTGTGAGTCGCGTTAGTATTGGTTGGAATAACGCATAGAGAACAGTGTTGAATTGCGGATCGTTTGAGGAGAAAAAGCGATTGTGAATCATGTCGTATTATGAGTATGGTAGAGAGAAAACGTCATGGATGTCGAAAGTTAAGAACTTCTTTAAGAAAGACAAAAAGGTAGTGACTAGAGAGGGACAAATAATTCCTCCGTCGAAATCACCAGCTTCGCATATGATGTTGAAATATGGATATCATACATGCATATGGTTAGAAAATTGGACAAAATATACCAAAAATGATGGAGCTTTGGCTTTCCCTGAGAATGGTTCATTTAATGTAGCTGTACTACGGAACTTGAGAGAAAAGATGGCAATGTTAGAACCTAGACCTAGACCGACACAGTTTGAAGCTTTAACTGAATGGGAAGACGAGATGTATGAACGAGAGAGATTCAGAGGATTAAAGAATCATGAGTTTGTGCCTGGAAGGTTATGGGGAGTAAATCATGAGGACAGAATAAAGCGTTGGAGATGTGCTAATATGACAGGAGGTTTGTTTCCAGCTTTTACAGTTGAGGAAGAAGCAAAGAGAAAGTGTACTGAGAAAAAAAAACATGTAGTTGTAGAAAAGTATGGGTATGGTGGTAGTGAAACGGATGACGAATTGCTGGAAGATATTTTAAACAGAAACCCACCTTCATACCAACAGACTTCTGCGGTGGTGACACCTAATGCACCGCCAATGGAAACTGGGAGGAATAAAAATCCCGAACGAAGAGATGAGACAAATAGGTCACAAGATCAATTAAAAACTTCACAAAATGAAGAGATAGAAAGTGACAATGCAACTGAATTAGCAAAAACCACAAGAGAATTGACTGAGAAAATAAGAGCATTGACAAAGAATATGGAAGCTGTAACTGTACCAGTAACAATAGGTCCAGTAATGCCAATTTTTGAGAATCAGAAAATAGATGAACGGTCTTTAGTGATTCCCATGAATTCACAGTTGCAAAGAAAAAGAGAAGGGATGGAACTGAATAATGAAGGTGCACACCATTTGGCTAGTACCTATAGACCAAGCCCACCTACTAATTTGACGATAAATGAGAGTGAGATTAGGAGAATGCCTATGGTAACAGAGTCCGCATCAGGAACACCAGAAAAAAGTAACAATTGGATAGAATTAAATAGTACGCCTGTAGGTCCGACTCCAGATGAGTTAAATGAATGGATGAAAGCGCTAAAAACAAAAGAAACAGAAGTAAAACCATTAGATGTAATTAGGTTGAAAATAGACATGGAAGAATTGATTTTAGGAACGATTGGTACAGAAAAATTAAAAAATTATCAAGATGATGAGATTATGTTTTTGTGCAAAAGTCTTACATGGAGAGCTAGAAATTTACATGACAAATTGGAAGAAACAGCAAGTGAACTAGGAGTAGAGTTTGTAAAAGTGAGAACGTTGCAGAAACCATACAGAGTAGATTTTTGTGAGAAAGATATAGAAAATTTGAACACATCAGGAAGACTGACCCAAATAAAAGAGTTAATTGTTTTACTGAGAAAATGGGGTGATGTGGATAGATGGAGAAATAGATGGATCGAAAAGGAACGAGAAAACAACAGATAAAGCATCTTTGGCTTTTGCAGTGACAGATAAGGAACCAGTGGTAAGGGAGTACCCGATGAGAGAAACTCCAGGTGGTAGTTATGTGCATGTTCCATGGACTAGACAGGATATACTGTCATTTACAAGTGACTTCCCAAAGTTGAGAGAAAAGCCAGTAGAATGGTACAGACAAGTGGAAAGATTTGTGAAAGTTTCAAAAGTGTTGTGGATAGACTTGGATGGCTTGTTTGATATAGTAGTGCCAGCTGATTTGTGGACAGAATGCAAGATTACTATTGATTGGCCAACTGCAGAATATCCAAGGGATGCTAAAACAGGAGCGCCAGGACCAGAAGTGATGAGGAAGTATGACCAAGTAATTACCTTTTTGAAGAATAAGATTCCACCTAAAGAAACAGATTGGGTAAAAATAGACAGAACAACGCAGGAAAGTAAAGAATCAGTGAATGCTTATTACGAGAGGCTGTTGTTGGTTTTCAAACAGTATAGTGGTTATGAGACACTAAATGAGAAGGATATGAGTCATTTTGTATATAGATTTGTGTATGGATTGAAACCAGAGATAAGTGAAATGATTAAGCAGCATATGATTTGCTGGCAGAATAGCACAGTTGATGAAGTTTTGAGATATGCTAAATATTGCAGTGATGATATTGAGAGTAGACAGCGTAAATTGAAAGAAAAAGCCATGTGGGCACAGGTGAAAGTTGCAGAGAAGCAAGAAGCTCAATTGAGTAATACCGGTAATGAAACAGGACAGGTTAGATCTCGACCTAATATAGGTAAAGGAAAAGGACAAATGAGCATAGATGAGGCAAAGAAAAAGTGGCCGTGCCACAACTGCGCAAAGCTAGGGCATTGGAGAAACGAGTGTAAATTTCCTCCAAAACTTAATGTTGAAAATCAATCATTAAATTCACAGGTGCAGAGTGAGGTAGTTACTCAACAAAGTCAGGTGCCACAACCACCACTTCCCAAGAGTGTTAACCAACAGAAATACAGTGCAGAAACAGGATTCTACGGAGGAGAACAGGTAACACAGTTACCGCGTGCAGCTGCAATTTCTCAATATTGGTTACGACAGGATGAGGATGAAAGGGATGAAAGTTTCTGACGGTGCCTAGGAGAGGGGGAAGAGTGCGTGCTTGGCGCAACTTTAGAGGTAGATCAGTCTGGTCCATTTGTGGATGGAGAAGTGAATGGTGCAAATTTAACATTCCTTGTGGACACTGGAGCTACCCGTTCTACTGTTAGGTCAGTGGAAATTCCAAACCTTCCTCTCTCAGGTGAACATATCCAAGTAGTTGGAGTTTCAAATCAGCAAATTAAGATGCCTCTTACTAAATTAGTGGAGGTAAGAATTGGTCCATTTAGTGAAATGCACCGATTTGTGGTATGCGATTGTAGTCCCGTGAACCTATTAGGACACGATTTATTGTGCAAGATGAATTGCACTATCTATTGTACTCAAGATGGAATTGCATTTCAGACCCCAGATGAAGATGTGCTGTATAAAATGACAATGGTAAATTTAGAACCAGAAGTAAATGATTTGTTTCCTGTATTTGATGCAGAGAAAATCCCAATTGAATTGAAAAAGACAGTGAAAGAAGAAGTGTGGGACTTTACAGGAGAAGATGTAGGATTAATGAAAGAAGTAGATCCCGTTAGAATAACAGTAAAAGAGGGAACAAGTTACCCAAATACGCCCCAGTATAAATTGACACCAGAAATAATTGAAGGAATAACGCCAGTAATAAACAAAATGGTTGAACAAGGGATTCTAAAAGAAATCATGAGCAGTCCATGTAATTCGCCAATAATGGGACTGAAAAAGCCAAACGGAGCATATAGAATTGTACAGGATTTGAGGAAGGTAAACAACATTGTAGTGCCTTGTTGCCCAATAGTACCGAACCCTGCTGTGATTCTATACCAGATTCCACATGAAGCAGAATGGTACACAGTAATTGATTTATGTCATGCATTTTTCTCTATTCCATTGCATCCAGATAGCCAGCCATTATTTGCGTTTAGGTTTGAGAGCGTATTTTGGCATGGTGCCGAATTCCTCAAGGGTACACAGAAAGTCCCTCAATCTTTAATCAGATTCTAAAGAAATCGTTGGAAGATTTAAAAATGCCAGAAAAGTCAGTGATGGTTCAGTATATTGATGACCTACTGGTGGCATCAAAAACGAAGGAAGCATGTGTCAATGATACAATTGCTTTGCTGAATCATTTGGCAAAAAGAGGACATAAAGTGTCCCCATCAAAATTGCAGTTTTGTCAACAAGAAGTCCAGTATTTAGGGCATAAAATTGAAAAAGGAGTGCGAAAGGTAACGACTGAAAGAATAAAAATGATTCAAGGAATGAGAGCTCCAATGACTCAAAGAGAGGTAAGAATGTTTCTGGGAATGGTTGGATATTGTCGACAATGGATAAGCGGTTTTTCGCTGATTGCTAAACCGTTGCAAAAACTGACAAAGAAGGATGTTAAGGATCCTTTTGAAATGAATGATGAAGAAATGAAAGCATTCAGAGAGCTGAAAAAGAAATTGTGTGAAGCTCCAGCATTGGGAATGCCTGACTATGAGAAGGACTTTGAGTTGTATTGCAGTGAAAGAGATGGATGTGCATTTTCAGTCTTGGTACAGAGACATGGAACTATGAAAAGACCCATTGCATATTTTTCAGCTGTTTTAGACCCTGTAGCGAAAGCGTTGCCTGGATTTTTGAAAGCAGTTGCTGCTACTTGTGTGAGTTTGGAACAGAGTGAAGGCATAGTGATGGGATATCCACTGAGAGTATATGTTCCCCATTCTGTGGAAATTCTCTTGACAAGAACGAAAACACAATACATGACACATAGTCGGCTGACTAGGTATGAAAAAGTAATTTTGAGTGCAGATAATGTGACCATTGACAGATGTATGAATGTGAATCCTTCGACTTCATTGCCAGATGAAGAAAGTGTGATTGAAATGGATGAGCCACCGAGGCGCCCGCCAAGAAGGACCTCAACCACCTCCGGTGCATCCTACTGAACACCCGCTCCGCACGCAAACACGCCGTCGAGCTCTGGGACCTGCTCGACACATCATCGCCAGACGTCGCCTTCCTGACAGAGACCTGGATGAACGACTCCTCCGCCCCCGACATCGCCATAGCCATCCCAGACGGCTATAAGATCACCCGCAGAGACCGCATCAACGCAGTAGGAGGAGGAATCGCCATCGTCCACAAGAACACCATCAGGGTCTCGACCAGCACCGACGACACTCTCAGCACCGCCGAACACATGCACTTCCAGATCCACACGGACCCCAACACCACCCTTAGAGGCACCCTTGTCTACAGACCCCCTGGGCCCCGACCCCAGTTCAGCGACTCCATCGCCGACTTCATCAGCACGCACGCCCTGACCTCTACCGACTACATCCTCCTCGGAGACTTGAACTTTCACCTGGAGAACAACAACGACAGCAACTCCACCACCCCGATCGACAGCCTCGCCAACCTCGGCCTGAGCCAGCTCGTCACAACACCGACCCACTGCGCCGGCCACACGCTTGACCCCATCTTCTCCTCAAGCCCCCACGTCTCCTTCAGCCACACCACGGAACTCCTCTGGACCGACCACCGCTGCATCCATTTCACCTTCCAGAAACCCACCACACACCACCGCACCCAACAGATCCCACGCCGCTGCTGGAGCAAAGTCACCGAAGACCAACTCCGGGCAACCCTCGCTCTCAGCCCTCCCTCCGACCCATCCAACACCGACGACGCTGCCTGCAACCTCAGACGATGGATGGACGACTGTGCCAACACCCTCGCCCCGCTGAAAAAGCTCACCTACAGCGACACCACCAAAAGAGCCAGCTGGTTCACCTCGGAACTCCTAGCTTCCAAGCGTACCTGCCGGAAACTAGAGAAGAAATGGCACAGCAATAAGACACCGGACAGCCACACAGCCCACAAAGACGCCATCCGTAACCACCACCACCTCATCAGGTCCGCCAAGAGAATCTCCTTCAAAGACCGCCTCGACAACAACGCACACAACAGCAAGGAGCTTTTCAACATCGTGAAGGAACTCTCCAATCCCAGCTCCAACACCAACGACATCCCGCCATCGCAACCCCTGTGCGATTCCCTCGCCACCTTCTTTCACCGCAAGATCGCCGACATCCACGACAGCTTCAACACCCAGACAACCCCAACTAAGATCGATACACCAGACCCGCCACACACCATCGACCACGACCCCCTGCCAGCCTGGGCCAGCGTGAACATCGAGGACACCATCAAGACCATGAGCACAATACACTCCGGCTCCCCGTCAGACCCTTTCCCGCACCACATCTTCAACAAAGCCAGCAGCTCCATCGCACCCCCACCTGTGCAACATCATCAACCTCTCCTTCGAGACCGCGACCTTCCCAGAGAGCTGGAAACACGCAGAGATCAACGCCCTACTCAAAAAACCCAAGGCGGACCCGAGAGACCTCAAGAACTTCCGGCCCATCTCTCTGCTTCCGTTCCCAGCCAAGGTCATCGAGAAGATCGTCAACAAACAGCTAACCCGATACCTCGAAGAAAACAGCATCCTGGACCCATCCCAATCAGGGTTCCGCAGCAACCACAGCACTGAGACTGCCCTCATCGCCGCCACCGACGACATCAGGATCCTGCTGGACAATGGTGAGACCGCAGCCCTCATCCTGCTGGACCTCTCCGCCGCCTTCGACACTGTCTGCCACCGCACTCTACGCGCACGCCTCCACGACGCAGGGATCCGAGACAAGGCCCTGGAATGGACCACCTCCTTCCTCGACGGCAGAACCCAGAGAGTCCGCCTCCCACCTTTCCGATCCGAAGCCTCCGAGATCATCTGCGGCGTACCCCAGGGATCGTCCCTCAGCCCAACACTGTTCAACATCTACATGGCCCGCGCTCGCACGCATCGCCAGACAACACGACCTCAACATTATCTCCTACGCCGACGACACTCAACTGATCCTCTCCCTCAACAAGGACCCCTCGCCGCCAAAGCCAAACTCCATGACGGAATGAAGGCCGTCGCCGATTGGATGAAGATCAGCCGACTAAAGCTGAACACGGACAAAGCGGAGGTCCTCATCCTCGGCTCCAACCCCTCAGCCTGGGACGACTCCTGGTGGCCAACGACGCTGGGAGCAGCCCCGACACCCACCGACCACGCACGCAACCTGGGAGTCATCCTCGACTCAACGCTCTCCCATGGCCAAGCAAGTCAACGCAGTCTCCTCCTCCTGCTTCAACACCCTCCGCATGCTTCGCAAGATCTACAGGTGGATCCCGACAGACACAAGAAGAACAGTCACCCAGGCCCTCGTCAGTAGCAGACTAGACTATGGGAACGCCCTCTACGCGGGAGCCCCGGCCAAGCTCATCAAGCGACTGCAACGCATACAAAACGCCTCCGCACGACTGATCCTCGACGTACCACGCCACAGCCACATCACCCCCACTTGAGGAACCTGCACTGGCTCCCCGTCGACAGGAGGATCACCTTCAAACTCCTCACCCACGCACACAAGGCACTCCACAAAACTGGCCCAGCCTACCTCAACAGACGACTCTTCTTCTACGTCCCCAACCGCCAGCTCCGCTCTGCCGACCTCTCCCTCGCCACCGCCCCCGCATTCGAAGAACAACCACCGGCGGCAGATCCTTCTCACACCTCGCCGCCAAGACCTGGAACACCCTTCCACTAAGCCTACGAAAGACCCAAGACCTGCTGACCTTCAGGAGGCTACTCAAGACCTGGCTGTTCGACCAGTAGCAGCATCCCCCCCCCTTCCCTCTCCCCAGCGCCTTGAGACCCTCGCGGGTAAGTAGTGCGCTCTACAAATTCTGTGATTGATTGATTGATTGATGAAGTAGATCACGATTGTCTGAATGTGCTTGAATATTGTACAAAACCGATATCAGACATACGAGATGAGCCCTTAAAGGAATCAGATTATATTCTGTTTGTGGATGGCTCATGTTTAAGAACGAGTGATGGAGTTCTAAGTGCAGCATATGCGGTTTGCACAGTAGCAACTGTAATGGAAGCATCTTGTCTGAAAGGGATACGGTCTGCCCAAGTCGCAGAACTAGTAGCTCTGATTCAAGCATGCAAGTTGGGAAGAAATGTACGGGTTACGATTGTGACAGATAGCCAGTACGGCTTTGGGGTGGTGCATGATTTCGGTCAGATTTGGTCACAAAGAGGTTTCTTGACGTCTGCAGGAACACCAATTAGAAATGGAGATTTTGTGAAAAAGTTGCTTGAGGCGATACAGCTGCCTAAACAGATTGCTGTTGTGAAATGCAATGCACATAAAAATGGGGAAGACTACATAACTGTCGGTAATAAATATGCTGACGAGATTGCACAGTACTGTGCAAAGAATGTGGTTTCTTTGAACAAAAGTCGAGAAGAGAGCATATTTCTTGTCCTTTGCTTTTTACTAACCCTGTTGAGACATGGGATGAGGTGAGACAGTTACAGGAAGCCGCAGATGAGGAAAAAGATACATGGATAAAAGCAGGATGTAGAAAAGATGAAGAAAATGATGTTTGGGTTTACAGAGATGAAAGACCAGTTATGCCTGATAGCATGATTTCTGACATGGCACGGATGTACCATGGACAAGCCCATATTGGGAGAGATTCAATGATCAGACTTTTTAGACAAACATGGTATAATCCAAAATTCAGAGCCATAGCTGAGAGTCTTTGTCAGAGATGTCTTATTTGTCAACAGTTAAATCCAGGAAGGAAGACAGTAGTGAGTCTAGGAACAATAGGACGAGAAGGAGGTCCGTTCACTAGAATGCAAATGGATTTTATTGAAATGCCCCCTTGCAGCAGACTAAGGTATGTCCTAGTGGTCGTCTGTTTGTTTTCCCGTTGGGTGGAAGCATACCCAACCGGAAGGAATGAAGGAATTACGGTAGCAAAACTTATGCTGCGAGAATTCATTCCGAGGTATGGTTTTCCAGTCACGATTGAAACAGATAGAGGATCACATTTCCAAAATGAATTAGTTAAACTGATTTGTGAAGCACTTAGTATTAAACAGAAACTGCATTGTGCATACAGACCAGAGGCTTCTGGAATAGTAGAGCAAGTGAATGGAACAATTAAGAACAGGTTAGGAAAAATGTGTCAAGCTACAGGACTCAAATGGCCAGATGCCTTGCCATTAGTTTTAATGACAATCAGAAGTATTCCGGAAAGGAAAACTGGACTCAGTCCCCATGAGATAATTATGGGACGAACAATGAGACAAGCACAAGTACCTGTCAACAAACTACTGACTATAACTGATGATCTAGTGCTGGATTATTGCAAAGGATTGGCTGATGTGGTGCGTTCTGTGTTTCATCAGGTTGGACCGGATGCGACCACTCTTGAAAGAAAACCAGCTCACGACTTGAATCCAGGAGATTGGGTCCGCATAAAAGTCCACAGGAGAAGAAACTGTTTGGTTCCTCGCTGGGACGAACCACGACAAGTGATCCTGGTGACAACCACTGCAGTCAAGTGTGCAGGAGTGAAACACTGGGTGCATGCCAGTCACACCATCAGAGTTCCAGAACCTGAAGATCGACATGTGAGTCGACATCTGGAAATATTGGATAACAGTTCAGCATCAGAAGAAGAAACAAACAGGGTGCCAGAATCTGAAGATCGACCTGTAAGTCGACATCTGGAAGACCCAACTACAAGTGCAACGACAGAAGAAATAGAGGAAACAGCTGAAGTTCCAGAACTTGAAGATCGACCTGTAAGTCGACATCTGGAAATATCAGATACCAGTTCAGAATCTGATACAGATCATTCGGATTGTGAAGAAATTCTGAAAAGAAATTGGAAATTTGAAAGCATAAGAGAAGAAACTTGAGCCAGAAGATAGTAACAGTGAGCAACCAAGTACAAGTTGTGGTAAAAATCCTTCAGAGATAATATTAATAGATGAAGAAGGGAGAGTTTCAACCAGAAAGCTAGAAAAATCGGAAGATCCCCGAGGAACAATAGGGACAGATAGTCAAACACAAGAACAGGGAAATTTAGAAGCAGATAGAGAGACTGACACAAATTCGGAAGAACCTCGAGGAGGGACAGAAATAGGTGAACGAAGGAAGATAAGAAAAGAACCACAAATAGAGGAAGAAAATGAAATTATAAGTTTCAAAATAAGAGGCAATAACAAAAGAACTGAAACAGAGTCTGAAGAAAGTGGAGAAGAAAGAAACCAAAAACTAGAGTCAAGAAAAAGGAATTGGAAAACAGAAAGAGAGGAAGAAGGAAGTGAGGCAAAAAGGCCTAGAAAAGGAGACAATTGGCCCAACGAAGTAAGAAAATTAAGATACAGAATCATAAGGTTAGATGGAAAAAGTGCTGAACAAGTGATTGAAATAACAAGTCAGAAAGAGCAAGAAAAACAAGGTGGAAAACACTTGCAGAAAACGAAAAGAGTAAAGAAGGTAAATGCGAAGTATAGATCGCCTGAATGGTTGTATCTTGCTTTGACTGATACCAAAGAAGAAAAGAACACTCACGAGAACCCAGAACACAAGAAACCTAATGGGTGAAGGTGAGGTGCAACAAACTTGAAGAAATTTAAACAATTTCTACTGGACTTGACAAAACACTGGATCTGACGAATTTTACCTGATTTGACAAAATACTGGATTTGGAAAGAAAGAATTCTGAAAAAGAATTAAAAGAAAGTACCAAGCAAAGACAAAACATTGGAGTACAGAGTGGCAAATAAGTCATTTGCTGAGGTGTAGTGACACAAATTTTCTGGAAAATAAATAAATAAGGTTATAAAACAAAATGGAGAATACTAGAGATGGAAAATGTAAATGTGAGTTTTTAAGTAGATGGTGTAAGATGTGCTGCTTTTGTACAGGATTATTAATGACAGTATGGGTGGTTTTAGCAATCACTATTCCAATTAGTTTAGCTGTAGTAGAAACTTCTAATAACACTGAGAAAGAAAAAGGAGCTAACACTCAAGAACCAGTTATATTAAAAAGTAGTGCAGAATTACACAAGGGCAAATCAATAACAGATTTTTCTAAGAATGTTTTTACTAAATTATTATATGAGTATGTAGAAACAATGGATGTAAGAGATTGCTGTTTGTATGCAGTTGCCTGCATCTGTAGCAGAGGGTGTGACTTATCATCACCTTCCTTTGACGTATGGAATAACATGTAGTGTTTTAGCAAGTTTATTTTATAAAACAGGTAGATTAGAATATTATTACACTGACATAGATAAGATTTTTACGAAAGTTTCTGTAGTTCCCGAGCTAAACAAAATAAAAGAGGGAAAACGTTTGGTGAATATTTTTAGAAGATAAGATTTTAACATTAGATAATATAATTAGATACAACCTTACCTGTGAGTTAAAGAAGGAAGAAAAAGTATTTTTAGAGATGGTTGAAGAAAGAAGAGTGAAATTTCAAAGAAAAGTGATAGAAGAGACAAAAACACCTCTTTGGGCGTTTGAGGAAGACAATCATGACGAGAAAAAAGACAAATGCAGCTATGACTCTGGATTGGCCCCAACAGGGAAGGTTGTGCATTAGAAGAAATAAGACCAGATATGACAATTATTTTGTGGGTTCCAGTATTTGCCATGACAATTATCAAATTTTAGGCGGATGGGGATTCAAAGGGGGAAAAGATCCAATATTTCCAGGGATCTATTATGTTTGCGGTAATAGGGCTTATTACAGGTTGCCGGACCATTGGTATGGGTCATGTTATTTAGGCCTGGTCTTTCCAAAGATTTTTCATATGGACAGAAAAGAAAAAGGAACACACCGAATGATAAATACCTTTACACGTAGAAAAAGGGAAAGTTTTTCAGAAATAGTAGGTGATATTTTTGGAGCATTGATACCAGCAGTGGGAATATCTTTGAATGCATTTAGAATTCGGAAATTATCCACAGTGGTAGATCGTTTATCTACAGATACTGCTGGAGGGTTCTTGATGGTAAATACCGAGATGGTTGCCATGAGAGCTATGGTGATGCAAAATCGACTTGCCCTTGACATTCTTTTAGCAAAAGAGGGTGGAGTCTGTGGAATGCTGAAAGTCCAACATTGTTGCACTTACATTCCAGATAAAAGTGAAAATATACAGAAGTATATAACAAATATTACAAGTTTGCACAAAGAACTTGGTTCCACTGGAGGTTGAAAGTGCATTGGGAAAACTTGGTAAAGGGTTTTCTTCAGTAATAAATTGGTTAACAAGAATGAGTGGATTAATAATAGGGAAAGTTATAATAATAGCAACCATGGTAATAATAATAATTTTAGTGCTGAAGCTTGTAATTACATGTATAAAGAGAAGAAGAGCAGAATAAAATAGAAAAAGAAAACATGATAAACAAGGAGAGAGAGAGAGAAATGGGTGAAATATAGTTAGAAGAAATAAAAGATGAACATGTACAAGAAAACGAAGAGACAAGTTGAAAGGGATACAGTTGTGTAAACTAACAAAAGCAAACGGATAAAAGATATATGCTGTCTGAGAAAATTTGTATAACTTGGGTTTTGTGGTGATATTAAAAATCACCAAAGGGGAGAGTTGATGGAGCAGGGTAAATGAAAAATGTTTAACCTCCTAATAATTTTCGTTAAATAATTTATAAACATGTTCGTTTAAGTAAATAACCAACAATGTATGTTACATGTTAAGGGTTAAAGGTAACACGCTATTCTATGTGCAAATTAATCTATTTAAAATTGTTTACGTGTCTAACATAACATAATATTTGCGTACTAATAAAATAATAAACGCATGATTTGTGCTTTTAAATAAAACGTGTAGTTGCAAAATAAAGCGATGGTAAGTAAGGGACGGCTTTATATGTTGCTTTCTGCTAGGTAATACCTAATTGGGGTACGTAGAAAGACGGGAGGGAAACGAAAGGGTTTATATTCTTTATTTTAACAATATTTTGTTTATCTTTGAAAATAGTGCGCTTAGGCCTGTTGAGCAGCGATATAAAATGGCCGCCATAAGCTAGAGTACGCATGTCCAGGGAAGCCGTGTGGTAGAGGAGAGAGGCTGTGGAAAAGGATGACCACGTGTTGGTGCTGAGAGGCATAAGACGGAAGTATGGTCAAGGCTATTGTGACCTTTCTGAGCAGATGTGTGCCAAGATGATCAGCAAGAAGCGTGAGAAGTCAAACTGAATAAATGGACGGAACTGTTGAATCTAAAATGTAGCAGAAAAAGATACAAATTGGACTGATCGAAACTGATGAGCAATGTCATGAACTGTGGGAAACGATGCAAGCATGGACAATCCACAAAGAACTGGTTAAGACAAGGAAGCTTGATTAAAATGTATATGGGCCTGAGTTGAACCAATGAGAAAGAATCACGCCATGAAGATGCAACATTTTTATTCAGTAAGCTAGAATTAGGGTATAAGAAGACCTACTCTTGGTGGGAAGGGAGTTGCTGAGAGTTGCTGGAGAGTGAGATGCTGGAGAGTTAGATGCTGTAGATGGGTGAAGTTGCGGTTGCTGATGCTGACGAGCTGATGCTGCTGCTGCTATTTTTTATTTCCAGTTGAGTATAAGATGCTGCTTTTGAAGAACCTTTTTATTCCTGATAGATTTTTCAGTTAGAACTATTAGATTTTTCCAAGACAGATAGATTGATCTTTTAGAGTTCTTGCTATGACAACCTTATTTTCCGTCTAATAGATATGCATTGCAATTTCAATTTATTCTTATAATGATGATAAATGTAATGATCTGAATAATAAGCTTAAACTCATTTCTTGCTTCGAAACTTTATATAAACTTTATATAAACTTTATTATTCTTTAAACAAATGACTCGGTGATTCTTTAGCTCAATGATTAAGATGAAATTGTTAAAGAGTTTATTGTGATTGAGCTGGTCTTAATCACCATCGACTGATTCCTACTAGTTGGTCCATCGACCAATGAGCGGAATACCTTAAAGCAAATGAGAAACATTATGTCATGTTAAAAGAGGTATCCCGTCTCCTTCCAGCGAATCGTTTTTCTCCTAGGTTATGGACGGAGGAAATCCAGGGAATAAATGAGTAAGTGAATATATATGCGGTGTTATGGGCCCCACCGTCATATAGATATGGTTTGTGTGTTGGAGAAATAGTTGTACCTGGATGACCGAAGCATATAGGAGAATAATTTTTATTGTTAGCGCTGGATCAGCATAGAGTGGTGTCATAGAACAGAGTGGAGTAAAGTGGCATGCAGTGGCATAGAGGGAGTTGCATAGAGCGTCGTAGAGTGGAGTAGTGTTGTAGAATGTCATAAAGTGAAGTAGAGGTAGAGTGCTGTAGAGCGGAGTGGCATAGAGTGGAGTAGCATGTCAGTGGAGCAAAGTTTAATGGAGTAGAGCATCATTGAGTAGAGCATTGTGGAGTACAGTGGCCTAGAGTGAAGTGGTGTAAAGTACAGTGGTGCAGAGTATATTGGCGTAAAGTGCATTGGTTTATAGTAAAGTGGTGTAGAGTGCATTGGCATAGAGTGTAGTGACATAGAGTAAAGCAGTGCAGAGTAGATTGCAGAGGCGTAGAGTGCAATGGCGTAGAGTAGAGTAGCACAGAATGGAGTAGAATGGCGTAGAGAGAAGTGGCATAGAGTGGAGTGGTGCAGGGTAGAGTGGAGTAGTGCAGGGTGGAGTGCAGAGGTGTAGAGTAAAGTGGTGTGGAGTACCATAGAGTGTAGAGGCATACAGTGTAGTGGCGTAGACTGCGGTGGTGTAGACTGCAGTAGAGTGACATGGAGTGGAGCGGTACAGAGTAGAGTGCAGGGGTATAGAGTGGTGTAGAGAGCAGTGATATGGAGGACAGTGGTGCAGAGTAGAATAGAGTGGCATAGAGTGCAGTGACCTAGAGTGCATTGGTGTAGAGTGCCGTAGTGTGCAATGGCGTAGAGTAGAATGATGTATAGTGGCATAAAGTGCAGTGGTGCAACATTATTGACGTATGTGCAGTGGCGTAGGGTGCAATGGTTTCGAGTAAAGTGGTGTAGAGTGCATTGGCGCAGAGTGCAGTGTTTTATGTACAATGGCATAGTGTAGACTGCAGAGGCGTAGAGAGAAGTAGAGTGGCATAGAGTGCATTGGCATAAAATGCAGTGACAAAGTAGATTGTTTCAGAGATGAGTGGTGTGGTGCAGAGTAGAGTATAGTGGTGCTGGGTATACTACAGTGGCATAGAGTAGTGGTGTAGAGCGGCACAGCGTTGATTGCAGTGGCATAGAGTGGAGTAGCGCAGAGTAGAGTAGAATGACGTAGAGTGCAGACACATAGAGTAGATTGTTACAGAGTACAGTGAGGAGGAGTGGTGCAGGTAGAGTGGAGTGGTACACGGTAGAGTGCAGTGGTATAAAGTAATGGTGTAGAGGGCAGTGTTGCAGAGTAGAATGGCGCAGAGTAGAATAGAGTAGCGTAAAGTGCATTGGCATAGAGTGTAGTTGCGCAGAGTATATTGTTTCAGAGTAGAGTGAAGTGGCGTAGAGTGGAGTGGTGCAGAGAAGAGTGGAGTGGTTTAGAGTAGTGGGGTACAGAGCATTGGCATAGAATGCAGTGTTGCAGAGTAGAGTGGCTTAGACTGGAGGGGTGTAGGGTGTATTGGCAAAGAATGCAGTGGTGAATAATAAAGTGGGGCAGAGTGCACTGGCATAAAGTAGAACAGTGCAGAGTAGAGAGGCGTATAGTGAAGTGGAGTAGAGTACAGTGTCAGAGTGCAGTGGTGCACAGTACATTAGAGTGGCGTAGAGTGTAGTGGCGTAGAATACATTTGCTTAGAGTGCAGTAGAGTGGTGCAGAGTAGAGTGCAGTGGCTAGAGTAAAGTGGTGCAGAGTAAAACATCAATACAGTAGAGCGTTATAGAGTTCAGTGGCAGAGAGTGCAGTGCTGCAGAGTAGAGTGTCGTAGAGTGCAATGGTGTAGAGTGGTGTAGAGTGCAGTGGGGTAGAGTGGTGCAGAGTAAACTATGAGTGCAATGTTGTGACTTAGAGTAGAGTACAGTAGCATACAGTGAAGTGGTGCAGAGTGCAGTGGCGCAGAGTGCATTGGTTTTGAGTAAAGTGTTTCAAAGAGCATTGGTGTAGAGTGAAGCGGCGTAGAGTGCAGCGATGTAGGATAGAGTGGCGTAGTATGGAGTGGCACAGAGTGGAGTGGTGCAGAGTGGAACAGAGTAGCGTAGACTGTGGTGGCATAGAGTAGATTGAGAGTAGAGTGAAGTGGCGTAGAGTGCAGTGGTATAGAATAGAGTGCACAGTAGATTAGAGTGGATTGGCATAGAGTACAGTGGCGTAGAGTGGAGCAGAGTAGAGTGGCAGAGAGTTCAGTGGCAGAGAGCTCAGTATTACAGAGTATAATGACGTAGAGTGAAGTGGCGTGGAGTGGTGCAGGGTACAGTGCAGTGGCATAGAGTGGAGTGATGCGGAATAGAGTGGTGTAGAGTGCACTGGCGTAGAGAAGAATGTGCAGAGTAGAGTGCAGTAGAGTGGAATAGAGTTGAGTTGTACAGAGTAGAGTGCAGTGGCACAGAGTGTAGTCATGAAGAGTAGAGTGTCAAAGTGTACAGTCGTAGAGTGCAGTGGCATAAAGTACACTGTCGTAGAGTGGAGTGGCATACAGTTCAGTGGCATAGAGTTCACAGGTGTATAGTGGTGCAGAGTAGAGTGGCGCAGAGAGTAGTGGTGCAGAGTAGAACAGAGTGGTGTAGAGTGCAATGACATAGAGCGCAGTGGTGTAGAGTGACTTAGCGTGCAGTGCCACAGAGTACAGTGGCATAGAGTAGAATGTTGTAGAGCATAGTGGTGTAAAGTGCAGTGGTGCAAAGTAGTTCGCGTTGGTGTAGTGGCATAGGGTGCATTGGTTTTGAGTAAACAGGCGCAGAGTGAATTGGCACAGCTTTGGTATTGAGCACTTGCTGACATTTAATTGTACCAGTTGTGGGCTTCTGAGCAGAGGTTTGGGCACCGGTACTCATTCATTTACAAATTAAGCATCAGGTCCTGGGCATCCATACAGCCTGAAACCCCAGCCAGAGTTTTCGAGACTAGGCGCCAGGAATAGCCACCTATTCTGGACTTGCAGTCCTGAATTAATCGTGCTGCAACAAGAACTGCAAATCACAGAATCTAAGGTCTAAACTCGCGCATGAACCTTCAAAACGTGAAAACACCTATTTCTATACGTGTTCATACCGAACGCGCTCTGAGGCCACAAGTTTGTGGTTGGTACCACATCACAAATGAATCGATAAAACTAAAAACGGCATGGAAACTTAGCTAACGAGTTGCTGCCCACCACACCTCGTTACGCTGTAAAATTATTTGGCAAGCAGCACTGGGTCTACACGGGACGGGCAACTGTGCCAATGAGGTAGGCGGCGACTCACAAACCGAGCTTGGTGCTATAAAAAGGGGACTCCATATTGGAAAGGTGGTGGTTTTCATTCACTACTGAGGAAAGCTAGCGAGAATCTTGGCGATAGGAAAAGCCTCCATATACGTTTTGAAAACAACACACTTGCCGATAGCGTGAAAGACAAACAATTCTTCTGCAATATAAACGATCTCTATTTCATATACATACGTTAAACGGGAACGTAGACGTTAAATGATAAAACTTTTTTAAAGTACTGTGATGAGGATAAGGCATTGGATTGAGTGTTCTTATTTTTGTTGACCCGGTAACTTTGTATTCACGAGAATCTGTACTCTTTGAAACTGTATTTACTTTATCTTCTGGCTTTGAATACTTCCTCCGATCTTGCCTTTTCTCTCTTTCAATGGGCCTCATGCTTCTTGTTACACATACATTGGCCACTCCCAAATGCCTGTCACCGTGGTAAACCGCCCACTTTTCCTGTCAGTGTAACGTAGAAGACGGCCTAACTTCCCGTCAGTCACATTGAAAGTCCACGCCCATCAGCTGGTCAGCGGGGGCTTAAGCCACGCCTACGGTCATTCTGCACCCCGCACTAGGCCCTCCTCCTCTGTCAGCTCCGCCCAGCTGTGACAATCAGCTGTCTGCGCGCTGCCAGCAGCCGTTTACGCGCGTGCGTGCCATCTCTGCCACCCCCCCCCCCCAGCTCCTCCCCTCGCGCTGATCGTGGTCTCAGAGAGTGCGGGGCGGGCTCACTGGGGGCTCCCAGCCGTAGGCAAGCTTAATTTCGCGATAGTAGAGCAAAGCAGCGGCGGAGGCCTGGTTTGTACAGCGTGGACTGATCTGTGATTTAACCGGGTGTGGAAGCGCGAGGTGAGTGCCAAGTTTGTTTGTGGAAATAGGAAGGAGGTAGCTCGGAGTCTTTACGACTCCACCCCCAGCACACCGTGCCTGCGGGAAATCCCACGGCGGGTAGGGTGCGGCCCCCCGGGGTATGCCCCCTCCCCTGCTGCTGAAAAGGCTGGCTGTGCTCCTCCCACAGGGGGAAGGACGGATGGGTGTTTAGGCCAACCACTAGTAAATATAAATCTGACTGGCGCACCGCTGGCCCAATAGACTATGCCCACTTGCATGTGGGCGGGCAGAGGAGTGGGTTTTAGGATCCAAGGCCTGACAAATTTGCAGACCTTGTGAGGGTTCAGGGAACGCTTCGGTGGTGGGTGGGTAAGAGGTCAGAGGGGTAGGTGAATAGGAGCTATAGGAAGAAGAGGATCGCTGATCCTAGTGGTGAACGCCATCAATATCCCAGAGATTGTGGTGGGTGCAGTGAAGGTTGTCAAGAGAGCAGAAGTGGGTGTTGTAGAAGATGCCAGAGGTCGGGTTTGAGGATCGACCTCATTGCGGTGTACAAAATTACATAAGAGGGAGTGCCAAGAGTGGAAAGGTTTGCCCCCTATTTCTACAACCTTTTGCCTCTTTTTTTTCTCATCAATGGTACTCACCCCGTCTTCGTCCTTGGCATTTGTTCCACAATAATCTAGTTGGCAGGCGAATAAAAGATCCAAAATGACATAAGTGAGGATGGATTATCCTGAATGTTATAGCGAAAGAGGTCCAGAACGAGTGGATTGGTGTGCAAAGGAACAGGAGGAAAATGTATACTTGGTTGACATAGGGTTGAGATGTGTGGCGTGTAGGAACTTGAGGGCTGCACAGGGACAGTGGGGTGTCACAGGGGATTAGCAACCAATTTGTTATGACACAAGGTCCAGGGCGTTGCTCTTTAGGTGTATTGCTGAGATATCCTTACACCTTAGAGGGTCATTTTCCTGAAGATGAAGTTGGGAAGCAGGTTGAGAAGAATCTTTTGTGGTTCCATCACATGAGTAGTGAGCAGATAAATCAGGCAGCGTACATTAGACCTTAGCTTATCAATGCAAATACATGCATATGGTAACATAGTATATAAAAGGAATCCCTGAGAAGTGTAGAGGGCAAGAGATTGGCGTGCCTAGAGTAGGCCAAGTCTAAATGCTCTTTGTTATGTTTAGCAAGTCAAACAGATGTTGATAGTAAAGTGACCATATTGGGCTAGTGCTTGGTCAGTCCACCAAGTGTAGCTGCTTAGAAATCAAGACGTACGAATAATTGGTATGTGGAAGATGGTGACGATAAGAGATTATAATTTAGCAAATGAGTATGTACTAGTCAGCATTACAAAGGAAGGAGAGGGAGGAGCATTGATTAATTCAGATATATAATTTTTCGTTATGTAAGTGATCTGGGCACGCTTTTGGAAATATTTGCCCGTTTCCATATTTTGAAGACACTGTGCTTACATTTGTGAAGGACTTTGAAAAATTATAATAAGTTTATAAAAGACAAGTACTACATCTTGCATAGGCGTTCTACCTGGATGACTGCCTTGTGCTACAGTATTGAGTAACTTATAAACGTGTTATTCACTTGTGAGGGCTCTGTTAAAGAGGTGGTCAGTAAGTGAGAAGCACTAGAGTTATGTGACGTTTGCATATTATGCTCTGCTAACTTGGTCACTTTCTACTGGGTGAAAGACTGGATTTCCTGCACAGCGAAGCTCCTTTGAAGCATGATATTGAGTTTTGATGTTCCGGTTCTTTGCAATATCTTTTCTCTCGGGGCCTCTCCAGTCCCTTCACCATTGAAATGATGCCTCATGGCTTAGTTCGTCTTTTCAACAACATCGCCTGCCTTCGGCAAGCTTTTGTCACGATTATCCGGGGTGCTTGACACAGCATGTTATGACTTCTTTGCATGGTTTTCAATTGTGGTTCTGTTTCTGGCATGTGTAGACTTAATTGCATTTGTGCATGTGCTTCTTTTGAACATGCTTGTTTTCTTGGTTATTTGTTTCTGAGCACCTCTTTAGAGGTGATTTGCTTCCCTGTCGTTTCCATTTTGGAGAATTGTTGAGATTTTTGTACACTTCTAGATCAGATAAATGTAAAGTGGTTCTTTTGGATTCTAGGCTGCATCAGCTGTAGCAGCCTAACGTGCATAGTCTTCAGCTACCAAGTCAGATCCTAGAAAACTAAGCAGAATTGTACTATTTTAAGTATACCTCTACAATGAAAGCAACAGATTGCGAGTGTTTATTCATACAGAGTTTTGTGATCTTGACATATTTTCTCTGAGTCGATTTTTGAAATTAGTGTGTTGCGTGCCTTGTCTGCAGTGAACAATGAAGCATAATGAACTGGTACTTAACTTGAAACAAAAAGAGCAGCTTATGCAATAATGTACGGCTTAATAAGCAATGACATGAAGTTGTTAACAGCACTACTACTTCTCCCAGGAGTGTGGAATCCCTATAGCCTGACACCCAGGACTTAGTATTTGGGGTCTAGGACAACAGGTTTTCATGTTTTTGTCCTTGGGACAAGTAGGTCCAACAACCCCCTGCAGCACAAACCCTGTAGCTGCCAGTTTACAGTACCACATTATGGATCTGGGAGGGGCATTGTTTGCAGTTAGGGTAATATTTGTGTCTATGCATTAATGCTGTTCGAGCTAGTATTTATGGTTCCTAAATGCAAAGTATTTATTATGAGGGTGAGCACTGTAAGGAAATGTTGTAAGCTCGGATTGCACTACTGACAGTGGTTCCATTATAAAAATGTGTGCGCACGTTTGCAAAATTTAACATGAGGCTAGTACGTACAGCGCTCCCAAAATGTTCTCTGATTAGATGTAAATATTTGCAAAAGCTTGAAATTAAGGTTGATTAATTGCTTTCAAAATTAAATGATAACAAAAAAATGCAACTAGGAAAAAATGTTTTGCTAAACTACTGTGAAATCTTAGCTACAATTTCTTTGAAGCATCATTTAGTAAAATGTGTTGATACATGCTACTATTTCCAAAAATATTCATAATGGAAAATCAATGTAACCCGGTTAAGCAAGATTATGGGAAATATGAAAATAAACAATCATTAGCAAAGCCGATAGGCCTGACATTGGTATTTAGCCTTTTGTTTTTTTTCAATGTGTGTTGTTTTGACGTGGTTTTGATTATTTTTTTTATTATTGTTGTGGGACCTGCCAGGCCCTCACCATTATAAGAAATATTGGCAAAAATATTTTTGGGTCTCAAAAAGCACACATTGCCACAGTAGTCCATGCAAAAAGAACAAATGATCGATGGAATGCTGAACAATGCAAACATTAAACCCCCCCAGTCACAAAGATCTGGGTTTAATCCATCGTTCTTTTGCTCACAATGCCACCCCAGTTTGGACCCAGCCATATGCAGATCAGTTGTGAACCTGTCCCTCATGGAAACAGTCCAGCCCGAACTGCCAAGCCAGGTCCTCCCTGGACCGGAAACCAGCATCATGGGACTGGTTTCATGGCATCACCCCTCATCAGCAAGGCTAGCTTGAATCCAGTGGCGCAGTGAGCACGGGACCCACGTCTGGGCATACCCCTCCTACTTAGGGCGACAAATACAAAAGGAACAAATGATAAATGGAATGCCTAACAATGCAAACATTCACCCCCAGTCACAAAGATCTGGGTTTAATCCATTGTTCTTTTGCTCACCACGCCACCCCAGTTTGGACCCAGCCATATGCAAATCAGTCTTGAACCTGTCCCTCATGGGAACAGTCCAGCCCGAACTGCCAAGCCAGGTCCTCCCTGGACTGGAAACCAGCATCATGGGACTGGTTTCGGGGCATCGCTTATCAGGAAGGCTAGTTTGTATCCAGTGGCAAAGTGAGCAAGGGGCCTATGTCTGAGCAAAAAAAAAAAACGAAGGCTTTAGGTCCAGATCTCTGTACTGGGGTGAATGTTTGACATTGATCTGCATTCTGTCCATCAATTGTTCTTTTTGCATTTGTCACCCCGAGTGGGACGGGTATGCCCAGACGTGGGTCCTGTGCTCTCCATGCCACTGGAGTGAAGCTTGTCTGGCTGATGAGGGGTGATGCCCCAAAACCGGTCCTAGGATGCTTGTTTCCAGTCCAGGGAGGACCTGGCCTGGCAGTTGGGCAGGACTGTTCCAATGGGGAACAGGTCAAGACTGATTTGCATATGGCTAGATTTAAACTAGAATGGCATGGGGAGCAAAAAACGATGGATTTAGGCCCAGATCTCTGTACTGGGGTGAATGTTTGACATTGATCAGCATTCTGTCCATCAATTGTTCTTTTTACAGTAGTCCATGGCACTGTCGAGAGTACATTTCCAGCCTTTCTCAGTATGGGAAAATATTGGTAAAGAGCTGGTGGAAACCCCTAAAATAAGCAAGTTAGTAGGTTTGCACAAACTTGAAAGGGCATTCTAACGCTTGTTTACCGCTACCACCAGCCCCACTATGTAGATGTGGTGAGAAGTGGCAAAATCAATGAATTGTTAGTATTAACCCCTTCTATAGTATGAGCCCTGGCATAATCAGATAGACTACTATCAGAGCTCTCCTATAATGAGATTGGTGCCATAATTTGTCTCCACACTACGTGGCACCAAAGGGACATGTGGATTTTTTTACGGGACAAGTAGATTTATGAAGCAACCTGTCCAATGGACAAGTAGATATTATCGAATTAAAGTCCACACCCCTGCTCTCAAAGGTAGTTTGACCCATTCTCTCAGTTTGGACAAGTGACAGTTGCAATCTTGTTCAGCTCTACATGGTGGTAATGGGAAATTTCACTGCTAGTACATTTGTCCGCCTGCTGCATTCCTCCTAAGCCGAGATCAAGGAGTGTTGCATTGTATTAATTTACTCAAACAAAATACATATTTTCTCTCACATTACCAGTATTGTTATCTCGACTAGGCAAAAGCGTAGTGAGTCAACACTGTAATACGAAGTAATGCAGCCTTGGTATTTTTATCAGTACTTTAGGTTTGGTGAGTAAAATCTTGTGTGTATCTGTTTGAGACGTTTTCTGTTGAAGATTCTATGAAAACGCCTACATTTAATGGTTGCTTCATTGAATCTTGTGAGCCCAGTTGTCTGATTTATTAAAATATACACCATTATGTTAGCTAGTTGCCTCTAATGGCTGGTCCAAGAGTTTTAGAGAACTGTTTGATGTCTATTCTTGTTTTTCAGTTGATCATGCATATAAAGAACAGTATTTGAAGTAAATGTTAAATAGTAACTTTTTGAGCTGTAGAAATGATACTTTTAATAGTTGTACCTTGACTTTTGCTTACAACTTTTTATTGCTGGGTGGTTTTATTAATGGCAAAACCGCACACCCTTGTGTGCAAAATTTGTATTGAGGTTATTAAGAAAGACCGGTGTCTGTCTAATGGGGATGCACATGGCACAGTAGCTCTGTACGTACCTAAGAGTATTGTTAAGGGCTTGTTTTGTGCACATTTGTAGTGAGTCAAACATTTTATACCAACCTTTTCGGAAAGGTTTACTTAAACGTATGGAATAACTGTACTGATCGATTAACCTTATTAACACAAAGTTTCAACTTAACTGTAGTATAACATAGACACCCTTTCAGAAAATTTAACAGTAAAATGACTCACAAAAAATGGATAATACACTAATGCCATGATTCTTACAGTACCCACATCCCTTGTGTATCTTAGTCATATACTTTGCTGGAGCACAATGTAGACATTCTTGTCACAGCCCTCTTATTCTGCTTTTATAATCTTGTCTGTTTCTATGCGGCAGTCTTCTTAGTTTCTGTGTGACTGAGACACCCTCTTTTTGTTGAAGAGTCTCATACTCTTTGCGTCCTCAGGTATTACATGCCAACACCCTTACTGCTTCTAGACCCCCACTCTCTGGGACTTCAGTTTTGGGTATGTCTTCCCAGATGTTGTTTAGTTCTGCCTGGATGCCGTTCTTCTGTACTCCTATTTTACAAAATCGTTTCGAGCCAAGATTCTTGTCGGTGTTTGTTTCTGTACATTTTCTGTTACATAACAGAGGGCCTCTTTCTGAAATGGTACATTTTTTATGACTGTGTTGTCAAATTCTGTCAAATGGCTTGAGCAAATATATCCACAATCCATGGCCTCGTTCTCCAACACCCCCTTCAACTTGTACAGTGTTTTTAGATTTTGGTAACACAGGACACAGAGTAGGCTGGTGAAAAGGTGATTTCCCTTGTTTCCTTTCTAGGCAGGACTCGTGTACACGAGTTGCGAGGCTAGATGGATGCATGGCGTTAAAGGCTAGCGGTTTATGCGCGCTGTTATTTCATATACTGTGAGCAGAATGTGAAATGCTCCCTGGGTCATCTGCAAGTTAGCGGTCATGTCTCGTGTTCTATCTTTATTTCTTGAAAAGTGTTAAAAGCTTCAATGAACGAAACAGATCTTAGCTGTTAGAACGAATACATCATCCAAAAATATTATCACACAACGTGCCTCCAGAATTACCCCAACTAGAACTGCACATTATGATCACGTGTGCATATGTTTCAGAGGAAGAAAAATCTGTTTTCGTTTTCACATAGGCAAGATTTAAAAGAAAAAAAGTCGTTCAATTTGTGATGGGTAACCGTTTCTTAAATATAAGTTCTGTTTGATAATCCTGGTAATTTCGAAATATTACATTAGTAGATCTGATGTTACTTTGCAGTTTTAAAGTATGAAATGGTCGTGACCCTTTGTGAGCTTGCCATCACTAAATCCTTTAGTGCGAGCAATTAAAAGTGTAGAAAAAGACTTTAACTGAATGCCAGAGTAAAAACACCGCAGCCCGATTTATCTTCTGATGCCATGCTTTTATTAGCCATTCCCTCTTTCAGACAACAGCCCTTCACAGTACTTGCATGATGAGAGAGAATGTGCCTTCTCAAAGGTGGTATCTGGAATTCAGAGTATCTTCTTTCAGAGATTTGGACAACCCGATTCTATAATCTTTTTTTATAGATGAGCAAGAATTATGTTTCCCTTGTAGTCTATCTTGTGAATGGTAATTTCCTTTTTAATTTCTTAGTTCTTTGTAAAGTATTAATTACTCTGCAAGCACTGATGGGAGGATGATTGGCAACTTAAGTGAAGATCGTGCAGTGGACGAGGAATTTCTGTGTCATAGTGAACAGATCTGTCAACGTATTTTTTATTTCAACACCAAGTCTGACTTCCTTGGTTGGATGGCCACTAGGTCATAGAATTTTCAAAATGGAGATAAACCCACAGATCATGCAGTTGTGAAGACATGATGGTCTTTAGCTGCTCAATTTTCTGGAGAATGAGACTGCCTCAAGAGATGCAGAGTAGTATTTAGAGTTATGATTTCAAGCGGCATAGCATATTTTTGGGGAATGGCATCATACCTGCTAAATTATTATTTGCTTATTACTAATCTCAGATAGAAGTACATTTCCAGGTGTTAAGATTGAAACTACTCTTTGAAGTTTCAGCTTTTTGGTTTTTTAACTTGTTTTTCGTTGTTTCTGAACTTGTCTATTGACAACACTCCCCCACAGGCATAAAAACGTTTGAAGAGTTTGTTTAGCACCTTCCCTTCTATGCCATCATTAAAGGTTTTTAAAGAGTGGTATCCCCTCCCTCGGGGATACCAGTCTACCCAGTTACAACTGGTCTGTTAATGAATTCAGGATAACCGGCTGCATAAGCACCAGGCCTGGTTTTGCTGGGCAGAACCGCACCATGTTAAATCAAGTGCAGGTTCAAGTCTGCTCCCATATCCAGCCCGAAATAGGGATAAGCATGCCTTTTTTTGACCTGGTAAAACCGGGTTAGCATATTTTTCCCTGTTCCTGGTCGAATTACTTTTAATTGCCAGATGTGCTGTGGGGATACAAACTGGAAATTTTAATTCGAGCAGCCTGTTATCCCCTCCCCTAAATCATGCCAACAGAAGGTTTGGCCCTGTATATAGTGACTAAAATTAAAATATGTCCATTACCTAATAAACCTGTCTTGTCTCAGATGAAAAATACATTTTAACTTGTGTTCCCTATATAATTACACAAGGTTCACCATACTTGTTAATCCCATGATGCATGGGCTCAATCTTCCTCCTTTATAATCTATATTAGTAAATTTTGTTTCTTAAATTGAACCGTAATTTCAAAAATAGTTCTTATTGTATTAAACAGTGAAACAGTAGTATTGATTGAATGGAAAGGAGAATTCTGACAAGGACCGGGTGAGTCAGGATTAACATTGTACACTTTTAAAGCTGTATTGGGTGTTTTGTCGAAAGCCACTTTGATTCCCAACCAGTTACTTTCCACAGAAAGGGTTTCATTCTACATGCATATTGCTTCAGTTTCATGCTTCCAAAGGTACTCTTGATAGAACAGCAAGACTGGTTAGTTTGTTGGGCAAGTCTTTAATCTTCAACTTGATTTTAGATTTCTGTTTCTTTTTCTAACTGTTAGTAAGGCTTTTTTTTATCTTCATCATTTTCACATAAGGAAGACAAATCAAAAGCATGTACAATTGATGAATCGTATTGACCAAGTTAGAATCCTTTGAGCCCCTGAAATCTGAGACTTTGTATGTTACACCCATAAGTTGCTTGTTTTGCTTCAATAAGATTTACTACCACCTCCAAAGAGTCCCTCCCTATAGCAGTAACTACTTTATCAAGTTAGTAATTGGTTTACAAAATTATCATTTGCTCATCATATATACATCTTGTTTTGGGAAGCTTGACACAAAGTCGACAGTAGGCAATCAATTGTCAAACTAAAGACTGATAGGGTTAACCCATTGTCCTACATGCATACATTTGCACTTAGTGGAAAGCATAGTACTGCACATGCTCGTACATTGGGGCATACCCATCTAACCCTCAGAAAGAAGTTGAAAACTCGTTGCTTAGGTGTCGATGGATCACATAATTTTAACTTCATCGCCATCCACCCACCTGTCTTAAATAGATAGGGTCTCCTCCTGACCTAGTCTGGTACTATTCTGCCTTTCCGCAACTTAGAAGGCGCTACAGCTCTCTTTGTTATTCCACTTGCCACTGTCTTCATCAATTCTTTTAAAAAATATATTACTGATTTTTGCCTTCAGTAACCTTTGTGGATTATGGTTGCTTAGAATTACCTCCGTTTCTGCGAAGACAGGTTTGCCTTGTATTACTCTAGAACCCACTAGATCTTAGTTGTAGGTTTTGCTTCAACCACATTTACGTTCCCATACCTTTATTTTGTCTCCTTTTATTCTCTCTACTAATTAATTCACTCTTAATCTTGAAATTGCCTTTACTTTATACTGCTTCTACTTGTCTTCCATCCCAAACCCAAAACCATACGCTAAAGCTAATAGTTTCCTGAGTTTTAATGTACATTTAATTACATAATGTCTTTAATATTAGTCTTTCCATAACACCTATTATATCTAAATTACATTTATTTATTTGTAAGTAATTTAAAATTATCTAAAGCTAGGTGAGTTCTAGTGCAAGAGTTTTCATCATGCTGAGAAGCATTGGTCCTCAAACTTTGATACCTCTGCCCTGCCAGAAATCGGAGCACTTGGGGAAATGAAAGTGAGTGTTCATATTACATTCAGCTTTAACTTCCTCCATCTCCCTCTTCATCCTGTGGACATACAATTATGTGTAGCGATGAGGACGAGGCAGCTGGCTGTGGCTTTACTTCAGACATTGCCGGAGGGACAGAAGACATATCAGTCTTTACTCTTAGATTCCAAAAGTGCTTCAGGACCATTCAAATGGTGTGTACCCTCTCGCAGGACCCCAAACATACTAGAGCTCCTAAATCCAACCCTAAATTTAAATGA
Organism: Calotriton arnoldi; assembly: GCA_963921515.1. Lineage (NCBI taxonomy): Eukaryota > Metazoa > Chordata > Amphibia > Caudata > Salamandridae > Calotriton > Calotriton arnoldi. Next base: position 3,767,842 of record CAWUFW010000224.1, on the reverse strand, counting down.
AATTAATTTGTTTTATATTATTGTAAATGAATGTGAACCCTGGCCCTAGTTTTAATAGATTGAAATTTGCTAAAATTGAAATCCAAGTAACTTTATAGCAGTACCAGTTGTAACTCTAACCTGTTGGTTATGTAATTTAAATTAAGTGAACTTTAATTAATGTTTACATTAAAATGCAGTAATCATAACTAATGCTAATCCTAAATTAAATACATTTGACTTTCATTTAATTTTGTTGAATTAATTCTAACCCGGTTATTTAATTATTTTTAAGACATACTTAATATTAATTTCTTTCAGTCCTCAGTTACTTGCAATAATACTAAACTTGTCCTTAAATTAATCAAAATTGTTTGAAAGTGTTTGAAAATAATTGAGTGATAAATTTATCTCCTAAATGCTTGTTTGACCTTTCCTTTAAAGAGAAGTTCCTGAAACATTTGGTGACGTGCTGATACAATTGTGTATAAGCAAACAATGTGAAAGTGTATTGAAAGTAATACTACAGAAGCAAATGTCTCACATAGTGGAGGAGAAATAAAGGTTCTGTCTAAGAAATCATTCGAAGAAAATGAATACATTATGCTCACCAACTTTCTTTGGGTTGCTGTACCATTTGAGAGGATGATAAAAAAAAAAAATGTAATGTAGTTCTATGCAATGCTGATCTGGGCAGTAATTCTCAATTGGGTTCTTTATAAGAATTTACCATTTGAAATTGCTGCTCTGAATGGTACGTTTTCTACTCTTGGGTATCCACGCAGTGGCCTTATGCTCAAATGCCACATTTTGTTTTTTTGTTGCAGTTTTATGTAGCGCAAACATTCCCCGAGGGCATTGGAGCAGTTTAGAAGAGAATCAGATTAATTTACACATTTCTTTAAGCACACAAGATTGTGATTTGCCCAGAATCACAGTGTTGAGCCAAGGCCAGGATTTGAAACTAATTTCCCAATTCCACGATCATCAACTTCAGCAGCTAGTCCACATCTCCTCCACTATCTACCCCAGTGTCTCCTAGTTTAAAACAGTGTCTCCTTAAAACTTTGTCTAATGCAAAATTACCAGGCTGCACAGCACCATTTTCTTGGCAGCACAGATGATGTCGATGTGCGCCCACAAGAAGTTACGTGTCTGTGACGCTAACTTTCTACATATATTGAAAGCCAAAATTTGCAATAGAGGAGACTGTCTTTATTCTGCCCTGGCCCTGACTTTATGAATAAATTACCCCAAGATGCTCATAATCTTAACTGCCCGTTGGTCTTGCAGGGCTGTCCTACAATCTGTTTATTTAGCTTGAGCGTTATCTCCCATCAGAGTTCTGATGCTTGTTTCAGGGAATTAATTCAGTTACTGGGAGAGACATGTCAGCACTCCTGTTTAGAGAGATAAACTTGTGGATGTCCTTGTACCAGCCTCCCCCCCCCCCCCCTGCTGCTGCACGAAGTACCTTGCTGCCTCCTTACTGTTCTCTAGTGTGCCACTGTCAATACCTAGCACTTCTGTTTGCCATTCTTCATTGCTGTCTTTTTTCCCTATGCGTTTGCTGCCCTATGCGTTTGCTCCCCTATGCGTTTGCTGCCAGAGGTGCACCAAAGGCAAGCCCATCTGCACCCGTCCGCTCCTGTACAGCACCCATGGCCAGGAACCCTGGATCTCCTGCTACCTGCAAGTACACCGCCGCTGAACTCCGAACACGGGACCCCAGACTCTGCAACAGCAACTGCTGCCGCACCTTGCCATGATCAGCGGCAGGACATTTTACCTGTCAGCACTGTCGCTTTCCCTGCAGCACCGAAGCACCTGCACGCACCATGACAACGACCACCACCATAATAACCACGTTAACCACAGAACCGCTACACTGCTTCCTGCTCAACACAGGATCACTATGCAAGCACAGCCACTGAGATCTGGGACACATTCACCTCCTTCACCTCGACGTCGTCTTCCTCACAGAGACCTGGCTCAACCCTGCATCCACTCCCGACATAGTTTCACCAACACCAGACGGCTACAAGATGGTATGCCGGAACTGCATCATCAAACACTAGGTGAAATCTCAATCACCTACAAAGAAACCATCCACTGCACCACCACCGCAGATGACACCACCCGATCATGGAACACCTCAACTTTCAACTCAAAATCAATGGCAAAACCACCATCCGAGGCACCCTCACCTACAGACCTTCAGCACCGCGTCCCAGCTTCTGCGATGCCATCTCCAAATTAATCGCCCTGCTCGCAATTGACTTCAAACCCCTCAAACACCTCCACACCGCCAACCTCCTCGAAAACATGAACCTCACCCAACTAGTTACTAACCCAAAATACGTCACAGGACACACGCTCAACCCCATCTTCATGGCCATAGACAGTCGAGTTCAACCATGTTCATGAACTCGCCTGGACAGACTGCGCCATCGTCCACTACACCATCACAGGATCCCCCGGTAACGCCACCAAGCCGCCCAGCACCTCACACCGCAACTGGAACAAAGTATCAGAGGGCCACTGGACTGACGACCTCAACACCTCCCAACCTGACACCGCAGCCAACACAGAACAGGCTGTCAAGAACGTCTCCGCCTGGATCACCGATTGTGCCGTCAGTCACCCCTCTCAGTGGATGTCCTGCATTTTATGGTTTGTTGGGCCATGGAATCCGATGCACAGAACCAAATCTACAGGGTCAAAGATGAGCATAAAGTTGACAAGTGATAATGTTGTGGGGGATGGAACCCCGCATTTCCTTCATAATGACTACGGCAAAGCCTTGAACTCTCTGATCTTTAAGTATGAAAGTAGTGGTACGGCCACCAGTAAACGGATCCCCACTTTTGCTGGCAGAGACGCGCACACTATAATTGACAGTTTCGACAGCTGCTACAGATTTGGTTTGCTCCATTAATACCATTCCAACGGCAGTGAGCGATCGTAACCCAATATCTATTTTAAGGACAATAGAGGCTCATGATACAAAAAGGTTTCCATATATTACAAATGTTGCCCTGGCCAGGCCTAATGGTGCCTAGGTTAAATGGGCAGGGATAGTTCCACGTAGTGTACTACAGGAATTGTTAACTTTGAACCTTGACGAATTCAGCTAATGTTTAGAAGAGCAGGTAGATCATGATGAGATATTGAATGCTTTTGAACAGATCACCAGGTCGCTTAAATCACTACTCTTTAGACCTCTAACATCTGGCAGCACAGGAAAACGCTCGGGGTTTGATCACTGTTGTATGGAGGCAGCTAAACTCTTAAGGGAGGTCCTCCACTGATCTCCTAGGGATCCTTCTGCAATTAAGCACCTAAGTAAGAACTATAAGCAGGCTTTAACAACTAGAAAGAGGGTATTACAGGAGGAGGCCTGGTCAAACCTGGCCCAGGCTGGTGAGAGAAGGACTCTGCACTGTTTTGGCATACAGTGAATGTTGTCCCTTTCTTAAAGGAAGATTCAATACCTGAACTTACTTCCTTGGTTTCCTGCGATGCATGGGTCACTCATTTTATGGATATCTTTGATTCTCATATAGAGGCAACATCATCACCAGGGGGCTTGGGGGAGCTGACTAAGCATCAAGACCTGTTCCATATCTCCTTGGAGGAGGTCCGTTTGGCTATAAATACGAGTGCAGGAAGGAAGGCGCCTGGTCTAGTCTGAGTACCTATGGATGCATTGAAAGCTACGGGGGTGTTATGGGGTCCTATTTTGACTAGAGTTCTTAACGCAGCTATTGAGGGTTCGACTCCGACTTCATGGGCCATTTCAATCAAAGTCCCTATTTTCAAGAAGGGGAATAAGTCTTACCCGAAATGTTATCGTCCTAGTTCCCTCCTAGATTCCTCAGCCAAATTGATGGGGAAGGTCCTGTTGCAGAGATTGGAGGACTGGGCTGAGTATAACTCCATCACATCTGCAATTATTAGTGTGCAGTAGATGTCCAACCTGAACTGCTGTTTCAAAGTCATGTTTAATCGAGTTATATTTTTTGAACTTTTTAAATGTCTTTGAGGTTCTGTTGCTATTTTTAACCAATGGAATTTTCTTTTTCCAATGGACATATACAGTGCAAAGCAAACGCCTATTTGATATGTCGCAGCTGAGCCTACTCATTATAATCAATAAAGAAGAAGTACGTGGTTCCTCGGTGAATACAGAGTATTTATAGCAGGTCGTGAAAGGAAGGGGATTCTTCCTTTCGGAACTGGTGCCCTCACACACCCAGCAAGCTAGGTGTCATGCTTCATCATCTGGGCCTGCTCCTCGTCGGGTCGGCGCTGCAATACCCGACGGGCACCCAAAAAGGGGCTCTTTATCGGAGATCTTTTGTTCCTTGCCGGTGGGTGCCGTGGGTGTAAGGGCCCTTTTGATTGTGTGGATGTAGTAGTATGTGAAGTGAGTTAAAACAAGTCAGGGTGCCTTATGGAACATATTTTATTCTTGGTAGGCCCCCTGCCTGATTTAAAATAGAAAAAGGAGAGGCGTCTATCTGACTATAATGGGTCAAGATCAGGGCGCTCTATTCCTAGTGGGTCAACATGTTTCTCGCCATTGTTGTCTTAAGGATCAAAGGCGATTCTTCAGGACCGTAAAGTGAGTCTATCTACACCCAGTGGTGTGGTGAACTACCTACCACTCTTGGATAAGCGGGTTGTGCGCCAGTTGTTTCTATGGACGACCCAATCACTAATTGAATCGTGCCTCGTCAGTATCCAGCGGGCCGTGGACACATATAAGTTATGTGTCTGCTTTCAATGAAAGATCCAGCGGAGAGGGGTAGGTCAACCACACGGCTTTCATTGAAAGCAGACACATAACTTATATGTGTCCACGGCCCGCTGGATACTGACGAGGCACGATTCAATTAGTGATTGGGTCGTCCATAGACGGCCTTTAAGTGGTATGCACCAATGAGGCTTTTGAGATCAGCAGGACGAAGCAAGGTGATAGTTCCCAGGCGTAGGAAAGCCAGGTGGGGGAAACGGCCTTTCATGGTGTCAGCTGCCAGGTTGTGGAACTCCCTCCCGGAACACATCAGGAGTTTAAACTCCTACCTAAGCTTTCGCAGCCAGGTGAAAACATGGTTATTCTCTTATTAGCCCTCCCTTTTAGTTGTCAGTTTAGAGAGGTTTTCTCTGCTTTGGATCCTCACCTTTACATATTATCCTCCGGTTCAGCGCTTTGATGCCTTCTGGTTTAACGCGCTCTACAAATGCTACAACTACAGTTATATCGGAGGCACAATTTGGGTTTAGTAAAGGGTGAGGGACCGTAGAGCAAAGTGTATCTTAAATCTGCTCATAGGAAAGTACACAAAAGCCAAGCCCGGATTCCTATATTTGTTTTGCCGACCTAAGTAGTGCCTTTGATTTGGTTGACCACTCATTACTTTGGTCTACCTTGTCCTCTCAGGAGGACTCTAGGTCCATAATTAGTTTCCTAGCACGCCTATATGAAAGTCTGTCAACTATGGTGAGGTACGCCCTAATGGAGAATGTTCCCCTCTATTTAAGAACAAGAGGGGAATTAGACAGGGGTGTGTACTCGCACCACTCCTGATTTCTCCATTTATTAATGTAGATGGCATCCTCCAGGCTCTGCAGGCTGACGCACCTATCGTTGGTGGCCGCCCGGTTCCAATTTTATTGTATGTCGACAATGCTGTCCTTTTATCAAGGACACCTGTCAGACTACAAAAATTCATAGACACCTTTGGGAATTTTATGGCATTTCTCAAAATGACAATTAATAATGCAAAAACTTTCACTATGATTTGCGGGGAATAGGGACAGCAGAGTAGGACTTCTTTATTGAGGGCTCACCAATTGTAAATGTTACCACCTTTTGCTATTTAGGTATTTTATTCACCAACAATGGGTCTTGAGCACAACAGGTTCTAAACACACAGTTAAAATTGAGCTGAATATCTGAGGGAGTATTCAGGTTCGCCCAAAGCATTGGTATATGCCCAGTTAAGGAAATGGTCAAAATACACAAAGCAAGAGGTATATCTTCCGCTACTAACGGGGGGGGGCTGTGGGGCTATACATCTAGCAAACACATTCAAAAAGAGGAGACCCGTTTTTTAATGCATTTGCTGTGTGTAATTAAATCTGCTTCATCTTTTATAGTGCATAAGGAGACTGGGGTGCACTTCTGGAAGACATATTAGCGCTAAAATACCTGCTTCTTTGGCAGTCTATATGGGTAAAAACAGAAACCAGTTTTACTAAGTCCATTATCACAGACTGCCTAGCCCTAGACCATGTTTTTAAAATTCTATGGCTGTCCTATTTTAACAAATCTTTTAGCTCATTGTTTGACTTACCTGTCATGAGAGATCTCGAAGGTAGCCTTTCTGTTAAGAGGTTAATTAATGCTTCTCTTATGAGTAACAGACAGGAGCGTAGCATTAGAAACTAGAAAGCATACAGCCAATTCATATATATCGAATATTTTGTTGAAGGGTTGCCAATCCTATTTGATCTGGGTGACTAATATACAGCATCGATTTGTACTAACCTGGTTGCGGCTGGGGACCGTCCATTATTTAGTCGCCTTCCCGACATGAAAAAGTGTCCGACAGTTTCGACTCCTTGCCCCTGTGATGATGTATCGAATCAAGGCACACAGCACTTTATTTTAGTTTGTCGTTTCTCTGAAGGCTTGTGGAGACGTTATCTAAAACCAATTTTTCTCTCACATAATCTTAGAGGTTATAAAGCAGCTATATGCTATATATTTACACTCAAATCCTTTTGTATGTTTTAATACTGCATTGTATATATGGGGAACTATACATTTGAGGAAACCTATTGTACTGTAGGATATACTGACTTTTATGTTGCTGTATTTTTTATACTCTATATTTATTGATGAAGTGTTTTTTATGTACTTTTATAGCCATTGTGCCGAATAAAGATTTTGAATCGTATCGACAAGTGATAGGGGAGTTAGCTTGTTTGTGGTCTGAAAATGCATTGTAATCTAGTCTTCGTAATGTAGAGATGCGTCTTAAATGCTTTCCTAAATTGGAGCCGCTTTGGAGCTGTCCTATTGGATACGAGGTTGTTCAAGATCCTGGCTGCATAGATTGAAAAGGCCAGCTGCCTGTTTCTTCTTTATAGGTCTCACCCCCCAGAAAGCACAAGCTGCCTGGTTGTAAAACTCCTACTGTGAACCAACAGTGGGCTCACAGGCTGCCCTTTTCTTAACACTGGTTGCCTATGTTATCCCTCTTATTTGTGTTTGTTTCTTCCCTGGAGCATAGCTTCTTTACAATACGTTTGATTGGCTGATTTGTATCCTTCCACTGTTCATATTTAGAGAACTACTTTTTACTTTTTCATTCCACCCTCTGTGAGAGTGCATGTGATTTCTAGCTCTGCGTCTTGTGCTGCTTCCCTCCTCAAATACCCACCTTCCTTTGCTGTGGTGCTCCCATCCCTCCCAGCCTGCCTGTAAATGCACAGGTACATTTTTGCTGGGATTAGGCTGAAGAACAGACTGCGAGTTGTATTTGTTTTATCGCCTGCATTCAACATATTGCATGAAAGCGCAATCTTTAGCATACAAAGGATTTTATTGTGCTTGGGGCGCGCCGTCTGCTTCACTAACTCAGTTGTCGTCTAAGTCAGAAGATGTGCTTACCATGAGACTTATTCTTTTCAAAATGTGTGCAGTTTCCTGAGAGAAACACATTTGAAAAATAAATCATGCTATTTATAAAGATTGTAAATATTGAATTCAATGTGCAGTTTTGAGATACTGTAAGATATGTTTGCTTTTGATATAGTATTTGGAAATGTTTAACTTTCTTTTTATTTAGAAAATACTTTGCAGTCAAACATTGGCGTAGCTAACAGCTGGAGACGTGCATTATAAAGGCATGACCTATTAACTTTGCCAATGCTTGTTTTCACTATTTAGTCTGTAGTCTAATGGTGTCCTGGCTGTGGGTGTACTGAGAACCACCAGAGATGGAGAGTTTCTCTGTAAGATGTGCAGGGTGCTGGTCTTAATTGCTTTGTAATTGATGCAGTTGGTTCTGAAGATGGTATCGGCTGGCAAGGGAAGCCAATGGAGCTCCATCAGGATGAGATGTGGTGTGCCGTGTAGGATGCCCTTAAGTGCTACCAGCGTGTGGTTTGGGAGGCCATGGAGGAGGATGTTACCACCATCCATGTCCAGATCATAAGAGTTTGAACAACAGTTTTAAAGTCGCTTTCTGGAAGAAATGATTCCCTGTCTTTAGGCCACCTTTGCCAATGTGTTCCTTGAGAGTAAAGTCAGTGTCCAGGTTGCATCCAAGGGTACTTAGCATTTAGTTGAGAAAGTTTAGGTTCAAAGCTGTCAAGGTCTGTCATTGAGCCACTGTTTCTTGTTTATTGTACTTAGCAAATAAGAATTATGTCTCAGGTGGGTTGAGCTTAAAATAGGTGGTGGTGATCATGGTCTGGATGATGTGAAGGCAGTATTTGGGGTTTTGGATGTCTGAAGTAGAGGAGACTTTAAAGTAGATTTGTGTATGAGCAGCATATTGGTGAATCGTGATGCTGTTATCTGTGAGTAGATCATCAACAGTCTCATATAGAGATTGAAGGTGACCGGGACAGAGTGGAACCCTGGGGGACTTCACAGGTAATAGGTATGTTTTGGGACCTGTAGGTGCCCATGTGAGCTAACTGGTTTTGGTTGAAAAGATAGGTGAACCAAGCAGGATGATGCCAGTTAATGCCATTCAAGACTCTAGGATACGTATGAGGATGGGATGGTTGACTGTCAAAGCTGAGAGGAGCCTGGGGTCCTCTTTAACACTAAGAAATTACTTGCTTTTATTTGAATCCGCATTGTTCCAGTGATTACAATTTCATTTTTTACTACATATGTTTATATTTTTTTTAAATGAGTTTATTGACCGTTTCCAAAGTAGCATTGCGTAGTGTAAGGCAGTAACTTATAACAGCGCGCAGGCCAGAACCCATATGATTAGCAAACATTCGCTTCATACCAATTGCACATGCAACAGTGACTTCATACAAATGAAGCAGCAGTGTTCTCAGTACATTGTGTGACATTTCAGGACACCGGTAATTACCCAGAAGTGGGAGAAGCTGCATGTGACCGTCCTAGTTTATCCATGGGGCCCCCATACTTTCTCGAATGTATGCACAACCCCACCCTTCATAAACATTTCTTTTGGTGCTTATACGCCAGTCCATATCTTTATTCCATTATTTGAACAATAACCTTATGGAAGATCCCCATGACTGCTCTTTGTTAAAGGCTATAACCATGCCTACATTGCAGAATAAAAGTTGATATCTGGTTCCTGTTTGATCTCCCCATATTCGCAAAATGCATAGTTTCTGACTCGGAGCAAGCAGTAGCATCTTCATGGTCATCAGGCACTCCATCACCTAACTGCAGTATTTCCTGAGCTCAGGACAGCCCCATATTATATGTATAAATGTGCCTAGCAATCTGAAACTCCAGCGGCATTCCTGCGTATCACTCAACCAAATCATCATTGTTTCCCATGTGTGGTACACACTATTGTATTAGGCGAAACCGTGCCCATATCCAGATCCCCAATATCCCCTTACCAGATCTCGCTCAGTTCTTTCAAGGCATTATTAAGTTATTTATTATTTTACTGAATGTGAGGGAAATTGGTTTAAGTCTTAAGATTTATAGGTTTACATTGCTCTCTCTTCTGATGGTGCTCTTTGGAGACTCCGGGTAGTCATTTGGGTGTTCATTAGGCAGGCGGAATACGTCTGTAAGGCTGTCTGAACCAGTTCATATATTTCTGGTACTCAGGATAGAAGATGGTCTTTAACTTGAGACTGATTCTGCAGGTGATTATTAAGCCCCAACTAGTAATTAATTGTCTCTTAGAAAATAGGAGAGGATTTGGTTTCTGCTTTTCTGTTATTTTCAAATATGCTCTCAAATACAGACTGGTTGATTTATCTTAAAATAGCAAGCTGTGTTTAATTAGTTTGGGACGCTTACACCATTGGCAAAGTGGAGCATACGTAAGATAAGGGTTGCCGATTTCTAGTTTGGGTTCACTTTTGTGTGTGGTTCATATCTAGCAGTTCAATTCTTCTCTCCATCTAGCTTTGTAGTTACGTTGCTTACTCCTTTTCTACACTGAGGTCTCGTGGTACGTTCATGTTAGTCACCTGAATTCTTGAGGCACTTAGGTTGCTTCCAGTACCCTTTTTACTGGCCCGATTCGAAGTGTAACTCTTTTTAGGTCTAAGCCTACCAGACAGCGCAGCTGTCTGGTTCTCTGAAGACATCGATCTTGCGGACATTAAGAAAGCTTCCCTTAGAATGCATTCTGCCCGTTGCTTACCATTGGCTTTGTGGTTTGTATCTCATATTGTCTAGCTTTCTATTTGCTGGCTTTGTGTTTTAGGATGTCCAGTGTGAGTTCGTCCCTCCCAAGGAGTAAATCGTCCCTCCCAAGGAGTAAATCGTCCCTCCCAAGGAGTAAATCGTTTTCACACTACCTCTCCTTGTATTCTTCCACAAGTGCTCCTTTCTGTAAACAGGCCTATAAATCTTGTTCTTAGCATCTTACATTTGCTGTGCATTAAAAGACAGAGGTCAAATGTCAGGCTCTGTCTTCCGAGGGAGCTTGGTGTTTACTTTTCTTTCTCTGACTTCAAAGTGAGAGGATTTATGTGACAATCTTGCTGGATACTGGGGATAGCAAAGGGTTTTTAGGTCGAGGCTAGCGCAGCGCGCATGCGCTGCTCTATGGGAGGCTTCTTGTGAGGGCTCAAAACTTTTGTGTAGTTCGGACTCCTCCCACACATCTTATTGGCCTTTGCGTGTGTCTTTCAGTAATGAAAGCACGCAAATGGCCAGAGGCGGGTGCATGTCCCACCTCTTCTTCAAATGTTCACTCCCACGGGGTTTTGCTCTCGGGAGCGAGCAGCGGCGCGCAAGCTGGCAGCTGCATTCCTCGTGGATCAGGTTACTAATTAAACACAGCGCGGTCGCTTTCACTTTAGCGGCTGCGCTTGTTGTTTTGTGTGGGCTTGTTTATTATTACTTTCTGGCGCCGCTTGTCGCTGCTTATATTTAATGCTGCAGCGAGTTGAAATTTAAATGAGTGATGAATGTCCTAATTTTCACTGATTGTTACACTGCTTGTTTAATTTTTCTAGCTTTTGTTTAATTCGGTAATGTTTGTATAAAAAAAAATCACTCATGATTCTAGATGACATCCAATATGTTTGTGCTTTTACTCAATTATCCTCGCCGTTCACATCCATAAGACGCCATCAGAACGCAGGTTCTCTGCGTTTACTGATAATTAACTGCAGGCAACTGATGACTCACTGGTTATCATGTGGTGTTAATTAAAATACCCTCCTTCCCCTCGGGCGCCAGCTTCCCATTCACACCGTTGCCCTGACTGAGGTAAGACGTGTCCGCTCTTGCTGCGCGCTTTGATTCTTGAAACTGTCTTGTTCCACTGTAAACAGACGAGTGTTTGTAATTAATTAATTCCCGGATACTACCTGCACTTTGCGGGGTTTAGCTCACACGCTGCCAAACGCTGGTTAATTTTGGGCGCACATTCACACAATATGTTTCATATTGCCCCGCTTTGACGAGGTTCTAGCACACGCGGTTTTCACTTTTTTAACGCGGGTGCCGTCATGTGTTGCGCATTACTTTCAAGTGCCCTTGAGGCTATCATCACCATAGCCTTTTGATCCCCGGCGTCCACATGGGTCACTGGGATCCGTGCCAATTGCATAATATCACACACCGGTGTCAACCTACACGCATTTTACTTGCAGCTGAAAGAGCTTGTTGATACTTCCACCTCCCCCCTTTTTCCGCGCCCCCGGACAGATGATAATTCCAAATGGGTCCACTTTTTAGATCACTTGCGGTCAACCACTGACGCCCACTCACTGTGACTTTCACTTTCACTCTCATTCACACCCGCCCTCCCTTCTACCCACAACTACTCACTCAACCACAAACATACACACTTGCACACCCCATCTCTCACTACTTCGTTCTTGTTGAGTAGTGACCCTTGCGTGTTAACCGCAAACTGCTCTTTCTGCACTTCATTCAGTGACTGCAGTACCAGAAAGAAGTATGCTTTTCCAAGGTTTAGAACCACCAATTAGCATAATGATAACATCTCTGAATATTACATCTCGCAACATCTCACATCACAGGACATAACACTTAATAACACGGGTGTGTTCTAAAGGGGCCATCCAGGGAAGGGAAAAACAGTTCTCTTTACCTAGTACTGGCACTACATATCCAGCAATCGCCAACAATGTTTGATTATGTCTGCCATGGGTCTGAGACCTATTGTGGCCATATAAGGTAACAAAAATGCTTATTACTTTA